>OX638096.1:5437464-7937464 GCA_951804965.1 Horisme vitalbata
GTCTCAGGCGGACCTTCGCCCACTGCGCCACAGAGGCCGTCGAAATATATTACCGATAGAGATACGTTTATTAATGCCCAGTGTTCTTTGATTATTGTTATTTAATAATTGTTCTATTTTTATATGTTGCGCAAATTAAAGAGTTTTCTATCTATATATTTATCTATTAAAAAAACGGAAAAGAGCGAATTGGACTATCACATCGAGAGTTCCATACAAACAAACAAATTTAATGTTTCCTTTACTTGTGCATACAATTGCTTGCCGAATTTCATGATTCTAATTCAAAAGAGAAAATGTTCTTGATAGACAAATGAACTACGAAAAGATGCTTTAATTGTTAAATATTTCCTTTTGTAATACGGAACCCTAAAATGAGTTTTCTCTATTCTTATGTCAACAAAACCTTTTCTCTACAGTGGCTAAGCTGGCTTGTGGTCTACCTAACCTTGTTAGCTTTCTGATCGTCATTCGCAAAACGTCATTTATTTTATGTTTATTATGTATTAGCTTCCGCCAGCGGCTTCGCTCGCGTGGTACTCGTATTCCAAGTTTCATCCAAATACGTTCAGTAGTTTTTTCGTGATAGAGAAACAAAATACATCGAAACTCACAAAATTTTGCATTCATATTACTTCTCCTGCCTTCCTCCCACGGCTTCGTTCGCGTGGTATACGGATAAAAAGTGGCATATGTGTGGATCCAGGTCACAAAGTGTGTATATTTAACAACCCTTTTCAGGTAGAGCAGCAGTAGTAGAGTTCTTTGTGGAGGGCTCGTCCGGGGAAGTACTGCCACCATGCCTATTTCTACCGTGAAGCAGCTATGCTGTGTTTCGGTTTGAAGGGTGTGGGTACCGGTGAAATTACAGGCACAAGATGCTTAACATCTTCATGCCTCAAGTTGATGGACGCAGGTACGCATGTTCCAAAAAACGTGATCTAAAATGCTTTGTGATAGGTAATGGTTACTTAAACATCAGGTGGGCCATGTGCTTATTCCATCTTCAAGTACCTTGAAAAAATCAAGTTTCAACATAATCCGTTCAGTAGTTTTAGCGTGTAAGAGCGAGATACACTCATCCATATATCCATACTCACAAACATTCGCATTTATAATATTTGAAGGATTAGTAGGATCTATTTACACAAAAAAGTACCCTATAATACAAGCTCAGCTTTGTTTTGGTCTATTTGATGAATGATGTGAGATAATATGTAGCATATTTATTATTATCTAAGAAAAGAATCTAGATTTGTTACAGTAAGTTCAGAGTTGAGAAAACTTGCTAAACCATACCGACATGACCCATGGCTCTCATATTTTGAATATAAATGATGATTGTGAACGTATTGTTGTTACGAAGCCCCACGGAAGTAGGTGATTGTGAGCGGTGTCGTCAGCATTTGGCAAATGGCTCTTTATGTGAAACGTTCGCGTTTTCTTTTCCCCTTTCTTTTGTGTAACGAAATGTTTGTCTTTAAAACTTGTAGAACTGTATGGGTATGATGTGAAGGGCTACGTGTGGTTTAAATACAAAATTCAGTAGAGCTTTAGGCTTAAAATTAAATACGTAATCTCGTAAAATAAATAAAAACAATTAGTTGATATTTGAAATGTGTAATATATTGATTATAGAAAAGAAACTTCTCAGTTTCAATAAACTAGTTATATTTTTGACCCTGCATTTTAAATAAATAAAAAAAGATGAGTAAAAATAAAATTAGAAATATTCCAAAGAAACAGCTATAAATATAAAAAGGTAATTTTGTTTTGGGACTTGCCCCTTTGGATTACAAATAACGTTTACGTATTACAAAGTTTACTGGGTATATAGGTATATATAGTCATGTATAAAAATTCCAGCTACCTGCGAGTATGGTTAGCTTTTTAAATGCCAGGAAACAGTACTCAACAAAGTATTCACCGGATATTCTTGTTCTAAGCACATCTTAAACACTCTCAAGTGTTTTTATGAGTTTAACAGAAGTCAGGAATTTCAGGTTACTTCAGCGCCTTTTGTGAAATAAAGCGAGCCTACTTGAATAATGGCAGAACATTTTTCGCTAACCAGAAGTGCGTTCTCGAAGTTGAGGTTGTTGAAGGGTACCCTACCCTAAGTAGGTACATATTTTTATTACATTGATATTTTATATTATAAGTTTTCAGTCGCTAATGAAAAGCAAGCCATTGAAACTTTGCTTAAATCATACTTCGCTGCTTTCCAACTCCAAATATATCTGAGCGCTTGTGTTATTCTAATATGTTGGTCCCAAATTTTTCAGTCGCTAAGCCCATGGAGCTTTCGGTCGGCCAAAAAACTCACCCTTTCCTGCTTTGTATTATCGTATGAGCTAGTGGAGTGACAATCTGCGAAAGGCTGCTGGTAGAAGCTGGATGGGTCGAGCACAGGACAGGGCGCAATAGCGCTCATTAGGGGAGGCCTATGTCGACCAGTGGACTGCTATAGGCTGATGATAAGCTAGTGGATACCAGAGTTAGCCATTAGCTCATAAGTAAGGAACATTAAAAAGTACTGATTTATGTTGTACATCATCATCATCAACAACCTATAGAAGTCTATTGCTGAACATAGGTTTCTCCCAAGGAATTCTATAAGGACCGGTCTTGAGCCCTTCTACAAATGCATAAGTATTTAAAACAACAGAACTCACAAATCATGGTAAATATCCCGTTGATATTCATAATTAGATATTATGTTCTTTAGCAACCGTCCAGCATTTCATAGCACTGCTATATATTTCATATCACTGGCACAACTAAATTACCTGGCTGTCAATGGGCAGAAGGATTGGCGGTACGAGAAGCTTTCCCCTGCAATCCTGAGCCCGCATGTCCAGCGTGGGGATTATGGGCATATCCCCCTTTATTAGAAGAGGCCTATGTCCAGCAGTAGACTGATAAGTGTGGTGGTGATGGTGTCAAGCATTTTGGGATCACGTATTGCTGGACGTTATCACACAGCATCATGTAGCCCCAAACTAAGCAGAGCTTGTAACAAGGGAACCACATGATGGATATACTACAGCATGGTTCTCATTATTTATTATTATTTATCATTATTTTTTCGTTTTTTTTTATTAACTACATATATAATATTTTTTTTTGTAAAAACATACATAACATACATAGAAAAGACCCAGATCCGAGTCAAATTTCTGCAGAACATGCAAACATTTGTACCGTATCGAACCCGCAACCTTCTCCTTAAGCCGTGCGGGCCTTCGCACACTGCCCCTCAGTGGTCGTCAAGTCAATGTCCAACAGCGTTGCAAATCTCAACTTTTCGTCATTTCAACTGTACTTTAGATTGTATTACAAAATGCGAAGCAAACTTGTATAAAAGTAAATGTGCCGAGCAAGATAACCAGTGTCGGTGAGATTTGAATAAACCTCAATAACCGAGCCTTGGGGTTCATTAACAGAATGGTAGCATTGTTCTCGTGTCTTGGCGAAAATATCTTGCTTTTTGTTTAATAAATTTGAAGAAGTTTCTATTTTTAGAATGATGATCTTTTTGTCTTTAATATTGTTTAAAAAATATTATGTAGTTTCAAAACCTTCTTTTGGTTCCTCGTCTTCGTCGTCTCGGCTTCGTTCAAGTGTGACCCAGTACCTAATAGATTGTTTTATGATACCTGAAAAGGGAACTACCCACCTGATGTTAAGTGGTAACCATTAGATTATAACAAAGTATTGCTTCGCAGTTCATGCATATTTGGAACACGAGGCTTAACAACTTCATGCTTAAAGTTTATGGACGCAGTTGTGCATTGTTCCAATGTATGCTTGTAAATTCACCGGCAACTACACTCTTCGAACCGAAACACAGCAATGCTATATCTTAAATTCCTAGGTATATAATACCTAGTCTATATCTTATTCCTGGTCTAGAACAAAACGTACACGTGCTCAATCCAATTTCAGCTCAATCCGTTAGTAAATTGGCTCAGGTTAGGTGTGACTTTGCGGAAATCCATTACAATATATTTATTTTATAAAAATAGTTAATACTAATTCCGCTTTGAGTGCTTGTAGCTAAGTGACGAGTTTCACAACAACAGAAATTCGACAATGTTTTGCCTTCTCAACATGACATCCTCAGGAAATGATCGACTCGCTGCATCTTATGGGGAAGGCGCACTTCTGGTTGGCCAAAAAGGGAAAGTGCTCGAAAAGGTTTTCTTCGGTATTCTTAACAGATCATCTTGGTTAAGCAACACTCCGCCCGGTCATTACTTGGATGGGTGACCGTTTAGTGATATTTAGATTTGAGCGCTTCCGTGCTTCGGAAGGCACGTTGAGATGTTGGTCCAGGCTTTTCAGTCGTTAAGCCATGTCTGAGGTCTTCAGGCGGCCTAAAAACTCCGAGACTAAAGTTTGTCACTAGCTCATACCATGAAAACGAAGAATGGGCAAGGCAAAACATTATTGAATTTCTGATCGGTTTTTGTTAAACTCGTCAGAGAAGGACAGAAGAATTTGAACAAAATTTTGTCTTTTGAATATGAATCCGTTAATTAGTTTTAGTATGAAGAAAGAACAAAAACTTTGCAATTTTATTCACAAAGTTTCAAAAGTGGAAAACATAAAATAGTTCTACATTTTGTGAATAACAAACCTTATTTTAATTTAGAATCGCTATACATATTTTGTAACAACTTGTTTAAAAAATGAAATTGGTTTTAAGCTACGTGCAAGCATTTGTTAGATAAGCTGCACGAAATCCTTGGGATGAGAGAAATAAATTGCGACCGACAGCCGCTTGGCACCTAATCTTCTCAAGAATGTTTCGTAAAGAAATAAGCATGTTTTGAATCAACTTATGAGAGATTTATTTGAAACTCCTCACAAATTGTGTATTTTATTTGATGAAATTGAACGTAAAAATATTTTTGGTAGGATGTAAGCACATGTACTTCAGTATTGCGTTGTATAGGAACATAAAATGTAATTTATTACTTACAAAGAATCAAATTTTTCTAGTCAAAAATGTTTAGTTATTTTACAGTTTTTAGAATTATTTTTCCGAGCTGCGGTCTTCACTCAAAAACTCGTTTACTCCAACGGTTACCTATTCTTCACACATTGTGATGTTGTCAGCACTATGTAAGTACCTACTGCATTGCATTGTATATGAATATATAATTTTTTATTTTGCTCGAAGTTAATTAACATGACTTATTTATTACATAGAATGTAATTTATTATCTACAAGTAATTTATTACATTAAATGTAATTTATTCCATACAATGTAATTTATTCAGTATTATTTTCGGATTCAGATTTTTTTAAAGTTACTCTACTTCAATCGGTTTGTTAGATGGGTGCCTCGAACGCATTTTTCATCGGTATGTATTTTTCCCTAATCGCATTTTGCCTCGATAGTGTTTTGTCATGTGTGCAGTTTTTATAAACGTAATTTGTCCTATGTGCAATTTGACTAGTAGTATGGTGACTTATTGACTTTTTTCTGCATTGATAGCCTGATTGATTTTTGCATTGATTTTATTTTGTCATGAGTGCATTTTTTTTGTTAAAGTATTGCCCTATATGCAATTTTCTGAATAGTATTGTGATACTATTCAGAAAATTGCATATTCTGTATATTATATCATAGATAATAATAAATAAATAAATAATGCTGGACATTATATCTCACAACTTCATGTAGCCACAAACTAAGCAAAGCTTGTATTATGGGAACCACATGAAATGATATACTACATATACTTTAATTATTTCATTAAATACATACTTATTATACATAGAAAACACCCAGACCCGAAACAAATATGTGTAGAATATTTGTGGAGGCCGTCAGATCAGGTGAATAGCTTAGTTAATGGCATATCGCCTTCACCAATTTTCGTCCTAAAGGTAATTTGATGCAAATCTCTTACTTTTTAGCATCGCATTAGCAATATGCTGTTACTCTCAATGCTTTTTGGGATAACCGTACCTCAAACAGAAGACAACAGTATTATATTAAAATTAATTACTCTTACGCAAATCAAATAAACAAATTGAAAACCTCCTCCATTTTGAAGTTGGTTAAAAAAAATAACAATTATAAAAAAGTAAGGAATTTATTTATGTTTCATGTGACGAGAAATTTCGAGTTCATTATATGTGCGTTTGGGACGAAATGCGACGAGAAATATCGAGATTATAAAATATACGTTTGAAGTAAATTACGTTCATAAAAAATGCACACATGACAAAACACTATCGAGGTAAAATGCGATTAGGGAAAAATACATACCGATGAAAAATGCGTTCGAGGCACCCATCTAACAAACCCTTCAATCGTACTAGAATTAGGGCAATAAATTAAAATCTATTGCCGCATGTATCATTACTACAGAATAACTTATCTCAACTGTATGAATTTGGTGACGTAAATTTAATTCACCTGAGCTTATTTTCTTTCCAATTCTTCTCTGGTCGCGTTAGGAATTGGTGTAAATTAAAAAAAAAACTATTCAACGTGTACTGTAATGTTCGTTCTGAATAAAGACATTTTCACTTTCACTTTCAATTTCACTTTGTTATTTTCTTAAATGCAAGGACAAGGTTTGTTTATAAGATTTATTTGTTTCTTAATGTCCTTATAAACGCTTTCAATAATTAAGCACTAGACAAACAATAATGGGTTTTTCAGTCTTTTTTTCCCATCCCAAGTACCTTTTTTTATATTCATTATGGGGCAGCTCTTGACCTCAAGGCTCGCGTGGGCAAGAATGAGGTCGACGATGGAGCGAGCCTTCACAGCCTATAAACTCTTTTTTTGAGGCCGTTAAGGTCGTAAGTACTTATTTGTAGTAGAGTTCTTTGTAGAGGGCTCGTCCGGGGAAGTACTGCCACCATTTCTGCCGTGATGCAGCTGTGCTGTGTTTCGGTTTGAATGGTGTGAGTGCCGGTGAAATTACAGGCACAAGAGGCTTATCATCTTTAGGCCTCAAGTTAATGGACGCAGGGCGTTGCATCGTAGAGCACGTTCCAAAAAACGTGATCTACGATGCAATGCTTTGTGATAGGTAATGGTCTGGCTTCGAGACCGGGCTCGCGTAGCCGCGCCGCTCCCGCGCCGCCGCCCCGCCCCGAAATCGCTGACTTCGAGACCGCGGCCTCAGAGTAACTCAAGCATAGCTCGTTCCAGAGCTCGCTGTGCGACTTGGAGCCGGTGGACTAGCCGTACTGTGACTGAGAGTACAAATAAAAAAAAAACTTTTTATACAGATACAAGGTGAACTATAAGTAGGGTTGGGATTGGGAACCTTCTTTTAAGTTATTATAATTATTTTTAATATTATGAAACAAAAAAAAATGCATTTTTATAATGTAGGTAATGTAATTTATTTTTAATTAATTTTACATTACAAATTACTACCATCATCATCAGCCTATTAACGGTAGTCTACTGTCAGACATATGCCTCCTAATCACTGTCATTCCACCCAGTTTCTAGCTCGACGCATCCGCGAAAGGCTACTGGTAAAAGTTTACCATCCGCGCTTGCCTTTCGCAGATCGTCGCTCTCCAACAGACATCGAGACGAGACTGCTGAGATGCGGTCTCTACTCTAACTCAAAAACTCGTTAACCTCAACTATTTCCATTAACTTTGAGAAACGTATGATTGCTACAATCAACGTTCTGTGGTAGTATCAATCAAACAGTTTATTGTTTTGTAGGTAACTGATGGATCCTACACCAACTAATATTCCTATAATTTAACAAGATACCTATGCGCCTACTAGTACCTATTTAGTCTAGCAGTAGCTACATTTTCTCGTTTTTCAATTTTCTCCGATTATTCAAAAAAACAAACCTCATGGAACTCCACCTTTAAACGATGTCTTTTTATTTCCTTGAATAACCAACTTTGGTTGATCAGACGTTTATTTGGATAAGGTATTGTGGTGTCACATTAATGTCGTGGTATTGTAGTTCGGTTGACCAGCGTTGTTGAATGTTGTAGGCGGTGGCAGTCCTTTCAGTTTCCAGTCGTAGGTAAGTATTGTTATCGTAATTTAGAATAGTCAAATTCAAGTTTTACCTCGATCTAATCTCGGTTACATCAAAATTGAAATAAATAGACTTTGTCAAAACTCAGTCTCATTTCGATATAATTTTGTTTTCCTATTACGAGAATTTGGCCCTTAGGGATTGTCCCCATTGCCACGTCACGACGTCGTTAACGTGGAACGGTGCGGTGTCGAGGCGTGGCACGTCGAAGTGTATTGCTAATTTATACGTCACTTCAACGTGCCGCGCGCCGCGACACCGCACCGTTCCACGTTGACGACGTCTTGACGTGATGATGGAGGCAAACCCTCAGATCATAGGTAGGTAATTAAGACTATTCTAAGAATTTCACAACGTGGATTGATAGTAATGTCACAGGTTCAATGCGTGACCGCTGATGTAAATTGGCCTCAACGTTTTTCATTCTGTACCTCAGCGCCATATGGCGCGAGAATATATTCGAATATATTCGAGAATATTCTCGAACGTGCTATTTTAAAATATTTATATAATTTAAATACGAGTTTAATCATGTTTATAAATTGTAAGTACCGCTACTCATTATACCTATTATGTCTTCGGCATTTTAGCAAACTTTTTTGTTTTCGTTTGAGGCATTGGTCGTTTTGGTGCCGTATCTCTAAAGCCGTCCGAAGGTCTGGAGACCTTAAAACATGTTGAAACACTTAAACGTGTTGGAACATGCATTATGAAAAACCTCGTCCAACAAAAAGTAAAAGAAAATTCAACCTCTTTGGTCCAACATCTTAATTTTTTGTTTAAGCTTTACTAATAATTTTATAGGTTACAGTTCTGATCCATTTAAATTAAAGGAACATAAACATGGTAAAAATATTGAGCCTCGGCAACTCCCAGCACAGGAGACTACGAATAAAAGACCTCACTGAAGGATTCCATGCATCCATGAGACGTACCCTGTTGTGTGCAAGAATGCTGGGGCTGTTCCCCCTATCTGGTCTCTCTCGCTCGACTAGTGATCAATTGAGGTGAGAAAACTTCAAGCTTATATACAAATCTAGAGGAATTATTGCACCTTTGGTCAAAATAAGCTGTTTTTAAGCTTATGGTTAAATTTTCGCCTTTCAATTAGTCCTAGATCATCAATAAATTATGGTTCGTCCAAGTTCGATTAATCGCCCAAATAAATTCCATAGATCATTAGTAGAGATGTAGACTCAAGCGATTAGTTTGAATTGTATGAACCAAGATACAAACAAGGATAGTAATACATGAATAATTCATGAGTAGAAAAGAGAAAGACTATCATAAACTTTTTGGATTTGAAAATAAGATAAGCTCTTTGTCAAACTATCTGTGGCTGCTGATTATCAACTTAACTTCACTCATAGATATAGAAGAGAACTAGTTAGTCTTAAAATTCAATTCGGCTGATCTCTACTTTCTTATATCCAATATCATCAGTTAGAAAGGGATGCATACATATATCAATGCGACTTCAAAAAGTTAATCGTACCAGGGCGATCGAACAAATTTCTATGCATGTTCATACAAATGCCCTGGTACGAGTCGCAGAAATCGCATTGAGATAAAGTATGCATCCCTTTCTAGCAAATGATATATGGACATAATAAAGTAGAGATCAGCCGTATGAGTTCACGTTCAGAGCATAGTGTATGTTAAGGCTTTATCTAGTTGTCTTATATATCTGTGACTTCACTAGTTTATCACAGATGCGCATGTGAACAATAAATTCGAAGTTGTCATTGAGATATATACTCTAGAGTAGAAAACGCGGAAAAAAGTGTCTGCACCAAAACTCCGCGCACACTGTCAATTGCGTGGACTTTAAACAATGTTCAAACGACATAAGATCTAAATTAGCGCAAATTAGGCATTTTGAAGTTTATTTATGTTGAATGCGCTTGTTGTTTAATTTTTGAAAACCCTCAGGTCATCTACTGGTAATATACCACAGATATAGAAGACAACTAGATAAAGCCTTAAAATTCACTATGCTCTGAACGTCAACTCAAACGGCTGATCTCTACTTTCTTATGTCCATATATCATTTGCTAGAAAGGGATGTATACTATAACTTAATGCGATTTCTGCGACTTCGTACCAGGGCATTTGTATGAACCTGCATAGAAATTTGTTCGAGCGCCCTGGTACGATTAACTTTTTGAAGTCGCATTGATATATCTATGCATCCCTTTCTAACTGATAATATTGGACATAAGAAATTAGAGATCAGCCGTATTGAATTTTAAGACTTTAACTAGTTCTCTTAGATATCTGTGTAATATACTAAACTAAGTCTATGGTAAGGACTGTATTGGACGACAGGATATAAACTTTAGGGTAGAACCACAGATATAGGAAGACAACTAGTGCAATACGGCTCATATCTACTTTCTTATGTCCAATATCATCAGTTAGAAAGGGATGCATACATATATCAATGCGACTTCAAAAAGTTAATCGTACTAAAGCGCTCGAACAAATTTCTATGCAGGTTCATACAAATGCCCTGGAACGAAGTCACACGAAGTTGCAGAAATCGCATTGAGATAAAGTAAGCATCTCTTTCTAGCTAACATATATGGACATAAGAAAGTAGAGATCAGCCGTATGAGTTAAGGTTCAGAGCATATATGAATTTTAAGACTTCTTCTATGCTTTAGTATATTTCTTTGGGTAGAACACATAGAACAATCAAAAAAATACTGGTAGGTGGATATATGCTGATATTGTTGTTGATTATATAGATAATCTCTTAATTATATAGATAATTAGAACATCTTGGGGCCTAGGGTGTTACATAGGTAACACCCTAGGCCCCAAGATGTCGTTAGCTACGTTTCTCGCAATTCTTCAGCAGCAAAATTAATACGAAAGCAAATTCTTAAAATGCTTTTCTCGACTCGAAGACTTACTGTTTTAATATCACGTTCCTAGAATGTTAATTACCATAATTTATTATACACTTAAACTCAGTTATACCACAGATTCAGAAATAATTATACAATACTGTAAAGCCCAGAATAGACATGATTAACAAAGACATCTAGTTTCTGTCACAGGTCTATATTCCGGTAAAAAATAGCCTATATTGGATCAATCGTAATCTTTGTACAAATGTGCATGGAATAATCATCACTTTTGTACAATAATAAATAATAATAAATACAGTTGGACTCTGTCACACAGCATCATGTAGCTCCAAAAAAGCAGGGCTTGTATTATGGGAACTACATGGTTGATAAACTACTTAAATAAAATTGTAATGTATTTTTTTTTGTAAATTAATATATATCATACGTAGAAAACAAAGACCCGAGACCACTATCTGCAGAACATGCAAATTTGTCCCGTAGCGGGAATCGAACCCGCAACCTTCAACGTCTCAGGCGGGCCTTCGCCCAATGCGCCTCAGAGGTCGTCAATATATAACAATATCTTAGAATACTTAGTCTTCAAATGCCGCAGTAGCTAAGCTATTAAAAAAATACAATAAACGTGGAAATAATTTATTTTAATCGACATAATATTTGTTTATTTGTTTTAGCTGTGGCTACCCTAAAAGAGTAAGCACAGGAAAGGAATTTGAACTATTAAGAATTTTTGTAAGAGTTGTGTAATTACTCATTGGAAACCCTAAATATATAAACAAATAGACATAAATAACTACTTATTTGACGCTTAAGTATGTCAACGACGCTCGGACCACTTTTGTCAGTTTTGATTTGCATATTGCGACTCTATACTTCTATACTTCTATAGAATAGGTACCTACTTAGTATCTCGATGATTTTAATCCATTATTTACCAAGTCAGAATAGACATACTGAAAAAAAACATACCTATACAAAAAACTACAAAGAAAACGGTAGCTTCCAATTTTCCTTTACCTACAATTACTTCAATGTTTTCGTACATTTAGGCTACTCTGGTTCTAATGGCTTCATTTTACTTTCAGGTTCACTTTCCGATCTCCGTACACAGTTTTTTACGTGTTTTCTCTCTTCGGACAATGTTTGATGTTTGTGATGTCTTTCTTCTGGCTCTTGCAGAACGGAGTCTCTTTGAGTAATGTCAGTAAGTAAAAGGACTTTTAAATGACATGTATAATTGTTTATTAGCTTTCTACTTCCCGTGGCTTCACCCGCGAGCTACCAACATATAAAATAAATAACCTTTATATTATTTAAGGTCATAACTAAATGTATAAAAAACCGGCCAAGTGTGAGTTGAACTCGTGCACGAAGGGTTTCGTACCGTTGTATGGGAGGCCCATATAAATATTTATTTTATTCTATTTTTATAGCGGCAACATAAATACATAAAATAAACCCAGTAGTAAAATGTAAAAATTTCAACCGTTTAGCTATTTTTTTTTCTTATTAGATACAGCCTGGTGACAGTCAGTCAGACAGACCGATAGTAGAGTCTTACAAATAAGGTCCCGTTTTACCATATGGGTACGGAACCCCAGTAAAAATAAATCGTCGAAATTAATGTATTTACGCGCTTAACATTCAAACGATTGCACCGGATTAGATAGGTAAATCTTTTTTTGTTTGTTCGTTCAGGATATGGTTGGTTTGTAGGTATTAATATTGTACTGTTTTTCAGCAAACTCTGTATTCTACTCATCCAGTCTAATCTCCTCTGTATTATTGGTGAGCATCGGAAGAACCTGGCCGGAGGTAATGGTGGCGGTTGAAGAAATCGAAGCAACTTTACCACCTTTTACAAGGAATATTACAAAAATTTGCAACACCACTATGATTTTTATTCTTGTATCTGCTGTGGGTAAGAATTAAAATAAGATTTCACTTAAGATGAGCAAGAAAGGAGAATGCCGAGAACCCGAGAAACCAATTGAGTCAAAACCAAACGTATCCCATAAAATTTAATATTTTATAAATTACATAAACATTTTCTTTAGTTTTACACACCGTCGGGATTATAATCAAGTAAAAAAATATTTTGTTGATTTGGTTTCTGTCGCACGCCATTAGACTGCAACAACCAATGATATATACGTTACTATAGCAACAAACATTGATATAAAGTGTTACTATGGCAATTACTCTCATTTTTAATTATTTAGACAGTAGAATCGACTAAAAACTTGTTGGAGATTTTTTTGACGCACTCATTTTAGTCTTGGTACCGAGCGCCATACATCAGACGGCATTCTCTTTTGATATATTTAATCTATTTTGTCGAGCAAAGCGTACGGTGCAATTGCGCTCAGAGGGAGGTCTATGTCTCCGTGGACTGAGTGATGATTTTTTTTATGATACCCGAAGATGAAACTAGCACATGGCCATCCTGAGGTTAAGTGGTAACCATTACTTATAACAAATGCTTCATATGTCACACTTTAGAACGTGCCCTTCGATGCAATGCCCTGCGTCCATCAACTTGAAGCATAAAGGCCTTGTGTGCCTGTAATTTCACCGGCGCCCACACCCTTTAAACAGAAACAGTAATGCTGCTTCACGGCAGAAATAGGCTTGAAAGAAGTACTTCCCTGGATAAGCCTTCACAAAGAACTCTATTAAACGATGTTGAGCAATATGTGTCAAAAATGTTGTGAAAATGTATCTAAATATTTAATAAGTATGGTAAACTGACTAACATAATACTATAGCAACGCAGATCCAAAACCACTAGACCTAGATTCTTAAAATTTTGCACATAGATAACTTATTCATAGTTTAGGCATCCACTATGGAAGAATTTTTAGAATTTTTTCCCTCAGGGGGTAAAAATAACACTCAAAAACAGATTGTTATTTTCTTAAGACCAAAAACAAAACTGGCTTTTTATATAAAAGATATTCTACAAGACAAAATATTTAGTACAAATTCCGCTAACTTTCTCTGACAAGTTCCACAAAATGCATACGCGTGCACCGCCCTCCCGCCCGCAGATTCACATGCAAATCAGAGAAAGAACAAGCAAACATGCAATCATTAATAAATGCAACCGTCTACTTACTCTTCCACCAAATAAAAACAACACGTTAACCTGTAATTAGCTTGGAGAAACGACACAAGAACAAGACACAAGAAACTCAACAGAAATTCGACAATGTTTCGCCTTCCCCATAAGGCATCCTCAGGAATGATCGACTCGCTATCCACCAACGTCGACGTCGCTAAAAAACAACAACGACGCAGAAATCCGCAGACGTGTTGCTCCGCCGAGCGCTAAACAGAAAGATATTTTTTATATAAAAATTATGTTGTTCATAGTAGTCAAGAGAAACAAAAAAAAACAAACATCTTCACGAATTTTTCCCAATTATGGATATCTTCTGATATTGCTCAGTACGCAAATCTATTGAGGATACCTTAACGGGGTTAGTCAGAGGCAAGTCCAAACATTACGTTCGATACATGCCCACTTTTTGCAAGCAGCTAGCATTCCACGTGACAGGTTGCAAGCACATCGCCGCTTTTTATTGGAACACTAACCTAGCAAATACCTTTTGAACTTTTTAGTTCGAGGGCATGCCGGTTTCCTTACGATGTTTTCCTTCACCGTTTCGAGCTCGTGGTAAGGGGGCATAAATTTTTCAAAACGACAAATCCATTGGTGCACGGCTGGGATTCGAACCCACGATCTCTAGATCTTAAGTCGGGGTACATCCCACAAGGCCACCGCGGCTTTTCCACTAGTCAAGAGAATATAAATAAAATACCTTTATATTATTTTTATTACTATGGACATCACCATACCTTTACCATCATCCTTTTGTATTATCCAATTTACGTTTGAAGCAACAATAGTAACACCTGTGTCTCGACATTCAAGTAAATACTCTATTTTGCGGTGGCATTCTGTAAGGTAACTTCGAAATCAAATTAGGCTCAACGCCCACGACCGATTTTTTGTAGGACAGTTAGGGAGGGGAGCACAGAGTGTATACCAACCAGGTTCGATCGACGAATGAAGTAACGCCATAAGAGCTCAAATGTTGGAATTGGATTGTACATAATTATATAAGTATTTTATGTTTTATTACTTTTTTTCGTAAAGTTCATAGTTTAGGAGTTAGGACACTTTCAAATATCAATGAAAATTTATTTTTCTGGATTTAAAAAGTAAGGCCATACGCCACTTGAGTGTCCTTAGCCCACAGGCTGCATGTGTATATTTGCAAGTGCCCTAACTCCTAAACTATGAACTTTACGAAAAAATGTAATAGAACATAAAATACTTATATCAATACGTAGAATATCATTCCAACATTTTATCCCTAAAGGCCTTAATTTCTGAATCCAGAAAGAATAATTTTCTTATGTATTTGCAAGTGCCTTAACTCCTAAACTATGAACTTTACGAACAAAAGTAATAGAAAATAAAATACTTATATCAATACGTAGAATCCAATTCCAACGATTTTTGCTCTTAAGGCCTTTCTGAATCCAGAAAACGAAATTTTCATACATATTTCAAAGTGCCCTAGCTCCTACACTATGAACTTTACGAAAAAAAGTAATAGAACATAAAATACTTATATCAATACTTAGAATTCAATTACAACCATTTAAGCCCTTAATACCAAATTTTCTGAATCAAGAAAAAAAAATCATTTATATTTGCAAGTGCTCTAACTCCTAAATTATGAACTTTACGAACAAAACTAATAGAACATATAATACTTATATCAATACGTAGAATCCAATTCCAACCATTTTTGCTCTTAAGGCCTTTCTGAATCCAGAAAATGAAATTTTCATACATATTTCAAAGTGCCCTAACTCCTAAACTAGGAACTTTACGAAAAAAAGTAATAGAACATAAAATACTTATATCAAAACTTAGAATCCAATTACAACCATTTAAGCCCTTAATACCAAATTTTCTGAATCTAGAAAAATAAATTTTCATACATATTTCAAAGTGCTCTAACTCCTAAACTATGAACTTTACGAAAAAAAGTAATAGAACATAAAATATTTATATAATTACGTACAATCTAATTCCAATTCATTTGAGCTCTTATGGCGTTACTTCATTCGTCGATCTAACCTGGTTGGTATACGCTCCGTGGATGAGGTTGGCATGAGGTTCCCCTCCCTAACTGTCCTACAAAAAATCGGTCGTGGGCGGGGAGCCTTATAGTGTTTGAAGCGTTTTAGCCTGATGAATACTTTTTGATAGTTTTTTTATACTTGAAGATAAAACAATCACAATGACCCACCTGATGTTAATGCATGAGAGGTGCACTCTGAAATTCAGCTTCTAGGGTGTAAGGGGAATATTTTACTCGAATAAATCTTGATTATCTCACTAGCTTAAAGTAGATTCTAAAAAAACAAAACAAAAAACAGGCATGTGCAAAGTTAGTATTCCAAGCGGTAATGGGCTTGCAACCTACTTTATGCTTATGTACTACTTCAAAAGTGGGCATGTACCTACCTACTGAATAAATTGAGATTTGGGTACTGACAATGATCTTAAGTTATCTATTATTGGGAATAAAGGTATAAGTTGGTGGGCGACTGCAAGCGACAGCTGCAGACGACATGTCGGTGCGACACTACTAATTTATATGTATTTATATGAAATACCTTCCATGGCTAGCGACACGTCGTCGTCTGCCCCTACAGGCCTAACGTATGTCGCCCAACCGCAGATCAGTAACTACAGGTAAGGACCAATGGTCCTTACCTACCTGCTGTCGGATTACCAATGACTGCAGCGACATGACGCGGCGACACGTCGTCTGCAGCTGTCGCTTGCAATTGGGTATGGTCGTGATCACATTTATTTGTTTTTTTTTGTAATCTTCGAGCAAAATAAAATGGCAGGAGCTATCAAGTGCAATATGTATGTTCAGGACACGTCAATCCAAATAAATGGTAAAACACCATATGTCATCTTGTGTATATTCGAAGTCCACCAAGAACCAATATAAAAGTTCGGGCATCACATTCCACGTGGTGTGATTTTCAAATGTTAATAATTAACAAGTTGTTGGGGGCCCTCCATTTATTTTGCCCTGACATTGGGCAAAATTTTACCTCATTGAGGGCAGCGACGTTTTCGTTTGTAGTTAGAAGGTTTTGTTCTAAAGAAATTGTAGATTTATTTCAACGAAAAAAATAATTGCATTTTCAGAATTTTGAAAAAATGTACGGTCAGCCTAGAAAATGTCATTTGTCAAAAAAAACATGTTGGTCTCAATAGACTCTATTTCCCAACAGGGACACTTTTCCCTAAGTAACTTACCAAATCAAAACGCAAGTTTTTGCGAAAATTTAAAAAAATGTTTTCCATACAATTTCCATGAAACTCCATTCGACACAACATTGAGTCTATATACGCAAATTTTGCCCCATTCTGTATAGATCTAAGCAACCAAACAATGTACTTGTATACATGAATATGATTAAATGAGTATGAATATTTAGCTCGAAGTTTGTAATAAGAAATTTTACTTTCAGTGGAGCACTTGCTTTCTGTATACTATGGGTACACAGTAGCTTTCTCGTGTGACAGCAACAATATAGCAGAAACATACTGGCACTTCAAAATGCCATGGATATTTGAGTACACGAAGTACTCTCACTGGAAGGGGATCCTGGGTGAGGTGTGTTTCGATTTCTTAGCAAATTTTGAAATAGAGATGACGACTGGGTAAAAAAATTATAATTCTAAGTAAGTCAGATAGATCAACAAAAAATATTACATACGTATTTTTTTATTAACAAATAAATAAAAATTGGCGGAGTTAAAGAGCGTCAAAGTTCAGAAGTGGGGGGCTCGTGACGTCACGGCTAGGTAAAAAGTGTACTAAGCCGTGACGTCACGCGGGACTTTAACGTATTATATTATGTCATTTTTTGTTTAATTGACAAAAGAAAAAAATCTTATCCAATATTTTTTGATAATGTAAATGACAGATTTATTATTAGTATACCGATACTGGTCAAGCAGTTTGTCTATGTCTATGAGCGGATACGGTTCCGCAGTTGCTTTTCTGTGTTTTCTACACAATCTACACTTCTACATCTACATCTACACTAATATTATAAGGAGGAAAAAATTGTATTTTTGTGTGTGTGTATGTTTGTAATGAATAAACTCAAAAACTACTACTGTGCCGATTTAAAACATTCTTTCACCATTGGAAAGCTACATTCACCACGAGTAACATATTCTATTTTATTGCTAGAAAAGATTAGGGATCCTTACTAAAACTTAAGTAACGTAACACATGGTGTAAAAAAGTGTCCTAACCCGTGCGAAGCCGTGACAGGCCGCTAGTGTTGGAATAAAAATGAAAATCGAAGAAGCAGTTTTAATCATTCCAATTCGCAACTATCCAGCTAGAATCTTTCACTTATAAAAAAACTCTAAAGCACTCGAGCAAGTTGATCAGGAATTAGAGAAGTGAAAAATTTACGTTGCGTTCAGACGACACGCGCCCGCTTCGCGCCCGCCTCGCGCCCGCCTCGCGCCCGCCTCTTACTGTATGCAGCGCGCACGCCTGGAACACGCCTGGAGCACGCCTCGCACCCGCTTGTACAACTTTTGATTGGATTACATGAGGCGGGCGCTTGTTGTCTGAACGCAGCGTTCAAGATGTTCCCGTGTATTTCTATGACTGTTTCCAGTTCTTCAACATACAATCGACGTTCATCTGGAGTTTCAATGACCTGCTCATCATGATCATAAGTATCTACCTCGCCGAGCACGTCATAACCCACAATATTCTGCTTAAAAGGGCTGTGAGAAAGGTACTTAGTACTTCACACTAGTATTATAAATGCGATAGTAGTTAAGAAAAGGAACGAGTTTAGCAGGAGAAGTCTGTGGCAGATTAAGGATTAAGGAGTGGTAGAGTGGCATGGTATGGGCATGTCATGAGGAGGGATGAAAGTCATGTGACTAAAAGAGTGATGAATATGAAAGTGACTGATGTACGTATAGAGGGAGACCGAAGAAGAGAATGAAAACAGTGGACACAAATGTGACGGCTGATTGAAGTGAGTGAATGAAGAAATCATGTTGTGCCGAACCCACCTAGCGTGGGACAAGGGCGAATGATGATTTTAAATGCGATAGTTTGTGTGTATTGGTGACTGTATATTAAAACATTTTTTCCCCAATATGGATGATCCTCAATATTCATAGTTTATGACGTGAATTAACACATATGCTACTTTATAACCAGGTACCACGGTATCTTAGTGGATTGCTTCAGGCTGATGATGATGATGATGATGATGATCATCATAATGATGAATTTATCTCCCCACTACACAGAAACAGAAAGAAAATGCTTTAAGTTCGCCTATGTACCTACTTGTTTTATCCTGTGCAATAAAGAATTTCTTGAAACTCAAAAAATACATTTTTTATTTTTATATATATATATACCTAATAAGGAAATATTTTTTCACTTCTCTTGCTCAAAAAGTGTATCATAATAGTGTAGCTTAGCGGGCTTAAAACTCGAGTTTAATACCTCGGGCTAAAAAGTATTTTTTCTTTTTAATTTTTGTCTAAAATCATCAGCCCGTACAAAGCATTCGTTCTCTTACATAAAAACTCGACTTCATGGTGCTCCGTCAATCTTTTTTTTTTTGAAAACAGAACCGTCTTGGTGAAGTTTTATGAAGGTTGATTAATTTTTAATACAATTTCTGAAAATTGTCTAATTTTGAATTGTTTTATTTTCTCGCAATCGAAGTGAAAAGTAGAGTGTTTTACTCGGGCCAAAACCACCCATTATAACTCGGTCTTGTCATCCTCCCTCGCTACGCTCGGGAGTATAACAACCTCGTATATAATGGGATGGTTTAGTCCCTTGTAAAACAATCTACTATTTTGAGTTTCAAGTACAGGCGAAATTAATGCTAAATAGCATTTTCAAATATTATATTACATCAAACAAGTGTTTTTAAAATTTAATATTAAGTAGTATTTTTTCCGTTCTTTAATTATAAAGTTTAGTTAGCTCGCCAACCTTGTTGTCTACCAGAAAAGGTTGATTGGCAGAAAATGCTTTAGCATTAAGACCTCTTTTTGTACAATTCTTTGGATTTTGTCCAAAAAAGTGTTAAAAAGCAGGTCTTCCATACTCCGTTATGTTTTCAACTACAATCGAAGCTTTAGATGTATGTACCTATGGTATCTAGATAACGCTAGCTAGCTAGGTTAGCGAAAGGCTGCTGGTAGAAGCTGGATGTATCGAGCTCAGGACAGGGCGAAATCGCAATGGCGTTCATTAGGGAAGGCCTATGTCCAGTAGTGGACTGTTATATGCCAATGATGATGGTATCTTGTGAACCAGTACAACTAGATTGATAATTGACTATGTTTTAGTAGATATGACAGCGCCTTTCTGCTGACCCAGGAAGAACTGCTTTTAGTATCTTTTCGGTAAACAGATCAGCAGAGAACTTCTACACACTATTGATGATGATTAGATCTTTTGAATGCCATTTTTTACGATTTTTTATTTGGTTACAGCAACATTTCTCAGCAATGCAATTTCGTGTCCAGTACTTGACCATAGTACGTTTAGTGAGACTAGTGAATGGGCGAGTCGGAATCTATATTCTGACTTCATTCGGCAGCAACTTGTATTGGATTTGTACTCAGCTTTTTAACAGTCTAAAGTGAGTTTTTAAATAAATAAACATTTAGTGATTTAGTAATTACATGATTTACAGTTACTATTTTTATAAAATTAAATTCTATAGCTATTTGTCTGATTCTGACTGAGAGAGCTGTGGTGGCCTAGTGAAATGTACCCCGACTTCCGATCCAGTGGTTATGGGGTTCGAATATCGGCCGTGCACCACGCGCTTTTATGTGCGCTATTCCGTGCTCAAAATGGCGAAGGAAAACGTGGTAAGGAAACCTGCGACTTGGTCAGTTCCACTTATTGACCTGTGGGTAAGGCCGACTAGGCTGAGAGGATGGTATGTAGGTGCTAGCCAACGCCATCTGCCATCACCTACTACAGATAGTACAGCTTCCCAGTTAGTCAGTAAGATGCGGGAGAAATACAAAAGGCGTCGGGCGGAAGCGAGGCGCGGGCGCTGCGCCATTTCTTTGATATTTCATACAAAATGTATAGAAGAGGTGGGGAGAGAGACATACTGAGACGGGGCGGGACATAGCGAGGTGGAGGTGCCGCTTTCTCGCCCTTGGCGCACCCGCAGTTAGCAGTGGCATGCTGGACAAGACTAGAACAACACTAGAATGCCCCAAATGCATCCACTGTGTTTGCCCGCGCCTCGCCTTTCCGACACCTTTAGCGCGCCTTGCCTGCGCTTCGCCCTAGCCCGACACCACTTGTATTTGTCCCGCGCCTAAAATGTTACCATTTTGCACTGTATAAAATATAATGTCGATAGAGACCTATGATTGAATGATTAGATGAAATTAATCAATATTTTATTTGCAGCAAGAAACAAACTGGCCATTTTATTGCCTGTCATGAAAATAATACAAGCATTTACCAGTGAGTATTTTTACAAACACTTATTCTTAGAGATCACCTGAGATACCGAGGTATCTGACCTTAGACTACACAGTATTTTTAGCCATAGACTTTCTAAAACTAGGTTCTATTACTTCTTACCAGGTTTTAAATCTAAGTTTTAGGAATCAAATTGATATATTTAAATTTGATCTTTGGCTGTTTGGCACAGCATTTATACATACAGGTATAGCATACAGGTTTGGTATGGCAGTGGACTGGCCATATGTGCTGTAGAACTGACAAGTACTTCTGTGAGTGGAGACCGCGGCTCGACAAACTGAGTTTAGTACGCGCTCTGGCCAGTTGGAATGAAGATTTACGAAAAGCTGCTGGTAAAAACTGGATGCGTCGAGCTGAGGATAAAGTGCAAAGGCGCTCATTAGGGGAGGCCTATGTCCAGCAGTAGACTACTTTAGGCTGAATATGATAAAATACAATACATTTATTGCTTTCACATGGTGTTAAATTGCATGTTACAGGTTATAAGTATTTCACATGAACACTGTCTTAGGGTATAGCAATATGGTAGGCAGACCGAGGCTTTGTAGGTAGTTACCTAGGCGTACCTAAGTAACAAATTGTCATTACGTTGATTAATATTATTATTTTAAGATAGGTCATTATTATACAATGATGAACTAGTAGGTAACAATGCAATAAGGAGAAAAATCCCTGAAAGTTACATTGTGTCACGATGAAATGTGACTGGTGTCCTAAATTTGTATAAATATGATTTGCATAATAACTTTTTTTTCAGCACTCTCCACGGTATCGAACACGTTGTCTACTTTACTTTTTCGTTTTCATTCATCGTGGTACGAACTCTCTTGGTACTGCTCCTTGCGTCGCGGATACACTCCAACTCTAAAGTACCTTTGATCTATATGTATGAGTTACCTAGTGAAATATTTGATGTGGAGGTAAGTTGTGAAGACGAAGATCAAAAGTTGCTTGCTTATCCATCTTTTATAGGCTAAATTTCGGTGAGTGCTCTCAGGATGTGCATGAATCCCACCATCTTAAAAAATCTCCATTCCACTTTAGGACAAGCTGACGCACGGCTCAGTACCTTCCTTACTTAGTCGATGTACCACATATTCGTACTAAGCGGTTTTCTTCTACTTTTATTATGCGAACTGCCAAGGATTGGAACAGACAGACAGAGGCCGGTAGAGAACCGGGGTCTTTCCTGATAACTATAATCTGGGTATCTAAGTCTGTAAATAGGTGTCTTCAAGACCTGTGTGCTCCATCTTAGACCACAGCTTTACTAAACATCAGGTGAGTTCGTGGTCAAACAAAGATCCATCTAATGTAAAAAAAAAAAATTGCCTGTAGGTTTTGAAGTAGTGTGTTCTGTAGCTGCTGAAGAGGTGCTGCAACAGTACGACTGTGTAGTAACCGTCCATACATTAAGCATACAACAACATCAACCTCTATTAGTCCACTGCTGGACATATGCCTCTCCTAAAAAGGGGGGTTATGTCCATAACCTTCACTCTGGGCATGCGGGTTGCGGATCGCAGGGCACAGCTTTTCGCACCACTGTGCCGGTGTTAGGCTGCACTATGCCGCAATCAGCCGCCAGAGCCCAGTTGAGGTTGGCACCCATTACACCTCTTTAAATATGCACAGTGAAGTCCCTTATATTATATTTTCTGTAATATATCTATATCTATATGAAAGAGGTAGGATCAGCATTGAAGTACTATTAGTTGAAATCTCTTTGAGGATCAGGCATATTTTTATGGTATATGTCTTTTTATGACACACTGTCATAGCCTAGCCGACTCAGGTACTCAAAAACTCAAAACTCAAAATTCATTTATTCAGTAGGAACTGTATAGTACACTGTGACACGTAATTTTTTTTTATTTACCACCAATTCGTAACGCAACCAAACAGAGAAGAATTGGCAAGAAACTCTGCTTGGCTTATATTTTTTTAACGTCATTGGTAGACTTTGCAGTTGCATGGTCCCGGCAGCAGTGCACGGCAGCATCGCGACGTGGTATAATTTGAGTCACAGAGTTGCCGGTGCATTCAAATGGTCGTCCACACATTTTCATAATATCACTAATGTACTGTTGCACTAGTTACAATGTCTCCGCTCTAGCAGCATTGCAACCAGAGACGTACTGCACAAAAATCTACCTTGAAACATACAGATTGGCCGAAAGTCTTTATATGACTTGGTAGTCAAGCGAAGAGTCTGTACTATAATATTAGGTCCTTACCAATGAAATTGGCGTTTTTTCTCTCTATTTCATTTTGCACAACTTTTATTTAGTTCAACAGTGATATACAAAATTTATTTCTTTTCTGAACGTAATATTAGTGCAATGATTGAAAATTCAATAAAAGCCTATTTTTGAGGAAGTTCATCCGCAAAAAAATAAAACTTAAAAACAGTTTATTTCATGTGTTGTCACTTTCAATGCTATTTTTTATTTGTTAGTTTTTTTAAATAAGACTACTTATACACACAAAATTTTAGAAGAATCGGATTGGTAGTTCCAGAAAAAAAATACAAAAATGTATGTATAGAGAAATCAATTTTCTCATCCCTATTAGGGATGATGCCTGGGAAGAAAAATAATATAAATAATAAATAATGCTGGACACTATCACACAGCATCATCTAGCACCAAACTAAGCAGAGCTTGTATTATGGGAGCCACATGATTGATATACTACACAAATACTTTTTTTTTTTGAAATATATATATATCATACATAGAAACCACCCAGACCCGAGATAAAAATCTGCAGAACATGCAAACATTTGTCCCGCAGCGGGAATCGAACCCGCAACCTTCTGCGTCTCAGACGGGCCTAAAAATTCTAATTAGTCCGTCAATTAGATTATCTAAAAATATTGGACACGTATTATTTTATTTATAAAATCAATGGAAATCAACAAAGTTATAGGAGCGTCAAAGTTCGGGAGTAGGGGTTCGTGACGTCACTTGTATGTAAAAAATGTACTTACCCGTGACGTCACGTGGAACTTCAACGCACTATAACTTTGTCATTTTTAGTTTAAATTGACACAAGAAAAAATACGTGTCCAATATTTTTTGATAATGTAAATGACGGACTAAATAGAATTTTTCAGGCATCTACCCTAACGCCTATTTCATAGGTAAGTACCTAATATTATATATTGTCGCACTAACGCATCGTCTATGTAGCACTGCTTTATGTAGACAATACGAAAGCTTGGTTGTAGGCATATAAGTCATATGTTCTAGGAAATCATATCATATATATTCGAATAGGTATTAATATTTGTGTTTTCTTGTGCTTCTAATATTTTATTACTATTTGGTTTTTAAAAGTGATACTGAGGCTTATTTTCGCTAACTCCAAAACTCTTCCCACCAGCTGGGAGCTGGTCTAGGAGCCCACACATAAAGGAAAGACGAAACTTTTGGAATCTTATAAAATCAATCTAATATTTTGTGCAACCAGTTGGTTTTTATCTAAGGGATTTTAATTTACAAAGTTTAACATAAACGTGTATGTAATATGAAAGTCACTCTATAATTTCTTAAATAAAATACTAAAAATTTTAAGTGGATAAGATTATAAAAGCTATCCAAAGCGAAAATCTAATTATGAGCGTCTCTAATACTTGAGCAGCTAACTCATTTAAACGAAGGTCATCTAGTTGAGAGGGTTTTTAATTAAATTTTTCAATTCTAAACCTTTTTATAATGTGAAGTATTTACAGGTCGAGAGGTTCATAGCTCAGTTAAACAACATCAAAGTTGCTTTGAGCGGTTTGGATTTCTTCTACGTAACAAGAACTATGATTCTAACTGTGAGTATTTTCTAATACGTAATGGTTATTGTACGTGAAGTATATAAAACCAATCAGTAATCAAACAGTCTGGCGAACTCTAAAGCGTCTTCTAAGGGGGAAAGTTGATGGCCAAAGACCTCGTGGGAGATCCAAACTTAGATGGTTAGACAGCAAATAATAAATTATTTAGGCTTTACATAAGGCTTCACAGAAAAAGTACAAGATGACTAGCGGCCATCTGCGGCTGTAGCGCCTTAGATGATGATGATGATAACAATGATAATGATGATGATCAAACAAACATGAATAGAGCAGAGAATAGAGTGGCATATTCAATAAAAGAAAAAGATTGAATCCGATTCAAATTATACTGCAGATTTATACACGCATAAAAATATACCTTAAACCTACTCTGTATTCTGTGCCTATAGTCGGTGCACGCCTTACGCGAGTGAGAGATAGACAACGAAGTGATCTTATAAAGGTTCCCTTTGGTACCCTAAAAAGACCCGAGTACTGAGCTTAGTGGCGTACTTTATGAGAGACCTGCGTCCAGCACTGGATTTGAACCAAGTATTCATTACATCGTAGGTCAGGCATACTTAGAACGTGACCTATCATCAATGCATTGCACTGTTTCCGTCGACTTGAGGCATAAAAGTGTCAAGCCTCATGTTCTTTCGTTCATTTCACCGGTTCCACACCCTTTAAAACACAGCAGCACTGCTGCATTTGTAAAGGGTGTTTTACGACAAAAATAGGCATGATGGTATTAATTCCTTGCACGAGTCCTTCTCAAAAAACTCCACCACTTTCAATACTTTCAATGTATTTAACGTATTATTTCGTATTTTCAGTTACTTGGGACAATCGTCACATACGAGCTAGTTTTGCTGCAATTCAATAAGTAATTAATGTATAAATTACCATTGCAAACATATAATATAAAACTATTTTGTCGTTTCTTATTTTCATATTATTATGTACCGTAGCTGAGGAAACCGGAAGACTTAAACCCTTCATTATCAATACAATATAACAAAAAATAGGACCAGCCTTTTTAGTCCACTGCTGGACATAATCCTCAATGTCCAACCCTGTGCTATATAAAGGGGGATAAGCCATAACCACCACGCTGGGCATGCGGGTTCGTGTGCTATGCCCATGGGAGCATAACTTCTCGCACCGACGCTGCTGCCCGTTGGCGGTTATTGCTGTGTCGGTATTAAGTTGCTCTATGCCGTATTCAGCCGGCCACCAGACTCCTCTTTGTTAGCAGGGTGCATTACAGGCAAGTGAAGTAAGCTTGGGTTCCGAAAAAGATGGGGGCTGGAACCCCCTATTACTTTTGTACTTACCTATAAGTATTTTCATTCATTCATTAATTTCACAGATGAGTGATGATTGAAAATTATTCACTGATGAGTTTTCAGCTTATGATTGACTCACTATTTACTTACGAAAATGTTTTTTTTAATGGTAAATCTCTCTCCTCTTTGCAGTAAGAAAAGTAATTTTATTTTTTATGTCCTACAAAAAAGAAAACTAATTTGTAACTTACTAATGATCCAATATTTTAGAGCAGCTCTTAAAGTTATTTGCGATTACTCTGTCTAACAATGCGTACATAATGAACTCTTGATTTCATATAAAAGGTTTTGAAGATCGAGATTTGAACGACACGAGATGAATGTTATTTAATTTATTAATCAATGGTGCATATGGGATACTTTTGTGCACAAGTAGATTCGCACTAATGAATAAAAAGTCGTAACCCACAGAAGTGTTTTGTGATGCAATGACGCGCGAAACGTTTTACCGAAAACGATACGACAGCCGTTAGCAAGTGTAATCGGTCCTACTTATATGTAAGTATCCAACTAATAGTTTGTGAGTATGGATGGATGAATGGATGAATGTTTGTTACTCTTTCACGCAAAAACTATTGAACGGATTTGGATGAAACTTGGTATATAATAGTTTGTGACCTGGGTTAACACATTAACACATTAACACATAGGTTACTTATTTTTATCCCGGTATCACGCGGGCGAAACCACTGGCGGAAGCTAATATTAAATAATATGCTATTTAATTAGGCTGAAATATAACTGTGTGGAATATAATTATTTGACTTCATCATCATCATAATCAACCTATAGCAGTTCACTGCTAAACCTAGGTCTCTCCCAACGTCAAATATTATTTGACTTGCCAATTTATTAGGTGAGTACGAAATTGTTAAATATTTGAGTTTACTGAGTTTACAGCACTATAATCTATTGAGTAGTTATGGTTTCAATTTCTATTTTTACTTCGAATTACACCACAACTTCGACTTCGACTTCGACTTCGACTTCGACTTCGACTTCGACTTCGACTTCGACTTCGACTTCGACTTCGACTTCGACTTCGACTTCGACTTCGACTTCGACTTCGACTTCGACTTCGACTTCGACTTCGACTTCGACTTCGACTTTAATTAAACTCAATATTGGATTACCACATCATCATTCTCATCCACCTGTAGATGTCCCAGTCTTACCTAGCAAAATTTGTCTTAGGGCACAGAATACAGAGAGGACAGAAGCTTCACTCCGCGCAATCATTTAAATAAATAGTGACTTTAGCTGCTACGCAATAAAGTGCTATTCAGATCGCACCGAACTCAGTCCCTAACATTCATATTAACCTACACCTTGCATCCCTTTCTATCGTATAGCTCTATCTCTACTGACGTAGCACGTGTAACGTTAGGGTTGTCTTGAGAATTATTCTGTGACGAATAATAATAACCTGGCCACCGACGAGCAGCAGCGTCGGCTGTGCGAGAAGCTGTATCCTGCGATCCCCAACCCGCATGCCCAGCGTGGGGATTATGGGCATATCCCCCTTCTTATAGGGGAGGCCTATGTCCAGCAGTGGACTGAATAGGCTGTTGTTGTTGAACATTTTACTATCCAGTTACCTAGCCACCTATTTCTTTTTAGGAACAATGATAATTCAAATAATATCTACCTACCTAGTATTAGATCAGAAAACTATTTTACACTGGCTAGCTGCATTAAGAACTCAGAAAATAGGCATACCTACTAGGTAGGTACTTGGGTCCTTAACACTTACTTAAGTGTTTAGGTGTATTGTGTACGAAAACAGAATAATCACTGTTTAAGGTAGGTAGGTACATCATGCTAAATCTTAAGAGAAATTTTAGTAGGTAGGTACCTAACTAGATATTTGCAAGAGAAAAAAACAACATTTGGTTTGTAGGTAACCTAGGTATCTAGTTGTAGTTGTTAGTACACCTACCTTTAGGTAACTTACCACATCGATTTGTCTACCTACACCTACCTACCCGACTGTTTTTAAGTAGATAGCCTACACTGCCTACTTAAAGTTAAACCAATTAAAAATGTACCTAGCTTGGGTTTCTAATCTTGCTCTCAGTCTACATAATCAAAATCATAATACCTACTTACTACAGCATTATGTAGGTAGATACCTACCAATGGCACAAAAATTGTCTATGAAAAAATACCTACATAATAATATTACGTTTATTTATGTAGGTAGGTACCGCATTCAAATAGAACTTGTACCTAAGTACCTACCTACTTAAGTAAATACGGGAGACTTTGATATCTAAACAACGCATTATTTGGTAGAAAAACTTTCAGTTCTGTACCTACTATTGGTATTATTTACATTTTCTTATTATTATTCAGGCAACCAAATGCTGTGCAGTATTTTTTTGCCTTCATTTGGCGAAAAATAGAGGTACATTAACAAAAACAAACTAAAATGCCGCGGCTGCTCAAGGACACTTTCGTTCCGGGCAGAACGCGGCAACCGACTAACGAACCACGCTCGGGGGGCCGGCGAGGCGTAGGTATATTTTTATACCTAT
Organism: Horisme vitalbata; assembly: GCA_951804965.1. Lineage (NCBI taxonomy): Eukaryota > Metazoa > Arthropoda > Insecta > Lepidoptera > Geometridae > Horisme > Horisme vitalbata. Next base: position 5,466,739 of record OX638096.1, read on the forward strand.
TCTGCGGAGTGAAAGAGGCCTGCTTAGGGCTCTTATACACGAGCGGGATGCCGCCAATACACGAGAGCAACTGAACACGGCAGAGCAACTGGTGTATAGCAGCCGTCTACTCTTGTCGACGGCAGCCATCGACGCGGCATTCGTTAAATGTAGCCGTCGACGCGACATTCGTCAATGTCGCGTACACGGCTGCAGTCGACAACTGCAGTTGCTCTATCGTTCGCACTTTGCCGCTCGTGTAAAAGAGCTCTAAGTCCCCTTCTATTTATACTTCTTCGTATGAGCTTCTTATAATAGTGGACAGCTGTGGTGTTGAATTTTTAGTCCGCTGGAAGGCCTCCAACACGGCTTAACGACTGAAGCTGAAGCCAGGATCAACGTCTTCACGGGCCTTCCGGAACACAGAAACGCTTAGATCTAAATGCCACAAAATTTCACCCATCCGGGCGGGTCATCATCTAAGCCCAAAGCAACCTCACCGGCCCGGTAGTGCAGCCTGCTAGCTAACAAACGGGACTCTAGTGGCCGGCTGATTGTGGCATAGAGCAGACTAATACTGGCACAGCTACGTCCCATGGCCGTGGCTTGTAGCAACGTCAGTTGAGCGAAAAGCTATATGGCCTGCAATCCCCAACCCTCATGCCCAGGTCGGAAATTATAAGTATATCGCCCTTTTCATTAGGGGAAGCTTATGACTAGCAGTAGACTATAAAAGCTGGTATTGTTGTTACAAAGTGAAAGCTGATAAAGCACAAAACAAACACACAAATCAATACTATTACTGAAATGCCTGCATTCTTTGTTCCCAGCACAGAGTAAATTGAATTCGCTATTGTGGATTGAATCTTATTTTCTAGCTTTAAGGTTTTATTTTTCAAAGAGACCTCTTTGTTGAAACCGACAATAAGGAGAACTATTTGCAGCTCCACAAACAGAGATGCAAAGTTTGAGTTTGATAGTCGTTGCGAGACTATGTTTGCATAATACTTCTTTGAAGAAAACGTAATTTATACTACTACTTACTACTTTGATGACGTCGTTAGAGCAATAGGTGAATCGCCGGTTCGATTCCCGCTGCGGGACAAACATTTTTATGTTACCCAGACCTAGAATAAACATTATGCGGACACCATCACACAGCTTAATAATGGCCCCAAACTAAGCAAAGCTATCGTATCTTGACTGACGGCTTCAAAAAGAGAGTTATTAGGCATCTTCTGGGAAAGCTCGTCCCATAGTCAACCTTATCCTTGCCCACACAAGCCTCAAGGTCAAGAGCTGGCCCATACCAATAAAAAAAAAGACGTGTGGCACTCGGGGACTGCCGCGGTAAAGCTATTGCATAGCATTTTGTATCAACTTATGCAATTTTATTTCATGTTGATCTGAAATAAAAATTGATTTACAGTGTAGTATTCCTATCGCTACTCAATGGCATCGCGGTTTTATTCAGAGTATCTTTAAAACAAAAAAGATTACTCCGATAATATTGTGTTCCGCATATGGCAACACCCTAAATGTCACTTTTCTTTCGCGCTCTGTACGGCATCGTGTGAATTTTTTCAAAATTGTTGCAAATACTCTAAAAACTTTTAATATTATACATTAAAAGTGATAATAGGTTGTCGGAAGAAATGGCCAGTGATTAAAATTGTGTAAAAGTGATGGGAAATATGAAATTCATAACATTGTTTTCGTTGGAGTTGGAGCTGGTCTTTACCGGCTCAAAGGAACCCTCGTAGTCGAAGCTGAAGCATAAGCCGCTTTAGATCACGTCTACGGCTCAATGCTTCCCCCTTTTCGGACCCACCTTCGGATGCTCCAGGTAAATTTCCAATTATAACATCAGGTACTTATCACGTGTGTTTTTCCGAACTTCCTGGCATATTAGATACAGTACCCATCAAATCCACTTACCCGTGCCGGTACGAGACCTTTTAGCACGAAGATCAGACTTGGTAAAGAGATACCATAGCTCTGATTCGGAACTAAATACCCAAAAATACACACACCTTTTAGCATGAAAATCAGACTTGATACGAGATACTGTGGTATCTCGTATCAAGTCTGATTTTCGGATTAGGCAAGAGATACCCAGAAATACTTCCATAAATAAATCCATTGCCCGTGCCGGTACGAGATACCTTTTAGCATGAAGATCAGACTTGGTGTGAGATATCACCACAGCTCTGATTCGGAACGAGATACATTTTGGCATGAAGATTAGACCTGGTACGAGATACCACAGCTACAATTCGGTACGAGATACCCAGAAATACTTCTACAAATAAATCCACTGCCCGTGCCGGTACGAGATACCTTTTAGCACGAAGATCAGACTTGGTACGAGACACCACAGCTCTGATTTGGAACGAGATACATTTTGGCATGAAGATTAGACCGGGTACGAGGTACCACAGCTCCAATGCGGTACGAGATACCCAGAAATACTTCTACAAATAAATCCACTGCCCGTGCCGGTACGAGATACCTTTTAGCACGAAGATCAGACTTGGTACGAGATACCACAGCTCTGATTTGGAACGAAATACATTTTGGCATGAAGATTAGACCTGGTACGAGATACCACAGCTCCAATTCGGCACGAGATACCCAGAAATACTTCCACAAATAAATCCACTGCCTGTGCCGGTACGAGATACCTTTTTAGCACGAAGATCAGACTAGGTACGAGCTCTGTTTCGGAACGAGATACCCAAAAATACAAACACCTTTTTGCATGAAAATCAGACATGGTACGAGATACCACAGCTTTGATTTAGTATGAGATATCCAACAATACGCATACAAGATACGGTACTCATTATAAACCTACAAAATAGAATACGAGATGTTCTAACCGATCCGAACCTGTTCTAACCGATGTGATGTATAAAATAAACTAAATTTCAACCCGTCTTAGAATGCGGTTGATACTTTCAGATGTGGGTGAGGAAGAAGTAACTTAGCTGGACGCCGTGGTAATGGTATCAACCTGAAATACAAGGCTCTAAACAGGGGAGAAAACATATCTCAGGCAGACAATCAAGACATGGTGGCTGCCTTCCAAAATGCTTTAGGTGGAATATGTAAACCGCATTAAGCAAATAACAAAGTTTTGCAACCATAAATCTAAATGTATGGAATAAGTAGAAGACAGATATTGTATTATGGGGATATCAAAATATATTTATTGATACATAAGAAAAATCTCTTGAAGCAGTACAACTCCAGCTAGGGATGGCTGAAGGCAAATAATGACCTACTTAAATTAAGTGCAATGATGTTGACAAAGTGCAACTCGTAACAAAACTAACAGATGTTTTCTGAATGACATGAGCTTCCGAAAGGCTTCTGACCCCCACTTTAGACTAAAACTTCATCTCCTCAATTGGAAAAGACAAACTAAATAAACATCTTTATGGCATTGACTTAAGCACAAAAATAAAGCAATAGAAGACCAATACGGTTTACCTCAAACACAAACCAGGCAGTACACCAGCGAGGTGGAATCACAAGGTGGATTCAGAACTTGTATCACACAGCCGCCGCCGCACCAGCGACGCACGCTACAGCCACAAGCGCTCCGAGAGAGTTGCACAATCTGGATCACAGCATGAATAGCCAGGTACAAACAGTCAATATTGCCCTAGGCCTGTTGACCCTGTGCCACAAAACTGGGTAATCATATCCGATACCTTAAAGTACCTGCCCAAAAAGTTTAGCCACATACCTGACATAGAGCTTGGTGATATGTGTCAGGCTATATCTAACTTATTAGAACTTAGCGCTGCACTGTTTGTGCTGTCATTGTATTGATCATTAGATTTCTCCAAGATATTTCTTAGATCAAAGCCTAATGGGAAGGTTAGATTTATACTTAATCTTAAACTCCATAAATTAGTGGCATTTTTAGATGAAAGATATTAGAACAGCTGTAAAATTTTATAATAAGATTTTATTTGCTCCATTCTTCTCAAAAGATTTTATTGTTTAGTTTCCATTGCCCAAAAACATAAGCTTTGATTTTGATAATCTGTATCAGTTCACCGACCTGGTCCATGAGCTATGGCACTTGGCACTTATGGCACCTAGAGTGCTTTCACAAAGTTACTAAAACCTGTGGTCAGCATACTCCGGAAACAAGATTTTCTATCAACAATCTATATTGATGATAAGTAATTATTGATTACTTATGTAGGCATAAACCTCATATATTATGATTATGCATAGCCAACTGGGATGCAACTCTCCATATATTTCAATGCCTGGGCTTGATTGTAAGTTATGAAAAAAGTATTTAAATACAAAGTACTCATTGGAAGTTCCTTGGAATACAGCTGTACCTTATTCTATGATACACACTAATAAATGGAAAGTAAAAAATATTTGACTTTATTACATCACCAATAAAACTATGGAGCCACAATGGAATTGCGGGATCTTTTTTATTTTATTTTATATGGTGGTCTCATATAATTGATGACATATAAATATCATAGGTAGATAATTAAACCTACAAATATTTTCAGATGTGATATTGGTTGGCTGGGGGTACACTGCAATGGTCAGAGTGTTGTCGGCCTATGGTCACATTCGGAATAAGAACTGCATAATAAATAATAATTTAGCTGCTCTATTCGGATTAAAATACATTACAAAATCCATAGTCACTGCAACATCTTACTTAGAACTGACAAAACTACTGTCATTGCATGTAATATTAAAAGGATTCAATTCCCAGACTTAAATAATAATAGCCATTCTTGGTGTGAAAACTGAAAGATGCTTTATATACCCATAAAATTAAAAGATAATTTGTACGCAGATTTGGAATCTTGCAATACAATTATTGACACAGTGGGAACTAACAATGAGGTTTACCTTTTAGTTCAGGATTGACTTAGACCTCCAAGTATTAATCTATTTGCATCTAGAATCATCAAGAGTGACAACTATGTCTCATGGAAAAGAGTATAACTAATGTATATTACATAGAATGTTCTGACACTCAACTGGAGTAATCAAAAAGCTCATTTGGTATGCCTTTTCACCATGTTCTCTTATTTCAGAATGTATTATGAAAATAAAAACCAACAAAGCTAAAAACATCTTACCCTCTGTTCAGTCACCTTATCCTGCGAGCATCTCCTGCGGCAAGCATTCAGATGCTGAGGTTTGCTAGAACGTTCACTGAATACATACATCATTCAATTTCTCACAGCGGAGAAGGTATTATCATACCCTGCCTTCTCATAGATGAGGAAGAAGACACAACAGAATTAAACAATTCATAAGAGGAGTGTTTAGACTTAAACCTGTTAAGCCCTATAACACTGAGCTTAGGATAGGAACCCATGTCTTGTATTGAATTATCTAGCCAAATTTACCAACCTGACTAGCCTTGGCGACTGCCCAGCGGGTACAAACCCTTACCTTTATTAAGCTTGATAAGATAACAGTATCCAATTCTTTAAGATTCTTAAAATACTCAGCCAGCATACTTAAAGACTAAATCCATAACACATCTCCCATAAGAGATGTGGAATCATCAATCATAGAGGTGGTTAAAAACACACTTATTAAGAGTTGAATTTATATTATACAAGTTTACAGAACATAATACTTGACACTCAGCTACCTATAATATAAATGAATTATGAATTATTATGAATTACCTCATCACCTCACCAGTTAATATTAAAACAGAGTGTCTATGTATGGAAAACAGCTGGCTGGTCTGAGAGTTCTTTGACCTTGGCAAAGTTTTATAACTTACCTAACCAGGTCAACAATCATTGTACATTACTTTGTTCAGCTTTGTTATTTTTTAATTTGGGTGAATAACTATAAGATCAATTAATTAGTAATAAATAAGTATACATTAACTACCTTCACTATGGTCAAACTGTGATTAGGATACATTCCTACTTTCTCTAAGACATTGTATATTATTACATACTTATAAAATGAATAAGTACCTTACTACTTAGGTATTTTATGAATAGGTAGATCTCACCGGTATAATAATAAATACTAATTAAATTATAGTTACTATTCAATAATTGAATAGTTTGGTGGATTTAATATTTATGCAAATATAACTTACTTTCTAAACTTAAACATAGTTTGTTACAACCCTTGTAGGTATTATGTTTGGGTTACCTTATTAAGATGAAATTAGCTAAAATCGCTCAAAACCTTATTACTTATTAATAAACGAATGTTTCGCCTTGTTATTAATAAATATAATAACTTGTTAGTACCCAACTCTGATGGAAAAACCCATTATGCAGTCTTGACTCTGAACAACTACACTGTAAATCAATTTATATTTCAGATCAACATGAAATAAAATTGAAAATTGGACTAACTTACCTAAGTGAAGTCCAATTGTAATTTTATGAATGTTGATCTGAAATATAAACACCCTCCCAACCCAGTATCAGCTGTAAGCCGATCCCAAGCATAATGGGTTAGTGCTTGTGAGCAGGTAGACCATCCGGGTTCAGCTCTAAATCAGTGACATTTAGGGTGTTGCCATATGCGGAACACAATATTATCGGAGTAATCTTTTTTGTTTTAAAGATACTCTGAATAAAACCGCGATGCCATTGAGTAGCGATAGGAATACTACACTGTAAATCAATTTATATTTCAGATCAACATTCATAAAATTACAATTGGACTTCACTTAGGTAAGTTAGTCCAATTTTCAATTATAATTATTTATTTATTTTATTTATGCAGTATTTCTTTTTCTTTGATATTAATTCAAGTTACACATTTTGAGCGTGGTTACCGATAAGAAAACAAATTTCAAAACAAAACTGAAATTAGATTCAGGTGAAAAACGTCAGACGTCAGTTCGTGTCAGAGGCCAATCATGGACGTGTAGCTATCTTTACTGTGTTGAACATTAGCGCTGCGACGTTGTGACGAAGAACTAATAGAATACAAAAGTTTGAATATGAACTCTATTTCCAAGCAACAGATTATAAAATTAAGTAAATCGGAGTGGGGAGCGTGAGGTTTTTTTTCGTTACGGAATTTCTGGATTCGGTCCCCGCGCTCAAGGCCCTCGATAGAAGCTATGCAATAGCTTAAAAAAAGATGTGTGGCACTCGGCGACTGCCGCGGTAAAGCTATTGCATAGCATTGTGTATCAACTTATGCAATTATAATTATTTATAACAAATATAATAAATAATAATGTAATAAATAATAAATATAACAATTTATTTTCTTTTATTAAATAAACGAGCTTCGTAGAGTCGTACAATACGTCTAGTTGCACGCACACACAAACACCGTGTCGATGCCGAAAAGAAACGACGTTAGACAATGCACGGCCTTCAAGCCACACCTCCGTGCCCGTCGGAGTGGGTAGCGTGAGGTTTTTTTTCGTTACGGAATTTCTGGATTCGGTCCCCGCGCTCAAGGCCCTCGATAGAAGCTATGCAATAGCTTAAAAATACTTACATATTTTTTTTGCAAATACAAACATATTAGAAATAGAAACATTTAGACCCGAGACAAATATTTTCAGATAATACAAACATTTATCTTGCGGTGGGAATCAAATCCGCAAACCTGTGTCTTAGGCGGGCCTTTGCCCACTACTCGACGGAGGCCGTCAAGCATAGCAAATAGGCGTTTTGTACTCATAGTTCGTCCTACTACTCGGGATAGGATCTTAGTGTGGGGTTGATGGGTGGTTGTTGTCCAAACGGTCATAAAATAAATACAAAAAATCATGAATTTTGTTTAATTATTAAATGTAGCTACAGTAGTCGAGGCATTTGGTAACATAGTTGAATTAGTAGGTTGGGAAGGCGAGTTAAACTGGAACATGACCAATTCGTATGTAACTATAGTTCCAGCGACCTGAAAAGAAGTAAAATACAAAAAATAAACTTTTTTAGTAGAGAGTTTTCACAGCATTATACTCGCAAAATTTCGAAAAAATCTCGTGGTTGAGGTGAAGTCATCTCGGCTGAAAACACGTAAAACCACAGTAATTGTAGTGTGGTTGTGGTGTCATAATAATATCATCTCTACCATGAGATTGACCGTCCAAGCCAATAAATAAAAATAAATAAATAAATAATGCTGGACGTAATCACACAGCATCATGTAGCCCCAAACTAAGCAGAGCTTGTATTATGGGAACCACATGATTGATAAACTACACATATAATTTTTTTTTGTAAATACATACATATCCCAGAAAACACCCGCACCCGAGACAAATATCTACAAAACATGCAAACATTTGTCCCGCCGCGCCAATAGGAAAGACAAAATGGAATCAGGCAAGTAAATTTTCAAAATTATGTGTGTAGCTTTTCTTTACGACAAAAAAGTTGAAAAAACCTAAGTACGGCCTGCGGCTTTTACAATGTCGTCTGCCCATCTTGCAGCTGGACGCCCTACGTTTCTAAAGCCATCCTTAGATCACCACTACTGACGTGATAGAAAAAAAATTGTTCACAAAAAAATGCCATAAAACAACATTAAGCTTAACCTCACCGTCAAAAGTAAACCCCTTGTAACAGAGAAAAACTGCAGCCCACTGAGCGCCACATGGTCTCCATTTACTTGGTCCAGAAATCTTTGCACCTGAAAAATTATACGTATACAATCTCCTGTACCTACTCTCAAAGACGTTTTCGAGACGTTATCACTTCTTGATAACTTAAATTTTGCAAGGTGTCATTAAAATATCATCACAATCATCATATATGAGTAGTCCGAAAGAGTTTAAAACTCATAATACTTATATAAATTATTATCATTTATAGGAGTCGGAACCGTGGATGTACATCTGTTCGTGGATGTGTATCATGATAGTAGATGTTAGTATCACTGTGTCTATTTCTGCCGTGAAGCAGCATTGCTATGTTTTTCGATTTTAGGGTGAGAGTGCTGGTGAAATCACAGGCACAAAAGATTTATCACCTTCATACCTTGCAAGTTGATGGGCGCTGGGCTTTGCATTGTAGGGTACGTTCAAACATGAGTGACCTACGATGCATTATCTTGTAACTGTAATTATTAGCTTAACATCAATAGGCCATGAGCTTATTCCATCTTTAATTAAAAAAAGGTCCATATTCATATACCATGTGCCAGGAACTAGCGGCCAATCCTGTATCTAACCTGAGCTGAGATCAATATTATATTGCCATCCGTTCAATACTTGAATGAGTGACCTTTTAGAGGCATTTAGATGTGGTTTGGAAGGCACTTGAAGATGTTGGTCCCGGCTTTTCAGTCGATAAGCCAAGTCGAAAGTCTTGGGGTTGCCTAAAAACTCCGACACCAAAGTCTACCACTAGCTCATACAAAGAAGAAGAGATATAGGATATTGGACCGACCTCAATACAGTAGACTGGCGATGGTACATCGTATAGCACTGGTGCTGGTACATTAGAGGCAGTGTTGACCTGTGAGGCGATCAGCGACACCGCTACCGACCTCGTGATCAGGTACACCAGGGAGAATATGAAGTAGGCAGCAGCTTCGTAGCCTCCTAAGATTGTTGTTCTGAAAATCACACAATCACACTGCAAATACAATCGACGTCAAAGTGATCATCTTATCTTACCAATGATAAGAACTAATTATGGTAGAAAAACAATCACTTATGAAGGAGCACAGCTATACCCATCATAATCTGGACGTGTTCCAGCGCCGTGGTGTTAACGCTAGCCGCGCTCTCCGCAGCAATAAGTATCACTATAGGCTAGTCACACCACCGCACAAACTACGTAAGTCGGAAAAATCAGTATACGTAATGGGCCCTTCGGTTTATATTAGACTGCCGGAAACGGTAAGAGATGCTACTTCCACCGCAATATTTAAAAAGAGGATCAGGACGTGGCTATTGGAGGGGTTGTTCTTCAGTATAGGTGAATTCTTAGAATTACCTGAACAGTAGAACACCCTGTCCTCGGCCTAGTTCATAGAGCGACAATTTCGTAAGTAGTTATGTAAGTACTTGTTATATGTACCTATATGACATGTTGTATTTAGGTACTACCTACTCATGTACGTGAATAATTGTACACATTTGACTTGTAAAATATGTTTTTATCAATAAAATCTTGTATCTTGTATCTTGTACAACAGACTACACTCTGATATTAAAGGTGTGGAAACATTTGGTGCGTTTAAGTCTAAACTAGCCAAACATATTAATGATTATTCCCTACTTTGCAAAATTTAAATCAACAGGCAAGCAACCATTTACTTAATTACTAAGGACGACGTAAACCATATCATTCTATTAGTATAAGTTTCTCATGTAAGTAACAATTGTTGTAAATGAGAAATAAAGATTCTTTGAACTGAAAACAGCAGATACATGGATTTTCTACATTTCTATTACTGATAGTTTCGTGTGTTGCACTACATCCAACAATATTTCATATACGAGTTGATGAGTAATGAAGCCAATTCCCAAAATGGGATAAAGCGTCACAGGAAGTAAGTAAGTCCCACTTTTACTTATAATGTGTACGAGTATTCTAAGGAATGTGTCCACACAACCTTTAAGATGTTAACTTTAATAAAAAGTTATGAATAATGTTGCTAACAAAAACTTACTTTTTTGCTCGACTACTACATTCTCCTGTTCCTTTAATTCCATCCCTGGAATAAAAATATTTTTATATTTTATGAAAGATGAAACATAATTGTAAAACGTAATTTTTACTCTCATCAATTCTTTTTTTAAATTATTTTCATCAATTCATCCCGCAACACATAGAATCCTAGTGCGGGGGCCAGTTACCAAATATATTTATTTACATTTTTCTGGATGGGCACTTATCTATCTTGATGAGGTTAATAGATGACCACCTAGGTTTTTGACAGAATTATTGGAATATACCTATTACTGAAATCAACCATACAACATTCTTCATTTTATGGATCTCAAATTTTTGCAAGGGAAATACACTATTATGTGCTCAAAAGTTAAAAGTTTTATCTCTACATACTCCAATGTATTGAAGAGCTGCAAGCATATAAAGAACAGATTGTTCGCGAAGGAGATGAAAACGATTCCGCTGATGACGTCATCCACCTTCCTGACAAGCTGCGTTGCCCTTCCATATTCCTCCCTAGTGTTCCTCCAAAATACTTCTGGTAGGTACTGAAAGTCAATATAAATTTATTATTGGTTCCAAATTTTATATTCTATATTTATATTTATTCAGATAACGTATTTTGTCAACATCCATTTCAATAAAGAGGGAACTTATAGGGTAGATTCAAATTTCTTTTAGCTCAGAGACGTCTCATCAGACTAGTAATAGTGATGATATAAATAAAATATGAAACTATGTACATCTAATCTATATATATATAAAAGAGAACTATCCTCACTCACTCACTGACACACTCATTACGAAATCTCAGAAACTACAGGGCCTAGAGGTTTGAAATTTGGTACAGGTACTCTTTAAAGAGTGTGAGCGCTCACTAAGAAACGGTTTTTGGAAATTCAACCCCTAAGAGGGTGAAAAAGGGTAAAAATGTTTGTATGAAAAATCGTATTCCTTGAACTTAGAAACTTGAAACCTGGGAAATGTATTATTCCATATAACCAATGAAGATTGGTGTCATTGAAAATTTGAAATAAGCCTCAAGGGGGTTGCAATGGGGTGGTAAAGTTTGTATGGGAAAATCTTAACGCGTGGTGTGATTTTCTTGAAACTTCGTCAGAACACTTTGAATATTAAATAATAAAAGACCGCATACCAAGTTTTTGAAAAAAATACCTTAACGGAGGGTAATCTATACATATAAAATCCTGTGTCCTGAATGACTGACGGATCAACGTACAGCCTAAACCGCTGATCGTAGAGACCTGAAACTTAGAGGGCGTATTCTTTGTATGACGTAACCATCCGATAAGAAAGGATTTTCCGAGATTCTACCCCTAAAGGGCTGAAAAACGTGGGCAAAGTTTGTATGGACCAACGTGATTCCTTGGTCCAATCTATTTCAAATTTTGCATAAACATTCTTTAACAAATATGATGAAAGACGTTTTTCGTATATTATTGAAATTTATCGCCTAACGGGGTTAAAAAGGGGTAGTAAGTTTTTTTAGGGGTGATTTGCATCGAAGTTGATATCAATACTCCTTAGTGACACATGTTATGCCATTTTATTTTGACACTGTCGTGTTTGAAAACTCATTCCAAATTTATTCAAAAAACGTTGTTCTCACATAAAAGCTCCTACACACAGGTGCATAGGTACGTTATTATCGGCGATAATATCAGACAATATAACAGAATATATCGCAATATTGCATGCGCAAATATTGAAAATGTTTAAGTTTTTCTGATCGAGTATAGTGCCCCGATTCACGAAATTCTGAAATTTACCTGTAGTTTTACAGATATGTGAGGGGTTGGTGGGCATTTTCCACAAAGTAAATTCGTCACATTTTTGAAACTCCATACATTGAAAGTAAATTCATCACATGCATTAAAAAAAGATGTGTAGGTGAATAAAATGATCGGTCACAATTATGTCAATATTTGCGTCTGCTGGAGGGCTTTAAAGTGCAATTTGAATTTCCAAAATCAGATGGTAGCTTTTAGAGATTTTCCAAAATTTGACAAAATTCAACGATTTTCTGGATCGAGAATTTCCCGATTACTTTTTTTGGGCTCCATATTCAAGCGACGGAAAAAAAATATCTCGTGATTGAATTAAGCTACAGCTTGAGCCACCTTAGGAGGCAGTCGGACAAAAACTGTAGGCAGTAGAAGGACCTTTACGCGCAAAGCCACTCTGCGCTCCGTTCACTTTTTCGCAGGTACATTATAGTCAAATTTTATCGTGTGCTTTATTATAAATTATATATCTAAATTACATTTTCTAGTAGTTAGATAGTTGCGCGTAGTATGTGATCTGTAGAATTTTAGTACATTATGTATTAGGACGGCTAAAAAGTTACATACTGCTGCGATATCGCAATTATGTGCAAGGAATTGGGACGCATTATCGCAATAACGCATGCGACATTATGGCCGATAATAAGGCTCCCCCACACCTGTGTGGGGGAGCCTTAAAAGCTTGGTGAAATGCGATACTCTTTAAAATTGGAATGTCAAATAAAAAATAGTATTTAAATCGGATTAGAATTCGAAATTTCAATTTCATTCATTTGTTCTTGGATATTTGAATACCACGGGGATAGCAAGTTTTTTTTTTACATAAAGACTTGAGATTTTTTACTGAGACTATAACTAAAATAAATAAACACCTAAAGCGCTGAACCATGGGTGGGACCTTGGAAAAGGACTTGCTGCTTTTTGTAGCGAAAATGAAACTTAAAGAGGGTGATTTATGTGATAAAAGTTTGCATGGGTAACCAATCATAATCAAGAGTTAGGCATATACAAATTCATCATACCTATACCGGCTGTTAACTTGGCGACGAGTTGCCAACGGAAACAGGAACGAAAAAAGGAGTGAGAGTGGGAACGGGAACAGGTACCTACATATTACTACATTACGGGGTAGGTAATGTAGTAATATGTAGTAGGTACTTTTATTCCATTCATATTTAGGGTTCCGTGTCAAATTACCGGGCTTGGTAAACATTTCACATGAAAGGACATACGTAAAAAAAGAGTATAAACGCAAACGCAGTTGCGAGCGGGTCAGCTAGTTATAATATAACTACACCCGCGCAAATACTATCCCGTGACAAAACAAATTGTTTTAAAATCACGTGGTTCCTGGTATTGTCACAATCAAACAACAAGTCAAATTGATTATGTTTTACCGCTGTATGCTCAGTTTTTTATCCATTGCTCATGCTTTACGTCTTCTCAACTCGCTCTGTTATGGATATCTTCAGATATGACTCAGTACGCAAACCAATTGAGGTTGTCATACAGAGGGTAGGAAAAGGCCAACATAATATTCGGCACATGATCACTTTTTGTAAGCAGGTTGCATTCCACGTGACAAGTTGCAAGCCCATCGCCGCTTTTATTGGAACACTAAAATAGCATATGCCTTTTGAATTTTAGTTCTAGGGCCCTTGCCGGTTACCGCGCGATGTTTTCGTTCACCGTTTCGAGCCCGTAGTAATGCGCACATATTTTTTTCGAAATGAAATAATAATATATTATGGTGCCGATATTCGAACCCATGACCTCTCGGAATGAAAGTAGGGACACATTCGACTAGGCTAAACAGTACACAGTTATGTAAATAGCATTCTTCACATGTCATAATTTAGAATAGTATCTAATATTACATTGTTAACGAATATATGAAATGAACTAAACTAAATTCAAAGATATTTTTCTTATTTAATTTATATATTAGGAAAAAATAATCAATTGTTTTTCAAATATTTTATTATATCATCTTTATCATTAATCGTATAAATAAATAATGCTAGACCATCCCACAGAATCATGTAGCCCCAAACTAAGCAGAGCTTGTGTTATGGGAACCACGTGATTGATATATTACATAAATATTTGTTTTTTGTAAATACATACATATCATACATAGAAAACACCCAGACCAGAGACAAATATCTGCAGAACATGCAAACATTTGTCCCGTAGTGGGAATCGAACCCGCAACCTTCTGCATCCCAGGCGGACCTTAGCCCACTGCGCCAAAGAGGCCGTCAATGATTGCCGTAAATGATAAATAATTGTTTCTGAAAAAAATAACTGAATTGACATGGAGCATTTTTTGTTATAATTAAATATTTTTGGTTCAATTACGAATGATTTTTGTCCCTGAATAAATGAACTGAACTGACTGAATTCATACAGAATACACTGAATTATACAGCTACCGAGAATTTCCACCTTTGTGAGCTGTTACGCCGAATGCAAAGTTTTGTAAAAATCCAATGAATTCAAGGGAGCTGAAAGTTTTGAATAAAGACGGGAACTTGACGTCTGAGTTTTGAAAATGAATTGAGTGGGTATTCAATCAATTTTCTATAGTCATATATTGCGTTACTTTACTCGTTACCCTAACTTTTTAAATAAAAAAGCTGTAAATTTTTTGAAGTACGTGACGAAGCGAAAACTATTTTTATAAAACAAATAAAATATAAAAAGAAAATTCAGCGTCTAGATTCTGTTAATATTCTTTCCAAATTTAATTAATCTAGAGAAGATATGTTTTTATTATTCATCTATATAAAGAAAATTCTTTAATGTCTTCCAGTTTGCCTTTGTGTAGTGTGGGGAGAGAGAAATTTATCAATTTTTTACGTTTGAAAGTTTGACGTCATTTTGTAGAATGACATAATATCAGAATGATTATAATATCAGAACCTATTGCGCGTCCGATTGCTGTAGGTATATAATTGTATCTAAAATGCCAAATTGTCACATTTTATAAGAAATCTTTAAGAGTATTGTAAACTGATTGTTATAAAATATAATTTTGTTTGGCAAAACCAATATAATTGGTTATAAATTATGTATATTCCAAGTTTCATCCAAATCCGTTTAGTAGTTTTTACGTGAAAAAGTAACCAACATTCATCCATTCATCCATACGTACTCACTCGTTATTAGTGTGATAGTCTGAAGTGTGATGTGATGTGATGTGATGTGATGTGATAGTGTGATAGTGTGATAGTGTGAAGTGTGATAGTAGGGTCTTACAGATGATGATGATGATGATGAAGTGTAACGTGTGAAAAATGATTTTTTTTATTCAAAATAATATATGGTGTGTTCAATTCCGAGAAATCTAATTTTCAAGAATAGCTCTTTCTTTTTCTAATAGCAAAACTTTACCTTCCCTTGCGCTGCTAAAAGTTTCTTGTTGACTACTCCCAACCGCGAAGTCAGGTAGTAGCTCATGCAGATCACAAACAAATCGGAGAAGTTCCATATGAACGTAGACTGGAAGTGCAGGAACTGGAATAAAATACCAATAACGTCGCTTTGTGAAACTTTGTTCGTTGTGGTAGAGATTTATGAGAAAACTTTTAAGAAATATCTCTTCAATGAGAAGACAGGTGAATTCAACACCACCGTAACTGTTACATAACCTTGACCCCACATTTAGTGAGTAACAGGAATAATAGTAGGTTTACTTCTTCTTCTTTGTTTATGTTAGTAGCCAACTCTGGTGTCGGAGTTTTAGGCCACCAGAAGGCCTCTGACATGGCTTGAAAAGCCGGGTTCCGAAGCAAGGAAGCGCTCCGATCTAAATGTTACTAAACGGTCACCCATCCAAGTAATGGCCGGGCACAGTGTTGCTTAACAGCCCTGCTAAGAACATTGAAGTAAACCATGCGACAAGCGCCTCATTATATACCTACTTAAAAAAAACCTCCTTTTTTTGAAATAGGTTATAATGAGGTCTCGGCCACAGTCTTTATAAGTACCTAAGATTTGGTAAATGAAAATAACACATTTGTGCTTTGTAATTTGTATTAGTACAAACATATATCAGCAGATCATAAAACATTTGTTTCACAACGATAACTGGACCCGCAACCTCTTTTATCTCAGGCTATTCATCCAATGAACCACCTAGGTCATCAAACCATACGTAAATGGACTATATCAACAATAACAGCAGCCTATACGTATCAGTCCACTGCTGGACATAGGCCTGTATTTATAAGGGGGATTTGACCATAATTCCCATTGCGAGCATGCGGGTTGTACTCGCACCGCTACCGCTGCTGCCCGTTGGTGATCAAGGAATTTAGCTTTGTCAGTATCAGGCTGCGCTATGCCGCAATCAGCCGGTGCCCATTGCCCTGTTTGTTGTTTAGGACGGTGCACCACGAGCAGGTGTTGGCTTGAGTTCTGAACTTAGCGATTGGAACCCCTTACACTCCTCTACAAGGACTTCATAAAAAAGGTTTTTACCAACAACAGAAGAAACATTACTTACCTGCGTAATAATACCTAGTAACGGCGTATACGGCAAGCTATTGAAGACCCAAGGGTAGAAATGCTTCACAAATCTTTCGTAGGTACCCAACTTGGGGTAACAAATCTCTGCTCCAGCAAACGCTGACATCAATGATAGTACGTGTTCCGCTGAAACCAAAACGAAAAACCTTGAAGTCAAAGCATTTATGTTTTTTATGTTGAAATTTATTGCATCGTAGAGCAAAAAAAAAATGTGCACTTCAATGCAATGCTTCGTGAAATATTGGTAATGGTTACCACTTAACATCCGGTGGGCCATGTGCTTGTTCCATCTTCAAGTAGGTAAGTATTTTTTTTTGTTGTCACGTTGTCAGGGATACAGAAAAGGGCATGGGTGGGCCCTATCATCCAGAAAAAAGTCTTCAAGGAATATAAAAATAGCTTTAATTCGAGGAAAGCTGCGGGCGCAAGCTAAATATAATTATATTACAATGGCTATTTTAATTTTTTAATAATAAATAAAAAATAACGCTGGACACTATCACACAGCATCAAGTAACCCCAAACTAAGCAAAGCTTGTATTATGGGAACCACAAGATTGATATACTACATAGATACATTTTTTTTGTAAATACATACATATCATACATAGAAAACACCCAGACCCGAGACAAATATCTGCAGAACATGCAAAAATTGGTCCCGCAGCGGGAATCGAACCTGCCACCTTCTGCGTTATAGGCGGGCCTTCGCCCACTGCGCCACAGAGGTCGTAAATTTTTAAGGCTATTTAGTATTCTTACGTTGTGTTCACGACGACACGCGTCCGCCAAACACACGCCACGCGCGTCAGAACCTGCTTTGAAATTAGTTTTATTTAATTTGAGTCTTATTACATATCCATAGATCTCAAACTGCTATAGAAGTCTAACCGCATACGCCTCGCGCTCGTCTCGCGCTCATCTCGCGCCCGCCTCATGCCAACTGCGCTAACGAATGAAATACCAGTACTAGTAGTACAAGCAGTTGCGAGGCGTGCGCGATGCATACGCTGATTGCGGGGCAGGCACAACGCGTGTGCGTGGTCGGCGCGGGTCGTCTGAACATACTCTTACCAAAAGCTAAGAATAGAACGACTGCACAGGTAATATTACATCTTCTTGTAAGTGCTGAATCAAAATTTGGGTCCAGCTCTTCTGTCTTTGCAATGGACTGCACCAGAACTGGCCATCTCCTGGCGATTTGGAAGAACATCGCCATGGTGATGCAGGTAGTTGAGTAGAAAATAAGTGGTGCTGTAAATAATACTTAATATATTAATGGCACGTTAAATAAATAAGGAGGCCAAGAGAAGGATTCAGCTGGGTTGGGCAGCATTTAGAAAACTGTATCGAGTTTTCTTGTCACCCATACCGTAATGTTTGAAAAAGAAAGTTTTTAATCAGTGCGTCCTACCCGTCTTGACATACGGAGCTGAAACGTGGACACTCACAGTACGGCTAGTTCACGAGTTTATAGTCGCTCAGCGAGCTATGGAACGAGCTATACTTGGAGTTTCTCTGAAGGATAGAATCCCCAACGAGACCGACATAGAATTAAAGGTGTCGACATAGCTCAGAGAATTAGCAAGCTAAAGTGGCAGTGGGCTAGCCATATCTGCCGAAGAACCGACAACCGTTGGGGTAAACGAGTTCTTGAGTGGAGACCGCGGCTCGGCAAACTTAGGACGCCCTCCTGCCAGGTGGAGTAACGATTTGCGAAAGGCTGCTGGTAGAAGCTGGATGTGTCGAGCTCAGAACAGGGTGCAATGGCGCTCATTAGGGGAGGCCTATGTCCAGCACCGGCACAGCTAAATCCCCTTGCCACCAATGGGCTGCGAAAAGCAACACTTTTTCGCAGCGTTATTTTCTCCCCTAATGGGTATAGGTATGTATGAGTAGCATATCCCCGTTTATACAGAGGAGGCCTATGTCCAACTGTGGACTGGATAGAGTGGTGTTGTTGTGTAATATAGTAGCGTAATTAATTATGTACGTACATGTTCCCATTAGAGTGGTTTTCGTGTAAATCATTTTATTTATACACATAACTGTCATAAAAAACTGTCCAGCTATCGATAGGATCGCGTAAAAGCATTTCCAAGATGTTTTTATGAACCTGAAATGAAAAAAACACGTCATCCAACCCATAAAGCGATCGCAAATATTTAAACGTGTCGTAAGCGTAACGAAAAGAAAATCGGTCAGTTTCATACAATTTGTGACCTGAGACCTGACCATAAAATGTCGCGTCTAGAAATGACCTATGTCCTAATTGATAGTTCTTATTGCAGGATATCATGTTCAACTAATCGTTTTTTTTATTAAAGCCGGAGAATTTTTCTGGGTATTTTATTATACTTTTGGGTTACGATCGATTAGGACACTGGCGCCATTAAACAAAAACCAACCAAACGCGTGCTTTGTTAGTGGCAGTTTTAGTTTAGATGGTTGACATTGGGACGAGAGATGCACAATGTGGATGAGAGTGCGTTCAAAAACCATGATACGTGATAGGGCGTATTGCGATCAATATTTAATATTAATTTATTAAGTATTCCGGCTTTAATAAATAAAGTTATTAGTTAATAATTCAATATTCCATTATCAAGAATATTTTTACATAATTCGTATTTTTATTCGCTTCGATTTATAATCAGGTCTGAAATGACCGGCCTTCTTATGTCCAATGACAAAGTATTGTTTTGAATCCACGTCTTCTGTTTGGTCAGAATTTGTCTACTTTTTCACTATTTTGGTTTTTCGTGATTGACTCAGTTGCCTTGGTATACTACAGTGAGGTGCGACGACACGACACGCAGTGGCAACCGCGTGGCATCACTTCACTAGGCAAGGAAATTTATATAATTTCTTACATTTCCTTGCATTCGTTCATACATAAATAGATAGGTAGGTACTCACTTGACATCACTTGCATGGATGCTGCAAACGCCAACATATGGCATCAATGAGAATATCTGTCCCATAATAATGGTAACACGAAGTGAACCCAGAAAAGTCGCTGATTGGTTCGCTTTTACTTTTGAAACGTGTACTTTGTTTTCTGAAAAAAGTAGGGGTTATTCGAAAGTAAGTAACGTAGCTTGGGTACAATAAGGCTGTATCAGATTTCTTAATCATTCTCAGATCGAAAAATACTATTCTATCTTATTTTAATTTAATTATAATAATTCAATAAATAACTCAGTACTTTATTATTTTGACCCAGTCAAAAATGAGACTGAAGTGAAGCAGTCGCTCAAAATTATAGCTTATGAGATTCATTCTTCTCTGGGATACCAAATACTTTTGTGAGAGAGCATTAATCAAAAAACAATACGAACATAATAATTGTTACTTACGTTTAGATGGAATCCAGAACGAAAGGTTTTTCCTGTCACACTTTTGAGCCATCATTCACTTTAGTTAAAACTTTTAAAATGAATTATTCTCCACTTGCCTCTACTTCTAGGATATTGCATACTAGTGATCAAAGTTGGAAAATATTTTGGTTCTTATATTTTTTTTCTTATCAAGATCACCTTTACCGGTGAAATACTATTGAATATTGATATTTATCAAGATTTTTATCTATTCAAACACTACTAACTTTTGGATACTTCTTTAATAAAAACAATATTTTAGTGTCTACTGCTTTGACAATAGGCATTATGCTGAGTCGAGGCCGTTTTGTTGATGTAGTACACACATATAGATTTATAACCCTTTTGGAATTTCACTACCACAATAAGTACTCTGTATTGTGTGAGCAAATAAGTGACGTGTCTGTGTTTATGTCTATGTCTATGTTTATTCTTTATGTTTTTTATACATTTTTATACTGAGTATTCAGAAAATTGTTATCTTTTACAAAATAATAGATACTTTCGTGCACGTGTCGTCTGAACTTGTTATGCCACTGACGTATCTACTCTTTGAATCAATAATGAATGGTCGTGTGCCTTTGATTGGAGGCCAAGGTTCTCAAACTTTTGAAAAACACATCATTATCATCATCATCAAATGAGTATTAATTTTCACGAAATTTCACGATAATGCCAGAAAATGTAAAAATTTATACAAACTTCAAAAAAAGGAGAAGTTTCACAATTCGATTGTTTTTTTTTATGTTTACTCTGTATAGCTCCGTAATTTACGGATCGATTTGTTTAAAATAAAATGTAAACTTATATGCAATTATTTGTAAAAACTCTTCTGTTTTGGATGTAAACTCCTCCACAAGATGGACCGACGAAATCGTTATGATTGCATGTAATCGGTGGTTGGAGAGAGCTCAAGATCATTTTTCGTGGAAATCCTTGGGGAGTTCTTCTTATGTTCAGCGGTGGGCTTCTATCGGTTATTGATAATGATGATGTTTTGGATATCGCTCATTGTTCTCAAACGGAACATCAGCATTTGGCAAAACAGCCAGTGTTTTGTTTTTTATTATTGTTAACTGTAATTATGTTATCTGCCTATAATTTAGAATGCGACCATCAACTGGCAAATGAAAGGAAGACCCGCATCAAATGGATCAGCGATATCAGCAAGATCGTTTAAAACAATTTGAACAACAAGGAGAATATTATGGCAATAAAGTGATAAAAATCCGAATCAAAAAACGTCCATATTGATAAACAGAAATTTTAACGCACCGCTTCATCGGGGAAGGCGAAATGCCAGACGGGACGAAGAAAGATCATCGCTTTCACTCACCCCAGCGGTCTCTGCACGTGTCGAAACGGCGTCGGTGCCTTCACCAATGTCATGGTACGTAAAAATTCCCGTTTTTCAATATGATAGAGTTAATTGACTTTAGTTTAAAAAAAAACGTCATTATTTTGAGTCAATTCATCAAATTCAAATTCTAGCATACCGTTACATGAACAAAACACGGAAGTTACTTTGCGTGTTACTACGTATCTACTTAACTACTTCCAAACTACTAGGTGGAAGTAGCTACTTAACAAAATTACTGTTTTCAACTGATTAAACTTGTAAAAAGCCTTAGGTAGTGATTGAAGAGCAACAGAAAACCTCAAGGCTTTTTAAGGCAAAATTACAAAAAGCGACTGATTGTGTGCGGCCAAATAATTATCAAAATCTACAAGCGAGCTATAAACAGGCAGATAAACTGTAAAAGCAAAATGTAAGGTAGCTAGACACGAGGTTCGACCTCCTGGTTCGATCAATCGGAACTACGTGAATTTTTTTTTCCATTTGGTTCGATTGTAGAATCTTACCAGGCGTACTACTTAACCTTAGGACCGCGTAGTTCGACACTAGAGTCAAACCACGATGACTAGTTCACCAGAGGCCTCATTTACTAACTCAGTTGCACACTGAAATGGTTTGATTCATCGAAACATATAAGAATCCCAAGTTCTCATAGTCCGACTACCGACCTTTATGCAATAGGTTATCAAATCTCCTAACAGCCTGCGCACATTGGACGACAGCAAGTTGCGGGGGACAATTTTCATACATTTTGTTCAAAGACACACACGGTGACAATCGCGACAGTAAGATATGACAGACGATCGCGACTAAGTGCGACGACAAAGCGTCGTGTTGAGATGTCTGTACGCGACTAAGTGCGACGACAAAGCGTCGTGTTGAGCTCAGGACAGGGCGCAATGGCGCTCATTAGGAGAAGCCTATGTCCAGCAGTGGACTGCTATAGGCTGATGATGATGATGATGATGATGATTGGTAATCAAAGGGCGAAAATTACAAGTGAGAATGAGGTTCTTTGAGTTTTTCGGGAAAAGTACCAATCCCTCAGGAATAAAATTTATTTGTGACCTCTCTTTTAAACAGAAAAAGAATTTTGAAAATCGGTCTACAATTGATGGAATTGATTTATCGGCGAACATACATAAAAAAGTCGAAAAAAAAGGTTCCGACGAATTGAGAACCTCGTCCTTTTTGAAGTCGGTTAAAACACCCAGACCCGAGACAAATAATGTTGAATGTATGTTTTGTTATTGTTGTTGTTTTGCTTTTGATTGTTTACCAGAAATTCTGTTGCTAATTTCTAGTAGTCATCAGTCATCGACGTATTTTTCTATAGTTATTTTAAAGTTAGCGTGAGTATGCGATAATTGCCCACGCTATGGAGATTCGTATCAGTTTAATTTGTATTTACACTAAACAAATGATCTAAGTATTTATTTGTTTCAGTTTTTAGCCTTTTATATCTGTTTTAATACTTTTCGATGTAATTTCAGTAACGGCATTAATAAAAAAAATATTAGATATTGTACATTCAGAATAGAGCCTGGGTGGTGAAAAGTAAGCCTTCAAATTTCTATTGCAGACGATAGTAACAATATATATCAATGATTGCAGATGCTTTTTGCGGAAAACGCATTGCGATTGACACGCCCTACAGGAAAAAGAATTCCGTTTGCTGCTGTGTCAAACGATATAAATCAATCCACGGTACTAGCTTTATATGTAATATAAAATGAAGTCGGTTAAAAAAGGACTTCCATTTTTTATTATTGAAAAAAAAAACTACAATAAAACGCGAAAAATAATTCTTTATTTTTTGTTGTTACAACTGAAAACAACTTTTATTCCTACTTAATTTATCTTTTATGTACGATCAATTACCACGTAGGTGTTATTTTTACCTACCTACCTGTTATTTTTAGTTCCAGTGTCAGTCAAGGCATGCCAATTGCCAAGGTAGGTTGCTACTATTGCGTTTCCCCTTTTTGAAACGATGCATAATGTATCCTAGTCTCCAGGGAAAACCTCAACACCATTCCACTACTTTATTGTTCGCGGGAGGAAATTTTTCTGGAACCTCAGTGTGAGAAGATACAGGTGGCAATATATGTGGATGGTACCTCTGCCGATGGTGAGCAGCACGATAGAAATGAGCTGCAGGCACCGTTAAGCCTTGCCAAGCGTGCTCAGGTGTCTCCACTTGAGCTCGGCCAAATGAGTCGATTATTCACCAGAGCGTGCTCATTTGAACATGGAGCATGGATACAAGGCTTTATGTAGGTACCTAATACATGTGTCATCATGTTTAGACAGGTCGGAACTCATTATTATTCAGAGAATATATTTTATTTATTTTTAACTCTTTCCCAAAATATTTTTATAGTACATCGTTTTTTCTGAGGACCTACATCAATAAGATTTTTGAATCGGTATGTCAGGGACAAAGACAGTCATGTTCTCACTTTATTTTTTGATCCTACAAGATTTTTTTGTAGGCATGCCGATTGAGATTGAAATAAAATTAAGTGCATGTACATAAACCTCTTACTTTAATTCCTTTTTGATATGATTTTTATGGTTCAAATTTTATACCATCTATAAATTCTACCAATAACATTACCAGATGCCTCAAAATGTACTCAATACTCCTACATATTGCACTAGCTTCATGTCAAGACATTATATCTTTCAACGATATTTTTATCAGTAATCTCAAAAAGAGAGAGCAAATCCCACTTTACCAAATCAATAGAAGATCCAATAATAATTTAAACTATAGAAAGACAAAAGACATCCGAGATGAAGTAATGAATAGAAAAAGAGATGAAGTTAGAAAGAGAAACGAACAGTTAAGAGATGATATATACAGCAAGAGAAATATAATGAATAGAGATAATAGAGATAGTATAAATAATAGAGGAAACGTTTTTAATAACAAAGACGAAATATCTGATCGAAAGAAAATTGAAAAAATTGAGAATAGAGAAGTGATATCAATCAGGAAAATCGAAGATAATATTATAAATGGAAAAGATGAGAACTTTGATAGAAAGTTGGATGAAATTATAGAAAATGAAATGGATAAGAAAATAGATGAAAGATTGGATAAAAGATTTGAGGTAAGGAATAGTAGTACTGTATCTATCATTTAATTTGGAACTTAGCCAAGAAACTCTCACCAAATCTTAGTTATGTTATTAAAACGCTTAGCCATAGATCACTTTTTCAATGCCCAAATCGAATGGAATCTATATTGATAGAAAATAATATATCTTATTGGCTTCTTCGGTATGATACTTGACCATCTGCCACCTATTTTCAACCACCTACCGCACGTCTCAGGAACTTGGAAGTAAATTGACTCCTATTTTGTATCTTTAGTGTTTTCATTACATGTATTATAACAGTAGAAACATAACAGAACACGTAGTTACGTCAATATTAGAATTCACAACATAAAAAAAAACTTCTTAATAATTAAAAAAATAATATTATGAGTATCATAATATTATTTTTTTGATGATATTAGAAAGCGCGTATACATATCCGCAACAAATCATATTTTTTAGAATTCTATTATGTCTTAACATGTTTCATTTCAAGCTTACAAACTAGGCATGTAAAAAAATCAAGGATTATGTACTTCTATAACTTTTATTTCTATTATTTCATTAGGTACCTACCAACAAAGATAAGTTTTTTATTTATTTTGGCACTAGAAGATACATGTCTTTTTAGGTATAATTTTTCACGATAGGAAATGCAGTTTTCTTTAAGCATTTCAGGCAAATCTGGTTTTATTTTGACTATTTGAATAATTTTTCCTCTATCTATCTATTTTTTTTTTTTCGATTTTCTCCACAACAGTTAACTTTTTGCACTCTAGATCTGACCCGCAGTTTACTTCTATTAAATGCATATTTGTTACTACACAAAAGCTTGTTTAGTAGCAAAATGAGGCACATCCTTCATTTCACCGTTTGATATGTCTTCATTATTATGACAAGATGATGTTCTCTAACCGCTCGATAGCAATTTCACTAGAATACAATTTCATTAATGTCACCAACAACGTCTTCAATGCGGGAGTTTAGTCTGTACCTTTTCCCTCTGCACCATACAATCGTCGAGATCATTGGTCGAGATCAGCGTTTGATTCGGCAGAAACAGGAATATTTTGATTTTGATATATCGTAAGCAAAACGCACGCCTCATTGAAGAGGCAATAGAGCGAAACCGAGGGTCCAAAGTATTCACTCAGCAGCTTGGCAGGAGCCACCTGACGAAGTTAACAACACACGATGGCCGAACCGTCTTGTCAAAGCCGGAGATATTACCAGAGATCGAGGACTTCTATGGCCGACTGTACACGGCACATGCTCCTAGCCACAAACGTGACAACTACGATTCCAGAGCCACCCTCACCCGCCACTACACCGACGACCCGCTGGAAATCAGCCAAGAGGAGATCGTGTTGTTCCTGAGACAGCTAAAAAATGGAAAAGCCCCCGGTGAAGATGGAGTCACTTCAGAACTTCTGAAGGCTCCTGCCTGGAGCCCCTGTTGTGCAAGAACTGCAGAACCTCTTCAACTCCGTTCTTTACTGTGGGAGAACTCCAAAGGCGTGGAAAGATAGCTTGGTGGTTCTGTTTTTTAAGAAGGGTGATAAGACTCTTCTTAAAAACTACAGACCTATTTCGCTCCTGAGCCACGTTTAAGATCATTACTAATCGTCTCGCCAGAAGACTCGACGAGTTCCAGCCACCGGAGCAGGCCGGGTTTCACGGAGGATATGGCACTATAGACCACATTCACACAGTGAGGCAGATAATACAGAAGTCCGAAGAGTAAAATCAACTCCTGTGTCTAGCTTTTGTGGACTATGAGAAGGCTTTTGACTCTGTCGAAACCTGTGCTGTCCTGGAATCCTTACAGCGATGACAAGGAGACTATTGATATATCGACGTGTTGAGATGTCTGTACGAAGCTGCCACTATGAGTCCGAGTCCGAGTACAGGACCAGCAGTCTAAACCCAAACAACTGCGCCGAGGAGTGAGACAGGGAGATGTCATATCTCCGAAACTGTTCACGAGCGCGTTGGCGGATATATTTAAGACACTGGACTGGAAAGGTATGGGCATTAACATAAACGGCGAGCACATTTTACACCTGCAATTCGCCGATGACATAGTCCTACTGGCGGAGTCGCTGGAGGAGCTGCAACAAATGCTGGACGGCCTAGCATCAGCCTCACGAAAGATAGGTCTCGGCATGAATTTGGACAAGACCAAAGTCATGGTCAATGACCTAATTGATCCGAGTCCTGTCGTCATTAATGGACATTTTCTTGAAATTGTTTCGGAGTATACATACCTCGGGCAGATATTGCAGTTGGGTAGAAACAGTTGTTCTAGAAGTTTCTAGAAGGAGGCCAAGAGGAAGATTCAGCTGGGCAGCATTTGGAAAACTACGTTGAGTTTTCTCGTTACCAGTACTGCAATGTTTGAAAACGAAAGTTTTCAACCAGTGCGTCCTACCCGTCATGACATACGGAGCCGAAACGTGGACACTCACAGTACGGCTAGCCCGCCAGTTTAAAGTTGCTCAGCGAGCTATGAAACGAGCTATGCTCGGAGTTTCTCTGAAGGATGGAATCCGAAACGAGTATATCCGACATATAACTAAAGATGTCGACATAGCTCAGAGAATTAGCAAGCTCAAGTGGCAGTGAGCTAGCCATACCTGCCGAAAAACCGATAACCATTGGGGTAAACGATTTCTTGAGTGGAAACCGCGGCTCGGCAAACGTAGTCTAGGATGCCCTCCGGCCAGGTGGAGTGACGATCTGCGAAAGGCTGCTGGTGGAAATTGGATGCGTCGAGCTTAGGACGGGGCGCAATGGCGCTCATTAGGTGAGGTCTATGTCCACCAGTGGACTGCTATAGGCTGATGATGATGAGAAGCGAAACGTAAAATTTTGATTGAGACCAGTGGTAGGGGTGTCGTCCGTAATAAAAGACTGAGAAAGAGGGTAGATCGATTCGGCTGCCAGTAACTACCCACTCGCACAGACTTCAGTTCTCCCGTGATCATGGCGCATGCAACTGCGTCGAAATATCGGGAAATAACAGAACTCACAAATCATGGTAAATATCCCGTTGATATTAATAATTATGTTCCCAACCATGATAGTTTCAAAAGTTATATAGATAGATATTTTAATGGTTTAACAGGCTAAATGCTAATGTTTTTGTTACTTTAGCAATCAGAACGAGAGCTTAAGAGAATGGATGATACCCAAAGTAAACTGGAACAGCTGCACGCTGATCTGCGCTGGCTCACCATCGGTACAGAAGATGGCATCGGTAACATTGGTATCGGCAAATAAAAAATATATTTGCATCATTTAAATTAATGATTCCCGTTTTTTGACTCATAATATTTTATTTATATTAAAAGGAAAAGCAACAGCAAAAAAATAGTTGCTACCGAAATCAAATCACAGGCCGACAAATAACAAGTGAAAGTTAAAATATTTTTTGTTCAGTACGAACATTACAGTACACTTTGAATCGTAATCTTTTTTAATTTACGCCTATTTGTAACGCGATCAAACAGAGAAGAATTGGCAAGAAACTTTGCTAAGCTTATATTTTATTTAATGTCATTTGTACAATTATTTTTTTTCGTCATTATTTTTATTACATGGTTTTTCAGGGAGTTGGAGATAGTTTCATCCCACGCTTTTTTGCATCTAAATAATCAGAAATTTTATTACTTTTAGAGGTTACGTTTAACAACATTTTTGAACTTATTTACAGATAAATTAATCACATCATTTGGGATTTTGTTACATAAGCAAAAAATTCAAAGTTCAAAGTTTATTTATTCACATATGACATGGTAAAGTTACATTGATGGACGTTTAAAAATAGGTAAAGCGCTGTACATCTCGCTGGCGTCGTACAGGCATTTGAATGTTTAGAAATACAATTGTATTCACACATAAATCAAATTATCTGTCGTGAGTGTACGTGTAAACTCTTGGAAAACCACATTGACAACAATATAATTGATGTAGTAATTTTCTAAAATTAATTGAGAATTTATTGTTTATAAGAAATGGAAAAATAGAAGATTCATCGCCTAATATATGTGTCTAATAAAATATAAAATATTACGGGTCACCTTGTTTTGGGTTTCTTTACTTATTGCCGGGAACAGCCTTTCATCATCATCATCATCATCGGAATATAACAGTCCACTACTTGACATAGGCCTCCCCTAATGATTGCCATTGCACCCTGTCCTGAGCTCGACGCATCCAGCTTCTACCAGCAGCCTTTCGCAGATCATCACACCACCACCGGAGGGCGTCCTACACTACGTTTTCCGATCCGCGGTTTCCACTCAAGAACTCGTTTGCCCCAACGGTTATCAAAAAGGTTATCGGTAAACAGCCTTTAATGTCTATAATAATTATAATTTCGGGATAATGTTCCAAACTCTGTCCCAAAAATAGTCGTAGGATTTAGCAGAGGTAGGATCAGAAAAAAAATTGTATATAAGCCTTACTGATGAGATTGTATTTTTCAGACAGCGAGGATGGTGAGTTCAACTTTTCATCCTCATCTTAACCATCAACCCATAGCAGTCCACTCCTGGACATAAGCCTCCCCTAATGAGCTCCATTGCGCCCTGTTCTCAGCTTGACGCATGCAGCTTCTACCAATAGACTTTAACAAATCTTCCACTTCGTTTGCGGAAGACCATCCGCGGTCTCCACTCAAGAACTCGTTAACCCCAACGGTTGTCAGTTCTTCAGCAAAGATGGCCAGCCCACAGCCATTTCAGCTTGCTTATCATCTGAGCTATGTCAACTATAGTTCTATGTTGGATAGTTTCATTGTGGATTCTATCCTTCAGAGAAACTCTGAACATATAGGTCGTTCCACAGTTCAGTGTTCAACTCTTAACCCACGCTTTTTTGACGAACCATCGTTTGTAGTAAACTGCTATTTTTGTCTTCTATGTTTCCTTTACATTCAAAATGTAGTACCTAACATTTCATTACAAAATTTACATCTCATTTTGACATTCTATTGGCTTCAATATTAATTATTTTCTATGGAACTTTATTGAATACAAGTAAATTAAACGAAGCGTGTGTTTGTTGAAACCCACACAGCTTCTCCAAACAATCTTAATATAAGCTTAAATCAAACAAACCTACCGTTTCGTCTTAATCAAAGGCTCCTGTAATATAAGGTATTTTAGGAACGGCTAATATTGTATCTTGCTGATATTAAAAGCAAGTATTGAGGCTTAAGTTGGGATTATAGCTAAGTACTCTTAGGCGGCGATGACACGATGCGTTTTGGTCGTACAATGAAAATTTTAGCCTGTGCTCTTGCGATAATTTGCAAGCTTCAATTAGGATACTCTAAAGAAATGTGTTCGTCGTGCGATGAAAACGCATCGCGCCTTCGCACGATCGCTCCCAGTAAAATATGCTAAAAAAACATCACGTGATTAATCACGTTCATCCATTAATGGACGGCCCCTAAGGTATTTTGTCAACACCTGTAATAGTACTTAATATTCTTAAGCTGAGACTAGCTCATATCTAGTTTTAATTTTCTTCTTAAATTTAAGGAATCATTGAAGATATTATTATCTTTACCAGGGTTATGTTCTAAATGATTTTAAAGTAAAAGTATTTCTCAAGGGCTACCCGAGGCAAATTACCAGGTGTATATTTACCCCCTAATTATTAGCCAAATGTCATTTTATAACGGCTCGATAAAGTAAGCTGTCCCTGCCATTTAAAAGTAAATAAAAAGAGGTGACATTATATTTTAATGAGGTTTATAGAGATGTTTTGAATATTAAGGTTCGTTTGTTTATAAAACATTTCAACATTTATTTGAGTCACAAATTACACAAAAATAAACAAAGGCAAGTGCTGCTTTTAAGAGGCGCCACCGTGAAAAACGCAGGAGCTGAACGGATTTAAGAACAAGTCCGCTCGTGAATGGAGTACTGCTGCCATCTCTGGGATGGCTCGGCAAAATATCAGCTTCAGGCCCTCGACTCGATTGAGCGTCGAGCTGCCATGATGCAGCTGCGGTGATGATTTGTTGGTAAAAAAAACCTACAGAGCCTCAAACACAAGCGTCGAGTTGCCAGACTATCGGTTTCTACAAGCTCCACTTTGGTGAATGTGCCCAAGATGTTCATGATCTGATCCCACTTTCCCCCTTTTATCACCGGACAAGCAGGCGTACTGCAAAGTTCCACCAATACACGATTCGTTTCCACGTTTATTGTTAGTAAGGAGTGGAACTTACTCCGGCGTCTATTTTCCCGGACCAGTACCTACAATTTCAGAGCCTTCAAATCCAGAATGAGCCGGATCCTTCTGGGTAAGCGTGCTCTATCTTAGACCACATTTTCGCCTTCACCAGGTGTAATAGTGGTCAAATGGTTGGCTATTTTATGTAAAAAAAACTTGGAAAAAGATAATGGAGAGGTTTTATTCTATGCGGCAATGCTTTGGCCAGGATATATTAAGTAAATAACATTATTCAACATTCATGTTTAAAAATGATTCATCATTTGTTTACTTAATGCAATTATTTGAGCTATTTTCTAATAAATAACCGATAATAACACGCCAACTGGCATGTCTGGTTTAATAAACCTGTTAAAGTAACCTACCTAGGTTTAGTTATAAGCATAGTATTATACATAATATTACTAAACTTAGTTTGATAGAATCAACTTTGAGAAGGAGGCCAAGAGGAGGATTCAGCTAGGTTGGGTAGCACTTGGAAAACTACGTCGGGTCTTCTCGTCATACCGCAATGTTAAAAACCAAAGTTTTCAATCTGTAAGCCGAAACGTGGACACTCACAGTACGGCTAGTAACTTTAAACTGGTGTACAGTTTAAAGTCGCTCAGCGAGCTATCCAATGAGCTATGCTCGGAGTTTATCTGAAGGATAAAATCCGAAATGCATATATTCGACATAGAACTAAAGTGGTTGAATTATCTTAGAGAATTAGCAAGCTGAAGTAGCAGTGGACTGGCTATATCAGCCGAAGAACCGATAACCGTTGGGGTAAACGAGTTCTTGAGTGGAGACCGCGGCTCGGCAAACGTAGTGTAGGACGCACTCCGGCCAGGTGGAGTGACGATCTGCGAAAGGCTGCTGGTAGAAGATGGATGCGTCGAGCTCAGGACAGGACGCAATGGCGCTCATTAGGGGAGGCCTATGTCCAGCAGTGTACTGCTATATGCTGTTGATCATGATGATGATGATGATAATGGAGCAAATACAAAAAGATTTATTATTCTGGAGAGAAAAGTTCTAATTAGTCCGTCATTTACATTATCAAAAAATATTGGACACGTATTTTTTCTTTTGTCAATAAAACTAAAAATTACAAAGATATAGCGTGTTGAAGTTCCGCGTAACGTCACGGGTAAGTACACTTTTTACATACAAGTGACGTCACAAGCCCCAACTTCCGAACTTTGACACTCTATAACTTTGTCGATTTCCATTGATTTTAAAAATAAAAAAATACATTTCCAATATTTTTTGATAATCTAATTGATGAACTAATTAGAATTATTATTTTTCTACATAGGCATCATCCCTATTATATAGGTAGGTACTGATCTGTGCAAAAAAAAACATATCTAAGCGTTAGCTATGTAATCTGCCTACCTAATCCACCCATACCCACTTAAACAGCCTTCCAGTCTTACTACTATTAATCCTACTATCCTACTAATATTATAAATGCGAAAGTTTGTGAGTATGGATGTATTTATGAATGGATGAATGTTTGTTACTCTTTCACGCAAAAACTACTAAACGGATTTGAATGAAACTCGGAATATACATAGTTTGTGACCTGGATTAACACATAGGCTACTTTTTATCCCGGTACCACGCGAGCGAAGCCGCGGGCCGAAGCTAGTATAAAATAACGATTAACGATTAATTAGCATGTTGTTACTTTTTAATGGCAAAAGTCATGTTTAAGTAGTCTCCTGCAAGTAAGATTTATACAATTTAGTATTATGTTAAACTAGAAAGCGCTTACTAACAGATGACAATACGTTCATCGAATGTTTCAACTTTACTGCGACACGGTCCTAAAATGTTTTCATCTTATTTCTCGTGACTGTACCATTATTTTGTTTATTCATTTGGTAGGTATTAAGTTTCTATTTATTTTTTATATGCTATGGGCAAGTTCTTGCTATGGGCTTGCTTGGGCATAAATGTGGTCGACGATGGAGCGAGCTTAAGATGGGCCTGGAGCTGCGTTTTCCCATACAAAACTTACTTTCGGTATAACTTTTTAATTACATAATTTATTACATCCAAGTTTTGTACATACAATCTGATGGGATATATAAAGGTTTGAAATTAGTTTTGGTTATAAAACCATTAACCAATTAAAAGATTAAGTGATTTGAAAATTCACTCGTTTTGCACACAAAAACATGTCATTTTTGGCATGTTAAAACACGTTATAATATACATTCTATTGCAATGAAAATCAATTTCCAACTTTGCCTATGTCCTCTACTTTGCTACAAAAAAATAAAAAATAAAATATCTGCAGCACAAATCAAATTATAACGAAACTAAGGGTTTGTACTGAAAAATAGGCAATTCCACTAACATTACTTGCACACTCTCTTTCGCACGCGGGGGCGAACAACACAGAGGGGTACGGGGAGCGTGGTAGCCCCTATGTAGTATGTACTTGCTTGCGACATACGTGTGTTAGTGATGTAAAAATGCGTGACGAATGACGATATCAAATTTAATATTGAATTTTATTTATTTTAATATTGAATATTTATTGATTGTAAAATATCCAACGCTTTATGATCAAATCTTATAAGCATTAACGGCGGAAATGCAGTCTGCATTTCCGCCGTTGCTAATTGTTTATTTTACGCAATAATAATTATATTATAATATAATTAGAATACATTTTTTTATTTGACAGCTGTCAAACTTAAATCGACCGTATCTCGAGAACTACTTATCCTATACTTACCTTTACTAGCTCAAATAATTGCTATTGACATGAATTTAATTTTCGATGACAGCTGTCAAACTTAAATCGACCATATCTCGAGAACTACTCATCCTAGACTTGCTTTTACTAGCTCATATGATTGATATTGACATGAACTTAATTTTCAATGACAGCTGTCAAACTTAAATCGACCATATCTCGAGAACTACTCATCCTAGACTTGCCTTTACTAGCTCAAATTATTGCTATTGACATGAACTTAATTTTCAATGACAGCTGTCAAACTTAAATCGACCATATCTCGAGAACTACTTATCTTAGACTTGCCTTTACTAGCTCAAATGATTGCTATTGCCATGAACTTAATTTTCGATGACAGCTGTCAAACTTAAATCGACCGTATCTCGAGAACTACTCATCCTAGACTTGCTTTTAGTAGCTCAAATAGCTCTTGACATGAATTTAATTTTCGATGACAGCTGTCAAACTTAAATCAATCATATCTCGAGAATTACTCATCCTAGACTTGCCGTTACAAGCTCACATGATAGGTATTGATAAGATCTTATTTTTCGATGACAGTTTTAAGTTTGACAGCTGTCATCGAAAATTAAGTTCATGTCAATAGCAATAATTTGAGCTAGTAAAGGCAAGTCTAGAATGAGTAGTTCTCGAGATATGGTCGATTTAAGTTTGACAACTGTCATTGAAAATTAAGTTCATGTCAATATCAATCATTTGAGCTAGTAAAAGCAAGTCTAGGATGAGTAGTTCTCGAGATATGGTCGATTTAAGTTTGACAGCTGTCATCGAAAATTAAGTTCATGTCAATAGCAATCTTTTGAGCAAATAACAGCTAGTCTAGGATGAGTAGTTCCAGAGATATAACCATTTACAGATGAATTTGTAGAATGAGTTTTGAGTGGAGCTTTGAGTTGAGTTTTGAGTTTGAGTTTTAGAGTGACGGTGACGGTGAAAATCCAAAATTATTATTCAAAATAGCTTTGAAGGTCATATTTTTTCTTTTTAACTCGTTGACTGCGGGTCTCGGACATAACGCTACACAGAATACTCTGCAAAGATGCCCTTTGAAAACTGACTGAATAACTTTTTTTTTTCTTTTTAACATGTTGACTGCGGGCCTCAGTCATGACACAACTGATGACTTATGAAAACTGAAACAATTTTTTTTTCTTTTTAATACGTTTAGTTGTGATAGAATTTTGTAGCAACAATTTACAGAAGTAAGTATAACAAAAAAGTCGCCACGCCGCGGCGCCGCCGGCCGGCCCCGCTGTGAAAAAACAACCTCAATACAACAAAACATAGTATTTAGTACCCCAATAATCATTCATTACATTAGTCACTTCAATTATATTGTTATCAGTCGTGCTCGTGAGACCGCTCGTCCGCTCCGCCTCTTGTGTAGCGCTGTCGCATTCATTTAGCGCCCTGTCTCACTCTAGATGAAATAGCAACAAAACAAAGCGGGTTAGGAGTCATCCGAACGCGAGAGTACGTCGAGCTTCCAGGGGACTCTTAATGCCTAATATGCATTTTTGAAGCAGTTATAGTCATACATAAGTTTCGGTTCGAGCGATTCCGAATTTAGCAGTGCGCATTATAAATGATGCTTGGAAGCGCTTAGTCCAGATGAATTGAGTAATGTCATGATGTCAAATGACGCTAGGGCGCTGACGGAGGCCCTTTTCAGCAGTTTTACACACACACAAAACACACACACACACACACACACACACACACACACACACACACACACACACACACAAATACATACATGCATACACACAGATTGATTGTTTATAGAATTGACTAGTTTATACGCACAGCAGTTATTTAGATTCGATGCTAGAGACTTTGTGGTGTACTTTGTGTGTTTTTGGTGTGTACGGGGTTACTAACTCCTATCTTCGGAACCCAAGCCAACCGCACCTACTCGTGGTGCACCCTGCTTAACAATGAACGGGGCTTTGGCGGCCGGCTGGTTGCGGCATAGCGGAGCCTACATCGGCACAGCTAAATCCCCTGGCCACTGACGGGCAGCAGCGTCAGTGGTGCAACAAGCTATGCCCTACGATCCCCAATCCGCATGCCCAACGCAGGGATCATGGGCATATCCACCAGGCCTATGTCCAGCAGGGGACTGATTTAGGCTGGTGTAGTGTGGTGTGGATCCTAGGATCTTATTGAATAAAAAGTTTTTGATATACCTACACTTTAAAATTACTTTATAATATCTTTAGTGTTTATTGATTGGTGTTCTTAGTAATCAAGCTGTTTACCAATAGAATCTGTCGGGGTGGAGTGATTGATTGAATAGCACACCTGTATTTGACGGCTACGTTTTGTCTATGTTTACTTCAATTTGGAGGTACAGCCAGCGAAAGAAGTCTTAATGAGTATTTTTAAGTTAAATGTACACTTTTTTTTATAAGTCATGTACATTATAGCGTAAAGAAACGTCAAAGTAGGTAAGTTAATTGCCGCTTAAAGTGACAAGTTCGCGAGGGGATTTGTTATTTTAATCAGCAAATACTTAGCTTAACTTAGCATATATGTTACATGTAGATGGTAAAATAGGCCTTAAAGGCTCCTATACACTTGCCGGCGGCTAAGCCGGCCGGTTTTTGCCGTGCGGGTAGCTTTTCTTTGTCCCCTGTGCCGCCGGCAGGGTCAGGGCGCGAGCGCGCAAGAGAGCAAATTTCTTTGGCGTGAAACCGCGCGCGAGTCGAGTATGCACCGCTTGCTCCTCAGGAAACTTTTGAATTTACAGTTTATATCATTTACATAAAGTACATATTCGCGATCTTATGAACGGGCTCTCAAAAAGCGCAAGGAATGCTACTGGCAAAGCCCGGTGGGTCAAGCCGCCGGCATAGTGGTAGGAGCCTTTATTCCAAATTTTTTAATCATCATCTACCTCATATAAGTTAGATATTTTCTCTACAATTTCTCTAGCCATTATCCAAGTCTGCTACGTCTTCTCTGAATAACAAGTCGGCAAACAGCGTGGGTACATTCTCCTGTATGTCTGAATTATGAAAGTGGAACGGCAAATAAGATGATGAGTGGTAGACTGGCATGGTATGGGCATGTGATATCGAAGAATGAAAGTCACGTGACTAGAAGGGTGATGAATATGAATGTGACTGGATCCATGAGTAGAGGGAGAAGAAGAAATGGATGGAATTTGTGAAAGAGGATAAGAGTGTGAGGAGTGGGCACAGATTTGACAGCTGATTGAAGTGAGTGGAAGAAGAACACATGTTATGCCGAGCCACCTACAATGAGTCAAGAGAATGATGATGAGGATGATATAATTTGAAAGTACATAAATGCTTTTCTCTACATCATATAAAACGTTATAATTATGTAAAAGGAGCGGTGATGGCAAAAAGTTGGGGTGTAAGGGGTTCCAACCTCCATCTTCGGAACCCAAGCCAACCTCACCTACCCGCTGTGCACCATGCTATATAACTAACGGAGATATGGTGGCCGGCTAATTAGGGCATAGCGAAGCCTAACACTAGCACAAGTTGTGGGGGTGTCGAAAAGGTTAAGGTCTTTGATTCTACTTGCCCGATTTAAATATCTGCTGCTGGACGTTCTCACACAGCATCATGTAGCCTCAAACTAAGCAGAGCTTGTATTATGGGAACAACATGATTCATATACTACCAATATACATTTTTTGTAAATACATACATAACATACTTACATAGAAAACACCCAGACCCTATACCTATGTTTTATTCAATTTAAATACCTATAAAGTCTTATAAAAACTACTTCATTTACCGTGTACCTATTTATGTCAAATTTGAATTCTCTGACGTTACGTGCTGTGATTGGCTTATAATTTGATATTTAAGCTACGAATCCCTTAGGCCCAAGCCACACAGGCAGAAGTGTCGCTAGGTGAGTAATATATAGTAAGCACGATGTGGTATGCTGAATATGCTCTATATTTACTAGGGTTTTCACTGATCTTCTTTACGGAATCATTTCGGAGAGTGTGCAGCGTAACTGTATAATTTTATTCCACGGACAACAAGGTGATTGGCATGAGAGGTCGCTCATTTCTCGTTTATAGTACCTTACATGCGCACAAAGCGGTTAATTTTAATCTAGACGTCTTCGAGACATGACTGAACAGGTTTCTTCTAGGCAAGCGTGCTTCATCGTTGACCGTATCATCACGCGAGATGTGGTCAAACGCAAGCTTAGCGCTTGGCAATATAAAAATAATTAAAAATCTATATCTCTAGAGGAAATAGTTCATACCCGGGACAGTTTTTACAAAATCTAAAGCACAGATTTTTGTTTGAAGCTATCGCTCTCGATAAGATAAAAAGACGTGTGGCACTCGGGGACTGCCGCGGTAAAGCTATTGCATAGCATTTTGTATCAACTTATGCAATTATAATTATTTATTTATTTTATTTCTGCAATATTTCTTTTTCTTTGATATTAATTCAAGTTACACTTTTTGAGCGTAGTGACCGATAAGAAAACATTTTTTTTTCTTTTATTAAATAAAAATACGTCTAGTTGCACGCACACAAACACCGTGTCGAAGACTGCCGAAAAGAAACGACGTTAGACAATGCACGGCCTTCAAGCCACACCTCCGTGCCCGTCGGAGTGGGGAGCGTGAGGTTTTTTTTCGTTACGGAATTTCTGGATTCGGTCCCCGCGCTCAAGGCCCTCGATAGAAGCTATGCAATAGCTTAAAAGCCCTTGCAGCGCAGTACCAAACGTTATTTTAACTTTATAGAGCATGACACCAAACATGAACCAAACGAGGCTGTTGCTCGTGTGGCTTAAGCCTTATCAACCCGGAGCGAGAGTGTTGATGTTGGGTTTGGTAATTGACAAAATAATTTGAATGTTATTGATGTGTTTATGAAACGAGAGATTTTACGACCGCTGATTTTTCAATCATTCGATCTGTTAGCTCATTTGAATATAGCTATGTGATTGAAAACATTTTTGTAATTTGTTAGGTTAGATAAAATCCGGCTCTTAAGAGCCCAAGAAAAAAAGTCAAGAGGTAAACTAAATAAATATTGTAGGTAGGATCTTATTTTTGCGTTTAATAATATTATCATATCACACAGCAAATTTTTTTCTGGCGTCGGGATTCGCACCCGCAACCTTCGGCGTCTCAGACGGGCCTCCGATAAATGTTTGTATGATCTGCAAATATTTGACTCTGGTCTGGGTGTTTGCTATTTATAATTTGTATGTATTTACCTAGGTATATAAGTGGGGATAGATGATGTTGCTTGTCCGGCATTATTAATTTTGATTATTTTTTTTTTGTCTTTTTATACCCCATCAAAGAATTACCTGTAACTATTCTTGATACTTTTTTTAATACTTATTTGTTGAGATCAGATAAAATACTATAGACAAGTTAAATTTCACGTGATACATTTTCAGAGCACGCACAAGCCGACTCAAAAGTTTATAGCTGTCACTAACACCCTTTGGTTTGGATGAATCTGAACAAAGCTCTATGGAGAAGTCTGTGATCAACTTTACTTATGTTCGTAAAACAAACAGTCCTGACACTAAACTAATTAGTGTTTGAGCAAGCTTGTAAGCTGCAACGTTTCCCCTGTAGGTGGAGCCAACGGCGCTTAGCCGTTACTGCGTGAAAATTTCGACAAGGCGAGGAGTTGACTCGGTAGCACGAGGCGAGGAGTTGATTAGTGCGTCCCGCTTTTTATGGGAAGGTCGCAGGTTCAAATACCGCTTGAGTAGAAATTTTTGAGATTTATAAAAATGAAAGATACCAACTGCTCCATTATGATGATCAAAGTAAGGGGTAAACAACGCGTTGGAAGGTGAAAAAAGTCGTGGTTGCTGGTGGACGAAGATAGTAGGTATTAAATAAATGGTAGAATATTGTCTGTTTTGCTATGCTTATTTTTTGGTTATTCCACCTTTTTTCTATTTATTTTAAAATAGTTTTAGAGTCGGAGTCAGCTTTGGAGTGCGACAAACTATACCCCTCCCAGCTCGGACATGCCCTCCTGCGCCGCCCACGCAATAGTTTGGCCTTGGCGTGCCTTGGCTGACACCGACTCCAAAAATAACAGGTAGGTATCTAGATCTACCTATGCGGTAAACGCATAGAACGTAAGGGATAAATTTATAGAAAAAAGGTGGATGAACTCAAAAATAAGCAGTTATTTTTAACTTTTTAGTTTTACAGTTTTTTCAATAAATGTTTTTGAAGTCGGTTTTTTATTTTATTTTAAATTATTGTTTATTTCTGAAGTTTTAGTGAATCTGACTTTAAGACGATTAATAAAACTATAAATAAAATTTGAGCCCATTGAAATTCCATTCCCTATTGTCTTACCCCCGAAAAACACAACGAAAAAAATTTTCCAAATTGGTTCATAAATGACGGAGTTATGAGATAACAAACATATAACATGAATAAAATTAGAGCACATATTTAGTCCCTGTTCACCTTTAGAGTTGTTATTTTTTCTTCAAATTTTATATGGGACCAATTGGGAAGTATATCCTCTCCAACGAAAAAAGAAATCGGTTCATAAAAGATAGCGTTCTGAGCTAACAAACATAAAAAAAATACAACCGAATTGAGAACCTCCTCCTTTTTTTGAAGTCGGTTAAAAAGATCATAATCGACTCAATTATCATACTAGCCTATTACAAACCATTACATAATCAAATAAAACGGGGAGACTTTTACCCAGCAACGGGACAGCAAAGGTTAATTAAAAAACATTTATTTGACAACACAATACAATAACTGTTTACATTTCAACGAGCACGACAGACAATACCAGTAGCAATAATAAAAAAAATATTTTTAGAAGGAATATTTTCTCCATTCATTTCCTGTCGCATAGATTCATTGGTGGTAAGTACGCGTAACGACAATGACAAGGGACGCATTGAGTATTAAGGGGGATTTATTGAGCTGGACCCTTTTTGTTAGGCAGGTTAACGGGATCTGTTTGAACTTCTGTGGACAGGTCAAGGGTGTTCAATTATTAAGTCCTATAATTGAACAACTCAAACGTGATAATGACAGGAGCACAGTTTTGTCTGTTTTCAAATTAAAACGGGTGTAATGGGTTCCAGCCTCCATCTTCGGAACCCAAGTTAACCTCATCAGCACGTGGTGCACCCTGCTTACTAACAAACGCGGCTCTGGCGCATGGCGGCCGGTTGATTGCGGGATAGCGTAGCCTTACACCAGCACAGCTAAATCCCCTGACCACCTACGGGAAGCAGCGTCGACGGTACAAAAAGCTGTGCGATCTCCAACCCGCATGTCCAGCTTGGGAATTATGGACATATCTCCCTTCTTATTTGGTCTCCAGACACAGATAAATCCCCTGACCACCTACGGGAAGCAGCGTCGACGGTACAAAAAGCTGTGCGATCTCTAACCCGCATGCCCAGCTTGGGAATTATGGAAATACCTCCCTTCTTATTTGGCCTCCAGACACAGATAAATCCCCTGACCACCTACGGGAAGCAGCGTCGACGGTACAAAAAGCTGTGCGATCTCCAACCCGCATGCCCAGCTTGGGAATTATGGAAATATCTCCCTTCTTATTTGGCCTCCCTATGTTTAGCAATTTAGATGTTCTACAAACGTGGACGGCCTGTCTCCAGCGACTTTAATTTGTGCCATCTGCACCACACTGTAGAATGACGTTCCCTTGTTTTTAAGCTAATCAGATCATGGTTGGGGATAGTTCTCTGGAATGTTTCCCTAAATCATCATTCATCATTTATCACATCACATCATACAAATATTATAAATGTGAAAGTTTGTGGATTTGGATGATACTTGGAATATACATAATTTATCACCTGGATTAACACATAGGCTACGTGGTACCCGGTTATTAATAACTGGGTACAACGCGGGAGAAGCCATGGGCAAAAGCTAGTAAAGTTTATGGTAGGCCGGAATCTAAAACTTAAAGAACACTGTGAGTACAAAACCACGAAGAAACAATTCAGAGTGCTGAAATCCGTTGGTTTTATCAAGTGGTTTTCAGCATTGTCTATAAATCTACGAGTGAAAGATATAAATCTATTAGGCCATCCGCCCATCGACCGTGAGAAAGGCTGAAATAATACTTGAGGTTTTGCTAGCAAAATGTATTTAGTAGGTTATCTTTCACTTCACTTCACTTCTATATTAAATGGCTTCTGGGATAGTTATCCACAATTTCGCCAGTATCAAGTATAATAATTGTTCATAATAATATGAGGCAACGTAGTACGGTTTATAAGTTCAGTCGTCCAGTCTTCGGTCAGGTCCTGTTTTCTGCTATAGCCATGGCGACTATAACAAAAGACGATCGGCTCACAATTTTCTTCATCAGAGGGCTTACCACGAGTTTTGATAGTTTTCGAAAACTTTATAAGTTTCGGTATCTTTCCCAGTGTTGCTATTTTAGCATTTTTAATGCTAAATTTAGCATATTTTCGGGTCTGTTAGCTTGAAAAATTCGCATTTAGCATATTTTTATGATTAACATTTTTTTCTACGTTACCTAAAAATTCAAAATTCCTAAGGAATTCAAAAGAAAAATATAGATTTTAGCATTTTATATAGCATTTTTAAAAGTTATTTAGCATTTTTTGCAACATGTTTTAGCATTTTCTCCAAATAAAAAACGGCAACACTGATCTTTCCATACATTTTCGTAGTTCATGCACGTTTCCCTAGAGGCGCTGTACGAAAATGTATGGAAAGATACCAAAACCTAAAAAGTTTTCGAAAACTATCAAAACCCGTGGTAAGCCCTCAGAGAATTCCCGTTCAATCTTCTTTTATTCCATTTCACTAATACTTGTGTCTTATAACTAATATTTATCGGTTATAATACCATGAATATTAAACGACATACATTAGAAAAACACTAGTAA
Source organism: Horisme vitalbata (assembly GCA_951804965.1). NCBI lineage: Eukaryota > Metazoa > Arthropoda > Insecta > Lepidoptera > Geometridae > Horisme > Horisme vitalbata. The sequence goes on from OX638096.1 coordinate 5,509,457, forward strand.
ATAAAATTTAATAAAATTGACAACCGTCGTTCAAGATGAAAAAAATGGTGTCCTAGGTTATCTTATTATGAGGTATTTCTTTGCCGAAATGTCATTTTCAAAATATAAATATTTTCCGTCTTATTTCTAAGAGTTTTAAAAAAATTCAGGTAGATAATGGCGTTAAAATATCATGTTTTTACATTTAATGAAAGGATTCAAAAGAAATTCACTATGACAAGTCTGATCGCTACTTTCTTATGTCCATTTATCATTTGCTAGAAAGGGATGCATACTTTATCACAATGCGATTTCTACGACTTCGTACCAGGGCATTTCAATGAAACTGCATAGAATTTAGTTCGAGCGCCCTGGAACGATTATCCTCCTTCTTATAGGGGAGGCCTATGTCCAGCAGTGGACTGAATAGGCTGTTGTTGTTGTTGTTGTTGTTGTTAACTTAAACTTAAAACTTTAATCGTACCAGGGCGATTAAAGTTTTAAGTTTTAAGTTCTCTTTTATACCTGTGGCTCGACCAAAAAATCTTGACCAACCACAAAGCGTTATTTTAAATTTACGCTTCCATATTGGTCACAATTTGACTTCTACCATACGAATACTCACAAATTTAGAAGATAACTAGATAAAGTCTTAAAATTCAATACGGCTGATCTCTAGTTTCTTATATCCAATATCATCAGTTAGAAAGAGATGCATACATATATCAATGCAACTTCAAAAAGTTTATCGTACCAGGGTGCTCAAACAAATTTCTATGCATACAAATGCCCTGGTACGCAGTCGCAGAAATCGCATTGAGACAAAGTATTCATCCCTTTCTAGCAAATGATATATGGTCATAAGAAAGTAGAGATCAGCCGTATGAGTTAATGTTAAGAGCATAAATAAATTTAAAGACTTCTTCTATGCTTTAGTTCTATTTCTTTGCGAATACCTTTTTGCTAGTATTCGCAATTTAGTCTGGTAAGACAGTTAAAAAATTCAATCTTGAAAAGTTGAGATATATCCCAACAGATATTGAGTCGTAAAGATCGATAAATAGAAAAAGATAAAAATATTAGATAATATATGTATTCGCGATCCCGCCAGTAAAATGTTTAGTAAATCTATTTGACTAAGGAATGACAATTTACTTCGCATTCTATTTACAGTCATTAAGGAATGTACAATGTTAATGTAAGTCATAAAAAATATTCGTGGCGAATGTAGAGCAATAGAAACACACATTTTATTATATAACTTAAGTTGAATTTAATATGAATAAAAATGTTGGCCCTAAAATTGACTCTTGGATTTTACCCAAAAGGAATAAAAAAAATTGCAGAGTCTGTTGGTTAGTCCATGGGACAAATAAACATAGATAATCATCATTATCAACTACCTAAAGAAGTTAACTGTTGAAGTTCTCCCCAAGGATTTCCTCCAAACTAATAGAGCGAGGTGGAGGGATTAGATCATAACCCACCACGCTAGTCCAGTATAGAATGAATGAATGAATGGAGGGTTGCTTATTCAATTCAAGATGATCTGCTAAGAACGAAGTAAGCAATACCAAGAGTCCTTGCCAACGATGGCACCCCCACCTGAGTTGTACACATGTACCTATAACCCAGTCACCATCATGATCATCGTCATCCTATAGCATCAACTGCTGGATGTAGGTCTCTCCGAAGGTCCGCCATGAGCCCAATCCTCGGCTCTTCTGATCCACTGTCTTCCCAGGTTATAAGGTAAAATAACTAACATTCCTTTCTTTTTCTTTATTTTATAAGTAAAACTAACAATGCTCTTCTACATATATTTTGCTATGACCGCCGATAATTTATACATGATGGAACTTTCAGTAAGCACTTACGGGGTGTAGATAGGCAATCTCGATATGTGTTGTCATAGTTAAACAGAAAGTTTGGCGAAAAGTTGGACAATTCATTTGTTTTAGTAAACTGTTTTGTTATCCGAATACGCCATGTCTATATAAATACCGGTTAAGTACAAGTTTCCGTACAAACTTGTAGGTATGTTTTTTTTGTAAAGTATAACTACAAATTAAGGCTTTTCGGATTTATCCCTTTACTTGCTATAAGACATCAATGGTACCCTTAAAATTTTGATTCCCTTGCTGTGCAAAATGTGCGCTAAAATGGCAGTATTTGATAATAACTTCAACTCGATACCTTCTCGCGTTCCTGAGAAAACGGGCCTTGACAGACCGATATACTTACGAACAACAAAGTGATTTTATATAGATATTTTTCCTTGTACAGAACTATAAAAGAATAAACCAGGATCCAAGATCAAAAACCGAATGTTAGAAAAAGTTTGATATACATTCCTTTAGATGGGTGGGAAAACCAAATGATTCTATAGCTAGATACAATAACATTGATATACATCTACAACTTAGTTTTTAAACGCTCATATATTTTAAACTACATGCGGTTTATTATTAATTATATGCGGTTTTTCATAAACCTTAAAAGATATAGATACAGATAGAAGATAAAGAAATAATTATTTGATTCACAAAATAAGTATACGAAATAAACAATAGTAAAGGGCTATAGGCCTTAAAGTAAATGTAAATGGACCCCCTTTCCCGCAATTGGACTCCAGGTTGATCCAATGTGAGTGTAGGACATTTGGCAAAATACTTAGCCAGCCTAACTCCGCCCAGAAGCACAGAAGTTCTCTTTGGCCTGCACAGGTTTTGAGAGTGAACTCGGGGTTCCATGAATTTGTTGTTGGGAATTTGTGGTGGGAAGATAAAATGATTCTATAGCTAGATAGAATAACATTAATATACATCTACAACTAGTATTTTAAACACTCGTATATTTTAAACTACATGCGGTTTATTATAAACTATATGCGGTTCTTCATAAACCATAAAAGAGATAGAAGATAATGAAAAAAATATTTGAGTCACCAAATAAGTATACAAAATAAACAATAGTAAAGTGCTACAGGCTTTTTAAGTAAATGTAAATGGAGCCCTTTCCCGGAATTGGACTCCAGGTTGATTCAATGTGAGTGTAGGACATCTGGTTAAATACTAAGCCAGCCTAACTCTGCCCAGAAGCACAGATGGCTTGCACAGGTTTTGAGAGTGAATTCGGGGTTCCATGATTTTTTGTGCGTTGTAATACAACTTCCACGCATTCCAAGATTACGTGGGCTGCCGATTCTTCTTCAGAGATACACCTTCTGTAGAGTGGGCTATCTGTTGCTCCAACACTAACTATAGGCTTTAAAAGAGGCCTTGGTATAACAAGTTTCGCTATGATGAGACGCGGCTGCAAGATCGTGTGCCAATCCTTAATCGACAAAAGTTCCTAGGCTATTTTCCGGTATATCGAACTGTACTAGTACAAGTTCATAGGTCATTAGTTGTGCTATTGTCTGCAAACAGAAAAAATGTATGAAGTTTTCGTCGAAATATTTGTAATAATGTGTGATACTCCCTCGCAGTATCACGGTGAAATCAAACCTTGATAGTATTATTATTATTATGACACTTTTTAAATTTGAATTTACACCAATTCGTAACGTGACCAAACAGAGAAGAATAGGCAAGAAACTCTGCTTGACTTATATTTTTTAAAGTCGTGTTTTTGACGGAGTTGGAGACAGTCTCATCCCAAGCTTTCAATCAGAAATTTTATAATAAGCTTTATTACTGAGGTTAAACGTAACCTCTGTAATAAAGCTTATTATAAAATTTTTGAATTTATTTACAGATAAATTAAGCATATCATTTGGGATTTTGGTAAAAAGCCGTACGTTTTGCCCTTTAAATGATTGACTAACTTTATGGAGCCTTACAGTAGGAACAGCTAGTTTATCTTTATTTTTAGTGTTAACATTATGATTGTCGCTATTTTTCTTTAAAAAATTGATATTTTTTCGGGCATTAAGTTTTCATATATATATATATTGGCAAGGCACTGTCATAACATTTATTTCTTTAAAGTTAGTTCCAAGTGATTCTCTGGGGCCCATATTATAAATTGCACGAACAGCCCTCTTCTGCAGCACAAATATGGTGTTGATATCTGCAGCATTCCCCCACAGTAAAATGCCGTACGACATAATGCTGTGGAAGTAGCTGAAATAAACCAGTCTAGCCGTTTCTACGTCAGTAAGTTGATGGATTCTTTTGACTGCGTATGCTGCAGAACTGAGTCTGTTCGACAACCCATCTATTTGAGCGCCCTATTGAAGCTTATTATCTAAGGTTATGCCTAAAAATACAGTAGTATCCATGCTTAAAATCCACATTAAAATATGATAGTATAATATTTAGATATTTTTTACTAGTTTGTTCTAGCAATAAAAATACTTGGATATTTTTAATTTGCAATGCTATTTACCTACTATTATGTGAGTAGGTTAACATCTGTGCCAAATCTCAAGTCGATAGATTAGGTAGTTTCTATAATAATCATCCATGACAAACGGACGGACAAAGTCGCATCTTAAAGGTGATAATATCAAATATTATAGTATTCCTACTATTTCCTACTAATATTATAAATGCGAAAGTTTGTGACTATCGATGTATGGATGGATGTTTGTAACTTTTTCACGCAAAAGCTTAAGAATAGATTTGGATTAAACTTGAAATACGCATAGTTTATGACCTGGATTAACAAATAGGCTACTTTTATCCGGGTACCACGCGTTTATTTAAATCTTATTTATAGGTACATGTTTTTCTGTTGAGTGGCCCTCATGTCTCCCAAACTCTTCATGTAATTAGGTATTTAATTAGGTACTTACGGTAAGAACAGCTCCTCGAGTTATTTGGAAAAGCCTTAAGCCACTTATTCCAACTTTTGAGTGGTAAACTTGGTTCATAAGTCTTTGCATCTGAAATGTACAAGTGTATGAGTCAAATATATAAAACTCGTTGAATTTACTTAGCAAAAGTTTCACAGGTAAGGTGCGAGTAGGTAAGAAAGGCTGGGTTCATTATGTTTTCATATAGTATCTGGTCAAAACGCTCACAGCAGGGGAATTTTAAAACCAGTTAGTTTTAAGATAAGTTTCCAAATTGTCACATCACATCCCGACACAGTAATGTAAAGCTGTTCGCACATTACACCGACTCTACTAACGAGTTGTAAACTAAGCGATCAACGCGTCTGTCGCCAGTGGACAACTTGGCGTCAATGAGTGGGTAATGCGTCGTCAACGAGTGGGAAGCGCGTTGTCAACGCCCGGCCAGGACGAGTTGGCGATGCGTCGCCCACAAGTCATAAGCACATTGTCGACGAGTGGCAAACGGGTCGGTGACGTCAATAGGTGAATAACGCGTGGACCACGCGTCATATACCTTTATCTTACAAGTTGACAAATTCACTCTTAAGAAACATAACATAAAGCTTAAATTTCAATGCCATACTGTGAGTTAAGTTGGAGTTAGTCGGCGTTGAGTCGATGTAATGTGCGAACAACTTTATTCTGGCTCAATCGTCACATTTCAAACGTTCTAAAATACTTGGTTATATACAAAACGCGTTATTATTTTTTATTTGTTCAATAGGGTCGAGTCCTATTCAGGCTTGAATGTCCAATCGTCAGTTACCACCTTCTCTAATTTGAGAATGGAATCAGTAATTTCATACATCTGAGAATTTATTCGATGGATAAACTAATTGAAGTATCACCCTTAGTTATTAAAAAGCCTACTTATTTTTATCATGATTTTTATAACAATTGAAAGAAGAAGTTCTTACGTCACAATCGAAATCAGCTGATGGTGCTGTGTGAAGGACTTCCAAAGGTTTCCGACTAGAGTAATGGAGCTCAGCAGCAAAGTGTGATAGCAACCCGATTTCCATACATAAAAAGAACATAGAGTACAGCATGTATACGACAGACACCCAGCCTTTGCTATAACAAAGTCAAAATAGAAGTTTTTTTATAAAGTAAGTTATTTAGGGCCTTACTTATTAGTTTAGTAGTAGTGGAGTTCTTTGTGGAGGGCTCGTCCAGGGAAGTACTGCCACCATGCTTATTTCTGCCGTAAAGCAGCTGTGCTGTGTTTCGGTTTAAAGGGTGTGGGTGCCGGTGAAATTACAGGCACAAGAGGCTTATCATCATCATGCCTCAAGTTGATGGGCGCAGGGCGTTGCATCGTAGAGCACGTTCCAAAAAACGTGATCTATGTTGCAATGCTTTGTCATAGGTAATGGTTACCACTCAACATCAGGTGGGCCATGTGCTTTTTCCATCCTCAAGTATCATAAAAAAATACTTAATAAAATCTGTAAAAAGATAAACGATGCTTAAACTATTGCCATTTTTTACCGTTGGATATGGACAAACAGTGACAGGGATAACTTTAAGCAACGGTTAAATTTAAGCAGCGTTTATAAGTAAGTAGTTAGTATCGTTTTTAAAACTGTTCCCAGGATTTAAATCTCGTTTTTTTAACAAGTTTTTTTTAATCTGAGTAAAGTGAACACAAAGTAATTAGGTACAGGGTGGGACGAAATTTTACCTCATAAAGGGTAACTACCTTTTTTTTGTAGCTGGAAGGTTTTGTTCTGAGGAAACGATAATATACGATTCACACCTACCGGCGCGCGTCGGAGAGCATCGAAGCGCATTTTAAAACATGCTAGAGGAAATTGAAACATCCACAAAGCAGTGAATTTCCTTATTTGCATGCAATATTTACTTACGGATCTATTTATGTCAGTGTTTGACAAAGCTCAAAGCTGCGTAAATTGCATTCAAATAAGGAACTAAGCTGCTTTGTGGATGTTTCAATTTCCTTTAGTATATTATAAAATGCTCCCCGATGCTCTCCGGCGCGCACCGGTAAGTGTCGTACATATATTTTGAAGAAAAACGAAACAGCATTTTAGCTCAGAAAATGACAATTGTCAAAAAGTTGGTCTCAATCGACTGTATTTCCCAGCTGGAACACTTTTCCCATAGTAACTTTTATTTAACTATGCAAGTAACTTCTATTTAAAAAAAAGTATTATTTCAACACATTTAAGGTTGACCATCCGGCTGAAATTTAAGAGGAAACATTTTTTGATTGAGCTGAATTTTTTGTATTGCTTTTGACGAGAAATTACACACAAGATGATGGCAAAGCATTTAGGACAAAGCTAAGTCTAGCTGAGGACAGCGCGCTATGGAGATTACTAGGGCAGCAATGGACTAAATAATACAGTCTAATGATGACAAAATAGGCAAACTTCAAGAGGAGTTTTCTAAAATTGATGATAAAATATCAAATATTTTTAAACTCACTGCATTTCTTTGAGGCAGTCATGCATATCTAAATCCTGGCGGTCAGTCAGTTTGCTGAAATAAAATAAAAATGATCAGTGCATCAGCATCGCTTGTGATTCTAAAGGAACATGAGCAGCAATTCCTACTTTCCATTAGTTAACCTGTTAGCTTATATAACTTTTGAAACTATCATGGTTGAGAACATAATTATTAATATCAACGGGATATTTACCATGATTTGTGAGTTCTGTTATTTCCCGATATTATAACAGAACTCACAAATCATGGTAAATATCCCATTGATATTAATAATTATAACCTGTTAGCTTGTTCGTCAACTTTAAATTAAATGTTCTTGCGGCGTGGCTTACTTCGGTGATCTTAGCCGATCATCTGAGCTAAGCAACACTCCGCCTGATCACTTCTTGGATGGGTGACCGTTTAGTGGCACACAGATTTTAGCACTTCCCTGCTTGGATTCGGCCTGTTCAGTCGATAAGCCAAGTCGCAGGCCTTCGGGCGGTTCAAAACTCCAACACCAGAGCTGGCTACTAGATGATACCAAGAAGGAAGAAAAGAATTTAAAAAAATCCTGGCTCATTAACCTATATATGACCCATGATTTATTACTAGGTTCCGCCTGCGGGTTCCCTTGCGTTAATGTTAATATTCTATCCGTCAGGATAGACTTTTAGATATACTTTTCTGCGAGAAAAACGTTCTCGTAGAAAATTACCCTATGATATATCCCAAAAATACCTTCCCATAATTACTGGGACGAGCTAACCGCTAAACCTACCGAGTCAACTCCTCGATCTCAATTATTATTATTTTTTTGAGTTATGTTATCATTTTCTACACTTTCATTATTAATAAAATTTGCAGCACTACCAATCTATCTCCACACTACACAAAGGTTATCTGGCAGAAAATGCTATTTAGCATTAAGTTCGCCGATGTACTTGTATTTTATCTTGTGCAATAAATTTTTGGGCAGTCACGGCTAAACGCTGTTGGCTACATGGAAAACGTTACAGCTACCGCCTGCTCTAATAGTTTAGTATACTGATGAGAGGTATTTATGGGAAGGTCGCGGGAAATCTTAAATTTTCATAGAAATGTGGTTAAAATATAAAAAAATAAAAGTACCCTTTGTCCGTTTCTGTACCCCTGATAACGTGTATGCAAAATTTCATGATGAACAATTATGTAGTTATGGCGTGTGACTGTGAACGTAACAAACAATAAACAAAATATACACTTTCACATTTAAAATATTATTTAGGGTTATGGCAATATTCAATAGGCAACGCATTACTATTTCTGCCATAGATCAGACCCAGTGTCAGGTTGATAAATGAACTTTTGGCAATATTGGCACAAGTCCTACGGGTTCCAGAATACAAAATCAATAGGGTTATAGCTATCGCCAATAATACACTTTTGAATTCTATCAGCTTCAGTTTATGAAGTCAATTATTAGTACTCGTAGGGTATGCCGTGCCGTTTTCATAATAAACATAAACAATTAGTTATCAACTCGTTTTGGAAGGCCCACTTTTCCCTGCAGTGCGGAAGCTCAGGCCTAAACTGATAATAATAAATTAATGTACACATTAACTGAATAAAGGTTCTTCCTAACTTTACATGTAATAAAAAATGCATATATTATTGGTGAGTTTTTAAATGAATAAAGTGGAAAAATAGAATTAATGATAAAGTTTGGTGGAGGCCTTTGCCCAACAACAACAGTAGGTCATAAAAAAAAAATCATAACACGCTCTCCATTTATACCATATTAATTTTATAGAATTACTAGCGACCCATTCCAGTCTTTCATCCAGTCCATTTCATTCCTCCTGCCTGCACGAAGCGTTTTGCTGCAATGTTCATCCTTAGAACAGCTAAGGAATGAAATGCTCTTCCGGCGTCAGTGTTTCCTAATCACAACGACTTAGGGGTCTTCAAGCGAAGAGTAAATAGGTACATTCTAGGCAAACATGCTACATCTTCGACCGCATCATCACTTACCAACAGGTGAGATGGCGGTCAAACGTAATCCTATTAACTGTAAAAAAGACCCGCCCCGGTTTTGCACGGGTGCAATAATGATATAAACCTTCGTCTTGAATCAGTCTATCTATATATTTAAAAGATATAATATTCAGTACAAATTCCGCCTACTCTCTCTGACAAGTTTCATAAAAACTCAACAGAAATTGACAATGTTTCGCCTTCCCCATAAGGCATAATCAGGAAATGATAGACTCGCTGTCAGCCTGCGGCACTCCGCAAAAATTCGCAGACGTGTTGCTTCGCCGAGCGCCAAGCAGAAAGCTTAGACGGACAGCGAGTCGTTTCCCTGATGATGCCTTATGGTGAAAGCGAAACATTGTCAATATCTGTTGAGTTTTTATGAAACTCGTCAGAGAGAGTTGGCGGAATTTGTACTAAATATTTTATCTTTTAAATATCCTGTAATGGATTTCCACAAAGTCACGCCTGATTCAATTCATTATCACTCTATCTATTTAAAAAAAAACACAACAAAATCCTTTGTGTAGTTTTAAAGATCTAAGCATACAATAGGGGCAGACAGATAGCGGGACGGGACTATATACTATGTAGTGATTAAGTATGGGTTAATTTATTTATTTATTTAATAGGAACGCCAACAGTAACTTAAATATCAATACATTGTAGAGTTACACTGACAAAGTTTTCATTCTGATATAGAAACCAATTACAGGCGGACACAGCATTCATGGCTTCAGGCTTTGATACCTATTTTGTGTGTTTTAAGTTGAAATTGAACAATCTGAAGTATTGTAGAGCTTCTCGTAAAGACTTTTCCAGGTAAGTACTTTAACCATGCCTATTTCTGCCGCTAATTAGCATTGCTGTGTTTCAGTTTGAAGGGTGTGCAGTACTGGTGAAATAACAGGCACTATCACCTTCGCTTCGCGCAATATAAATTCACTTCCAGCAGTCTGTCTGCACTTATTTATGCTTAGATCTTTAAAACTACGCAACGGATTTTGATGTGGTTTTTTCAATAGATAGATTCAAGAGGTAGGTTTATGTGTACAAATTTGCACCCGTGCAAAGCCAAAGCTAAGATCACCGAAGTAAGCCACGCCGCAAGAGCATTTAAGTTAAAGTTGATGAACAAGCTGACAGGGCGGAGTTTCTCTATAAAACTTACTCCAAAAAGAAGTACACTTGCTGGCAAATGTGGTAGAGATTATACGAGTAGGTGATGAAGACCAAAACATTAATACTCTCGTCCAGTATCGCCACTAGTTGACAGAGGCGAGTGTACTGCACTTGGAGCTCTGACCAGGTGGGGCGGAAGCATTTTTGGAACTGCAACATAAAGTTTACATCAGTAGGGCGATCATCATCATCAGCCTATAGCAGTTCATAGATGGGCATAGCCCTCCCCTAATGAGCGTAATTACGCCCTGTCCTCAGCTCGACTGTAAATCAACAGAAGAGCGATCACAATTTTATGAATAAATAAATTTTAAAATATATTTAAATATAGTATAACTAGCATATACCCGCGACTTCATCCACGTAGAGTATTTCTTTCTATTTGGTGATTTTTACTTTGAAAATAAATAACTCTCCTTAAAAAACTTCATACCCCTTTTCACCAATTCGGGAGTGGTTTTATCAAAAAATCTGAGATACGTATAAATTACAAATTTTGAAGAAACTATACCTTGATTATTATTAATTAGTTCCTAAACACGAAACTGATGGACTTTCATACAAACTTTCATCCTATTTGACCCTGTTAGATATTTCTAAAAATCTTTAGTGAATGCCTACACTAAACTAGATTAACTATGTGAAAAAAATTGTACACATCTTACAACAGGTTCTTAGAATATGTAAGGTGTATCATATGGGGGCAAAATACTTACATCTATTAACTATTTGCAAAGAAATTCTTATGTACTTATTTCACTTATCTTTCTATTTTAATCTTTAGCAAATACTTGACAGTTAATGTTATATAATTACATATTATAGATATATTTTATATGTATTAGCATCCGCCCGTGGCTTTGCTTTGTAGTATCTGGATAAAAAGCCCAGGTATGTGTTAATCCAGGCCATAAATTATATATAATCAAAGTTTCATCTAAATCCGTTCAGTAGTTTTTGCGTGACAGAATAACAAACATCCATTCATTCAACCTCACCAACTTTATCTTCTTTTTTAGTACGATAGGTAACATTTCCTTATGTTACCTGTTTGCACAATAACATAGTAACCAACAAATTTTATTTTAGTTAAATGCAGCTAGCTTTAGTACTAGACCTTAGAAAAAGAAAATTTCTCATCTAGATTGCCATAAAAGTAAGATATAAACTTTATCTCTGCGACAAGCCGTCGAGGCGGAAATAGACACATGAAAAGTAATAATTACCAAGCTATTGAACGAAAAAATAATAACGAACCTATGAACATGTTCATACAGTTATTTGCTACAGCAGCGTGAAAGCCGTTTATATCGGGGCTCTTCTATATCGCGTTATGAACTCGCAACGTACTTAGATGCTCACTTTAACCAAAGTTAAGCTTACTTAACATGTTAGTTGCGGGTCTGGGACTGGTAGTTATAAGAATGTGTTTTTTACGCTCGATTCGATTTCGTGGATCGTAATGGATCTTTGAAAAAATCGGATCGGATCTTTCGTACATTCAAAATATTTTGAGAATTGTTCCAAAAGGCGAACTAAAGCATTACAAAAGAAAGAGGCTACTTGAGGCGGTCTATCACATAATTTTAGTCAGTTATACTTTTATGATATTTTAGCGTAATAAAGCTTTTTCTAATAAAATTATATTTTTGTCCACTCCCTGCGTTTATAGAGGCGCACGGCGTGACGTGAAACGCGGGTATTGTGCGGGGCACGGGCGAATTAAAACCTAACCACCCCGTTCCCCGCGCGACCTCGTCAAGTGTTTTTATTTTTTATATTTTTTATTTATGGTTTTTTTTATATATTGGATAGGCTTGCGTTTTTATGAGCATAATAAGACCCGTGCTTATATATGGCAGCGAGACCTGGGCGGTCACATAGGGTCATGTCCATGCTATCCATGTTGCCGAAATGAAGATGCAACGGTGGATGTGTGGAGTTACCAGGCGCGACAAAATTCGAAACGAGTACGTACGAGGCAGCCTGGGGGTCCGTGATATCGCCGATAAGCTGCAAGAGAGTAGGCTGAGATGGTATGGGCATATCAAGAGACGTCCACCTGAATACGTTGGCAACCAGGTACAGGAACTGTCCGTCTCCGGTAGAAGATCTAGAGGGAGACCTAAGACAACTTGGACAGAGGTGTTGCGTAGAAACATGGTGGCATGCAATGTTTCCGATGCAGACGTCAAAGATAGAGCGAAGTGGAAGAAAAGTTGTAGGAAGGCTGACCCCATCATCATGTGGGATATATAGCCAGGAAGAGAGAGAGAGGATAGGCTTGCGTTTGACTACAAGTGGCCTGATGTTAGGCGAAGATGCAGTCTACGATGGAGCACGCTTGCCTAGAAGAAACCTGTTTACTTGTGCCTTGAAGATGCCCATGTTATAATTATCGGGGAACACATACTCGGGTAGAGCGTTGGTGGTGTCACCGACAAGAGATACACAGATAATAAATAAAATAATACTTAATCTTAAAGGCTAGTGCTCCCTTAATTATGGGTGACCACATCATGCACATTTACATAAATAGACTAGGACCTGTGAAGAAGTGGTCATAAGTGGTTTGCCTTAATTTTATGACTCCATGACACGTAAAGCAACAATGTTACTAATGTACAGTAACTAAGTTTTATTACAACCGTAAAAATGTTTATAAATTGTTAAAATGTTTCGGATATTGCAATTTTGTTTAGTGCAATGGACAACAGACAAAATCTTTTAAAGCACTTTTTTTTTAACTAGCTTTTTTTAATAGTCTCATAGGTTTGCTTTAAGTAAATATAGCCTGGGCATAATATACCTCAACCCACAGTAAACAAACTGTCAGGTTCCACTGTCATTAAATTACTGCATTGAGAAGTTGTTAGCTATGTATGAGTTAAGTTATTTTAGTAAAACGTGAAATATATAAAAAAACAAGATAAATTATGCAAAATAAAACCCCCTATTTTATAACTTTTTCTTAATAAACCTAACATTTTTACCTGTTATGATTGACAGTTATAATTTGTACTACTTTTTAACCTGGGGCTGCAGTCTCGACATAGTTAGCGATCACTACCTACCGAAATTCGGTAGCAGCTCGGAAACAGATTTTCATACAAAAAATACTGCGCGCGTCGAGGTGGGCTGCGCTGATTGGTGCCGATCATTGACGTTTACGATTTTTGTCGTTAACATACCAACATACAATGTAAATTTTTGTGAATTTCATTGCGGCCAAATATGACAGCCCGATAAAGTTAACGATAACTATCGGTAACTTTTAACCTAAAAACAAATTTCCCATAAAATTTAGTGTTGCAAGAACATAAACTTATTTATCTCATTACAAACTAAAAATCATTGTTATGCTTTAATTTGTACATCTTTGCAAAAAAAAGTTTACATACCTAGTTTATTTATATTTTTTTAATACACTCGAGAGCAATGAATCCGGGTCACTCAAAGAATCCAAAAAATCTCGGAAAGTAAGAATGCTAGGTTAATGCAATAAATTGTATTTAATAGACAATTTAATACTCCTTAAATGAAAGTTAAAAAAATATGAGTCACCATACATTTTATTTACACAAAATTACATAAAGAAAAAAAACTGCTGATCTCTCCTTAAAACAAAAATAGGAAACATGAAATTTTTGAACTTTATGACGATTTTCTTGAATTTCAATACTTCTTATTACCTCCTCGTGCTTCCATTACTGCGTTTACGCGGTTTGGCATGCTGTACACCAAGTTCCTTATACGATTTTGGGGAATATTCTCCCATTCCTCTGTGAGAGCAATTTTGAGCTCAGGAAGCGTGATTGGGGGAGGGTTTCGTTGTTTTACGCATCTCCCTAGCTCGTCCCAAGCATGCTCGATCGGGTTGATATCCGGGCTGCGCGCTTTCCACTCCATACAAGTAATGTTCATCTCTTGAAGGTAGTCATTCACAATCCTACCTGTATGAGGTCGGGCATTGTCATGCATAAATATAGCATCCTCACCCAAATTGACCATAAATGGACCAACGTGTTCGTTGAGGATTTCTTCCACATATCTTACGCTAGTTAAAGAGCCGTTTTCTATGATCACCAGCTCTGTGCGACTTTCAGAGGAAATTCCGGCCCACACAAGTACAGACCCACCACCGTAGGCTACTTTTTCTTCGATGCATGCTTGCTTGAATCTTTCCCGTGGTCTTCTATACACTCTGTGTCTTCCATCGTGCTTGTAGAGCATAAATTTTGATTCGTCGGAGAACATAACTTTCGACCAATCTTCAATACTCCAATTTACGTGGTTCTGGGCATATCTTAGTCTTGAAATACGATGGCCACGCTCCAGTTTAGGGCCGTTTGCAGGTCTAAGGGGTTTAAAGTTAGATTCAGCAAGCCGACGTCTTACTGTCCATGCACTTGGGTTACTTCCTCCGAGGCGTCGAAACTGATTTGTGAGTTCAGTTCCTGTGAGAAAGCGATTTCGAAGCATGGTGTTCACCAAGTATCGGTCTTCTCGTGCTGTGGTACACCTAGTTCTGCCCGTTCCTGGTCTGCGTAGGTTATAACCAGTTTCTTCGTAACGTCGGAGAACTCTTTGTACTGTTGACAGCGACACACCGACAGTCCTGGCTGTATCGCGCTGACTCCGGCCGGTTTCCACCAATGTAAGTATTCTGGTGCATTCTTCAAGTGTAAGCGACATGATTTCAGCTTGAATAATGAATATTGAGCACTATCAACCTGGTTTATGTACCAACATAAATGACAGATTACAAACAAAAGCAAAAACAAATCCTGTAATTTCGTAGTTCCATCTTCGACAGTGTTCCCTTTTCAAATTTGATTTTTTTATGATATAACTTTACAATAACTAAGAAGTTTTAATACTTTCATTTAAGGAGTATTATATTGTCTATTAAATACAATTTATTGCATTAACCTAGCATTCTTACATTCCGAGATTTTTTGGATTCTTTGAGTGACCCGGATTCATTGCTCTCGATTGTAGTAGACACAAAAGTTATTTTTTTTATCCATTTAAGTATGTATGTGGATTGAAATGCGTCGATTAATTGAATTATGTATTTAGAGAAGAAATATTGAATAAAATTATTTAATAACTCGTCTTTACAGGTAAATATTTTTCCCCAATTTTCGGGAAGATGTTTTTTGTGGGCTTACACTTAGCGATATATCGGTAGTTAACGAAAAAGTCGAGACTGCAGCCCCTGGACTGGCTGACTGGACCCGGAACTAATTACACAGGCAACTCAAATAACATAATAGCCTCAACCAAAATCCTAAGAGGCTCTCAGTAGATAGCTGGATCAAGAGTCAAACACAGAATGCAGCTTTCCTGGACTCGGCACGCATCGTGAGGAGGTTCCTCTCTCAGCAGCTCTAGCCACCGACCGTTCAATCCCTGCCCTGCGGCCGGTGTTCTCCTGTTTTGATAATTTTTTTGACATTGACATGTATATACTTATTCTTCTTTTTTGTATGAGCTATCGACCAACTCTGGTGTCGGAGTTTTTAGACCGCCCGAAGGCCTTTTTGGCGAAGGCGAAGGATTTTTGACAAGTTTACAATGAAATAAACTATAATATAACTTCATAAATTTACTCACTGAAAACTCTTTCTGTATGATGAGACTGTTGAAATCCTGGAAGCGGTTGTTGAGGTACATACAAATAATCGTTATAAACGCAACACAAAGGTACTTTGACAGGGCAGCCTGGAATTTGATGAACTGAAAATAAAATTACAGCTTTATTAAATTGTAATTTTTCAGTTTTTCAATCAATTAGTATTTGAACTGTGAAATCTCTACCACAACTAAGCGAATCATTATCATTTTGAATATATTTGTTTTATATATATTTTATTTTATTTTTGCTGCCGTTTCTCGCGTTTACTACGGGCCTCGAGGAGCAGTATGCGCCCGTAAGCAACACTAAAACCGTTTTATACTAGAATATTTAAATTCTCACCATATAAACAAAAGACATAGTGTACGAGAATGGAAATATCTCATGGACCCCTGTCAGTGTAGACTCGAAGTAAGACTTCAGGTATAGTCCGGAGTCATCAGTTTGGAGGAAGCACTTTCCTGTCCTTTCTATCTCATATCCTATATTTACGAGGATTTCACCTGCAAAATAAATTAATGATTTATTTCTTCAAATTATTGTAGATCAAACAAACATTATTTTTCAATAGTCTTATAGGAATTGGAACCCATTATTCTTATTATACAAGGTGAGGTTGAATTCGTGTCATCATCATCAACAACCTATAGTAGTGCACTGTTGAACATAGGTCTCCCCAAGGAATACCACGAAGAACGGTCTTGAGCCCTCTCAATCCATCGATTCTATCTGCAATCTTGACGATGTCGTCGGTCCTTCTGGTGGGGGGTCTCCCCACACTTTGTCTTCCAGATCGCGGTCGTCATTCGAGAACCTTTTTTTCCCAACGGTTATCGGTTCTATGGGCTATGTGGCCTACCTATTTTTAGTTCAACTTGCTGATTCTGAGAGCTATGTCGGTTACCCTGGTTCTCATACGGATAACAGGTTTGGCTGGTAGAAATGCTCGTAGCATTCAGCCCACTTTTTTGTTACATTTAATGTGCAATAAAGTATCATCATCATCATCATCCTATAGCAGTCAACTGCTGGACATTGACCTCCCCTAATGAGCGTCATTGCGCCCTGTTCTGAGCTCGACGCATCCAGCTTCTAGCAGCAACCTTTCGCAGATCGTCACTCCACCTGGCCGGAGGGCGTCCTAAACTACGTTTATCGAGCCGCGGTCTCCACTCAAGAACTCGTTTACCCCAACGGTTATCGGTTCTTCCGCAGATATGGCCAGCCCACTGGCACTTCAGCTTGCTTGCTTAAATCTTGTAGTTTTTCATTCTAGAAGTGGCTTAAAAGTTACGCTTTAATTTAACTCAGACTTGTGAGACAGCTCTAGATGATTTCGTTAAACTTTGTCCGTGACTTAATGATGATGATAAATGTAGTCCTGAAGTTATTGAAGAAAAGTTTTGAATCACGTATGTTTAGCTGAGGTTTTCCACAACAACTAATGTCCGAATCTTCCTCTTTCAGGTTCACATATTTTGGCGACATGATTAAAAGATACCAGGAGCCTTGATGATTTATTTTTAAACCGATATAATTATTCTTTATGCATGTAAGTCAAGTAAGGATCATCTCGTTAGAATGCTCCGTCATCGCTGCGTCGTGCGTTCGTTCATAAAAACCGAAGATACACGACGCTATTTGTTAAATTATTAGCTTTACAATAATTTTAGTAATAGCCTTTGAGCTACCGCTAACACATACAAATTCTAACTTACTCTGTACTCCTCACACCTATATCCTAAGGAGCTAGGAGAATTCTCCCCCAAAAGTCGGGCTTACTGGTGAACTATGAAAACACCACCAAAAGGGGCTACGAAAATAGAAATGGCGATCACAATAGCGTCCCAAGTCCAAGCCATAAAATCAAATAAAAAAAATTATGAGCGAAAGTATGTAATGCTTGTTGTCTAAACGCTCAGTCACCACTGGGTACTAATAAACAGTTTTTAAAAGTGGCTCAAAAGCACTCTAGGTACTATATATAAATAGTCTTCGGTCTATAGTACCAATTTTGAATTTGCTGCCATTGACATAAACATTTCTGTCCGTTAACGTTTAAGAAAAAGCCAGAAAGGTTTATTAACGTTTTCTTTTTCTCATAGACTTAACTGAAAGGAATGATTTTTGTTTCTTTCCCATCTATCGATCGGAGTCATTGCCAGGTGTTTCAACCTTAAAATATTCCATAGACTATTATGGAAAAAAATAGAAATCGACCCTCCGCAACGGTCATTTTAGATGAAGGTCAACTGACGAATTTATCTTGATTTCTAGATTTTACGCATATTTATGTGTTTATTTCACAATATAAACTCAGAAGATCCCTATTCTCTTTAACATTTACAGCCTGCGCACATTGGACGACAGACGTCAGCGATTAGACGCTACGACAAGCAGCGGGGGACAATTTTCATACATTTTTTTGCTCCGCACACACGGCGACAATCGCGACAGCAAGATATGACAGACGCTGGCGACTAAGCGCGACGACAAAGCGTCGTGTTTGCGAGGTCTGTTATAGCTAAACGCATGAAACTTGGAATATACATGTGGGATTTGGAAAATAGAAAACGCACGAGTAGCGAATGTAAGACGGTATATTTACGCTTAATACAATTAATTCATAACATTATGATAACCGCACGCCTTCCTCTTTCACCGCAGAATACCGACTGCACATTCACTTGTCTTTCGTTCAGTACTTATTTTTATAATCTAAAACAGTTCGTTCGGTATTCTAATTTTCTACAGATTCGGCCATCCTGCTTAGTCTGGTCCCCAGGCTACCTAAACTTACAAATCAAAAATCTCATTATTTATAACCGCTATAAATTCACAAATTTAACTAACAAACCAAAATAAAGTTTACTTAAAACATGCTTCCTTAGCTAGGTATTACACACACTTCTAAACAATTTATAGTAATTACCACCTAATAATAATAATCTCAGACCTAACTGTCACCGTTTAGAGATTCAATGCCATCTAAAGTAATACTAGGTAACCTAATAAAATATAATCTGACTAATTGGTTTAGTTACCCACCTCAGGCCAGGTTTTCATATGATCAGCTGCTGTAGTTGTACGCCATGGACCCTCAGCTGCACATTCAACTTTTTCTACCATAAATCGGTCTGTACCCATTGACTTTACTACTTTATAGGGTCCTAGAAATTTAGGCCTTAATTTCATACTAGTGCCAAACTGAGTGCGCTTGATAGCAACGATATCTCCTTCTACATACTTCTTACTTTCCTTCCTTCTTTTGTTATAATTTCTCCTGTTCTCTTCTTGTATTTTTAGAATTTGTACTTTTGCTACTGCTCTCATATTATCTCTCTTCTGAGAAAACAGCTCTCTAGTTTCTTCCTCTAACAAAGTTATAAGCTCTATATCTTCCTTCTGTTTCATTTTGGTTTCCACCAACAGTTCGTATGGACTAGTTCCAATGCTTCTTTGATAAGTGCTGTTTATGCATCTTTGCACTCGGCTGACATGCTTATACCATTGCTTTTCATCTTCAATACACAACTTTGTAAGAACTGAAATCAGAATACGGTGTATCCGCTCTACCTGTCCATTTCCTCTAGGTATTCCTGTCACTATTGTAGAGTGAAGTATGTTTTCAGTCTTGCAGTAGTCAGCAAAGTCGTTACTGGTAAAAGCTGCTCCTCTATCTGTAATAATTCGACTCGGATTTCCAAATATTTGTTGATGAAATCTCAATTTATCAATTGTTTCCTTGGATGTGGTTGTTTTAGTGGGGAACAGCCACACAAACTTCGTGAAAGCATCAACTATAGTCAATATATAGTTATACTGTTTATTCGTTTGAGAAAGAGGGCCAATGTGGTCACAGTGTATGGTACATAAAGGTATTTCCTCTTTATCAATGCTATTTAAAAATCCTTCTTGTTTTCCTTCTTTTCTCATGGCCAGTATGCAAGGAATGCAGGAAACAATAACCTCATCAATCTTTTTTGACATGTTCTTTATGTAGTAATCCTTATTCAACAATTCTGTCATCTTCTTTCTTCCAAAGTACCCTTTTTCATGTACTCTTCTTATAATCTCATAGTCCATCATCTTAGGTACTACAATTTTTCCCTCTTCACCTCGGTAGAGTAAACTGTTTTGCTCATAGTAGTCCAAATACGGTTTATCTTTTATAATTTCCATTATAGCTCGTAGCTCTTCATCAGTTTGTTGCGCTTTCTTTATTTGTTCATGAATTCCTATAGTAACTACACTGACATAAGGGTTGCGACTAAGGGCATCCACATGTCTCATCTTAGTACCTGATCTATGCTCTATTGTATAATTATATTCTTGCAAGAGTAACACCCACCTAGCAACTCGTGTAGTCAAATCTTTCTTCTTAAGTGTCATTTCAAATGCTAGACAATCCGTCACAATTTTAAATGGTATACCCAGCAAGTATCTTCGAAACTTCTTAACACCTTCCACCACAGCCAAAGCCTCTAATTCATAACTAATGTACTTCTTTTCTGCATCTGTTGTCTTTTTACTCATATAGTATACCGGATGTAATTGCTGGCTGTTGGGACATTTCTGCAATAAAATTAAATTAAATTAAAATTAAATAATAAGATTGCTGCAAAAGCTTGCTGTGACGCATCAGTATGTAACTCTGTGTGTAATCCAGGACTAAAAATCTTTAAAACTTGCTGCTCTGATAGTTTCCTTTTCAAAATCTCGAATACACCTCTCTCTTTGTCTTGAAACTTGAACTCACAATCTTTTTTCAATAGGTCTGTCAACAGTCTCGCTATATCAGAATAATCTTCAATGAATTTGCGGAAATATGAAGTCAATCCATTAAACTCTGCACTTGCTTCACTGTACGTAGTTCAGGAAATTTCATCACAGCGTCTACCTCATCCATCGCAGGTCTCACAGTACCGTTCTCCACTATATGGCCAAGGTATTCCACTCTGGTTGTTAATAAATCACTCTTCTCCCAATTTATCACTAGGCCATACTCAGATGCTACATTCACCACCTCACGTAATCTCTCCAAGCCGTCTTCATATGTCCCCGCTGATATTATCATGTCATCTAAAAATATTTGTAGGTATCCTTTTGCAATTTTGAAAATGATGTTAATAAAACGAGTAAAGTAGTTAGGACATATGGACAAACCAAATGGAATGTGTATTTTGTACACTCATCACTGATTTTTAAATGAAAAAATGCATCTTTCAAATCTAGTTTGCTTAAAATCTTTGCGCCTGACAACTTATCAATGTGATCATCTATGACTGGTAAGGGAAAGTGGTCCTTTACCATTTTCTCATTGATTTTTAGGTAATCTACACATACACGTGTAGAACCATTCTTCTTCTTAACCAACACCAATGGACTAGCATATTCAGAGTAACTAGGTTTTATAATACCTCTATGAAGCCATTCTTCCATCCGATCATCTACAATCTTCTGCTCATGCAGCGACAGTCGTCTTGGTCGTTGCGATACAGGGATGTCATCTTTCAAAATAATCCTCATCTCAATTGGAGCCTCTTTCACTTGAACAGGTTTGTATGCTCTGACCAACTCCTGGGCTGCTGCACGGATGTCATCATTAGGTACATAACACTGTTGTGGCTGTGGTTGAACCTCTGAAATCAAACACTGTAATATTTCACCATCGCTCTGAGCCATGATATCAACTGAACCCCTGTTGAAAACAATAGTTACATGCTCCAAAAAAGGTTGCCCTAATATCACCCTATATGGCATTGTACCTCTAGGAACAATAAAAAACTGTGTTTTTACCATGAGCCCATCAACATTCACAACCGCGCTAAACTTTCCAACGACCTCTACTTTGGTTCCACCCAGCCCACCTATCTGCAACTTTTCTGTATGGAAATAACCCTCATCCAACTCAAAAAATAAATCCTCCGATACTAAATTTAAGTCGCTTCCCGTATCAATTAAACTTTGTACATTAACACCACTGATTTGGATTATTTTCGTAGATTTTTGCAGATCAGCCTCGTTCATTTCCGTAGCCGGTTTGCTCCGCTGTGTTGGTAGTACTGGTACACATTGGTGCCGTGTGCCCATACACGCCACATTTGAAACACTTCGTTCCTTTGGGACAAGAAGTTGAAAGGTGTCCCCTGTCTCCACAATTATAGCAGCGCCGTCCATCACGATATTGTGAAGATGATGGTGGTATTGATGATGGCATTGGCATAGCTCGTCTAGGTTTTTCCTTCATAGCATTTTTCTTCATCAACTCGTAAATTGCTAACTTCTCTTTCAAAGCTGGATAAGTTTTGATACCATACAGAATGGATTTGTTGCTCTCGTAGTCCCCGATACCGTCTATGATGTATTGTATCGTGACGTAGTCGGCCATCTTGCCTCTTTTTCCCAGCTCTTTCATGTACAACATGTACTCATAGCACGTCTCATCCTTTAGTTTTTTTCGTGCAGCTAAAAGCTCATGCGCCTCTTTGGAATTTATTGCATCTGGGAATTCCTTTGTAATAGCGGTCTTCAACTCTTCAAATGTTTTAAACGCCTTTTCAGTTTTTAGCCACATCGCTGCGACACCTGTCAACGATCGTCGTGCTATAATCAAAGTCTGGATTGGTGTCCATTGAAAAATAATTGCATTTTCTTCGACATCTTCCGCCCACTTCTCCGAAGAGTAGGTTTTATCAACTCCGCTGAATTTAGGAATCAGCTCCTCAAGTAGCGAATTCTGTACCGCCCGTACTGATTCCATTGCCTCTTCGCCACGTTTCGCCATCTTCACCACAAAAAATCTTTCTCTCAGCACCTCGAAATATCGCCTCAGCACCTCAAAATATCGCATCAACACCTCAATGCTTTTCGTCTTGACATCTCAAAAATTATTTTCTTCACAAACGTCTTGTCATCTCAACACCGCCATTACACGCTGTCCGCTTGTTTTCCACACGGGAAAATATTCGTTTTTTCCAATCCCGGACGAGCCCCCATTTGTGGGATTTGGAAAATAGAAAACGCACGAGTAACGAATGTAAGACGGTATATTTACGCTTAATACAATTAATTTATAACATTATGATAACCGCACGCCTTCCTCTTTCACCGCAGAATACCGACTGCACATTCACTTGTCTTTCGTTCAGTACTTATTTTTATAATCTAAAACAGTTCGTTCGGTATTCTAATTTTCTACATACATAGTTAGTGAGCTAAAATAACTTATGCAACTTTTTCCGGGTCAAGAGGTACGAGAGCGCAGCTGCTGATGGAAAGTAAGTAAGTAATAAAAAATAGACTTACCAATAGCAAAGCAAAAGAACACTGCTAAAAAACGCTTCAAAAATCTCATGAAAGACCGTGGTCTTTTCAAAGGGGATAACAGCTTTTCAATGTTTTCGATTTCCGTGGTAAGTTTGTTCAATTTTAGACAAAAACAAAGCATCAGTGGAGTCTCTAATAACAGAACAACGTAAACTATTGTAGAGTCTGTAAAAAAACATGATATGTTAAAAATCACATTAATATTATAAATGTGAAAGTTTGTGTGTGTGTTTGCTTGTCTCCACACAACTTAACAGGTAACAAGTAACTGAACGGATACGAAACGTGTATTATACATAGTTTACGACCTGGATTTACACAGGCTTTTTATCCGGGTACTACGAATGCGAAGCTGCGGGTAAGCTAGTTAAAAGTAAATAATAATTTAAATGTAGGGGGATTTTTTTTACCAATTATCATCACCATACTCCAAAATGTTTATGTTAGAAGTAATCTCAGTTAGAATATAACATCTGTCATATTCAATCCTGATTTTAGAATTAATGCGAAAGTGAGTTTGTTTGTCTTCTTCTTTCTTTTCTGCTTTCACGTCGCGTCTTAACTACTCAATAGAATTCCAGGGTTACAGAAAAGGATGTAACGTACATTTCATCCAAAAAAATGTTCTTTTCCCAATGGATTTATCCATTTAATTTACAAAGCAGATTACAATCAAATACCTTATTAATACAATAACAAGAAAAATTGTTTTGTTGTAAGTTGTAGCCCTATTTGTAAACATAGCATGATTAGTATTGCAAACTACGAATTATTTTTCCATAAAAACGATAAGTACAAATTATAATTGATTTTGTATATCTTTTTGAAATTTAAAGAGATTTGAATCGAATGTATCAATAGTTTTTTTTGAGTAGAAACCTTTTTTCGGTTGATCGGCTAACTCTGTTGCAAACGGAAATAATTGACACCGATCCTGTTTTGACTGAGACCATTGAGGTAAATAACAAGAGAAGCAAAACTCCTTAACAAGTGTCAAAATATAGTAACCACTTATTGATGGCGAAGACGTAGCTTTGAAATTAATTGTCATTTTGAATTAAACATATATTTATCTCTTTTATTTAAACTGGCCTGCTTCGAGAATGGCAATTGATACTATAGAGATAGCTATAATGCTTGAAATAAAAAGCTCGACGTTGCCTGATCTCGATTTTTTCCCTAAAATGAAAAAAAATTTTTTATAGGATATTAGGTATATATATATATATATATAGGTTTCCGCCCGCGTCTTCACTCGCATGGTACCCGGATAAAATTTCGCCTATGTCCAGGCCATAAACTACTATGTATATTTCAAGTTTCATTCAAATGTCTTCTGTAGTTTTTGCGGGAAAGAGTAACAAACATCCATACATCCATACTCACAAACTTTCGAATTTATAATATTAGTAGGAAGTAGGATAGGATTAAAAAATTTTAGATTTTCCCTGAAGTGTGGGCTAACACTTTAAATACAAATAAGTATCTAGTTTTTTCTTTTAACCTGCCTTTCGTTTTATAGAGTACAAATTGTAACCAGTTAATTATCACCATATCGTTCCAAAGTGAATTGTTTAAGAAAATAACTGTTTGTCATGACTTTGTGATATTATCATTGATCATATTAGTGGATGGAAATAGTGAACTTTCATTGTGGAAATAAAATAAACGTGTTTAGGTTTGTGCCAACATATAATAGTGATCGTAATATCACTCAACCACCGCATGTAACGTCAAATGTCTTCCGGTCTTCCTTTTGTTTGTTTGAGCTAATAATTCGATTTCATAGATGATGCATTTATCAATAGAAGTGAGTGATCTATTTGAAGTGATCTTAAATATTCTCCTGTATGTATTGTAAATTCTTCTATCAAATTAAAAGGTTAACAAATACTGCACATTTTTTTGCTGGCAACATTACATGACGTGACCTATTTAACTAATTTTTCTTTAATATTTGCTGCGATTTTAGTAAAAAATCAATAGATACACATGAAAAAAGTAATTTCACGTGATTTTTTACGCCATTGAGTTCAAGAAATGCAGTTATTCATCACATTATTTGACTATTTCGTGGAAGTGTCACTCGGTCGACGTCAAGATGGCCACTGTATGAAGGAAGTAGAAAATCTTGGCCATGGCCAAGACCTGAGCCTACACGCATTATGGCTGACACTACGCATCTAGTTACGATAGTAACAGTATATATCAATGACTGAGACAGTTTGTCAATTCACGTTCATTGAATTTCGATGGATGAAATTTCAAAGTTTGTAAAAACAGGATTGGTGTCAATCATTTTTGTTTGCAACAGAGTTAGCCGATCACCCCGCAGCTCATTATACAGATGACAACTGTAATGTAGGACATTTAAGCATGAATAAATGAATATAGATATGAAAATGAATATAAAAAAAAACATTTGACGGAAAAGCTGATCACAAATGAAATACAAGAAATACTCACCTATCGTTATCAGCCCTATGCAAAATTTATACAACTGAATTAGAATGTATAAACTCTGCAAAACTATACTCGGAATGTAAATAAACATATTGTATGGAGACTTCCACGATATACTGAAAATATAAGATTCATTAGCAAAAATAACACACTCAATATATAATAAATAAAACGGTCTGTTTTATTAAAAAATAAATTTTTTTAGGGGTGGTATTTTTTATTCAATTTTCAATGGGACGAAACGGATAGTATACCCTCTCAAACGAAAAAAGAATAACCCAAATCGGTTTATAAATGTCATTATTTTAATGGTAACAAATATAAAAAGAAATACAACTCAATTGAGAACCTCCTCCTCTGTTTGAAGTCGATTAAAATTACAAGTAAAATCAATCAGTAAGGTTAAAATTACCTTAAGTTTGAACTAGAAACAGAAAGTACCTAGTTAACTACTTCATTTCATTTCTTTATTCAAGTATCAAGTATTAATTGTTCATAATAATATGAGGCTTCGTAGTAGTTACGGTTTATAAATACAGTTGTCTAGTCTTCCAGTCCAGTCAGATCATGTTTCCTGCCTTCGCAATGGCGACTATAGCAAAAACCGATCGGCGAACAATTTTCTTCATCAGAGAAACCCAATGACTTATTGACTTATTGCATTTTACTTCACTGGTCTCTTATACTAAGATATATCGGTAATGCCAAAACTTAAAAACAACATAAATCACAAAAACACTAGAAAATAAAATAAAACAAAAAAGTTAAGTAAGTACGTAGCTATTAACTACACGGAGGACTTAAATTGTTGTCTGTCGTATTTTGAGATGGAACCATCGACAACAACAACAATAAACAACACCAGCCTATTGCAGGGCAATGTTATTGATTGTTCCCATAGCCTATCATCATCATCATTTATTTAAGAGCTGTGCTCTTGTCAGCGCAACTGATGTAACTCCTTCCATCTGCCTCTCTCCAAAGCAGCTTCCTTTACTTCCCTATACAACATGACATCTACTTTCTCTTTAATGTGGCTCATATAATTTATCCTTGGTCTTCCCCTTCCTCTCTTTCCTTCTACTTTTCCCTCTATGAGGTTGCGTATAAAGTTGTCACGTCGTATAAGGTATCCAAATATCTTTCCTCTTCTGTTTTCTATATTTTTCAACAAAAGTCATCATCAGCGACTCTACTTAAAACTTCTCTATTTGTTACTTTTTCCACCCAGCTTATTCTTTCCAATCTTCTCCAGCACCACATTTCAAATGCATCCAAAATCTCTTCGTCTCTCTGAGTCATTGTCCACGTCTCGCGCCCGTGCAAAGCTATGCTCCAAATGCCTGATAAATAGCCTATAGAAACCCAAAATAAAAAGAGGGCCATGCTAATAATCCTGATATATATAGCATATTAGTTGGGGTACGCAAGGCACACCTTTTTGGACCACCGCTGCGAAGATGCTTCTGCTCGTTAGTGGTCATTGAATTTAGCTATGCTGTTTTAGGCAAAGCTATGCCAGAATCAGCCGACAGCTAGATCCCCGTTTGTTAGTTAGCAAGGTGCACCTCGGGCCGGTGAAGATAGTTTGGGTAAAGTAGATAGAGGTTACACCCACCATTACATTGAACGGCAATGACTTATTGTTATGTAAATCAGAATTTCTTTTTACCTTATTAGCTTCTCATTCCCATGCCTTGCACTCAATGGTAGAAGACCTATTGATCTGAAGTATACCAGCACTTCCCATATACATTCATGGAAACTCCCAGTTATTTTTTTTGGAGCATGATTTGACTTCATTTTCTTTGGACCACGCTGAAGTAGCATTGTAAATGTTTTATAATTTATTTATTTATTATTTAATTTATAGGATATTGCAACTTTTGAAACAAGGTGTTCCAAATATCCTTCAACAGCGGTTAAATAACTAAGAATTACTATTTGTTTAATTTGTACACTTTAAATCTAGGTTAGGTAGGGTCAATATTATTTATTTGTTTTACAAATACATGATAACATTTTCAGCCTTCACAATATCACCATGGTTGTTTATTTTGTTTCTAGCAGTTTATGTAACATTTGAGTTTCCATTTAAAAATAACAGGTTTTGATATGATACGGAATTTTAAATGTAATCTATTGTGAATTTAGTTACCATTGCTTCTTCCGCATAGAAATATATGTTTTAAGAACAGGCGTAAGGCCTTGTTTATACAGTCAAAGTAGGATCTTAATCCGTGACAAAGTTTATAGTAAGAATGAGTAGATAGAATGTTGTCTCTAGAAATAGTACATTAGGTAAGATACTATGTAACTGCATTAGGTTTTTGTGTGAAATAAATTATCTTATCTTATCTAATTGCAAAAGGTAGGATACAAGCACTGTGCACAGTGATAACAGTGAAAGCGCAAATTAAGCACACATCAGTAAGAGACAACGATTTTTGACGACCTCTGTGGCGCAGTGGGTGAAGGCCCGCCTGAGATGCAGAAGGTCGCGGGTTCGTTTCCCGCTATGGGACAAGTGCTTGCAAGTTCTGCAGATATTTGTCTCAGGTCTGGGTGGTCTGGTGCCATTAAAAAATTAAAAAATGTTTTCTTTTTCATCCCCAAAAGGACCAAAATTTCAAACTGGTGCCAATAGGTGGCATATCATATGAAAGGGGTCAATTAGCCCAGCTCAAAACAGTTTTTTATTTTTTTAACCGATGCATAGTTTTCATTTTATGATCAAAACTGTCCAAAAAATGACCATAACTCTCCCCCCTCCCCCCTAATCTCCGAAGTTTACAAAGCCAGAAATCTAAAACTAATATATGTTAAAGAAGAATATCTTTGAAAAATAAAAGGGGGGTTGCTAGGTCGAGTGGAGTATCAAATGAAAATGCTTGAATTGAACAGTATAAATCCGTTTTTATTTTTTTGATACCATGCACAGTTTTTAAGTTAAGATGAGAAAGAGTCCAAAAAAAGACCATGCTCCCCCTTATCTCCGAAGTTTTCGAAGTGATAAACCTAAAATTTATACATATTACAGAAGTATATCTATATTTTACAGGAAAATTATAGCAAAGTCTCCAGCTAATATGGTTTTATAGAAACCTCAATAAATGTAAGGACTGCTTTGGTCAAGTTATAAAGCAAGTCACACGGTCAAATACGGTGTTATCTGAAAGGCCCTAATTTGCCCATTCTAAAGCCGGTTTCTATTTTCCTATAGGACGTACAGATTTTAATCACGAAGAAACCTTACTACTTAGTATCGCACGACATTGACGTCACACGCGGTGGGCGAGTCAACTCGCACAAAACCGGTATTGTTTTTACACTGAATGAACCTTCGTTTCAGCACGAACTAAATCAATGTTAAATAATTCTGTGATCTAAGATGAAGCACAAAGGTCCAGAAGATACCTATTCACTCTAGACTTCAAAGCGGGGCTCTTATAGTAATCAGGAAAGACAGAAGCCGATAAAAAATTCCATTCTTTGGCAGTTGGAAAAACAATAGTAGAAGAAAACCGTTTAGCGCGAATAGCTGGTAGGTATATCGACTAACTGACGAATCCTACATTATACCGTGACCGATAACGCTTCGTTTTCCTTTGAAAAACTGTCAAAAATTAACAACGAGGCGTCAAAAATTTGACAGATTTTCAAGGGAAAACAAAGCGTCATCGGTAACGGCCGGTATATACGAACCGGCCGTTAGTAAGGATAGTACTGAGTCGTGCGTCTGCTTGTCCTGAAGTAGAATGGATATGGTGAGATCAGTTCGTGCAGATCTTGAGCACTCTCCGAACTGTAGCCTATCGACGACTGTTATGATAACAACTTTGCGGCGGTATGCGAGACTTTGGTTCTTTGGAGATCATGTCAACGCGACTTGAAGGTCATCGTAAATATATCTAGCGACATATCCCGGGATTCATCCTGAGATTTTAGCGGTCTTCCAGACACACCTGAAGCTAATCTATAACAACTGTCGGTGTCGTTGAATTCCATTTACATTTCAATATTCCTGGCGCAGTTTATGCAAATTCCTTGAATGGTGAATATTTCGATGAATACGTACAGTCAGCGACAAATGTCAATCAATATCGCAATGGTTATTTTATATGCAAATATTTCTTTGGGTGTTTGGATGGGTCTGTATTCTTTCACGCAAAAAATACGAAACGGATTGAACTGAAACTTAGTATGTAAATGTAGATTTAGTCTAGACCAAAAATACAATTTGCAAACTAACCAATCATGATTAGTTTGTAGCGTGAGTGTCAAAACGCGCGACTGCATGTGGGTCTGGGTGTTTTCTATGTATGATATGTATGTATTTACAAAACAAAAATTATATGTGTATTATATCAATCATGTGGTTCCCATAATACAAGCTCTGCTTAGTTTGGGGCTACATGATGCTGTGTGATTATGTCCCGCATTATTTATTTATTATTTATTATTATGACACTTTATTAAACTTTAAAACTCGTTAAAAAACATTTTTTACTATAAACCTAATATTATCTACTTTATACATAAATAACATCAAAAACATTATAGTAAAAAATGTATAAAAACGGGAGACCACCGACCGCGGGGCAAGGCTCAAACGGTCAGTGGCTAGGGCTGCAGAGAGAGGAACCTCCGCACAATGCGTGCCGAGTCCAGGAGAGCCGCCTTCTGTATCTGACCCTTGATCCAGCTGCCTAGCGAGAGCCTCTTAAGATATTGGTCAAGGCTCTTCGCTATCAGACCGTTCACTGAAACGACTATCGGAACGATAATTGTTGAGTCGACATCCCACATAGCGGTAATCTCGTGTGCCAAGTCAAGATACTTGCTAAGCTTGTCCTTCTCGGCCTTCACGAGATTAGCGTCATGTGGGATGGTGATGTCAACAAGTATCGCCTGGCGGTCCGACCGGTCTACCAGGACGACATCAGGTTTATTCGCAAGAATAGTCCTGTCTGTGATGATAGAGCGGTCCCAGTAGAGCGTAGCACGACCATTTTCGAGAACTGGTACCGGTGCGTACTTATAGTACGGAACCTCTGGACCGACAAGGTCGTATTGGAGAGCAAGCTGCTGATGGATGATCTTTGCTACTTGGTTGTGTCTGTGCAAGTATTCAGTATTAGCGAGGTGCGAACAACCCGAAAGTATATGTCTGAGGGATTCACCGGGACGATGACAAGCTCTGCAAATGTCAACGGTTCCATCCTTCATGATATACTTTCGGTAGTTATTCGTCTTTATTACCTCATCCATAATCGCACAGAGAAAACCTTCGGTTTCCCCAAAGAGGTCACCGAAACGTAGCCAGTTCACGGATGCGAGTAGGTCTACATCAGGCCCTGTAAGGGCTTTGTAGAACCGTCCGTGCAGCTCCTTACTCTCCCATACGACCTTGCGGTCGAGGGCACTCAGCACCGTAGGTTTGTGCCAGTTCTCCTTAGCCAGTGAGAGCGGGGTAAGGTTCTTGTCAACTGCTACGACATCACGATGCATCTCACTGTCGGCATGGAGGAAGTATTCTCTGAGCTTGGACACCTCGCGGTTATGGAGGGTCTTGGCATTTAAAAAGCCGCGGCCCCCACATTTCCGCGGGATGTACATCCTCATTACCGACGAGCGTGGATGTCGCATTCTGTGTGTCGTAAGAAGTTGACGAACCTTACAGTCAAGGGCGTCAAGTTCAGTCTGAGTCCATTTCAATATGCCAAAAGTATAGATGAGCAGAGGCATAACCCAGCCGTTGAAGGCTCGAACCTTGTTACCACCCGACAAAAGACTATTGAGTACTTTAGTCAGGCGGCAAAAGAATCGCTCCTTCACCGACTGTTTTATGTCTCTGTCTACTATACCTAACGCTTCTGACATACCGAGATATTTGTAGGTTTCGATATCGGAAAGAGATCTGAGGGATATCGTATTGGAAAGCTGTAAGTTTGTAGTATTTACAACTTTCCCCCGCTGTACTTGCATGACCGCACACTTCTCGACACCGAACTCCATGCTGATGGCACTGCTGAATATCTGTGTGATATTCAACAGAGTTAGCAGCTCTGGTTTTCGCGGCGCGAAAAGTTTGAGGTCATCCATGTACAACAGGTGAGAAACGATACCACCCTCTCTCCGAAGTCGATAGCCTAACCCTGAATCCTTAAGCAGAGTACTAAGAGGATTCAGTGCCAGGCAGAACCATAGGGGACTCAGACTGTCGCCCTGGAAAATACCCCGCTCTATGCGAATCAGATCTTGCGGAGCAGAGGGATCCCGTCCGCTACCTGGATGACGAAGAACTGTGATCCACTGTCTCATGCATGTACCTAAGAAGGATCTCAAAGTTGCATCAATTTTATACAACTCTAAGATCCTCTCCAGCCATGTATGAGGCACCGAATCATAGGCCTTCTTGTAGTCTATCCATGCAGCGGAGAGGTTCCCCTTGCTGCGCCTAATCTGCTGGCTAATGGTCATGTCAATGAGGAGGAGCTCCTTAGTACCGCGGGACCCAACCCTACATCCATTCTGAGCAGGAGCCAAAATATTATTTGCAACTATGTGCAAATTAATTTTTACGGTCAGAATGGACGTAAGGAGCTTGTAGATGGTAGGTAAGCACGTTATGGGTCTGTAGTTCTTTGCTTCCGCGGTACTACCAGATTTATGGAGCAGAAAGGTGACTCCAGTCGTCATAAAACTTGGCAGAGACCCAAGCTCGAGGGCTTCTTGAAATTGTGTGGCTAGTACAGAGTGTGAACATCGGAACCACTTCAGCCAGAAGTTATGCAACCCATCCGGTCCAGGACTTTTCCAGTTATGGGCCGAACGGATTGCAAATCTGACATCTATGGGGGTAATCTCAACAGCCCCCATAGTTTCGATAGGTTCACACTCTCTACTCACTACATCCATCCAATCTCCCTCCGTGTGCTGGATGGGCACAGACCAGATGTTGCGCCAGAAATTATTCATGGTATCAGCATCCGGTACACGCCCGTCCATCACACATTGGTCAGGTTTCTCCCAGTTTCGGTACACCTTCCTCTGGTCACTTTGGAAGTTTCGATTCTGCCAATATCGGTCCACACGTTTTCGATACCTACGGATGCGGCTCGCCCAAGCAGAGATTTTCTGCTTCAGAAAGTCAATGCGTTCTGTGATACATGCCATATAATCTTGGGGCCGAGTATCAGTCCCAGCAAAGGCCTGTGTCACAAAACGCATTACTCGGGGGCGGGTATTGCCCTCTCTGAAGCAACTTAGCTTTGCAATGAGGGTCCTGAATTTACCAATTCGCCGTTCGATCCGTACTTGCCAAGCTGGAATTTTGTCGACAGGTCGTGGTGCTCGCGTGGAGTTTGGGAACTTGACACGAGCAACACGACACGCCGCCACGGCTCCGCAGTAAAGGATCGAATGGGTATCAGCTAGTCCTTCGCTAGTCTCTAGGTAAGGGACCAACAAAGGATTCAAGGCCTCCATTACAGCTAAGTTTCGTCTGTGAGTGGGCAAGCGAGGCAAACGCGGTCTTTCATCGAGAGGTGCGGACCGGTACGATAAAATCGCATCCTCCAAAGTCCTCCTCAATTGCTCATTTACCTGGTTTGTCACGCTGGTGATTTCGTAGTCGACGTCGTCAGCAGCGGGGTCCGGCTGCGTCGTTACCGGTATCGGAGTTGCCGTAACCGGCGACGTGGCAGCCGGGACCCGCTGCGAGTGGTCAGCTACTTGATCACTTTGGATTTCAGCGCGAAGCCGGTCAAGTACCGAGTCATCCAACAATTTTAATCGTTGGATGGCTCGTACCTGATCCGATAGCCGTTGTGCAGTAACGTTGACCGCTGGTTCAAGTACCTGAAACAGAGGCAGCATCCGGGCAAGGTACGCAGTGCGGTTGGTTCCTCCCTCTGTAGCCCTATAATATGCGCGCATGACATTTTCATTAAGTATATTTGTCCACTTCATGCGTCGCACAATGCTGGTGGAGGCGGGGGTCGGACGCGGGGCAGAGTGTCCCGCAGACCCCAAGCCGGCCGGCAGCGGGGGCCGCCCACGCCGCACAGGTGGTCGCGGCGGCGAAGGCGACGGCGGTCTGCTCTCGTCGCTCGACGCGCTGGTGTCCGGGGGGGTGGCGAATACCTCATCCCCGGACGACGACGCGGAGCTTGACGGAGCAGGCAGAGGTGGTGTTGGGCGTGCGTTTTGTTTGTCCGCTTCTATTTTTGCTTTTCTTCGTGTTAACATTTCTCTGACATGTTTATCGAAGCTGTCAAATAATTTTTCTTGTTTTTTCAAGAAAAGGTTCGGTGAAAAGTAAATTTATGTATGCAATGGGTCAATTTCAATATGTAGTTCTATAATTTCGTTATTTTATTGCGGCAGAGTTATAAAATCAAATAATAGAAAATTATTTCGAAAAAAAGCGTGTGACACGAGCGGTGACATTTTATTTTTCTTATTATTTATTATTATTATTATTTAATGTTTGAAGCTCTAGTATTTCAGGATCACGCAATCGGATAGTCAAAACTCGACTCTAGCGTAAATTGCTCCATCTAGAAGTTTTTTTTATTCATAACAAAAATGGGCTTTGTCATCGCCTAATCGGAAACAAAAATAAATAAAAATTAATATTCAATCATTAGAACAATGCTGTTACACTCACTAAGATTGCTGGTTAAAGAGTGACCAAAGATTAGTCTTTCATTAGCATTCCGGACGCCTTCCATCAGAAGCTCAACATCTTCTATTGTTCCCATCTAAAAGTTTTAAGTGTTAATTATTACGCTTGATATTTCTCACACTGTAAAGTTTAAGCTTAAGCTTTGAGCATTATTTTAATGATTTGCTTTTAATGATTTTTTATTTTAATTATTGAATTTATTTTTTTTAAATAAATAATGCGGGATGTAATCACACAGCATCATGTAGCCCCAAACTAAGCAGAGCTTGTATGGGAACCACATGATTGATATACTACACATATATTTTTTTTTTTGTAAATACATACATTACATACATAGAAAACACCCAGACCCGAGACAAATATCTACAGAACATGCAAACATTTGTCCCGCAGCGGGAATCGAACCCGCAACCAGAGGCCGTCAAAATTAAATGCTTCTGAAGCTTTTTTCGTTATTAAAGAAAAAAATCTAAGTCTAATTGCTATGCTGACTGTTCAAACCTGGTTCAGTCTCAGTCGATACCGCGGGTCGGGTATTACTTTGGTTTATTTACTTGGGACACTCGCATTGAAAAGTCTTGTAACAAAATTGTGGCTGAACAAGTTGAAAGCAAAACTAATTTAAAACCTCGTGACTAAGCTTTCGTGTTTTATAGACAAACTGGCTTAACCGCTTGGTTAATAAAATGATCGGCAAAATCGGAAACATTAAGCAATTAGTTTTTTTTTGTTGTATAACTTTTTACGTTTGAAATCGTTGGGTCAATTTGAAAAGCGGGAATTTTCAATACCTTCTTTGAAAATCTCAATAATCTCATCAACGTACCATCCTGAATGGATAACGTTTTGCCTTTCATTGTAGTTTTGAAACTTTCACTTTAAACATAATTCATCATCATCATCGTCATTATCAGACTATTGCAGTCAATTGCTGGACATAGGCGGCATTGCGTCGTGTCCTGAGCTAGACGCATCAAACTTCTACCAGCAGCCTTTCGCAAATCGTCACCCCACCTGGCCAAATAGCATAAACATAATTAATATACTAAGTAGGTATCTAAGAAGAATGTTTCCCTATTAATTTGAGCACAATGCTGTGGGTTGCATTATTAATAAGTTTTTTTTTTTTTAGTTTCAACTACCTATCTGTATATTGTTTCTTTTTCATGTACCTGATAAAAGAAAAATAAAATAAAAATGTAAACAATTACTCGTTGAGTCGTGAAATACGATGCTCAAAACTTCCCTGATCAGTAGGGCGATCTGTTATTTCAACCTGACGACATAAGCGTAAGGTAAAATTTTGGCAAATGACAAAGCGTTTCTGATATTGAGTACATAAATTTATCGATAAGAAGATAATTATCTGAGGGAGATTTTTCTTATAACTTCTTTTATGATCTCTGCTAACTTATTATAGATTATTAGAGCCATACAAAAAAATACTGTTGTGCACAACAGTAGAGTTCGTTTTTAGTAAATTATCAACTGTCAGAAACATTTGAATTTAGTTCAGTATAACCAATCGATATACTGTTTATTTATCTCAATGAGTATAACTGATTGAATTGACTGAAGGTGACTGTCCATTTAAAATAATCATTATGTTTACCTTATTTCTATGAATATATTTCTATGACAAAATTATACATCCTTATTCATAACCAAATGTCATATAGCGCCCGATAAAGTAAGCTTGTACACGGACAAGCTTAAATTTAAATGTAAATAAAAAAAGGTGATTTGATATTTTAACGCCATTTCAG
This sequence comes from Horisme vitalbata, assembly GCA_951804965.1. NCBI lineage: Eukaryota > Metazoa > Arthropoda > Insecta > Lepidoptera > Geometridae > Horisme > Horisme vitalbata. The sequence continues at coordinate 5,545,822 of OX638096.1, forward strand.
CTATTTGAGGTTTATAGAGATGTTATGAATAGGACGGTAAGCCTACGCATTAATTGTCACGTTAAAAATGACAAATGACATGCTGACAGCTATCAATAATCAAAATATTATTTGATAGAGTAAGTTATATTATTTTCATTATTTTCTAGAAAGTTTTGGTAAGGGCAGTCAATTCTAATCAGTATTGCGGAACAAAATTATAACATTAAGTTTAATGAAAAATCTTAATAGAATAAGGCCCTTAGGTAAGACATTTTATCGTTTTGTTCAATATAATATACAGTTTTTTTTATTAAAAACCAAAAAAAAAAAGAAAATAGGTAACGGAGACGGGATAATTTAGGTAATATAAAAAAGCAGTCCACATTTTTGGTTACGACAACAAAGACAAAGTTATTTCAATTTACAGTGTCCAGAAATCCCACTTGATATCATCTCAAATATATATATAGTGAAGGTAGTGTCAAAAGCTTATGTTTAATATATAAAGGCCGACAAGATTTTCTCCATGTTTTGCCAAATATTGAACGAATACATTTCTTTTGAGCTGGCAAACCCATTTCCAGCACCTATCTAGCTACCTAATAATTTTTGATTATAAGGACAGCTTATATTTACAGGGGCATATAAAATAAAAAAATATAAATATGCTAATAAAGCCGCTACACAGGAAGAAGTTTTCCAAAATGCGATGAAATGGGTGTACATTTGCGGGCAGTGTGTGGGTTTGAATCCCGTTGCAGGAGTTTCTGAGACAGATGCTTCAAAAATGAGGTAATTATCGAACTACAGATACGTATTTATTAAAAAAACGGTAGTTATCACGTACCGTTACATTGGTGAAGGCACCGACCGACGCCGCCGTTTCGCCCCTTTCAGAGAGCCTTGACGTGACGCTCTCCAGCCGCGTCTCGTCGAGCTCACTAAAACTGTTGGCCAACAGGGGGGGGGGGGGCAAAATGATAGTAGTTACGTGTGTTGTGTGTTTTTATTGTGTATTTACTACTGTTTTGTTAGCTTACACTACCATTCTTTTGTTTGTGAACCTTCCTTTTTGTGTGTCAAATAAATACTAAAACTAAAATGGAGGCTCCACCAATGGTACGTAACGATTCCCGTTTTAAATTTTGAAATTGCTATTTAATATTTTTTTTACATCATATTCATTTACATTGTTCCAAAATTAATATTTTTGTATCTGTTTTTTTCAGATTTTCAGTTTTTACCTGGAAATATATGTACTGTCTTGCAATAGGCGTGCTTCAAGCTTTTACTATGTTAATCAATGCTTACTATTGGATAACAATTTCTCGGTCGATGGAGAGCTTGGGTATGTATTGATAAAACTATTATATGTAAAACATACATGCAAACTAAGAACCTTTTCAAAGAAAAAAAATAGTTTTATGTTTTTGGTAAACTTATTTTTATAAGAAGTCATAGACAAAAAAGTTTGTTTGTATTTACGATGTTAGTAATACGAGTCCTGAAAGGTTGTTAGTGTTTTATCATCACACCAGGCTATATTAGTCCACTGCTGGTTATAGGCCACGTCTTCTCATAGGAAGAATATATGCCCTTTATTAGCCACGTTCGGCATCCGGGTTGAAAATCGCAGGACACAGCTTTTAGTACCACCAACGCTAAAGTCCATCGACAGACAAAAAAAATAATAATTATACGATGTAGATTTAAAAGGCTGCCAGAGCCCCTTTTGTTAGCAGGGTGCACCACGAGGTTGGCTTGAGTTCCCAAGTTGATTTTACCAATATTTCCCTAATTCGAAACTAATTAATTACGAAGTACCCAAATTAAAATTAGCTTGTTACTTTTGGTATCTTTGGTCTCGGTCTACATTTACTAAGTTTCCGCTCAATTCGCTCATTAGTTTTGGCGTGGGGATATTTATATTCGCATTAACATATTTATATAGGATCTACATTTAAAAATATGTTTCCAGATGTATTTTAATTCTTATTCTAATTTGATGTGGAAGAAAAAGTTCTGCACTGACGTCCTGCTTTGGGATGTGTTGAGATGATGGTGTAATCTCTGTCCTGCCTATGTGAGGTGGTGGTATTTTAAATGAAATGAAATAAAGTTCCGATAAAATTCACTGTATTAATTTGACCACTTATTAATACATACAATATGCTATCGCGGGCTGCAAGGCACTGCCCACCCGCTCTGCTGCGCGTGTAACCTACTTATATTCTTGTCCTGCACATTCCCACTGGGTAGGTGAGCCCAACAGGGTGTAATGTGCCCCCTGCTAGTCTGACCCAGGCCAATCCAACTCCTTAAATTAAAGGAGGTCTTTGGGTAGGTGGTAACATTGCTCTAGAGTTCCTGATGCTGCTTGTGTCTGTGACGCCTGATCTTTGGTGGAGATTGGCCTTCTCCCCTCCAAACACTGACCTATAGAAGCAACGATATCTTCCACAGCTGCGCCCAGCTGACCCTGTTCAGAATCTCATCTTAAGCCTTGAATACCTTGTAATAATGTACAATGTTATTTGTTATTTTCAGGAAATGCTTGCTTCCACCTCATCACGTTTGTCAATATATTGCTATATCTTCACTCAGGTACAAAATGGCCAGGGTTGATGAGAGAGTTGGCAAAATCGTCATTGGATAACTATATCGATCTGTCAGTGATAATGAAATGTAGGGTTACTTTTATAGCCATCTTGATATTGGGCTCAGGTAAAATAGATTAACATGACTAATCAATAATCATTAATCATTTATTTGGTAAAGAATATTTACACGTCAATCAAACATTAATTAAGTACCTATAATTAGGTAGGTATACATAATTTATACATTTATATATAATTATTGAGTAGCGTTTGATTAACGAACTCCTCATAACTATAAAAGACGTTAATAATAAGCCAGTGTTTTAATTTATGTTTGAATAAGTTCAAGTTAGTTGCCTCTGTTACACTGTTGGGTAGTCTGTTATACACTGTCGGTCCCATTACATGCGTCAACTTACCCGACTTGGCCAACGAACGAGTTATGGTGGTAAGCTTATGCGCGCGCCTTGTGTTATACACATGCCTATCTTGGTTTCGGCTAAAATGGTTAAGACACATATATTGCAACCTGATAAAGAACGATAGAAGGAAGCGTCATTATTTCTAACTCTATGAAGAATGGTCTCACGGACGTGTCCTGCGGCACTTTCACCATCGCTCGTACGGCTCACTTTTGCGTGCGAAAGGAGCGCTCCCAATCGGCTGCGCGCCGCTAAACTGTTTTAGGTTAAACATGCATGCAAACTAAGAAGTATTCATATTCATATTAATTTATTTGTTGGCTTAGGTGTAAGTTTTAGCTTACAGTTAAGTACATATGCCATGTAAGGGCGCTGCAATATTATATTTGAGCAAGCATTTACAATTTAATTATAGATATCAAACTACTACTAATAACTAAATAACCAAAAAAACTAATAAAACTGTTTTTAAACTTTCACAAGTATCAAATATAATTATTATTGTTTAACGGGTCTTCCTCGTGTTTTACCTTATTTAATATACAAGGTAAAATTATTTAATAAATAATGCAAAACGCGAGGAAGACCCGTTAAACAATAACAATTATCTTCTCCAAGAAATCGTTTAGTTTTGTTTTGATAAACATATTTGTAAAAAGTCGTAGAAAGTTTTTGTTTACGATGCTGGTAATATCTGGTTGTCCTGGAAGGTTGTTAGTGTTTTACCACCACAACCCACCAAACCAACCTTTACCAGTCCACTACTTATATACTTCCTCTTAATAAGAAAGGGGATATGTCCTTAATCCCCAAGCTGAACATGCAGGTTGCATGCGCAGGACACAGATCCTCGCACTGACGCTGCTGCCCATTGGCGGTCAGGGAATTCAGCTGAGCCGGTGTTAGGCTGCGCTATACCACAATCACCCGATCACTCATCATCATCATCATCATCAGCCTATAGCAGTCCACTGCGGGACATAGGCCTCCCCTAATAAGCGCCATTGCACCCGGTCACTCGCTTAACTGAAATTACTAAATTGTGTGCGTCTCTTTCAGTTGAACACCTTTCATTCCTTTTAATGAAATTTAAGGGGATTGGAGACTGTCTTAGTATTTTTGATACTTACGAAGAGTTATCACGACGTACGTTTACTTTGTACTATGACATGGGTTTACTAGACAAGCATCTAATAATAGGTGTTTTATTACAGGTAAGTATTATACACATAACATAAAATTATACATGCATATTATGTAGCATTAAGAGATACTGCTCCATGACCCCACAAAATTTGTGATGCCTAAAAAGTCCTGCACCAAGTAAGAACCAATGTTGCTTATGCTAATTATGCAATACCTATTAGAAATTCTAACTCTATTTACTCATTTAAAAAAACCCTTAGAAAATACCTGTTTAACTTACAAATATCCGTTCCTTAATATGGTCCTTAATGCGGTACACATATAATTTAGGCGCACTTGGTTGCTTTTAATCTTCATATTTTTAAAAGTAAATTATTTTTTAATTTTATTTATTGTAGGAACATAATGCTTTTCACGATTGCTGCTGCGCTCCGCACGGTGGTGCCACTGAAAACCAGCGCTGCAGTAGCTTCCTTGCTTCAGCATGTGCTGAGTGGCGACCTTTTTGTGTCTCTATTTCTCGTATTAGATTTCAGCACTTTACTATTGTTTATTTGTAAAATTATTGTGTGACTAAAATAAAAACAATCTTTCTTGTTTTTCAAATAAATATATTGAATCTAGATTGTTAATGAAGACTCAATGACGGCCTTGACGGCCTCTGTGGCGCAGTGGGCGAAGGTCCACCTGAGACGCAGAAGGGTGCGGGTTCGATTCCCGCTGTGGGACAAATGTTTGCATGTTCTGTAGATATTTGATTCGGGTGTGGGTGTTTCTATGTATGATATGTAAGTATTTACAAAAAAAAAATTATATGTGTAGTATATCATCATGTGGTTCCCATAATACAAGCTCTGCTTAGTTGGGGGCTACATGATGCTGTGTGATTACGTCCCGCATTATTTATTTATTTATTTATTTAATCATGAATTTTGAATCTTGACTCTTGAAATCATGAATCTCCCTCAAACAATTTGACGATAAAACAAATTGAGTTCTGTCTATTCACCGACATCCCAATTGACTATAGTTTTATTGAGAATATTTTTTTGTTTTCAGATAAAAGCTATTATAACAACCATAAATTGGAATTTCCCAGACATCTACATAATGTGTATAAGTATATACTTAAGATCGATATTTATACAAATAAATAATAAAATTATCGCAGCGAGTAAAAAGGTATTTTAAACATTTGAGTAAATAGTCATCATAATCATCAGCAACACATGTATAGTGCCTACTTCCGTAATTTTGATGATGGCGTCGGTCTAAGGGCTTTATGAAAATAAGCCATCTTTTATATAGGCAATGAATTATAATAATTTTCAATAAAACTTTCAATTGTCATAGTTGAGAGCCATACGGGTAAGAATAAGCGCTGGATAGCACAACTTATGGGAATCATATATCCAGCAGTGGACGAAATTGGTCTGTGGGTGATGATGAATTAAAAATTGCTATTAAGACAAAATATTCAAAATAAAAAACTTGAGAGGTGTCAAGGGACACCCGGATGGAACGAAGTTCCTTTAACTTCACCCACTCAGGCAACACAGGCACCTCCGGCACCTCCGGCACCTCAGGCACCTCAGGCACCTCAGGCACCTCCGGCACCTCTGGCACCTCAGGCACCTCAGGGACCTCCGGCACCTCCGGCACCTCCGGCACCTCAGGCACCTCAGGCACCTCAGGCACCTCAGGCACCTCAGGCACCTCAGGCACCTCAGGCACCTCAGGCACCTCAGGCACCTCAGGCACCTTAGGCACCTCAGGCACCTCAGGCACCTCAGGCACCTCAGGCACCTCAGGCACCTCCGGCACCTCCGGCACCTCCGGCACCTCAGGCACCTCAGGGAACACACTAAGTAATTAAAACTTGAGAGGTGTCGAGGGACGCCGCACGGCTTACAACTATATTAAAAGGTGTCGTTACAATTTTTGGTTTTAATTTTTTCGTCTAGCCCCCTTTCGCAACGCAAGGTATGGAACTTGTTTCCAATAATCAAGATTTTATAGGACTAAATTGTAAATGTTTCGCTTACAACTCAACCGATTATCATGTTTTACGTACACGCTGTCAGGAGTACAGAAAAGGACTTAAAGCCGGCTTTTGATTAAGGGATATAATTATATTACATCATAAGTTATAATATTTTATCACTCATCTTACATTCTGTACGAGACACGCCCTCGGACACCGCGCTTCCCCCTGCCTCGCCCGGAGTTTTAATGGTGACGTTTGTGTGAGAAAAATATAACTTTAACGCGAACAAAGCGGGCAAATTTTTTTTCAGAGTTACGTTTCCCCTGACTATTGGCAGTCACTACGTGAAGATTACAGTAAAGCCTCACGATTGGTTCACTCGTTCGATGACGTAATCAGCGGTATTGTCTTTGCATCATTTGCAAACAATTTATTATTCATCTGTCTACAGATCTACTATATCTTTACGTAAGTTTAAAACGTAAAATAAACTTTTATAATACCTCAAAACTCCGACAACACAGTTGGCCACTAGCTTATACGAAGAAGGAAGAAGGAAAGAAAAGCCTTAACATTATCATCATCCACAATCTATAGCAGTTCAATGCTGATCATAGAAAGACTTATGTTCAGCGGTGGATAAAGTGTTGCACTAAGAAAAGTATTGGGCACTTTCCATTCAACGATTTTTTGCAATCTTGACGATGTAGTTAGTCCATCTGGTAGGGGTCCCTGTAATTCGTCTGCCAGATTGCCTTTATCTTAGTATTTATACTTAAAATCTCTATACTACTGTTACTTGCGTTTCAATAAGATAATATAGTCAATTATTAGAACTCCTAGGTTTACCATAAAAACATAAAAAACGCAACGTGATAATAAAAGTACTGGGTTGCGGCAGATTTTTTTTTTCTTCCAAATTTCTAAGAAAATCATGGTTCATAAACGCAATGTTTTTTTGATGATTTTGATAACACCATCGTAAAATAATAATTTTGCCAATTTTCAGGAATGGATTGATACATTGGGAGCATATCAATAACATACTATGTCCAAACTACGTAATGGGGTGAGTTGATCAATAAAAAATAACAAAAAATCAAGTTAATCGACAATACAAAAACACCATTTTTTCCTTGTTATTTATGTACAAAATTAAGAAATTCTGTTTCGATTTCTAAACGAGTATTAAACTCAAAGGCTTTATATAAGGAATATTCAGAATATGATCTGAATGCTCCTAATAAAGCCTTTGATTTTAAAATGAGCATTTTATTTAACGCAATAACTTCGAACAAAACGCACGTAGGGTATGACTAAATACACATGAACTGAGCTAAGCGATATTCTATGATACATACACGCTTATCGACATAACATCATTGACACATACACTAAAACTCTATATGCCTCCGAGCCTGACGCCGTTATGTCACATATAAAGGCGGGTACAGACTGTTCTAACGTAACATGCAATGTAACATGAAAGGAGCATTTCATAAGTGGACACAGAGCGCGCACGAACTGAGTATGTATGCAGAAATTATCTGTTTTGTGCGCGGAGTGTGCACAGTTTGTGCGCACAAGGCGTCCACTATGGGAATTCTGTTACATGCATGATACATTGCGAAAATGTGGACATGTGGGCAAATACCGATAACCGTTGGGGTAAACGAGTTCATGAGTGGAGACCACGGCTCGGTAAACGTAGTGTCGCCCTCCGGCGAGGTGGAGTGACAATCTGCGAAAGGCTGCTGGTAGAAGTTGGATTCGTCGAGCTCATGTAACCCCCCCCCTCTAAAAATACTTCCCCATAAAAAGCTTTCTTTTTTATTTTCATTTGGCCTTATGATGTCTAGTTTGGTTAGAACCCTACGCATATACCGTACATAACCCGCATTCTTTTGAGGTATTTTAAAACGATTTCTCTAGCCTACCCTAAGATTATCTAGCTATTCTAACACAAATTTTGATCGAAAACTCTTCCTTTACTTATTTTCTATTATTCCTATACTTATCTAACGAATTAACGGCCTAAGATTGGCGTTTTATTCTCTACTCTTGAATCTAGTGGTTTAACAGCTTATAGTTATTAAATAGTATATTAGATATGCTATCAATTAAACGTAATACATTATATTGATATGAATCTTTCATTTTGACTCTCTGAAATCAGTAAAGGATTAATGGATCTAATTCTCTTCCATACTGGCTTTAGTGATCGACGTAAAACTTGTGAATATAATTATCTTTCATACTGGCTCTTTTGATCGGCATGTGATCATGAATAGTTTTGTCTCTCACATTCTGACTCTAAATTGGCATAGGGACGCGCTCCGCCCCGCGCGTCCTGTGGGTTTCGTCTCCATACTTGGGTACCCCCCACCAAGATTTCATTTTGGGGGTTGAGAACATGCCTCGTTACTGTCTGTAATTGTATGGTCAGTCTTTTGACAAACAAAGGAGTAAGAGGGAGTGATTTTTCAGCTAAGGTGCATCAAATCACTGATATTGATAATACCTATTATTTAGGTAAAATGAATCAGTTATTTGTCTGCTAATACAATACGAAATGTCCAAGGAATTAGATTCCTAAATGTTAGCATATTAGCTATACACTATATGAAATCAATGATATATTTCACCATGATTACTGATAGTATCAAAGACTTACATTTGCCTGTCTTTGTAGCGTGAACCTTATTGGTTGTACCTCATCTATTGCGAGGATTTATTGTGTAGATAAGAACTGCATCTGCTTGTCTTAGTAGCTTCAATAGCTTGATAAAATATATCAATACCTTTATTAGGCAATCACCTCATCTTGTGCGAGGATTTTAATATGAAAACAAAGGATTCCATTCCTGGACAATTTTATATTGAATCATAGAACCCAACTGCTCATTCTCTCCAGTTAATAGGTAGATAAATAATTATATATAATATACCTTTACAGGCTAGATAGATTTTAAAACAATATATTATTGAATCTAAAAATAGAACGGCTTGGCCTGCTGGTCTTAGCTAGGACGCTGCCACCATAATGATCTAGATTTTACCAATAGGCTAAATAAATTCCTGCCTGCCTACTTTGCTAGGCCTATTCTGGCAGGTTTGACTTTATAACGTAATATATAAATAAATAAATAAATAATAAATAAATAAAAGACATTTATTCACTTACTTACAATACCCCACACAAAATTGTTTACACAATGATATCCGCTTAGTACAATATAAACCCCGTACTTAAAATTTAATACTACTTAAAATTTGCCGTTGCTTAAACCTGCCACTGTTGTTGCCTGTCACTGTTTGTCTATATCCAATGGTAGGTATGGCCATAGTTTAAGCATCGTTTATCTTTTTACAGATTTTTTATAAGTAAGGCCCTCAATTAACAATAGGATTTTTCTCATAATATAACACACCTATATTATAAATGCAAGGTTTTTATAAGTGAGTATGTTTGTTCCAACCCAACTCAGCAACGGCTGACCGGATTTGAGTGAAACTTTGAATTTACACATAGTTACATAGGTACATAGTTTAAGACTTGGATCATCATACAACCTTCATACCCGCACCCTGCTAGCGATGCCGCGGGCGGAGATTGCTGATGGAATATTATGTTCCATTATTGAGGATTTTCTAATAGAATGTGGTTAAAAATTTTAATTATATGTGGCTTGTGTAAAGGTAAGTAAGCCAGTGAAAAGGTCAAGGACTCAGCTACGCTGTTTTTCAGCCTCGCCTAACAACACTGCTGTCGTCACAGCAATCACAATTCCCTTCTGCTATTTGTCTAAAGCTAATTAGTAAAGCTTACGCTTATAAATACACAGAACAACCAAAGCACTATAATTATTATTATGGTAGAACTTCCTAACATTATTAAGGTCTATACTACAAAACCAAAAAAGCTTCTTCCAGGCAAATGTGTACTGAAACATGAGAACATGCAAAGTGGGTCCCATCTTTACTCATACTCTCATGTAACTGCATATTATATTTATACTTATGTTAAATTTACTAAAATATAATAGTTATTATAATAATATAACTTCCTAACAACATTAAAAACTATAAAACAAAAAAAAAAAAAAAACCAAATGAAAAAAAAAATATATAGAACCCCAAAAAGAAAAATATATATTATAGAATCTACAAAAAGGACGGCTTGGCCCGCCGGATTTAACGTGAAGAAAATACAGGACCTAGATTTAACAAATATACTAAATAAATTCCTGCCTACCTACTTTTCCTAGCCTACCATTGAACCTGAACCTACGTAGGCCCTAAAATAGCCAAGTGTGGGATTCTTTCAATACTAGAAGTACGACCTTCTCATTTACATGTAAACGTGCGTGTCTCTCATCGGGGTGTAATGATGAGATACCTGGCTAACTGCTAGACCTAACGTCCCTACAAATATGTACGTGTACCTACCACCCTAGCCCTAAACATATAAGTGTGATAGATAAATATATAGATAAGTACAGGAATTCTGTTACCAAGCGACCTAAGGCAACAGATGGAAAGTGGGTAGGAAGTAAGGATGAGGGAAAGATTTTCTCACTGCCGGTCAAGCAGGCTCACAAGACCGATCAGGGTGCTGACGGCTAAAGGTGTCTTGGCCGCAGTGAGAGGATGATGGAACCCCAAAAAGCTAAGGGCAAGGAACGTAGCCCTTGGGTATAACACCGCAAGGTTTCCGGACTACGTTTGAAGTGATCATTCAAACAAGCCTTCTACCCTTCTCATTTACTTGCTCAATACGCATGGTCAGCAGGCTCACCAACCAATTGAAGGACGTGAAGGAGTCTTAGCCACGTATTGAGAAGCAAAGAAAGAGCAGATCATCTCTGAACTCGCTATACTCTCGTCTATTATCTGTCTTGAATTACGCATGGTCAGCAGGCTCACTAGACCAATTTAAGGGCGTGAAGGTGTCTTAGCCACGTAATAGATAATAGTCGAAAGTTCACTTTAAATTACGCTTGGTCAGCAGGCTCACTAGACCAATTTAAGGGCATGAAGGTGTCTTAGCCACGTAATATCACTTGATAATTTACACTGAATTTACTTTACGAATTATAATCGTATAAAAATGGCGATAAGGCTTGGATGAACGATAACTTCTTGGGAACCGTGGACCGTCCGTCCGTAATTTCGCCTCGACTTATTCTTGTTCCTCCCCGTACCGATAATTGTGGAATGATCTCGCCGTACCGATAATTGTGGTATCATCCCGAATGTACCTAAATTCCCCTTTTTAAAACCTTTTTCGTTCCGCCTCATCGCATTCGAAACGCAATAACAAGTTCCGGAAGTTACGCTCAATCTAAATCTACCTCAGTCAATATTTTGATAGAAAAGTGATACATTATATAAAGTATTTCTATCAAAAGTTTATCCATTTAATCAGTTATGAATAGTAATAATTATCTTACAGGATTTCCATTAATTTAGCGATAATAAATACCTTTCGTATTACGTCGCTTGAACTGATGGATTATTCTAAAACAGGCCATTCTGAACATTATATCTATTGCGTTAAGAGTTCATTTCATTATCTAAATTTGAGTGAACCTCCATATAGTCCCGCTTGGCAGCTCTGCTAACTCAATGATCAGACCCATCCAGTCCAATATGGTCTTTATGTTTATAAAGTTAAGGTTTAAATTATGCTTTAAAGTGTGTTTTCAACCTAAAACTTTCCACTCATTATTGTTACGCTGCATTTTTCACAAAATGCAATAACAAAATCCGGATGTTAGCTCATTTATAATCTACCCTCATTTATATTAAATGTAGCATTTCTGCAGTTAAATTATTACAATAAAATAGTTATTGTTATGCTAACTTTATGATTATATTCATTAGTGAAATTCAAGATGTTTTATAAAGCTTTATGAATTCAATTAATCTAACAATAATTAAATAACTTTTCTTCAGTTTGTTGATTGACCCACCCAACTATTTAGAACTAGTAATTATGGTTATTATATTTGATACGTTAGAGTTCATATTATATTTTCAATAAATGGTTGAATCTCCTATAATTCGTTGTTTGACGTCGCTAGTGTTTTTAAATAAAGCAAGTGGTGATGCCATCTTTTTTATTTATTATGCAATATTATGTCTAAGCTTCTATAATGCATTGATTGATGTCGCTAGTGTTTTCACTCGCGTATTTTCAAATAACGCAAGCAGTGATGCCATCTATTTAATTTATTAAGCAATATTATGTCTAAGCTTCTTTAATGCATTAGTTCTTGTCGCTAGTGTTTTTGCCCGCGTATTTTCAAACATAGCAAGCGGTTTTTTTATTTACCATCGAATAAAAGTTAATTTTGCGTTTAAAGAGACTGGTCTACCTAAAGGTTTATTTAGATACTATATTTTTCTATATTTGTGAGTGACGGAACACACCATAGGGTTCTGTTCCGTTACACTCAGGATAGGGCGCAATGGCGCTCATTAAGGGGAGGCCTATGTCCAGCAGTGGACTGCTATAGGCTGATGATGATGGACGGCAAATTTCTTCATTGCATGTTACATTTCGTAAGTCTGTACCTGCAATAAGGTTGCGCGACAAGCACGGTCGGCGCTAAAAGCTAGCGTTTAAAATATTTATCAATGATTAAGTATTATTTTGCAGGTTTAGATACGACAGCGTGTATCTAGTATTCTCTGCTGTATACCTATTCGCAAGGTCACTGGCAATGGCACTATTAGTTGCTGCAGTAAACTCTGCCTCCTTGATGCCAACAGATGCTCTCTATAACGTACCTGCTTCCTCTTACTGCCCAGAAGTAAGTTAAAAATAGATAGCCTTACTTATAAAAATCTGTCAAAAGATAAACATTCCTTATAGTGCTGCCATCTTTCACTATTGGTTATAAACCAAAGAACTATGACTAAAGCATAGAAGAACCCTTAAAATTCATTCATGCTCTGAAAATCAACACATACGGCTGATCTCTACTTTCTTATATCCAATATCATCAGTTAGAAAGGGATGTATACTTCTCTCAATGCGACTTTAAATGAGTTCAAAAAGAAAATTATACCAATGCGCTCGAATAAAATGATATGCAGTTTCATAGAAATGCCCTGGCACGAAATCGCAGCAATCGCATTGATATAAAGTATACATCCCTTTCTAGCAAATTATATATAGACACAAGTAAGTAGAGATCTGACGTTTGAGTTGACGTTCAGAACATAGTGAATTTTAAGACTTCATCTAGTTGTCTTCTATATCTGTGCTGTGGTATGAACAAACAGTGACAGAACTACCATTAAGAAAAGGTTAAAAAGTAACGTTTATAAGTGTGAGGGAGAGTTTTTAGTATGGATAGCGAAAACTTAGCAGCTTCCGTCTTCGGTCACGTGGTATCCAGATAAAAGCCTTTATTATGTTATTCCGGGCTTAGAAGTACATATGTGCAAAATGTCAACTCAATCCAACTCAATTTTGGCGTAAAGATGGGAAAAGATTTCACATCTTTTATACATACGTTTGCCTTTTCAATATTAGTAGAACATTTTTTATAAGCAGACGAAAAACGTGGTCGTTCGACTACAAAGGAGAATGCCGTCTGATGTATTGCGCTCGGTACCAAGACTAAAGTGAGTGCGTCAAAAAAATATCCAATAAGTTTTTAGTCGATTCTACTGTCAAAATAATTAAATATGAGGGTTATTGCCATAGTAACACTTTACATCTATGTTTATTGCCATAGCAACGTATATGTCATTATAATCATAATCATAATCATAATTTATTGGTGTAAAATAAAATAACATTACAGGACATTGGTTCATTTACAATAGGGTCTAATAATAATAATAATAATAATAATAATCCTGGACGTTATCACACAGCATCATGTAGCCCCAAACTAAGCAGAGCTTGTATTATGGGAACCACATGATTGATATACTACACATATAATCTTTTTTTGTAAATACATACATATCATACATAGAAAACACCCAGACCCGAGACAAATATCTGCAGAACATGCAAACATTTGTCCCGCAGCGGGAATCGTAATATTAGTGTAATGGGTCCTGACTTAATAATGAAAGCTTCAGCTGCCTAAACTAGACTAAAAAGCCTGTACTATAGGCAGCTGAAGCATTGGTTGTTGTAGTCTAATGGCGGCGTGCAACGGAAACCAAATCAACAATATATTTTTTAACTTGATTATTAATCGAGTCGGTGTGTAAAACTAAAGAAAATGTTAATGTCATTTATAAAATACCTATAATAATTTTTTCACTTCTCTTGCTCAAAAAGTGTATCATAATAGTGTAGCTTAGTGGGCCTAAAATTCGAGTTTAATACCTCGGGCTAAAAAGTATTTTTTCTTTTTAATTTTTGTCTAAAATCATCAGCCCGTACAAAGCATTCGTTCTCTTACATAAAAACTCGACTTCTTGGTGCTCCGTCAATCTTTTTTTTTGAAAATAGAACCGTCTTGGTGATGTTTTATGAAGGTTGATTAATTCTTAATAAAATTTCTGAAAATTGTCTAATTTTGAATGGTTTTATTTTCTCGCAATCGAAGGGAAAAGTAGAGTGTTTTACTCGGGCCAAAACCACCCATTATAACTCGGTCTTGTCATCTTCCCTCGCTACGCTCGGGAGTATAACAACCTCGTATTTAATGGGATGGTTTAGTCCCTTGTAAAACAATCTACTATTATGGGATACGTTCGGTTTTGACGCAATTGGTACGGGTTCTCGGCATTCTGCTTTATAATTTAAAATCTCAGAACTCAATTTTGGCGTAAAGGAGGAAGAAACATTTCACATATTTTATAGATACGTCTGCCTTTTTAATATTAGTAGAACATTTTTTTTATAAGCAGACTTAAAACGTGGTCGTTCGACTACAAATTTATAATTTAAAATCTCTCTTGAATTGTTGTTCTTTCTCTTTAGTGAATTTAATATTTTTTCAGGTTTTATGATTCCTGAATCAGGTGCAATCAAACACGGTAGCTTTAAGCGGCTTGCATTTCTTCAACATCACTAAAGAACTAGTTTTGACTGTGAGTTACCAGTTTGATTCTTCAAAATTCACCAAAAAAAGGTCATGTTCATACAAATTGCAAACATTGGTCCCGTAAACCAAATGAAACGAACGAACGAAACCTAACCTGCATACTCTTTATTGCGCTGGGTTTTTATGGGACTTCTAAAAAAGAAACCAATTTGGCTGTATTTTTTTGGATGTTATCTGTCATTTGCATCTGCAACACGCGTGCGTCTATGATAATGTTTTGTTTACAAAAAACTGCGCGTGGAGACCGCATCAGTCTTGTTTTGAGTCTTGTTGGTTTTGCAGTAGCAAAACAACAGATATCAAAACTGTTTGAGTTTATTTCTTCATAACTCCCTGGCCTTTCACGCTATTTGTGGTCGGCTAAACATTATCCATCCATTTTCTTGTCACACGTAATCTCAACGCTCACTCCTTGTTTCTCTAAATTGTATAATTTTTCAGGTGGCTGGAACGATTGTTAAATACGAGATTATTTTGCTTCAAGTCGGCGGTGATAAAATAGATAGCAAGATCTGACTTGGAGTTCCTGATGGATCATGAGTTGGTCAAATATTTTTTTATGTAATTTTTAAGGTGCAATTAAATGATTTACTAAGTATCCGTCAAAAAACGACTATATCAATCATTGTAGTGAACAAAAAATGCAGAGTTGCATTATTAGTACCTTCTCTATGTGTTTTCCAAAATTTGAATCAATAGCGAGCGAACAGCAACTGGGTTAGTTCGTGAAACTATTTTTTGTCCGGTAATTACGATTAATACAGACAATCTTTTCATTCTTCAACCCCTACAGAATTAAACTCCAATAAGCGCCCACCCATCCAAGTAGTGACCGGGTGGAGTATTGCTTAACGATTAACGAAGACCATCTGCTTAGAACACCGAAGTAAACGACGTGACGAGCGCTTCCTTTAAATTAATTTACTATAAAATCAATGATTATAATAATGATAATTGATCATTTTTAAGTATTATGAACCAGACTCCATTTATTAAATTATACTTAATGTGATTTGAATGAGTTTTATCTATATAATAACAAGTACTACGTTATTCACCTACAGTGTATTAATAAATAATAATAATAAATAATCCTGGACGTAATCACACAGCATCATGTAGCCCCACTAAGCAGAGCTTGTATTATGGGAACCACATGATTGATATTCTACATAGATACATTTTTTTTTGTAAATACACACATATCATACATAGAAAACACCCAGAACCGAGACAAATATGTGCAGAACAGTGCAAACATTTGTCCCGCAGCGGGGATCGAACCCGCAACCTTCTGCGTCACAGGCGGACCTTCGCCCACTGCGCCACAGAGGTCGTCATAGGTGAAGTGTATTGTTAATAAACAATGAGTCTTATTATTATGCTCTGTAATAAATATAATATAGATCACACATATTAAGATATAGTCATCTATCTATATAAAAGAGAAGGCATTTTTCTGGAATCAACGCACAGGAACCACGGAAGATACATAATTGAAATTTGGAGTGTGCTTCCTTTTAAAGCAAAACCACCGAATAAGAAGGGATTTTTTGAAATTCAACCCCTAAGGGTTTTACGCGGATGGCAAAGTTTGTATGGGGGACGAAAAAAATTCAACAATTGACCTGAAATTTTGCATAAATAATAATAAAAATAATTGATCCAGCTGTCACCGTCCAAAATGGCTATCGGATCAAATTCGTACGAGCCATCCAACGATTGAAATTGTTGGATGATTCGGTACTTGACCAGCTTCGCGCTGAAATTCAAAATGATCAAGTAGCTGATCGGTAGCGGGTGTACGGGGTTCCAACCCCTATCTTCGGAACCCAAGCGAACCCCACCTGCCCGTGGTGCACCCTGCTAAACAACGAACGGGGCTCTGGCGGCCGGCCGATTGCGGCATAGCACAGCCTACCTCGGCACAGCTAAATCCTCTGGCCACCGACGGGCAGCAGCGTCGTTGGTGCGAGAAGCTGTGCCCTGCGATCCCCAACCCGCATGTCCAGCGTGGGAATTATGGGCATGTCCCCCTTTATTAGGGGAGGCCTATGTCCAGCAGTGGACTGATATATGCTGGAGTGGTGGTGGAAGTAGCTGACCACTCGCAGCAGGCCCTGGCTGCCACGTCGCCGGTTACGACAACTCCAATACCGGTAACAACGCAGCCGGACCCCTCTGCTGATGACGTTGACTACGAGAACACCAGCGTGATAAACCAGGTCAATGAGCAGTTAAGGAGGACTTTGGAGGTTGCGATTTTATCATACCGGTCCGCACCTCTCGATGATAGACAGCGTTTGCCTTGCTTGCCCACTCACAGACGAGACTTAGCTCTAATGGAGGCCTTGAATCCTTTGTTGGTCCCTTACCTAGAGACTAGCGAAGAACTAGCCGATACCCATTGGATCCTTTACTGCGGAGCCGTGGCGGCGTGTCGTGTTGCTCCTGTCAAGTTACCAAACTCCACGCGAGCATCACGACCTGTCAACAAAAATCCAGCTTGACAAGTACGGATAAAACGGCGGATCGGTAAATTCAGGACCCTCATTGCAAAGCTAACCGGCTGGGTTATGCCTCTGCTCATCTATACCTTTGGCATATTGAGCTGGACTCAGACTGAACTTGACGCCCTTGACTGTAAGGTTTGTCAACTTCCACGATCGTCGGTAATGAGTATTTACATCCCGGGGAAATGTGGGGATCAGGGCTTTTTAAATGCCAAGACCCTTCATAACCGCGAGGTGTGCAACCTCAGAGAATACTTCCTTCATGCCGACAGTGAGATGCATCGTGATGTCGTAACAGTTGACAAGAACCTTACCCTGCTCTCACTGGCTAAGGAGAACTGGCACAAACCTACGTTGCTGAGTGCCCTCGACCGCAGGGTCGTGTGGGAGAGTAAGGAGCTACAGGGCCTGATGTAGACTCGCACCCGTGAACTGGCTACGTTTCGGTTCTATGGGGAAATCGAAGGTTTTGTCTTTCGATTATAGACGAGGTAATGAAGACGAACAACTACCGAAAGTATATCATGAAGGGTAGAACCGTTGATATTTGCAGAGTTTGTCATCGTCCCGGTAAATCCCTCAGGCATATTCTTTCGGGTTGTTCGCACCCCGATAACGCTGAATATTTGCACAGACACAACCAAGTAGCAAAGATCATCCATCAGCAGTTTGCTCTCCAATACTCCTCGTGCATTGCCCGCAGCGTATGCGAGGTCTGCAGGCAACGTGCTGCTTACTCAAAGCACCTCAAAATAGAAGGTTGCGGGTTCGATTCCCGCATCGGGAAAAATGTTTGCATTCTGAAAACTAGGTCCGGGTTTTTTTCTAAGTATGATAATGTATTCATATTGAAAAACTGGAATTTTCACGTTCATCTAACGGCACCGAACGGCGTTTTGACACATTATTAAATGTATCTTTTTGAGCAATAAAGTTCTATAAACCGAACAGTAGGTAACTACGTGAAAATTCCGGTTTTTTATATGAAGGAGTAAATAATATGATAAGAATAATAAATAATGTTGAACACTATCACACAGCATCATGAAGTCCCAAACTAAGCAGTCATACTGTACTGTATTAATAATGTTTTTATCTACAAAACAATAGGGATGATGCCTGGGTACAAAAATAATTATTTCAATTAGTCCGTCAATTAGATTATCAAAAAATCAAAATGAAATCGACAAAGTTATAGGCCCAGGTCACACATATCGGGCAAGGACATGGCGCGGACATGGCGCGGACGTGGCACGGACGTGGCGAGGACATGGCACGGGCATGGCGCGGACATGGCTCGGACATGACGCAGAAATGACGTGACAGAGGCACAAGTGTAGTGCAGTCTGTTGTCCGTTATCGATGTGTCAGCATGTCATCCTCAGAAGACGAAGATGCTCTTGCTCTCGTGGATACAATTAATTAATATACAGATCAGGGCCCGTACAACCCCGATTTCGAGCTAGTTGCTTCGAAAGTGAAACCCCTTCATTGGGTTATACAGTTGACGGGATTACCCTTTCGTTTGGGTATTCTCCTTTCCCTTCTCCTTTATTCCTCCTTCATAAATCATAACACAAGCGAAAGTGTAACCCGTTCCTTTTGGTTTTCAGTCGATAGGGTTACCCTCTTATGAGGTTAAACGAATGAATATAGTCTTTATAATATAGTAATATAGTCTTTATATATAGTCTATAGTCCTTTTGATAGGTTTTTTTGAATGTTACACAATGTTTATCATTACGCCTGTTACTGGGTGGGGGAATTTAGATTTTGACTCTTGATTTATGTCATCAATCATTAGGTATTAGTTCGGATCGCTTTATTTGGTTGAAGGAAGAGCGTCACTGCATTAAAGAAAAGTTTTGAAAACATAAGGAAAGTGCTGTGTTTCAGTCAGTTTTCATTGGTCATCATCACAGAGTATGCGTTGTCATATACGAGACCCGCAGTCAACATATTAAAAAGAAAAAAAAATGGTGTTTCAGTTTTCATAAGTCATCAGTTATGTCATGACTGAGGCCCGCAGCCAACATGTTAAAAAGAAAAAAATGTGTTTCAGTCAGTTTTCATAGAGCATCATCGCAGAGTACTCTGCGTAGCTTTATTTTTTATTTTTATTGTATTTATTAGGCAAAGCCAACAGTACACATAATGAGCATTTTGTAAAGCGTTATGTCCGAGACCCGCAGTCAACGTGTTAAAAAGAAAAAATATGACCTTCAAAACTATTTTGAATAATAATTTTGGATTGTCACTGTCACTATCACACTCAACTCAACTCAAAGCTCCACTCGAAATTCATTCTACAAATTCATCTGTAAATGGTTATATCTCTGGAACTACTCATCCTAGACTAGCCGTTAATTGCTCAAAAGATAGCTAACGACAAGATCTTTATTTTTAATGACATATGTCAAACTTGAATTTGCCATATCTCGAGAAGTACTCATCCTAGACTTGCCATTACTAGCTCAAATGATAGCTACTAATAAAATCTTAATTTTCGATGACAGCTGTCAAACTAAAAACTGTCATCGAAAATTAAGATCTTAACAATAGCTATCATGTGAGCTAGTAACGGCAAGTCTAGGATGAGTAGTTCTCGAGATATGGTCGATTTAAGTTTGACAGCTGTCATCGAAAATTAAATTCATGTCAATAGCAATCATTTGAGCTAGTAAAAGCAAGTCTAGGATGAGTAGTTCTCGAGATATGGTCAATTTAAGTTTGACAGCTGTCATCTAAAATTAAGGTCTTGTCAATAGCTATCATTTGAGCTAGTAAAGGCAAGTCTAAGATGAGTAGTTCTCGAGATATGGTCAATTTAAGTTTGACAGCTGTCATCGAAAATTAAGTTCATGTCAATAGCAATCATTTGAGCTAGTAAAGGCAAGTCTAAGATAAGTAGTTCTCGAGATATGGTCGATTTAAGTTTGACAGCTGTCAACGAAAATTAAGTTCATGTCAATAGCAATCATTTGAGCTAGTAAAGGCAAGTCTAAGATAAGTAGTTCTCGAGATATGGTCGATTTAAGTTTGACAGCTGTCATCGATTAAGGTCTTGTCAATAGCTATCATTTGAGCTAGTAAAGGCAAGTCTAAGATAAGTAGTTCTCGAGATATGGTCGATTTAAGTTTGACAGCTGTCATCGAAAATTAAGTTCATGTCAATAGCAATCATTTGAGCTAGTAAAGGCAAGTTTATGATGAGTAGTTCTCGAGATATGGTCGATTTAAGTTTGACAGCTGTCATCGAAAATTAAGTTCATGTCAATAGCAATCATTTGAGCTAGTAAAGGCAAGTCTAAGATAAGTAGTTCTCGAGATATGGTCGATTTAAATTTGACAGCTGTCATCGAAAATTAAGTTCATGTCAATAGCTATCATTTGAGCTAGTAAAGGCAAGTCTAAAATGAGTAGTTCTCGAGATATGGTCGATTTAAGTTTGACAGCTGTCATTGAAAATTTATTCCAATTTTATTATAATATAATTATTATTGCGTAATAAAAACAATTAGTAGTCTGCATTTCCGCCCTTAATGCTTAGAACACAATTACCGCAATTAATTTTCATCTTTTGACCGAATGTTTTTTCTCCTTTATCTCCTATAACCCACGTATAACCCGTGTTACAATGATAAAAAGGGTAACCCTAAGGAATGGGTTTTGGAATAATACCAAAATCCAATACTATTGATAACCCTCATGATCAGGTAACCTAATCAAAAGGGTTTTGAATGGTTTATCCCATCAAATAATAGTGTAAACCCATACGGAGAGGGTTAACTAAGCTTTTGGAAAAACTCTGCCGAAAACCTCTTCATCGGGTTACCAAATCGGGCCCTGATACAGATGAAGAAAATACGCGCAAACGAATTTGCACAAGGATCAGCTAGTATTACCATGGGTATTACATAAAAAAATCTTGATACCGGTTTAGTTTAATCTCTTTCCGATTTCCAGCCACAATTTATCTTGAACATTTCAGTTACAATAATCGGAACGACAATGATCATAAAGCGTTGCATTTACAATCAATTCACAAAATTCAATATTAAATTCGATATCGTCATTCGTCACGCATTTTTACATCACTAACAGACGTATGTCGCAAGCAAGTACATACTACGATCTGGCGGCCATCGGACGCCCATCTGGCGGCGATCGGGCGCGGGCGCCGAAATGGCGCGTCATACGTCCGAGCAACGACATACCGTGTGGCCTAAATTGTGCTTTATTTCCATGCATTTTGTATGAAATTTGAATGGAATAGGAAACCGCCTGTGCCATGTCCGCGCCACGTCCGTGCCCGATGAATGTGACTAGCGTCGGGCGCAGACAAGGCACTGGCGGTTTCTTATTCCATTCAAATTTCATACAAAATGCATGGAAATAAAGCACAATTTAGGACACACGGTATGTCGTTGATCGGACGTGCTTATGACGCGAAGTGGTCCGAGCTAAATTGTGCTTTATTTCCATGAATTTTGTATTAAATTTGAATGGAATAGGAAAGCGCCCGTGCCATGCCCGAGCCAGGTCAGACAAGTGGGGCCTATACCATAGAGCGTCAAAGTTCGGGGATGGGGGCTCGTGACGTCACTTGTATGTAAAATGTGTACTTACCCGTGACGTCACGCGGAACTTCAACGCACTATGTAATTTTTAGTTTAATTGACAAAAGAAAAAATACGTGTCCAATATTTTTTGATAATGTAAATGACGGACTTATTAGAATTTTTCAGGCATCTAGCCTATTATACCTACAACTATTCTAGTCATGTGCTATTGTCTTAGGGCTACATGACATTGACCCCCTCCAAATGGACCGACGGCTCAAGACCGTTCTTCATGGAATTCCTTGGAGGAGACCTATGTTCAGACTTCATAAGTTGTTGATGATGATGATGGTGACATTATACTATGTGAAATTACTAAGCATAATAGAAGACAACGTGAGTCAGCAAGCATTTTATGCGGGTGTTGAGTGTGACAAAAAATACTTTTCATTAAAATGTAAAAGAATAGGTAAATATTATTTCATTCAATAACAACTCAAAGTTTTTATAAACAGATCTTGATATGTTTGTAACTTATAAATTTTAAATGAGAAAAGTGAGGTCAAATAAAACTGTGCCTACGCACAATAATATTGTCATGATATAAATGGACAATTGACATGTCGACAGCGTTCAATTATTCATGGAAAATTTATGGAAATCGTTGTAAAAGTTCAGAAAGTCAAATCAGATTGTGGGATCAAGTGTTTTGTCGATAACATGGAAAAATTTGGTGGTGTGGCCAAGCCTATAGGTAGGTTTTACTTTATCTTCTTTTACATGAGTTCATTCCTGTTGGTGTATCTTTACCAGCACGGCGAAAACATCGTAAATAAATGCATTTGTTAATGTATTAATTACTACAAAATTTGATACCAGTCATTGCTATGGGTTGGTATTGCTTTCTAAAACTATTGTGTTGTATTAACGCCTGACACAGAATCATTCGGATAAACTTATGGGAAAAATCTTCAAGACAGTCATCGGACGTGCCATTGTATAGATTGGAGAGTTGGGCAATGAAATATATGGACAAAAGAAGATTGCATGCTACTGAGATGCGATTGTTGAGATTGATATGCGGTGTGACGTGAATGGATCAGTTAAGAAATTAATATATCAGGGGAAGTCTGAAAGTTGCACTTGTGGCAGTTAAAGTGAGGAGTGGTTGACTGGCATGGTTTGGGCATGACATGAGGAGGAATGAAAGTCATGTGACTAGAAGAGTGATGAATAAGAATGTGACTGGATGCACGAATAGAAGGATGACCGGGAAACCGAAGAAGAGATGGATAGATTGTGTGAAAGAAGATATGAGAATGAAAGGAGTCACAGATTTGATGGCTGATAGAAGTGAGTGAAAAAAAACATTTGTGCCGACCCCACCTAGCGTGGGACAAGGGCAGGAGAATGGTGCCAGATTCATTCGACATATCCCAGATTCCATATCTGGAACGTGTTCCAACCGAAGACAGATCCGCGAAGTTTTGACTACGAATCAAATTGTCTTACTAATTGCGCTTTTATTGTGACAAATTTTTTTTGATAATAGATAGATAGATAGTAGATGGTGTTCAAGGATCTAATAATGTAGGTACCTGTTCCATAATAGTGTAATTAACCTGAAATTAATGAAGCCCCATTTCATCGGTGGTTTTATAAATTTTGAATTTAAACAAGCTGTCAATTTATGTTCTTGGTTTTAGCCCATATTCTATTAGTCAATATCTGGAAATTTCTAAGCTATATACTTTGCTTGATTTAAATCTATGCTAGAGAAATATTTAATTGAAATTCAATCGTTTCAGATATATCAAAGGAATTGGAAAATATCAATTTCAGTGAAATACTAACACAACAACTTGAGTTGAAAGCAAGGTAAGTACTCAAGTAGATACTACATCTATAGTAAAGTATTTTTTTTAAATTCAGTACGAACATTACGGTACACTTTGCATCGTCAATGATTTTAATTTACAACCATTCTTAACGCGACCAATAAGAGAAGAATTGGCAAGAAACTCTGCTAGGCTTATATTTTTTAATGTCATTTTTACAAAATCTTTTTTAGTTATAATTATAACAATGCAGTATATTCATCTTAACTTGCATGTTGTATTTGATTTCAGTAAAAAAGGAATATATAAAATTGCGAAAGATGGTAAGCAAAAGAGATGTTTTTTGAGCAAAAGTGAGTACTTTATGTTCACCAGCGAGATGGGTCGATGATATCAGGAAAACCATTAGCGGCACCTGGGTTATACTAGCACAAGATCGAGGGAATATAATTAAAGGGGATCTCCCTTTAATTATGCTCAGCAATGGGCCAAAAATTGCTGAAATGATGACGATAATGAGTACTTCAGTTTCGCTTTCCTTATAAAAAAATACACACTTCTGACTATACTATCGCCTGAATACTGAATCGATTCAAACAATTTATTTATTTTGAAAACTAACAGTACTTACTTAAAATTTAAATTATCATCACTTCACACTAATATTATAAATGCGAAAGTTTGTGAGTAAATATGGATGTATAGATGAATGTTTGTTACTCTTTCACGCGAAAACTACAGAACGGATTTGGATGAAACTTGGAATATACATAGTTTATGACTTGGATTAACACATAGGTTACTTTTTATCCGGGTACAACGCAAGTGAAGCTGCGGGCGGAAGCTAGTATTCCATAAATACAACTTTGAACATTTATACACATACAGTTAAATAATATTTATACGTTTCCGTGTACCTATCAAAAGCTTACTTACAAGAAGAAATGAAAAAATACTTTTATTTAAAAATAACTACAA
Source organism: Horisme vitalbata (assembly GCA_951804965.1). Lineage (NCBI taxonomy): Eukaryota > Metazoa > Arthropoda > Insecta > Lepidoptera > Geometridae > Horisme > Horisme vitalbata. The sequence goes on from OX638096.1 coordinate 5,570,933, forward strand.
TTAAAAGAACATCTTATGTGTGTTATTTTTATAAATATTCATAGAGAAGAAAATATTAAGAAATAAAATTATAAAAATAATATAAACTTTTATGGACGCTAATATCGACATTCGTGTTAATTTTTCAAATTGAAATAATTTGTTTACAAATAAATAATGCTGGGCATAGTCACATAACATCATCTTGCTCTAAAATAAGCAGAGCTTGGTACTGTGCATTTACCCTACAGCGGGAATCGAATCCGCAAGCTTTTGCGTCTTAGGCGGGCCTTCGCCCACTGTGCCATAGAGGTCAACAGTAACAGTATATAGGTATCGATAACAGAGGTCGTCAAAGAATAGCGGTGTCTCAATCGATTGAAATAATCTCAAATGTTTGCGAAGCGTTTCAGTATACGTGCGTTATTTTTTAGTTTATTTGGATTAAGCTCTTTATTTTCAGGGATGTTTCCAGAAAAAAAGGGAAATGATGTACCCAAAACTCAGTTACTAGCCTTCCAAGAAGCAATGAAGCTTTTGTACATAACTGGGTGCATAGTGGGCTTAAACCCGGTTGCGGAAGCTTCAGGGACCGATGTTTCTAAGATGAGGTAAATCACATTACAACTCGCTAAAATCTTTTTGATTTCATACAAATACAACAAAATGTTCGATTCCTAAGGGTTCCTACAGACTAAATATTATTTGATAGATTTTGGATTTTGATCTCTGATGTTTAATTAATTTTCAGGGTGTCAGTTTGGAACTGGAAGTTCATTTACTGCTTCATTATAGGCGTTGCGCAGGTTCTCGGAATGCTAATCAATCTGTACTACATGTTGAAAACGTCTTTAGCCATTGTCTCTTTGGGTAAGAATTCAAATTGTAAGGTCTTGGTGCAGTCAGTGATGGAGAGATACGTGGGTTCGATGCTAACGGTACCTATGGCCTATGGGTTTGGCTGTTATGTTCAAGAATGAACACATGTTTATTAATGTATCAGGTGTGGGTGCCGGTGAAATTACAAGTAGTACATGAGGCTTATCACCTTCATGCTTCAAGTTAATGGACGCAAAGCTTTGCATCTTCTTCTTCGTATGAGCTAGAGGCCAACTCTGGTGTCGGAATTGTTAGGCCGCTGGATGGCCTCCGACATGGCTTAGCGACTGAAAAAGCCGGAACCAACTCCTTAACGTGGACTTACAATGCAGGGAAGCGCTCAGATCGAAATGCCACAAAGCGGTCACCTATTAAAGTAGTGACCTGGCGGAGCGTTGCTTAACCAAAATGATCTGCTAAGAACACGAAAGCGCCACAAGCGCTTCCGAAGCACGTTTCAGATATATTTGAATAGATAATGGTTAAAACTTAACATCAGGTGGGCAAACGTGCTTGTTTCATCTTTTTTATGTTTTCAAGTAAAATTCAACCATGTTTTGTTGTAGGCATTTTCCCAAAAGAAGTAGTATATAATATAATATGCCCTGAAATTTGGTTGATACTTTCGATAGAAATTCATATCAATGTACCTAATTGTGACAATACTACAAACAAGTTGAACCGCGCGCAAACGTCGATTGTGAGGTTTCTTTCCCAATTATCACTCTCTGCTAAGATTGTAGGAACTTCAAAAAGAACAAAGATGCCCGAATTGAATGTCACAAATAATCTATGAAACTATTTAGGTCATATCAAAATTAATATCGTGCGTGCTTCTCAAACACACATTTTATATACTTTGTCATTTAATTAAATACAATCTTGAAATAAGGAGTGGGCTGGCCATATCTGCTGAAAAACCGACAACCACTGTTAACGAGTTTTAGAGTTAAGACCGCGTCTTGACAAACGTAGAGCAGGAAATCCCACGGCTAGATGAAGTGATGCTCTGCTAAAGGCTGCTTGTAGGTAGATAGCTGCAATGGTGCTCATTAAAGGAGGCCTATGCCCAGACTATGCATTATCATATGATCAATAGATAAAGAGATAGTGGGAGATTGTTTGTTTACAAAATGTGTTGGTTCATGGTCCTATCATTTTTCAGGTAACGTGGTCTTCTACTTAATGACAGGCATTAGTTCATTCTTGTTCATACAAATGGGTACTAGATGGCCGGGGTTGATGAAGGAGCTGGCCAATTCAACGTTGCACGAATACATCGATCCATCACTGAAGATTAAGTGTTACATTACCTGTGTTGTCATTTTGACTTTTGGATCAGGTAATATCTGTCCTCTTTGATTAGGTCATTATAAATCCAATCATTACTTTAAAATGTAATATTATTTATTGATCTCTTTTTAAACAAGTATAATACCTGTTAAAATGGCTTAATACTAAGTTAGCAAACAGGCATACGGTCCTCCTGATGGTTAGCGGTACCCGTGTCCTATGGACGCCTGTAACATTTACAGGTTACTACAAGTGCATTGTTGACCCTTTTATAAATTTTAAAACGCCCTTTTTGAATCGCTGCATATTGTAGTCTCTGGGGAAAACCTCGACAGGGAGACCATTCCACAGCTTGATTGTTCGCGGTAGGAAATTCCTCTGGAACCTCACTATATATATAGAAAATTATTTATTGCACAAGATAAAATACAAGTTCACAGGCGAACTTAATGCTAAATAGCATTTTGCGTTGCATATTTTTTATAATAAATTATTTTCAAAATTTGTACGTTCTCTTAGAATAAAACCCGGATTTCTGAATGATTTGGCGCATATACTGATTATGTGGAGACGAAACAATTTTGAGGCACCATTTTGATACTCAGGTGACGGACTCACGTTACTGGCGATACCGTACCTGTTTACCACCATTTATCACGATTTATACAAATTTAATGAAGCAATGAAGCCTTCTGTTTGCATTATGCATGTATTTTCAAAAATGCAAGTCCCGTATCTTAGGATTGATCTTTTTAAAAATAAATAAGCAAAAATACTGAAAAACTGTAATTACACGGTCCTTCCTGCCACGAACTCCCTTCTGCGGTTTTCCCACAGAGCTACAACATGGGGTCCTTCAAAAAGCGGGTATTTCTTCGCTTCAAGGGCCGGCAGCGCATTAGTATTGCCTCTGGTAATGTAGGTGTCCATGGGCGGCGGTGACTACTTCTCATCAGGTAGCCCGCCTGTTCGTCTGCTTTGGCATAAAAAAATATTTTTTTTTACCTCTTTTTCAGTTGAACACATTTTATATATCTTAGCCAAGTACAAAGGATTTGAAAACTGCCACACCAACTTTACTGCTACTCAAAAATGCATGTCCCGTATCCAGTTTTTAAATAAAAAAAGTTGGTTTTTAAATAATTCATTTAATTCTATTTTTTTTCCTCTTTTTCAGTTGAACATATTTTATTTTTCTTAGCAAAGTACAAAGGAATTGAAAACTGCCACACCAACTTTACATATGAAGATTTTTTACTGCGTACTTACCCTTGGTACTATAGTATAGGGTTACCAGGTGGTCAAGTAGTTGGTGCCTTTTTACAGGTAAAATGTATTATTAAACTTTTATTTGATCGGAAGAGGAATTGGGCGCTAATTAGGTGCCCTGGCAAGCAGAATCACCACCACACCGCACCAGCCTATATTAATCCAAAGCTGGGCATAAGTCTACCCTATAAAGGCTGATATGGCTAACAAAAAGCGGCGCCCTGCGATCCCCACGCAGGGCGCCGCTTTTTGCATTTGGTGGTGCAAAAAGCGCAGCTGCCCGGTGGCCTGTTTGTTATACCGCAGCGTGCACTACGGGCAGGTGAGGTATGCTGGTATTCCGTAGATGGAGGTTGGAAACCCTCACACCCCTTTACAAGAACCCTAAGAGTCAAAATGGAAGTGTTTTCAGATAGATTCCTAAGATGGAAGATGAAGTGTTAGGATATAGTCACAATGAATTTATTAGTAAGGTACCTTTAGCAGTTGATAATTCGTTGATAATGTAATGTTTTTGGGTTCCGTACCCAAAGGGTGTCCAACAAGACCCTATTGCTAATCCTCCGATGTCCGTTTGTCTTTCTGTCAGTGGGCTGTATCTCATAAACTGTAATAGGAAGAGAGATGAAATGTTCAGAGTGTATATAGTTATTGCCGTTTAAACAACAAATATATATTAGAAAGTATTTAAAAAGTACATAGTGTTATTTTTTGTTCAGTACGGAAACCTTCGTGTTCGTGTTGGTTTGGTAAACAAGCTGCTTGCATAGATTGTTTTCTTTTCAGATAATGAACCTTATATCTACAATGAACTGGATATATTCCGATATATATATTACTTGCATCAGTCTTTACTTAGTATCAATACTAAAGCAGATCAACAAGAAAATTATTACAGCAAGTTTGAAGGTACCTATACATTTTATTCATTTTAATCTATGTTTGAAACAATAAGATACCTAAATCTTATGTTGGTACAAGGAACATCAAAATTGGTCAGTGAGCTTTGGAATGAGCTATGCTCGGAGATTCCCTGAAGTATAGAATCCCGAGTGAGACTATCCGACTTAGAAGTAAAGTAGTCGACATAGCTCAGCGAATTAGCAAGCTGAAGTGGCAGTGGGCTGGTTATATTTGCCAAAGAACCGACAATCGTTAAGGTTAACGAGTTTTTGAGTGAAGATTGCGTCTTGGCAAAAGTATGGTAGGAGGCTCTCCGGCTACGGCCAGATGGAGTGACGATCTGCGAAAAGCTGCTAGTAGAAGCTGGATATGTCGAGCTGAGGATAAAGCGCAAGGGCGCTCATTAAGGAAAGCTTATGTCCGTCAGTGAACTACGATAAGCTGATGATCATGATGATAAAGCGAGCATCACTCAGCAAGTTTTATCATTGATAGCAATTGTCACATTGTATCCAAAAAACTATGACTAAAGCATAGAAGAAGTCTTAAAATTCATTTAAGCTCTGAACATTAACTCATACGGCTGTTCTCTACTTTCTTATGTCCATTTATAATTTGCTAGAAAGGGATGCATACTTCAACTCAATGCGATTTCTGCGACTGCGTACCAGGGCATTTGTATGAACCTGCGTAAATTTGTTCGAGCACCCTGGTATGATAAACTTTTTGAAGTCGCATTGTTATATTTATGCATCCCTTTTTAACTGATGATATTGGACATAAGAAAGTAGAGATCAGCCGTATTGAATTTTAAGACTTTATCTAGTTCTCTTCTAAATCTGTGATTGTATACAAATAAAACAGGATATGTGATTGATCCAACACGAAAAAACTTTTTCTGAAATTTTATTTCACAGCGTTTCTTACAGTCATCTCATTGGATGAGACTACGAGAAGATTACAGTGAAGCGACGCGATTGGTTCGTTCGTTTGATAATGTCATCAGCGGAATCATTTTAGTGTCGTACGCAAACACACTTTTTTTTATCTGTCTTCAAGGATATAATATACTCAAGTGAGTATTTTTGACAAGTGAGCGCTTCGCGACTCCGTCCGCTTAAAATGTTTTTCCTACTGCTTCATAGCTAGTACATATGAGGCAAATAACGAGTGGAATCGAGCCTAGCCAATCAGGGTGGCAAAATGTCACGTGGTAAGTGTCGTGCGTTATATGATTGGCTACGCACAACTTGACTCCTTGAACTCTCTTTCAGGAGTTACATTTCTCTGTGCAAGGATATTACCATCCTTTCAATTCTCTAGGATTTACGATGGAGGCTTTGCTTTGATTGTCATCCCTATTTATTTGGTCCGTTTGAGTTATTATATCCACACCTATTCAATCCACTGCTGGACATAGGTAATATGACCCTTACGCTGGGCTTGCGGGTTCTGGATCGCAGGGCACAGCTTCTCGTACCACCGACGCTGCTGCCTGTCGGTGGTCAGGGAATTGAGCTGTGCCGGTGTTAGGCTGCGCTATGCCGCAATCAGCTGGCCGCCAGATCCCCGTTTCATAAACAGTAGGGTCCACGGGTAGGTGTGGTTGGATTGGATTCCGAAGATAGAGGTTGGAACCGCTTACACCACGTTATTTTTAGGTTATTTGTGTTTTCTCTTTTTCAGAAATGGATTAAAAAGTCGTGACCTGAGCAAGAATAATAATATTCTATGTCCTAATTATGCGAATGGGTAAGTGACCTATGTTAGTCGTATGCGTACATTTAATTACGACACGTGTACCATTTACGGTATATGTTGATATACCCGCGGCATACTTTATTTGGTACAGTGAATTGTACTTTGTAACCTATTTTTATTCGTTCCGTTTCGAATAAAACCTTCCATTTGGTCCCGCAAATAACCAACCTCGTTTAAATACGAGTCGATTTAAGGGGCCTCCGGTGGACGAATTTCCTATACAAACGTAATACCAAAATGATTTCTAACTCAAGCATATTTCCACTATATTATATATATTATTTGTATTCCAATAGTATTTATCTAGGTTCCAAGATAAGTTTTTTTTACAAAATTCTTACCTAAAATGAAATAAAAGCATTTTGCACATTTTTATGCCAAAATTGACCACTTTTCTTCCTCTTTGTTTCGTATTAAAAACAACAATATCTTACGTGTTGTTAAATAAGGAACATAGCTTATATCATCTAGTTATAGAAAAACCATTTTTTGTAAATAATACATAAAGTTTTCAGTCATGATTTTTGGTATTACGGAACACAACCAAATTCTTAGAAAATTTTGAACGGCCAATATTGCTATCCCGCCCGCACGGCTGAATCATCCATCAGCTAAACACAGATGCGTTAAACGGAGCAATCCTTTGCCCGCGTCTCGAATTGAAGTTGCGAGCAAGCTTCGCAGCATTCTTAAGTTCTTCACTATTTTTGTTTCTACATTAATATCAAAAACTTTATCCTCCTACTTCACAGTTGGGTAATAAACTTTTGATTTAGCAGATGATTAATCAAAATCAGTCAGGTAATAAGCTTTTGATTTAGCAGTTGATCAATCAAAATTGAACTGCAGACGACAATTGCCTGGTTCTAACAGCTAGGTATTACCAGTAACAATTTTTTACATTAGACTTATAACCGACTTCAAATAGGTACGTACCTATATTTATCTAAATCCTTAATAACTTTCACTCAAAACTCAGAATTAGAGTTAGTTCCGGTGCCTTCTGTTGTGTTTATCATCAGTTCTACTTTACCGAATTGTGCTTCCCGAGAACAAATGCACTAAGGCTGTGTCCTCAGTAGGCAAACTGTGAGTGGCCGACAGTTAGCAGCAAATTTATGGAAAACAGAAATTCTCGCAAGCAAACTGTTATGAGTTAGCCGCTTATTTAGTCGACCGACTGAATTTTCACTTTACTATTGTTGTACGAAGGAAGTTGGAAACGATGGATATTTTAGAAGTTATTGGTATCATAACATAATAACTTCTTTCCAACTGTCCGCATAAACAGTTTGCGGCAAACGGACTCACTACGTCCGACGAACAACCATATCGCCGCCGCCGACTGGAACCGGTTTTACTGTGAGTCTGCCACTAACTGAGATAGACGGCGCACGTAACGCTGCAAACTGCGTAAAGTGAGCGTAAAACTAGCAAACTGTGGACAGAACACTCCATTTCAAATACATTTATGGAAGGGCGCACTAAACCGATACCTCGAAAACTCAGTCGACCGCTAACAGTTTGCCTACTGGGCACACAGCCTAAGAGAATCGCATTATGTGTGCATTTAATATTTGATGAGTTTTCTTGATTTCTCCAGGCTCCCATAATCAGATCTGATGACGATGGGACCTGCGAAGTAAAGCCTAGCCTTACAAGCAAAAAAAAATTTTCCAAATCGATCCAGCAGTCTTCGAGTGAACAGGGAACATACATAAATAAAAGATTCTGACGAGTTGAAAACCGCCTCCTTTTTGAAGTCGATTAAAAAAATTATATGTTTATGTTACATTATTTCAGAATATATGCTGACTACGCCTGCACTGTATATCTAGGTTTCTCTACAGCATATCTACTGGCTCGTTCACTGGCTGTATCATTGATAGCAGCGTCCATTAACTCCGCGTCTCTAGTACCAGCTACTGCGCTATACAACGTACCTGCTTCGTCTTTCTGTTCGGAGGTAAATTTATCTTTGTTATATCATCAGCCTATATCAGTCAGAAAAAATACACGATGGTAACAGAGTACGGTATTCACTAAGTTAATTAAATCTTCCCATGCTGAACTTATGGCTCCCCTAAGCGCGAGCGCCATTGCGCCCTGTCCTCAGCTCGACGCATCCAGCTTCTACCAGCAGTATTTTGCAGATCGTCACTCCACCTGGCCGGAGTGCATTACGCTTGCAGAGCCTCGTTCTACACTCAAGAACTCGTTTACTCAAACGGTTATCGTTGTTAATATGCAATAAAAAAAAACATCTATATTTATAATTCATAATTAGCATTGTAACGAAACGTAAGTAATGAAGGTTTGACTGATGAGAAGTCTGGTCTTTTAAATATTCCTTTACGGGGCTGAGACATAGACATTGAGACTAAAAGAATGGAGAAAGGTCGGCGCATTGGAAATATGGTGCTGGAAACGGCTGCTTAGGATTCCCTGGATAGCCCACCCCACCAATTCGTTGATTCTACAAGAACTTAAAAGGAAGGCCAAAGAAAGGTTATCATCGACTGCTCAAGTTCGAATACTTAAGTTCTTTGGACATCTAACCCATAACGAAGACATAATGGAACGTCTAGTAGCGCAAGGTAATATGGAGGGCAAAAAATCACGAGGCCGCGCTCCTACACGATGGTCAGACCATATTAAAAGTATCACATAAATCTCTATGACCGAATGTTCTCTACTGATAGATCTCAATGGAGGTATCTTGTGAGAGCCGCCATTCAAGCTTTGCCTATATAACCACAACCACTCTGACAAGAGTGTCACTGAGAAAAAGATTAAGCATTCATAATATTAGTAGGATAGAATAGGATTATAATTGCAAAAGTGAGTTTGTTTGTTTGCTACGCTTTCATCCGATCATCATGCAATTTTGCATTCACGTTGTCAGGGGTAAAGAAAAGGCTTTAAGGTATCTTTCATCCCGAAAAATAATCCAGAGGGAAAGATAAATAACTTTAAACATAAGCGATGTGACGGGCAAAAGTTAGTTATTTTATTAATCTAGATATCACATCAAATAAATTGATCAAATAAATTATTTTCCAGGTTGAAAGATTTTTAAATCAGGTGCATGGAAATAAAGTTGCATTGAGTGGATTGCAATTTTTCTACATCACTAGGGAGCTGGTCTTATCTGTAAGTAAAAATAATGTTCGACTAATATTAGAAATGCGTTTGATTGTTTTTGGAAGTTTGTTATCCTGGTATCACGCTAACATTATGGAACAGATTGAGTTCAACTTTGCAAATCTGTATCTGTACCTACTTATAAAAGGTTATATGTGGGTGAGCATGGTTGTTCCCTCTGAACTGCGTAACGGCTGAATGGATTGGATAAAACTTGGAATTGCATAGTCTGTGACCTTGATTAACAATCTTTATGCTACTTTTTATCTGAGTACCACCCAAGTGGAGTCTTAGGCTAAGTTAGTATAGTATAGTTTCTATTCCAGGAATAGCATATGGGCTATTTATTGTATGTATGAGTGGATGAGTCACGACTTGGTCGGGACCGATCGGAAAAAGGGCAAGAGTACGCCCTGACCAAAAACGTTGTACGTACGAACAAAAAAAAACACTTAGGACAAAACTGGATGTCAAAAGCGGGACCAAGGAGGACCCAGAAGGGGCCTTGAACTTTTTTATTATAATTTTTATTTCAAAAGTCAAAAGTCAAAATTCATTTATTCATATAAAGGAACTGTATAGGAACTGTGTAGTACACTTTGAAACGTCATTTTTATAATTTACCACCAAATCGTAACGTGACCAAACAGAGAACAATTGGCAAGAATCTCTGCTTGGCTTATATTTTTTTAACGTCATTGTTCTTAATAACTATTACATTGTTTTTGATGGAGTGGGAGGCAGTTTCATCCCAAGCTTTTTTGTCATCTAAATAATCAGGTATTTTATAATAAGCTTTATTACATAGACTAGAGGTTGGGTGGTGCGCGAGCTGCACGCAGCTCGCGGTTTATGTTTTAAATTATAAAGCAATCAGAGAGGGTTTCGAAAGGGAAGAAGCAATCAACGATGATATCGAAGAGAAAGATGCAATCAAAGCGGATAGCGAAGTGAAAGATGTTATCAAAGACTATTTTGATGTAAAAGAAGCAATCAAAGAAGTTATCGTTATGGGAGAAGCAATCAATGTAGATAACAAAATCGAAGATGCTTTAAAAGAGGATATTGATGTAACACAAGCAATTAAAGATGATATTGATCTGGAAGAAGCAATCCAGAAGGATGTCGAAGTGGAAGAAGCAATCCAGAAGGATGTCAAAGTGAAAGAAACAATCAAAGGGGTTATCGTGGGAGAGAAGCAATTGAAGAGAATATCGAAGGTAAAAAAGCAATCAAAGATAATATTGAAGTGGATTTAGCAATCAATGAGGATATCAAAGTGAACGACTTGCAATAAAAGACTACACCAGAGTAGAAGAAACAATCACAGAGGATATTGTAGTGAAATAAGCAAGCTAAGCAAAAAAAATAATATTCCGTAAAAGTTTTGCATGTCTTTCTTTAACCGTTACGGAGATACAAGCGATTAAAAATTTTGTACGAAATAAAGTTTTTTGGATCGAATATAGAAAATCAAATAGAATCAACAAAGACAAAAAAGAAAAAAAGACAAAAAAGACAAAAAAAGACAAAAAAGACAAAAAAAGACAAAAAAGACAAAAAAGACAAAAAAGACAAAAAAGACAAAAAAGACAAAATAGACAAAAAAGACAAAAAAGACAAAAAAGACAAAAAAGACAAAAAAGACAAAAAAGACAAAAAAGACAAGACAAAAAAGGCAAAAAAGACAAAAAAAAGACAAAAAAGACAAAAAAGACAAAAAAGACAAAATAGACAAAATAGACAAAAAAGGCAAAAAAGACAAAAAAAAGACAAAAAAGACAAAAAAGACAAAAAAGACAAAAAAGACAAAATAGACAAAATAGACAAAAAAGACAAAAAAGACAAAAAAAGACAAAATAGACCAAATAGACAAAAAAGACAAGAAAGACAAAAAAGACAAAAAAGACAAAAAAGACAAAAAAGACAAAAAAGACAAAAAAGACAAAAAAGACAAAAAAGACAAAAAAGACAAAAAAGACAAAAAAGACAAAAAAGACAAAAAAGACAAAAAAGACAAAAAAGACAAAAAAGACAAAAAAGACAAAAAAGACAAAAAAGACAAAAAAGACAAAAAAGACAAAAAAGACAAAAAAGACAAAAAAGACAAAAAAGACATAAAAGACAAAAAAGACAAAAAAGACAAAAAAGACAAAAAAGACAAAAAAGACAAAAAAGACAAAATAGACAAAATAGACAAAAAAGACAAAATAGACAAAATAGACAAAATAGACAAAATAGACAAAATAGACAAAATAGACAAAATAGACAAAATAGACAAAATAGACAAAATAGACAAAATAGACAAAATAGACAAAATAGACAAAATAGACAAAATAGACAAAATAGACAAAATAGACAAAATAGACAAAATAGACAAAATAGACAAAATAGACAAAATAGACAAAATAGACAAAATAGACAAAATAGAGAAAATAGACAAAATAGACAAAAAAGACAAAATAGACAAAATAGACAGAATAGACAAAAAGGATAAAAGGGACAAAAAAGACTAAAAAGACTTAAAAGACAAAAGACACCACACCCCTACCCCTAAACACTTCACTAAATATCTATACGATTCCATCTGGGAGAACAACCGTGTGATCGACGAAAAGAAAAAAAAAATTGTATGAAGGGGTGAAAATTTTGTATGGGATAATTTTTTTTTTGTATGGGACCCCAATTTTTTTTGTCGGATCCTTTTATTAAAATGCACCCTTAACAACATTAGTTTGAGCGCGAACCCTCTACGACCTATAGTTTCCGAGATACATGGGGGGTGGGGGTGAAAGGGGGTGAAAAGGGGAAATGTCAGATTTTTCCTGAGGTCGCCCCCACTCCCTCTACACGAATCCACCAAAAATTTCAACCCTACGAGGTGGCATCTGGGAGAACAACTATGTCAATCAGTCAGTGAGTGAGTGAATCAGTGGTAATCGAGCTATATATAGTATAACTAGAGGTTGGGTGGTGCGCGAGCTGCACGCAGCTCGCGGTTTTGGCTTGCATTGTAGATGTAGGTGTAGGGTAGGGTAGGTGTTGGTTTTCGTTTTCGTTTTCGTTTTCGATTTCTAAAAAAACTACCCTACAACTACCCTACACCTACCCTACACCTACCCTACAACTACGCTACAACTACCCTACACCTACCCTACAACTACCCTACAACTACCCTACAACCACCCTACACCTACCCTACACCTACCCTAAACCTACCCTACACCTACCATACACCTACCCTACACCTACCCTACAACTACCCTACACCTACCCTACAACTACCCTACAACTACCCTACACCTACCCAACACCTACAACTACCCTACAACTACCCTACACCTATTCTACAACTACCCTACACCTACCCTACAACTACCCTACACCTACCCTACACCTACCCTACAACTACAACTACAACTACCCTACACATACCCTACACCTACCCTACAACTACCCTACAACTACCCTACACCTACCCTACACCTACCCTACACCTACCCTACAACTACCCTACACCTACCCTACAACTACCCTACAACTACCCTACAACTACCCTATAACTACCCTACACCTACACCTTCACCTAACCTACACTAAATATCTATACGATTCCACCAAACATCGACACATGTCATTAAAGTAAAGAAAAAAAAGTTTTGTATGAAGGGGTGAAAATTTTGTATGGGATAATTTTTTTTTTGTATGGAACCCTAATTTTTTTTTTCGGATCTTTATAATAAAAAGCACCCAGAGCAATATTAGTTTGAGCGCGAACCCTCTACGACCTATAGTTTCCGAGATACATGGGGGGTGGGGGTGAAAGGGGGTGAAAAGTGGAAATGTCAGATTTTTCCTGAGGTCGCCCTCACTCCCTCTATACAAATCCACCAAAAATTTTAACCCTACGAGGTGGCATCTGGGAGAACAATCATGTCAATCAGTGAATCAGTCAGTGAGTCAGTCAGTGGTAATCGAGCTATATATATTATAACTAGAGGTTGGGTGGTGCGCGAGCTGCACGCAGCTCGCGGTTTTGGTGTTGCATTAAGAAGCAATCAAGAGGAAATCGAAGTAGGAGAAGCAATCGACGAGGACTTAGAAGTGGAAGAAACAATCAAAGAGGATATCCAAGGGGATGCTCCTTTAACAGAGGATATTTATGTAAGAAGCTGTGTATGATTTGATGAATTGATGTGTAGAAGCAATCAAGGACGATATCGACGTGGAAGAATCAATGAAAGGTAATTGCGATGTGAAAGAAGCAATCAAAGAGGATATCGAAGAGGAAGAAGAATTCAAAGTGGATATCGTTGGAGAAATTGAAATCGAAATCGAAATCGAAATCACCAACAACTACCCTAAAACTACCCTACATCTACTCTACAACTACTCTACAGCTACGCTACAACTACCCTACACCTACCCTACACCTACCATACACCTACCCTACACCTACCCTACAACTACCCTACAACTACTCTACAACTACCCTACACCTACCCTACAACTACCCTACAACTACTCTACACCTACCCTACACCTACCCTACAACTACCCTACACCTACCCTACAACTACCCTACAACTACCCTACAACTACCCTACACCTACCCTACACATACCCTCTACCCTACAACTACCCTACACCTACCCTACAACTACCCTACAACTACCCTACAACTACCCTACACCTATCCTACAACTACCCTACGACTATCCAACAACTACCCTACACCTACCCTACAACTACCCTACAACTTCCCTACCCCTACCCTACACCTACCCTACAACTACCCTACAACTACCCTACAACTACCCTACAACTACCCTACACCTACACCTTCACCTAACTTACACTAAATATCTATACGATTCCACCAAACATCGACACATGTCATTAAAGTAAAGAAAAAAAGTTTTGTATGAAGGGGTGAAAATTTTGTATGGGATAATTTTTTTTTTGTATGGAACCCTAAATTTTTTTTTCGGATCCATTTATTAAAAAGCACCCTGAGCAATATTAGTTTGAGCGCAAACCCTCTACGACCTATAGTTTCCGAGATACATGGGGGGTGGGGATGAAAGGGGGTGAAAAGGGGAAATGTCAGATTTTTCCTGAGGTCGCCCCCACTCCCTCTATACGATTCCACCAAAAATTTTAACCCTACGAGGTGGCATCTGGGAGAACAATCATGTCAGTCAGTGAATCAGTGAGTGAGTGAGTGGTAATCGAGCTATATATAGTATAATAACTAGAGGTTGGGTGGTGCGCGAGCTGCACGCAGCTCGCGGTTTATGTTTTAATTTGGAAAGCTATCAATGAGGGTTTCGAAGACGAAGAAGCAATCAAGGAAGATATCGATGTGGGAGAAGCAATCAACGCGAATATCGAAGAGGAAGAAACAATCAAAAAAGGTATCGATGTGGGAGTAGCAGTCAAAGAGAAAATCGTAGAGGAAGAAGCAATCAAAGAAGATATCGATATGGGAGAAGCAATGAAAGAGAATACCGAAGAGGAAGAAGGGATCAACGATGATATCGAAGAATAAGAAGCAATCAAAGCGGATAGCGAAGTGAAAGATGTAATCAAAGACGATATCGATGTAAAAGAAGAAATCGAAATCGAAATCGAAATCGAAATCGAAATCGAAATCGAAATCGAAATCGAAATCGAAATCGAAATCGAAATCGAAATCGAAATCGAAATCGAAATCGAAATCGAGCTGCACGCAGCTCGCGGTTTATGTTTTAATTTGGAAAGCTATCAATGAGGGTTTCGAAGACGAAGAAGCAATCAAGGAAGATATCGATGTGGGAGAAGCAATCAACGCGAATATCGAAGAGGAAGAAACAATCAAAAAAGGTATCGATGTGGGAGTAGCAGTCAAAGAGAAAATCGTAGAGGAAGAAGCAATCAAAGAAGATATCGATATGGGAGAAGCAATGAAAGAGAATACCGAAGAGGAAGAAGGGATCAACGATGATATCGAAGAATAAGAAGCAATCAAAGCGGATAGCGAAGTGAAAGATGTAATCAAAGACGATATCGATGTAAAAGAAGAAATCGAAATCGAAATCGAAATCGAAATCGAAATCGAAATCGAAATCACAACCAACACCTACCCTACACCTACTCTACACCTACTCTACACCTACCGTACACCTACTCTACACCTACCCTACACCTACCCAACACCTACCCAACACCTACCCAACACCTACTCAACACCTACCCAACACCTACCCAACACCTACCCAACACCTACCCAACACCTACCCAACACCTACCCAACACCTACCCAACACCTACCCAACACCTAACCAACACCTACCCTACCCCTACACCTACACTACACTAATTATCTATACAATTCCATCTGGGAGAACAAAGTGTGATCGACGGAAAGAAAAAAAAAATTGTATGAGGGGGTGAAAATTTTGTATGGGATGATTTTTTTTTTGTATGTGACCCCATTTTTTTTTGTTGGATCCTTAAATTAAAAAACACCCTGAGTATTATTAGTTTGAGCGCGAACCCTCTACGACCTATAGTTTCCGAGATACATGGGGGGTGGGGGTGAAAGGGGGTGAAAAGGGGAAATGTCAGATTTTTCCTGAGGTCGCCCCCACTCCCTCTATACGAATCCATCAAAAATTTTAACCCTACGAGGTGGCATCTGGGAGAACAATCATGTCAATCAGTCAGTCAGTCAGTCAGTGAGTGAGTGAGTGGTAATCGAGCTATATATAATATAATAACTAGAGGTTGGGTGGTGCGCGAGCTGCACGCAGCTCGCGGTTTTGGTGTTGCATTAAGAAGCAATCAAGAGGAAATCGAAGTAGGAGAAGCAATCGACGAGGACTTAGAAGTGGAAGAAACAATCAAAGAGGATATCCAAGGGGATGCTCCTTTAACAGAGGATATTTATGTAAGAAGCTGTGTATGATTTGATGAATTGATGTGTAGAAGCAATCAAGGACGATATCGACGTGGAAGAATCAATGAAAGGTAATTGCGATGTGAAAGAAGCAATCAAAGAGGATATCGAAGAGGAAGAAGAATTCAAAGTGGATATCGTTGGAGAAATTGAAATCGAAATCGAAATCGAAATCACCAACAACTACCCTAAAACTACCCTACATCTACTCTACAACTACTCTACAGCTACGCTACAACTACCCTACACCTACCCTACACCTACCATACACCTACCCTACACCTACCCTACAACTACCCTACAACTACTCTACAACTACCCTACACCTACCCTACAACTACCCTACAACTACTCTACACCTACCCTACACCTACCCTACAACTACCCTACACCTACCCTACAACTACCCTACAACTACCCTACAACTACCCTACACCTACCCTACACATACCCTCTACCCTACAACTACCCTACACCTACCCTACAACTACCCTACAACTACCCTACAACTACCCTACACCTATCCTACAACTACCCTACGACTATCCAACAACTACCCTACACCTACCCTACAACTACCCTACAACTTCCCTACCCCTACCCTACACCTACCCTACAACTACCCTACAACTACCCTACAACTACCCTACAACTACCCTACACCTACACCTTCACCTAACTTACACTAAATATCTATACGATTCCACCAAACATCGACACATGTCATTAAAGTAAAGAAAAAAAGTTTTGTATGAAGGGGTGAAAATTTTGTATGGGATAATTTTTTTTTTGTATGGAACCCTAAATTTTTTTTTCGGATCCATTTATTAAAAAGCACCCTGAGCAATATTAGTTTGAGCGCAAACCCTCTACGACCTATAGTTTCCGAGATACATGGGGGGTGGGGATGAAAGGGGGTGAAAAGGGGAAATGTCAGATTTTTCCTGAGGTCGCCCCCACTCCCTCTATACGATTCCACCAAAAATTTTAACCCTACGAGGTGGCATCTGGGAGAACAATCATGTCAGTCAGTGAATCAGTGAGTGAGTGAGTGGTAATCGAGCTATATATAGTATAACTAGAGGTTGGGTGGTGCGCGAGCTGCACGCAGCTCGCGGTTTATGTTTTGATTCATAAAGCTATCAGAGAGGGTTTCGAAGAGGAAGAAGCAATCAAAGAAGATATCGATGTGGGAGAAGCAATTAACGATGATATCAAAGAAGAAGAAGCAATCGAAATCGAAATCGAAATCGAAATCGAAATCGAAATCGAAATCGAAATCGAAATCGAAATCGAAATCGAAATCGAAATCGAAATCGAAATCGAAATCGAAATCGAAATCGAAATCGAAATCGAAATCGAAATCGAAATCGAAATCGAAATCGAAATCGAAATCGAAATCGAAATCGAAATCGAAATCGAAATCGAAATCGAAATCGAAATCGAAATCGAAATCGAAATCGAAATCGAAATCGAAATCGAAATCGAAATCGAAATCGAAATCGAAATCGAAATCGAAATCGAAATCGAAATCGAAATCGAAATCGAAATCGAAATCGAAATCGAAATCGAAATCGAAATCGAAATCGAAATCGAAACCGAAACCGAAACCGAAACCGAAACCGAAACCGAAACCGAAACCGAAACCGAAACCGAAACCGAAACCGAAACCGAAACCGAAACCGAAACCGAAATCGAAATCGAAATCGAAATCGAAAACGAAAACCAACACCTACCCTACAACTACCCTACACCTACCCTACAACTACCCTACACCTACCATACAACTACCCTACAACTACCCTACAACTACCCTACACCTACGCTACACCTACCCTACAACTACCCTACAACTACCCTACAACTACACTACACCTACGCTACACCTACCCTACAACTACCCTACATCTATCCTAAATCCTACCCTACACCTACACTACAACTACCCTACAACTACCCTACAACTACCCTATAACTACCCTACACCTACACCTTCACCTAACCTACACTAAATATCTATACGATTCCACCAAACATCGACACATGTCATTAAAGTAAAGAAAAAAAAGTTTTGTATGAAGGGGTGAAAATTTTGTATGGGATAATTTTTTTTTTGTATGGAACCCTAATTTTTTTTTTCGGATCTTTATAATAAAAAGCACCCTGAGCAATATTAGTTTGAGCGCGAACTCTCTACGACCTATAGTTTCTGAGATACATGGGGGGTGGGGGTGAAAGGGGGTGAAAAGTGGAAATGTCAGATTTTTCCTGAGGTCGCCCCCACTCCCTCTATACGAATCCACCAAAAATTTCAACCCTACAAGGTGGCATCTGGGAGAACAATCATGTCAATCAGTGAATCAGTCAGTGAGTCAGTCAGTGGTAATCGAGCTATATATAATATAATAATAATTACGTTTAACAACATTTTGGATAGGTTCTAGAACTACTTTGATCTATTGAAAACTAATTTGATCTAAGTTAACACAATATCTATTAGTAATTAGTGATATTAGTAGACCCGCGGGCAGAAGCTAAGCCCTCCTTCACGCCAAAACTGCTGAACGGATTAAATTGAAATTTTGTACCTACATTATGTAGTTCTAGAACTTATCCAAAATGCTTGATAACAACAATGCTATTCCAGTAATAATCTGGAACATTTTTTTCTTCACCGAACAGATTCAATTATTATTTATTTCAGGTGGCCGGTACAATTGTTACCTACGAACTAGTGTTACTCCAGGTCGGCAGTGATGAATTCAACGTGGGCATATCATGCTAACTAGTCAACCCTTCTACATAGAGTTTACCCCATTGATTGTGGTCCCGTATAGTTAACGCTTAAACCATCCACACTCACTGTGAGAAGTAACGCGAGAAGTTCCATTTGACTTTGATCAAGAAGTAGGTACCTACCACGTAACGCTGCATCGGCCATAAAGATCGGACCGCGCATCGGGACTGCGTTCCAAACCACAGTCCGATCTGTACGGTTTGGACTGCGGATCAAACTGTCGTGCTAATGACGCGTAAAGATCGGACCGCGCATCTGGGACTGATCACTGACGTGATACGCGGTTCAAACTGTGAGATTTGCCTTCGCGTCGACATGCCAGATCGGACTGTCAGCCTCGCACATCTACACGTACGTTTCGGAGTGCGCGTTGGAATGGCGCGTGCTGTTTCCCGCGGTCCGATCTTTGCGTGTACAGGGCGCTATACACTCTGGGAGAAAGTTCAACGGGACTTTTCGTCAGAAATCTCGCAAAACAAGAGAACCGACAAAAAGCCGCTACCGAGCAGAGAACTGCCAACGCGAAAGCGAGAAGTTCAGATTGACGGTTTTCGAGCGTTCCCGCGAGTTTTCGCTAAGAGTGTGAATGATATAACTTTAGATAGTAAAGTGTTCTGATATCATATTGGCAACTCACTTACTTTATCAAATAACTCTGGATCTATACAAGTAGGTCTCTCTTCTATTTACTATTGTTGTGCCCAACAGGGTTTATAATGATCACAATGAAAATTTGTTAACACCTGTATATTTACATTATGGAACGCAATAAATGATTGAGTATTGAGTATGGAGATACATTGCTTGAAATTGAGCGCACAACTGGTACATTGCTTGTTCATTGCTCTCTATTTCTTAACATACACTCACCGTCTTGATACATACAAACTAAAGGTAATATAGTCCTTAGATCATTGACAGTTTAAGGCACTGTTGGCAAAAATAGAAAAATACCTACAGCATTCCACTAATTGCTTTTTATAATAACATTTTTAGAAGATTAATGTTTTATTTGCAGTCAGACAATCAGTTAGGCCTTTCTACATTAAATTGATTAAGACTTCATTGTGTAGATTTGTTCATGTATAACCTACTGAGTGAGTGATATAAGTATAATTAGGAACAAACTAACATAAGCTAGTTTTAGTTTTTAAATTAACCATATGGACAAAGAAGTTCTGTCTGAAATAAAAGTTTTTATTTATTTATTCATAAGTTATGGAACATAGAAAATGTTATATTATTAGATATTTCTCACAGAATAACGAATGTTTATGATTTTCTGCATGAAAATAATTCAGAAATGTACAATAAACTTGTTGCAAAACTAAGTTTACTTTACGAGCGGTTAGTTTTATATTAAGTTACCTAGTATGTGTGTTTCTATAACAAAGATATTGAATTGTTTCGCCATTTTAGTATGAAATAGAGTTTTTTATATGAAGTCAGTAAATAAAATGTTATTAATATCAATTTTGAGTATAATTAAACTTACAGAAGGTAAAATAAGACTAATGTTGAATTATTTGATCATGTGTCTTTAAAATTATGTCTGAAATGTAATATTAATAATATTATATGTGTGCCACTTTGAAAGTAACTTTAGAGGTATAATCAGAAAGTAAGTCAAGTTTAAGTCAAATCAAGAGATGGTCCATAAAGTAATAAATAAGTTTCAGAATGTTTAGTTTGAAAATGTTTGTGGACTGTTCGTCACTATTCACAAAAATCATTGAAAACGGTCAATCAACGGCGAATAAAATACAGCTGGCTCCTTTTCCTTTTTATGAGTTTTCAACCTCACCTGCCCATGCTGCACCTTGCCAAATAATATAGTTCTGGTGGCCGGCTAATTACAGCACAGCAAAGTGGCACACTTGGCAGAATTAAATTAGCTGATCTCGGACGGCCAGCAATGTAGGGAGTCCAAGAATCTGTGTTCTTGCGATCTGCAACCCGCATGACCAGCCTGGGGAAATTTCCTAGGAAACACTTCTTGCAAACTGTGTAACAAATATGTGGAAAAAACTTCCAGAAACAGTGATACTCAGTGAACTCATTCAAAAATAGACTTGATAAACATTTAAAAAATAGTGCAAAGATATGACGCATCAGCCTTAAGCTGCTGGTGTATTGAACATAATAATAATATCCCCGTTTATAGTATCGGATGCCTGTCTCCAGCAGTGGACTGATATAGGCTGGTGTTGGAGTTGTTGACGTGACTTGACTATCCTGGCGCATTGACCCCGAAGTGGATCTGTCCTCCGACACGATATAACTCCACCGTTTTCTGTCTTGTGCTGCTTCTCTCCAGACCAGTACTTGAAAAAAGCCGAGGTGCTTTGCGACTTTGTCCTTCCACCGGTATCTAGGCTGCCCGACTGGTCATGGACTGGTCAAATTAGCGCAGCCTGTGTGATTTTACTTCGGCAATGAAAATACAAGGTAAAATATTTGGTATATTTTCCGCTAACTTTCTCTGACGAGTTTCACAAAATGCATAAGCGTGCTCCGCCCTCCAACCTGCAGATTCAAACCTAACTTTCTGTTTAGCGCTCGTTGGAGAAACATGTCTGCGGAGTTCTGCGTCGTTGTTGTTTTTAAGTGACGTCGACGTTGGTGGACAGCCAGTCGATCATTGCTGAGGATGCCTTATGGGGAAGGCGAAACATTGTAATTTCTGTTGTGTTTTTTCTTGTGTATTTATGTGTTTCTCGTTTCTCCAAGCTAATTACAGGTTAACATGTTTGTTTTTATTTCGTGGAAGAGTAAGAGATAGTAGCAATTATTAATAATTGCTTGTTTGCTTGTTCTTGCAATTAGAGAAAGCACGCATATGCATTTTGTAAACCTCGTCAGAGAAAGTTAGCTGAATTTGTACTAAATATTTTGCCTTGTAGAATATCTTGTAATGGATCTCCGCAAATTCACGCCTGAGTCAATTAATTAATTAATTATCTTCGGCAATGATGTTCGGCTCAGCCACCAGATCCTCAACCTCCTGCTTCTTCCTCACCTTCCACGATCCAACTTTGGATTTAAGTTAATTAAATACAATTATATATTCCTCTAGGCATCGACTCGGAGTATCTACGAAAGAAAACAAAAATGACTCGACCTACCATACCATCACTGTATCAGGTAACTTGCATTTAGATTTGAGCGCTTCCATGCTTCGGAAGATGTTGGGCCCGGCTTTTTTATGTTTGAGGCGTCCAGGCGGCCTTAAAATTTCGACACCAGCTCCTATCTCATACGAAGAAGGTAGGATCAGGTAATTTGAAGCATACTGGCTAACCTACTTGCCTTTTATATACAGGTAACTAAAGCCCGTATTCATATATTCTCAAGATCCAATCTATACCTGAGTCGGATCTTGATCCTAATTTTTGGGAATAGACATAATAATTAATAATAGACTATCGCGAAAACTGCCACAAAAACTGGCACTAGGCACTTTGTACCTAGTGCGTAATACCTCGATCGCGTTTGTGTTTACGCAATTTATATTTTGGAAAGAAGTCAGTACCACGCGTCTCTCACTAGATGGCGCTAACCCGATTAGTCCGGTCATCAGACTTAGTTGTGACATTAGTTAAATTATTGCGAGATCCGTCAATACTATATGGAAATTTGTCTGTTTTCGCGATAAAATATTTAATATATGATATATCCTTGATAGTTCTTTCAAAATATTCATCGCAAAAACATGGGCCTAATTCTCAGATATAGGATATCTATCACGTTAAATAGGTAGGTATGCGAGGTACGAGCTGTTTACAAAATGTGAGTCAAATTGGTTTATGTACAATATAATATGTTGAACTAGCCTATAATTAAATAAATAAATAATTTTTATTGTCATATAAAAGTCATTTAACATTTCTGCCAGCGTAGTATGTACTTAGACTTAAAGTAGCTATGTAGGTATATCCTTAACGGAATAACAACAACTCAATAAAATAATGAAACAAAATAAAGAATAAAAATAAAATAAAAAAGCCAGAAATATGATGATGGTCCTTGTGTTACCCATTACAGAGATAACCCACCATGTGATTCTGAAAGTGTGTGTGTGTGTGTGTGTGTGTGTGTGTGTGTGTGTGTACGTGTGTGTGTGTGTACGTGTGTGTGTGTACGTGTGTGTGTGTGTGTACGTGTGTGTGTGTACGTGTGTGTGTGTAAGAGAGAGAGAAAGAGAGAAATTGTGTGTATGGTATTGTTTACTTCGTGTAGAGGCATTAGATTTGCTTGATTTGTTCCAACTATTTAATTATTCAATAATTTTAAAGAGATCCTCAGTGTCTTTATAACTGAGATTTTGTTATAAAGAATTGAACACTGTAAAGTTGGAATCCAGACAGCTCTCGCGGGCAGAAGCAAGTAATCTCGAGTATTTCTACCGTACATACTATTTCTATCAGTTTTTAGCATAACTAAAAATATATATCTCAGAATTAGCAAGTTGAAGTAGCAATGGGCAGGCCACATAGCCCGTAGAATCGATAACCGTTGGGGAATAAAGGTTCTCGAATGACGACCGCGATCTGGAGGACGAAACCCCCCATCAGGTGGCCCGACGACATCGGTTGATGGCGAGGGTTCAAGACCATTCTGCGTGGAATTCCTTGTTAAGTGGGAACAAAAAAACATCAAAACATTATAGTGCCTACACAACACCTCCTTCTACACGGACTCATTTACAGTGTCTGCTATACGTCTGTGGAACTCTCTACCAGCAGATATTCGTAGCTCTGTCTCCTTATGAATCTTCATATCCATACTTTATAATCATTTTATCTCTCTACAAAATAGTCAATGAAAAAATTGAGCTTCTAGGTATTATTTACTTTAAGTAATTTATGTACGTTTATGATATTTTAGTTTTTGTATGTAAGTTTATTTTTATCATTAGTATACCTATGGTTTAGGTTTCTTTTTTTTCGATCTCATTTATTATTATTAGTTATGTTATAATTTTCTACAATTTCATTAATAAAATTTACAGCACTAACAATCTATCTCCACACTACACAAAGGTTATCTGGAAGAAAATGCTATTTATTATAATTATTCATTAATTAATATATATTCATTTATAATTATTCATTAAGTTCGCCTGTGTACTTGTATTTTATCTTGTGCAATAAAGATTTTTCTATCGATAGTATATTTTTCAGTTACACAAAAAGGTATCAGAAAATCTTCAAAACAAGTCAGGTTGCGGTCACGTCTGTGAAGATCTTCCTAAAGATGACTTGGAACCAGTGTGCATGATGATCAGTCGGTACAAGAAAGGGTACCAATATTTTGTGAACTATTGCCATGCTAGGCGGACTATCTGTAAGGACAATCTTTGTAAGTACAAAGTTCATTTCTAGAGACCTATCAATGATGTTTTACCATTGGTGGACTTAAGCGGCCGAGATTAGAGCCCGCGATCTCCCGTTAGTCGAGATACCTTTCACTAGCCCAACAAAAAGAACTCAAGAAATTTATTTACTATCAGTAAAATTTTGATGGTCAATAAAGAATAGCGTGGCTGAAAGAGCTCGTGTCAAAGCAAATTGATCCTTACTGCAAGAGCGTTAAGTTCAGCTACTTAGAAAACGCTGACTTGAGAGCTCTTTGTCAAACGTTGGATGCCCTCAACCTTTTCTTGAGCAATTAAAATGTATAAGTGTCTACTATAGGGAACGCTTAGCCCAAATTAAAATTTGAAATTTTTAGAATCAGCGTTCTGATGTCTTTTTAATATTAAAACTAATCAAGTGCAGGTTGTATTCGCACACGGAGAGTTCCGTGCCATCATCAAAGATATAACATTATGTGCCTCTTAAATACTTTTTACTATTTGTGTTAATCATTATAATGCTTTTCCAGCAATTTGGAAAATCTCATCATCAGTTTCTTATAGCGCTTTAGTATCATACTGTTATGCAGTGTTATTACTTGAATAAATAAATTGAAATAATAGGTAGTAAATGGGTTTCTTTATTCTTCGAATCAGTTAGTGGTGAACTGTGGTGTCGCAGTTTTTAGGCCCCCAGAAGACCTCCAACATGGCTTAACGACTGATGACGCTGGAACCAATATCTTTACGTACCTTCCGAAGCAGGAAACGCTCAGATCTAAATGCTATTAAACGGTCACCCATCCAAACAGTGACCGGAATAAGTGTTCTTTGACCGATTGTTTCAGTGGGTTAAAATAACTCTCTTTTTATTTAACAAATATAATCAACTCAAAATAAAAGAATTTGCATGCTAAAGTGGCAGTAGGCTGGCTATATCTGCCAAAGATTCGATAACCGTTGGCGTAAACGAGTTTTTAACGACTTGGTAGGACGGCCTTCGGGCAGGTGGAGTGACGATCTGCGAAAGGCTTTTGTTAGAAGATACGTTGAGCTCAGAACAAAGTGCAATGGTACTCATAAGTGGAGGCCTATGTCCAGCAGTGGACTGCTTATTATGTTAATCTTTTAGCTAAATCTGATTATAAGGAACTCGATATAATAAGCTTTGTTTTTCAGTGTTACACATGGTACACCCAAGCAGATGTTTGAGGTCAAATACATTTTTCATGCCAGTGAGCTAATCACTGATGTGCGAGCAGGAAAGAGAATAATACTGTGCGCGTGTGAAAAAGAGAGAAACGGGCTGAAGGGTCAAAGGGTGATGAAATATTACACATGTTTTAAAAATTGTTTATTCTCATTAATCTTATGGGAAATCTTGGCTCCATGTTTTATTACATTTTTGGAAGGTTCGGCTTTTTGATTAAATTGTTTAATGGCTTTGAAATAAATGTTAAATTTTATTTAGGTATTTTAGGATATATCATTAAATTATTAAAATTTTAATTTTCAAAATGTGATGTCATTTCAATTGCTCGTCCTTTGTTTAACTTTTTGCTTTTATAGTTAATTGAATCTTGAATATTAACAATTATTTTATTCTTGTAGTTGCTGGATACAATCACTCAGCATCATACAGCCCCAAACTAAGCAGAGCTTGTAATAAGGAAACCACGTGACTGACATACTACATAATTATTTTTAATTATAAATACATACACAAGAAGAAACATATAAAACACCCAGACTTAAGTCAAGTATCTGCAGACAATGTAAACATTTGTCCCTTTCATATACATGTTGTATTTTGCGAACTAAAATTATTGAGTATAAAGTTATACTCAGGCTTAAATACAAGGCTGGCAAGCTGGCCTATGATGTTAAATATTCTTGCATAGGTTGCATATGCAAACTAAAACTAAAGCCTACGCTACACGGCTTGCGCAAGCAGTATCTTACTTGTATTATCGGCAGTGTGTCGATACATTTTGTACTTGAGGATCTTCCAATTCTATTCCCTCGTCGCTTCGGAACCACGCTTGTTCGGCTTAAACTTATATGTGGACTTGCATTCGTGTTTTATGGAGGTGGTATCCTATTTTTTATTTACCGACTTATAAAAACACTTGTTACCGACTCAAAAAACGAAAAATTAACAAAATTAGATAATTAATTCAAAGAAGATAATCATGCATCATCATCTACTCATCTGTTTGAATAATATTATGATCTACACAAATAGTAAAAAGTATTTTAAAGGCACAGAGACTACTCATCTGTTCATCATCATCTACTCATCTGTTTGAAGTCGGTGCTAAGCCATTTATATAGATTTGATAGGCTACATACTTTCACTCCCGCCACATCACATCACCCAACGCGTGCGTGAATGCGTGAGCGTGGAGGAGGTAGGGGGCTTGTACCTGCGTTGGTACACTGACTTGAAACAGATAAATAGGTACCTATTTTCTTCGTTGAATTTCATATCTAATTAAGTTTATTTTTCGCTTTTTAGGGTAGTAGGAAGTGTTATTTTAAGTCGGTTTATAATGTAGGTAAAATTGTTTTATTTATGAAAAATGTTTCCTTCCGGTGATGAATTGCCTAACACCACATAGTGAGAATAATAAAGCCTTTTTGATTGCAAATAATTACATAGAATTTTTCAAATTCTAGTTTTTTATCTTTAAAATAACTAAAAAACTATATATAATAACTCTTCTGACTAAGCATACAAACCTCAAACTCCTATAATTTTGGAACTTTAAATCGACCGATCAAACTTAAAAGCCTAATTAGAAGGTTTGATTTCATTTATTGGTTTATTTTGTTACGTTAATGTTATGGTGAATGACGTTTCATAGATATTGTATGGGAAACCTTTTTTTTAATTTTCGCTAAATCTTACGATTTGAGTAATTACTCAATATTACTCAAATAAGAGTAATTACTCAAATCGTGAATTACTCAATTCGTGCTACTTAAGGAAAACTGTTCCTGTTGGGAAAAAGAGTGGATTGAGACCAACTTGTTTTTTTTTGACAATGACACTTTCTAGGTCAGCCTAGACTGTACTGTACATATTTTCAAAATTCCGAAAATACCATTGCTTTTTTCTTGAAAATCAACCTATAGTTTTCTAAGAACAAAACCTTCTAAGTACAAAAGAAAAGGTGGCTACCCTCAATGAGGTAAAATTTTGCCCCAACCTGTATATGGAGAGAATTACGTCTCTACACCGACAAGAAATAGGCTTTTAAATTATAATATTATAATAGGATAGTAGAATCCAAACATTCTTAGATAATTGGCATTATCAGAGAAGGACTACTTGGAGACGTCGTTCGGAAGACATTTTCTTGTAGAAATTTACATTGTTCGGAAGCGCTGATAGTTGGTGCAACAACTAGAACTTACTCTTCTCGACTGAGTCTGCAAAAGAATTTGTAAGAGACATGTAAAATTGAATATAATATCACATCACAAAATAAATAAATACGAGAGTATGTGTGTGCGTGCGTGTGTTACTTGCTCTCGTGAAGCAAAATTTGGATAAGTGGAACTGATGTTGAAGCCCATAGATGGCCACCGGAACTAACTTTTTAGCTGAGATTTTAGTGAAGGTAGGTCAACGGGTAGGTATTTGAAGTTAAGTTTTAGTAAAAAATATTTATTTTAGTTTGATATAGATGGTCCAGTTTGCAAAAAAAATCATTTAAATAATTGAGTTTACGTTTCGGCCTCGTCCCACGGGTCATCAGTCTCGGTTTGCAACTTAGGGGTAGGTAGATAAAGTTTGCTAATTAACCACCTATCTCTTGTGGGGAAGAAATGCTAGGTCTTTACATCGCTTGCTATTTATTTTTATACAAAGAGCCGTTTTGATTAGTTTGATAGAAATAATATTAATGAATAAAAGATACACTCCTTCTCTATTGATTTTATTAAATAATCACGTACTGACCTATGTATTTTTTATGTAGATTAACAAACAACTTAATGAGCTTTTACGTAAATCTTTTAAAGGCTCACACCAATGGAAATATTAATAAAGTCACAAAAACCACTCCTTACATACTACTGTTATATTACTATAATAGATACGCTATTATTTGATGTATTTTTTGAAGAACTTTGTAGCCTACTTGGCACTGCGTTGTACGTCGTAGGAATTTGTAGCAAGTCGTAGTGGTTTTGTAGCTCTTCGTAGCTGTTAAATACATTGCTCGTAGTAACTTGAATGCAATCTGTAGTGTTTCGTAGCACTTTGCAGCAGTTTGTTGCACTACGTAGTCGTTTAGTAGGACTTGGTAGCAATTCGTAGAACTGCGTGGTTCGTAGCAGTTTTGTAGAGAAACATAGCCACTATATAATTAATTTGGTGGTATTTTGTTGATCTAAATAAGATACTTCTGCCTGGCGTTTTAACTGTAGCAGTACTAATTCGTATGTGATTATTGTTCCAATAACCTAAAAATGAATAGCAAATTTAATGCTTGTTTACTAATACCCGGTAGGTATAAAGTGTTCAATTTGCAAAATTAGTTATAATTCTTTCTTAAAATAAATATTTAGTATCTCATATTACTGGTCCTTTTTTGACGATTTTGGGCATAACAAACAATGTTTTGTGGAAATAAACTTTATGAATAAAAAAACTATATGAATATTTAATACAACATGTCTGTTAATTTGTGTTAGATTTCAAAGACAAATTCAAAGACACTCTGAATTATAACAAAAAATCTTCGGTCTTAGTACAAAAATAAAATAAAGTAACATTATGACCATCATTTTTATATACTTACTCGAATAATCAAAGTTTTTTCTATATAGAAAAATATGCCACTGAGTCCTACATTAGTATAACGAACTTGGAGTTGAAAACGTTGGATCTGAAAAAAAAACAGAATGGTTTACAATAATTTTGACATTCTTTTTATTTTTTGACCAAAAATGTGTTGCCTGAATGGGTTCCTGGCTAAAGCTGGACGTATCAAGCTGAAACAGACCGTGATCGCCCCTAGGAGGATGCATATGCCCAGCAGCCGATGATGAAAGAATATAGGCTCTTCTATTTCTTCTAGAGATACACATACGCTACGACAAATCGCCACGATCAGGCAATTTTTCCAACTAAAAGTAACTAAGTTACCACTAGGTATTTATTCTAGTGCGTAGATATCAGGAAACAGTTAATTGTAACGTGTATGCCGAATAATCGTTACAGTTTCGTATGAGTTCTAAAAATGAACCGTAGTTTATACCTATTTAGATAGGTTTTAAAATAATAGGTAAAAGAATACACTCTATTTTATTATTTTAAATCCTAGTATAGATAGTCTAGGGATGTACAAAGAATTTCTTATTATTCGTACCGTTGTATTGGAGCCTTAATATTTATTTTATTCTGTTTTTATTAGTATTTTTTGTTATAGCGGTAACAGTTATACATCATCTGTGAAAATTTCAACTGTATAGCTATCACGGCTCATGAGATAGAGCCTGGTGATAGACATATAGACAGACAGACGGTGTCTTAGTAATAAGTTCGCGTTTGTACCCTTTGGGTACGGACCCTAAAAATTGCTTTATCTCATACCTCAGAATTATATTCCGAAGCAGGCACTTCATCCAATACCAGCACGGCTCTGTTCGCTGATCGATGTACATTGGCTGCTAAGTACAACATCAACAGAGTCCTTGATACAAGAAATGGAAAGGAGAAGAAGTAGTATAACAGATGGTATATAGCTATGTTTCTGAAATAAAGTTTTTGAAGTTTAGAGAGTGTAGACTGCTCTAGGCACTAAAAAACCTTAGCTAAGTTTCTGAAATTTATTGTAAGAAAACTGTTCTAGATACAAGATACAAGATATTTATTTGCATATAAGTGTAAGTAACAGTAGGTCTTAAGACTAGTTGTAAGTACATGACTTATTCACCGTTTTCCGGTATTGCAAATTTGGAGGGTTAGGGCGCTTTACATTTGATAAAATTAAAAAATGTACAAAGATTACCTATTAAATTAACTAAGTACAAACCTAAATTATACTTTGAATATTTGTACAAAGATGTACAAAAATGTCATAAATTAATAATATAAAATCTGGAATAAATCATAAAAAATTAAAAAATAAAATGTCAAATAAGTCAATGCATAAATTAAATTAAGAATTCAGATACACTATAATAATATTTTTCAGTCAACCAAATTCTTAGCTTTTTTTCAAATTGTCTCCGTGGTAGATTTTGAATCTAGAATTTGTATCTAGAAGGGGCTACGCTCGAAAATGTCATGAAAATGTAAGCTTTGTATTTTTTTTTCTGGTTTCTTTTTATATGTACAATAAATAATTAAAGAAGTCATATCACGGATCAGCGCTCGTGGCGTGGTTAACTTCGGTGTTCCTAACAGACAACAACAAGCAACACTCCGCCCGGTCATTACTTGGACCGCTTATTGATATTTCGATTTGAGCGCTTCCGTGCTTCGGAAGGCATGTTAAGATGTTGGTCCCGGCTTTTCAGTCGTTAAGCCATGTTGGAGGCCTTCGGGTGGCCTGAAAACTTCGACATCAGAGTTGGTCACTAGTTCATACGAAGAAGAAGAAGAAGACGGCTCATTCAGTATCTCAGTTTCCCTCTGCAATCATTAGCTGCGGACCTGTTCTTTCAATTTTTGACAGTTGATCAATTGACGTTGATCGAATTTTTGCAGATAAAAATATGTCAAAGTTATAGGGTTATATTCTGACGATTCGATAATTTGATTCTATTAGATATATATCGCGGAAACTGTCAAAACTGTATGAAAATTTAACAGTACTCGCGAAATAATATCTGATAGAATTAAATATATCAAATCGTCAGAATCAAGCCCTAGGTCCGGTGCTGATCATTTAAGTGGGCAATTGATCATGAAATTTTCTCAAGCGTTTCCAAAATGTTCCTAAAGTTGGCCGAAGGTGAGCAACAGAGTACCAAAGGCACTAAGCATAATATATAGATATGAGACGCACAGAGGTCTCATTTAGTAACTAAGTTGCACACCAAAATTTGACATTTCATCCGTCGAAATTCAAAGAAAGACAAACAGCCAAAGTCAATAGACGTTTTTTGAATTTTGACAGATGAAATGTCAAAATTTGTAAATAA
Source organism: Horisme vitalbata (assembly GCA_951804965.1). Classification (NCBI taxonomy): domain Eukaryota; kingdom Metazoa; phylum Arthropoda; class Insecta; order Lepidoptera; family Geometridae; genus Horisme; species Horisme vitalbata. The sequence continues at coordinate 5,602,415 of OX638096.1, forward strand.
AGGTCCGAAGCCGACCATTTCGGTGTGTTAGTAAATGAGGCCTCTAGATAAGAGTGGCTGGAAAACTTAAGAAGAGGCCTATACCCTCTATCTTTTAACATCTTTGTTGAAATTGTTTTTATTCTAAATTATTGTAGTGTTATGGAGGTGTTTAGAGACAGTTTCATGCCAATCTATATATATCATCTCAGTAATCAAAAGATTTTGTAGGGATCACGGATATAGAAGAGACCTAGATGAAGTCTTATAATTCAGAACTATGTTAGAAAGTTCAGAACATAGTTCTGAACTTTCTTTCTCAATTTGATCTCTACTTTCTTATGTCCATATATCATTTGCTAGAAAGGGATGCATATTTTATCTCAATGTGATTGCTGCGACTTCGTACCAGGGCATTTCAATGAAACTGCATAGAATTTTGTTCGAGCGCCCTGGTACGATTAACTTTTTGATCTCATTTGAAGTCGCATTGATATATGTACGCGTCCCTTTCTAACTGATGATATAGGACATCAGAAAGTAGAGATCAGCCTTTTGAGTTGATGTTCAGAACATAGTGAATTTTAAGACTTCATGTAGTTCTCTTCTATATCTGTGGTTGGGATCCAGATTATGCCATGGAGCAAATTACTGTCGGATTAGTGGCGATCACAATAGGTCTTCATGGCCGCAGTGATATGAAAGCCACGCAATCAATAATAATAATACTGTCGGATTAAACTCTGGATAGGTAGAGTCTTTACCTATGAAAAAATCATTTACCTTTCATCAATTTTTTCGCCGTCAAAACAGGAGTTGTATAAATTTGTAGCATCACTGCTGAAACCAATCCACTCGTTTCAATACAAAGTTACCTATCATGGTACAGATTCTACTTTATCTTATCTTTATCTACATTCAAACTTTTACCAACATTTTGTATTTTGTATTTTTTAGAAACATTAATCCTTTACACCTTTATTAATAAGCGGGTTGCGCTGAATTCATAATCATTATACTTAGCCAAATATCATTAATAATCATAATGAAATAACATAAAGTCTACTTATAAATAAATATACCGGACATTTCACACATGGTTCCACGGTTTACAACAAATCCCAAACTAGGCAGAGCATGTATTATGGGTAGGTCCACAGACTGATAAACATACATAGATACTTATTAAACACCCAGACACAGAAAAAAACATTCATGTTCCTCACACAAATGTTTGTCCTGGGCGGGAATCGAACCCGCGACCTGCTGCTGAGAAGGCAAATTTACTACCAACTGAGCTATGAGGCCAGTCAAATATATTCTTGTACATAGTGAAGCCGGGCGTAAGCTAGGTCAAAAACCAAAAAAAAAATACTTACTGTATGCTATGGAAACACTGAAGGCAGATGAAGAAGAAATTACAGGACATTGTGAGAAGGACAAAACCTCCCAACTGAAAGTTGATTTGATTCAACAGAACCACCAGGCGGGAGTAATACATGCGTAGTAAAGCCCAATCCTAAAAAAACAACATTAATAAAATTATGACACTCACAGAAAAGTAAACCAACTAACCAATATAAAAATAATACAGGAGAATTTGGATCTGAATCGCTATCGCCAGATCAATGTCTTCTCTCCTTATCCTATGAGTGGCTTTCCACAAATCTATGTTAAAGTTTTTTCACGTGTAAGAAGCGGTGCTGCAATTACAGTGCACACAAATACAGTCTCTAAACAACGGTCACTCAAGCACGTAAAAAACTAACTAGCAAAATTTTATGAAGTTGCTCATCATACATTTTTGACCCCGTATTACCGACAGACATAAATACAGGTCAAGCTTATAATACCTCTCTTTTTACGTCGGGGGTTAAGAATACAAGCCGATCGCTGATGTAGCAACGTAAGCCGAGAAAGCATAAATGAGACATAGACATAGACATAGACATAGACATTTATTTATTTGCAACTGAACACACAACACAACAAAAATAAAAACGTAACAAACAAAATAGAGAAACAGTGAACATAAAACATGGTGGGATGTGTGCTACAGCAGCAAAATGGCTTCGACTCAGCATTATATCCGCTGTTTTAGCAGCGGAAGCTGGTATTCTGCCGAATCCATCATGTGTAGAGCCATTAAACCCTGTGAGACTATGAGACTGGGCTGGTCACATTTGCCGCACGTCGGGAGACCAGTGGGCCAAGCTGACCACAGAATGGTGCCCTAACACAGAGTGATGACGACTCAGCAGACCACAAACAAGACGGAGGGACGAGCTCGCTAAATTCCGTACCAACTGGACCATTATTACACGGGAAAAAGACGATTGGAGAGTGTGGGGGAGGCCTTATCCCATTTGGGTATTCAGGGCTCATAATAATAAAACACAAACCTTTGGAGTATTTGTGTTAATAGCTTTCTCTAGATCCTGAAAGTATGACGTCATGTAAAGACTAATACACATTACCACCACGTCCGTAAAACTCCACAACAATGTCCCCTGGATACGGAGGAACTGGAATTTAAAAAAAAATGTTATTAAAAGCATGGATGGATGATGGATTGTATGAAAGAGGATATGAGAGTGAGAGAAGTGAAAACAGAGTGGACGGTTGATAGGAGTGAATGGAAAAAGAAAACATGTTGTGCCGACCCCACCTCGAGTGGGATAAAGGCAATGAAAAGATGACTCGTTATTAAAAACAAAAAATCCATAAGAGGCAAAAATATCTCATCACATTTAATCTAATAATTAACAATTTGATGTGAAGTGCTAGTAGATAGTGGGCAGAGTAACTTGTAAAAGTGTTAACAATTGGGAAAATAAAGGTTCTCAAATGGCAACCCCACGGCATGATGGGATATAGGGTTACTACCAGAAAGACCGACGACATCAATGGATACTCTAAGTTTAAAATTATTCTGTGTACAATACCTTATGGTCATAATAACAGCTATAATAATTATCTGTATAAATTCAATAATGGTATATACAATTTTAGAGTCAATATGATAAGAATAATTTAGTTGATCAATACCGATACTAAGCATAAAAATGAAAGTTTTCACTCAATTGGTTCAGCTAAATACCAGCATTTTCTATACAATGTCTTGCTTTTCAATATTAAATCTCCTTGTTGAACAAATAAAACGGTTGTAGATCTATCTACACCACACGCTGATTGTATTGATACTAATCCTGATGAACCTACTAATGTCGTGATTTTTTTAGACAACGAGCCAATAACAATAGATCGCCCATACACAATGAATTCCTTACAATCATTCATCAACATTGTAGATCAATTTAAATGTTGTCAATTTTATTCCAGCGTTTAGACTTAAGATTATCGCGTACAAAACAACACCGACATGAATGCGACTTTGTCATACAAAATAATTTGCATGATTATAACCGAGGAAAGATAAACTATTTACATCGTTCTTTGTGAGCCATGTTTCACTTAAAATCATCAGGTTTTTTACATTCCTTTAATGATTGGAACATTTTTTTTTAATTTATGCAAAAAACCCTATTTTTTTTTATATATTCGCGATAATTATAAGTCTAAACGGTGGTATAAAATTGACAACATTTAAATTGATCTACAATATTGATGAATGATTGTAAGGAATTCATTGTTTATGGGCGTTCTATTGTTATTGGCTCGTTGTCTAAAAAATTCACAATGTAAATAGTTTATCTTTCCTCGGTTAAAAACATGCAAATTATTTTGTACGACAAAGTCGCATTCATGTCGTTGTTTCAATTTTTGTACGCGATAATCTTAAGTCTAAACGGTGGAATAAAATTGACAGACTAGTCTTAAAATACAATGACAAACTAGCTGCTGTAGAGATTTGTGTTGATTATTGTAAGGTACTGATTATAGGTATATACAGAACGGATATAGGCAAATTTTAAAGCAAATATTGTAAATTTCTTTTTAAACCCACCTCCAAGTACAGTGCAATCCAGATACTGTACGGAACAAAGTCAAAAATAAAGGCTTGTTTGTACGTAAATATCATATCAATAAATTCTAAGCTATGCACTGAGGTTTCAGAACATTTCACCATGTTCAGAATCAATAAAAAACCAAGTATGTATTCCGCTGAAAAAACAACAATAAAATTAGACTTTGCATTGGAGAGGAAAGCCATGCAAATGAAGTTACTAATGAGCCTCTAGTTTACCTAAAGTCAATGTAATAAAAGTGTAAGTCAAGATAGCACATGCTCTAAGTATGTGCTTCGGCCGTCGTATACGACGAAGTTCATGTTCTGTCTCCATCGCAGCTTTTATGAGAACCGGCCAGTTTCTGGCCAATCTTAGCAATAGTGAGATAGTGAAGACCGTAAACATAGAGAAGATAAGATTCGCTGAAAATTAAAAAGTACGCTATGTTATACAAAAAAACTGCGTTACTAGATGGTCTACTAGGTCAATGACTGTAAGTCAAGTCAATGGACTATATGTACAAAAGTTGTCCTGTCAAATAAAAGTAGCAAAGTCAGCAATGAGGCGACCTTCATTTCACGATTCATTTTTTTTCCAATAGGTTCGTAAGACAGCTCTGAGGGCTTACCACAGGTTTTTATAGTTTACGAAAACTTTATAAGTTTCGGTATCTTTCCATACATTTTCAGTACAGCGCCTCTAGGGAAACGTGCATGAACTACGAAAATGTATGGAAAGATACCGAAACTTATAAAGTTTTCGTAAACTATAAAAACCTGTGGTAAGCCCTCAATACGTCAGAACGTATTACGCGGTTTTTAATATCATGATCTTACTCGGCGGCTTTAAAGTGTGCGTTTAGGGTGACACACCAGGAAAAAATGGTCATAGAGCCAAGCAAGTTCGCGAACTTGCTCGTACGTCTATATCCTTTAAATACCTACTTACCATATAACTGAGTTATATGAAGGCACTTACCAGATCCATTCAATGTCATATCGTATTCAATGAATGAGCAAGCAGACAGTAACATCATGATCGTCATAAAAAATGCTGAAGCGGCGTAGTAGACTGTGTAGGTAGACTTTAAATTAAACCTTTATTGAAAAAAAATATATTTTATTCCTGGTGGCGCCTGTGGCTGCCTACGCCTTCGATAATAAGTAGACACCGGGAAAAGGGATGGGTTAATTCAAGGAACGTGCACTAACCTGGATAACTCCAACAGCAGCTTGTAAGGCCGCCAGCGCCTGTCCCAGGAACAACTCGATATCTCCACGGTACGCAACGACGCACACCAAACTTTAGAGAATTGAAAATAATGCACGAAAAGACTATTGTAATCTTTCACAGTACACGACAGCGGGTTTTGCGAACAGTTCTTAACACCTCTCGCGGAAACGGTCAGCCGTATGGATGCGACGCAAAGGAACGGCGGCGCGTCGATCCCAAGTTGTCTACGCGACGACTTGCTCACGATGACTCGAGACGACTGCGGGTATATATGGCGGTGCACGTATGGGAAACGGATAGAAAGATGAGGGTAGGTAGGTATAGGATCGGAAAGGCATCGGTTTTTATTAACAAGACTTTATAAATGCTAATAGGTGGCGTTACCAATTCCCTTATAATTATTTCATCATTATCATTTTAGCAATAAGTACCTAAAATCTAATTTTTTTTTAAATTATTTTACAATTAGGTATAAAGCGCTTTTTTAATTTAATGTTTAGTATTCATCCATTGAGACATCTTCAAGTGAAAACTGTCAAAAATCGTCCGAGCATATTTGATAAATAAACTTCAAAATGTCAAATTTGCACGAAAACAAAGTCGGGGCGTAAGGGCGTAAGTAAGTAAGCGTTCTTATCTTATCTTATCTTATCTTAGAGTTTTTAACCGACTTCAAAAAGGAGGAGGTTCCCAATTCGTCGGAACCTTTTTTATATGTATATTCACCTCTAATTCCGTCGATTGTGGACCGATTTTCAAACGTTTTTTTGTTTAAAAGTGTAAACACACACACACACACACACCGCACAGGTGATTTCATATAAATTTTATTCCTGAGGGATTAGTACTTTTCCCAGAAAACTTAAAAAACCTCAACCTCACTTGTAATTTTCGCCCTATGATCAATATATCCGTCAATTGTGAACCGATTTTCAAAATTCTTTAGGGCATGAAGTAAGAAGTGATTTATTTGAAGTTGGTTTATTTTTTTCAAAAGTCCTACTTGTGGTGCAGACACTTTCTTTCCACGTTTGTGGCTCTAGATTATAATTATCTCTATGTAATCATCCATTAATTTATTCACTCATTTACCCAATTCACTCATTCATTCATTCATACACCTTCCATTCACTTATTTACATACCATTCATTCTTTCAGTCATTCAATCACTCGTGCATTATAATCGGTCAAAATAGGTAATTTTTGAATGGAAATACAGCTGGACCTCTAAGTAGGCACAAATAAGGAGGTCTTGATTAGAACAAAACTAAATTAAACTTGCGAGTGAGTCGTTTCTAAAGCAAAATATTTTGTACCTTATGTGTTCAGCGGTAGAGTAGTTTAAGCCGTCAACAGGAAAGAATCCAATCCAACGACACACCCTCATGATATGGCGCAAGCACAAGTAGAACTCACAATAGCGTTTCCGCATTATTTGTTTGATAATTTCCAAGGTAGAATACCTAAACAACGATGTTACGACTTATTTCATGATCTTCAAATAAAGTAAAATAGGCTGGTGAAGCGCTCGTGGTTAACTTCGGTGTTTTTAGCCGATCACCTTGGTTAACAACACTCCGCCCGGTCATTACTTGGATGGGTGACCCATTAGTAACATTTAGATTTGGGCGATTCCATGCTTCGGAAGGTGTTTCAGTCGGCGGCCTAAAAACTCCGACACCAGAATCACTAGCTCATACGGAGAAGAAGAACGCTGGTGTTGTTTTTAAAGAACACAAGCCTATTCAGTCCGCTGACTAAACATAGGTCTCGGGTTGAGAATCTGAGGACACAGCTTCTTTGCACCACCGAAGCTGCTGTCCGTCACAGGCTGTGCTTCAGATGGGCCAGTGCAAGCTTCAGCTGTGCCGGTGCAGGCCTTGCCGGTGTTAGGTTTTGCCATGCCGCAATCAGTTGGCTGCCAGGGCCCCGTTTGTTATACAGCAGGGTCTACCACAGGCAGGTGAGGTTTTCTTAGTTCCAAAAATGGATCTATGAATCCCTTACATCCATCTTTGGAACCCAAAAATGACAAGTAAAGTCACTTTTAGGTTCACTTTTATTCACTTCAATTATCAACAACAAGTAAAATTGTCTACGTCAAAAGCATTCGGTTGGCCTACAACATGGTTAATATGGAATGTTGGTTCATAGAGAGTTATTGCCAACATCTGATTTTTTGAGTAGGCTACCCGAAGACTTCCAACCATTGTGACTTACTTTATCAGAAGTCTAGTTTTCTCCAAGTAATCTTTTGGAAACCAGTGAATACTCGAGTGTATGGAATAGTGACACCGTATTAAGTTCGTAATAGGTACAATTCTACTACTTCTAAGAGCATCTTTATACAATGCGTCACGATTTTAATCACTTTGTCGGGTGTCAAATCAACTCTTTTGGTTACCAAAGTTAGTAATCTAGCTTTTAGCTTTTAACATCTTCAACAACGGCTGTTTTATTTTTGTTTAATAAATAAATAATTATTATAATAACAAATAAACGCAATCCGACATAAACAACTGCTGGGTCGTCCCATCCAGATCTCACCCAAGATGGATGCAATATCAGGTTACATTACAATTTAGATCAGTATAGCTATAAACAATTTGTGAACAAGTTAATTGTTAATTGTTTTTTTGGTGTATGAGGTTCCAACCCCCATCTTCGGAACCCAAGCCAACCTCACCTGCACGTGGTGCACCCTGATTAACAACGATCGGGGCTCTGGCGGCCTGCTGATTGTGGCATAGCACAGCCTACATCAGCACATCTAAATCCCCTGACCACCGACGGGCAGCAGCGTCGGTGGTGCGAGAAGCTGTGCCCTGCGATCCCCCTTTATTAGGGGAGGCCTATATCCAGCAGTGGACTGATTTAGGCTGGTGTGGTGTGGAATTGTTTTAGAGACGCCCATTTTTATTTAAGCCATTTCAGATTGTTAATGACTTGTCTTAGTTATAAAATTGGTTCAATAGTTGCATGCTTTACGATGTCGCATTGTTAAATGTGAAGGGCTTGGCTGTTCCAAAGTGACATTATTATTTCTGTATAACTTCTGTCAGTGAGCAAACAAATGTAAATATCAAATGTTATGATGTAAGTACTAATAATTGTATTTAACCTGAATGAAAGTGACATGTAGGCATTTTGGACAACCCGTCCGTGGAGTAATCGGCTAACTTTGTTTGCAAACAGAAATCATTGACACCGATCCTGTTTTAACAAACTGTGACAATTTGTCAATTACCTTCATTGAATTTCAACGGATGAAAAGTAAAAGTTTGTAAAAACAGGATCGGTGTCAATAATTTCTGTTTGCAACAGAGTTAGCCGATCATTGAAAATAAGCTGACGTTTTAAAGCCTGCGCTTTCGTAACGTAAGTTTTAAATATTCGTACCGTAAAATCGTATCGTACCTACTGAAATACAGAAGTGCTCAGATCTAAATGCTTACACCCATCCAAGTTGTGACCAACCGGAGTGTTGCGTTCTCGGAGTGATCAGCACGCACATACTTTTTTTTATTATTTCAAGATTTTTTTTACTTTTGTGACTATCTGTCAAAGTACATATATTTTAGTCATTGTATAGAATACCAACCTGTGCTATACCTACCACCACACAACCATATAGGCTCCTCTAATAAAGGGAATATGCGTATAATTTCGACGCTGGGCATGCGGATTGGGAATCGCAAGGCACAACTTCTCACACCGCTGACGTTGCTATCTGTCGGCGGCCTGGGATTTAGTTGTGCCGGTGTCCAGCTGCGCTATGCCACAATCAGCCGGCTGCTAGAGCTGTGTTTCTTACTTGGCACCTGCAGGTGAGGTTGGCTTGTACCCTTGGTGTTCTATACCTACCTGCAATAAATAATTTATTATTCAATTTTATTTATTTATTCCAATCTGAATACCAGTATTCAAAATTTGTCTCAATATCTTCCAATGGCACGGGACCTACCTGGCTATTATAAAATTACATTGAGAGCGGAAAATAATTTCGATCTCGGTGAAGGTACTTGTGATAGCCATCGTAGAAATAGTAGTTGCTCTGTAATAGACATTCATTTTTGTCAAAATATGTGATCGACAACCAATTATTCATACTAATAAAAACTAGCTAATAAAATGTCTTGTTGGTTACTACTGCATTAAGTACCGGTTTTGGTTCTGCAAATTAAAACACACGGTATAAATAAGTACTACCTAAAAAGATAGATACTCAATGGGTCTTCATCATCATCAGTCAGCTTCTGCCTTTCGCAGATCGTCTCTCCATCTGGCCAGAAGAGCGTCCTACACTACATATTCGGTCAGATAGGGAACCCATTTTGTTTCTTGATCTGTGGCATGTAATTCAGTATGCCACATATTTTTTGCTTTTAAATTAAACACTGAGCTAAAATTTAGGAATTACTTCACGGTAAAACCTAAAAATTATGAACCGTCAAACGAAAAAATTAAATATTGCTTAAAAATTCAACGATCCTCTACTAATGTCCTTTCTAACATTCTTTAAACTAATGTTCTTTAGACGGCTCATAATTTTTAGGTTTTTCCGTTTAATTAAAAAGCAAAAAATATATTCTTTAAATTTTCTGTGTGTTTCTAAAGTGATGTAAAATATGGATGACGAATGAAATATTCGAATAAGTCCGTCATTTACACTATCAAAAAATATTGGACACGTATTTTTTTTGTCAATTAAGCAAAAAATTACAGAGATATAGTGCGTTGAAGTTCCGCGTGACGTCACGGCTTTTTACCTAGCCGAGTCACGAGCGAAATTCCCCCGAACTTTGATGCTCTTTATCTCCGTCAAATTTTATTTATTTGATAAATTAAAAAATACGTGTCATCCCTATTCAGAAGATTGTTGACGTTATGTTGGGGTAAAAGAGTTCGTGAGTGGAGACCACCACTCGGCAAACGTAGTGTAGGACGCCCTCTGGCCAGTGGAGTAACGATGTGCACAAGGCTGCTTGTAGAAGGTTGATGAGAATAGGGCGCAATCGCGCTCCTTAAGGGAGGCTTGTGTCCAGTATTTATAAATGGAATAAAAAACGAACTCTAATTTGGAAAACATACATTACTCAAAATATATTTACCATTGGAAATTGAACCTGCTTTTCTTACGGAGATATTTTGCAAAACGATTGCAGAAAAAAATATTCGTATAGAAAACAACGACAACTAACTAAAAAATATTTATTCTGAAATATTGCATATTTTTTGTGCACCTCTTTTTAGTTGTCACTAAAGATTGCAATACGTTTTAAAATTGGCATATTTCCCAAACCGCGATTGGAACCTATGGAGGTTTATCCATGGACTAAAGTCATTGTCCTCACTATTTTTATTAAACTCTCCACTCCAGCCTATATCAGTCCACTGCTGGACAAAGGCGTCCTATAAGAAAGGAGGATATGCCCACGTTACGCATGCGGGTTGCGGATCGCAAGGCACAACTTCTCGCACCGCCGGCGCTGCTCCCTGTCGGCGGCCAGGGGATTTAACTGTGCCTGTGTTAGGCTGTGCTATGCCGCAATCAGCCGGCCGCCAGAGCCCCGTTTGTTAGTTAGCAGGGTGCACCACGTGCAGGTGAGGAACAAATGTTTGTATTAAAGACCCTCACTCGCAACTTAAATTCGAGGCCCGGGCAAAGGATCGCTCCGTACATCGCTATCTCTGTTTTGCTGATGAATGATTCAGCCGTGGCGTCCGGGCGGGATGGTAATATTGGCCGCTAAGATTTTTCCAAGAATTTGGTTGTTTTCCGTAATACCAAAAATGATGACCTTGTGTATTATTTACAAAGTATTGGTAGTCTGTAAGAAGATAATATAAGCTATGTTTCTTATCAAACAACACATAATATATTTGAGGAAGAAAAGTGGTCAGTTTTGGCATTAAAATATGCAAAATGCTTTATTTCATTTTAAGTATTAAGTATCAGTAAAACTGTCGGATAAATACTATTGGAATACAAATAATACAACAATATAGTGGAAATATGCTTGAATTAGAAATCATTTTGGTATAACGTATATAGACGGATGGCAATCCGTCCGTCGGAAGCCCCTTAATTTGCAAATATTAGTCTCAATTTAGGGGTTTTCTATTTATAATTTGTATGTTTTTTCAAAAAAGTATTTAAGTAGTATATCAGTTTAGTTTGAGGACATTATGTTTTTTTTTACTGAAATAATTTATCAATCCAGCTATATCAAATATCAAAATATTAAATATCAAATATATTTATTTCAAATAATTTTGTACATGGTTTCTTCCTATCCTTAATTTTATGCTTAAACAGACTAAATGATGGTGACACAGTGTTCGGATAGAATTGCTCTATCTCTCAGCCGAACTAGTCAAGAACTGTATCTCGACGGGTAGGTTTAGTCCTATATCTGTATATTCTGTATATTATCTACACCTAGTCATTATAGCTTTACTTGCCCATACCTATGTAGAGTCCAAGGGGTGAATAGTTCTAGTTCCAAGGTCGTTGTATGGAATTGTTTTGATTTCTCACAGAACTTGTGCCAAATCGTGTTTTGTTAGGTAAATTCTGTCATACATATTGTTATCGAAATCTCACCTTCACCTTGACATAAACTTCTATTTGATATATTTGTTTTAACAAGTTACATACATGTTAATTTATATATAATTGATACTTCAAAAATAAGTATGTATTTTTGAAATCGGATTATTGTCAAAGATCTAAATAACCTCCAACAACATCATTATCAGCCTAAAGTAGTCCAATACAGACATACCAAAATGTTTTAAAACGGAAGTTATCAATCAGTGCGTCCTTATACCTGACATGACATCCGGAGTCGAAACCTGGACAGTCACAGTACTACTGTACTGTGACTGGTGGACTAGTAAGTCCACCAGTTTAAAGTCGCTCAACGAGCTATGGAAAGAGCCAGGCTTGGAGCTTCTCTGAAGGATAGAATCTACAAAGAGACTATCCGACATAGAATTAAGTTGTCGGCATAGCTTAGAGAATTAACAAGCTGAAGTGGCAGTGGGCTGGCCATATCTGCCAACGAATCGACAACCACTAGGGCAAACGAATTCTTGAGTGGAGACCGCGGCTTGGCAAACCTAGTGTAGGACGCCTCTGTCGAGCTCAGGACAGGGCGCATTGGCGCTCGTTAGGGGAGGCATATGTCCAGTAGTGGACTGCTATAGGCAGATGATGATGATGATGATTGGATATAAGCATCCACTACCTAATGTGTGCCATTGCACCCTGTCGTCAGCTAGACGCATCCAGCTTCTACCAGCAGCTTTTTATAGATCGTCACTCCACTTGGCTGGTGGAGTGGGTCTCCCCTACACTATGCTTGCCCAGACGCGATCTTCACACAAGAACTTGTTTACACCGTGAAGGTTGTTGGTTCCTCGGCAGATTTTATCAAAATTTCAAACTTGACAAAAGTTTCTGAAATTATGTTTCGTCCTTCACGCCAAAACTACTAAAACGAGCTGAAATATATATGCAACAGTAAATGCTATGTTTGATCATTTGACCACGAGAGGGTTACCACAGGAGAAAACTAGTCGACAATGTTTTGAGTAGAAAACCAAAAGTGATATCTGCTTAAGAGAAAACACCTTTAAAATAGATGTAAGTTTTTAAACACTCTAGAATATCCGAAAAGAAAATTTAGATGAAAATTAAGTCCCTTAGTAAATTCATTAAAAGTTGTCCACTTTCCCCAATAATCGAGGATTAGGGCGAAATGTTATCTTTAATTAGTTTTGCTGGCTTCTTTTGGAAACATACGGGGACATTTTGCACTACTAATCTTCTCTCTTCTTGTACTAAGCTTCTCTAAGGTAGGTAATATTTTCTGTAAATAATTTTTTACTTTAATTTTTTTTTCATTGTCATAGATGCCTTACCATAATGCGTATCACTGTTGCTGCTGCGCTTTGACGGTGGCACTACTGAAAAGCAGTGCTGCAGTTGCTTCCATATTTCTGCAGCTTACACTGACTGGGGATCTCTCATTTGGTTTTGGATATTTTGTGACCCAAGTAAATGTTTTTATCTTTATTTGTATTCTATAGACAATAGTTGAAACACTAAGGAAAACTAAATCTTTGTGCAAACGTGACACCCTGCCACTTTAATCTTTAAAAAGACGGCTGCACTATCGCGCTCTCACGAACATTATGTAGAAATATGCCCGTAGCGTGCTGGGCAAGCAGGTTCAAGATTGCAGGGCACAGCTTCTCAAATCACCGACGTTTTGCCTAGCAATGGAAAAGAGTTATAGCTGTAAAGATATTATGCTTCGCTATGAAGCACTTGGCCCGCTGCCAGAGCACCGTTTATTAGTAAGCAGGGTGCTTTATGGGCTAGTAAGGTTGGCTTGGATTCCAAAGATGGAAATGGAGACCCTTACACTGCTACGTCTAAAACTCATCTTCCTTACAAAGCATGAAAATACAGTGTTTTTAACAAAATGTATATATATTTTCTCGTTTGCCTTTTGAGCAATTACGAAGAAGCGTGTTTTATTTGCTCACTGTTATAGTAGCGTTTATCAATAAAATGTTCTCGCGAATGTTTTCACTCCAAATCTGGTAATCTCCACTAGATTATTTGATACCGAGGTTGGCACCAGGTACTTTAAGCCAAGTCTACATTCAACAAATCCACCAGCTATTTTACAACCTCAGACATCCGTGTTGACTCTGTGTTATTGTAGAAGGCTTTTGCCAAAATTGATACTGTAAAACCGGTAAATACGATACGTTGCGGCACCGTATGGCAAAGATTTTATCGCGTTGATGTCAACATAGGCGGTGCGGCATCGCAATGTTGCTAAAATCCTTACCGAGAGTAAGGGCGAGTGTTGAATAAAAAATACTACAAATAAAGCGTACCACTCCATCACCGTACCGCGTAAATTACTTCTCTACTCGTTTCGCTGGTTGGGTGTCTATTGCAAGTCCGGTTTGGAGTGAGTCCAGTGCAAGAGCGCATCGCTTATGCCGCGTATGCCACCGCAACGCGTCGTGTGGCCCCCCACTGGGTAACATATTGTTACCTGTTTCCACTCAGGTTGGTAATGGGCAAAGTACCTGCTGCTCCTGAATTATCAAAATAATGCCTGCGGAAAATTTAAAAATTAGGCGGTTAAGTGATATCTTTGTTAGGTGATAGAGATAGGGAACTATAGGTCCATATTTCTTAATGTTAGTGATTTGCTACATTTTGGTTACCATATTTTTTGTACAGAGTATTTTTTTTTTTCATTTAGAATTTACTGAAATAACTACTCAAAGCGGTATTATACGACAAAAGGCTTAATATTATGCCACTTTGAAAATATTAAGAGCTTTGACCTAATATTTTTAATATTTAGCTACACAATATTTTAGCTCATCTTGCCTAAAATAGGATTTTTACCAACATTTCTTACAAATCCGAATAACTTTTGAACGATTGAGTATCAGGGAACATACATGGGGGCTAAATCGATAAGCACTGAAGTCTCTATCGATTCTGAAGTCTCTAATGATCCATACTTCTAGTTACACCATGTATTTCAGCGGGGGAATCGAACCCACACACAATCTAGAACGCAGAAATCAATGCTACTAATAAAGCCAGTATTCGGTGTCAAAACATATCAAAGTCGACATTAACAAATAACCAACCTTGTAAAACGTGAATATCACTCGAAGCGATGACTGATAAGAAAACATCAATAATGTTGGATAAACAAACAAACAGTTCAGGTTTACAAGTTGTGCAATGATGTAATGGGGCCGAAGCACGAATAATTTCGTATCGTAAAATTTTGGCAAATATCAAAGCGTAGATACGATTTTATAATAAACTAACTTCCGCCCGCGGCCTAGCTCGCGTAGTACCGGGATAAAACGCCTATGCGTTAATCCAGGTCACAAGCTATGTATATTCCAAGTTTCATCCAAATCCGTTCAGTAGTTTTTGCGTAAAAAAGCAACAAACATTCATCCATTCGTCTATACATCCATACTCAAAAACTTTCTCATTTATAATATTAGTATAGGAAATTGGATATATAAATTTTAAAAAGGCTTTATTCACTGACTTATAATCTATGTATAATCTAATTATAACTAAGTACATACTTTTATTTATTATTCTAACTCTTAAACAGACACGCGCGATCATTTGTAAGTCAGGTTGTCCTCTGACAAAGGCCTCCTCCATATCGTGTCATTGGATACGGTCTTAGCACAGTCTGCACCATCTCCTGGGCCAATTGACATCCACTACTTCACTGGTCTGCCTCTGTTGCGCAATACGACATTATACGATTTCATTAATCAAAATAGTACAATACGCTTACGATTCAAGATGTCTAAATATTCATGCTTCGGTCTCTGTAAAGGTGTGTCCAAACATTACACGGCAAGTGCGCGGGTGTACATTTCTACCGCGCTCTTTTTAAGACTAAACTGACGAATGTTTGCACGGCACATCCAAGATAAGCCGCGCGCTTCAGTTCTTATCAGAACTAAAATGAAAGCGGCTGTGTGTGTCGCAGCTTTGCATATAAATGTCCAAACATAAACAATGACTAATGATTACTAAAATTTTCGTGCGCGGTAGGTAGACAGAACCATTCGCGCGCGGCAGTCATCCAATCACAGCGCGGCAAGCGACGCGCGGCAGCCGCGCCCGATAGCCGCTCAATGTATGGACACACTTTTATGATTTGATTATCGATTCAGTTAAGTTGCTAAAACTGCAGGTGAAAGTCAGCATAGTCAAAGTTTTAAAAGGTTTTTAAATGAACAATTAAATATAGTCATATTATCATTACCACACAACATCGTCTAGCAAAAAATTGAGAGCTTGAATGAAGGACTTCATATAGACTACTTACTTATTTTTTGTAAATAATACACACATTATAAATTGTAGAAAATACCCAGACCCGAGAAAATATTTGCAGATCATATCAAACATTTGTCTCGCGGCGAGAATCGAACCTTCTGCGTCTGAGGTGGGTCTTGGCCAACTCCGCCAAAGAGGTCGTCGTATATAGTACGAGTGACGTAAAAAGAACGCTGGAAATAGTGGACGGGGTGTTATTGCACACGGGTAAATAACGAGAAATCGCCTAGCTTACTGCCAACGTTCTTTTTACATGACGCGACCTGTAAATTCAAATATACACGGAACCCTAAATGTTTATCTATATCACAATCGTTTATTGACCAACGAAGGTATTACAGAAAACAGTAAACAACGGTAGCCACTCGACTAAATACCACCTGACATTGTCACAAAATGGACATCGAAGCGATGCAGAAGGACAAATTTCAGAAGTACAAAAGTGATTGGACATGTAAGCAATTATCTTGTATTTACGAACTACACCCACGGCTGGATAAAAATATGCTAAAAAAATAATAAATAATAATAATGCGGGACGTAATCACACAGCATCATGTAACCCCAAACTAAGCAGAGCTTGGATTATGGGAATCACATGATTGATATACTACACATTATATATCTGTGCCACAGACGCCGTCAATATATAGAGGCCTATAATGATTTGCCTGTCTAGAATTACAAATGTGCAATATGTGAGCTTTAAGTAATTATAGCGTGAAAGAGGGACAAACACACACCGCTCTATATTAGTCCACTGCTGGGCTTTGTCCTTCCCTAAAATAGGGAGATATCCCCATAGTCCCCACCCAGGGCATGCGGGTTGGGGATCGTAGGGTACAGCTCTCGACAGACAGCCGTTTTGGCGGTCAGGGAATTTAGCTTTACCGGTGTCAGGCTGCGCTATGCCGCAATCAGTCAGCTACCTGCCCTGCCTACCCTGCTAACTAGCCTGGGCTTCTGGGCCGTGCGGATGGTGAGATTGGCTTAGGATCCGAAGACGTGCTCTGAGGGGTGTAAGGAGGTCAGATCAAAATACGGTCGGTCACCTATCCGAACAGAAACCTTGGTTCAATAAAAGGTCACGCACGTTAAACATAACAAAATTAACTTGTCAAAGTCAAAATAAATGAGTTATTTTCAGATGCTCAAAAACAAAATGATTTACAAGATCTAAGAGTAAATTAGAAAAACGTGTTTTGAGTTGGAAGCTAATTGTAACTGGCAGAGAAACGTGATGAAAGCACGAAGTTGAAATAGTATTTTTTCTAAACCTGGAAATTCATTATCATCATCATCCGCAGTTTGATTTTGCCCACTGTTGAGTATAGGCCTCCCTTGCTCATACGATTGGATCATGATCACCGCATCTTTATTTCATCCACTGCTGAGTAATAGGCATCCCTTGCTCTTGCTACTTGCCACTAAAATTTAATTTGTGTTTATTTTGTTTACTAACTTTTTGAAATAATTACATAAAGTGCCTACACAGCTAACTTTATTTATGTAGCAGGAAGCTATTAAAAATAAAATATATTATAAATTCTAAGTGACACTTTACTAACAGACAATGTTTCTAAGTTTATATCTTAGTAGTGGTGCAAAGCATTGAAGCATTGTGGTGTGACTTCCTCGGTGCTTTTAGCATATTATCCGGGTTGAGCAATACTCCACCCGGTCACTACTTGGAAGGGTGACCGTATTGTGGCATTTATATCTGTGTGCTTCCGTGCTTTGCAAGGCACGTTAACATGTTGGTCGATATGCCACGGTGGAGGCCTTCGGATGGCGTAAAAACTCCGCGCTAATGTTGGCCACTAGCTCATACAAAGACTAAACACGGGAGCGTAGCATTATCTTGATCGTAACCGCGTAGAGAATTGCGTAGCATATAAGCAGCGTAGCATTGTGTAGGTATCAGCAGAGTGAGATTGCGTAGTACATACATAGCGGCGTAGCAGTGAAGTGCTACGTCTACGAAATGTTTAATTGTACTACGTTTGATTTCAGTAAAAAATTGTATCTTATAAAGCCGCCCCACTGGTGGCAGTGGGGCGGCTTTATAAGCTAAGATAAAATTGAAAAATTCCTACATACTCATAAAAATTCACCTACCTAAAATAGATGAATGAAAGCCTCTGTCTGCCCTCTACTTATTGCCATCGCCTATTGGGTCCACATTTCATTCTACCACACTATACTGCGCTAAGTCCTTTTATCCATGTAATAACAGTAAATATATTGAGTAAGCATTTTGTACGAGATGATTTCATAGTTATGACGATCTCACACAAAAATTCTAGCTTATAGCCTGTTGGATAACTAGTATCAGTTGCCTATCAGCCATTTTTGACCCACTGGCGGGTTCGGTCTTCTTTTGATTATGCCACTCACCTCGATCCTTCGCTAATCTGAACTAGGTAAGTAGGTAGGTAGGTATTAGCTTTATACAATTCTGTGCTTAGTACTTTTATTATACAGAGCTTGTTCTCGAAGTTAATCTAACAGAGCTTACTATAAGCCTTAATAGATATTGTTTAACTCAACGTATGGGAATAATAGATCCTAAAAACTACCCCAACTTAGATAAACCTGATAATTTTATTTTTATTTTATTTTATTTATTTAGATGCACAAACACATTACAACCATTTAAAAACAAAATTATATAAAAACACAGATTAGAACTAGGTAGTAACATAAAAATATGTGCATACAGAAAAATATAAAAGTAAAAGGTAAATCATCAAGCAAACTATACAAACTTTACAAAAGACTTAATTATAATTAGACCTAAACTTCTAAAAACAACAATAAAACAATAAAAAAGAAGGCAGAAAAAACAAAATTACAATTAACTAGATAAGTCTATATAACTATAACTATATAACTAACAAGTCGGTATTGGTATTACATATTTTAATGGTTTAATATTTTAAAAAGAGACTAAGTAACAAACTTATTTATTTTATTTTATGACTAACAAACATCTAGTGCTTTGGAATGGAGGATGTCTTTGACATTTTTTATGTATTGGCTCAATTTAGAAACAAATATATCCAGTTGTATATTATTTTTAGCCATTTCATTGTACTGACGACGACGATAATGTATTTCAATTTCAATTTTCAATTTCAATTTCAATTTATTCATATTAAATATAACATTACAGAAAAATATCCAAGGCGTTATACATAAAAAAAAATAGCTTAATTAACAAAGGTAGGTACATCTTATTATATAAAAAATCTTACAACTAAGAACACAAGACATATGTAGTGTAAGTAAAAATGTAGGTACATATGTGTACATCTACCGTCTGGATGTTGTAGGACATACAAAAATAAAATGAGCAAAGGTCAATAAAAAATGTATAAAAATGAAGATAAAATAAGGTCCATTAATCTAATAAGTAGCTAAAAATATTTCACCATGGAACAAGCTTATTTGGTTGTTCACAATAGTCCATGCAAAACCTATCAATAACCATCCAGTTACTTGCAAAGACATCTAACTCTACATTGGAGTTGGTTAAAGCATTGAGGTGACGCTGTGCGCGGCAGACTGGAGATTGCTGTCGTGCAACTGTGCGCGCTGGTCTTGGAGCGAAGAGTGGTACCCGCCCTGGACGGAATCTAGCACGGTTTTCCGGTACACAAAGTCGACTAACCTCCATCAGTAGCTCAGGACAGTTAAGGAATCCCCTTAAAACGCGGCATATTGTGACGATCTGCTCATATAGTCTACGAGTTTCTAATGAGTTGAATCCAAGTGTACCCTGAAGAAATTTGGTAGGATACATGAAGGGGTAGTAGCCGTATACCTTTCTGTATAGGAAACGCAAAAATCTTTTCTGTACTTTCTCTAACATTAAAGTATACGTCACTTCATGAGGATTCCACACACACGCACCTGACTCAAGTTTCGATCTAACGAGTGAAGTATATAAGAGTTTAATGGCACTTAGGCTTGTAAATTCTCTGCAGTTTCTGGTAACGAAACCTAGCTTTTTGAAACAATCAGTTGTGAGTTTAATGATATGGTTGTGAAAGTTAAGTTCCGAATCAAATATAACACCTAGGTCTTTAACCACCAGCGGTCGTGTCAAAAGCTCTCCATTTAGATTGTATGGCATAATAATGGGTTGTGTGGATCTTGTAAATGTCATAACCTGGCATTTAGAGATATTAAGATTTAGCCCATTTTCCTTACACCAAAGTAATATATTTTCTAGATCTCGTTGGAGTGCAAGGCTGTCATCCAAATTTCTTACCTTACAGAACAGTTTCAGATCGTCGGCATACATTAACCCCTTCGCATAAGTGAGATTCTGGGTAAGATCGTTTACCATTAGTGTGAATAACAGTGGGCCCAGCGATGATCCTTGGCTTATACCTGATCTGGTGTGATATGATGGAGAATCAAAGCAACCGAGTCTCACAAACTGTTTTCTATCGCGTAGGTAGTCAGCAAAGAATCGAAGTAGTTTAGGTGTGAATCCAAACGAGCTTAATTTATAAAGAAGGACATCATTATCTACATGATCAAAAGCTTTCTGGAAATCGAGATATATAACATCTACCTGTATTTTGGAATCAAGTTGATTAGAAATGTAGTCAGTAAGTGTGAGTAGGTTGGTATTCACTGACCGTCCCTTTCTAAAGGCATGCTGGGCGTCGTTGAGATAAGGTTCGATTTGCCTATATAATTTTGATTGTAACGTACTCTCAAATAATTTTGCCAGGGAAGAAAGGATTGCAATTGGCCTGTAGTTACTAGCTAACGTCTTGTCCCCAGTTTTTAAAATAGGAACTACTCTGGATTGTTTCCATACCTCCGGATATGTACATGTCTTTAGTGATAAGTTAAAAATATGTGATAATGGAGATGAAAGTTGTGATTTAAAAGCTTTTAATAAGTAAGGTGGAATATTATCAGGGCCTGCGGAGTTTTTCGGCTTAAGTTTTTGTATAAAATATTCTATTTCACATGCTGCAAATTTTGACACACTAACATGCGAATAGTGATTCGTTGGTTGTATTCGATCAGTATCAAGATTAGGCGTTTGGGGTAAAAATACGCTGCTAAAGTATTGCGCAAAAGCAGTCGCTGCAGCTTGGCCGTTATATTTATTACCCTCGTGGGTTATACACGGATCAAAACCTCCCTTTGTTCGTAGATTTTTTATATAATTCCAGAAAGACCGTGGGTTTGACACAATTTTATTCTGAACATTTGTTGTGAAATTTTGATGTGCTATGTG
Organism: Horisme vitalbata; assembly: GCA_951804965.1. Taxonomy (NCBI): domain Eukaryota; kingdom Metazoa; phylum Arthropoda; class Insecta; order Lepidoptera; family Geometridae; genus Horisme; species Horisme vitalbata. The sequence continues at coordinate 5,623,792 of OX638096.1, forward strand.
AACTTTGTACTTTATCGAAGCTCTTATTGCTGTAAAAAAGCTATAAACATGTGGATCTTTGCTTGTTTTCCAAATTTTGTGTAGATTCCATTTAATTTTGATATCTGCAATGACTTCTTGTGTAAACCAGGTTGGAAACCTACGAGTAGGTTTGGAACTTCGTTTTTTTTTCGGGACGCTTAAATTAATGCAATTATATAATTTAGAATATAGTTTTTCTACTGCTGTATTTACATTTTGTTCTTCCAGAACCTCGCTCCAATCTATATCACACACGAGTTCATATAATAAATAAAAGTCTGCTTTACTGAAATTCCAGTCAGTACTAATGTCGATGTTACTAATCTCTAGCGGAACTTCCTTACTATAACCAACAATACTTAGTGAAATATCCAGTGGAGGATGGTATTGATTCTCCGGAATTCTTCTCTGTTTAAAAAGTAAAGATTTACCCCCGTGTTTATGTATAAACATAACCAAATATCATTTTATAACGCCCAATAGTGTAAAATGGTCGCTGTCATTTAAATTTGTGCATTGCACGTGATTTTTGCTTCAGTATACCCTATTTATTTAATGAAGTTTCGTAAACAATAACCTTATGTATATAAATTGTAAGTGACCAACTTACCTATCAATTATTACTGATTAGGTATACAACTGATTACTGATTAGGTACACCCTTGTTCAACTCTAACTTTAACATGCAAGACTCATACTTACCTCTTCAAAAATTATACAAAACAAAAACTGGACGAAGGAGACTTCTTCCTTACTACTTCCTCCTTCCTTCCTTTGGTTCTTCCAACAAACGGGTTTTTACCTAGGGTAGGAGGTAGTGATCTACTCTTAATTTTAACCGTGTCAAAATAGAAAATTTTATATTTTTGTATAAAAATAACATAAATGTTAGTAGGCAGGTATCTACATATTGGTTTGAAATAAACATATTTGAATTTGAAATGTGAATACAAATTTTAGATATCTGATCTTATAGAACAGTTATAATAAAATGTACGTTAAGGTTCCCAAATAAAGAGGTTTTGTATTCGTATATAAATCACAAAAAGTTTGTAAAGCATGTTGGCTCTACGATCCTCCTTCGATTTTAGGGCGCCGAGAACGCCAAACGTGATGTTTCGTCACTCTGATATAACTACGAGCGCTAGTGAATGGTGCGATGTAGTTCAGTAAGGAGATTATCTGAAGAAAAGGATCTACATCCCGCCCAGGCATTACGTGTTCGGCGGAGTGTCCGTGTTCTATTGATAATCAAACTATACTGAATGGATTCACCTGTATTTTCATCGCCCGATAATCCACGCCTACCAGTCAGCTACCAGTATTGGGTTCCTGAAAATGATAGTACGATTATTCTACCTACTCCCTATATGCATAAAATTGTGATTTATGAGCTAAAAAACCGTACAGATATTTTTTCATTTTAACATGAACAAGAGGAGTTATTGCATCTACTCTACGATTTACTTTTCATTCGAATCATCAAAATCAATGCCTAAAAAGTTATTAACTTGTTCGCAAACGAACCAAGGTCGCTAACATAGATCTTAGTGAATTGATGCGATTATATAAACGGGTTGAATGAACAGGTTTATTACTAAAAGCAACGAAGACGATAAAATTTGTTTCCCTAAAAATAAAACCGCCCTTTATAATAAAAGTGTTGTATGTATGGCTGCCCGTATATACAACAAACTTCCTCAAGCTGTATTAAATGTCCCTAGCCTGAATGTGTTCAAGGTAAAATTGAAAAAATGCTTGTAGAAAAAGCTTATTATAGTATTCGTGAATTTTTAGATGATAAGAACCTTGACATTTTTTTTTAAATAATGAAGACATATAATTTATAATGCTTGATATGTAATCTACCTATTGTATTGTAGTTTTGACCTCTCTTTAATGTTTGTGTGCCGTTAGGTGAAGCACAGAGATCCATGTTTACCTCTTTACCATCTGATATTGTATATTTACCTGTGTTTACAAACAAATAAATGAATTGAATTGAAATGAATTGAAAGAGCTTAGTTATTGCATTAAAGGTTTTACCGCCCAATGAGTACTTACAAAATTTGCAACATATTATATTGAAAACAAAATTTTCACACTACCTGCTCGAAAATGTTTCATTTTAAGTAATGCAGACCTTCACTGCATTTGAATTTGTTACGAGATTTGAATTTAGAACCGCAATTTGAAAAATTTGAATTTTTTTTTTGAAAATTTGACTTAAGTACCATCGGTCTCGGTACCATAGAGATTTCAGCAAAAAGAATTTATTTATTCGAAACTCGAACTAGCCTTCTTAGATGCTGCTTCCGAAATCAAAATTAGTTTTACCAGAAAGATCCAGCAAAAAGAAGTTTGTCGTTTTTGTTGTTGTAATACTCAGGACGATTACTAAGTTTCAACAAGTCAACATTTATTTGAACCATTTGAAAAATGCGTTCCGCTTTAGTTCTATGTAATTACAAAGAGACGAAACAAAGGTACGTGACATCAAAGAGAACTTAAGTACACCTTAGGTCGGGACAATTATATTGTACTTCTTTGTGGACATTTGTGCTTTATTCTCTTCCAGTTTCCGTCCGTGACTTTGCGTAGTACCGGAATAGAGGGTAGCCTATGTGTTAGTCCATTGGGGTGATTGGCTAGCTCTGTTGCAGACAGAAATGATTGACACCGATTCTGTTTTAATAAACTGTGCTAGTTTTTCAATTGACGTTCATTGAGTTTCGACGGATGAAATGTCAAAGTTTGTAAAAACAGGATCAATGTCAATCATTTTTGTTTGCAACAGAGTTAGCCGATCACCCCGCAGATATTATATTCTATCTATTTTTCTATACTTAGTACCTTTTTTTTAAGGTAATTGAAGGTGAACAAGCAAATGACCCACCTGATGTTAATTGGTAACCCAAACCATTACCTATCACAAAGCATTGCATCGTAGATCACGTTTTTTGAAACGTGCTCTACGATGAAACGCCCTGCGTCCATCTACCTGAGGCATGAAGATGATAAGCTTCTTGCCTGTAATCACTTGCACCCACACCTTTCAAGCCGAAACAAAGCAATGCTGCTTCATGGCAGAAGCATGGTGGCAGCACTTCCCTGGATGAGCCCTCCACAAAGAGCTCCTTTAAAATAAACCTACCTAACCTATAAAAAAGCAACTACATTTATTTTCAACCGTTACAAAGGTATGATACAAAAAATAAAAGTACAAGAGGAAAAAAAACTATGCTTACTTAGGGTAAAAAAGGTCCCTGTTATATAATAATGTGTTCTAGATATAAAAAAGCCATCAGAAACCATTATAAAAATATAAAACAAACCTTTAATAAATAAATAGGATACACCATTTTGGGTCCAAAAATTTAAGTTTCAGGTCAAACATTGTATTTCAGTTCCTAACCGCGGTTTTACACCTTTTGACACCCCAATTTACCCTAATAAGGGATGATTTATGTGATAAGATTTCTAGGTTACAGTTTAAATACAGGGTTCGGAACCGCTTCCAAATACTAATAAAGGCAGGTTCCCTGAGGGTCCAATGAGGGATGATAATGAATTTAAAATTTGTCATTTTAAAATTGGTCGTAATTTTGTCTGGGGCTATTTGGAGTTTTTTCTTGTAATCTACGGCGGGATTAAAGTAAACTGTTGAAATAGCAATATTACCTCAATCTGTATGCGGTCGGCGCCCAAATATTACTTTACAGCCAAAAATTAATTTAATTCAAATTATTAACAAATTGATACGTCCGCATTCAGCCAACAAGGGCACGCGTTCTCGCTATCATTATTATTATCATCAAGTGAATAGTTCACTCATCAACAGTTTGATCAATTTATTACATTATTACTATTTATTACTTAGAGTCGTTTTATCATTTAATAATCTAAGAAGACTGGCATTTATGACTGGAAGCACGGAATATACAGAACTGAAATGGATAATCATCATCACTCTGGACCATGTCCACTGCTGGACATAGGCCTCCCCTAATGAGCGTCATTACTTTGTCCCTTGTCCTGAACTAAACGCTTCTTGAAGACTTTCGCAAATCGTTACTCTGCCTGGCCGGAAGACATCCTACACTACGTTTGCCGAGCCGCGGTTACCACTCAAGAACAATTATTATCGGTTCTTCGGCATATAATATAGCCAGCCCACCCATCAGTTTGCTAATTCTCTGAGCTATGGCGAAAACTTAAGTTCTATGTCGGATAGTCTCGTTGCGAATTCTATCCTTCAGAGAAACTGCGAGCATAGCCCGTTCCATTGCTCGCTGAGCGACTTTAAACTAGTGGACTTGTCATGACGGGTAGGACGCACTTAGTTTTCAAACTGATAGTACTGTCAGAAATTGGTTTCAGATCCATTGTACATCCGCCGTGCGTTACCTGTTAGTCCGTTCAAAGGGCGCTGCGTCACCTTCCAAGCTGCTCTGAAGGTGACCTTGGTTATTGGCCAGTGCTTCGGTCTGATGCCCATTATTGGAGTGTGTGATGCTAATGCTTCTAAGCTCAGGTAACGGTGCATTCTTAGGGTAGCTACAAACATAAGCGGGCTGGCATAGTCAGTTAGGCAATATTTTGTCGAACAACAAAGCCGACCCGAAGTAACTTGTTCGGCTGTGCCGATTGTATAGTGCATTCAAGTCCACACATCATTCGATTTAGCAGTACTTACGGAACGAAAAAACCGACCTACATACGTGCTACTCCATCGGTTTTCATTCACACACACATTCTTAGCTAAACTAAAATTTAAGCCGAGCGGGTTGTGATTCCTGAACATTCAACTACTTATAATCGGTTTCCGCCTGGCTTTGCCAATGACTGCCAGCCCGCTTATGTGTATAGCTACCCTTAGAAACAAGGTAATATATGCTGCTCAATAAATTCATGAAATCGTTTATAATTATTATAAATAACTGTTCGTAAGCCACACAAGTCAGAATAAGAGAGGCGCATGGCGTGGGTGTAAGGAGTTCTAAACCCCATCTTCAGAACACTTTTTTTTTGTCGGTGTAAAAATGCGTTTGGCATATCCTCAAACTCGGGGAGAAATGGAGGGGTTTGTTGGGCTCTCCGCCTGCGACTAGTACTCGCTAGCCCGGCGGCCTACCGACTAAAAACACACCGTGTTCCGTCGCTCACCGTAGTGCATCATCGAACCATTCATCGCCTGATGAAGGGCTCGACGATGCAGTAGCACTTGACGGTGTCATGGGGTGCCAGTAGGATTCTACCACATCAAATACACACAGATAATGAAGGATTTGAACCCCATACTCATATAACGTTTAGATTAATGTCGGGTGTTGTAACCGCCACTCAATCGTTTCGTATATCTTTAGAACCCAAGCCAACCTCACCTGCACGTGGTGTACCCTGCACTAACAAACGGGGCTCTGGCGGCCGGTTGATTGTGGCATACCGTAGCCTAACATCGGCACAGCTGAATCCCCTGGCCGCTAACGGGTAGCAGTGTTGGCGGTGCGAGAAGTTGTGCCTTGCTATCACCAACCCGCATGCCGAGCGTGATGACTATGGGCATATAATAATGGGCCTTGTATTAGAGGAGGCCTATGTCCAGCAGTGGACTGATACAGGCTTGTGTTGTTGTGGTTGTATGGCGTGATGTGCAGGTGTCGTGCGGGCGGATGACAAGCTAGCAGCTTTTTCCCTGCGCAGTCTCCGGCACATCACGCTCCACGCCTCTGCACTACCCAGGGAAGTGCTCTTTATTAGGGCCACCTATAAAATACCTACTTTTTTCAGGTTTACCTTCAAATCTCTTAGATGTTTCTACGCGATAGTAACTATTATATTTCAATGCTTATTGATTGTGTTAAGCTTTATAAAGACATTCAAAGACACGGATTCCTCTCTTGGTTCGAACAGTAAGTCATACAATTCTTTAGATTATTTACTTTGATGTCGGCCAAACAAACAGGATAGTTTGGTTAAGTATGATGCGCGGGAGACCACGCGGGGAACGGATGGTTAATTTGTATTTTTTCCGTTCCCGCCCCGCTAATCACTTCCGTAAACTTGCAGGAAGTAGATTGATGATTGACTTACGTGGTTTACCATGTTCAATTTTAAATTCCTCTCGGTTGAATGCTATGAGATGTTACGGCATACTTTAGTGATTAGTGTCTTCTGTTTCAGCGTCTATAATATTCCACATCATGACTTGCATTATTGGGTTTCTCTTCTTCCGCATAGCTATGCAATGGCCGCGGCTTTGCCTGCAGATTTCGAAGACAGAGGTTGCGGATCCAAATATGGACTATAACTTGATACGGCGATGCAATATTGCATGTATCAGCATTCTAATCTTGGCGATGTGTAAGCTATTTTAAATCATCCTCATATTATTGCGAAACCTCTCATATTTGAATGATTCATTCTCATTATTATAAAAAACATTTTTTGGTCTTATCTGGTAGTGGTAAAAGCTTTTGTGAGCTAGGAGTTTCTTTGAAGGATAAAATCCGCAACGATACTATCCGACACAGAACTAAAGCAGTCGACATTGCTCAGAGAATTAGCAAGGTGAAGTGGCAGAGGGCTGGCCATATCTGCCGAAGAACCGATAACCGTTGGGGTAAACGATTTCTTAAGTGGAGACTGCGGCTCGGCAAACAAAGTAAAGGACGCCCTAGTCTGGCCAGGCGGAGTGATGATTTGCGAAAAGCTTTGAATGCGTCGAGCTTAGGATAACATTGCGCTCTGTCCTGAGCTCGACGCCTACTTACTACATACTAATAGCTTAAGACAGAGCGCAATTAAGAAAATACTAAGAGAGTTATATGTGATGTGTGATGATCAAAAATGATGATGATGATGATGAAAGCTTTTGCTTTCATCATCATCATCATTTTTCATCAAAATATTTTTAACCCAAAAGGGTTAAAAATATTTTTTAATTTCCATTTCACCTATTAATTATTTATCTGTTTACAGTTGAACATTCTTTAGCTATATTGTATGGATTTTCAATAGCAAAGGATTGTAGTCCCGAATTGAATCTATATGAGTCATTCATTATACATTGCTTTCCATGGATATTTATCTACATTCCTTACAACGAATTCAACGGATTTGTTGCACAGGTAAACTAAAAACTTCTCTCTTTCCTACTTCTTAAGTATTATAAGATTCACTGCAGCACAAGCCTCTCGCTTGCCAGATTTGCCATTATAGCCAAAAAGCGCTATCGGGCTGGTAATTGAAGTACTGCAATACTACAATGGTAGTAAACCGGTGATTTTGGATACATCCTTGGAGATCCAAAATGGGGATCAAAATTGTAGTAAGGGGTTCCAACCTCTATCTTCGAAATCAAAGTCAACCAGTCTGCTCGTGGTGTTGTTTAGCAAACGGGGCTTTGGTGGCTGGCTGAATACAGCATAGCAAGGCCTAAAACCGCTAGCCACCAATGGGAAGCAGCGTCGGCCAGCAGTGGACTGATATAGGCTGGTGTGGTATGGTGGTGAATGCAAATCCCAGTATCGTGGATATATAAATAGAAAACCCTTTATGTACTAACACCAACTTAAACATTTAAAAAAACCGGCAATAAATCATAAATCATATTGGGGTATCAAGAACTAAAGGTATAACAAGAACCACAGCTCCCAAACCCGGTACATATCAGTAGATCAATCAAACATTTATTCCGCAGCAGGAATTGAACGTGCAACCTCTTTTGCATCAGCTGACTTCACTCTTTGTGCCATCAACGTACAGCAAGCTTCAACGTTGTCAATCAATAATGGTTTTTGTTTTCAGTTCCTCAACCTTCAGTGTACTTTCAATTGGAACTTTGCAGATGTGTTTGTAATCTGCATGAGCCTTTATCTGACATCGCGACTTGAACAAGTGAATCAGAGGATCCAAGCTGTTAAGGGAGAAGTAAGCTGATAATAGCACTTAGCCATTCACTTCATAAAAAATATAATATATGTTAAATGTGCACTTGCACAATATCTGCTTTACCACGTGCTCGAAGTGGTGAAGGAAAACCTCGTGAGGAAGCCGGTATGCCATATAACCACAGAAGTAGATACATATACTAGTATACATATGCTAGGTAGTATGCTATATATAGGTATATGTACCTATATATAGCATACTACCTAGCTATATATACATATGCTAGTATGTATATACTAGCATATGCTAGTATGTATATACTAGCATATGCTAGTATGTATATACTAGCATATGTGCTAGTATATACATACTAGCATATGCTAGTATATACATACTAGCATATGTACCTACGGTACAGACTGGAAACTCTACAGGCGAGGGGTATAACATTATGACAGGGGTGTGGGGGGAGCCGATACTCTGTGCGTATAACATTCAAAGGCGTGCCTTTAATACTGAACTTCAAAGGATCGTGCTAGATTAACTTCACTTCACTTCTATATTTAACGGCTTCTGAGATTGTTCTCCACAATTTTGCTACTATCATTGTTCATAACAATATGAGGAAACGTAGTACTGCTTATAAGTCCGGTCGTTTAGTCTTCAGTCAGGTCCTGTTTTCTGCTATAGCAATGGTGACTATACCAAAAAACGATCAGCAAACAATTTTCTTCATCAGAGAATTCCAGCCCAAATGAGCTCTTATTCCATTTGACTAAACTTGTGTCTTATTATTAAGGTAGATTGGTTAAATTGCCAACCGATTTAAACAATATAAATCAGAAAAACACAAGAAAATTAAATAAAATAAAAATGACGCAACCGTCGTTCAAGATGACAAAAATGGTTCCTCATTATGCTAGATTAGTGTCCCAATGAAAGCGTTGAATGGATTTGACACCTGTCTGTCACATGGAATAAAATATAGGCACATACAAATGTATATATTGTTTTTTTTTACATCGGATGTACTTTTGTTTACCCAGGAATTCACCTGATGATACGTTGTGGTCTAACTTGGAACACAAAGGTCTAAGGTCAAAGACACCTATTCACTCTAGACTTAAAGAGAATTCCCTCTAGTGTTTCAAAAGATATGGTGCTCTTATCGGGGGGCCTTATGTCCAGCAGTGGACTGACAATAGGCTTATGATTAGATGATGATCTGTCTAAATAGATTAGTATATTGAGCTAGGTATATCTGAAAGTAATACATAAGATCTGAAGATGTTTCAAGACACATAAAAAAATATGTCAAAGAGTATAAACATCCACTACCTTTTACAATGTAGGTAGATAGGTTACCTACATTATAAATTATTGAGTATTTCGAAGCTTTTTCATGCAAATGACCTGAATGTATTCTGAAATTGAACACGCTCAAAAATATATAAAATATATTGAGGTTATGTTGACTGGTGCGTAACTGAATGAACATTTCGTTGTGGCAATATGGATGGGTGAAGTACTTATTATTGACTAGCTTCCGCCCGCGGCTTCGCTCGCGTGGTACCGGGATAAAAAGTAGCTTATGTGTTAATCCAGGTCACAAACGCTGTATATTCTAAGTTTCATTTAAATCCGGTCAGTAGTTTTTGCGTGAAAGAGTAACGTAATCCATACATCGATGAGCCGAAACGCCGTTGGTGCCATCATTGATGTAATGGTACGTGAAAGTTCCGGTTTTACAATATGAATGAGTTGCTGTGTCTGTACAGTTTGTTGAAATTATAATATTACTAGTATAAACTTTTTATAAAAAATAAACCGACTTCAAATAAATTCTTACTTTTTGCCCTAAAGAATTTTGAAAATCGGTTCACAATTGACAGAGATATTCGTGATCATAGGGCGAAAATAACAAGTGAGGACGAGGTTTTTTGAGTTTTCCGGGAAAAGCACCAATCCCTCAGGTATACAATTTATATGGGACCTGTGAAGTATATTCTTATAAACAAAAAAAGAATGTTGAAAATCGGTTTACAATTGACGGAGATATCGGTGAACATAGACAAAAAAAAGTCAAAAATAAAAAGGTTCCTACGAATTGAGAACCTCCTCCATTTTGAAGTCGGTTAAAAACAGCTATAGGTGGACCAAAAAATCAGTTATGACTCTCTTATAACAAAGTAGCGAGCGTGATGTGCGGGTGTTGGGCGGGTTACGTGCGGCTAGGTTGTCCGGTTCCAATCCGTACATCACACCCCATAACCCCTATAAACTCATAAGAAGTGCACGGTTACACGTCTCAAGAAAACTAGTAGGACTTTTAAAAAAAATAAACCGACTTCAAATAAATCACTTCTTACTTCTTGCCCTAAAGAATTTTGAAAATCGGTTCATAATTGACGGAGATATTGGTGAAAATAAATACATAGGGCGAAAATTACAAGTGAGGAAGAAGTTTTTTGAATTTTTCGGGAAAAGTACCAATCCCTCAAGAATAAAATTTATATGAGACCACTTGTGAAATATACTCTATTAAACAAAAAAAGACACAATTGACGGAGTTATGGGTGAACATACATAAAAAAAAGTTCCGACGAAGTCGGTTAAAAAAAAATATATTTTCTTCTTCTCATTCTTAGGTATAATGACATTAACTGTCTACTGAGCGTAAAACATTTGATTTTTCGTTCTAAGTTTCCTCGATACAGGCTTGATAATCATAATCATAATCATAATTATAATCATTTATTCATATGGAAGGATACATGTCAATTGGTTTAATAATAAAATTATACAATAAAAATAAATTTAATTCACACAAAAACGTCAGTCAATATAAGGTAATAATAAACCTAACTTAGTAGGTATAGGTACTTATACGTTATATTTAAATGCTCAGTAACTCTTCCACTGAGTAGAAGGTTTGCTTGATAAGCCAGGTTATTAGCTTGGATTTAAAAATGGTATGGCTTGGTACACCCTTAATGCTGTCAGGTAGTCTATTGTAAATTGGTGGACCCATGACATGAGTAAGTTTTCCAAATTTGGCCAGTTTGTGTGGGATCGTTACGAGATGCTCCGCGCGGCGGGTGTTATGGTGGTAGACTTAGTGAGGAAACTGACAGGTATTTCACAAGAATTGTATTATTGTATAAAAAATAATGATAATTATTTTTTAGTATGTTCCATCCTCGTTCTGGCGAACAATGCGCGAGGACTACAACAGAGCGTCGAATCTAGTGAGGACCGTTGACAAGGCCATTGGAGGAATAATATTCATATCTTTCGCGAACAACTTGTTTTTTATCTGCTTACAACTGTTACATACTCTTGCGTGAGTATTTACCTGTATGTATAGGCGAACTGTTTAACCTCCCTCTCGCTCGCACTATTCAACATTTTTGAAGATATGAATTCACTGAATGTAGAAAATAGCAAACCTTCACGGCCTAGACAATAACAATACAAAGGTTCAGCAATAATATCATTTTGATTCTATCACGTTTTCTTACCAAAAAACTTGCACCAATGCGATCCATTTTTGTGCAATTTTTTTGGTAGGAAAACGTGTTGGGTTCAACATGATATTCTTGCCGAACCTTTGTATTGTTATTTTCTAGGCCGTGAAGGTTTGCTATTTTGCATAACTACTTCAAAAATGTTGAATTGTGCGAGAGAGAGGGTGGTTTGACTCTTATAGTCGCCTTAAAGAACTATTTATGTATGTGCGATGCTGACCGTCGTGTGGGGTATTGACACATACTATTTTATTCAGTTACCGACTTGTCGTGATACTGTTCTGAATAGGCCTTGATTCAGATCACTGGGTATGTCAGGGGTGGGGAGGCGTGATGCGTGGGAAACCGCGTGGGAATATCACGGTTAGATGGGCATCCGCCTGTTCCCTGTGTGACACCATCGCATCATACCCCGCGCTCCTGTAAACTCGTAGGGAGTGAACCGACATAAATGGATTACTTAGATAATTATATGTATATGCTTGTGAATAAATGAAATCTTTTATTGCATGAAGTATTGTGTACAAGCTTAGATTTTTCACAAAGATACTCAGCACCAAGAAATCGGGGTGCATATTTATTGCCCTTAAGATTTTTAGAATACTCGCAAAATGGAAAAAAAATCATGAAAAAACTAACACACCCTATAAAATTTTGAACGGAAAATTTCGGAACTATTATATTTTGGAACTCTGTTTCCGAGGATTAAATTCACTTTTGAAAGCCAATCTCTATTACAAAATACTTTTCTACTTAATTCAAAAATTCACTTTCAGGGAAGGAATAAATACCACACCCCGTTGCAGACCTGACTCCGATAGAAGAGACGAACGGTAAATCTGCCCAATTCATCTTCATTACCTATTAATTTATAAAACAACGATTGCTGGTTTCCTTTGAATTTCAGGCCTCTAAAAGGATATGAGCAAGCAGTGTACTTCGTGTTTTCATTTCTGTTCCTTATGATCCGTTCCCTGATGGTATCGTTGACGGCTGCAAGAGTTCATACGGCGAGCAAGGCTCCAGCAGTTTCTCTATACGATTTGAACTCGTCTACTTATTGTATTGAGGTGAGTTTTCATCATTTTCTTGCAAGATTTTTAGCATTTTACGTTACGTGTGTAATATGACAGCATAAAATTATGTAGCTCTATCTGTATAAATAAATAAATAAAATCTTTATTTAATTTCTTAACGCTAAGATCGACAAATACGAAATATTTTTTATAGGTAAATATTTTACACTGTGCCTGAACTAGGATAAACCCTGTGTCTCAGCCGTAAAACAAGATACTAATAAACATGAATAAACAAATTAAAAATCTTAAGTTTCAGGTCAGATTTTAAATCTGTTTATTAATTTTAACAGTTACTGATCACGTCCGATCGTGGTAAGAGCTATTTAGGTATTCCAACTGATTTGATTTAGACTGTTACTATATGTAGTTTTTTTCTAAGTATCGAGTTGCATCACTTTATCGAATACTGCCCATGGCGCAGTTTTTTACTAACTACAGCGTCCTTTACAGTGAAAAGGTGCTACTTGACGTATATGAATGTTTTGAATCTGTGTTTTTGTATTTTATTTTTGGAAACCGTAATCATTGCGTTTGATTGATTTGATAATTAGATGACAATATAAGCTATAGTGTAATTTATCTTTGACTAGTTCATTATAAAATAATATTTTCAGAATTTTATTTATTAATTTGAGACGCAGAAGGTATGCTAGTTTAGAGTCCTTAAGTAAAAGTTGACAAGAATTTCACGCAAGGGTAACGTCATAAAGTAGAACAATAGCATTAATGCATATTGTTACTAATACTGAAATTGGTTATTAGACAGAGTACCCAAATAATTATGTCGTATTCAAAAATAAGAAAGCGCTGAAATTCAATATTGTAAATAGGGATGACGAATGGGTAAAAACAATAATTCTAATTAGTCCATCAGATAAATCAACAAAAAATATTGGACACGTATTTTTTTATTTCTCAAATTAATAATAATTGACAGAGATAAAGAGCTTCAAAGTTCGGGAGTGGGGGCTCGTGACTTCCCGGCTAGGTAAAAAGTTTACTAAGCCGTGACGTCACGCTGAACTTCAAAGCACTATCTTTGTAATTATTTGTTTGACTGACAAAAGAAATAATACGTGTCCCATATTTTTTGCTGATCTATCTGACGGACTTGTTAGAACTTTTCAGTCGTCGTCCCTTTTATATTTATACCTACTCAATACTTTATATTCTTACTTAGGTATCTAGGTACTCAAAAAGATTAGTTAAATACAAATCAAAAGTAGTTTCTTAGCACACACAACAATAAAGTCTAATGCAAATGAAGATGTCTAAGCCTCTAAGCGGTGAAGTTTGCCCATAGACAAACAAAGTTAGTGACGAAATCCTAAGCAATTTACGGTTTAGTCCGTCAACTTTGAGTATAAAGCCTTGAGTTCACTAACAGAACCTTAGAGTAATAAAAATAAGTACCTAGATCGAGTGAGGCATAACTTATACAGTTTTAGACTCAACTTATTTGATAAAGCTTACAAAAACGACGAGAAAAATGTAATTTTATAACTTTAGTTGATTACAGCTAACCCCAATATGACAACAAAATTATAGGACAAAAAATTAAAAACTAAATATTAGTATTAGATTCATCATAATTGTTATAGCTTACAAAAACGAACAGTAAAATTTAATTTAAAAACATGCTGAATACAACTAGCCCCAATATGACAGCAAAATTATAGGACAAAAATTAAAAACTAAATATTAGTACAAGATTCATCTTTAGCTTACAAAAACGACGAGTAAAATTTAATTTAATAACATGCTGATTACATCTAGTCCCAATATGACAACAAAATTATAGGACAAAAATTTAAAAACTAAATATTAGTATTAGATTCATCTTATTTGTTTTAGCTTACAAACCGACGAGTAAAATTTAATTTAATAATTTGGCTGATTTTTAGCCCCAATATGACAACAAAATTATAGGACAAACATTTAAAAACTATATATTATTAAGTCTATAAAAATATATATTTTTATCACAATTTTATTTAACAAGAACAATAAATAAATAATAAAAAAGACGTGTGGCACTCGGGGACTGCCGCGGTAAAGCTATTGCATAGCATTTTGTATCAACTTATGCAATTATAATTATTTATTTATTTTATTTATGCAGTATTTCTTTTTCTTTGATATTAATTCAAGGTACACTTTTTGAGCGTGGTGACCGATAAGAAAACAAATTTCAAAACAAAACTGAAATTAGATTCAGATGAAAAACGTCAGACGTCAGTTCGTGTCAGAGGCCAATCATGGATGTGTAGCTATCTTTACTGTGTTGAACACTAGCGCTGCGACGTTGCGACGAAGAACTAATAGAATAAAAAAGTTTGAATATGAACTCTATTTCCAAGCAATAGATTATAAAATTAAGTAAATCGGAGTGGGGAGCGTGAGGTTTTTTTTCGTTACGGAATTTCTGGATTCTGATATTTTACACTGTCACTGCTTAGTTAACTAAGCTAACTTAAGCATAACTAAGCAGAGCTAACAAACATTTTCAGATTATAAAAACATTTGTCTCGCGGCGGGAATCAAACCTACAACCAAGTGTAGGACTATCCACTTTTATTAGGGGAAACCTTTGTCCTGCAATGGACTGATAAAGGCTGGTGTGGTGTTGTGTGGTGATAATTGTACCTATCTACGAATTTGGTTATCCTTGTTTATTTAAGTGGGCTAAGAATAGTAAACTAATATTATATTTTCGTGGTACCAGTTTGGACTTAGATGTTATTAATTTGGTACCCTTTACACAATCCCTCTAAGAACAGTACCCTTGTAAACAAAAATGGCCGCAAGTCAGTGAATTCCAGAACATCTGCCTACTAAGTAGGTGTAATGAAACAAGTTAGTTTCACTTTGTTGTGCAGTGTGTGGAATAGTTGGAACATTCGGTGGTAGATCAGTGCCAAGTCAGACATTATGCATTGGTAGAGGAAAACATAAAATGTATTTTTTTGCGTTTTGGCTTTATAGCCACCAAATACATTCGAAAAATTCACTGAGATCAGAGTGCCTAGTGTGAGTTTTGTTATCAGCTCGATCACGTTTTCGTTTATGTCACAGATATAAAAGCGAACGTGAAGCAACTAGCTTCAAAAATTCACTATGTTCTAAACATCAACTCATACGGCTAATCTTTACTTTCTTAGGTCCAATATCATCAGTTAGAAAGGGACGCATACACATATCAATGCGACTTCAAATGAGATCAAAAAGTTAATCGTACCAGGGCGCTCGAACAAAATTCTATGCAGTTTCATATGGTACGAAGTCGTAGCAATAGCATTGAGATAAAGTATGCATCTCTTTCTATCAAATAATATATGGGCATATGAAAGTAGAGATCAGCCGTATGAGTTGACATTCAGAGCATAGTATTTTTTTACTTTATCTAATTGTCTTCTATATCAGTGGTTTATGTATATGGAAAGGAGTCAGTACCACGCGTATCTTACCACAGATGGCGCTACTTCGATTCCATATAAATTTGCGTAGACGGAAACGCGATCGAGCTGGTAAAAAAATCGCACTGGGCACTCAGCTTATGTTCGAAAAAATCTCATATTAAGCTCGTTAATGGCCAACGATTGAAATTGGCGGATGGCAAGGCAGGGGATTTAAAATTTACACACATAAATTTGTATGTATACATGGTATGGGTACAGTAATAGAAACTAGATAACTATCAATTCCAAAGCTTAGAGACCGACCACCTCAAAGGGTATTTGATGCTAAATTTAAGTTAATTTAAAATCTCCTCCCGTCCGCCTGTTTCCGCTGGCCTGTATATCACTATGGTGGTACAAGGACTAAGTGGGTGCGCGGCATAAAGACGTTATCTCCATCATGATGCAATATTTCCGAGCCTGTAGAATAATCAGTTTAATATTCAATTGATTCATCTTATAAAAAAATATTCAAAATATCTTACTTTGGTAACATAAAGCGATTTAGATAGGTGCAAAAATCTAAATTTATACAAAGGTATAATAAAACATAAGCCTGAACTATGTAATCCTGTGTTTCAGGCGAAGATAGCTAAACTATACACATAAAACAAAAAAATAAAATACTACAACTTCATATAAATTATTTCATTACCTAGATTTTCCCCAAAAAAAATGGTATTTTAAAAAAATATTAAAGCAAAATTTTTACAAAAATCAAACTACAAAATAATGTTTCCCATATAAAATCCTTGTAAAATTATTGCAGGTCCAAAGGTTTCTGGAACAGATACATGGAGACACGGTCGCATTGAGTGGACTCCAGTTCTTCAACGTAAAACGGGGTTTGGTTTTAGCGGTAAGTTATATAAGAGCTTAACGTTTTCATCATTTATTCACACATTTGGATTTTTTATAAGCCTGTGCCTTTTTTGTACTGTATATAATATTTTACAAAATGGGTTTGGGCAGGACACTTAGTCAGGCTAGGTGACGACAGGAGAACCAGAGCACTGAACAAGTGGTGGCCGGGAGTTGGTTACAGGCAAAGGGGACGTCCTCCAGCTTCTTCTTCTTTTTCTTCGTCCTCCAGCGAGATGGGTTGACGATATTAACATACCTCGCAAATACGACGCTTTGCCGACGCGCTTAGTCGCGAGCGTCTGTCATATCTTGCTGTCGCGATTGTCGCCGTGTCTGCGGAGCTTTGAACAAAATGTATGAAAATTGTCCCCCGCAGCTTGTCGTAGCGTCTAATCGCTGACGTTTGTCGTCCAATGTGCGCAAGCTGTAAAAGACCGTGAGCAGCAGTTGACTCACACTAGCGCAGCATTAAGGCAAGTGGCATAATCAAAGCAGTGAGTTGCAAGCGGCTTATGATGATGATGATCACAATATATCATTTTACCTTTTCAAATCTGAATTATGTTCCAAGCAATACAACTTCATGTATATTGAGATAAAATGGCCACTTAACTTTGTATCTTATGATTCACAACCTCAGAAATAATCCGTAGATAATACAGTTTAGGCAAATAGTTGATAGGCATTTCATAAGATTGTTAAAATAGAACTTCATGTTAAATCTCCAAAGAATTAATTAATCACACTATGGATGTATGGATGAATGGATGAATGTTTGTTACTCTTTCACGCGAAAACTACTGAACGGATTTGGATGAAACTTGGAATATACATAGTTTATGACCTGGATTAACACATAGGCTACTTTTTATCCCGGTATCACGTGAGCGAAACCGCGGGCGTAGGCTAGTACGAATACAATCATGGAGGTCTATCATATTTGACGACCTCTGTGGCGCAGTGGGCGAAGGCCCGCCTGAGACGCTGAAGGCTGCGGGTTCGATTCCCACCGCGAGACAAATATGTATGATCTGCAAATATTTGTATCGGGTCTGTAGTATAACAGTCAAGTTTACTAACAAGCTTTGCTTAGTTTGGAGCTAAATCATGATATAGCAATTATTAATCATGAGCTATTATCATGATGATTGTGTGATAGAGAGCAGCATTATTAATTTATTTATTTCTCAGTTCACCATACCTCCGATAGACCCCGAAGACACCATATGACACATAGAAAAAGAGCTTCTTCTACTGAGTTTTCCTTCGGTTTTATTCATATTACCGAGTTTAAAAAATCCCCAATAATATGGTAAATTAATGGGAATAATTATTAGATTAATCCCTTTTAAAAGGATCCATTAGTAAGGATAAGTGACTGGATGAAATATTAATGTAAAAGGATTATATATGATTAATATAGCAATTTAACCCATCTGAAACCTATTAAAAAGTCACTCTTTACACAAAAATAATTCTTACATAAGGCTTTTTTCGTAACCGTAATCGTGAACTCGTTTCCCTGTCCCTGAATATGACCTGGAGGAAAAAGCAAGATAAAGTAATGAACTCCGTGTCCTAAAGATGCATCCACACATGTCACGTCACCGGCACGTGATCCGTCACTAATGTTAACGGTGACTAAGGTACACATTCAAAAATAAGTATTATACAAACCAAAGAAATACACATACTAGTGGCTAAAAAAAAAAAAAAAAACAACCATTCATTATCATTTCTGTTGGGATAGCAGGCGATCCTGCCTAAAGGGTTGGGGTGCATCAATTTATAACTGCAATAACTTTTGAAACTATATTCAATAAAATTAAACAGACAAACACAACCACTATCACAGGGCACGCAATAGAGGATAGAATCTAGAGCAGTGTTCTTTTGTTTGATGTCTAGTGATATAGTTCGTATGGTGCTAGTGATGTTCTAACAATTTCCCTTATTCCACTCGATGGGGTTGGCTATTTGTTTTCTTTCTCCATTCACTCCTATCGGCTGTCAACTCTGTATATTACATATATTCTTTCTCTCTCATATCCTCTTTTCCACGGTCTCCGTTTAGTTGTACCTACAACCAGTCACATGGTTTTCATCCCTCCTCATCACATACCCATACCATGCTAGTCTTCCACTCCTCACCTTATCTGCCACAGGTGCCACGTTATTAAACTGCCCCTGATATACTCACAGATCTACAGAGTCACACCACATATCCATCTTAACATTCGCATCTCAGTAAAAAATTAGTGGCTAATAAAATAATGTGCTCATAGGTTTCAATTTAATTTTTTTAGTAGCTCATCTGTGGAAGGTAGCATCACCATTGGAAGTGGTGGTGACGTGACGTTGATTGAGACGGGCTGGTCGTGACGGTACTATTGTTGCGTAATAATGTCCATTTTTTTTTAAATATTTATATTTCTAGTGACTTTCTCTAGAGAAGATCCGTTTTCAAAAGGTTCCAACTGCCCACCACCAACCTTCAAAATTCAAGCCAACACGCGTCCACGTCCAGCGAAAGGATTATGGGTATATTCCCCTTCTTATAGAGGAACAGCAACCTGTGAACAGCATAAAACTCATAGGCTGGTGTTTTTGTTGTAATTGCTTGTGACTGATTATTCACTATGACGTGTAGTGTGTACGAACCTTAAAACGTCACGCTCACGATGTTATTTCCGTAACAAAGGACAGCGAGATGATTATCCCCATAATTCCCAGCTGAAATAATTAACGGATTTTAGAAGCCCACTCGCAAACATAAAAGGGTCAATTATGCCACTTTTGTTACCATGCGTCACCTGTGTCATAATAAAAAAAATCGATTCACGATATTTTTACGTTAAACTGGGTACGGATAGCGCGTATACGCGTACGCGTAGTTGGGTGACACGTATCTTGGAAGGCCATGTCTGTACTTGCAGCTACGCGTACCCTTTGGGGAACGCGTGCCGCGCGAGCTGGCTGGCGCGATCCGTGGTCAATCGGTTTCGGCTCGCGTAGCACTATGGATCGATTGACCTCACGTTCAGGTTCGCGGCGGTCCACATTAACTGTACGCGTATCCAATATACGCGTGCACAGCGATCCCGACTACGCGTATACAGGAACGCGCTATCCGTACCCAGCTTAAGGTTCCCTAAGGCCTTGATTCTCGTGAATAGAGATTATTGTCATGTCAGACAAAATATTGAACTGTCAATTGCCATACAATTATGACAGTTTGCGCGAATAATACAGTATCTACGACTTTTTGCGTGGCATCGTGGCGTAGCGGGCGAAGATACACGTGAGACGGCTGCGGGTTCGATTCCCGCCGCGAAACTAATGTTTTTATTCTGCAAATATTTCTCTCGGTTCTGGGTGTTTTTATGTCTAATATGTATAATTTTACAAAATAATGTTTTTATCTGTCAAGTGGTTTCTATAATGCAAGCTCTGCTTAATTTGAGGCCATATGATACGGTCAGTTTTCAATCATGGCTATAGTGGACAGCCACCCTAAGGCACCGTTCATTTTGAACTTTTCTCAGGAGTAGTTTTGTCTACGCATTCATAAAAGTGTTTTAAACATGAATAGTATCATCTAGACACCAGAGTTGACCACTAGTTCATACGAAGATGAAGAAGAAGAAGAAGTATCATCTTCCTCCCCTAATTCTACTTTAATTAGTGGGGTCGGCATAACATATTTTTATCTTCCATTTGCTTCAATCTGCCGCCATCTCAACATTTTGGCAGTATATGAAGTTCCAGTCCACGGATCCCCATTTATCCCCTAATAGACTACAAGATAAAATCTTATTAGAACTTTACGTAACAGCTTGCAAACCTATCGCTATTAAATTGGAAAAAATCTCTGAAATAACTTTATACATTTAATAATTCAAGACCAAAATTTGCAATATTATAAGACAGAAAATAGGCTTTAAGGCGCGAACTCCACAAGCAAGTGTATCGTGGCCCTATTATCGTCCGGCTGCTTCATTCTATGACAACTCACGATAGGGCTCAGCTAAGGTACATTCTGCTTCATTTATCTGTTGAACTGTACTAAAACTACTACCTACAAGATGCAGATAGTTTGTTAAATTTAAAAAACATCTATTCATTGTTATATAATTATACTTCGCACTCCGTCCTCAAGATAAGTATCCTGTAATAAAATATTATTCACACATTGTAGTACCGCATAGGTGCCACCGTTCATGCACTATAGTTGGAAGTTTAAAAATGAAAGTAGAATTTAATATCCTGTCACTAGCGACATTCCCTAGTTCGCCATCTTGGTAGACCCGTCTGTCATTCGCGTTTTAGTGCTCAACCGTTCTAAGATTTATTTCGCAAATTCGCACCAAAAAATAACTTCTAGCGCTAAAATCATGCCTAAACGCAAGCATTAAGTACAAAAGCGATATTGATTATCTAAGTGATAAATAACAAAGCTAAAAAAGAAAATGAAACGTGCTCGAAAACATGACGATTCATCGAGTTCACTTGGTAAGTTCGTTTAATCATCAATTATTATCGTATGCAGACACGATCATAGAGTTATTAATAAACTCTATGATCGTGTCTCCATACTATGAGCCGAGATATTATCGCCGTTCGTAATTTTATCAACACGATACACTCGCTCGTGGCGGTAATGCCTTAATCTAAATTATTTAGACAAAGAAGTATTGAAAATCTGTTTTCAACATGTTTCGGCTTTGAAATTGAATTAATTCGTGCAAGCCAGGTGCAATTTCAAAACAGTCAAAATCAGATTCATAGATGAGATCTAACACGAAAAAACTTTCCCAAGCTGATGTACTTTTTAGAATTTTTCCGCAGAAGTGAATACTTGAATGTTTGTGAATTTTTGATAAGTTTATGCACGCCAACCACAATTTTTAACCTGTCATGGCTGACTGGCAGCTACTTCCTAACATTAAGTCCACCAATTGTACATTTATATTTATAAAGTACAATAAAGAAATAAATAAATAAACACGTAACAGAAAATGGATCTTGCCAGGCTAAGTTTGACAGCATGTACCAAATCACTTTTATTTAATAAGCCAAGTCGTAGGCCTTCTTGCGGCCTAAAAACATTGACACTAGGCTTGGCCAATACAATAACTCATACGCAGACGAAAGTATGGACTTTTATTTACACGACATCAAACAATTTTTGTTATCTGAATCAGCAAAAGGCATCTCTTAATAGTTATTAAACTAAATCTTAGTTTATAATCATTTGAACAAATTTATTCATATATTTATTTAAAAAAAACTCATCAACATAGTGTAGGTACACCGTAAAAAGAAAATCAGTTCACAGATTCAAGTACATGCTAAGATCGTCTAATATAATTGTAACCAATTAGAGATGACACACTTATGTTAAATTAGTTACTGTGTAGGTTTCCGAGTCGTTACACAAAGGCAACCGCAAGAGCCATATGTTATAAAGGTGTAGACTGCTTATTAGACTCGTGGGAACTCTTCGTCTAAGTTTCTTCGTAAATATTACCCCGAGTAAATAAGACTAGAATACTTTTTAGACGTCCGGATTTTATGACTAGTTTTGAAAATTTTACTCATGAAACGAAACACTGAAATTTTTACGTATTGAAAGTGAAAGTGAAAGTGAAAATTTCTTTATACAGTACGCACATTATGAATCGTTATTTTTTTAAATTTACACCAATTCGTAACGCGACCAAACAGAGAAGAATTGGCAAGAAACTCTGCTAGGCTTATATTTTTTAAATGTCAGTTCTACAATATTTTTTCTTAACTATTACATTGATTTTGAGGGAGTTGGAGACAGTTACATCCCTAGT
Source organism: Horisme vitalbata (assembly GCA_951804965.1). Taxonomy (NCBI): domain Eukaryota; kingdom Metazoa; phylum Arthropoda; class Insecta; order Lepidoptera; family Geometridae; genus Horisme; species Horisme vitalbata. The sequence goes on from OX638096.1 coordinate 5,646,477, forward strand.
TGTTTTTTTGTCATCTAAATAATCGGAAATTTTATAAGCTTTATTACAGAGGTTACGTTTAACAACATTTTTGAATTTATTTACAGATAAATTACTCACGTCTCATTTTGTTAAAGAACCGTACGTTTTGCCCTTTATATGATTGACAACTATATGGAGCCTTACAGTAGGAATAGCAAGTTTATTTTTATTTCTAGTGTTAACATTATGATTGTTGCTATTTTTTTTGAACAAATTAATATGTTTTCGGACTAACATTAAGGTTTCATATGTATATATTGGCACAGCACAGTCGTAACATTTATATCTTTAAACTTATTTCTAAATGATTCTCTGGGGCCCATATTATAAATTGCACGAACAGCCCTCTTCTGCAGCACAAATATGGTGTTGATATCTGCTGCATTCCCCCATAGTAAAATGCCGTACGTAATGCTGTGGAAGTAGCTGAAATAAACCAGTCTAGCCGTTTCAGTAAGTTGACGGATTCTTTTGACTGCGAATGCAGCAGAACTGAGTCTGTTCGACAATCCATATATGTAAACGCCCCATTGAAGCTTATTATCTAAAGTTATGCCTAAAAATACAGTAGTATCCACAATATTTAAATCTTGATCCTTTCTTTTAATGTTAGGCTTTTATTTTTATTTAACTTGTTTACCATTTGGTAATATAAATGTTATACATTTTGTTTTAATCTCGTTCAGTAATAAATTATTTACATCGAACCAGTTAACAATTTTCGCTATTGCATTGTTCACGACGTCAAAATTGGTCTGCCGTCACTTTAATTTAAATAAAAGAGACGTGTCATCCGCAAACAATACAAATTCGTGGTTGTCTCTCACAAGTTGAGATCGTTGATGTAAACTAAAAATAAAAATGGTCCAAGTATTGACCCTTACGGTACTTAAATAATTAAATACTTAATCTTTACTACGGACCCTGGATAACACTTTCCATTTACGTCTACTTTCTATATTCTGTCAATAAGGTAAGAATTGAGAAGGGCTAAAGCCATACCCCTGACACCATAGTGATCTAGTTTCCTGATTAATGTTTCATGGTGTACGCTGTCAAAGGCCTAAGACAAATCTCAAAACATGCCTAAAGCATCATGCGAGTCTTCCCAGGCATCATAAATATGCGATACTAACTCAACACCGGCATCAGTTGTTGATCTGCCCCGCGTAAATCCGAATTGTTTGACATCTTGTAAGTTGCTCAAGTTAAAATGGCGTTGAAGCTGAATAAGATTTAGTTTTTCAAAAATTTTACTAAATGTTGGCAGTACTGATATCGGTCTAAAGTTAGTAGGGTCAGAACTACTACCATATTTAAATAGAGGTATGTTATTTTACTATGTTACATTACATCAGGGAACTCATCACAGTCAATACATTCTTTAAATATAAACGCTATTTTTTGTGCGATATCTCAATCAAATATGTTACAACGCTAACAGAAATGCCCCAGAGATCCGTAGTTTTTTTGACATTAATCAGTTTGAACGTTTTAATAATGTCACTACTGTTAACATATTTAAAATAAAAGGGTATTTTGCATTTCGGTACATTTTCGATTAGGAATGAATCCGCAATTGTAGGGGAAGAGTTTAAGGAGCTTGTGGTTGAGACTGGAATTTCTTTAAAAGAAGATGCAAATGCTTTGGCAACATCATCATCTTTTTTGATGATATTGTTACCAATATTTAATTTGAACTCCTTTGGTTATGTTTGACTTTTCCAGTCTCACTGTTTATTATTTTTCAAGTGACTAATTTTATTACTACTGTTTCTAAACTTCGAACTAATATAATTATATTTAGCGGCGCGACAAACATTTTTAACTTTATCTTTAAACTCTTCACTAAAATTACATTGTTTTTCATTGTAAAGCTCATACATTTTTTTCTGCTTTTATGAATTCCCACTGTTGCCCAAAGAGAACGACGGCGTTTTGGCTCATTTAGTGTGCCCTCATCAGGGTAAATGAACGCGACGCTCTCCCTGCGCGTGCTAGTGCTAGACGAGGCACAGAAGGAGCTCGTCGCGTTCAATCACTAATTAACAAAAATCAAGGGCGCCCCTTGAGTTTAGGGTCAAAGTCCAGTCTTTACAAGCTTACCTATAAAGATAGCTTTAAGAACAACCTTCGAGCAAAGTAAAAATAATGTTTTATCTAAGGAAAAAATAGTGGAGCATGTCACCTACACTGCACTGCCACAAATGAAGCTATAGCAAAATCCGGGTTACAAAAACTGCTTGATCAAACTTGATCAAAGACACAGTCATCATCGGGTATTCTTCAGGTATTTTAGACCAATATTGCCACCAATCCAGAGTCCTTCTCTGTTATTTTAAGGAGTTCGGCTGCCTGCACAATGCACCTCAATGCGTCTTTTCCCCGCACTTTAAATTACAATTAGAGTTAACTTGTTTAGTCAGTCCTCTCGGGCCTTAGGCGAGCCAAGTTATTTGTAGGTTGCAAAATATCTTAAGGAACAGATATTTATGACATCAATCTTAGAAGATCTCAGTTGGGATTGGTGAGGTATTTATAGAGTTCCCTCTTGTTTACATAAACCCTCTACACAATCCTGAGCTGGATCATGAAGCCAGCCGTGCGGAATACAATGTTATTATTAAATTACCAGTTCCTCAGAGATCTGTAGTTTGATCTGCCTCCCAAGTTATAAGCTTATGTTGTTACCTATTTCCTCTCTTCTGTCAGGATTTTCAAAATGACCGGTGACCACTGTCTGCCCACTTGACCTTGCGCGCGCAAGGTCGCGCCAGGTCAAGGTCATTATTTTAAGTTTTTTTCTCTAACACTATTACTTTTAAATTATTTTTTTGTAATTTTACATAATTTTAAATGTAATCTAGTACTTAAATCTAACTTCCTACACGCAGAATTTTTATATTAATTTTTTAAAATGAAAAAAAAAGCCCGCTTTTTTACAAAAAACACGATGTTAATTCAAAAATGAAACCACTTTTGAGAAAATTTGAATTTTTATTTTCTATTCATTAGCTTAACATTAAAACCAAAAAACCAACACAAATTACCTTTATTTATATAATGTTCCCAATTATCTAAAAAAACAACGTGATTTTGACAGTACGGCAGTATGGCGGCCATTTTGCGGAATGCGCGAACCATAAACTATTATCGTCATAAAAATCGAATGGTACCGATGTGGAGGGTGATTTATGCTTTATTTTGAAGCCCTGTCTGACTAAATCCTATTAAACAATGAATGTCAAACTGACATGTGACACAATTGACACAATTTCTAGCAAAACTGGGCAGGGGAAAAATAAAGTAATTTAACGGCGCCAGCATACATAGGAATTATTTGTCTCCGTATGATCTAGAGGTGTAAATTGTTCCAATATACGTCTTCAGAATCCAAGCCAACCTGACCTGCCTGTGATGTACCCTGCAAAACTAACAAACGGGGCTCTGGTGGCTAGCTGATTACGGCCTAGCACAACACTGGCACAGCTAAATTCCCAAAGTATGAGAAGCTATGTCTTGCGATCCCCAAACAAGCCCATCGTGGGGATTATGGGCATATCCCCCTTAGGGGATGTCCCCTTTAGGGGAGGCCTATGTGCAGCAGTGGACTACTAAAGGCTGTTGTTTTTATATGAGCTAGACACCGACTCTGGTTTTGGAGTTTTTAGGCCACCCGAAGTGCGCCATAAATTAATAAAACATACAATATTAAACAAATAAACCCAAATAAACCTATTAGGGGCAGGCCACATTTATTTGGCGTGGGGCGATAACATGGCATAGGCGGTTTTCTATTTCACTCAAATTTCAAACAAAATGAATGGAAATAAAGCACATTTTATGTTTGACGTGATTATGACGCGCCATGTCTGAGCAAACATACCGTGTGTGGTAAATAGTGCTTTATTTCCATTATTTTGTATGATATTTGAATGGCACCCGTGTCATGTCCGCGCCCGACGCCATTTACAATATATGGCCTGCACCTTACTGTTAATCAGTTACAGAAATAGTTCCTTAGACAAAACTAAGCCTAAGAATCGAAACCGTGATCGAAGAGAGAAAGCAACTGAAATCTACGTCATGAACGTAGCCGTACAGACAGCAGGCGACTTTTTCCTATATATTGATAATAATATGATTTTTTTATAGAAAAACTATGACATGTTTTAATTTTTATTTTTCCAATTGATTAATCAAATGTATTATTATTATTGATGATACACATATAATGTTCATATTTTTAAACAAGTTGTTTTGTACATATTTCTGCACTTACCTCTTTTTTATAATTTACATCATTGCATGCTACCTATCTACAATTTTTAATACTGATACAGAGGTCAAGCACGTTGTATCAAATTTTAACTCAAACTTTGTAGTCTTCATCCTACTTTACACTTTTTTTTAAGCAAATAAATTATCTTTATCTTTATACCTTACGTAGCGACTCGTCGTCTGTATAGAAACAAAGAAGCCAGAGGCTTAAAAACGAACACTAGCGTAAAAGTCTTATCGTAGACTTATAAAATTTTGGCCATAGGTTTGTCATTACGTCGCTTTCAAAACGTCAGGTAGAAATATTCGCGATCGTCCTACAATAATGTCTTGGCGACACGTCGTCGCCTGCTGCTGCCTGCCATCTGCAATCGACTGCAGAAGGGTACCTTTAACGTCTTAACGTCCATTTAATATTAAACCTTGTACCATTCGTCCAAGAAATCTTACGAAGCACCCGACAGACTGACTGTCTAGCTTCATTTCTTACAGGTTTATGATTTTCATATTATTTTATTATTGCGAAGAAACTACTTTTCATAACTAATTACTGACTCAAGCGAGAAATTCGTTTGTCTTGATATAAATTACAGTCTTGACTTTTTGCAGAGATATTGTTCGGAAAATGCATAAACTACTTCATCATTATCATCATCATGAGCCTATACCAGTCCACTGCTGGAGACCTCCCATAATGAGCGCCATTGCACCTTGTCCTCAGCTCGACGCATCTATCTTTACAAACAACAAAAAAAAATACGAAGAACTAGGTATCTCATTACAAAAATAGACATAGTTTAACACCAATTTAAACAAATAATATTGGTAAACAAAATTGGTCTAAAAATACACTTTATCTATTTGAGCTAGTCTGGCATTTTTTGATAATTAACTGGCTCGCGTAAGGCCTTTTTTTTGTCAGTGTGAAAATGCGTTACACATGTCCTTCAACTCGGGGAGAGTTAGAGGGGTCGTTCGGGATCCGCGCTAACTACTAGCTGTCGCTAGCTCAGCGACCTGTCGACTAAAAACACACCGTAGTGTTAGTGCTTCATCGAACCATTCATCGCCTGATGAAGAGCTTGACACTGCACTTGACGGGGTCATGGGGTCCGGGTAGGATTCTACCATGGCCGCGTCGGTGGCTCGCGTAAGGCCTAGACTGACTGATTGGACCACCGAAGTAATTGTACCGGCAACTTGAACTTCAACTTAACACTTGAAGATGGAACAAGGGCATTTGATAATTAGCTATTACCTTGAACAAAGTATTTAATCGTAGGTAGCGTTTGTTTGAAACGTGATCTAATATGCATTGCCCTTTGTCCATCAATTTGAGGCTTGAAAGTGAAAGCCTAATAATGTGCATGTAATTTCTCCGGCACCCACACCCTTAAAACCGAAACATTCTGGAGGTTGTCTCTAAAAAATAACCATGTGCGGTATAGTTTGCAACTTATAATTATTACTACTAGAAATCTGTTATGTTGTTCTATTCTGTCCTTCTTTGTTTAACAAAATCGGGTGTAAGAGTTTTAAAGCAGCCCGAAGGCCTCTGACATGGCTTAACGACTGCAAAAGCCGGAACCAACATAACATAACGTACCTTCTTAAAAAAGCCTTCCTAGTAAACGGCACGCCCACTTCTTGCTGTTAAATTATTCCTAAGTTACACCACAAACAAGGACCTAAGGAATAATTTAATATTTTTCTTCCAGATTGCTGGCACAATAGTCACTTACGAGCTAGTACTAATGCAGTTCACTGGTGTATCCCCGACTTCCGCTACCCCGATTTGAATAGTCTACAATCGGCACCATTAGAATGGAATTCAAGACTTGTTCTGTAGAGCAATAGGATTTGGATTTACTATTACAATGTTGCAATCACAGAGAGGAACCATGAAGATGGAAAAATGCATTTTTATGGAATAGAATGCATTATGACCCTTTTTAGTTATGATACTGTCACTTATAATACTTATTGATTAAATAAATGTATTTTATGGCTGAAGAAAAAATTATATTTCATTTCTGCGGGGTAAATTATTTAAATAAGTTTTTAGATTCTGAAATTCAAATTTACACATATTTATAAACACATCAGGGGCTACGCGTTAATTTATTCTATTGTAGTTATTGTATGTATTTATTTCAGATCGTAATTGTAATCCATATAATTTGTAAGTAGTATGCAGTGAGGTGTAGTTACTTAGTTATATCACACTCGAATTAAAATTAAAATAATAAAACAAAATTAAACTATCTCACTCCTAAATGAAGCAGCATCCAATGTTGACTAATTGGACAATGAGATAATCTAAAATTATATACAAGTTTAAGAAATTGAATACAAGTTTTGGCCACATTTTTTTAGTATGGATTTATGGACGAAGAGGCTGATTGCTGCATAGCGCAGCCTTACACCGGCACAGCTACATCTCCTGACCGTCAACCGGCAGCAGCGTCAACGGTGCAAGAAGCTGTGACATGTGATCTCCAACCCGCAGCGAGAGGATTATGGGCCCCTCTTCTTATTAGAAGAGGCCTGTGTATCCAGGCTGTTGTAGTTTTTGTTGTTATTGGATACAAAGCTATCGGTTTTTGTAGAATCGTAATTGTCTGTTTGAATACTTAGAACTTTGAATACATAGAAAAATAAACTTATTTCTAATTTATTTAAGGTGTGGCGTTTCTTGAACGCAGCCATTAGTTTACTAATGTTGGATAGCTTGATATGCATAGCCAATCACGTTATTTTCCGCATTTTACGTCATGCCCCTCTTAGGTTGGCAGACTTTCTTTTCATATAAAAACTTAGTTTTAGTTTAGCAATGTTGGTATAACTGTAAATAGTAACAAATAGCGTAGTTTCCCGCGTGTTAGGACACGCCAGTTTTTTGGTTGGTAATATGTAATTTTACTTTAGTTACTAAGTTTTACGAGGCGACGCTCCCTCTCTGTTCCGCGACGCCATGTCGTGAACATCATCAATGTGAACGTATTGATATAAGTTGTGTTAAGGCTGGTTACTGTGTCCTCACCATCTGTGTGCTACTACATCCTGTCATGTGCTGTGTACTGGAATAAACCAATCATTTCAAACAACTTGGAGTTTTTATATTAACATAACTTTGGAGGAAGTTGGGAACCCGTCCACAAGCATCCCAAATTGGTGACCCCGACGTGATACAAGAACCACAGCAGAGCAGCACACCCATCATCTAAAACAAGTGACGAGCAGATTGAAACAGGATTTCGCGGATTGGTGAGGGCAGTAACACAGCAAACACAGCACAACAGCATTTTCTCAACGAGCGATCGCTCGTGGCCGGCGCGCGCCTAGGGCGCGCCGAGCATCAACGCCAGTGCACCAGTCATCAAGCCACGACGGGGATAAAACAACCACTCTGACTCGGACACCAGCCGACTCAGATTTTTTTTTTTTCACCAGCAGTGGTGGCGAAGCCTAACGCGCGCCCTCCTGCAAACCAACCGTCGCATCAGGTCACGTGACGCAGAACCAAAAGCGCATGTGACACACGCCGTTTTGTTTTTGCCTACGCGCCGTGTCGTGTCGGCCATATTTTTCTTTCTTCCTCGTGTGCGCAGCGACGTGACGGTGAAATGAAATATTGAGTGCATTCTACCTAAAAATAAGTGCATAAATAATTATTGTGCGTAATATTTGCGTGAGTAGTGTAACAATATCAGAGGTGCAGTGCTCACAAACTTTCGCAAGAAAAAGAAAACCAAAAATAGAAGAGGAGTGAATTATCATCACAAACAATTTTTTTAAAGACTTTAACTTGTAGCATAAACGTATTCTTTAGCCAGTATAGGTGTCATTTTTTTGTATTAGGGTTGAGGTTAGAATTTTGTGAACAACCACCCATTTTGCGGAGTATTGTTGGTACAGTAGGTATTTCATTCAAACATGGAAGGAAAAACATCGACGGGGGCGCAGTCTCTGGCGCCGGAGGCGGAGGAGCTGAAGAATGATGGAGGTAATGATAAAATAAACAGAATTTCAATCAAAGTTCCACCTTTTTGGCCGGAACGACCGGCACTTTGGTTTGCTAGTTTGGAAGCACAATTTCATCTGAATCACATAAACAAAGAGCTAACAAAATTCTACCATGCCATCTCGCATTTAGACACCGCCAGTGCTGGAGAAGTCGAGGATTTGATTATTAACCCCCCCGACAATGAACCATACACGAAACTTAGGAACACACTAATCCATCGATTTTCAGAGTCATGCGAAGAAAAGATACGCAGGCTGCTGGAGAAAGAGGAGATGGGGGATAGAAAGCCCTCCTCGTTCCTGCGACACCTGCGCACTTTGTCCACCGGAGGCGTCCCGGACCGTTTGTTGCAGACTGTTTGGACCAGCAGATTACCGCGGCAAATGCAATCAATCCTATTAACACAACCTAACGCCAGTCTGGAGCAACTAGGCGACCTGGCTGACAAATTACACGAAGTCAACCCCTCAACATCTGTACGGGCGGTAAGCGATATATGTTCACAGAGCGAACTGCAGCGGCTGACGAAGGTAGTGGAGGACCTATCACGGCAGGTGGCCAGCCTCTCTGCTAGCAACCATGACAGAGAAACGCACCGCAGCAGTGCACGTTCACGCTCTCGCTCGCGGTCACGCTCGAGATCGTCAAATGGTATGTGTTGGTATCATTCTACATACAATAATAAAGCCACAAAATGTAAGGCCCCCTGGAAACTGGAAAAGCAACCAGAGTTCGGAAAACTTGACGGGCAGTCAATTATAGCGGCGACTGACTGCCATCCGCCAAGCCGTCGCCTATTCGTAACAGACAAAGAGACAAGATACCGATTTCTAGTTGATACCGGATCAGATATCTGCTGTGTTCCAAGGCGATTTTTACCTGAGCGACGCAGGCCTACTACTTACCAAGTTCGTGCAGCAAATGGAACGGTCATTAACACGTATGGAAACTTTCATTTGAAATTAAATTTTGGACTGCGCCGGGATTTTCATTGGAATTTTGTAGTAGCCGACGTGGACATAGCTATAATAGGTTCAGATTTCTTGGCTCACTACAACCTCTTGCCAGACTGCACAAACAAGAGATTGGTAGATGGGGTAACTGGTTTAGCTGCCAATGTTCAAGTATTGAACACTGACCAAACTAGCATCAAACTTATAGCTGCAGAAGGATCAGAATATACTAACATCCTATCTGAATTTCCAGATATACTACGGCCACCTGGCATCCAGAGGCAAATGAAACACACCACGGTCCATTACATCCACACCACCGAGGGCCCACCGGTCAGCTGTCGGCCGCGCCGCCTTGGACCTGTAAAGCTGGCTGCCGCCAAGAAAGAGTATGCCGACATGCTAAGCTGCGGCACCGCGAGACCATCCAAGAGCCCATGGTCATCGCCATTGCATCTGGCACAGAAACGCGACACATCCTGGCGTCCTTGCGGTGACTACCGCGCACTAAACGCACGGACCATACCGGATCGGTATCCCGTGCGCCACATTGGGGATTTCAACCAAGGATTAGCAGGTGCCACAATTTTTAGTACTATAGATCTGGCTAAGGCATACCAACAAATACCTGTCTACGAACCACACATCTGTAAAACCGCCATCATCACACCGTTCGGGCTTTACGAACATCCTTATATGGGATTTGGTCTTCGGAACTCTGGACAAACCTTTCAACGGTTCATAGACGAGGTCGTCCAAGGGTTAAATTTTTGTTACAGCTATGTAGACGATATATTAGTTTTTTCTAAGAACTCTACTGACCATACCATTCATCTTCGCACACTTTTCAAAAGACTGCAGGAGTACGGCGTGGTCGTCAACTCATCTAAATGCCGTTTGGGACTCCCAGAGGTTTGTTTCCTGGGCTACCACATAAGTGCAGCAGGTACGCAGCCACCTGAGGAACGAATCACAGCTCTAATGGATTTTCCTCCACCAAAGACAGTTCAAGGTATGAGACGTTTCTTAGGGATGATGAATTACTACCGGAGGTTCTTACCAAAGGTTGCACAGTATCAGGCTCCACTCATCGAGGCAGTTACAGCTGTCAATGGTAAAGGCGCTAAACCATTTCCATGGACGATAGAACTAGAACAGCAGTTTGAGGCATGCAAAAAGCATTTGTCGTCTGCAACACTACTCGCTCACCCTGATATTTCTGCCCCACTTGGCCTTTTTACTGACGCATCCAGCACGCACGTCGGATCTTGTTTACAGCAGAAGGTTGTTGAAGGATGGCAACCTTTGGCCTTTTTCAGTAAGAAATTAGATGCTAAGCAAGCCGTACAGCCAGCATACTACAGGGAACTTCTAGGTGTATACGAAAGTGTACAACACTTCCGACACATCTTAGAGATGCAACATGCAACAATCTATACTGATCACAAGCCCCTGTTATACGCTTTCATACAACGTCGTGAGAAGTTACCCCCTCAACAGCTAAATCAACTGTCTTTCATCAGTCAGTTCACAACAGACATTCAGCACATAAAAGGGTCTGACAATGTAGTAGCTGACGCCATGTCACGCACTGAATCAATATCATTTGAACCTGATTTCTCAGCTCTTGAAAAAGCCCAGGATGAAGATGATGAATTGAAACATGTACTAGAAAAAACATCTTTACAATTGGAAAAAGTTAAAATACCGGGTACTAATGTTTCTATTTTCTGTGACAGGTCCACGGGAAAACCTCGCCCGTATCTACCCAAACCGTTGCGCCGCGCAACATTCGATCGGCTACACAACCTGAGTCACCCTGGTGGACGGACGTCCGCACGTATGGTAGCGGAACATCATGTATGGCCCAACATGCAAAAGGAATGCAAAGCGTGGGCTCGTGCGTGCCTCGCTTGTCAAAGGTCAAAGGTATCGCGGCATAACACCGCGCCGCTAGGCAATTTCAATATACCATCTGGGCGTTTTAAGCATGTTCACATTGACATTATAGGCCCGTTGCCGCATTCCAATGGACACACATATTGCCTCACAGCAGTAGACCGTTTTTCACGGTGGCCAGAGGCATGGCCTATGAAATCCATCACGGCTACAGAGGTCGCAGAGAATTTTGTTTATGGGTGGATTGCCCGTTTTGGTGTGCCATCAACTATAACAACAGATCAAGGCCGCCAATTCGAGTCGACGTTATTTCAGCGGCTGACGAACATATGTGGTTCCCATAGGATAAGAACCACGAGTTATCATCCACAGGCAAACGGCATGGTAGAACGACTGCATCGGCAGTTAAAAGCAGCTATTATGTGCCACAATGACACATGGTTCAACGCGCTACCTATTGTCCTCCTAGGCCTTCGTTCTTCCCTTAAGGAAGATCTTCAATGTTCCGCTGCTGAGATCGTCTATGGCGAACCTCTTCGCCTACCAGGAGAAATGATAGTATCATCCAAATCGAACCTTTCAGAGGCCAGCGAATTTGTTACGAAGTTGAGGGCGAAAATGTCGTCAATGAGGGCTATGCCCGCATCACGACACGCTAATCCGTATTCTTTCATATTTAAAGACCTTGCGACGGCAACACACATCATGCTTAGAGACGACACTGTGCGTCGATCTCTACAGCCACCTTACACTGGTCCGTACAAAATCATCAAACGAAGTCCCAAGACTATAACTATAGATATAGGTGGTAAAGAAGTTGTAGTGAGTATTGATCGGGTTAAACCAGCGCACTTGGACACTGCAACCTGGCCCGCCCCTACCAAAGCAATATCGTCAGATGTTAAACTACCGTCTCTTATTACAGATCAAGAGCCACAAACCGTATCTCCAGCACCTTCACCAACGGCGCCGGAGCCTACGCCCCCTTCGCAAACCATTACAACTCGTTCCGGTCGTAGAGTTAGATTTAAACATATTTTCGACCTGTAACTTCGTTTCTCCGTGGGTGGGTGGTTGTGGCGTTTCTTGAACGCAGCCATTAGTTTACTAATGTTGGATAGCTTGATATGCATAGCCAATCACGTTATTTTCCGCATTTTACGTCATGCCCCTCTTAGGTTGGCAGACTTTCTTTTCATATAAAAACTTAGTTTTAGTTTAGCAATGTTGGTATAACTGTAAATAGTAACAAATAGCGTAGTTTCCCGCGTGTTAGGACACGCCAGTTTTTTGGTTGGTAATATGTAATTTTACTTTAGTTACTAAGTTTTACGAGGCGACGCTCCCTCTCTGTTCCGCGACGCCATGTCGTGAACATCATCAATGTGAACGTATTGATATAAGTTGTGTTAAGGCTGGTTACTGTGTCCTCACCATCTGTGTGCTACTACATCCTGTCATGTGTTGTGTACTGGAATAAACCAATCATTTCAAACAACTTTGAGTTTTTATATTAACATAACTTTGGAGGAAGTTGGGAACCCGTCCACAAGCATCCCAAAAAGGTTTAAATATTTCTTATTTAATGATGGACAGTCAATTTGATTCGATTTAGATTTTGGATTTAGCAAGATTTAAGAGTTTATTTATTTTTACAAGATTTAACAATTCTGCAAAAAATGCTATGCAAAACTTATAGAAAAGTAACCAATTGGGTTGCATTGTGTCATAATCAAAACCCAATTTGTATCAAACAAAAGAAATGGGGCCCTTAATCAAAACCTATACGAACTACCTACCTTGTAATCTGTAGTCTGATTATACCTAACTCAGAATTATACGAAATGATTGATTAAGTTAGTATGAAGAATAAGAAGAATAAGAAAAATGACATCCCAGCTGATCGGACTATGTGCCGGAGCCTTTGGGGAGTGTAAGAAACTGACCCTTGGTGGTCCACCTTCTCCTCGCCAAGAGTACCAACAACTATTTCTTAAAAGCCGGCTTTTGACTATGAAATGTAACATTATTATTTACATCTGGAGCTATATATTACACGTAATCATTTTGACATTTCTGCACACCAACGACACCCATTAGTATACTTATATCAATGACGACACCATTCAAACTCAGGGCCAGGCAGGGAGAGGCGCGGTGTCCGGAGACGTGTCTCGTACAAAATGTATGAAGAGCGATAAAATATTATATCTCAAGATGTAATATTATATCCCATATTCAATAACCAGCTAAAACGTTGACTGCGAGCCTCGGACATCAAACATACCTACTTGTTTTAGTTACAAACCTACTCGTATAATAATTTTAAATCATTGAGAGCATTCTCAAATAAAAATGACCAATCTTGAAATAATAATATCATTCAACGTAATGACAATTTGTTACCTATGAATAGGTATGCCTAGGTAACACTACAAAGCCTCGGTCTGCTATTTTTATACTTTTAGACAAGGTTCATGTGAGATACCTCCTGTAACCTGCAATTTAACACCATGTGAAAGTAATGTGTTGTATTTTGTACAATTTCAAACTTTACGTTCTTTATTAGCCTTGTTTAAAAACATTCTAAGACAAGTTGCAAGACAGCGCAATTATTTATTTTGTTTTATCTAATAACTAAAAGTAAATTTTTTGTTCCTAAAACAATCAAGGAAGAAGGTATTTCCCTTTAAAAGTAGAATAATTAAATGTAAATCTTCAAATTAAAATTTAGATCAAAAGTTTGGAATCTTCGGAATTATAGCAGTTCGTAACTTGATGAATAAAACAGTTTGTGAATAAAATGTTTGTTTATTTTCGCTAACAGGAACAATTTAATAAGGTCTTACCTTTTTTGGCGGCTCATTTTATATTTATTACTTCTCAATTAAGATAAGTTTAGTTTTTAGCAAAATTAGATAAATTGATTACCAAAAATAATTTTTCGTTACTTGGAAAAGGGATTCCGCAACCGTTCGAAGCTAAAATAAGTTTTGAGGTTCATACCTACATGTTTAGCACAAAGGCCATTCTAACGTCCTAAGTAGGTATCACAGGTAACTAAAAACCATCGCCGCATCGATCGTGGAAATTTCTGATGCGATGAATTTTCTGCGTTGCGGCAACGCGTCACATTTCTGTTCGAAATCGTTTTTACCAACTTAAAAAAAGGTGTTTATCAATTTCACACGTGTGATGACACATGTATGTAATACAATCGGAACTACAAAATATTCACATAATAATATTTTTTTATGGTTTCCAAACAAATCTGCAAATTTTTGGATGATGGTAAGTATGTTTCTCCACCCATCTCTCAGAAACTAATTGTGATTGTGATAATTCTTTTTTTATTGGTTTACATTTACTTCAACTTAGGGTACAATGCAAGTTTTATCAAAATCGGTTCAGTAGTTTGTACGTGTACCTAAGTGTTATAGCCTGGAGCTCCAGGCGTGGTGACAAAAGGAAGATCAAAGGGAATGGGAGTGGGAGAGGGATTATTATTTCCACTTACTATCAGTTTCCACAAAACGGTCACCCATGTAAGTAGTGACCGGGCGGAGTGTTGCATAACCAAGATGATTTGCGAATAACTCCGAATAAGCCATGAGCGCTTCAGCGCTTTTAGTAGGATAACAAATAAACAATCAAATGTTAAATTATAAGGATAAAAATAAGTAAAAAAAATAAATTTTTGGCCCTGTCTGAAAATTAGCGCTGCCTCACAAGCAGCATTAAAGCTGAGACAGGACCAGTTTGGCGGCACCCAGCACGGAGCCACCTAGGTACATACTATACCTACTTATTTGTATTTTTGTGTTTAGATCACTGTACCTAGCCTAATGTATATGTAGAATAATTTGTATGTTATTTTATACCTGTCTACTACTGTCTTCTTATTCTAATGTATTATTTATATATTATATTTTGCTATGTTGCTGTGTGTTTGTCAAATAAACGATTTCTATTTCTATTCTATTTCTAAATCAATATATACGAAAAAAATCATAATAAAAAATATAATCTTTCATAACTTGGAATTGAAGTACAAAAGACAAAATAAGCTCACCCTGGAAGAAGTATCTACTCTTGGAAGATGTGTGACGTCTCGTGGAGAGGCCATTAACAGTGTGGTTGAGTTAGGTCAGTACATTAAGGTGCCTAATAGCCCTAAGAAATGACAAACGATACCTACTTAATACATACAGTAACTTTGACTTTTTTTCGAAAGTTGGTTACAAAAACCACCACGTAAAACACTACAAAACATTTTCAATCTTATTTTTCAAACGCGGATAAACAAAACAAACCCATTTCTGCTTTTTAAATTGTTTAATTCAATTGTTGTCGTACTGTATCAACACGAGTTCGTACTTCAGAATAACAGCTGCTACCTGCAAAAATGTGGAAAATATTATAAAAATGTGAATAAAATGGATAAACAAAACAAACAATGTCGGCCGGATGATGAATTAGCATTTTAAGGTTCATGCACACGTATCAGTCACATGATCACGTCGCCGTCAATCGATTATTCGATCAACGAGAACGTGTAACAACGTTTAATATGATCGTAGAAAGTCAAGAGTCAAGTAATGTAATGTGTTGAAACTTATTAAAATGAAAAAACATCTGTTTACACTATCACGCCAAAAAATAAGAGATCCTAATTAATAAATCATTGACATAAGATGTGACACATCAAATGATCCAGATCAAATAATCTGTCACATCTTAATCCTCATAACTTAATCCCAAACTACGAAGTCTATTTACAATTCGTAGTTTGGGATTTAGTGAAGTATTATATATGATTCACACTTACCGACGCGCGTCGAGGCCTTTTAATATCATACTAAAAGAAATTGAAACACCCATATAGCAGTTAAGTTTCTTATTTGCATGCAATTTACGCAGCTTTAAGCTTTGTCAAACACTGACATAATAGATCCGCTTTGTGGATGTTTCAATTTCCTCTAGCATGTTTTAAAATGCGCTTCGATGCTCTCCGACGCGCGCCGGTAGGTGTGAATCGTACATTACGATATTGGAAGGAGATCTTTGATGAACCCATCAGGTATGTTAATTAATTATTTATATAAACTTTGATTAAAATGGTTATAAAACCAATTAGATTAAATAAACAAATCAAAATCAAATTATTAATCATATCCAAATTTTTTAAGCTATTGCATAGCTTCTATCGAGGGCCTTGAGCGCGGGGACCGAATCCAGAAATTCCTTAACGAAAAAAAACCTCACGCTCCCCACTCCGACGGGCACGGAGGTGTGGCTTGAGGGCCGTGCATTGTCTAACGTCGTTTCTTTTCGGCAGTCTTCGACACGGTGTTTGTGTGCGTGCAACTAGACGATTTTTTATTTAATAAAAGAAAAAAAAATTTTTCTTATCGGTCACCACGCTCAAAAAGTGTAACTTGAATTAATATCAAAGAAATAGAAATACTGCATAAATAAAATAAATAAATAATTATAATTGCATAAGTTGATACAAAATGCTATGCAATAGCTTTACCGCGGCAGTCCCCGAGTGCCACACGTCTTTTTTTATTTTTATTTTTATTTAAGGACACCCAACACTGGTTAACACTACACACACAAAGTAACATAAAAAAGGATAAAAGTCTCATTGCACTCATAATTATATTTTACAGCATGTGCATTATAAGCAACAAGACAACAAAGTAAGTTCTGTACATAAGTTGGTAAAAAAACACACAATAACAATTAATTGTTGATGTGACTTTGCTTCACGGGCTTGACGGTGACGCGACTGATTTGTGTGCATTAACCTTTAGTCGGAACGGTTGGAAAGTACAGGTACTTTTCATTGCTAGTCTAGGGCTTTAGGCAAAGAGCGTAGGATGAGGCGTGGATGGGCACCATTTAATATTTTCGAACAATCAATTTTTACGAAAGCAATAACCTATTATTTTTAAATTAAATTTTAATCTTTAGATCGTCGAGACGCAAATCATACAAGAGCTCGTGTAACTGTTGCAGGGTGTTGCAAGTTTTACATAGCATTACTTCAATAATATTACATAAAATTATGTTTTATGCTGTAAAAAATGACTTTCTGATCAAGATGCTCTCAACGCCTGTAAGGAGCCTCATTCAAATGAAAATAAAAATTTTTGATCTTAAACTTCGTAATTGAACTACTAAGTACTTCATTGTACTCAAGAATGGAGAATCTTTTATATTTGGTTTTTACGAATATTTGTTTAATTTGGAAACCAAAAGTTATTAATATCTTATGGTCTTACATTTTAAGCTGGTAAGCTAACAAACTTTTGGTTTAACGCCAAGTGAAATTCTTCATAGTTACTAAAACTAAGAAAACAGTATTCAACTTTACCCTAGAAATAATTTAATGGCTCATAAATAAAATTGCGTTGAAAAAATATGATAAATTAAGAATAATAACTGCACCTACCTACTGTAGGTGTTGTTGTAGGTGTAGGTATAAAAGAACCCTTATGGTGCCGCTTTGTCCGTCCGTCCATCTGTCACACCTGTTTATTTCAAGAACTACATAAGCTATCAACTTGAAATGTGGTATAGATTTAAAATGCACTAACTGAATAAGATTGCCAGTAAATAAATTAAAACTAATTTTGAATACTACCCAAAAGGGTCCAAAATAAAAATAAAAATCAAACTGGGACCAACAGGACGAGAGGGGTATCATATCAAAGGGCTTAATTTGCACTGCTCGAAACAGTGTACTTTACTTATTTATATCATGCACAGTTTTTTATTAATGATAAAAACGTCAATAAAATGACAAACCCTATCTATTTAAAACGGTTTTGTAGAAAAAATGTAAATGTAATAAAACCGGAGGTCTAGCTTTAAGGAGAGTTACTCGGTTAATAGGGTGTTATCTGAAAGGCCTTGATTTTGCTATTCTATTACAGGTTTTTATTGTTTTTAGAAACTACGAACAAAACTTACTAATAACAAGAATACAACGGAATTTAGAACCTCCTTTTTTGAAGTCGGTTAAAACTACTAGTTAATTCCTTCACTAACTGTTTCAAATTATGGTGGTCAGCCACGTGGATGAAACTACCTATAAAAAAAAGAAGTATGAAGAGGGGTAGAAAAAGTCCTACCCTCTTCATACATCGAGTGTGAGTGAGAGAAACTATATATTTCCCTCACTAGGGATCCACGAGCATACAATACTGAATGTAAATGAGTTGGACGTAATTGACGTCACCCGTGGTGGGCGAGTTAACTCGCACTTTACCGGTCTTGTTTCTAATTTATTTTGCTATAAATCGTAATTCAGAAAGGTATTTTTTGGAAAACTTGTTATTATAGTCAACCCGTAAAAAAGGCCGGTCATTTCAAACCTGACCATAAATGGGAGCGACTAAAAATGCGAATTATGTTTCAATATTCATGATGGAGTATTGAAATTATAACTTATAACTTTATTTATTAAAGACGGAATACTTAGTAAATTAATATTATATATTGATCGCAAATACGCGTATCATGGTTATTGAACGCACTCTCACTCACATTGTGCATTTCTCGGTATGCCAATATCAACTGTCAAAAACAAAACTGTCACGAACAAAGCATGCATTTATTGGTGGTGTTGCCACTTTGGGTGTTTTATAGGTACTATTTTCGATTCTAGTACTATTTTCAGTTTTACATAAAGAGAATAAAGAGCTTTAAGCATTCATCTATCTCTTAGTTATACAATATTAACATATATTTTAGAATACTTGAGTAACTGAGACGATAAAATATATACCGAGGAAAATTCTCCGGATTAAGCATTTAGAACTACCAATTAAGACATAGGTCATTTCTAGACGCGACGCTTATGGTCAGGTCACAGGTTGTATGGAACTGACCGGTCTTCTTATTCGCTTTGAGTGCTGAAAACACAATTGAGCTGCAGGTAGTCCAAAGCCCACAGTCAACGTATTAAGAATTGAAGGCTTTACATTAAAAATAAAATTCTATCTCTCTCGCTCGCACTCAGCCTTATGGAGCGTGTTATTAATGTGAGCAACTAATAGTAGCGAGTGTAGTGTAGATTAGTTAAAGAAAAGAATTGAAGGAAACTTACAATTCGTACTATCAGTGCTACAACGAATATGAATGGGAATGAACTAGGTAGATCTCACTGAATTTGGAAAGATGGTTTTGGATTTTGGAAATGATGATATAAAGTGGAATATACGAAGCTTGTACTCATCGCAAAATTAAGAAGTCAAGAAAATTGTAACACTTATATTATAAACAAGAATTGATGTGTGAGAGTCTGTTTGTTCCCATTCAAATCTGTAACGGCTGAACGGATTTGGATGAAAGGAAAATGCCGTCTGATATATGGCGCTCGGTACCAAGACTAAAGTGAGTGCGTCAAAAAAATATCCAATAAGTTTTTAGTCGATTCTACTGTCAAAATAATTACAAATGAGGGTTATTGCCATAGTAACACTTTACATCAATGTTTGTTGCCATAGTAACATATATATCATTGGTTGTTGCCGTCTAATGGCGGCGTGCGGCGGAGACCAAATCAACGAAATATTTTTTTACTTGAATAATAATCCCGTCGGTGTGTAAAACTAAAGAAAATGTTAATGTAATTTATAAATCATAATAGATTTTATGGGATACGTTTGGTTTTGACGCAATTGGTACGGGTTCTCGGCATTCTCCTTTGGAATACATAGAGTGTGGTCTATATTAATACACAGGCTTTTTATCTCGACCACGTGATCGAAGCCACGGGCAGCAGCTAGTAAAAAATACTTTTTATCTAAACAAGCTTACGCAAGACTGTGGTAACTCACTTTACGTGGCCATATTGGTACAGAAACTGAATTTTATTATCACAACTCAAAAAAAAGTCGTTCTGAAAATTTCATGGAACGGAATTGGAACTTGCAAAACATTTAAATGAGGTACTGAGTCGATTGAGTGCAGAACAATTTGAAAATTTCAATGAAGAGAGATAAGTGCTGTAGTGTTTTAAATTCTGTGATCGAAAATGCGCATTGCAAGTGATTTAGAGTGGTTTTTTTTCGGTCATTTGTGGATGAAGGTTTTAATTTCAATGTTTAGTTTATCAAAGGGTGGACTAAACAGTGACGTCTTTATAACGAATTCAAATTCTTCACGCTTTGAGACTTCCTACCCAAAATCCTCATGCCAATAATATTAACTCAAAATCTACTTAAATTGGCGAAATACATGAGGTTTTTTGGTTTCTGATACACAAATCAAGAAGATATACCAGATACAGATGGTGTGATTTTTTTTTAACATCATCATTATCATCCCATAGCAGAACTAAACTTAGTTTCCTCACGATATTTTTCATCACCGTTTTAAAACGAAAACTCCATTGGCCGGGATTCAACCCCCCCCCCCCCCCCCCCCCCCACCCCCCACCCCTCGGATTGGAAGTCTATATAAGTACATCCCATTACGCCATACAGCTTTTTCAAATACCTAAATGATATGTTTTCTTACCTGAAGCATCAGTCTCCGATTCAAGCTAAAGAACCCCATCCCAGTAAGCGTGACGTCATCATTAGTTACTTGATTTATCAGCCTTTTTATCTACAACAGGAAAAGAACATGCCTTACTCTAGCCTGTTCCGTTCTAAGCACTGTGGTAACTCATAGTTTTATCCATAATTTTAAGCATCTTTCTATTTGTCGCCTAACGTTTTTCAACATAATTAATTTTGACAAAAACAGTAAGGAAGCTATGGTTGCAAAGGCCGACTAGAGTTGACCATCGTTGAGCGATATAGGTAACCAGGCATCGAAATGTGGCCCCCCATACGTCTGTATATTGTGTTGGTTTCTGGTCGTTTTATCGTTTGTTGGTGTAGAGCGACCAGAGATCAGCTTTACTGGCCTCTGTTATTATTGGATGTCGTGGTTTGAGTTCAAAAATATACCTCGATATTGTAACCCGACCCTGGGCATCTATACAAGCTGGATAGAACTCTCGTGGAGTGGTGGTTGATATCTGACGCAGCTAGGACCACACTGCAGGCTCGGAAGAGAAGCCAACCCAGGGACAAGAAGTAGTATGCTTTGTTTATGAACGTTCCGCTGATTTTTCTGGAAACAAAAATAATATGAAGATAATTTAAGTTAAAAAAATTATGTTTAGTATATAGAAATATTCTCAAATTAAACCGAAAAAGTATTGTTCTGTTTTGCAATGGCTTCATGATCCGAAACCTTTGCCTGTATTTTGTTAGACATTAAGATAACGTATTATCATTAAGAATTAGGAAGAATAAGTTCATTTGAAAAAAAAAAAGATAAATGAAAAACATAAAATATCACCCTAAGGCCTCATTAGCTAACTCAGTTGCACACCGAAATGATAAGCGCCGGTCGTGTTTTTACAAACCAAGACAGTTTGACAATTGATGTTCTTTGAATTTCGACAGATGAAATGTTAAGGTTTGCAATAAAGGTCCGGCTAAATGTAATTTGTTTCTCTAGTCATCGAGGTCCGGTGCCGACCATTTCGGTGTGCAACTGAGTTAGTTAGGCCTGAGATAATCTTTGTGAAGAAACTAGAGGAATATTTTAATTTCAAAATCAAAAGAGAAAAGAACGGAGTTAAAGGCGAAACGAAAGGAACAACGCTTGACGATACCTTCATTTATTTAATTTCGACTAATATGGGCATAACATTTTCTACAGACGGAAAATATATATTTTTTTTATTACCAGCACAGAAAGTGTTTCTGTAAAATGATGAAATATTCCTATACGATTTATAAAGCCTTATAAAACTTTGATTCAAAGAGTGAAAATATTATTTGAAATGAAACGTGCCTTTTAACATCAAAGGGTTCAATCGTTTATTGAGTTTTTTGTGAAAATAATATTTTTAGAAGCTTAAGAAGGCGAGAAGTGTATGATCGTGCCGAAAAACATTTTTAAAGGGTACTTTTTAAGTCATTGAACTTTCGTTCCCCAAAGTAATAGCAGTTTCTTTACACTGCTAAGCCCGACTACCCTGCCATGGTCACACTGCTAGTGTAATAATAAAATCAATTTAATTTGAATTTATTTATTGAACACTTTAAAACGCTAATTTGACATGGATTAGAGAGTGAGCGGTACATTTACAGATCATATTATTTTCTACAGATCATAAAATAATTAAACAATTCATTGAATGAATGAGTCTTTTTGTGTTGTACATACACATTAGACTTTTATACGTGTGATGATGATGAGTTTATGAGATATTTGTGATAATTTATTATCTATTAGATCCTAATATTTGCGATTTAAAAGTGAAATATTGTCAGGATGTGAATGAAAAAATAATAATGATAGAAATTATCACACAACATCGTGTTTACAGAAACAAAGCAGAGCGTGTATTATGGGATCCACATGACTGATATATTACTTAAATAATTTTTTATAGATGCCCAGACCGGCGACAAATATCTACAGATAATGCACATTTGTCCCGCGGCGGGAATAGAACCTACAATCTTTTGCATCTCAAGCGGAACTTCGCCCACTGCGCCACACAGGACGTTTTTTAGTACTGAATGGTTTAAACTGTTTTGCACATACTGAGGTCTAAAGATCTAGACTAGGAATAACATAATTAGTTGGTGCATATTGACTAGTTTTTTTTCTGTTTAATTTCTAAGTGTAGTTTGAAAAGTTAAAGAATAAAAAAAATAGAATTAGTAGAGTTCTTTGTGAAGGGC
This sequence comes from Horisme vitalbata, assembly GCA_951804965.1. Taxonomy (NCBI): domain Eukaryota; kingdom Metazoa; phylum Arthropoda; class Insecta; order Lepidoptera; family Geometridae; genus Horisme; species Horisme vitalbata. The sequence continues at coordinate 5,669,426 of OX638096.1, forward strand.
TCATCCGGGGAAGTACTGCCACCATGCCTATTACTGCCGTGAAGCAGCTGTGCTGTGTTTCGGTCTGAAGGGTGTGGGTGCCGATGAAATTACAGGCACATGAGGTTTCACCTTCATGCCTTAAGTTGATGGACGCAGGGCATTGCATCGTAGGGCAGGTTCTAAACAAGCGTGACCTATAAGCAATACTTTGTTATAAGTAATGGTTACCACTTAACATCAGGTGGGCCATGTGCTAGTTCTATATTAGGGTAGGTATCATTAAAAGAATCATATATAAATATACGTTTTGATAAAAATTAATTATTATTAATATTTTTTTTAAATTAGTTTACTAGCTGACCCGTCACCGACTTGCAACTTCGTTTGAGTTTGTATATTTAAATGATCAAATTCAATGTTTTCTATTTTAAGGCTTTTCCTTTTAGTTTTTTTAATTTTTTTTTTCCTACAACAACCTTGATGCGAATAAAACCAAAAAATGTTGGGTGGGCCATTTTCGAGTTTGTTCGAGATCGTCGATCGACGTATCTAAATATTACGAAAATCTCTTACCCCAATCCCAAGAACAGCTGTAAACAGATGAAGTATAGGTTGTTGACATTAGACAGCAGTATGAGAGCTCCAAGCTTGCGGTCTACCTTGCGGACGAGGGCAGCTTGCCGGACGTACGCCTCTCTCACTCTCCGCCAGATCAGGGTCTGGATGTAATCGTCTGTTCCAAACTAGAAAACATAAAGAAACTGTTTTATCTACTGCTAACGATCTAGTGATTCGTAACCCCTAACAACTAACGTTCTGATTACTAAGGGTATTTATTCTTAAGGGTCTCAGTAATAGAGATGATTGTAGCGTTAGACTTATGTCGGGAGAATTATCAAAGGAGAATGCCGTCTGATGTATGGCGCTCGGTACCAAGACTAAAATGAGTGCGTCAAAAAAATATCCAATAAGTTTTGAGTAGATTCTAATGTCAAATAATTAAAAATGAGGGTTATTGCCATAGTAACAATTTACATCAATGTTTATTGCCATAGCAACGTATATATCATTGGTTGTTGTAGCTAATGGCGGCGTGCAACGGAAACCAAATCAACAAAATATTTTTTTATCCCGTCAGTGTGTAAAACTAAAGAAAATGTTAATCTCATAATATAAAATATAATAAATTTTATGGGATACGTTCGGTTTTGACGCAATTGGTACGGGTTCTCGGCATTCTCCTTTCCGTAGAGTTTTAACAGTTGTCACGACATAATGTCATAAAAGACAATATTCTCTAGTCACGAGAATCAGGGCCCTGATTATTTGCATATCTAACGTTTTGCTACTAGATATATTGGATTTATGTACCTTCTTGCAAAAACTAATCATAAACAAACTTTATTACTATTCATAGTAATAGCGCCTTTTCAGTCGCTGAAACCATAGATTATTATGGTTTTAGATGTCTTTTGGAAGACATACCAATTTTGAATTATAGATTTCTCGGTTTGTCGTTTTGCTGTCCACAAGCCTTTTTAAAGCTCGATTTATAAAAGGATAATACAAAGTCACATTGCAAATCCTAATATTGTGTTTCATTAAAAGCTGGAACCCCGTAATCTTCCATAAGATAAGTAGGTACCTAATCATCATTATCACCCACAACCCGACTTAACCCACTGCTGGGTATAGGCATTCCTTTGTATGTGCCATATAATCACGGTTCAAAGCTCGTCCCATCCAGTTTTTAGGCCCACGATTGATGAAATATCGTCCTCCCATTCTATCTGCTGGACGACCTTCGTTTTTATACCCGGTTCTTCGACGCCATTCAGTTACCGCCTTACTCCACCTGTAATCACCTCGCTTTGCCAGGTGTCCTAATGTAACACCTAAATTAAGTCTACTAGTCGAATATTGGTGGACAACATATTATCAGATCACTACATAGGTATTGCTGGGGCACAGGGGGATCGCGCGGTTAGGTGCAGGCCACATGTAAATAGCGTCGGGCGCGGACATGACACGGACGCCACTGAAATTTCATACAAAAAGAATGAAAAAAACCGCCCGTGCTATTTCCGCGCCCGACGCCATTTAAATGCACCATGGCCTGCACCATAGGTTGTTATCTGCCCGCTCTCCGTGCTACTCCCGTGTATCCTACTTTGTGCTCCGTAGCAGGGTGTGGACGCAAAAAGTTGCGGGATCGAGTTCTTACAAATATTTGCATGATCTGCAAACTTGTTCCGGGTCTGGGTATTGTGATACCATTGTTCACTCGTAGTTTCCGCATAATACAAGTGTAATAGGGAAAATTTTACCTTTTTAACATCCATTAATCTTTTTTCACGTTTGATCATCTGTTTCACAAACATATTCAGCCTATGGTACCTCGAAGTCAGTCCCATACTGATCAAAATTATGATCAGATCTTGAAAATTCCATAGTACTGTGGCTATTTTGCTCATTATGAAAATGGGGATGGCTATCCATAGGCTGTACTCGTCTGAAACCAGTAGTAAATAGTATAAGCACCAGCACGTTGACTGCGAGTCTCGGACATTGCGCGTAGCGTCATGTCCGAGGGCGACCAGCTCCTGCAGCTCATTTTTTTTTTTCAGTATTAAAAGCGTTAATATTATTAGTAGCTTCTGCCCGAAGCTCTCCTCGCGGGGTACCCGAATGAAACTTACTCATGTTATGTGGGGTTGGCACAACGAATTTCCTTCACCTTTCACTTCTATCCGTATAAAATCTGTACCCACTCCTTTCATTCTAATATCCATTTCACGTCCGCTTTGCATGATGATTAAACAAAATGGTCATTACGAAATATTAGCGCTGGTTGCTGCATTATGCATTACGCTGAGTTATGGACCTTTTTGCAACTTCAGTTTTGTTTGAAATGTTAGTTATACTACCTCTCTTCTATAGATTTAACACCGTTTCCTGTTGTTACGAATAAAAACCTATTCTATTCCATTCTTTTTAACACAATCAAACCCATCTCTTTTTCGGTCTTCTACTCATGCTTCCTGTCACATTCATACTTTTGTCACATGACTTTCATTCCACCTCATCAACAATCATAACGTGATAATCTACAACTTATCATTATGCCACAGGTGCCACTTTCATTGTATCTCCATGAAATTACATTAAAGGTACAAAGGCATAACTAACGAACAAACTCACTTTCTCAATTATATTTTAGTGAGATTAATAACAATAATGGCTGATTGCAATTCCATAATACAGCTTAACACCGGCATAGGTAAATTCCCAGACCGCCGACGGGCAGCAGCGTCGGCGATGCGAGAAACTTTGCCCTGCGTGTGGATTATGTGCATATCTCCCTTTATTAGGGGAGGCCTATAATCAGCAGTGGACTGTTATAGGCTGGTACGGTGTGGTGTAGTGGATGATTAATAAATAGCTTTTTGAAAAACTTACAATTTTGAAGAAGAAATCCGTGTGAACTCAGAATGTATCGCTTAAAATATTCTTCTGGAGGACAATCCAATCCAGTTGCGGACATCATGCTCAAAATATGTTCCACTGAAATTATAATGTTTGAAAGAAACCAGCAGATCAAATAGATAACAATAAACCAGGGGCTGTATGGTTGGAAACTTAAAAAATTACAAAGACTACGAGATGACGTAATCCGCGCAGCCAGCCGAGATAGGATGTCATCTCGATCATGAGAGTTTTTAGAAATTTCCGAGCTTATGGAGTCAAATGAATCTAGATTTAATTTGCATGCTGAGTCGAGTCGCCTTTTTCCTGTTTTGGCACACTATATGTCGGAATGACATTGCTTACTTTAATATTTTATTACTAATAAATTGTTTGTCTTTTATCTACTAAAAACAGAAATTAGTCGACGCGCGAGCAAATATATTTACTAGAATTATTTTCCGCCTGTCAAAGTCAATTGTTTGATACCTCAGCCTACAGAGAGTATTGTTGTGGGAACTTGGGTATAATTGGCTTGCTGTATTATTACCTGGTTTAATTGCCTGAATTAAAATGTTAATTTTAAATCAAGTACAATGAACTTTTTTTTGTTTTTTTTTAATTTCATCTTTTAAAAATCTCAGTTGTTGTGTGATCCTCGAACAAACATTTGACCTTTGTCATTTTACAGTTTCATAATAGTAGAGATTAAGATATTACCAATGGCACAAGTAGTTACAAAAGCTGTGACCACAATAGTTCTCTTCCTTATTACCACATCATCAGGTAGCTTGAAACCAGTTGTTGAATCAGCCTTGAACCAGTAGCACGACAGATTTGTCCATGAAGTCATGAATTTAATAGAGAATACGAGAGAGAGTAATGCGTTTCCGTAGAATATGCTCCCAGACAGTCTTCCAACAAGTCCTCCTGTAGGGCAATAAAAATTTAATTCAAATTCATCATCATCATCAACAACCTTTAGAAGTCCACTACTAAACATAGTTCTCTCCTAAGGAATTCCACCAAGAACGGTCTTGAGTCCTCTCCATCCACTGATTACCTGCAAACTTGACGATGTCATCAGTCCATCTGGTGGGGTTCTCTCTACGCTTCTTCTTCAAGATCGCGGTCGCCATTCGAGTTCCTTTATTTCCCAACGGTTATCGGTTCTACGGACTATGTGACCTGCCCATTGCCACTTCAACTTGCTGATTCTGGGAGCTATGTCGGTTACCCTGGTTCTCTTACGGATTCTATCACGTAGAGAGACTCCAACATAACTCTCTTTATAGCCCGTTGTGCGACTTTGAGCTTGCGTATGAGTATGACTCATGTCATCAGTAACTGTTTTGAATCTATTTGTACCTTGATATTTTCCTATCAAACAAGGGCGATCAAATGTAATTATGAATTTCCTACCTTTTCGACATCACAAGTCTAACATGTATTTACTTACTGACTATTGAATATATTACTTTTTTTACCAAGATTCGACGTATAATATGGTTAACATAGAACATATGTACATTTTCATTGATAAGTCATACCATCCCATAGGTACTTAGGTATTAAGCATTAGGAATGGACCACGCAATTCAAAGAAATGGCTATTACGTGCGAGTTATTAGGACCCAATTGCCAATAGCATTGTATATTGTTGTTATACCACACCACTTTTACTTAGAACGGCCTGAATTTTTCATATGGGCTTATTTTCGAGCCTTATCATTTTGGTCCAAAAAAACCTTTGGTTTATCTTGTTGGATTTTCCGTCTAATTTGCGACGGGACCCTAATCATTATCTGTAACCCTTTCTTTTGTCTGACGACCCTAACTGGTATTATAAATGTGAAAGTAAATGTATTTGTTTATTGTTTATTATGAAAGGCTGCTGGTAGAAGCTGGATGCGTCGAGCTCAGGACAGGGCGCAATGGCGCTCATTAAGGAAGGTGCTCAGTCCAGCAGTGGACTGCTATAGGCTGATGATTATGATGATGATGATTTGATTAGCTTAGGCGATCGTCATTATATTCTTTATCATAATCATAATCTGTATTGTTTGATTTTGTCCTCTTAATTAATAAGGTCCGCAGCATACCATTCTAAAGCATACACGTTTTCAGGGGTACAGAAAAGGACATAGGGTTCATTTCATTCAAAAACAGCTACCGTCAGAAGAAAAAATATATTTATAGCGAGCGAAGCCGCGAGTGAGAGCTAGTATATAAATAGGCATCTCACCACCAAGGTTCTAACATCCTGACCCGGAACTCATGCAAACATTTGCCCCACTGCGGGGAAAGTAGCGGTCAGTCAGGTTAGGCTTACTTCGGTATTTTTAGCAGATCAGTAGTGTTATTTTATGCTTATCGCTTCTGTGCTTCGGAAGGCACTTTATGTAGTTGGTCCCGGTTTTTTCAGTTGTTAAGCCATGTCGGAGTCTCTCGGTGGCGTAAAACCTCCGACCTCAGAGTTAGCTACTAGCGCATCATCATCGTCATCAGCCTATAACAGTCCACAGCTTTCACAGCTGGACGTAGACCTCCCCTTATGAGCGCCATTGCGCCCTGTTCTGAACTCGATGCATCAAACCAGGAGCCATTCGTAAATCGTCACTCCACCTGGCTGGAGGGCGTCCTAAACTACGTTTGCTGCGGTTTCCACTCAATAACTCGGTTCCAACTCAGTCGCAACGGTTATCGGTTCTTCGGCAGATATGGCCAGCCCAATGCCACTTCAGCTTGCTACTTCTCTGAGCAATGTCGACAACTTAAGTTCTATGTCGGATATACTCGTTGCAGATTTTATCCTTCACAGACCCCGAGTATACAAACTACTAGCCACCACTGGCCCATACAAAGAAAGAAAGAAAACCAACCAGGTTAATATAGGCACTTACTTCCACCAGATGCGTGAACTGCCCATCCAGCCAGCAACCTGATGACCTTCCAAATAGATGCCACTTCTATAGTCGCCAGTGTAAGCAACAATACTACAGTCCAAACGAAGAAACCATTGGAACCGTAGCTTGAGACACCAATAAAGCGGGCGATGGAGAACACTTTGTTTATAGTTGGGAGAAAATCCTGAAATTAAAAAAACATAATTATAAGTAAACAACGTAGAAAATTTGAAGACGAAAAATATACATTATTGACCCATATTACAAAACAGGTCTTCTTCATAGTCAAAAACTGACAAACAGAGTTGTCGTGGTTATAGAGGTCGAGTTTGAATGGTGGCTCTTGCAACATGCTTCCATTGAGTTCTATCAGTTGCTTGACGCAAACATTCGGTTATAGAGGCTTGTGTTGTGTGTTAGATTTCATAAGGTATCCGCGATGTTCTACACCGCGTTGGGGGATAGCCCTTTGATCTTTTGCCCTCTATCTTGCTGTGCACTACCAGACGTTGTCTTCGTTGCGGGCATTGTCCAAAGAATTTAAGCTATCTTGCTTTGCACTACCAGACGTTCCATTGAGTCTTCGTTGCGGGCATTGTCCAAAGAATTTAAGTATTCTTACGTTCACAGTTGACGATAACCTTTCTTCAATCTTAAGTTCTTGTAGAATCGATGCATTGGTGTGGTGAACTGTGCAGCTAATCCTCAGCAGCCGTCTCCAGCATCACATTTCCAATGCGTCGATCTTCCTTCGTTATTTTAGTCTCAATGTCCATATTTCAACACCGTAAAGGAAGATTATATCGTACAAAATAGGTAGGTTTGTTTTATGAATTTGGGCCGCCTATACGTCCTATTCACATTTAGGGCCTTACTTATGAACATCTTTCAAAAGATAAACGATGCTTTAACTATTGCCATCTCTTATCGTTGGATTATGACAAACAATGACAGGGCTAACTTTGAGCAATGATTAATGTTAAGTAGCGTTCATAAGTAAGGGGGTTAATGGCAAAATTTTGTGAAAAAGGTATGAAGTGTGAAGATGCTGATTCCGCATTCACGCTTAAGATACTGAACGAATTAAGGTGTGACACCATTAGGTTGTTCATTAATTATGTCGGTTTTTATGTACCCAGAATAAATAGACTAATTTTTTTCCGGGTAAGTACCACCAAGGGAAACCGCGGGTGAACGAAAGCTCATAACATAACATAGGCTATGAAGGTAGGAACCATTGAAGTGACTTCATTTTTTTATACTCACATCATTTTGTACTGCAGTGTCATAACCCCCGGCAAACTGTTTCATGTTAGACCATTAAACTTCTCATTCCACTGCCAACACTGGATAACAAGGAAGTTTTTAATTAAGCACCTAAATAAAGGATGACTTGAACAGAGGTTTAGGATTATTGCACGTGTATGTTTCCGTCGAGCGTAGGAATACCAACTTATATGGCAAACGATTTATAAAATAAACAATGAATGTGACTTTGTAACATTTTATCTGCTGTTATTACAGACACAATAAAAAATATAATGGCTTGTTCAGATCAGTGCTGTGCGTACAAGAAGTTTAGAGTCGTAGTGTAAAAAATATTGTTTTCAAGTCTTTATGTATATCTATTTTCAGGTCTGTAAGGGCTATCATTTCTATGTGTCTTTTGTAACCTAATACAACCTCACCAGTCCGTGTTGAATCCTGCAAACTAACAATCGGGGCTCTGGCAGACGGCTGAATGCAAAACAGCGCATCCTAACACCTGCGAAATCTCCTGGCTGCTGCGCGCCAATGGGCAGCAGCATCAGCGGTACGAGAAACACTGCCATATGATGCCCAAACCATGCCCATGGTTGGAATTATGGGCCAATACTTATTATCCCCTTACTTTTATCCCTTCTTCTACTTTGTCCAGCAGTGATCTGACACAGACTAGTATATTTCGCTAAGACAAAATAGCATAATTTACTCTTCAAGCATAAAAAATAAGCCAAAATAGGGTCAATGTTTTACTAGCTGACCACGTACCAAAAGCTGACCAAAACACGAATAACATCCTATTGTAAGAAATTCTTAGCACATATGGTAGCAATATTTTATCAAGCATCACGACAACACTGCTAAATGGTCAAGTAATGGTACATTGCACGGTCAGGCTTTGGACCTGGCTGGTCATTTATTGGTATAACATATTTCTTTAATAAATATTATTGCATACCTTAAAAGATAATTGAATTTAGTAATAATATGTATGTCATTTAGTAAAGTAAATGTCACACAAACTTATGCTTCATAAAAAAATTGGGTTAATATTTAAATAAGCAGACTATATGGTTAAGTAGCTTAGAAATCTCTTAAATAGTCCACTATTGGAACAATGACCCTAGTTTGGAATAAATAATATCCGCTGACTTACCTGTACAATGACGCAAAAGCAAGATCTAAAATTGACCCGAGTTTACCAAGTTACTGAAATTCAAATATTGTTTACTAACTTTTAATCCCGATACATAATTGAAGGTTCTGAACACAACACTAATAAAACCACTGCTTATTCAAAGTGCTTCGAAATTAACCATTATTTTTGTCACAAAACCAATAAGACTCGCGTGTTTTATGACAATTTATGAGCATGTTATTGAAACTCAAAACCTTGCTTTACATTAACCTTTACAGATAGAGCATAGAGTTCAAATTTGAATAGCAAGAGTTACTTTTTCAAAGTATCATAATGGAAAACTTTGGGAACGGATTAACAGAAATGTCATGTTATTACAAACCCACTATTTGTGCTGAACTTTAAATGGTAAGCTTCGGTTGTTTCAATCTTTTTTGATGAATTATTAATGTTTCTTTGACAAACCATTATTTGTAAAGTTTTCCTAATTTCCAAACGTATAATAGAAATAAGATACCATCAAGAATGTTAAAACTTTATAAGTAGCCGTAAACTCACAGATGGAATGAGCTAAACTCTAATTTATAATAATAATATTAATTTGTTTTTGTTTTCTATGAAAGTATCTAGGCAGTATACCTTATGAACTTGGAGCTGAAGAAATAGTTTCTCTACCCTACAAAACTGCACAGAAAGAAAACACATACATGTGTTGCTGCCATCGTACAGTTTGCTAGCAATATTCAATTGTAGCGATTGTCAATAACTACCTCATATTTAACCTATGCCAAAAAAATAATATTACCATGTAGTAGATTCTTTTAAGTTTTTGTTTACTTCTAACAGTTTATTTATTTCAAATAATAAGATTTTTTGTTTGCTGAGCTTTTCTTAAAACTGTATTAGTGATAATTATCATGTCGCCTAAAGCTGAAATGTACCTTACAGTTTTTTAATTACTAATAATAAGTACAATTTGATAAAATAACATTTGATACTTATTTTTTTTTGCTTAAATAAAGTCTAATTAATAGAATGAAATCCTATTTTTATCCCTAATCTCAAAATATCACGTAATTTTCCACCATAAACTACGGGAGTCTCTGGAACCTCACGTCCATAGAAGTGTAATGAAAAATTTACGGCAATTGTTAAAGGTTATCTTATCTCCCGGTCCACACGCAAAGATTGCGCAAGGGCACGGGACACCTTGCGCTGTGTAAAAAAGACGCACTATTTACCTTTCACTTGGCAGGAAGAAAAACAAAAGCATTCGCTACCCTTGTTACCTCGCTTTTCTGGTTGCCAAACTCGTGGACAACCCATCGAATAGCCACTTAAGGCGACTAGTAGGGTCAAACCTCCCTCTCGCTCGCACTATTCAACATTTTTGAAGATATAAAATCACTGAATGTAGTAATGCAAAATAGCAAACCTTCACGGCCTAGAAAATAACAATACAAAGGTTCAGTAAGAATATCATTTTGAACCCAACACGTTTTCCTACAAAAAAATTGGCACCAAAATTCATCACATTGGTACCAGTTTTTTGTTAAGAAAACGTGAAACAATCAAAATGAGATTATTGCTGAACCTTTGTATTGTTATTTTAAGCCCGTGAAGGTTTGCTATTTTGCATAACTACATTCAGTGATTTTATATCTTCAAAAATGTTGAATAGTGCGAGCGAGAGGGAGGTTTGACCCTACTAGTCGTCTTAAATGAAGAATAAACTGAGGTGACAGTTTCCCCAACCGCTGATCAATTAGTTCAATTAATGAAAAGGCTCTAGACGGTTATTTAAGAAGTATGAAAAATATTTTGAGATCTATTTTCAGCGTGACCCTGAGGAAAAGAGATCACCAATATTGCCCCGATTACTAGCTTGACAGTCACCTGGGGCCTAATTCTTATTTCCAGCTGATATACCTTAAGTCGAATCGATACCATATTAAACTTCTGCAGAAGTTATTTTTAAACGTTCGAAATCTTTGAGAGTCGAATCCAATAGTTACGATTGAGCCAGAATAACATGATTGTGTCAGTGTGTGTTGTGTTGTGATGCACCATCGTCTTTCAACGCTCTTCGGATAATCCCAGAAATCCATTAGAGGAAAAATAAAAATTGCCAAATAACTTACCAAAAAACTTTACGTATGTTTTAACCCTACCGATTTTTTATAATAATGTCATGATAGGTAGTTCTGCGGGGTGATCGACTAACTCTGTTGCAAACAGAAATGATTGAAACCGATCCTATTTTTACAAACTTTGACATTTCATCCGTCGAATTAAATGAACGTCAATTGACAAACTGTCACAGTTTGTTAAAACAGGATCGGTGTCAATCATTTTTGTTTGCAACAGAGATAGCCAATCACCTCGCTGTTATGTTTTCACTACAAGATAGAAATGTCAACACTGTTTGTGTAATTCTATCGGCAAACGATTATAACAGAAGAAAAATCCAAACGTTACTCATCTTTCAATTTTATTTTCTAAGATAAATACAAAACAAAACAACTGAAGCTAATTTTGTATCAAAGTTGATATGAAGGACAAGGATAAATTAAAGGAGAGATAAGGTCTTTGCCCTGGAAGTAGGAAACGAAATTTTGTAATTATGTCTATACTAGCTTACACCCGCGGCTTCGATCGCGTGGTACCTGGATAAAAAGTAACTTTATATACTCTTCTAGACTGTATCCGTGCCATATTTATCCAGATCCGTTCTGGCATAATTGATAACCAACCATCCGAAATTTCGCATTTATTATATGTAGTAGTAAGATTATAATAATAATTATAAAAAACCCCCTAAGCCCAACAGCGTCCGTGCTGACCATCTATGCCACGTGAGGGGCGGGCGTGAATGAAATAGCTTAGCGGATGACTAAAATAAGATATTTTAAAAAACCCTTTTAAAACAAGCTTTTATTTATAGCTCGAAAAAGAGAAAAATTAACTTTAAATGAATACCCATCAATTTTTAACATTACACTATTTATATGATATAAAAGCTTGTCGCAAAATTTATAAGTACTTATTTACCTATTTTATTATACCTTTTTCGTACATTTATACATAGATCAAGATCAAGTTACATTTTTTTTTTATGTTACTTGAAGATGGAACAACCACATGGCCCACCTGATGTTCAGTGGTAACCATTACCTATCACAAAGCATTGCAACATAGATCACGTTTTTTGAAACGTGCTCTACGATGCAACGCCCTGCGTCCATCAACTTGAGGCATGATGATGATAAGCCTCTTGTGCCTGTAATTTCCCCGGCACCCACACCCTTCAAACCGAAACACAGCACAGCTGCTTTAAGGCAGAAATAGGCATGGTGGCAGTACTTCCCCGGACGAGCCCTCCACAAAGAACTCTACTACTACTACATAATTACTTTATTATTGTCTATGTATACAAGTAAATCTCGCGACAAATCGTGTATTGTAATAAATTGATGGGTTTGATTTAATTTAAATTTTATTTTTCTCTTAGATCTTTAAATAAAAGCTTGTTTTAAAAGGGTTTTTTAACAAAAAGTTTTTTTGTTATTACTGTGTATCTAAATGTTTCTTAATTTTTTATTTAATTTAAAACGTCATTGACTGGTCGTTAGCATGTTTAATTTAGTACAGTCTACAAGTTCTTCAATAAGGAAACGAAGCGTTGAACGTAGACGTCTTTTTATTCTTATTCTTCTCAGCAAACCCTACAATTTGATACCCATATTATAGGTGTGTCAAAAATTAAATGTAATTAATCAAGTTCCCCATCTTGGACTTCGTATTCTTCTCAGCAAACCCTTTCATTTTATACACATATCATGGGAGCGCACAAAAAATAACTAGTCGGCCAGCTTGAGCCATCCGCCATTTTCGATTTAGAGTAGAAATTTTATTATCGTATTCTTCTAAGCAAACCCTTTCATTTGATACCCATATTGTAAGAATGCATTAAAAATAACAAGTCCGCCATTTTGGGTGCTCCGCTATGTTGGATTAAGAATGACTTCACACTGCTTACCATGCATTGTCATCCAAACTTAATGTGTATACAAAATTTCAGCTCAATCGATTAAAGGTTAAAGATATCTGCTTCAAAATTGAGTTGCGAGATTTCACCCGAATTACAATGCAAAGTTATCAAAAAATTAAGTGCTCCGCCATGTGGAATTTATAATCACGTCACACACCTTACCAGTCAATAACACCCAAACTAAACGTGTATAAAAAATTTCAGCTCAATCGGTTGAAGATATCTGCTTCAAAATTGAGTTGCAATATTTCACCCGCACATACATAGTTACACTGTAAGTTAATTAAAAGCTTTTAAAAAAGGCGCTGGCAAACCCATCATTATGGAGAGTCAAAGTGAGTATAAACGTTTATGATAGCTAGATTAGGTATAACTGAGCTAAGTACAGAGCGCAATGACACTCATTAGGAGAAGCCTATTAGATGTGCAGTGGACTGCTTTAGGTTGATGACGATGATGATGATTAGTAAACAACTCTAGAATTGTAGTGCATTTATTCAAGAAAAACTACTAACTTATGAAGAAGAAGAAGAAGGAATACATTTATTTTTCTCTGGTACAACTCAAAATGAAAATTAACAGGAAAATTACATAACTATGCTATTGCTTACGGTAAAAATAGGTTTCATGTCACAGCTTTATGCCGCCTCGATCATAGAACTAGGTAACAAGGTACTCACCTACGTGCTGAGGTAGCACTGGTTTTCAGACAGTTCACAATATAGTTTTAATAATAGTGCTGCCACCATGCCTATTTCTGCCATGAAGCAGCTGTGCTGTGTTTCAGTTTGAAGGGTGTGGGTGCCGGTGAAATTAGAAGTAAAAGATGCGTCTTCATACCTTAAGTTGATAGACGCAGAGCGTTGCATCGTAGAGCACGTTCCGAAAAAACATGATCTACGATGCAATGCTTTGTGATAGGTAATGGTTACCACTTAACATCAGATGGGTCACGTGCTTAGTCCATCTTCAAGTACCATAAAACAGTATATTATACTAATCAATAGTGGCGTTAAAAATAGCAGTATCGTTGAGATCCGGCATGGAGTCTTCACCATCGTCAAACTGTATAAGAACTAATTCGTATGTAACAATTGCACCAGCCATCTGGAAAACAAACATGTATTTGAACAATGAACCTACAGTACAGTGCAGTATGTTATACTATTGAACCAATTTTTAACAAACATAAAAAAAGGAGGATTTTCTAAATTTGGTTTTTAAGCTATTGCATAGCTTCTATCGAGGGCCTTGAGCGCGGGGACCGAATCCAGAAATTCCGTAACGAAAAAAAACCTCACGCTCCCCACTCCGACGGGCACGGAGGTGTGGCTTGAAGGCCGTGCATTGTCTAACGTCGTTTCTTTTCGGCAGTCTTCGACACGGTGTTTGTGTGCGTGCAACTAGACGTATTGTACGACTCTACGAAGCTCGCGCGAATCGAGACGATCACCACGCTCAAAAAGTGTAACTTGAATTAATATCAAAGAAAAAGAAATACTGCATAAATAAAATAAATAAATAATTATAATTGCATAAGTTGATACAAAATGCTATGCAATAGCTTTACCGCGGCAGTCCCCGAGTGCCACACGTCTTTTTTTTTATATGTTTGTTCCTCCATTATGAACCAATTTGGAAAATTCCTTTTTTGTAGGAGAAAAAATACCAACTCTAAGTGTGATAGAATAGAGATCGAACATTTTTATTGGCTCCAAATTTATGTTTTATTTTTATTTGTTAACTAATGACTCCGTCATTTAATGAACTGATTAGGAAAATTATTTTTTCCTTGGGGTACTTGGTATACTTTTCGATGGTCCCATGACTCCGACTCAAAAGATTTGGGTACCCAAAATGGAAATTCCTATAAAAATTATCAAGTTCGAGATTGTTTTTTTCCCAATTTTCTTTTTTTGTAACTACCTATATTGAGGTGAACAAAAAAAAAATTAAATCAGTCTTGCCATTTTCAAGTTATAAATTTTTATACAAATTATTCTTCAGACATTTTCTAAAGCTCCATATACAATCTAATTGGTTCAAAATGATTTAGCTTTTATTTTAGCACAACAGATACTGTGTAACTGTTTCAAAATTAATTATCACAATATCCGTTGATTTTACACTCTATTCTCTCATTAATTTACTTGTTCAGACTTTGTCCAAAAGTTATTAATAACACTAATTTATTATTTAAAGTAACTCATCAAGTTTGAAATGAACTTTGTACAAACTTTATGATAAAGTTGTTTAAGAATTGTTTAAGAAAATAAAGGATGAACCATTGACCTGAAGTAAGATAGTTCTGCTGAGATAGAAAAATCCAAGTCCACTCAATGCAACGTAGTCTTTCCCAAGCTGGTTCTGAAGTCGGTCCATCTGAAACAGACTTAAAATAAATAGCTGAAAATACCTTTGATACAGAATGAAAATCTTTCTCCTGTTTTTTGTAAATAAATAATCACACTTATCATGATGTGGGTGTTGAATGGATTTGGATGGCTTTTGTTTTTATGTCGTACTGACATAAAAACGAAAGCTAGTATAATATGGAGCCTGAAAGATCCCCGAAAAACGCAAGGAAACTCTCCAAATATTCCTAATGTATACGCAGTTTTTAAAAACGTAATAAGTCGCCTTATAGATGCACGCACGCGTCTATACGCTCGTATGTACCCCGCATCGGACGCATCGCATATCAAACTAATAAGTTCAATTAGACGCATTTGTACTCTGCCTTTGTGGAGCAGTTTACACTGCCGGTCCCAAGCCCGGATTGAAGAGAAGGGTTCATCAATGAGTTGACCGCCCAATAATATAAAAATACCCTGGTTCAGAAGTCCACAACAAAGAAAACCGGAACTATTTACTCACGATGACCACTGCATGGAACGCGTTGAGGAGGATCTTAGGAGTATGGAAAAGTTAACATCTTGGAGATGGCAGGGAGATGGAGGAAAATCGTTGAGGAGAGCCAAGAGAGCCAAGATCCATAATCGGTTGTAGCGCCGCAGGAAGTAAGTACGCACTAATATGACTTTCTATCATCGAGATATTTATACTCTAGAGTGGAAAACTTTGAAAAAAGTGCGCAAGCTGTCAATTGCGCGGTCTGTGGACTCTTTTCAGGCGACATAAGGCCTAAATTAGTGCAAAAATGGTATTTTGAAGTTTATTTATGTCAAACACGCTTCGACGATTTGTTAAATTTCACTTGAAGACTGTCACTCTACAGTGTTCTCTATAATTATCTCGATGCTTTCTATATAACAAGTGGTAACTTTTCTCACTCACTGACCGGGTCGCTTGTAGTACCTGGGACATTTCCTCCAGCCTTCCCATGTAATAAGAACGGAATTACTACTCAGGTAGCAGCTCATCCATCTACGAAAACCTACGCTCCATATCCATGACGGAGACATAGTTGGATAGTGCTTGCCATCAAACCATCACAGCCTTGCCAACCTCTTAATCGGCCTTTTCCACAAGAAAAACATGGTCAGTTACGTGGGGCTGAATTAGCAGCGGGTTGCCCCACGATGTTTTTCTTTACCGTTTAATCCATTGGTGCACGGCCGTTTTCGAACTCACTACCTCCAGATTGGAAGTATTAACACTAAATTTAACCTACCACTACAGGCTCTTACTTATTTCTGGTCTTTGTGCAAACGATACGGTACGATTCATAGTTACCGGCGCGAGTTGGAGAGCATCGGAGCGCATTTTAAAACATGCTAGAGGAAATTAAAACAGCCACAAAGCACTTAAGTTCCTTATTTGCATGCAATTTACGCAGCTTTGAGCTTTGTCAAACACTGATATAAATAGATCCGCTGCGTATATTGCATGCGAATAAGGAACTGCTTTGTGGATGTTTAAATTTCCCTTAGCATGTTATAAGATGCGCTCCGACGCGCGCCGGTTAGTGAGAATCGTACATAACAGCGCTCTCACTTCAACATTATAACAATGAGGGTCGCAGTCATAAATGTAGTCGAGGGCTCTCTTCGAGTATACATTCACATCTGAGGCGCTCAGGACAACACTGCTAGCCCTGATGCTTAACCAAATGAAGGACACGGCGAAATATACTTTTCTTAACGTAGTTATTGATCTACCAGTGCTGAAAAGAAGAAACATATCATCATCATCATTATTATTTTATTTATTCAAAAAACCAACAGCTACAAATATAGTTAATACCAAAGATAAGCTAGTGATTACTAGTACAGCTAATTAAAGGTATTTCTAGATAACACAGTAAGTGCATAATTATCATCATCAACATCATCATTCACGCTAGGCTAAACCTAGCTTCGGTTTGCTATAACTGCCACGCTTGATATTAATGTTGCGGAGCAGTCGTGGTACTTAAAGCGAACCCCCCCAGAATGGAAATAAGCATTTTCCTGGTGAGAACTCTTAACTAAAAAAGAATTTCCTAGAAGGAAATTATGATGACGAATTAAACTCACGTTATCCCCATAAACAGCTGCAGGCAGATGAAGAAGAAGTTACAGAAGCAGGAGAGTAGGATCATGCCGCCGATTGCGCGGTCCACCTTCCGAACTAAGGACGCCTGCTTCACGTACGCCTCGCGTATCTTACGCCACGTGTATACCTTCAAGGTTTCAGTTTTCTGCAGGAATAAAGAGTTAGAAAATTCTTTATTGCACAAGATAAAACATGTACACAAGCAAACTTAATCCTAAATATCTAATTATATTTGAAGGTACCTGTACGAATAGCATTATGATTATTTCTGACAAAAGTATCTATATAAAATTTCCTACAAATTTGGTTTATTCATTTTTGCTCTACGATCAATACTTTAGAAGCTACGATCTCAGTGGCTGCGACACAACCTGAGCAATACAGCTATTTGTGAAAAAAATCAAAGTTATATCAGCCATGACCCAACATAATTATCAGGAATTATTGCCGCGATTTTATTAACTTTCTCGAGCTAATAGTTAAATTTAAAAATAATTATCATATAACAACAATAAAAATAAAATCATAAAACACTAAAGTATGTTTAATAAAGAGACATAGAAAGGCTGTTTGATGACTTGATGTATTATTATGATGAGGATGATGAGGAAGACTCAACGTCACGTCTCAGTTGACGCAGCGCACCACAGCGCACCGGGCAACGCACCGGGTGGTATCACCCTTAGGCAACTCACTTTATCCCATTTCCTTTGCTTCTTTTCCAGGGCACTGACTCTCGCGACGCAATCGTTGAGTCTTTGATACCGCGATGTGAGACCCATACTCAGTATCACTATCATAACATCTTGGAAGGTCCAGAGTGCAGTGGCAATGCTGCTGATAATGAGTAGTGGTACAGCTAACCAGTCGGAATAATCATCTTAAAAAGAAAGTTGATTGTCACTGTGAACTGCAAAAAAGTGAAAAGCGAATACGAGTGTCGAGTCTATCTATTATAATGTCGATTGTCGAGTGTCGAGGAGCAGCAGGTTTTCTTTAAACCCTTCTTCTTTTTCTCCGAACGTATAATTAGGGCCTCGAGGATTTCTTCTCTACCCTGGATTCAACACGCAGAGGCGACTACCTCAGGGTCATTTTGTAGAAGCATAAGTCGACATCAGCGGTGGTGTCGCTGATAGTCCTTTGCTTCCTAAGATTGTTAGGCTAGATTGGCATGGTTAGCCTTCTGTGTCCTAGGGTCTTCTTTATTCTTTATCCGAATGGCTTATGCTATTGTGGATAAGTAAGTATTACAACAGGGGGTGGGGGGAAGTTGGATGCTTGTAGGTTGAGTAAGTAGCGAGGTGGTAGCAGTCATATGACGACGGCGAGGGACGAGGGATGTCATAGGGCGATTGTTGAGTATCGAGTGTTGACAATAACAATCTTCAGTGCCACTACTTACTCCATTGAAGCAGGAATCCGTGAGACTTCAAGATGTACTTCTTCATAATTAGTTTCGGAGGACAGTCTAATCCTACGAGGGAGATCACGCTTATCCAATGTTCGACTGAAAATAAAATAATTTTATTTATTTTTATACGTATTATTATTTATTTTGATTGATTACGAAGTGTACATATCATCTTCATGATCTACAATCGAGGACACTCAACAGTCTGTAAACGAGTTCTTAATTGGAGACAGCGGCTCGGCAAACGTAGGACAAACGTAGGACGCCTTCGGCCAGGTGGAGTGACAATTTGCGAAAGGCTGCTGATAGAAGCTGGATGCACTTATAGTAGCGCTCATTAGGGGAGGCCTATGTCCAGCAGTGGACTGCTATAGGCCGATGACGATGATGATGAACGGTCACTCTTAACCCTGTGTCATGTATGACAGAACTATGAGTACCTACTTAACTTACACCAACGGTATATAGATATTTTGGTGATTATAGTATCTCGACAAACACACAAGTAAAATGGTACCTATATTATTCGTTTTCTTATTTGAAGTTCCATGTTGTATTCATATTAATTTATTTTACCCAAGGCACAGGAAATTATTAAATAAGTTTTTTTTTTATAAAACCCAAAAATTTCGACTCAGGCGGGATTTGATTGAACCCAAAAAATATCATAGATTTTCCCTGAAGTGTGGGTAAATACTTAAAATGCAAAAAATCAAAGAATTATATAGTTTGAGTGTGTTTGGGGCTTTAAGTTGCTGTGTGATAGTGTCCAGCATTATGTATTAAAGCTAGGTGGAGTGACGATCTACGAAAGGGTGCTAGTAGAAGCTGGATGCGTCGAGCCAAGGACAGGCTGCAATGGCGCTCATTAAGGGAGGCCTAAATCCAGAAGTGGTCTGCTATGGGCTGATATAAGGTGCTTAGGTGTATTAGGTGCGTTTTTTATGGAGAATTTCGAGAAAATTGATTTCTCCTTTTTTTTTTTTTTCTGGAACTACTTAACTTATTCTCTTAAAATTTTGTGTGTATGATTAGAGAACATTGTGAAAAGTATGCGTAGTCTTTATAAAAAGGAAACAAACACATAAAAAAATACTACGAATTTAAGCGTTGAAAGTGACAACACGTGAAATGAACTGTTTTTATTTTTTGCCAATGAACTTCCTCAAAAATTGTATTATATTGAATTTTCAATCATTGAAATAATGTTAGGTTCAGATAATAAATTAATTTTGTAAATGACTGTTAAATAAAATATATGCAAATGAAATAGAGAGAAAAAACGCCAATTTCATAGGTTTATATTTTACCTAATATTTATTTATTAGGTTATTTCTTTAGCTAAACCTTACTCACACATACAAAACCCGGCCATAGAGCAGGTCACGAAAATAATCTTCTTCTTCAATCTATCATCAGCAGAGACGTTGATCACCATCATCTGTTCCACGCTCGCCCAGTATGCTGAGAGCTCTCGCCAGGAGCTGAATAGACGGGAGCCAAGGATCAGGGATATGGTGGCCAGCGAGTAGAAGATGGTGCCAGACATACGGGCTGTGACGCTTCCTAGAAGATAAGGAATGCAAATATTGTTTACTGCTGAACAAAGAATTAGATTATCCAACATAGGACTCAAGTTTTCGACATAGCTCAGAGAATTAGCAAGTTGAAGTGGCAGTGGGCTAGCCAATGGCCATATCTACCGAAGAATCAATAACCGTTGGGCAAACTTAGTGTAGGACGCCTTCCGGCCAGGTGGAATGATGATCTGCAAAGACTGCTGGTAGAAGCTGGATGCATCAAGCTCAGAACAGGGGCCTCGTAAGGGGAGGCTTATGTCCAGCAGCGGACAGCTAAAGGCCGATGATGATAATGACAAAGTAGTTTAGATGTTAAAGTAGGCAGCTTACAGCTATGTACATTATAAAGTGCCCTGTAAGTAGCCAGTAAGTAGTACCTACAAGTTTAAACCATCGGCTCTTTTATTGGAACACTAGCCTAGCACATGCTTACGATAGTTTTAGGACATGCTAGTTTCCTCAATGTTTTCCTTCGCCGTTTTGAGCGAGTAAACGTGGAACGTAAAAGTGGTTATTTAAACATATTTTAATAATTATCCATTGATATGAAATATCCAGACTCCCAATCCGAAATTTGTATGTTCGAATTTCGAACATACAAACTCGGATTGTTTAGATATTTCCCACTAGGCAATCACTATTCTTACTTACTTAGATATTATATACTTAGGTGGGTACCTAAGTAGTTATTTATCTACTTACTATGTCCCGTGGTATCCCGTGCCCATCCTGCCAAAGCCTTGATAACCTTCCAGATAGACAAGGCGACTACAGTCAGCAGACTGATCAGCACCAGCATACTCCAAACCTTGGCGATGGGCCTCCTCGACCCCATGATCCCGACGATTGAGGAATAGAGGAACACCTTGTCTATTACTTGGAGGAATTTCTGGATTGACGTCAATTATCAATACATTTTTTTTAAAATAAATAGCTTCCGCCCGCAGCTTTGCTCGCTAGGTATTTGGATAAAATATTAGTTTGATGTGCTGTGTTGTGATGTGATGTGATGTGATGTGACTAGCCACCTGCGGCTTGGCTGATGTGATAACCGCATAAAATATTAGTTTGATGAGATTATTCAGTGATATAAACACTTCTACTCTATATTATTATTAATATTATAAAAAGGATTTTTTTTATTTTTGTGTGTGTGTAATAAATAAACTCAAAAACTACTGTGCCGATTTCAATTTTTTTTTCATTATTGGAAAGCTACATTCACTCTGAGTAGCATATGTTATATTTATTGCTAGAAAAGATTAAGAATCCTTAATAAAACTTATGTAACGTAACCCAAGGTGTAAAAAAAAGTGTCCTAACTCGTGCGAAGCCGGGACGGGTCGCTAGTGAATGAATATTCTTTAATGTACGTACATCTTAATTTTAGAAACAACAGACAGAAACTTAAAATAAATAAATGGTACATATAGGCGGTCTCATCGCTTGGAAGACAGATTGTGTAGATAACCTTTGCATGGAGAAAATATGTTAAAATGAATATGAATGAAAAAAAGTATATGATATGATTAAGTGATGACTGATGATATGATGGTGATGTGGAGAGAGGTGAATAGATGTGATGTGGTATAATGTGACTAGCTTCTGACTGCTGCTTCGCTGGCATGGTAGCAGGAACACTTCACGCAATACTTACATCATGATTAGGCTGTTTCGGCAGAATAAGTTTGCTTGGCCTTGTATTATTATTCACAAGAACATTCTTCATTTTAGACCTTTTTGATACAGTATTGGCTCTATTTATAAATCTGGTTTCACGACGGCATAGATCAGCCATAATCAAGAACCTTCAAACTTAAAAAACTTAATTAATAAATGTAAATTAGCCCAGCAGTTGGATAAGAAGGGTTAAATAAAAAGAGACTAGAGATTCGTGAGCAAGACCCCTCTGTTTCGAAAATTATTGATAGTATCTAAAATGTATGCTTTGATGGTGAGAAATCAAAAATTATAAAATGTGATTAAACAAAAACTTAAAATAATTATGATTGCATGGTAAATAAGTTAAGCTTGGACCAATTTTCAAATTACTTTGAAATTACAAAATGACAAACAAATTAGTTTAAAAATGGAATTTGTAATTATTTCGACACAGTTTTCGTGTGAAAAATAGACAATGTTTACACACGTTGAAGCAATTAAATTTTAAAACAAAAGCTGAAAATAACGAATATTTAGTATTATTTGTACAACACTGTAAAAAGTAATGGTTTTTAAACTTGACAATATGAGATTGATTCAATTTTGTATTGTGGGGTTACGAGCATTTTAATTTACTGAGTGTCGCGACCATTTTATACAGAGCCTTATAAATTAGTCGTATCAATAGGGTGGATTTGAAAGTTTGGTTATGTTGGCTTTCGTACATATTATGTAAGAGTTTATAAAAAAAATATTTATAAGCAACGTTGACATGTATATTCATAATTAAAAATAAGCAAAGCCGCTTTTAGATTATGCTATAATATAATAGCATATTATAGCTCATAGCACAATAATATCGCGCACCATACATTGTTAGGGACACGTTCACACTGTACTGTACTATATATTATTGGCTTACTATCGCTATAAAATTGATGCGGGTTCATTATGTGCTATATCACGCGCCGCCTTCTTCTTCCTCCCTCATCCCTGGCAACTGTGCATACTCTTCAAAAATCGCAGTCAACTGAGCTTGCTATATAATATACATTTTTGCGATGATATCGTGTAATGTGAACGCCATGCTGTATAGTATAGCATTCGGTCATTTGCTATACTATATAGCACAATAGTACCTTTACTCAGCAGTGGGTGTTACCGACTGATTAGATAGATAGATAGAATAATTATAATTCTGTAGACAACAAACATAACTATGGATAGGTTCCTAAAACATAGACAGATAAATAATAACTAACAAAAAAAAAAACAAATTATACTTGCATATGTATAGGGTGTATAGGCATACGTAGGACTTCAAGGATCAGCTCAGGGTGGCGCACAAACTTTGTTACTAGAAAATATTAATTATACATTAAGTTAATAAATTACTATGAGAGAAAAAACGCTGGTTGCGCTTATGTGAAAATTGTCACGCCAAAAAGAAATAGATATAAATAACATTGATATTAAGAGGTAATTAATAATAACTAATAGGATACATTTCCATTAATAAGTTCAGCTTTTGGTGATTTTTTTTTAATAACATAATTTAAACTTGTATATATAAATATTAGCTTGAATTAAACATATTAGAATGGAGTAAAATAAATTTCCTAACCATATTTTCAAAGAACAATTTACCAACCATATCATTTCAAATTATCCTTGTAAGGAAATAAAATGTTAAGGTTAATTTAAAAATAGGTAATTCAAGAAATGTAAAAGAAACCATTTCATCGCCATCATCATCATCATCAACCTGGAATCGCCTACAACAAGGCCTAGGTAATGATAGGCCTTTTTTAATTTTCTGCCAGTCTTACTGCTCTATATAATCTTTTACAGTTTTATTGCTCCTTTGCGTCAGAAGGCCTTAGATTAGATTAAGGGCTCATTTTTCAACTGTCAAATAATCGAGTAGATAAAAAGCTTATCCATTGAATAAGTTTATCCGAAAATTTTATGAAATTACGCTTACTATTTTCAACGAATGAATAATGGTGCCTTGTTGTGCCGCAATGATAGATGTGCATGTTTGTAAATAAATAAAATAATATTAGAAATCAGAAGTGGAAAATATTAAAAAAAAAAATCCAAAATCAGAATTAGCCATATAATAAAAAAGTAACAACAAATAATTCAAAGGAATATGGACTTAGAACTGTAGAATATAACACAAAATAAGTCTGCAAATACGTCTGTCCAGCGCAAGATCTTGGTAACTAATGCCACGCGCGTCGGTAGGCTCTCTGCTTTTCTAGGCAAAGCGAGGATTGCCACTCTTCGAGTATTATTCTCTGCTAACAATAAAACAAATAATATAATATTATATTTAAATAATAGTTATATATTTAATAATAGTTATATATTTAATAATAGTTTAAGATAATAATATTAATAATAATAATATTATTTAATATTTTAGATGAGTTTACAATTAAATAAAATGTCATAATATTATTATCTCAGAGACAGTGGGATGAGCCGCTCTGCCAACTAGTACGGGATAACCTTTTTGAAACGTCTAGTACCCCGGCGGAGCGTGCTCGTCTCCTTGCTGTGTCAGAGTTGGAATCGGGACTTTGGTTACATGCACTTCCATAAAAAAATATAGGTACTCTTTTGGACAATAATACTTTTCGGATAGCCATCTCTCTTCGTGTAGGAGCTCCCTGCCAAGTAACGCATCGTTGCCAATGCGGTGACATTGTCGACAGTCTTGGACATAACGCGCTGGCATGTGTTTCGAGTGCAGGACGTGTGTCCCGACACAACTCCCTCAATGATATCATTCGTCGAGCTTTTACCAGTGTTGGCGTAGCTTCTACATTAGAGCCACATGGCCTAATGAGGGATGATGGTAAACGACCCGATGGTATGACTTTGATACCTTGGAAGATGGGACGACCCTTAGTTTGGGATGCCACTTGCGTAGACACCCTAGCGCAGTCTCATCTTTCAGGGACTTCAGAACGGGCCGGATCCGCAGCAACTTCAGCAGAGTTCCTCAAACGGCGAAAATATTCACACTTAGATAGAGGTTATATATTTGAGCCGTTTGGGGTTGTAACTCTAGGCCCATGGGGACCAGGGGCCTACAAAATTTTCAAAGACTTGGCAGAGCGCTTATTCGAGACCACACGTGATCGGAATGGTGGTTTCTATTTGGGCCAACGGATCAGCCTTGATATCCAACGTGCAATGCAGCCAGCATTCTGGGCACTCTACCCTGTGGTGACGGTCTGGATTTTTGTTAGGCTATTTTATTTTAGTAATATTTAGGTATACATATTTTGTCAAATATGTAGGTATAACTATGAAATATTAACTAAGAACTTGTTATTGTATATACTGTTGTGAATATTCTATATATCTATCTGTGTGCAAAATTTCAGTTTAATTTTTTCAGTTAGTTTTGGCGTAAAGGACTGAACATACCATCTTCAGATTTCACTCACTTACTTTCACCTCTATAATATTATGTTGTTAGATAATAATAATAATAGTTAGATAAACAGGAAAAGTTTGTAAAAAATATGTCAGATATGAAAAATGGAGGCGGAAGAGGAGAAGAGAAACAACAATAATACAACAGCAGAGCTTCTTCTGCGGAAGCTATTAACTAAATAAAAAGCCCCATTTCAACAGAACCCTAAATTCTATTGTTTTTAATGTCCCTAAGCTCTATTTCCGCTGGCCAGTAATAGCTGCAATCAGCACGCAATCCGATCGTCCGCAACTCGATGTGTAAACAACTAATCACTGTTTAATTGGCCCTGTTACTGCCAATTGAGCTTTATTGGCTTTAGAATAGAATAGGATTTCAATAATTTTGTAGTACGATGGAAATAGTAGTGTTATTTTTCTATTGAAATGATATTTTGACAGTTTTTCAAAGAAAAGTTAAGCGTGTTATCAGTCGCTAACCGTTTACTAATGGTGCATTAAGGTCAGCGTACAGCGGACGGTGGGGTGAACATTGAGGATATTTTGTCTCTGATCAGCAAAAATGATGATAGACAATGCCGCCAGTGGCCGCCGCACTACTGGATCCCACGGCATCCAATCTGCGTACCCACGCATGTCTCAGGGCGTACCCACACTCACATTGTAAAAGCATTCTCCTCCGCGAAAGTTGGTATGCTAGCGGACTCCTGCGCTTACCATTGCAACCGTTTATTCCTCGTAGTCCGATTGCGTAGTCGGACTACTAGGACACGCTGAATTTTTACTCGGGTATTCCTACCAGTCCGACCGGTAGCACGGTTTTCCAAACCTTAGCCGGAAGCTGAATGCAGCGTTGCCGGTCCGGTTTTCAGTTAACGTTTTCTTCCTGAAGTACCAGGGTGGCATAAGTCGATAGTCGGACTACCGATCCGACTACTAGGTATAAAAGATTGCACGCAGTTGCCGTGTAGGCCAGTCATTTACGTTGAAATAAACGACCTAGAAATGCAAGAGAACCGAACAAGCCGATTTTTGGATATATTGGCTTGAGACAGAAAAGCTAACTTCTAATTTTTGACCAAGATTTCGAATGAACATTCTCCGCTATCTCGAAAAACTATTGAAATTTGGTTTATTCGCTATAACTCGACTGTTTATCGAGATGCGAAAATTGGTCCAAATACTTATTTGTTGTTTTTTTCAGTTCCTACAATACTGCCCAAAGCATGTTAGTGTGGTAATTATGCATCGAAATCATTGCGCTGTATATGCACATGTATGTATCCTACAGGTTACAACGACAAAAACAACACCTGCCTATTCAGTCCACTGCTGGACATATCCTCCCCTATAAGAAGGGGGATATCCCCATAATCCCTACGCTGAGCAGGAGATTGCAGGGCACAGCTTCTCGCACCGCCAACGCTGCTGCCCATCAACGGCCACGGCATTTAGCTGTACCAGTGTTAGGCTATGCTTTGCCGCAATCAGCCGGCCGCTAGAACCCCGTTTGTTATATAGCAACGTGCACCACGGGCAGGTGAGGTTGGCTAGGAGATGGGTTTTGGAACACCTGACACCCCGTTGGTAACTGCCAACTTGTTTTAAGAAGATAAAGTGATGTACGATAAACCACGAACCACAAAAAAAACATTATCAATACATTGAACATAACCTTATATTTTGACAATCGTATATTGGGGGACTATGACCCTTGTATGACAACTAAATTACCCATGATTCAAACAAACTGATGTAGTAGCCGATAAGGAATAAGTGATCATAAATATTTACCGTAGACCCTTCAATTTGTAAGGGCTCGAAGTTATTACAGGAAAGCTATGATAGTTTCAAAGAAATTGCAAACTTATCGTAACCACTTATGTAATGCCTTCCCATACAAGCTGAAGATAATTATATTGTAAAATGGACCTAACTCTACAGTCTAGAACACGGAAAAGTTGCCTGTGTATCTACAATTATAGGATGTATTTTTGAGTGTGAGATGAAATCTTACACAACCAGATTCAATAGTGCTATCTAAAGTTATTCCAATGGACTTTCAGCACTTGTCGTAGTAATTTTAGCAATGTTAAAACTGATGGTACTTTTCTTGTTACAAAATCACTTGTAAATTATAGAGAAAAAATCAGCCATATCATAACTAAACGGCCAAGGTCAATTAATTGGAAGTTTTTAATAAGCTCAGATGGTACGGACATGTGAATACCAGAAGACCACGTCGTGAAAAAGTCCCTTTCTTCTTCTTCTTCTAATGAGCTTATCTGATCCTACTAATCCTAAGGCCTCCCTCATTCCACACATCCGCTTCCCAGGATACTGAAAACACGTCCAGTTCGTCACGCCACCTCCGTCTAGGACGGCCACGCGGCTGCGTTACGCCCTGTGGAACCCACTCAGTGGCGATCTTAGCCCAAAACTGGTTTGGCATCCAGCAAACATGTCCGGCCCATTCCCATTTAAGTTTGGCGGACTTATTTATGAGTTCCATTGGCGATTTTTGTCTGGGAACGCAGTATTGTATTCCGGATGCCGTTGGTGAGCGTGACGCCCAGAATACTGCAATCCATCGCCCGCTGGCAAACCTTTCCATTGCCACAAATAAAAGGGGAAGAGGAAGAAGATAGACCACATGAATGACAAATGTCCTTCTTCTTCAGCCTGTATTTGTCCACTGCTGGACATAGGTCTCTCCCAGTAAGCGCCACAGAGCCCGATTTTTGGCTCTCCACACCCACTTTCTGCCAGCCTTCTGTCAGTCCTTAGGACATGAAAATCCTTGGCCTTACAAAAGACAGCGGAATACACGGCATCGCATGATTAGGAAAACCGACCCCGAGTAACGGGAACAAGCATGGACAAAGAAGAAGAGCAGACGAGCCATCTTTTGGAATCGTTGACAACCTACTCTAGCTATACTCAGGCTTTACAAACTTATTAATCCCTTGAGTGCAGTCTAGGCATTAGGCGAGCCAAGTTATTTAAATGCTACATGGGCCTAAGCAACTAATTTAGATGATTTATACAGTGCTAAGTGGTAACTTTTTCTCATTGAGCGGGGACTGGAAATGGCCTTACCCAGAGGGGTAAGGCCGACTAGCTTGAGAAGATGGTACCTATTAGTGGTGGGCAATTCTATTTTAACTAACCACATCTAAAGCATTTCATTTTTTGAAACGAACCCATCCAAGTTGTTCTCCAATACATCATGAGACGAAGGAAAAAAGTAATCACTTCTAAAGTAGGCACGTCGGCTAATAGTGCTTCCTAATATAGTGCACAGGCACTGGGTTGGGTTCGTTTAGAGGCAGTTTGATTTGAGCGTTTCCGAGCTTCGGATATTGGTCCCGGCTTTTTCAGCCGGTTAGCCATGTCTTACCATATATGCCATACCACAATGCTTGAAAACAAAAGTTTTCAACCAATGCGTCCTGCCAGTTATGACATACGGTGCCGAAACGTGGACACTCAAGGTAAAGTTAGTCCGCCAATTCAAGGTCGCTCAGAGGGCTATGGAGAGGGCTATGCTCGGAATCACTCTGAAGGATAAAATCCGTTACGAGATTATCCGACAGAAAACCAAAGTAATCGACATAGCCCACAGAATTAGCAAGCTCAAGTGGCAGTGGGCTGGTCAGGTATGCCGAAGAACCGATAACCGTTGGGGTAGGCGAGTTCTAGAGTGGAGACCGCGTCTTGGCCAGATGAACGATGACTTGCGGAAGGTGGCTGGCAGAAGGTGGATGCGGAGAGCCGAAAATCTGGCTCAGTGGCGCTTACTGGGAGAGGCCTATCTCCAGAAGTGGACTAATACAGGCTAAAGAAGAAGAAGAAGAAGAAGCCATGTCTGAGGCAATCGAGTGGCCTAAAAACACCGACCTTAGTAGCCTCAGACATGGCTTAGCGACAAGCCGGGACCAATAACCGAACCGTGGTTGCGCTCAGATCTAAATTCCACTTAACGGTCACCCATCCAAGTAGTGATCGGGCAGAGTGAGATCTGCTAAAAACACAGGGTCCTGTTAGACAATAGACAATAGAACAACATTTATTTAGCACTTGACACACAATACATACAACAACAGAATTAAGAATTTATTAACTGTTTTCCAGTTCCCACACACTTCAAACTTCAAACTTTTTTTTCGGCATGTTCTGCTGTTCAAATTAGTAATAATAATGCTGGACACTATCACACAGCATTATAATATCCCCAAACTACGAAGAACCTGTATTATGGGAACCAAAGACTGACATTTTTTTTTTGTAAATAACTGCATAATAAACGTAGATGAAACCATACCTGAACACCCATACCTGAGACAAATATCTACAAATAATGCAAAAATGGAAAACCATCAACAGTGTTCTTGCACGGAATCACGATCCTCAACTATGGGGGAACGATTAAGGAGAGAGACTGCAAAAATTTGCCCTGTGGCAGGCATCGAACCCGAAATCTTCTGTGACTAAGGCAAACCTTCGTCCTCTGCGCCACAGAGGTCGCCAAGTAACCTTGCTATCTTAGCTCTGGTAAGTACCTACCTACTGTTGTTTCCAACAATCCTTTACAGATAGTTTATCTGACTACTGCAGACTGAAGCCTTCACATCCAGAACGACGTGGGTCTTTGTTTAACTTTGGCTGGTTTACGAGTGTGCGTTTTGTTTAGGAAAGTTAATAAATGTTGTTATGCGCGGGTCGAGAGCTGACCCTAAAGTTAGCGGATCTATGTCACAGCTTATAGACAATGTCACGGAAAAACAAAATTGAGGCGCCGGCTGCGAACTAGGAGCTACTTACGAAAAAGTATAAAGAAGAACTAAATAGAACTAAAGTCGTATAGCTCAGAGAATAAGCAAGCTAAAGTGGTGGTGGGCTGGTCATATCTGTTTTTTAAGGTTCAATTTATGGAACAAGCTCATGCCACCCACCAGCCTATCTGACATTAAGTGGTAACCATTACCTATCACATAACATTGCATCCTAGATCATTTTTTTTTGGAACGTGTTCTACAATGCAACGCCCACTTGAGGCATGAAAATTATATGCCACTTGTGTCTGTAATTTTACCGGTACCCACACTCTTCAAACCAAAAAACAGCACACCTGAATCACGGCAGAAAAGGCAAGATGGCAGGCAGTACTTCCTCGGACGAGCCCTCCACAACAAACTCTACTACTACAATGTCTACCAAAGAACCCACAGTCGATGATCTAAACCAGTTCTTGAGTGGAGACTGCCGCTCGGCACACGTAGTGTAGGACGCCCTCGAGCCAGGTGGAATGACGATCTGCGAAAGGCTGCTGGTCGCAATAATGGCGCTCATTAGGGGAGGCCTATGTCCAGCAGTTGACTGCTATAGGCCGATGCTGGACATAGGCCTCCCCTAATGAACGCCATTGCACCCTATCCTGAGCTCGATTCATCCAGCTTCTACCAGCAGCCTTTTGCAGATCGTCACTCCACCTGGCTGGAGGGCGTCCTACGCTACGTTTGCCGAGCCGCGGTCTCCACTCAAGAACTCGTTTACCACAACGGCTATCGGTTCTTCGGCAGATATGGCCAGCCCACTGCCACTTCAGCTTGCTTATTCTCTGAGCTATGTCGACAACTTTAGTTCTATGTCGAATATACTCGTTACGGATTTTATCCTTCAGAGAAACTCCGAGCATAGCTCGTTCCATAGCTCACTGAGCGACTTTAAACTGGTGGACTAGCCGTACTGTGAGTGTCCACGTTTCGGCTCCGTATGTCATGACGGGTAGGACCCACTGATTGAAAACTTTCGTTTTCAAACATTGCGGTATGGGTGACGAGAAAACTCGACGTAGTTTTCCAAATGCTGCCCAACCCAGCTGAATCCTCCTCTTGGCTTCCTTCTCGAAGTTGTTTCTACCCAACTGCAATATCTGTATACTCCGAAACCACTTCAAGAAGGTGTCCATTAACGACGACAGGACTCGGATCAATTCGGTCATTGACCATGACTTTGGTCTTGTCCAAATTCATGCCGAGACCTATCTTTCGCGAGGCTGATGCTAGGCCGTCCAGCATTCGTTGCAGCTCCTCCAGCGACTCCGCCAGTAGGACTATGTCATCAGCGAATTGCAAGGGTGAAATGTGCTCGCCGTTTATGTTAATGCCCATACCTTTCCAGTCCAGTGTCTTAAATATATCCTCCAACGCGCTCGTGAACAGTTTCGGAGATATGACATCTCCATGTCTCACTCCGCGGCGCAGTTGGATGGGTTTAGACTGCTAGTCCTGTACTCGGACACTCATAGTGGCGGCTTCGTACAGACATCTTAACACTTCGATATAACGATAGTCCACTTGGCATCGCTGTAAGGACAGCCCAGGTTTCGACAGAGTCAAAGGCCTTCTCATAGTCCACAAAAGCTAGACACAGGGGCTGATTATACTGTTCGAACTTTTGTATAATCTGCCTCACTGTGTAACTGTGGTCTATGGAGCCATATCCTCCGCGAAATCCGGCCTGCTCCGGTGGCTGGAACTCGTCGAGTCTTCTGGCGAGACGATTCGTGATGATGAAGTAGAAAGTACTAGTGTAAAGGTTCTTGTCGCTGATTGTACTTGAGGCGTATTGGCTGAAAATTTTGGCCTATGACAAAGTGGTCTTTTGAATTTATGCTTTCTCATTGGCCACAATTTTACGTCTATGAAACGAATAGATACTGTTTAGCTAATCTTCGTGATTGAGCCTCTGTTCTGTACCTGTTCCGTTCTTATAAAGATCATCGTAATGTTTTGTTTGATGTAGCTATTCAAAGTCATCCGCGCGAATAATGAGGTCGTGTTCTAAAGGGATGACCTGAAGCAATTCGTGTTCATCTGCTAACTACCTGGCAGAATATAGTAAGTAGGCTTTGTTTTGACAAGGATTTCATTATTTTTTGTATCTATTCTGTCTATACAGGCTGGTTCCCTATTCTCCCGTTATAGTTCCCGCTATTCCCAATGCGAGCAAAAACCAAAGTGAAGTAGTTATTAAAAGCCACAAAATTTACCTAAAAATATAATTCTAAGAAAAATTTCGAGTTACGAATTTTGCATTTAATTTACATCGGCACTTACTTTTTTAAATTAATAAATTTATGATTACATAAATTTAATATGCTCAAAATCAGTATAGGTTAGACAGAAAGGCGAGAGAGATTTTAGAGCGCCGTCTGCAAAATATTGTGCATATTCGAATCGGTTTCGGGGGTTGCGACTCGTGGTCCCACTGGGATTGTACCACTATTACTCGTGGTCCCACTATCCCTGAAATCATGGGTTCGTGGTTCCACTGCTTAGTGAGACTATCAGTCATAGTTAAAATCGTAGGTTCGTGGCCCCACTGCATCAAGTTTATACGTAGAGTAAATACTTGAATTAAAGTGAGTTCTTAAGGTACTGGCCACTTGAGATACTGGCATTTTTAGTCACAATTCACAATATATTATAATTGTAGGTTGTACCTGTCAGTATCGCGCGTCCTTCAAGTTAGCAGCAATTATTTACACAGTTTTCTTTTTTTTTCATTAATTATGTTTCAAATAATAAATAGAAAACGAGGCAAAATCTTACTTAGCAATAGCAACGGATACCAATACTATCGGCATAAACGTTATATTTCTGAATCAAGGACAATTTGACATTGCAGTCACGTATGCGAAATTTGGAATTCAAAACTCAATAAAAGTATAAATAAAAATTATGTTACTGTTTTGAAACTACTGCATACACTTAAAGAAGATTTTACTGCATAAAATACTTTCGAAAAGAAAAGAGATCGGTTGCAACTGTTAAAAGACGACTTAATAATACAGTCACAAATGCAGCTGATAAACCAGGAGATCACAGTTGGTTATTTTTTAGAAAAGTTAAGATAAATATAAAAATTAGTTTAAAGAGAACAAACTCTAAGTTTTGTTCATTAAGTTCATTGTTAGAAATAAAAATAATTATTTTGCTTCACGTTTTTATGCTGGCCTTTTGTATTTTCGGCTTATTCCTGTTTTGAATACCCCTTAGGCGGAAAAACTTTAATAATAAAATGAAATAATTTAATAATAAAATCCACTTTACTGTTAATTTCACAAAAAAATATTTGTGTTATAGCCCTTATGACCAAATCAGTGGGACCACGAGCGACTGCATTACGTTGACTGATGGTCCCACCAAACAGTGGGACCACGAGCCCATTAAATCGACACACTGTCCCACTAGTGGGTCAAATTAGTGGGACCACGAGTCGCAACTCGGTTTCGGACTAACTTATTTTTTGCTTACATGGGCAATCCACTTTGCGCTTCAAATAACCAAATGAGTACTCACTTCTTCCAGCATATTCACCCGAGCCGGTGTGGATGAATCGTTCTCCGCTGCTCGCACTTATACGAGCTAATTAATCGCATCAATGCTCGTACAAGTTACGCTTGCAGCATGCGTATGTGCTTCCAAAAACGAGCATAAGCGGGCCAAGACAAACGCTTACTACTCTTAAATACTGCTTCTATGCAATTTAGCCTGTCAAAAGCTTAGATTTCAAACAGAGATTTCTTTTGATCAAAAGTAATGGCATTAAAACCATGTCACACACAGAGCATTTTACTAAAAATTATATAGGTACAGTTGTCGACAACGTTAGCTTCAAAGTGGAATGGAGAACCAATACCAATTTAGTAAAATTGTTACCATATTTATGCAGTCAAGTCCACTACTTAAGAAATAAATTATTCCAGTGCGACTGGACTTAAGAACTTAATAATTCAAGTAATAATGAAAAGGTAGATAGTTCATTAGTCGTCCACTCATAGTCAGTGAGTGCACTATTAACACAATTAGGTCTACTCCCGTAATTAGTGCGCCAGGCAAAATTTCAGAGAATGATACTCAAGTGCTCAAGTCATTAAGGTACAGCGGTATTTATTGAGATGGTCTATCTTTCTGCTTTTTAGGAACTCCTCAGAAAATATAAACTTAATGAATTTATTTATTATTTTATAGATGAGCACCTTTCGCTGATGTGTCTACATTACACAGTGTCGAAATGTTCTAATTGGTTTATCTGTTTTAGCACTGATTTAATTAATTTAGTAAAAGTTCGTGAGTTTGTAACCAGTTATCCAGCTTATTCTAAACGAGTTTATAAAGGAAGCAGTAACAACTTCTTCTGGCAAATGATTCCAGTTGTTTATTCCACTCTGTTTACTGAGGAAGTGTTTCGCTTTATTGGTGTTAAATTGTACATGGCTTATTTTACAGTTAAAGTAACTAGAAGATTGAAAAAAATTTATTGAAGAAAATTGGTAAATATTTTTAGAAAAAAATTAAAACCGACTGCAAATACCTACTAATCTGGATATTTATTTACTTGCCTATACTAAAAACTCAGAAAAAGAGTTATTTTTGGTGACCATTCTGTAGTCTTTATCACTAGTTTCTAATCAAATGGTGCTTGCCAAGAGCAAATGCAAGATATTTAAAATATAAAATGGTAGTACAAATTCCGCCAACTCTCTCTGAGGCGCAGGCTTCACCTGTCTGACCTGGCGCGGGCATGGCGCGGGCGCTTTCCTATTCCATTCAAGTTTAATACAAAATGCACGGAAATAAAGCACAATTCAGCTCGGACGACTTCGCGTCATAACCACGACTGCACTACACTTGTGCCTCTGTCACGTCATTTCTGCGTCATGTCCGAGCCATGTCCGCGCCATGCCCGTGCCATGTCCTCGCCACGTCCGTGCCACGTCCGCGCCATGTCCACGCCATGTCCTTGCCCGATATGTGTGACCTGCGCCTGACGACTTTCAAAAACTCAACCGAAATTCGACGATGTTTCGTCTTCCCCAGAAGGCATCATCAGGAAACGATAGACTCGCAGTCCACCTTTGGCACTCCGCAGAACTAAAACGTGTTACTTTGCCGAGCGCACAAACAGAAAAACTTTTTGTACTTAATATTTTATCTTTTAATTATCATGTAATGGATTTCCGCAAAGTCATGCCTGATTCAATTCATTATCGTGAGAGCAAATGCATTAAAATTTACTATAAAACACACTCGTTCTCTAGATTTCTTCAGAATCCTATTATCAGATCTTAATCTGTTGACAATGGGACTACTTGGATAGTATATGCCTTTCAAACAAAAAAAAATATCTCAAATCGGTCCAGCCGTCATCGAGTAATCGGGAAACATGAATAAATAAAAGATTCCGACGAATTGAAAGCCTTGGTTAAAAAGGTGCACCAAGCCAGGACAAACCTTTACAGTAATTTTTCCTATGTACTATTTATTTATTTACCTACAAAACCTTACGTATGTGAGCGTACATGTACTTTACCGTTTATGAAAATCAGTGTTCCAGTGAATGTCCGTTCCGAAAACACTTGAACCTTTCAAACGAATTGGAACGAGTTCGACCTTTTAGTGCTTATTTTCGTACCTTTCTGACGTTCATCGCGCGATATTCACGGATCAAAAGTCGCAAAAAATCATCTAACATTCGTCACCTATACCCATTTATGTATTCAAATAAATCCACTAGTCAAACGGGTGAATAACTTTGCCCAAATACATTATCGACACTTGTGCGAGATTTTATTGAGAGCAGGACGGTATCTAGGCTTAGGAACGGAGCAATTAAAGATTGTAATGAATTTATGAATTGCAAAGATAAATTTTTGTTCCAGTTTCATCAATCATAATCAGCCTATCTATAGCAGTCCACTGCTGGACATAGCCCCCTCCGAATGAACGCCATTACACCCTCTCAGCTTGACACATCCATCTTCTCAGCCTTTTGCAGATAACTACTTAACTTGGCTTCAGCTCGCCAGCCTGGCTTTTTGAAGAGCATCTTAGAATACAAATTTAAGATTGCCCGGTCGCTTTCTTATTTCTATTTCTCTTAATTTATTGTCAACAATTCGAGTGGAAGGATACATGGAAAGAAGGATGGTACATTTCTAAGGTTCATCAACATACAGAAAAAAATTGTTTTTTTACTTGTATAAACCAAATTCTCTCAATTCTTTTGTATTTTTTATGCATAATTATTTAGTTTAAATCTATAATTTTTAGAGCAACCTTGTATAATATGCACTGATTTGACCCAAATTCTTGTACTTACCTTGCACCTTTATGAATGCTCCTTTGGCCTCAACGCTGATGCGAGCACAGTGCCCCTGCAGAACAATCCTTTATTCATCTCTGCCTTGTTTCTTGCAGGGATATACTCAGCAGGATAACGTTGTTTGCCCCATACTGTTCGTAAGTTTGAGCGATATAAGTTGTACGATAAACCTGATATTCTGAATTTCTGACTTGAGATCATAACCCTCAATGTTACTGATTGTTTTATTATTGGTTGAATGCTTATCGTTTCGGAAAAGTTTGAAGTACTTTTCTACTTGAAAAGTTGTTTTTAAGTTTATATGTTATTTTAGAAGATTGTGTACCTATAGGTACATACTGCACATGTAATGTATATTATCAAATATAATCATCTAGCATCAAACTGAGCAGATCTTGTATTAAGAGAACCACAATATGACTGTTATAGATAAATTACTCGTGTATATATTTTTTGTACATACTGTAAATAAATAAATGGTGTTCACATATCATTGCATGGCTCCAAAATAAGCAGAGCTTGTATTTTGGGAATCACATGACTGATATACTACTTAAATACTTTTTTTTAAATGCATACACAAAAAAACATAAAGACCTGAGACAAATTTATGCAAATCCTACTACTATTAATGCAAAAGTTTGAGAGTATGGATGTTTGTTACTATAATTTCACACATAAACTACTGAACGGATTTGGATGAAATTTGGAATATACATAGTTTATGACCTGGATTAACACATAGGCTACTTTTATCTGGGTGCCACGCGAGCGAGGCCACGGGCGGAAACTAGTCATACAAATATTTGCCTTGCGGCAGAAATCACTTGGTTTTTTAAATACCTATTATATAAATGAATAATAAATACATGGGACATCACTCACATATAACTGATCTCTAACTAGGCATAGCCGTACTACGTATACACTGAAAAACATACATAGATACTAATAAAACACCCAGACACAAAACAAACATCCATGTTCACCACACAAATGTTTATCCTGGACGGGAATCTAACCCGCGATCTGCAGCTCAGAAAGCTGAGCTACAAAGTGAGCTATAAGGCCACTCTATGTTTATTGTATTTTTATTTTCTATTATTCTTTATTTATTTAATTAACTTTAGCTTACAAACGGCACAAGATATACATGCACACTTGCACACTGACTATCAACTTGATTATAATAAAACAATAGACATCCAAAATTATATTTATTCTACAAAGATACATTCGTTTCATACACAAAATGATACTTAAACGTCTTTATTCAAATTCCACCTGAGAACTTAATTTCATTTAACTCTATTTACATTTAAATTCTTTGAGGCTCTACATCAACATTGAGCTTATAAATATCTTTAAGTAATATTGCCACATTTTATATTTAAAAGAGTGTAGATATATAGTTACAAAATAATATTATAATATTTACAAAGAAATACCACGCAATAATAGTCGAGATACCTGTATTTTACATACAATTTAAATTCTAGCGCGAAACGTAGAATAATAAAATTGTTTTTCATAATAATTATTATGTAAGTAGGTAGGTCCTACCTGAATTGAAAATCCTTTCAAGCCTTTAAATTTACATTTAATCTGATAGTTTTGATTTAAATGTACACACCTCCCCACAAACTGAGAACAGAAGTAAGTACATACATATTTAAAAAAAAATAAGTTTCACTTAAACATTCAAAACGACAGGATAATCATAATTTGGCAGAAATTCAAGTCCATGAATACATTTAAAATATCAAGATTTAGTATGATACATAGGTGGGCAAATATTTTCTTCACCATTTAGCCTGCTGACACCCACTGTTGGGAACAACCTCATTATAACGCCTTTCCTTTCTAACCCCACTCCCAGCTACGGTCAATACGATCATATCGTTTGACTTTCGGGCGGGTGGTCAGCCTCTTGGCCGTTGAAATATGTTACATCACTTAATTAGGGTTCCATACGCGAAGGGTAGAAACGGGACCCTATTACTAAAACTTCACTGTCCTTCTATCTGTCTGCCTGTCACCTGGCTGTATCTCATGAACTGTGTGATACTCGTAGCTAGACAGTTGAAATAAATATTTAAGTACCATACAACGCTACGGAATGGCATGGGTCCGACTCGCACTTGGCCGGTTTTTTTACACATTGCAAACTATCAATACTGAAAGTACTAACAGAACACATATGAAGGTACCTACATAATAATTAAGTTGTACAATTTTGTTTAGAATTTTCAAACTTTTCATTTTGTCAAAGTGCCCAATATAATTGTACGTTGCCAAAGTTTTCTTAGTTACTACAACACCTAACGACATCCTCATTTTATAACAAAACTAACAATATTTAGTAACTAATTCCGCTATTCTTTTCCATCAAAGTGGATTAGCTAAATCCTCTTGGCCACAGCTAAATGACCACCGATGGTCAGCAGCGTTGGTGGTGCAAGAATTCCCAACCCGCATGCACAGCATGGAGTTTATAGACATATCCCCTTCTTACAGAGTCCTATATCCAGCAGTGGAATGATATAGGCTGGTGTTGTTGTTTCGCTATTATTATCCGCAAGGGGGAAGAAGGGGGGTCCATGCATTCTGCATTTGATTAAACTTATCAAAGAAAAAGCGGAATGAATCATTACAAAATATTGTTCCTAAAATGGATAATGGCAACGTCACACCTGAGTCAAGTTTCAGTAGGTACATTAAAGACGGATACAGATATCGCGAAGCGTGCGCTGCGAACGGTTCACCTCAAATGTCTCGGCCTAAGGCATGCAGCATAAAGCAAGAGATAAATTCCTCCTACGTACGCAACGTAGGTATGCGATACCGATATGCGATCGTGGGAGAATCCGTGTGTACACTTTTTCCGCGTATACAACGCATAATTGATATCAGATGCTGTTTTATTCAACATCTGATATGAATGCTCAGGTACTAGATTCTAGTACACATCTATTCGTGTCTGTCGCATTGCAAACGTAAGTTCTGGAAACACACTAGTCACACTCGAAAAATTCCTACACCTTCAAATGTCTGACATCGATCTGGACATCGAAGATCGACGTTGCGTAGGAAATGTGTGATTGCATTGCAAACTATACAAGTATGATTCTGTTTCATAGTTTTTCATATAAAATCAAGAGTACAGATATCGTAATGCGTTGCATTCGTTGCGTAGGTAGGATCAGGTTGTGACTAGTTTAATACAATGACATCCGCACGACACATGCTCAGGGTGAGCTCGTAATCAACCACGCATAGCTCAGTTAAAAATGGTTCTCTCAAGACTGTACACACGGAAGGCACGGCTTGCCCTCAAGTAAGGCGTAAAATATTCACAACGGTAATATGTCACTTTGAAGTTAGGCTCAGCAAACAATTCGACCAATCCTGGTACAATTCGATCCAATTATAGGAACAACGTTGCTACTTGCAGCAAACTTCAGAGGGACCTAAATATGTTGTGACAATTATATGCAGTGAATGAAGCATGTGTGGAAAACCATTCACAGCGCACGCATCGCGATGTCTGTATGCGGCCTAACAAAACTAACTTCAAACCTTTCTACAAACATTACCAAATCACACTCGTTATTGCTATAAGGTTTATAAATAAACTTGTGAAAAATATTTGGAATTAAAAGTTATCATCATATAATCTTGATTTGTGTTGATTGAAAGAGATATTCAATGCTTAGCACGGCTCAGTTTGAGCAACGTTCTAAAATAACAGCATAAGGGCCAATTTTCAAATGACTATTGGTTTCAAAATGCGTGATTAAAGTACCCAAATTTTTCGATTTTATTCAATGGGTTGCTATGTGGCAAATATTTACTGCTATTTTTCAAGACAAAAAAAAACAAAAAAATGACCTTTTTTTTATTCAAAACGATACCGAGATAATTGAAAAAAATCTAGGCTTTTTCAATAATAGCTCCATTGTACTTTCAAAAAATATGTGATAACACGTTCTATTTCAAAATTATTTATCAGGAAGCCAACGAAGCGCTAATGGCAGATAATTTTGTAAAACTTCGCGATCTTCCGTACTGAAAAACTAAGTCATGTTAAAATGTTGGTCGCGGCTTTTTCAGTGGCTATGACTCCGACATGGAGGCCTTCTTAAAACATGACACCAAAACTGGCCACTAACTCATACGAAAAAAAAAGGAAGATAGGACAAGAAAGAAAAATGGAATGAAACTTCAGTATCTTACATTATAATCTCCCATAGGAGGTTCTATGAGCACAGTTTCCGTGGTTTCTCCTGGTGCTGGTGACTGCGTGCCCTGGAGCATGCCTGAGGGTCGCAGCGATATCGCGAGCGGCAGGGCTGATCGGGCGCAAAGTTGGGACGCGCCGCGGGTTGAACCGACCGATCGGTAACGGGTGCATCGACCACGCCTAGGAGGAAAAAACATTAAGCGATTGGTGAAAAAATATTTGATTGGCCAAAAAATTAAGCAGATGTAGAGGTTGTCGTGTAAGATATAACATATTTCCAGAATAATAGGTAACGCAGGACTTTGATGCCACATTTATCAAAAACTGACGAATGCGCGATTGCGGGCATCTAAGTATCGAAAGTAAGTACTCGTAGGTATTTGCTACTAAAATCGATTGAAGCCGCAGCATAGCAATAATTATTATAAGCTAGTATAATAATTTACAGTTTGAATACTGACAATAATTATCAAGGATAAAATAATTATTGTTAGTTTTCCGGTCGTTTCGGGTTTCGTGCTGATGCGTACAGCAAAAAAAAACCTAGATACATTAGAACATCTTTTTTTTAATCATCCGTTTGGGGAATAAAAAAAGCTACAGACTTAAAAAAAGGAGATGTTAAAAACAAGTAAAAAACTCGTACTAGGCACTCGGTTTACAGGAGATTCAGACGTCAGTTTTGATCTGATTAATTAAAAATGATTTTACTTTATATCTTGGGGTCCTCATACCTAAACTACATTTTTCTTTTATGTTACTTGAATATGGAACAAGCCCCTGGCCCATCTGATGTTAAGTGGTAACCATTACTTATCATAAAGCATTTCACCGTAGATCACTTTTATTGGAACTCTACGACACAACGCCCTGCGCCCATCAACTTGAGACATGAAGATGCTAAGCCAATTGTACCAGTAATTTCACCGGCACCCACACCCTTCAAACCGAAACACAGTTCAGCTGCTTCACGGTACAAATAGGCATGGTAGCAGTACTTCCCTGGAAGAGCCCTCCAGAAAAAACTCTACACTACATCTAAAAACAGACATATTAGTCATACCATCATAATGCAATTCGAATTCAGCATTCCGCAAACATTGTTTGTTTGTTTGTTTAAAAACTTTATTGCACATAATTCAATATGTTACAAAAGGTGGGCTTAATGCCGTAGGCATTATCTACCTGCCAACCTGTAACAGGTTTAGATAAGAGGTTGGCGTGCTAACCTTAAACTAAAAAAGATAAATGATGCGAAACATTCTAAATACTAATCAAATTATTAGCTAAACCTAACGATGATGATTGTATTAATAACGGACTCGAATAGCATGATAAATTATTCAACTGCCCACATTCAATTCAAATTCGTGTTCATGTTGACCAAAGATTAATCACGACCACAATTTATATTAGTTTAGTGCTCATTAATGTTTACAATTACATTATAACTAAGACAATATAATAACGAGACGAAGATACCTCGCAAACGGTGTTTGCGCGAGGGTTGGCTAGTATGCAGATAACAATCTAAGTATCGATTTCCCTAGTCAATTGGCCCAATTCCAACCCTCCAACTAACAGTCAAACCACTAGGTAACGTAACTTTAGATAAGTTACTCTTCATAAGCTATGACTTTGATCAAATACATATTTATTTGTAAAAATGCACACAAACTAACAGCTAGAAGCCAAAACGTTACAATGAGCCAGTTAAAAATATAGTCCAGTTATTTAAGCTTAAATTAGGCAAGAATCTCGGAATTCGAGATAGATCGATAGATAGATAGAACTTTTATAAATGTTTTTTAAACAAAATTTGTAGAGAATTTTGTATTCTACAATATTGGTTAAAATACAAATAGCAAAAAACCCATAGGAAATGAGATATTTACAAAATAAGCGCATAAAAATTATTTTTGTGACCTTTGACCTTGAAATTTAATAGTTGTGTACACCCTACCATATGTAGGTTTTGAGACAACTTTTAGGGTGTCAATATACAATTATTTACAGACTTACAGCAGGGTATCTCCGATTCCGAGGTGAACTTACTATAATGACTGGACTAATAATCGAATTGGTGAGTAGCTAATATAACTACCTCTGAGTTT
The DNA here is from genome assembly GCA_951804965.1 of Horisme vitalbata. Classification (NCBI taxonomy): domain Eukaryota; kingdom Metazoa; phylum Arthropoda; class Insecta; order Lepidoptera; family Geometridae; genus Horisme; species Horisme vitalbata. The sequence continues at coordinate 5,712,366 of OX638096.1, forward strand.
TTTTTAAATTATTTTTAAAGGTAAAAAGATCTTTATTGAGTTCAGATTTAAGTTTAATTTTCCACATAACAATGCCAGATGCAGTTGGCATAGACTAACCGCAGGCTACAGGTCTGGATCACAGGCTTCAATATTTTATGAAGAAGATGGAATAAGCGAATGGCCCATTTGATTTTAAGTGCCAACCTTCCCATACCAAAGTATTGCATCGTGTCGTGTGTTGATGGAAACTTATTGGTTGCACATTACCCAAATTATCGTTAAAACTTGAACTGAACCTTTAGGTTTTTTTTTTATTAACACCAAAATGCAACGCAACCAAACAGAAAAGAATTGGTAAGAAACTCGCCTTGGCTTATATTTTTTGAAGTTTAAAATCAAGTAATTTGTGAATAATAAAGCCATCATGAAATAGAGCAATTCATGCATATTATACGCTTATCAGTTTCGACAAAATTTAGATATTTATACAATAAGAGTAATTTGAAAAATGGAAGTGGCAATCTACGTTTGGCTGACTGTACAAAAGGAAATCAAGGTTAGAGGAAGGTCCTTGAAAATATAATATTTACGTTTCGTAGGTTTCAAATGTAACAATACTTACCTACCCTTTTAGAACTTGAATACTCCTTTGAAAGTTGAATAATTTACCGTTTTGTGAGAATTAAGGTTTATTTGATGTATTTTGTGTAAAACCCTTCTCATTGGATTTAAGGAACCATTGAACAAACTTTTATTTCCGGCAATTTAATATTTATATTTTTACTAACTGAATCACGCACAAACACCATTTGTGTTTTTTCTGTCAAACTAAGAGTCGATTAAATTTCTTCAGATTTTCATATAAAAATACCATTAAAATAACAAGACTGGGCAAAAAAAAATAAATCCAATGAGTCCGTCAGTTAGATCAACAAAAAATAATTAGACACGTATTTTTTTACTAATCAAATAAATAAAAATTGACGGAGATAAAAAGCGTCAAAGTTCGGGAGCGGGTGCTCGTGACGTCACGGCTAGGTACAAAGTGTACTAAGCCGTGACGTCACGCGGAACTTTAACGCACTATATCTTTATAATTTTTTGTATAATTGACAAAAGAAAAAATACGTGCTCAATATTTTTTGACAATGTAAATGACAGACTAATTAGATTTTTTCAGACGCCATCCCTATTACCGACTTTTCCCGTGGTTTTTCCTTTCATTCTAAAAACTTTGTCTGGACCACAGAATACAGAGAAGACAGAAGCTTCACTCCGCGCAATCATTTAAATAAATAGCGACTTTAGCTGCTACGCAATAAAGTGCTATTCAGCTCGCACCGAACTCAGTGCCTAAAATTTATTTTAACCTACACCTTGCATCCCTTTCTGTCGTATAGCTCTATCTTTACTGACGTGGCACATGTAACGTTAGGGTTGTCTTGAGAATTATTCTGTGACGAATAATAATAACCTGGCCGCCGACGGGCAGCAGCGTCGGCGGTGCGAGAAGCTGTATCCTGCGATCCCCAACCCGCATGCCCAGCGTGGGGATTATGGGCATATCCCCCTTCTTATAGGGGAGGCCTATGTCCACTGCTGGAGATAGGCCTCCCCTATAGGCTGTTGTTGTTGAACATTTTACTATCCAGTTACCTAGCCACCTATTTCTTTTTAGGAACAATGATAATTCAAATAATATCTACCTACCTAGTATTAGATCAGAAAACTATTTTACACTGGCTGGCTGCATTAAGAGCTCAGAAAATAGGCATACCTGCTAGGTAGGTACTTGGGTCCTTAACACTTACTTAAGTGTTTAGGTGTCTTGTCTACGAAAACTGAATAATCACTGTTTAAGGTAGGTACATCATGCTAAATCTTAAGAGAAATTTTAGTAGGTAGGTACCTACCTAGATATTTGCAAGAGAAAAAAACAACATTTGGTTTGTAGGTAACCTAGGTATCTAGTTTTAGTTGTTAGTTCACCTACCTTTAGGTAACTTACCACATCGATTTGTCTACCTACACCTACCTACCCAACTGTTTTTAAGTAGATAACCTACACTGCCTACTTAAAGTTAAACCAAATAAAAATGTACCTAGCTTGGGTTTCTAATCTTCCTCTCAGTCTACATAATCAAAATCATAATACCTACTTACTAAAGCACTATGTAGGCCTACCTATACCTACCAATGCCACAAAAATTGTCTATGAAAAAATACCTACATAATAATATTACGTTTATTTATGTAGGTAGGTACCGCATTCAAATAGAACTTGTACCTAAGTACCTACCTACTTAAGTAAATACGGGAGACTTTGATATCTAAACAACGCATTATTTGGTAGAAAAACTTTCAGCTCTGTACCTACTATTGGTATTATTTACATTTTCTTATTATTATTCAGGCAACCAAATGATGTGTAGTTTATTTTGCCTTCATTTGGCGAAAAATATAGGTACATTAACAAAAACAAACTAAAATGCCGCGGCTGCTCAAGGACACTTTCGTTCCGGGCAGAACGCGGCAACCGACGTAACGAACCACGCTCGCAAGGCCGGCGATGCGTAGGTATATTTTTATACCTATTCTGCGGAGTGAAATAGGCCTGTCTGGACTAAAAAACCCAAATCGGTCTAGCCGTTCTCAACTGATGATACGATGGCTCGCCCACCATGTGTTCGAGCTTCCTTGCATGCGTGTTGGGTAGACGGAAAGGTACAGTAATAGCAGCAGCTATCGTAATTTTTAGGTAATTAAAAAAGTAGTGTTAAAGAAGATGAAAACTTTCTACCTCGCACTCAAAGTTGAGTTCAGCTTAACAGCCTAAGTCAGTATACACCATTAGTTAGGAACACTCAGAGCTAAACAAAGATACGGCTGCACTCAAGCAGCAGATAAACACAGCTCTCAGAGACACCACTCAGCGAAGTGCTGAGTTCACATCACGTTTGTTTGAAGTTTGTCTAGGACATGTTTAGACACGGTAACTAGCTGGCACTGTACGAGGTGATTCTTGGGTATTTCTAAGTCAAAGAAGCTATTCTATGGGCTATTCCATTCATGAGCCACTTTCATTTTTTTTTCAGCTCTTTTGTTCCGTTTGCTTTTTTTGTCTTTTATCCTCCATCATCCCTGAATTAAGGCAACCAAACCAAGTAAAAAATATTAAAATCGGTCGTAATTTTCGAGCTTTTGCGAGACACACGCACGGCAATTGATTTATATAATAATTTTTTATGATAGCCGAAGTTGGAACTAGCTTATGGCCCACCCACTTGATGTGAAGAACTGGCTTGTAAAGTTACACCTTAATTTAACTCAAAAACTTGCGAGGCAGCCCTAGAATAGGTGATTTGTTAAACTTTGTCCCGGACTTAATGACAAGTACCTGTATGACCAAGCTTTGCTTGCTAAAAATGAAACCTAGCTAGATCGATTTATTGCCTCCGAAACCCTATGCATACTAAATTTCATGAAAATGGTTGGAGCTGTTTCCGAAATTCAGATTATAATATATACCTACATACATATATACAAGAATTGCTCGTTTAAAGGTTTTAGATGATAATTGTAGGTATACCTTAATATTTGGACTGCCAAACACAAAACAATAAAAGATTAAAGTTTTTGCAGAAAAGTTGTGAATCACGTCTGTTTAATTACTTTTCACAACTTGTGGACAACCCTGGTGAAATTCGACTCCTTTTGGACATACAAATTCTAAATCACCTTGTATAAATACAAAATACTCTTATAAACCCAATAGTTGAATAAGTTACATTACATTTTCATAATTCTATTCCATATATCATTTCACAATTTTCATTATAACGTCTGGAGTGAAGCCAACCCACAAATGTATGGTAAGCTACATTTCCTACACCTGACACTTGAACAGAATGTGTTTCTTATGATGCCAAGTACTAAAAATGTTTAGTAATTTCAAGCTTTTTTGACAATTTGCTATTTTGAAAACGTCGTAATGGGTGAACCGGCAGAGATCGCGAGTTCGTTTCTCTGCAGTCTCTGGTCAGTGACTGGTCAAGCAAGTGACTGCTAAACTATTTAATGCTCTGTTTTATTAAAAAAGAGTCAGTCCAAATATATTTAAAAGTAAATTAAAAAACATTTTATTGCAGAAGACATGTTGTGGCCTAGCCCTAAGTGCTCATATCCACTTGTGCTACAGAACCGAGTGATGCTCAAAAATCTTGGACAGCTTGATTGATTTGTTTTGATTATGACTGAATGAACTAATAAAATTGTTTGTTCACCTTAATTGGAAACAGAATCTTAAAAATAAAAGATAGAATTGGCGACATTATTGCTTGGAAGCGATCTATTCCACACAACCTTTGTGTAGGTAAGATTATGTGAAGAACCTCTTTTTTTAGTCTGTTAAAAATGAGAACGACCGAGTAAACTAAATTAAATTCTAAAGAAATATGAACAAAATGAGAATCTTTTGATGAAAACACCTCCAGCTGTTTGAACCAAGTCACTTGTGCAACTAGATATGAAAAAAATATATAGAGCAAAACGGGGCAGGGATACCTGTCTCATTCTAAGTTATTTTTAATGTGACCAGACTACTTAATTTCCATAAAACTTCTACTAGTACTTTCTAAAAAACTGATTAGATAAACAATTAAAATAAATGCTAATGTTCGTCTGTTTATCTACCTTGTACAATGACATTTCAGCAGCCTCAGGAACGCAGCTCTGAAGGTCCTGTTGAAGACTGTGTAGATGATGGGGTTGATGGTAGAGGAGACGTAGCCCAGCCATAGGCAGATATCCACGACGTGCTCTGTGGAAATAATGATTTCTTAGAAGAAAGAAAGAATTTGTGTTTACCTCTAGAAGATCGTACACCTGTACTTTGTTTGTGATAGGCTTTATTTTCTAAGAGTGATTATTTGTGCAACGTCCAGTTCGGTAGATCTAATAAAAAAAAGAAATTGTATGTACATTTATTTTCACCAATTACTTAATATGTTAATCAATCATATCCAAAGCAATACGAGGAAGAATTCGTGTCAATCGAGCGCTACCGCGAAAGACTGTGGGATCGCCGCTTCTGCATTTCCTAATACAGTGCCGGGCGTTTTTCGTGAAACTGATTCACTTCTGTTCATAATATCAGATGATCATGTACTACATATATAATTTAATGTTGAAAAATTAAATGTAATTTTAGATGAATTAAATTAGTTCTACCAAAGGATTTCGGTTTCTTTTGCATCATCAGCAGCCGTACGTAATTCATACATACACAAAGAATCAAAGCAATCAGAAAAATGATACTAAATTTAAAAACAAATAATATCTAACTATGAATAGTTAGGGTATAAAAGGTCCATGTCTCAGCTTTATGCCGCATCGACACGCCAGTAGGTACCTATGTGCTGATGCATCGCTGGTTTTCAGACATGAATAGTTAGGGTAAAAAAAGGTCCATGTCTCAGCTTTATGCCGCATCGACACGCAAGTAGATACCTATGTGCTGATGCAGCGCTGGTTTTCAGACATGATTAGTGAAGGTAAAAAAAGGTCCATGTCTCAACTTTTTGCCGCATCAACACGCAAGTAGGTACCTATATGCTGATGCAGCGCTGGTTTTCAGATATGAATAGTTAGGGTAAAAAAGGGTCTATGTCTCAGATTTATGCCGCATCAACACGCAAGTAGGTACCAATATGTGATGCAGCGCTTGTTTTCAGACATGAATAGTTAGGGTAAAAAAGGGTCTATGTCTCAGATTTATGCCGCATCAACACGCAAGTAGGTACCTATGTGCTGATGCAGCGCTGGTTTTCAGACATGAATAGTTAGGTTTAAAAAGGGTCTATGTCTCAGCTTTATGCCGCATCGACACGCAAGTAGGTACCTAAGTGCTGATGCAGCGCTGGTTTTCAGATATGAATAGTTAGGGTAAAAAAGGGTCTATGTCTCAGCTTTATGTCGCATCGACACGCAAGTAGGTACCTATATGATGAAGTAGCGCCGGTTTTCAGACATGAATAGTTAGGGTAAAAAAGAGTCTATGTCTCAGCTTTATACCACATCGACATGCAAGTAGGTACCTATGTGCTGATGCAGCGCTGGTTTTCAGACATGAATAGTTAGGTTTAAAAAGGGTCTATGTCTCAGCTTTATACCACATCGACACGCAAGTAGGTACCTAAGTGCTGATGCAGCGCTGGTTTTCAGACATGATTAGTGAAGGTAAAAAAAGGTCCATGTCTCAGCTTTTTGCCGCATCAACACGCAAGTAGGTACCTATATGTGATGCAGCGCTTGTTTTCAGACATGAATAGTTAGGGTAAAAAAGGGTCCATGTCTCAGCTTTATGTCGCATCGACACGCAAGTAGGTACCTAAGTGCTGATGCAGCGCTGGTTTTCAGACTGTGCCTTCTGAGTAATCATGATCATTGTCGAGACACAATTTATTATAAGCACTCATTGGGTGGCTTATTGCGCTTTTCTTAGCATCTGCTAACTGGGCAGAGTGTTGCATAGGTACTAATGGCACTAATTACATACTACTTGGATGGGTGACTGTTTAGTGGCATATAGATCACTTAAGTGGCACTTTCGTGCTTCGAAAGGTTACATCAAAATGTTGGTCCCGGCTGCAGTTGTTCTGTCATGTCGCCCTTCGGGCAGCATAAAAACTCCGCCAGAGTGGACCACTAGCTCATAACTAGCACTAGCGAAGAAGGATAAGATAATGATATAAAGCAGCATAGGCGTTGCGAGTTGCTGTGCCCAGAGATCCCCAGCCCGCATGCCCAGCGTGGGGATTATGGGCATAACTCCCTTTGTATTAGGGGAGGCCTATGTAGAGCAGTGGACTGATAAAGATAGTGTTGTGTGATCTGCCCACAACATCCCTGGGACCACTTCCAATGCACTCTAAGTAAGAAACTAGTTTATCGCAATGCATGTACTGAACAAAGCCCATGGGAATGTTAGAAAGCAAAGTTAACTCAAAGCAGTAGCGAGTCAGCACTTTAACAATGTAAACCTTTCAATTGCTGTAACTCTCAAAATTTGCAAAACAAATCGAACCGAGAACGAATGAAAGTTTCTCTTTGATTCGAGGTTTTTACAATTCCCGTTGAATGCAACATTCCAACGGGAAATCAATTGTTTAATACATTAATGAGAGGTCCATGAAAGTACGGCTATGTAAACAGTCCGGAATTTCGGAAGCTCGGAAATACGGGCTTTAATAAAGGTGCGACAGTGTGGTTCCGCCCTAAAACCGCCAATTGGTTCGAAAATAATTTGGCTAGTGGGTCAAAAGGGGTTTGATTGAACAAAGGTAGAAGTTTCGCCGATCTGTCTGGCTGGGTGCCGTTATATAGTAATTTATTTCTGTAGGCCAATTTTCAATTTGAGGTAATAGTTGATGGATACAGTTTTGAGTAGTTTTGCCGAAGAGAGAAACATGCAAAGAATATAGAAAGCAAAAGAGGAAAGATATTTGGACACCATAAACGACATGACAGCTTTATAAGCAACATCATAGAGGGAAAAGTAGAAGGAGAGAGAGGTAGGGGAGACTAAGGATAAATTATATAAGAGCCACGATGCCAAGACGTATAGGGAATTAAAAGAGGCTGCTTTGGATAGAGGCAGATGGAAGGAGCTGCATCAGTAGCGCCGACCAAAGCATAGCTCTTAAAAATTGATGATGATGACATATTTTGATATAATGCCTTAACTGATAAAGCTTATTTTATAACCTTTAATTTAAACATGTTTGATAAATACTGGATCGTCAAAATACTCTATAATATGGTTGATCATCATCATCAAGAACCTATATCAATCCACTGCGGCTCGGCAAACTTAGGCTGTGTCCCCAGTAGGCAAACTGAGCGGCCGACTGAGTGAGCCGCAAATTTGTGGTGAACTAAGAGCGATTCGAGATAGCTGCAAACTCAAATCAATTTGCGTGCGTCGCAAGCAAACTGTTATGAGTTACGCTTATTTAGGTCAACGGACTGAATTTTCACGGTCACGATGGCTATTTTAGAAGTAATTGGTATCTTAGAGGTGTATCCTAGTAATAACTTCTTTCCAACTGTCCATATCGCCATACCATATCGCCGCCGCCGACTGGAACCGGTTTTGCTGTGAGTCGGCCACTAGCTGAGACAGTCAGCACACATGCGCAACTGCGTAAAGTGAGCGCAAAATTAGCAAACTGTGGATAATCCATTTCAAATATATGGAAGGGCGCACTAAAACGATACGCCGCAAACTCAGTCGGCCGCTAACGGTTTGCCTACTGGGGACAAAGCCTTAGTATAGGACGCCATTCTGCCAGATGAAGTGAAGATCTGTGAAAGGCTGCTGGTAGAAGCAGGATGCATCGAGCTCAGGACAGGGTAAATTGGCGCTCATTAGGCCTATGCCCAGCATTGGACTGCAATAGTGATGATGATGAATATTAGTGTGAAAGTGTTACATTTACCTGGTACTATGCAAGCAGGGCACGAAGCGAATAGGATATTGAGCAGAAAGAACGGAGCCCAGCAGAGGACGAAGGTGAAGAACACCAGCCCCAAGACCTTGGTGGCTTTCTGCTCGTTTGCGACAGCGTTCGCTGAGAGGGAGCGACCTTTTTTGCGGTTTGCTAGGAACCTGAAACAAAGGCTCAAGATTTAGTAATATGCTTTATCATGATCTTAATAATCTAATATTAGTGGCGTTGCTTAAGTGTTTTAGTAATTAGACATTTTAAATAGTCTCGATGTTTTTGGTACAACCTATGTATGTTTTAATCGATTCAACATAGAAGAACAAGTAGCTAGGAACTAGTTATGTTATCTTAATCTGTAATATTTGTTAATAAATATGATGTTTACTGTTAATAAACATAAATTGTACACTTAGTTCGTATTGTATTTTATGTGATTTCTTTTTATTGTAATAATTGTTGTAAACCAATAAATAAAATAAAAATAAAATAAAATAAACCCATTTTGATGTAAATAAATACTATTTTGATTTATCAACGACTGTAAAAATGTAATGTTGGCGCCTAGATTTCAATAACCAATGACAGAAGCCGATTGGCGTTGTTCTAATGTATAGTAATAAAAGAGTAGGAATAACTCGGAGAGCTCAGTGTAGCGAGCCGGGCTTACGCTAGTTTCTTACCCTTGGCATAAAAATAACTAATATTCAGCTAATACTTTTCTTGACAAAATTTAAAATAAGTATACATCAATAAAGTAAAAACTTTGGCAAAAGATTATTTCTTTTACAGCCTGCGCACATTGGATGACAAACGTCAGCGATTAGACGCTACGACAAGCAGCGGGGGTCAATTTTCATACATTTTGTTCAAAGCTCCGCACACTCAATTGCTGACAATCGTGTCAGCAAAATATGACAGACGTTCGCGACTAAGCGCGACGACAAAGCGTCGTGTTTGCGAGGTCTATTAGTTTTTCTATCCGACTAAAAAGTTGTCGACAGCTCAGAGAATTAGCAAGTTGAAGTGTCATTTAGATGGCCATATCTAACTGCCAATTCACTCCACTTCAAACTTGCTTCCGATTATCTCGGTATCTCCTGTAGAACTGTCTAAGTTCGAAAACTGGTATCCCAATTAGAACAAAACCCGAACACCACAGCTTTGGAAGACTTTCTAGAAGTTTTTGAGCTTCAGCTCTATACCCAAATATCATCATCATCTGTCCATTGTTGGAAATAGGTCTCTCGCGTACCTTGACGCCACTGAACCTAATCTTTGGCTCTTCTCACCCACTGTCAGTCAGTGACATTAAACAGGTCACACATACCATACCACATCAGCTTATATCAGTCCACTGCTGGACATAGGCCTCCCCTAATAAAGGGGGATAAGCCCATAATCTCCACGCTGGGCATGTAGGTTGGGGATCGCAGAGCACAGCTTCTCGCACCACTGACCCTACTGCGGTCGGTGGCCAAGGGATTTAGCTATTTTCACAGGTCACCTCATCATAACGATAAAACACAGTAGAATATGAGAAGGAGGAGGAAGTGTTATTTTCCATTGAGTAACATCAGCCTTCTTTCCCACTAGCGGATACGAAGAAGGAGAGCCTTATTTCCCGTTTGATCGGTTTTACATTCTTTATTACATTGAATGGACCTTCGGTTGACCACGAACTCATGTGATGTTATGTAACGTTGTGGACTAAAATGGAGCACGAAATTCCAGAAGACACATATTCCCTCTAGACTTGTCTTATTTCAAAACGAAGACTAAATATAGACTAGTCTTCTTATATCTTTAGTCTTAGTTTTAGAATGAGGGCGAAAGAGTCATGGATTATAGCAATCAGGAAAGACAGAGGCCGCGTAGAGTTCCAATCAATAACAGTGCGCAAGATAAAAGTAGAAGGAAACCGCTTATTTCGAATAGGTCTGTATATCTACTAAGTAAGGAAGGTATTGACCGTGCGTCTGCTTGTCCTGAAGTAGAATGGATATTCTCTGCACAATCCCCACTTCCAAAATCTCAAAATGGCCGCTTTTTCTTTCCAAAGACTTTCGTAAATAATCACCTCCGATTCCCAAATCTAAGTGAGTAATCGAGAGACATCAATGAATGATTGAACCCGCGATTAAATTCCTTTAATTTTACGAATGAACAATTGAACATAAAAGTTTTAGAGACCCCTTGATCACAGTTTAAAAGTGTTTTATCAACCGCAAAGTCTCATGCTCATGTATTTCACTTTGATCCAAGTTAAATTCGTTCACAACTTCACCAAAGTGGATCCTGTAATCCAAAGTTACACAAAAGTGTATTTTGTTGCAATTTTTTTAAAATTTATACCATATTTCCGGATCAAATATAGATAAGTTACCTCCTATTTGTTAATACCAACCAACATTCCGTTCGGTCACTTTTTGGATAGGTGATCGTTTAGTCGCATTTAGATCAAAGCGTTTTCAGTCGCAAAGCCAAAACCCTGAAGGCCTAAAAACTCCGATACCAGAGTTTATCACTAGCTGATACGATGAAAGAAGAAAGGATTTTATCCTGTCTCGTGAATATCCGTGGATATCTTTTGAGTTATGAGTACCAAACCACAAGTTTGTGTGTGTGTGTGTGTGTGTGTATGTGTGTGTGTGTGTGTGTGTGTGTGTGTGTATGTGTGTGTGTATGTGTGTGTGTGTGTGTGTATGTGTGTGTGTGTGTGTGTGTGTGTGTGTGTGTGTGTGTGTGTGTGTGTGTGTGTGTGTGTGTGTGTGTGTGTGTGTGAGTATGTTTGTCCTCACTCACTTTACGATAAATTGTTGCGATCGCACTCTACCGATTCATCGAAACGTGTGTGTGATGAAAACTGATAAAAACTAACGTATGCTTTCTATTCAAGTTACAGACCATGGTAACTTTTTTTTCTAGATCGTTGTTATCAGGAACTAATAACTAACCAGATCACATAAATGTTTGTAGAAAAAATAAGCAAACTGAAACCAGGTCCTCTTGTATCGTGTATAGACTTGCTGACTGAGCACGTCTGAGGTCAAATAAAATGTTAAAATAATTCATAGCATTCTCAATAGATCTAATTTGCAGAGATCTAGACCATTGTCCCTTTTCCAAACGGTTTTAACCTTTTTATTTCCCAAATAGGATCCAAAATACCAGACATGTTGGGATTAACTTAGTTTTGTTCCGCGACAATTGCGGAGCCTAGCGTGGGAAACCTTTTATTTTGCCTCAAAATGGTGTGGAAATTGGTTTAAATTAGAGAATACAAAATTTGAAACGAAAAATGTGGTGAAGGTATCGTACAAAACGGCGTGAGATAACAGTATTAAATTTAAAAAAATATAACCTCTGGCTTTGATAAATTTTAAGATCGATTCATGAACAGCAAACGTAATAAAACTATCAATATCTAACTCTAAAATAAAACAGAACAGGTTTTACTCAATGACGAAGCAATGTACTTTTTGAAACCCATTTCAACTACAAGTAATATAATTTAACAACTCTGCCAAAACAGCAATTGGATTCCCATTTTATTTCAGTAAAGCTACAGAAATAGATACTGATAGTTTGCTCAATCAAAGATCATGGATCTAAAACCTGGAATACACATGCTACTAAAAAAGCACGCTTGTTTGCTACTAGATAGTATGCTCATTTATAGCATGCTCTCCGAGTGTGTACATTTGCTCATACGCATATGAGCATACGAGCATACGGACCTCAGAAGCATACGAAATGATTGAAATTAAGTGATATTGTCAATTTCAATACATTTAATAAAAAAACTTACGATGAAAAGGAACAATAGACGAAGGAAAATAATTTGGGTGCGGAACTAGATTAGCAGAAGACAAGATCTGGGGGCAAGTTATTGTTTACTAAATGAAATGAGGGTTGAAGATATTGATGGTTTTAGGACTCATTTACAAATGCAACAAAACATTGCCCCATCGAGCTTTAGTGAACTTCGTAAACAAATTTAGTAGCAAGCAAATCAAAGTAGCACCGGGTGTTAATTAGCATCAAAATGAGACCGGATTCCGATTAAGTAGCGTGCTTATTCACAAGCATGCTCTTTTCGTATACACGTACTGATTGTATGCTACTAAGCAGCATCTGCTAGATACTAGCATGCTTATGTGCTACTACGTAGCATGTGTATTCCAGCCTTTTGTTCGGAAACATACGAAAAATATCATGATGACTAAAAAAAGGATACAACTTTTTTGCCTTGGCAAAGTCAGATCTATCGTAAACTAAAGCCTCTAAGGATCTCAATTGATTTGATCCATAACCGACACGGATTCGTTCATGTACCTCTTATCTCAAGAGTGTTGAAAGGACCGAAAAAATTCACGTTGTGGAATTGAGTTACGTGATTTTTTTTAAATATAATGGCTAAAAGAACATGAGAATTAGTTTATTTGATTCAGGGATCAGCTCGTTGCAGCTATGTACATATGCTATGTTTGTATATGTATGTAGTCTCAGTTATGCTCAGTGTCAGTAACTCATGACAAAACCCATGAACCAGATGTTAAATATCATCAGTGCGAGTTTTCTTCTTTTTCTTCGCATCAGCTAGTGGCGAACTCTGGTGGCGGAGTTTCGGAGTTTTTAGGTCACCTGAAGGCTACGGAGACCTGGATGTTACCATTGGAAGCAGTCATAACCCTAAAAAGCTTAAGTCCAGCCCGTCTTAGTGAAGAACCCATGCAAGACTCATGAAGTAGATGAATAATATCTTACCTCAATGTTAGTGCGTTGGGGGCATTTATCAGTTTCAAAGGCCTGAGTCGAGCCCTTCTAGTCTCAGCGACTATGCTCAGTGGAGTCTGTGTGGCTACATCTTTTCCTCGCTTCTTTCTTGATGAGCCATTATTGGAATCGCACCCATTCATGTAGCTCAGTTGAGGATTGGACACGCTCATGCCGATTTTATTGCGTTGTTGCCTGTAAGAAAATAATATTTTCAGGTCTGTAAAGGTCCAATAACTTTTGACACTAGTATAGATAGTAAGCAGTAGTAGCAAGTACTATCACAAAAGAGAGAACAAAGATATAGTGACAAAGATTGAGAAAGATTACCATATTTTCACCGAAAACGAATTAGTCAAGCTTTAGTCTCGTAGCAGTAACACAAACTCGATTATAGAGCTATTTAGAATTTAAGTTATTTAGTACTATAGAAGAGTTTTCATTACTTTTACAGAACTAGCCCCATAACAATGTTGTGGGAGCTTTTAAAAAGCTAAAAGGTTACGTAGTAGTTGTGCAAGGTACTTTTATATTGCAGATTGATCCTGTAATAGTGTTTTCGATACTGATACAATATTAGTACTATAAAAGTAATTTCGACGCATTTTTAGTGCAAAATAGATGTCATGGAAGCGTCGGTAAGACCGTCTTTAGCACTAAATAGTAGCATAACTGTCTTTTTCATATATATTACAGTGCAGCACTTGAAAGATTCTTTTGTATGGTCCTGTAAGCGTTCTAAAAACTAAATTATAGAACTTAAACGCTCTTTAATCTTAAAGAACCAAAACGTTGTGTTAAAACCTTTAAAGTACAAACAACCACAATGGTTACCAATATAGGCTTACTATATCACTGTTTCGTGATAAAACGCATGTTACATAGACCCAGACTGATATTTGTAAATGGATAAAATATATCCATGTAAGGGATATCCAGAGGCAAGAAAAATATTACAACTCGTATCAATGAAACTAGTCCTACCTGGCAGCAGTGGTGACCCTCCATGTCAGTTGTCTGCTCATCGACCTGCTTGGAGACAGGTCTGGAGAACTCCTAGCGCCAATTCTTCGAGCGCCCTGTATAGGTCCGTTGTCGAAGCCTCCGCATTGTCTGCAAACAAAAAAACAAGTTAAAACTTTATATCTACTCTAAATAATATACAAGATGGCGCTGAAATGGCGACATCAAATAAACACACGGGTAGTGCTACCTAACAGTTATCATAAAAAATAAATCCTAAAACTAAAGTCCATTTTTCAAAATTTAGTTTTTTCAAACTATCATACTAATTACACTAATTTAAGAAAAATCATGATGTGTCAGGGCTATTTACCATTGCCACCGCTTCTAAACAGAAGCGCGCGTATGGTACACAGCATGACTCAAATTTTCTTACCTTATTTGTGATTTAGATCGTTTAAAAAAATAAAATTTTAGTTTTAGGATTTATTTTTTTATGATTACTGACAAGTAGCTCTTACCCGTGTGTTCATTTAAGGCCCAGGTCACACATATCGGGCAAGGACATGGCGCGGACATGGCGCGGACGTGGCACGGACGTGGCGAGGACATGGCACGGGCATGGCGCGGACATGGCTCGGACAAGACGCAGAAATGACGTGACAGAGGCACAAGTGTAGTGCAGTCTGTTGTCCGGTATCGATGTGTCAGCATGTCATCCTCAGAAGACGAAGATGCTCTTGCTCTCGTGCATACAATTAATAAATATACAGATCAGGGCCCGTACAACCCCGATTTCGAGTTAGTTGCTTCGAAAGTGAAACCCCTTCATTGGGTTATACAGTTGACGGGATTACCCTTTCGTTTGGGTATTCTCCTCCTGACACAAGCGAAAGTGTAACCCGTTCCTTTTGGTTTTCAGTCGATAGGGTTAACCTCTTATGAGGTTAAACGAATGAATGGAGTTACCTCTTGATAGGTTTTTTTGAATGTTACACAATGGTTATCATTACGCCTGACACTGGGTGGGGGAATTTAGATTTTGACTCTTGATTTATGTCGTCAATCATTAGGTATAAGTTCGGATCGCTTTATTTGGTTGAAGGAAGAGCGTCACTGCATTAAAGAAAAGTTTTGAAAACATAAGGAAAGTGCTGTGTTTCAGTCAGTTTTCATTGGTCATCATCGCAGAGTATGCGTTATCATATACGAGACCCGCAGTCAACAAATTAAAAAGAAAAAAAATGATGTTTCAGTTTTCATAAGTCATCAGTTATGTCATGACTGAGGCCCGCAGCCAACATGTTAAAAAGAAAAAAATGTGTTTCAGTCAGTTTTCATAGGGCATCATCGCAGAGTACTCTGCGTAGCGTTATTTTTTATTTTTATTGTATTTATTAGGCAAAGCCGACAGTACACATAATGAGTATTTTGTAAAGCGTTATGTCCGAGACCCGCAGTCAACGTGTTAAAAAGAAAAATATGACCTCTAAACTATTTTGAATAATAATTTTTGATTGTCACTGTCACTGTCACTCTAAAACTCAAACTCAAAACTCAACTCAAAGCTCCACTCGAAACTCATTCTACAAATTCATCTATAAATGGTTATATCTCAGGAACTACTCATCCTAGACTAGCCGTTAATTGCTCAAAAGATAGCTATTGACAAGATCTTTATTTTCAATGACATATGTCAAACTTGAATTTGCCATATCTCGAGAAGTACTCATCCTAGACTTGCCGTTACTAGCTCAAATGAGAGCTACTAATAAAATCTTAATTTTCGATGACAGCTGTCAAACTAAAAACTGTCATCGAAAATTAAGATCTTAACAATAGCTATCATGTAAGCTAGTAACGGCAAGTAAAGGATGAGTAGTTCTCGAGATATGGTCGATTTAAGTTTGACAGCTGTCATCGAAAATTAAGGTCTTGTCAATAGCTATCATTTGAGCTACTAAAGGCAAGTCTAAAATGAGTAGTTATCGAGATATGGTCGATTTAAGTTTGACAGCTGTCATTGAAAATTAAGGTTTTGTCAATAACTATCATTTGAGCTACTAAAGGCAAGTCTAAGATGAGTAGTTATCGAGATATGGTTGATTTAAGTTTGACAGCTGTCATCGAAAATTAAGGTCTTGTCAATAGCTATCATTTGAGCTAGTAAAAGCAAGTCTAAGATAAATAGTTCTCGAGATATGGTCGATTTAAGTTTGACAGCTGTCATCGAAAATTAAGGTCTTGTCAATAGCTATCATTTGAGCTAGTAAAAGCAAGTCTAGGATGAGTAGTTCTCGAGATATGGTCGATTTAAGTTTGACAGCTGTCATTGAAAATTAAGGTCTTGTCAATAGCTATCATTTGAGCTAGTAAAAGCAAGTCTAGGATGAGTAGTTCTCGAGATATGGTCGATTTAAGTTTGACAGCTGTCATCGAAAATTAAGGTCTTGTCAATAGCTATCATTTGAGCTACTAAAGGCAAGTCTAAGATGAGTAGTTATCGAGATATGGTCGATTTAAGTTTGACAGCTGTCATCGAAAATTAAGGTCTTGTCAATAGCTATCATTTGAGCTAGTAAAGGCAAGTCTAAGATGAGTAGTTCTCGAGATATGGTCGATTTAAGTTTGACAGCTGTCATCGAAAATTAAGGTCTTGTCAATAGCTATCATTTGAGCTAGTAAAAGCAAGTCTAAGATAAGTAGTTCTCGAGATATGGTCGATTTAAGTTTGACAGCTGTCATTGAAAATTTATTCCAATTTTATTATAATATAATTATTATTGCGTAAAATAAACAATTAGTAGTCTGCATTTCCACCCTTAATGCTTAGAACACAATTACCGCAATTATTTTTAATCTTTTGACCGAAATTCTTTTCTCCATTATCTCCTATAACCCACTTATAACCCGTGTTACAATGATAAAAAGGGTAACCCTAAGGAATGGGTTTTGGAATAATACCAAAACCCAATACTATTGATAACCCTCATGATCAGATAACCTAATCAAAAGGGTTTTGAATTGTTTAACCTATCAAATAATAGTGTAAACCATACGGAGAGGGTTAACTAAACTTTTGGAAAAACCCTGCCGAAAACCTCTTCATCGGGTTACCAAATCGGGCCCTGATACAGTTGAAGAAAATACGCGCAAACGAATTTGCACAAGGATCAGCTAGTATTACCATGGGTATTACATAAAAAAAATTTAATACCGGTTTAGTTTAATCTCTTTCCGATTTCCAGCCACAATTTATCTTGAACATTTCAGTTACAATAATGGAACGACAATGATCATAAAGCGTTGCATATTTTACAATCAATTAAAAAAATTCAATATTAAATTCGATATCGTCATTCGTCACGCATTTTTACATCACTAACGGACATATGTCGCAAGCAAGTACATACTACGAACTGGCGGCCATCTGACGCCCATCTGGCGGCGATCGGGCGCGGGCGCCGAAATGGCGCGTCATACGTCCGATCAACGACATACCGTGTGTCCTAAATTGTGCTTTATTTCCATGCATTTTGTATGAAATTTGAATGGAATAGGAAACCGCCTGTGCCATGTCTGCGCCATGTCCGTGCCCGATGAATGTGAACTCGTCGGACGCAGACAAGGCACTGGCGGTTTCTTATTCCATTCAAATTTCATACAAAATGCATGGAAATAAAGCACAATTTAGGACACACGGTATGTCGTTGATCGGACGTGCTTATGACGCGAAGTCGTCCAGCTAAATTGTGCTTTATTTCCATGAATTTTGTATTAAATTTGAATGGAATAGGAAAGCGCCCGTGCCATGCCCGCGCCAGGTCAGACAAGTGGGGCCTATACCTAATATCGCCATTACAACGCCAACCTGTATACAAACGAGTATAGTAAGACTTCTTTGCTCAGGATCTGTGGTTGTAAATAATAATGTTACTAAATGCAACATAACTGAAAGCGGTAGGTAATTCTATTTCACATGTTATATTAACATTGTTGTACTTCAGTTATTTTAAGAAAATAAGAATGAAGTCTAAGACAAATAAAAAACAACGTATAACAATGTGGACGTGATGAACCATAGTTTTATATCATGTTACATGATATGGACTGACCATAACGTAATATCAAATTAAATATAGCCATTTCAATGAAAAATATGCTGTTTGCATACAACAAACATGCGAAATACTAAATCAAATCGAGTAAAAACTGAAAACAACTCCCAACCTTTATAAAAATAATCCTTTTGACATGATTCAAAGACAATAAAAATTCACAACCCCCAAATAATATTCAGAGCTCAAAGCTAAGCCAGGATAACCTGCAGGTAAGTTACTCTGTAGATTCAATACCCATCTCGATCCCATAGGATTTGGGCTTACAAAGGTCCTTTATCTAAACGAGTTTACGCTGCTATACATTAGGCGTTGGACGTTGCGTTAAACGCGCGTTAGCAGTTCTTCTTCTTTTTTGTATGAGATAATGACCAACTCTGGTGTCGGAGTTTAAAGGCCGCCCGAAGGCCTCCGACAAGGCTTAATAACTGAAAAGTTGGGATCAACATCTTAACGTACTTTCCGAAGCACGGAAGCGCTTATACCTAAATGTCACTAAACGGTCACCCATCCACCGGGCGAAGTGTTGCTTAACCAAGGTGTTCTCCTAAGCACACCGAAGTAAACCATGGAAAAAATAATAATACTACATAAACTGCGTTAGCACTGAATGTATCGCGCATTTAGCTCAGCATTCGACTTAATGTTATTGCAAGAATTTTTACTTGTTCCTCTCGAGTGTCAACTCAGCTAGACAGCGATTGACTGGACTTATAAACTGTACTTTGCCTTATGAACAAGTATACTTGATACTGGCGTAATTGTGGAGAACTGTTTTAGAAGCCTTTAAATAATAAGTGAAGTGAATACGGAGTTTTTTGTCAGTGGCGATGTTGAATAAACGTCCCACAGACGTCAGTTGTATGCGAAAAGTGTGATTGTGAATGGATTGGTCGTAAAGCGGAAGGCCCCGTCATGATCCGATGTAGTAATCATCGTTCGTAAACAATGCGACCGTTGCAACAAAGGTCGCAGACGCATACATTTTTCATCGGAAATTGAGATTGAAATAGGTTTATAGCGCGTTTTGGTAACTCGCATTTTGACAGCCAAGAGGTCAATTGTAACAGACATAAACGCGCGCTTTTGTTCACGCGTCAGTCTCGATCATGAAGACTAGCGAAATAGTATTCGTATTGACCAATTAGAAAGCGTAGATTCAAAAGAATGCTCTGTCTTTGGCAAAAACTGTCTTTCATTATGCTTACGAAACGCCAGGGTGAATTAATTGTGATTGCCCTAAAGACTTTCCATCCCATTCATAACAGTTCTCAGATATCTAAATTGGCGTTAAAATATCCTGTCAACTCTTTTTATTTAAATTTAAATGACAGGGATAAACTTACTATAGCGAGCGTTATAAAAATACATTTAGTTATGAATAAAGAATAAGAAAGAAGAAAGGCTTTTGATTTTAACACACGTCGGACCGCTTGGTTCTTAAAACGCGCGCTTTAAAACGCCTGGTGTATACTAACTCTAAAATATATGGCATCATCGAAAGGGATAATCTTCAGACTGGTAGCTCGATCTTTTCATTCAGTAATATGTTTATCGAGGAGAGGTATATCGAGAAGATGTCTCACGAGACTTATTTTTGCGATACCGAAGCTTCATACTTTATTTTGAGTATGGTGAGCTATCGACTCTACTGCAAAATTTAAAGTAGGAATTCAAATAAATTTATATTATACCTATTCATTTTCATTTTATTTATTGAACCGGTGAATTATAAACCACTTAAATCGAATTTGTAATCCGAAGTGCCACATCCAAAATTAACAATTTGTATTTTTTTTCGTGTTTTTCTTTATTTACCAAAACCATCCGTATATTATGAAGAACGAAATAAAAATTCAAATTGGCCGTTTTCAGGCTTTTGCGAGGCGAGATAATATGGTTACAGATTTTTTTATTTCATAAGATCCCTGATAACAATTTTAAAATTAATTAGAAATTTTTGAATAGCCCAAACATTAAATGATTTTTACTGGTAGGTATGTACTCGTAGGTACTCAACGTCAATAGCCGCGTACTGACAGATAGCAGCCTCGCAAGCTTAGATTATAGAAAAGTTATAATGAAGTTTTAAAATTCACTATGCTCTGAACATCAACTCATACAGCTGATCTCTACTTTCTTATGTCCATCTATCATTAGCTAGAAATATATGTATATTTTATCTCAATGCGATTGCTGTCTTGCTCGCGAGGCACAGTACATTTGACAAGCATTTTATATGCAGCATCGCGAGAGTATGCGTCGCAGGTACATATCTAAAAATCATTTCATGTTTAGGCTTTTCATAAAACTCCCAGTACAATTATTGGTATCAGGGTATAGGTACCCTGTACGTTTAATATATATATGCAATACGTGTAGTATAATGCATACAAATTTTATGATTATTTAAACTTAGAATCTTAATTCTAAATGCTTTTGTGAAATCACTATTTAGGTTATAAAAATACATTTATTTATTTTACAAGTATTTTCTTTCTAAAAACAAATAACTTAGCTGTTGTTTTCTCAAAAATAAATAATAGTTCAATGAGTTGAAAATACCATTAAGAATCATCATCAAAACTAACGGCCTATTTGCGAACATAAGCGAATCCCAAACTTATTGCAAACCAACAAACTGAACATAATGTAAACGAGATCAAAACTGATCTGCAAGATAAACTCTCGATAAACTGTACAAAATACTACCAATAAATGTCAACGCCCTATTCCAAGGCCAATAGAGTTGAATTTTACATAGATTTTCAGCAGATTCGCGAAATAATCGGCGATAAACGCAATGTAATTGTTTGTTCTGCGATATCAGATTTGCTTTGTTCGCCAGACCATTTTATGACTTGATCCGTGGCAATAAACTTCAAGATTGATTGGGCTGTTATTGTAAGGAGTTTATTGCAGAAGCAACGGCTTCTGGATATAACTTTTGTATTTTTATTGATAAATATTTTATTGATATTGAATCAAAAGTGAATATGAAGCACTTTCTTATTTTTAAACTAATATGTAGCAAAATAAAACTAAAATACATGGAATGTTTTTCAGTAAATTTCACGTTCGTGGTATTTTCAAATATGTATGAATTATTATCCAAACCTAATAATGTAAACAAAATTAAAAAAATGCCCTGGTTGGTCCGACTTCAAAAAAAGGACGAGGTTCTCAATTCTGTTGTATTTAACAAGAAATGCATGTTTGCATGTTTGCTTGTTCTTTCTCTGATTTGCATGTGAATCTGCGGGCGGGAGGGCGGTGCATGCGTATGCATTTTGTGGAACTTGTCAGAGAAAGTTAGCGGAATTTGTACTAAATATTTTGTCTTGTAGAATATCTTGTAATGGATTTCCGCAAAGTCACGCCTGAGTCAATTAATTAGCTTTTATTTAGATTTACGTGTCCCGTTGTCTGTTATCAAATCTTGCATGATAAAGTCTGATGTATGACGCTCGGTACCAAGACTAAAGTGGACAAAAAAAAATACAATAAGTTTTTAGTCGATTCTACTGTCAATATCATTAAAAATGAGGGTTATTCCCATAGTAACACTTTACATCAATGTTTGTTGCCATATTAACATATATATCATTGGTTGTTGCAGTTAGACTGCGGCGTGCGGTAGAAATCAAATCAACGAAATATTTTTTTACTTGATTATTAATCACATCGGTGAGTAAAACTAAAGAAAATGTTAATGTCATTTATAAAATATAATAAATTTTATGGGATACGTTCGTTTTTGACGCAATTGGTACGGGTTATCGGCATTCTCCTTTGATACACTTCCCGGTTTCCAAAACAAATAAATAAATATGTATTTAGATCGTGCTTAAACACAGACTAAAGCACTGGTTCATAAGTTACACCTTCTACAGTTTTGAGGAGTTTACAGATATAAAAGTGGGCTAATTTAAACTAGGTATTCTACTGTATTATATCTGTTATTATAACTATCACTGAGAATTTGTGCCTACATCAAATTGTTGGCGTCTATGTAGATATGTACAGTATATACCCACTATCAATATTTGTTGTGATGCAATATTACGTTAGGTAAATATCTGTTTTGACGTGTAACACTCTTACCAAGTAAATGATTATTGATTATTATTATTGCAACACTAAGATGACATGGAGCTGATCTGATGAAGGAGCTGGAGGTGGCCATGGGAACACTGCGATGAAACGAAGCAGCTCCATCCAGTTTGGGCTCGTATGTTTCGTCTTGACAAGTACTTTGTCATAATTAATTGACTCAGGCGTGACTTTACGAAAATCCATTACAAGATATTCTACAAAGCAAAATATTTATGTGAATCTGCGGGCGCGAGGGCGATGCACGCGTATGCATTTTGTTGAACTTGTCAGAGAAAGTTAGCGGAATTTGTACTAAATATTTTTCCTTGTAGAATATCAAGTACTTTGTCTCTAAATGGTATTCATGGGCTGATGATGGAGCTGGACGGTGGTGATAACGATTGTTTTAAAAAACAAATTTAAAGTAGAGATTTGTTTTGAATGTTTGCTACTGTATACTAACTTCTTGTATATAACTTCGTCGTATAAGAAACGATTTGGAAAAATCTTTTTCATTTGGGTTTATTAATCTAACTAATTAAATTTCATGACAATTAGAAGAAAAAACCACTCCCGAAAATCAATTCCTTTGACGTTGTTTTTTTTACACTTTTCTAACTCTTCACATATAGTTTTTTCTAGATTAATTCAGAAATTTGGACTTGCTTTTGACTACCGCCTATATGGTATTCTTAATAAATTTGCATACTCAGCAATAACTTAAGATTTTAAGAGTTTTATTTTACATAAATTATTTATTAAAAAAATAATCATTGAAATGATACTAATCCATTATCTATCCTTAGGGGAAACTCGGATGATTTTACGTAAATTAATGGAGATGTAAGCTCCCAGTTATATGTAATGTATTAGTTTGATGGTTACTATATTCCCTACTATTTTTAATAATTCTGTCGAGAACAAATATTTTCAATCTAGCTTCCGCACACGGTTTTACTCGTGTGTTACCCGAATAAAAATTAACCTTTTTGTTATGTTAGCTAAGCCAACATGGTTCTTCTATCTCTACATATAGTCTTATTTTTCTCTGTATGTGTTCTGTCTAATTATTTCTATTGCCTACAGGTTTTCCATTTATAAATGTTGACAACAACATACCTACGTACGTATTGTTAGATGTATGTTCTCATCTGTTCTAAATAAAGATTAATCTTTGAACTTATCTTGTCCTGTTGTAAAATTTGGAATGCAACTAAAAATATAAACCGTAAATGTGTTTAATTAATTTCATTATATTCCTTCATTACATTATGTGCAGGGGGACATCTTCACAAGTTCTCATTTCAGAAACCTTAGAATTTTATGATTAAAATTTGTGTAGGGGTGTATATGTGTATGTGTGTATGTGTATGTATATGTGTATGTATGCGGGGGTGTATATGTGTATGTGTGTGTGCGTGTGTCTGTATGCGTGAGTATAATTGTTCCTAATCAACTCGATTTTCGAAAGGCTGCTGATAAAACCTGGATGTCTCGAGCTCAGGACAGGGCGCAATGGCGTTCATTAGGGAAGGCCTCCTGCAGTGGACTGCTATAGGCTGATGATGTTGAAGATAATGAACTCCGTAACATCTGAATAGATTTGGCCAAAACCTAGTAAAGAGTATTTTTCTACTTCATTCTGTAACTACTAGATTTGGATGAGAATATACATAGTTAGCCTGGGATACTCTTTTCATCCGGGTACCATGCGAGCGAAGTTGCGGGCGGAAGCTAGTAAAAGTCCTACATTGTAGAATCAGCAATAATTGTTTATTTTACAAGCGAAAACTCAATACTACAAACGTAAAGATCACATTTACATAAAAGAAAGCAGTTTTGAGTGAAAAAGTTTTTTCTTTGTTCGCTAATCACAGTTTGTAAAGTTCTTTTGTTCGGGAACATTCTAGAATTAAAAGTTGTGTTTGATCCTACTTTTATGTAGGTTCTCTCCATGATTTTGCGTGATCGAAAAGTCTAAAAAAATATTTCCTTTTGGAAAACTATTAGATAATTAACTTGCCAACTTTGATGTTGCAGTTTCTAAACCGCCTGAAATCCTCCAACATGGTTTAGCTACTTTAAAAGCCTGAATGAACATCTTATCGTGCCCGCCAAAGCACGCAAGTGCTCAAATCATTGTGCCACCAAACGGTCTCCCATCCAAGTAGTAACCGGGCGGTGTGTTACTTAGCCAAGATCTGATAAAAACACCGAATTAAACCACGCCATGAGCGTCTAGTGAACCGATTAATTTGCTGGTCAAACGGCCGTAATAATGATCTAAATACATTTTGGCAAAACAGAAAATTATTGTCGACTAACAGTGTTAGTAATAAGCACGGCTATATCTGCTGTTGAGTGATGTATATATATACACTCAGATATATATATAGATATATATATATAAATAAATATATATATATATATATATATATCTGAGTGACGATCTGCGAAAGGCTGCTAGTAGAAGCTGGATGTGTCGAGCTCAGGACAGGGCGCAATGGCGCTCATTAGGGGAGGCCTATGTCCAGCAGTAGACTGCTATAGGCTGATGATGATGATGATGATGATATCTGCTGTTTATTCATATGTCTGATTTTCGTCTTCGTCTATCCTCTCCCGGGCCCACGGATACCCTTCCTCTTCTTCTTTTTCCATGGTGATTTTAAAAGTCGTCACACGGCCGCCCCATGTGACAGTTCATATATTATGTGTCAAGCATTTCAATGACCACAGCGCTACAAATGGCATTTCACTCACGATCATACCACCAGATATAGATATACCACACAATGCTCGACATTATAT
Organism: Horisme vitalbata; assembly: GCA_951804965.1. NCBI lineage: Eukaryota > Metazoa > Arthropoda > Insecta > Lepidoptera > Geometridae > Horisme > Horisme vitalbata. The sequence continues at coordinate 5,737,618 of OX638096.1, forward strand.
ATAAAATGTTTTGGGAAGGTATTTCCACCACTCCATCACTCCAGCCTATATCAGTCCACTGCTGGACATAGGCCTCTCTTAATAAAGGGGGATATGCCCAAAATCCCCACGCTGGGCAATCGGGTTGGGGATCGTAGAGCACAGTTTCTCGCACCACCGACGCTGCTGCCCGTTGGTGGCCAGGAGATTTAGCTGTGCCGATGTAGGCTGTGCTATGCCGCAATCAGCCCTCCGCCAGATCCCCGTTCGTTGTTTAGCAGGGTGCACCACGGGCAGGTGGGGTTGGCTTGGGTTCCGAAGATAGGGGTTGGAATCCCATACACCCCTAGGTAGGTACTTAATACTTTCTTATTATAAAGTCATTTATTATTATTAGCCCACCTCTTCCAGCCCAGCCCGCACAAGGCTTACCTGTACCGTCGATTTAATACAAAAGTTTATTTACCACGATTTTACTTAATACCCAACAGCCTCCACTCCCTCCATTCATTCCCCAATACTATAAAATATATTAAAAACAAATCTAATCAAAATACTCATCAAATAAAACTGAATGTTTACGTCCTTTCCTAGTATAAAAGTATCAGTACTTACAACAACAGTAGTTTTAGGAAAAGCTTTGTGAATTGGTTTGAACAAATAACTGTTAATACTTAGGTACATGTAAGTGAAACTTACCATTTTGCTAAATTGAAAACATAACTTAGTTAAGAGATGTGCAGTCAACGACAGAACTGGTCGAAATATGTTTAAAACATCTGTGAGTTGCAAGAAAAAATAAATAAACATCACAAAATAGTTCGCAATGTCACATTTTCAGTAATTTAGACATTTCGATTGAATAGTATTTAATGTCGATTTCGGTGCAATATGTAGCACACGCCTGATTTCTGATTATTTATAAAACAAAAAAGCTTGGGATGAAATTGTCTCAAACTCCCTCAAAAACATTGTAATAGTTAAGAATTGAGATTGTGTGTATCATGAAATTAAAAAAATATAAGCCAAGCAGAGTTTCTTGCCAATTATTCTCTATTTGATCGCGTTACGAACTGGTGTAAATTAAAAAATGACGATTCAAAGTGTACTTTACAGTGCATATTTAATAAATACATATGAGTTTGAGTTTAGTTTGAGTTCGCCCAGTTCTGGTGAGGACATTTTTTTCCACATTTTTGACTCTAGAGTAAGCTAAAATACCTCTATGAATTAAATATCAATTTGAACAGAATTTGATCATATGAGAGTACTGAATCTGTATCTCTATGAATTAATTACATTAATTTGATCAAAATTAGATCATATAAAATTTAAAAGACCATTAATTGGAAAGCTAATATCATAATCAAGTAAAAAAAAACTTTAATCAAAATCAAGCAAACGAGCGGCAAAACAGCTTATAATACCAAACTAAGAAGACAATTTCAAACATTTGAAGCCGCAGCATTACTCTTTCACTCCATTGGATCCTGATTGATTTGTCATTATCATTTCATGTAAGCTTTTGGGTAGAACAAGGGTAAAACTATTTATGTAATTACAATTTTGACAGATATATTTCTGACAAATGAAACTCCATAAAAATTAAATAAACTCATATAATAGGTCAGCCTTATGAACCAGGTCGCGGGTTCGATTCCCACCCAGGGCAATCATGTATAGAACATGGCTGTTTGTTTTGTTTTTGGAAGCTTTATAAATACATAATGTAGATCCAGAATTTGCATTTAGTGTGCGACAGTACACTTCATGACTTGAAATATTTCCTTGGCAGTCGCATCAGTGGGTCTCATTTGGATGGTTTAGATGCCATTTTAGTTTAATAGAGCTTTGTAAGTGAGCGTAATACGACCTGGCACTGTGCCAAGATAAATTGGTTCTACTGACAGACCAATCTCGTACTTAAATTGCAGATTGGATCAGGGTTAGATGACTTTGAACACCTTACTTCCTAGTGAGGTATTAGTTATTAGTAAATATTTATGAGCAATAAGAACACAGTAAAAATGTATACAGGGTGAGTTGAAATTCGTATATTATCCCGAAAGGGGATAAATATACCCCCGTTGATCAACATAATTTGTTTGTACGACTTTTCAAATTAATTATCTTCACATCAATTATTTGCAAAGTTAGCCATAATTTTACTCAACTCTGGCAAGGCAGTCCGTAGTACAGCTGATTTTGTTGAACTTTGTTGTTGAGTTAAGTTGAACTTTGACATAATAATGATGATGATTGTAGCTCAACTAGTTAGCTTGCGTTGTGGGGTGTAAGGGGTTCCAAATCCAAATCTCCGGATCAACCTCACCTGCAAGTGGTACACCTTGCTAACTAACAAACTGGGCTCAGGCGGCCGGCTGATTGTGGCATAGCACAGCCTAACACTGGCACAGCTAAATATCCTGATCGCCGAGGGGCAGCAGCGTCTGTGGTGCTGGAAGCTGTGCCCTACGATCCCCAATACGCATGCCCACTGTAGGGATTATGACCATATGCCCCTTTCTAAGGGGATGCTATGTTCTGTAGTGGATTGATATAGTTTCTTTTTATTCTACTGTTGCTCTTATAATGCAACATTTATAACCTATAACTTACATATTGAACAAACAACAATGATAATAAAACTTATCCAAAAGAAAACTGAAAGTAAATTAAATCATACATAACGAATTGAATGATATAAAAAAACCACGTTTATTACCAAAAAACTTGTACCAATGTGATCAATTTTGGTGCATATATTTTGTAGGAAAACGTGTTGGGTTCAAGATGATATTCTTGCTGAACCTTTGTATTGTTATTTTCTAGGCCGTAAAGGTTTGCTATTTTGCATAACTATATTCAGTGATTTTATATCTTCAAAAATGTTGAATATTGCGAGCGAGAGGGAGGTTTGACATGTATCGTCACCTTAAATTCAAAGATAAATTGACTAACTCGGTTCTACGATAAAGGTTCAAGATAGGATTGATATGGTGTGGTGTGGTAGCTTTTCTTGGGGTTTTCGTATAAACTCTAAAATTTGGACAGGACAACGTGTAAGTTATATTTTTACATGATTAAGAATACAATTTTAATTTCAAAGCCTTTAATTGCTTCTCAAAGTGTAAATGCAAAGTTTTTAATAATAAATATATAGTTAAATTTTGGTTTGTATCTTTCACTGGATTAGTGTGTTTTGAATACAAAGGCCTCTTATAACGACTTAAGCTTAAGCTTTCTTTGTCTCCTGCTAAGCGTGCCCAAAATGAGCCAGTATTTTTTTTAATAGATTCCAAAAAAAAATCTGTTCAAATCCCAATTTTCATTACAAATTGCGATAAAATCTGACCGTCAGTTGTGGCGTCATTTCAAGCAGGCCTCATAATCAATCATAATATTCGCTGTGTCTGGATGAGATTCGTTTTCGAATCATTCTCCAACAAATACACTATCTGTTCAAGGGCGAGCCTTTTGTTATTATTCTATGATAACGTGATTGTTTTGTTTTGATTATTTCCTCCGATGTAGAAAAACAACTTAGGGCTGTTTTGAAATACGCCTCGTGACTTCGTTTGTGTAGAGGTTCCCCGCTGCACCGCTTGAGGAGCTGAATTTTTTAGTTACCGTACACTATGCAAAGAATTATACTCTCCGAATTTCAAGTCTAAGACTACGGTCTGGGCTGTCCTTTCATTATCAGTCAGTCAGTCTTCTTCTCCTTCGTATGAGCTAGTGGCCAACGCTGGTGTTGGAGTTTTTACGCTGCCTGAACGCCTCCAACATAAGCCATGTTGGAGGCGACTGAAGACTGAAAAAGCCAGGACTATCAATGACTATGTTAGTTGTATGTAGTATAATTATTTTTATATAGGTTTTAAGCTGATAATTTCTTGTTTTTTGAAAATATTCAATATTAATTCAAGACTTTATTAGCATAAATAACCATTGAAACCATTGAAACCATTTATATGTTGTAAATGTGGTATGATACAGGTCATAAGTATATGGCATGTTGTATGGACCACCTTATTTGAGCTTCGCATGGTAAAATTTGTTACCAAATAAAAACACTTGGTATAAAAATATCTATATACATATTAAAGAAAAAACTACTAACAGAAAGATTATTCTGTGATGTGTAACTAACGTTACTAATAATGTTATTGCTCCCAAAGAAGTTTCATTTCTAACAAGTTCCAAGCGTAATTGACTGAGACATTTCGTTCAATCGAATTTTTGGACAATAGCCCTAATGATGGGATGGGATAGCCTATTATCCCGTTGGGCCGTATTGGTCAAGATTACGGAAGTGATTATTGAGAATGACTACAAACTAAAGGTCGTAGCTCACTTAGTGCTTATACTATACCGCTTCCGCACAGTATCCGCACGGCTCCACCTCAAATCGCATAGACCTCACGCACACTCATAAACACATACCACATGGTAACGCATAACAGGCATATACATTTTATTTTCTTAAAATAATTACAAATTCGCTTACAGAAAAAACTAACTTTACTTTTCTTTATAAGCAAATTTGTAATGTATTTGAAAAAATAATTATCTTAAATCTAGGTTTTGTCAGTTACTGCTTAAACCGTATAAAGCGAGCAGATAGCTCGTTGGTTTCGCGGGGTGATGGCTAGCAGGTAGCTCGCTATCCTGTGTCCAGACACACTTGGCAAAGAGGCCCCTTGTAACCCACCACGTTTCCCTCCCGCGCGCGGTCGTGTAAATTGCTTCAAGAGAGCGGTAAGCAAGACTTAAACCATCAAATGATTCGAACGATTCCCGCCGCGGGACAATATTTGCATTATCTGCAGGTATCTGTCTCAGATCTGGGTATTTTCTATGCATGATTTAATAATTATTTTTATAATTATAATGCTGGAAAGTATCACACAGCTACATGTAGCCCCAAGCTAAGCAGAGCTTGTATTATGGGAACCACATGACTGATATATTACTTAGATATATTTTTATGTAAATACATACATATTATAGATAGAAAACACCCAGACCCGAGACAAATATTTGCAGATCATACAAACATTTTTCTCGCAGTAGGAATCGCACCCGCAAGTTTCTGTGTTTCAGGCGCGCCTTCGCCCACTGTGCCACAGAGGCCGTGCCATATTTATTCACAAAATAAAGTACAAGTATAAGTTACTACTTATCAGTCTTGTAATTACCATAATACAAGCTCTGCTCAGTTTGGGGCTACATGATGCTATGTGATTATAATTTACTTACTGTACGAATTTACGTTTAAACTTACGCACATATTTGAATGCTGATTTTTCTGCTGTGCGGGTGCGGTGCGGTATAAATGAGCTAGGACCTTTATAGTGCGTTTATACACCTACTTTGGCAGGCATATTCTCTTGATAAGAATAGTTTTATAGAGATTAAAAAAATTTTTTTTTTTTTTTTACTAGCCTATTTCGTCCCACTGCTGGGCAAAGGCCTCCCCCAAACTCTTCCACACATCTCTGTCTTTGGCGGTCTCCCACCATTCCTTAAAAAAAATTAAAAAATATCAAGCTTTATTATAGTCGTTTCTTCTTGGGGTTGGTCGCATTGTAAGCGGTGTAAATTCTTCTTCAAGCTTTGAAGCGCTCGTGGCGATGCTTACTTCGATGTTCTTATCATCTTGGTTAAGCAACGCTCAGCCCGGTCACTACTTGGATGGGTGACCGTTTAGTGGCATTTAGATCTGAGCGCTTCCGTGCTTCGGAAGGCACGTTAATAGATATTGGTCCCGGCTTTTCCAATCATCAAGCCATGTCGGAGGCCTTCAGGTGGCCTAAAAACTCCGACAACAGAGTTGGCCACTAACTTATACGAAGAAGACGAAGAAGAAGAAGTAGGAAGTAGATCTTCTAACAAATAGTGTACCTACCGAGTTCATGGTCGGTAGTTGCTCACTTTGTACTATGATGTTATGATAATACCTCTGTCTACCCCTTGTATTATATCCTTAATTTATTTATGTACTTAGCAAAATCAAAAGCTAATACTCAATAGGAAAAAAAGTCGTTATAAAGTTGGTTTGTTTTGCTTTTGTACATAGTTGTTTTGTATTTCGCTGGAGGAAATGCTGGTACTAGGATTATTCTTAAACCAGGGTCTTATTTATTTATATTGGCGCGCAATGGCGCAATTCCTTCCTTCGAATAAAGTCGCTGATCCACAAATCGATCACTAACCAAGCACGTTTTCCATCAGAGTAGCTTCTCCCAAAGCTTAATTAAATTAGAGCTGACGTACTATCGGTTCTACCTAAACTATCTAATAAAAAACTTAAAGTATAGGCGCTTAAAATTGTTGTTGTTCAAGGAACAGAATAATGCTGGACATTGATGCTGGACGTTATCATATCACACAGCATCATGTAGTCCCAAACTAAGCAGAGCTTGTATTATGGGAATCACATGATTGATTACCTACAAAATTATATACATATTTTTTTGTAAATACATATAAATCATACATAGGGGTGTAAGGAGTTCCAACCCTCATCTCCAGAACCCAAGCCAACCTCACCTGCACGTGGTGGACCCTGCTGTATAACAAACGGGGCTCTGGCGGCCGGCTGATTGCGGCAATGCGCAGCCTAAAACTGACACAGCTGGTGGCCTCTGTGGCGCAGTGGGTGAAGGTCCGCCTGAGACGCAGAAGGTTGCGCGGGTTCGATTCCCGGGACAAATGTTTGCATGTTCTGTAGATATTTGTCTCGGGTCTGGATGTTTTCTATGTATGATATGTATATATTTACAAAAAATATATATATGTGTAGTACATCAATCATGTGGTTCCCCTAACACAATTTGGGGCTACATGATGCTCTGCTTTATATTTTAAATCACCTCGCCGCCAACGGGCAGCAGTGTCGGCGGCGCGAGAAGCTGTTTCCTGCGATCCCCAACCCGCATGCCCAGCGTGGGGATTATGGGCATATCCCCCTTCTTATAGGGGAGGCCTATACCCAACAGTGGACGGAATAGATTGATGTTGTATACATAGAATATATTAACACTTCACAACAGCTAAAAATCTGTGCGAGTTTGGAGTGCAAGCTTTGAAAATTCCTTTTTCTCGTGTAATACCAATTACTGGGACAATAGATCGGATGGTATGCCCCACTGCACGCATGTGCCGGAGAGTTGGACAGAGTGCTCCATTGAAATGTAGTAAAATGAAAACGATTGCCTCCTTCTTTGAGGAAGGCAAAATTGCCTTTGTCACTTTATTGGGGCATATTTGGTTTTTAATGCTGGACGCTATCACACAGCGTCATTTAGCCCCAAACTAAGCAGAGCTTGAAGGTATTATGGGAGCTACATGATTGATAAACTACTTATATACATTGTTTTTGTAAATACATACGTATCATACTAAGAAAACACCCAGAACAGAGACAAATATCTGCAGAACGTTTGTCCAGGGAGAATCGAACCCGCAACCTTCTGCGTCTCAGATGGGCCTTCGCCCACTGCGCCACAGAGGTCGTCAATGAAATTTAATCCGGAAATTGTATGTCATTAAAGCTATTTTAAAACGATCTAAAAGATATCGAATCAGTGTGGCCAGCTTTTTGCGGATTCATTTTAGATTAGATTCCGCCCGTGGCTTCGCTCACTTAGTACCCGGATAAAAAGTAACCAATGTCCTTTTTTGTATCCCTGACAAAGTGTATGCGAGTAAATTTGATAATGATTGGTTGAGTAGTGAGGCCGTGAAAGCGTAACAAGCAAACTCACATTCACACGCATTATATTAGATAGGATTATGTGGTCTCAGTGTGAAAAAATCAATTAATACAAAGTTTTCGAGTTAAATTTAATATTTTTTATAGTTGAATGGAAATGTAACAGCGCTCCTAGCGGGAAGTTTGTAAAAGTTTGTCATCTCCATACAATTCCTGTTTCTCATACTTTCTGTAAGTTTTATCAAAAATTATTCAAATTCTAAAGTCGGAAGTTGTCTTTTAAGAAATATTATTCTTATAAACGGCGTCGTTACGAATTACCTATAGAATTATACGGAATAAATTTATCTTCTTTAACGTTCTAATGGCTAAAGCCATCAAGTTATAGTACTTAGTAGAGTTCTTTGTGGAGGGTTCGTTCGAGGAAGTACTGCTACCATGCCCATTTCTGCCGTGAAGCAACTTTAAACTGAAACACAGCAGTTATTCAGTTCTCAGCCCAACCTGACCAAATTATTGGCCTATAGAAAATCTGTAGTCGGCGAGGGCTCTCACTATACTTTGTTCACAAAAAGCTAGTATACAAAAATGTAGATATTTAGAGCTTAAAGTTCTAAAGCTAAAATGAGAAGAAGCCGGATAATATTAAGTAGAGAAGGCAACATTAGCATTTTAGAAAGAGGCTTAAATGCTCTTTGATGCAAAATAAAATAAAGCGTTTGTACCGTACGGACTAGAATAGCATTGCTGTCAACATTACAGTTAACAGTAGTTACAGTAGAGCGTTTACAAATATTTCAACTTGAAAGCTTCAACTTTTCAGATTCAGAGCTTAAAGTTCTAAAGCTAAAATGAGAAGTAGCCGGATAATATTTAGTAGAGAAGGCAACATTAGCATTTTAGAAAGAGGCTTAAATGCTCTTTGATGTAAAATAAAATAAAGCGTTTGTTCCGTACGGACTAGAAAAGCATTGCTGTCAACATTATAGTATTTACAGTAAAGCGTTTACAAATATTTCAACTTGAAGGCACTTTTAATATCCTTTACTTTGACATTGAGTACCATTTTTTATTTACATTTAGTTTTTAATTTTAATCTTTATATTCTGACATTCTTATATTGTAATCCTTTGAATTGAATCTATATTGACATATTTTTTACTATTGTGATAAGATACTTTAAATTAAGTAGTTTATTTTTTGTCCTTATCAATGTTGTAAGCCTGACCATGGTAGACTAGAGATGCAAATTATTATGATATAAGATCACCACCTAGTTATACAACAACACATTCATTTATCATTTTATCATTTTGAACTATTAAAAGCGTAACGAAACATTTTAGCCAATTACCTTGAGTAGATTCAAAATATGGTTTTGTCATTGGGCAAAATTCTCGCTACGCCTACGATATGACAGATTGAAATATTCGAAAACACCCAACAGTTTTATCGTTTCTTCTTTTGACATATTTTTTATCAAATCTTATACCCTTATAAGCAGCAATTAATTAATGTTGTTATTAACCTTTTTTAAATAATGCCGTAACATGCATCCACGCAAGACCAAGATAGCATGATAGATTTTCTATTGATTCTGGAATCAAGGCATGATAGAGGTTAAACCTACGTTTTTTATTTACGTGCACTAGTACGCAGTACGCTTCTGTAGTAGAACTCTTTGTGAAGAGCTCGCCCGGGGAAGTACCACCATGCCTATTCATGCCATAAAGCAGCATTGCTGTGTTTCGGTTTAAAGGATGATTGTGCCGGTGAAATTACTGCATATGAGGATGTTCACCTTAATTAACTTTTTTCTGACTGTACAACACTAAAGAGCACTTGCTGACACATGTACATACATGTCACTGTGTACATACAGTACACTTTTAATGTATAAAGTGTGCTTTCGTAACTGTCACGTTGGTAGCGAGCTCTACATAATTTTACAGCAATTGTACTTGAGTTGTACGTTTGAGATGTGCCACAGTGATAACCATTAAGTAACTCTACTTTCAAAGTTACTCTCTAGATTAATACATAATACGAAAGTAGAGCTGAGCTGAAAAGGGAACGTTTCAAATGTTATTGAAGGTTTCCGCACCTATTGGCGCCTACTCAGAAAAAATAGAAAAAAATAGCATTTTTAGTATGGCTGATTGTGGCAGCAGCTAGCAGCCTAGGCAGCAACAATGGTGGTGCGAGAAGCTGTGCTCTGCGATCTGCTTATTAAGGAAGGCCTATGACACCATTGGATTTATATAGGCCAAAATTGTAGATGTTTTATTTTTAATAAGAAATCTAAAATTTAAGTTATTTGAACATGTTTTAGTATCGAAAGTATAAAACGAACTACCTTATTTAAGCTTAAGGCGTGTACTTAAGAAAAAGCACTTGAGGTTAATGACCTATTTTGCTTTTATGTTTATAACCACCTCGAGATAACGTTTTGTTACTTGGCACTGGTGACTTCGCTCTTCCGTCCATATTTTCCGGAAAAGTTATAATGGGCAATTAGAGGGAATTTTTTTCATTGTCAACCCATTTATTAACACGTTCGAGCGCGGTGCCCGATTCGCGGTGGTCTGTAATATGACACTAAAAACTTCCATACATTTTCAGACGACGTCTGTATACGTAGCACGATACTTATTACATATATTTCAGCGTATTGTGATAGTAACGTTTGCAAACGTCACTCGTGTAAATACGTTTCTTCAATTTTAACATAAAAATATATACCTCATATGACACAACGTATAATAACGTATGACAATGTCGAACGTACAAAGACGTTCTGTCACATATAATTCGTAGATCTTAATGCATTAATGGCACAACGTTTTATGACGTCGATCGTGATTAACGTTCTGTCGTACAAAATTATGGTGAAAAGGCTTATCAGTTACACAACGCCTACTAACGTTGGTCGTTTTATAACATGATCAGACTCAGATCCATATTCTCCGTCGTCATGGTAGGGATCCTCCTTCGGAGAGGAGTCAGATAGGTCTTCGAAAAGATTCCTGTCATTTTTCTTACGTCTGTCCATTTAAAACACAAAGAACAACAAATTACACAAGATAGTTAGATAAATTCTTTATAGAATATCAGAAAAATTCAGCAGTTTGCTGGAAAAAATACAATTCAAAAACGTAAAATGGGCGGTCTTATCGCTTAAATAGATCTCTTCCAGACAACCTTTGGATGGACATGATATCACAATAAACAAAAGATGGCGTAGTACATACAAGAGCATACATCATAATATCATATACCTAACTAAATAAATAAATAATGCTGGACCATCACACAGCATCATTGTAGCCTCAAACTAAGCAGAGCTTGTGTTATGGGAACCACATGATTGATATATATCAGAAAAATTACCTATATAAGTAATATTACTTATATAGGTAATTTTTCTTTTGCAAATGCATATCATATATAGAAAACACCCAGACCCGAGACAAATATCTGCAAAACATGCAAACATTTGTCCCGCAGCGGGAATCGAACCTACTCTATACCTACTACATAAAATATAAAAATTAAACTATAGACTACATAATAATAAATACATAAAATACTTATATACCTTTTTACAAGTATCCCTTAGCAATAAACAAGATATCCCCGCTAAACTTTGCAACGCAGTAACTATTTTATGGTAATATATTTGGAGGTAGGTACATACGGTATCGACTATTATTCACATCTTTGGTAAAACCGACGTGCGCTCTCACCTCCCATGACGCTACTCGACTGAATGTATGGAGCGACGATGAGTTGAGGACGTGTAATAACGGTGTGTATTTGTGTGTGTGGGTCATTACACAGAGATACCACCACTCATTGGAGTGAATTTTAACGTACACAATGCGACTGTAGGAATTTGAAATTTTTGTATGATGTGACGCTTAGAGTTAGTTAATAGGATTTAACATTACGAAGCATCGTGTGTACACGGTCTGCCCAATACAAAGTGTTTTTTCATAACGACACTATACGTTCTGTCATATCATACTGAAAATGTCTGACGTTCAATTACGTACCGCCCTCGAACGTGTTAAGATCGATAAAATAACTTTTTTACTAGGTAATGGTATTTTTTAAACTTTCACGAGTGTCAAACGTAATTATATATTATTATTTAACGGGTCTTTCTCGCGTTGGCGATCGATCTTTGCGTTCTGTGGATACGGTCAGTGTGGTTTGTCGTAGTGTGAACGCAGACATTTCTGAGTCTGATGATGAAATGCGGGTACTTGCGGCAACTGCTTGCGTTTTTCGGCGGTAGCTCCAGTACTCCAGTCATAGTCCAGCCACGATCGTTGCAACACGATCGAAACGTTATGAAAGTAAAAGAAGTAAAACGCGAGGAAGACCCGATAAACAATAATAATTATAATAGGGTAATAATTTACGCTCAATATGGTAATGCTGTGACAACTGATGTTGAAAATGTTTCCAGTTTTTTTTAAGGTGGAAATCATGTTACGAGCGATATCTTTTAGCGCCAAAAAACGAACATCTTCACCAGAATACCAGTTTTAGTACTAGGCCATATCTGTGAACTTTAGCACTAGGCTGAGATGTGGGGGCGCGCTGCGGAGTAGGAGCGGAGCACCCTTTTAATAAAGCGCGCTGTACCGGATGCCACGCAAAATTTCTGCTAGATATACACGGTACTATTTTAAGTACCAAAAAAAATCTGGGTAACGCAGACGGGGTAATGTAAAAACCTAGATTCGTTTCCAAGTAGCGCGTGTGACTGTGCGAGATTATACGAATACCCGCATTCAGCCTAGACGAGAGTTTACCACGTAGTTAATGAATGAAAGTTGGGGTCGTTTATGAAATGGCAATGAATGCATGCGTATGGTCAATGACATACGACGCTAAGGTCCTAATGACCATACCAAAATGAACGAATGCTTACTTTTGACTAAAAATTCGCTGTTTTTTGGAATAATTATCCGACATAGTTTACATAATTATTTTTTTTCCTATAATTATTCATTAATATATAATTATTCAAATTCTTTGTAAAATAGTATGATTATTAAAATTAGTATTAATTTAATAGTATAATTATTCAAATTCTTTGGTGTATAGGATGGCGCTGTAATGGCGACATTAAATAAACACACGGGTAGTGCTACTTGCCATTAATCATAAAAAAAAATCTTAAAACTAAAGTCCAATTTCCAAAATTTTATTTTTTAAACAAACTATGTTAGGTATAGGGTAAAAAAATTGAATAATGAACTTTAGGATCAAATTTTTTATGATGACTGACAAGTAGCAATACACGTGTATTCATTTAATGTCGCCATTACAACGCCACCCTGTGTATTCAATAGCTATGAACACTTTTCGATAGGCAAGTTATTGTTTATCATAGGCATGTTTGATAATAAATAATATTTGATAAAAAATATGTCTCATCAGGTTATCTGATGAGTGAAGGTCGATTTACACCGGCTTTTAGACTACGGGTTTCACGGTAATAACGCATAAATTACATTTTTTTCTAATGTCACTATTTTTTTTTATCTGTAACATTAGTCAGAAACTTAAATCCAACTACTTATCTATATGGTGAATATCTACTTTACTAGGAATATTCAAATACGATTTTTTCGCATGTTTAAATTTGGACTCAAGGGTTGGCTTATCGAACAGATTTTATATCTACACTATCGATGAGTCCGCTAAAAATGCTGATCTGCTTTAAAGCTTTCTGATATGAGAAAAATGCTAACAAAGCTGGCACATACCTTCTTTGAGTACCTCCTGGTACTGGCGTAGCTGCTAACCTCGCCTGCCTCTTCAGCAGTTGGACCGTCAGCGCGAAAGAGACTACCATCGTCAGCATTGGTATGTAGAACGCGACCAATGATCCGAAGATCCAGAAAAAGCGGTTGTTGATGACGCATAGATCTGGAGTCGGCATTATGTTCTGCCTGTTTATTAACCCTGTGAAACAGATATTTAAAATTATTTTTAAATAAAAATATTAGGTGTAAATAAATTCGAGTTGGATTCGAGCATCAAGAGCTCCGCACCAAAAGGAGATTGGTTTGATAAGCTAAACTATTGCAATTAACATACTAATGTTGACAATTGGGGTGGAGGGGGTTCGATCCCACGCCAACCTCACCTGCTGGTGGTACATCAGCTAAGTAACAAACGAAGCTCTAGCGGAAGGCTGACTGCAGTATAGCGCAGTCTAACATCAGCACAGCTAAAACCCCTTTGCCTTGGCCGTCTAAGGTCAGCAGCGTTGGCGGAGTGAGAAACCTGTGCCCTGCGATCTCCAACTTGCATGTCCAGCAGATAATGGCTATAACCCCGTTTTTATTCCATTCTATGTCCAGCAGTTAACTGATATAGGCTGATCTTATTGTTGTTGATACTAATGTCCACTAACCAAAAAGGCGATGCTGAAGGCACCTTGCTGTTTTTGTATTTTTTATGAGTTTGCTCTATACTTCGAGCTGACGCTTAAGATATTCATTAAGTTCCACGGTAAAGATCTTGATAAAACACCGTTATATCTGAAGCGAATCTTTTTTCATACCGTTTTTCATTAAAAGTTGTAAGTTTGAATAATTAACAACCGGTTTATTTTTAGTTGCGCGACAGTTATCATAAATGGTTATGTTTCACCACCGCACCAGAACATTAGTATCAACACCAGTAAGATCAGCCTATATCAATTCACTGCTGGACATAGGGTTCCCCTAATAAAGTGGGGTATGCACAGCTTCTGGCACCTGATACCTATTGGCGGTCAGGGAAGTTAGCTGTGCAAGTGTTAGGCTGTGCTATGCAGCATTCAGTCGGTCGCCAGAGCCCCGTTTGTTTTATACAGCAGGGTGTACCACGGACAGGTGAGATGGGTTCTGTAGGCCCTTAGCCCTGTAAGTCCTTAATAAGGTATTTCTGTAGTCATATTTCAACCTACAATTTTTACCAAAATAACCCACCCATAATAACATAATGTATTAAGAAAATTCGTCTCAAAATGTGTTCAATTTGCGCGCAACATCAGCAGACGCGCTGAACTGAAATTGTTGGATAACTCGACAAATTACCATCAATTTGAGACTTTGGCAATCGAATACAGCCTTCATTCCACTTTCAGTCTTCTTGAAGAAAATGAGAATAAATTACGGTATTCAAAATCAGGTTTAAAACCGAATTTCAAGGTTCTTTCAGAATAATGTTACCTCTCAGTTCTCACTCTCTCATACCTAAAGTTGGTAAGATGTTTAACAATTGAGGTTATTTAGGAACCTTCTTCGATTAGTTCGAAAGCACTTGCTAACATAAGCATATGCATTATCATGCACGCTTTTCG
This sequence comes from Horisme vitalbata, assembly GCA_951804965.1. Classification (NCBI taxonomy): domain Eukaryota; kingdom Metazoa; phylum Arthropoda; class Insecta; order Lepidoptera; family Geometridae; genus Horisme; species Horisme vitalbata. The sequence goes on from OX638096.1 coordinate 5,752,686, forward strand.
AATTATTCAACAACTACACAGTCTTAAATGTATCCTAATACATGTGACTGTACACTTGTACAGGTGTGTCAAAGTTTTAAAGTTTATAGTATGTATTTGACAATTAAAATAGGGTATTCAAACACTTTTGGCCTTGCTATAGTTAAATAGAGATGACTGATAGAAATAAACCTACACGTTGTAAATTTAAGTAGAACGCACGTACATTATCAGAGTATTTTGTGATATCAAACTAGCTTTCGCCGGTGGTTTTCTAGATTGGAAAGCCACTTGGGTATCCAGATTATAAATAAATATTTGAAAAAAAGTGTCTTTTGTCTGTTGTAGAGTAGCGGGTGGGTTGATGGGGGGGTATCTGTTTCGCATTCGTTTTTATTTGCCTATAAGAAGAAGTTTTGTGACGCGAATGAGATACATACCCAATCTTCGTACCTATTTTATTATATTATGTATGTCACATTTTTATTGTCTTACTTATTATAGTTTTCTTTTTAAGCTATTGCATAGCTTCTATCGAGGGCCTTGAGCGCGGGGACCGAATCCAGAAATTCCGTAACGAAAAAAAACCTCACGCTCCCCACTCCGACGGGCACGGAGATGTGGCTTGAAGGCCGTGCATTGTCTAACGTCGTTTCTTTTCGGCAGTCTTCGACACGGTGTTTGTGTGCGTGCATGCATTGCATAGCATTTTGTACAAAATGCAATGCAATAGCTTTACCGCGGCAGTCCCCGAGTGCCACACGTCTTTTTTTTATTTTTCTAATTATTTATATAAGTTTATGTTTCTTTGTATATTTTATGATGTGCACTCTAATATGCCTACTTATATGTATCTTGTGTTTGTGTTTATCAATTCAATTATATTTTATTATTTTTACATAGTTACTAGCTTCCGCCCGCGGCTTTGCTCGCGTGCCACCTGGATAAAAAGTAGCCTATGTGTTAATGCTGGTTATAAACTATGTATATTCCAAGTTTCAGCTGAATCCGCTCAGCCGTTACAGAGTGGAACGACCACAAACATACTCACACACACACAAACCTACGCATTTATAATATTAGTGTGATATTAGTAAGTAAATAATCACACACACAGCACAATACTAGCACAGGCTGATGATGATGATTTATTAACATTGTTGTTCAAAAGGCTACTGCTAACACCATCTATTGGTCCGGGAAGCAACAATCCACCGTCGTGAACGTCGCGCGCGCACATAAGATTGCATAACCAACTTGACTAGATTCGTGTACTCGTAACGACATTTATTCCATATTTTTGTAATTCGTTTTTAAATCAAATTATACGTTCTATACCGATAAAAAATACAATATATCATTGAAGATTCCCTGACTGCCTCCTCAAACAAGTAGGAAGAAGTACGTAGCTCAAAAATTTGGTCCAAACGAGCCAAATCAGGAAGAATCTGCGCAGTCACGTCATCGCGTGAATCATCGTTTCCGAGTCCAGAAGAAGTCGTTGGAGAGGAGCAGGAGTAGCGGCGAGCAAAAACGGTCTGGTCATCTCACCCATCCTAACCTCTCCCATTCCGCAATTTACGTTCATAGTACCGTTTTTGTGTTTTAGTGCGTTCCTTGGTGTCTTGCTTCGTCCGAACCGGTACTGAAAAGGAAACTGTAAGTACTCTTGCTTTTCTAATCTACCAAAATGAGTGACGAGGAAGTTTATCAAGTATCTACGGCTACTGCACCAGTTAAACTCAAAGTTGATAGGCCCAAGTCTCCCCGGTTGCAAGCAAACGAAGTGACGAATAACCGTCTCGCTGAGCTGAAAAAGCTGCGAGCTACTTTCAAAAGTAGATTAACATTATTTCAAAAATATGTTACTAGATTCCAATCAGGTCAAGTAGAACTTTCTCCTAATGACAAAGTAGAAATTGATTTGCGCATTCAGGCTCAGTCCGTTAATTTTCAAAATTTTAACGATATACAAGGTGAAATAGAACAAATCACTGTTCAGTCTGATTTCTCCTCTCAGTTGGATTACCGCGAATCATTCGAAGAGCAATATTTCTCTCTGGTGGCTGCTGCGAAGTGTATATTAAATGATAGTGCAAATATGCAAATTTCCTTTCAGAGTGCTGTAGATAAGCCTGTGTCTATTAAGCTACCTGAAATCAAATTACCTGCCTTTGACGGTTCTTATGATCAGTGGCTAGAATTTAGGAACTCGTATCTTACCATGATTCATAATCGGCAGGATCTAAACGCTATACAGAAGTTTCACTATTTAAAGTCTTCGCTCAGTGGTACTGCTTGTCAGGTTATCAGTGCATTAGAATTCATGGCTCCCAACTATATTCATGCGTGGGATTTACTAGAAAATAGATTTCATAATAATCGTTTACTCGTTCAAAATCATGTAAAGGCTTTGTTTACCACGCAAGCGCTTCAGAACGAATCCGCTACTTTGATTAGGAAGCTTATAGATTCAAAACTACGTAATCTACGTGCCCTACAATCGTTAAATGAACCAACTGATTCATGGGACACATTAATCGTTTATTTAATCGTATCAAAGCTTGATCCGTCCACGGAACGCGAGTGGGAAACTCATAAAGGTTCCCTCGCCTTGCATAAAAGCGAATCAAATAGTAATATCAAATTAAATGATTTACTTAATTTTCTAAGAAACCGTGCGGATATGCTGGAGATGATAAGATCAAATAATGCAAAAACAACTTCAGCTAAATATAATAGTAACGATTCAAGTAGGCCGAATTCAAGTCATTACAATAAGAGGCACATTAACTCGAATTCGAACCCGCTACCTCACGCGCATTCTTACGTTTCCACACAAAGATCCAACGCGGGTCAAATAAAACAGCGTGTTTGTGTGCTTTGCAGTGAGGAGCATTTATTGTATTCGTGTGCAAAGTTTTTGAATATGTCCGTGCAAGATAGGTACACCGTTGTCAGTGACAAAAATCTTTGCAAAAATTGCATACGTACAACCAGTCATTCGGCAAATGAATGTTCATTTGGCCCATGTAAATTATGTCATAAAAAACATAATACATTACTTCACAACAATATGCGTTATAATGAGGGTATAGGTGCGGTTGCGTCTACGCATAGTTCGCCTCCAACCTTTAATAACCTACACAAATCAGATGTTGCGCCGGTAAGCTCCGAGCGCAATGTACTTACCTGCCAAGCCGCGGTACAGCCGGTATTATTATCTACCGCGCTTATCGATGTACTTGATTCGCGTAATAATTATCACACTGTCAGAGCACTTCTTGACAATGGCAGTCAAAACTGTTTTATAACAGATTCGTTAGCTAAGCGTTTAAATATAAAAATATTACAGTCCACTATTCGTATTTCTGGTGTGGGTCAAATCGTTTCACAAAGTACTCACACCTGCAAATTAAATATTCGTTCCAAATTGAGTGATTTCAATACTGAAATCCAATGCTTGGTACTTCCAAGTATCACATCGAAGTTACCTTCGATAGACGTTAACTGTGAGTGTATACGTATACCTAGCCATATCTCGCTCGCAGATCCCACATTTAGTGTCCCATCCGAGGTAGACTTACTTCTAGGCGCAGATATATTCTGGGACCTACTAAAGGGAAATAAAATAAAGCTCAGTTCGGGTCCATACCTACACGATACGAAGTTAGGGTGGATCATAGCTGGACCTATTCGTACCTATTATCCGTATAACATTGACCGAGTGCAATGTAATTTAGTTCATATCGATTCTCAATTACGCAAATTTTGGGAGTTAGAAGAACTAACCAGCGTACCTACTGCGTTAACAAAGGAAGATAGGTATTGCGAAACGTTATTTACAGATACTACACAGCGTGATGAACACGGTAGGTTTTCTGTTCGCATTCCTTTGAAGGAGTCAGCTGAGTCGTTAGGTGATTCAATTACCATGGCAAAAAATCGTTTTATAGCATTAGAAAGAAAGTTAGATCGTTCGCCTCACTATAAACAGTTATATAGTGATTTTATGAGGGAGTATAAGGCACTAGGCCATATGTCCCCGGTTCCAGGAAACATTATTGATTTCCATAAGCCTTATTACGTTTTACCGCATCACGGTGTTTATCGCGAAAATAGTCTTACGACTAAGTTGAGGGTTGTTTTTGATGCGAGTGCGAAAACAACCTCCAACAAATCGATAAATGACATTCAACATACAGGTCCACCACTCCAAAATAGTATTTTTTCTATTTTACTTCGATTCAGGCAATATAAGTACGTCGCTTGCGCTGACATTCAGAAATTTTATAGACAAATTTTAGTTCAATCAGATTTGAGAAACTTACAATTGATACTGTGGAGGGAAAACAGTAATTTACCATTACAATTATATTATTTAAATACCGTAAGCTATGGTACTGCGTCAGCCCCTTACCTCAGCATTCGATGTTTGAAACAGTTAGCGCAAGAATGTAGTGATGAACTTGTCGCGAGGACGATAAATTCTGACTTTTACGTAGATGATCTGATTACTGGCCATGATAATTTAGATACGTTAATTAATCTCTGTAATAAAACAGCCGAAGTATTACGTGGAGGTTGCTTTCCGTTGCACAAATGGACCTTCAACCAAGCGAGCTCAGAAAGTGTTAAGGACCTAAACATAGGTGAAAACCAGTTATCAAAGACTTTGGGCTTAGGCTGGTCCACAGAAAGTGATGAATTGCACTTCACGACAAAGTTCACGCCAAGTGACTCAGTCCTTACTAAACGTTACATGTTATCAATTATCTCACAAGTATATGACCCGTTAGGTTTATTGGCTCCAGCGGTTATCACAGCAAAATCGTTACTTCAAAGTTTGTGGTTACATAAGTTGGATTGGGACGAGGAAGTACCAGAAAGCATAGTGGTTACTTGGGGTAGGTTCATATCTAATCTGCAAAATTTAAGCGCTATCAGAATACCTCGTCACGTAACGTGTACAGATTCGCCATACAGAGAACTTCACATCTTCACGGACGCGTCTCAAAATGCTTATGGTGCATGTGCATTCATTCGATCATGTTCCGATAACAATAATTACTCGGTACCTACATCGGTTCATTTACTATGTGCGAAAAGTAAATTAGCGCCAATAAAAACCGTAAGTATTCCTAGACTTGAATTGTGCGGTGCCCTAGTAGGAGCGAAATTGTATAGAAAAATAAAAGAATCGTTAACTTTAACTTTCGATAAAGTTCACTTTTGGACGGATTCCACAATAGTACAGGGGTGGCTTCGTATGTCACCGCACTTGCTTAAAACTTTTGTACAAAATAGGGTCGTACAAATAAATGAATTGACCGATGATACGATTTGGCGGCACGTAAAGGGCACGGAAAACCCCGCTGATCTTATTACTCGAGGCGTCAATCTAGATGCATTAAAATACGATATTAATAATCTATGGTGGTGTGGTCCTAAGTACTTACGGGAAAGCAGTACAAACTGGCCTAACTGTAAAGAAAACCAGGTATGTATTGATTTACCTGAACTTAAATCGCATTCATCGGTTTTAGTTTCAACTCAATCAACTCAATTAATTAAATATGAACGCTTCTCGTCTTACCTTCGTTTACTTCGTTCAGGTGCATACCTATTGCGATTTATAGACAATACACGAGCGGCCGGGCCTGGCCGCAAAACCGGTTTGTTATCGGTGGCGGAGCTCGATCGCTCGCTTATTATGTTGACACGCTCAGTGCAACAAGATTCGTTTCCTAATGAATACCGTGCTCTAAAGAATGGTTTACCTTTAAAAAATAAAGACAATAAACTCGTAAATAAAATAGCTGGTTTAAATATATTTTTAGATCAAAATGATGTTATTCGTGTGGGTGGTAGGCTGTGCTACGGGACGGATTTCAGTTATGAGAAAAAGCATCCCGCGTTATTGTGTGGTAAGCATCGTTTTGCCAGGTTGTTGTGCGAATACGAACACAAACAGTTGCTTCATGCGGGTTCACAGCTTCTAGTATATTCCATGCGTGAAAAGTGGTGGGTACTGGGAGCACGAAACTTAGCCAGGCAAATAGTACATAACTGCGTAACGTGTACTCGTATGAAAGGGAAAACATTGACACCGATCATGGGAAACTTACCATCTGAAAGATTAGAAGCAAGTTTTCCATTCGCTCGATGTGGTGTGGACTACGCTGGTCCCATGCTCATATTAAATCGTAAAGGCAGAGGAGCTCAGTTAATCAAAGCGTACATTTGTTTGTTTGTTTGTTTCACAACCAGAGCAGTACATTTAGAGTTGGTAGGTAGCTTAACCACACAGGATTATTTGTTAGCATTAAAACGTTTCATATCACGTCGCGGCAAGCCATACCAGATCTTTTCGGACAACGGAAAAAATTTCGTCGGAGCCGAAAAAGAATTAGCCGTAATTTTCGAAAATATTAATGATATTTCTGACTTCATCAGTAATAATCAAATTCGTTTAACGTATATTCCCCCTTACAGTCCTCATTTTGGTGGGTTATGGGAAGCAGGAGTCAAGTCCTGTAAGTACCATTTAAGGCGTGTGCTTGGCAATGCAAGGCTAACGTACGAGGAATTCGGAACGGTACTAACGCAAATTGAAGCCGTCCTGAATTCCCGTCCATTATCCCCTCTGTCCTCAGATGCAAGCGATTTCCTCCCCTTGACTCCAGCGCATTTCCTCATCGGCCGACCCTTGACGGCGCCAGCCTGCGAAGACCTGACGATGACAGCGCCGACACGGCTGGGACGATACGAGCGGGTCGAGCAGCTCAGACAGCACTTTTGGCAACGTTGGTCCAAAGAGTACGTGTCAGAGCTCCAACAACGTACAAAATGGAAGATCGACAGTGGAGACATAGCTCAAGATAGCTTGGTAGTTATCAAAGAAGAAAACCTTCCACCGTTCAAGTGGAGAATGGGCAGAGTTACACGCGTATTCCCTGGACAAGATGGAATATCTCGAGTTGCTGAAATCAGAACCGCGATTGGCGTCATTCGGCGAGCATTCTCGAAAATATGCCCTCTACCTGTGGAATTGAGTCAGTAGCTACCTATCGAGTTCTTCATGTTGGAAGTCTGGATCCTGGTACTTCCAAGGCGGCCGGCATGTTCAAAAGGCTACTGCTAACACCATCTATTGGTCCGGGAAGCAACAATCCACCGTCGTGAACGTCGCGCGCGCACATAAGATTGCATAACCAACTTGACTAGATTCGTGTACTCGTAACGACATTTATTCCATATTTTTGTAATTCGTTTTTAAATCAAATTATACGTTCTATACCGATAAAAAATACAATATATCATTGAAGATTCCCTGACTGCCTCCTCAAACAAGTAGGAAGAAGTACGTAGCTCAAACAATTGTATATTGACTAGTCAAAACGTGTGGTTAATATACTCACCTAGAACAGTGATGGAACTGGACACCAACATGCTGAGCAACCAGACGAGGGCTATCTTGATGGCCACCACGCGCTTCGTGGAATGGTGGCGACTCTTCAAAGGGTTTCGTATGCCTAAGTACCTGTAGAAAAAGGATCAATTTGAGCTAAAAAAATAAAAAAACAACTATCATCCCGACTTTTTTCTCAATTATCTTCAGATATTTTTATAATATCTCAAAAAATTCAATACAGGCGGGATTTGAACCCGCGGTCTTCCCAAAAATACCGGGATGCGCTACCAACTGCGTTACCAAGTCAACTCCTTGCCTTTTTGAAATTAATTATTAACACCTAATACTACATACAAAAAATCTTCTGATATTGCTCGCATCCATTGAGGATACCATAAAAGAGGTGGTCAAAGTTGGAACTATGAGAAACACTCTAGATCGTATTTTTTTTTAATTTTCTCCAATTCCTAACGCGACCGAGAGAAGAATTCGCAAGAAACTCTGCATGGCATATAAACGTATTTCTTACTTAATATTTTTTAAACGTATTTCTTACAAGTTTTAGTATCTTCATTATTAGTGTATAAACGTTCTATAGCCGAAATTACGTGACGTAAGTTCGGCATGATTACGCCTGCAATAATATTTGCATTACAGATGACACATTGATAAAATTACGTTACAACCGAACTTGTCAAAATCAGCTGCGGAACTTACGTCGCGTAATTTTCGGCATAATGTGTTTAGACGCTTACAATGTTTTTGAGGCCCATTTACCTCACAGTTTCATACCAAGATTTTTGTCATCTAAATAATCAGACATTTAATAAATAAGCACAATGATTTCGTTTGACTACATTCTTGAATTTAATGACAAAAAGTTTTAGCACTTCACTTGGGATCCTTTACCTTTTGGCTGATTTTTATATGTAAGGCTCTTACAGATCAAATTAAAACTTGTACCGAAATAAATTTGACCACTATACTTGAGCTTTTATCGAAAAAGCTTAGGACTTAAAGAAGTTCTATCTAAGTCCTTTGAATTCCAAACTAAGATCACAAAAACCTAAACTGTCGAGCGAGCTCAAAGAGATTAATGAATGCAGATAGAGAGAGCGACTGAAAAACTGTGTCAAGTTCTTAATAAATTGCCCTGTATTTGAACGTTTTGCAAAACTTACTCGTGTGGTGCACTTGAGTGTTTTTATACTATACGTCCAGCATTAGGTATAATATTTATCTAGTTTACTCCAAACCCATGCTATGAGGGTTGAAAGAAACGGCGAAGCGCTTCGAAAAAAGGTAGGCCTTCCGCTTCGCTTGGCTCGTCTTGGCGGGGGCACTACCGTTTCACCAGATTTTTTTTTTCAGAAAATGGACCGCCCTCTATTTTTATCTGAGATAACTATGGCAAACCTAACAATGCAAGCAAACAAAGTTGCCTGGAAGAAATTGCTTCCAGCGATAATGCCGCCAATTGTATCATGTTTTTATGTTTTATGCAATAAGATGTTAATTCATTCATTCATTAATTCCATGCAACGTGACAGAAATTTAATTTTTAAAGGAACAAATCTATATATATATATATATATATATATATATATGTATATTGTAGTATAACAATAATGTGGTTCCCATAATAAAAGCTTTGCTTAGTTTGGGGCTATATGATGCTGTGTGATTACAACCCACATTTATTTTTTAAATTTATTTTTAATATATTTTTTAAATAAATACATATCATACATAGAAAACACCCAGACCCGAGACTAATATCTGCAGAACATGCAAACATTTGTCCCGCAGCGGGAATCGAACCTGCAACCTTCGGCGTCTCAGACGGATCTACAATTACTGCGCCACAGAGGCAGTCAAAAGCGCTTTATCGATATGCTTATACATATAGTTGTCACTCCAAAATTGATTCTATTTTTGAGATTCCTTTGGTCCTCTCCTATTAGCCTATCTTAGATCCTATCCTATATAGATTTATAGAACCTCCAATTGCACTTAAATGGGTCGTATTCGACTGTTTGGCTAAAGCCTTTCATCTCAAATCGGTAGCCAACCTGAAGGTAAATGCTCCGGTGAACATCAATCACTTGAGGATACTCAGCCATCTCTGCGTTTTCTTTTGGAATTGCTTTGAACTTCACTAGACTTTTCATACTACATACACGATATCGTTTGTGGAATAATATTCATAAGCACAATACTTTTTTTTTTGCCCTATTTGAGCATGCTGCATTTTGACCATACCGCCAAGTCTTCCGTATTATTTTGTATAATGATAAATGTACATAGAAGTTTTCTTTATTATATTATCTGTCTTGGATTAGTCAAGTCGCACTGTCTTCAGTCAAGTCATGTTCTGTTATAACAATGGCCGCTATCAAAATAATCAACAAAAAAATCCTCTATCCGAGATGTTCAGTTTAACACTTTTATTTCATTTCACTACACTTGTGCCTTGTTACTAACGTAAGTTGGTTAGAGTGCTGAGTGCAGAAAAATAAAAAAGCAGTGAAAATAAACTAAAAAAAATACTGTCGTTCTGCTTAGTTGAAAAACAATCCCGCCTCCTAAACTTAATAGATAGATAAGTAGAATATTCTTTATTGCACAGAATTGAATGTACATAGGCGAACTTATTGCTGGGAAGCATTCTCTACCAGCTAATCTAGCCAAGCCAAGTTATAAAACTTTTTAGTTAATTAATAAGTATTTTTTATAATACTTAGTTAGCAAGCAATCATACGGTCCTCCTGATGGTAAGCGGTTTCCGTAGCCTTTGTTTATTAACATAAAGTGCTCGTAGCATGGCTATCTTCTATTCTAAGTAGATCATCTTGGTTAAAAACACTTCGCACTGTCATTACTTGGATGGCTTACCGTTTAGAGGTATAAGAGCGCTTCAGTGCTTCGGAAGGCACGTTAAGCTGTTAGTCCCAGCTTTTTCAGTTATTAAGCCATGTCAGACGCCTCCGGTGTCCGGTGGCTTTGAAACTCCGAGACCAGATTTAACCACTAGCACAGAATACAGCATTCAAAGAAGGAAGTAAGTTATTATAAACCATTTTGATAGGTACTTAAAAGATTTGTTCCTTTAAAAATTAAATTTCTGTCACGTTGCATGGAATTAATGAATGAATGAATTAACATCTTATTGCATAAAACATAAAAACATGATACAATTGGCGGCATTATCGCTGGAAGCAATTTCTTCCAGGCAACTTTGTTTGCTTGCATTGTTAGGTTTGCCATAGTTATCTCAGATAAAAATAGAGGGCGGTCCATTTTCTGAAAAAAAAAATCTGGTGAAACGGTAGTGCCCCCGCCAAGACGAGCCAAGCGAAGCGGAAGGCCTACCTTTTTTCGAAGCGCTTCGCCGTTTCTTTCAACCCTCATAGCATGGGTTTGGAGTAAACTAGATAAATATTATACCTAATGCTGGACGTATAGTATAAAAACACTCAAGTGCACCACACGAGTAAGTTTTGCAAAACGTTCAAATACAGGGCAATTTATTAAGAACTTGACACAGTTTTTCAGTCGCTCTCTCTATCTGCATTCATTAATCTCTTTGTGCTCGCTCAACAGTTTAGGTTTTTGTGACCTAGGTTTGGAATTTAAAGGACTTAGATAGAACTTCTTTAAGTCCTAAGTTTTTTCAATAAAAGCTCAAGTATAGTGGTCAAATTTATTTCGGTACAAGTTTTAATTTGATCTGTAAGAGCCTTACATATAAAAATCTGCCAAAGGGTAAAGGGTCCCAAGTGAAGTGCTGAAACTATCTGTCATTAAATTCAAGAATGTAGTCAAACGAAATTTATAAAATGTCTGATTATTTAGATGACAAAAATCTTAGTATGAAACTGTGAGGTAAATGGGCCTCAAAAACATTGTAAGCGTCTAAACACATTATGCCGAAAATTACGCGACGTAAGTTCCGCAGCTGATTTTGACAAGTTCGGTTGTAACGTAATTTCATCAATGTGTCATCTGTAATGCAAATAGCATTGCAGGCGTAATCATGCCGAACTTACATCACGTAATTTCAGCTATAGTATGTTTAGACACTAATTATGAAGAAACTAATACTTGTAAGAAAAACGTTAAAAAAATATATGCCATGCAGAGTTTTATTTTTTTAGTTATGAAATGTAACGTTCATTCCACTCGACACCACCAGAACGAAACCACCGGTGATGTCGTTTGGAATCACTATTCCGTTCGACACTAGCGACTAGACCTGCAAATTATCATAGGTATTTTATATACATACTAGCTATCACGCTTTACTTCATATATGTTTACAATTTACTGTACTTGATTGTTGATAAGTTTGATAGCTCGAGTAGGTCCATTCAAAGAGTTCTAATACAGTAGAAGTACTATGTAAGTAACTTGCTTTTCAAGACATCACTAGGGTTGTGTGGTGTCGATTGGAATAAACGAAATTTGTGAATCCAGACTGAAGGTGGACAGTGAGTCGACCATTTTCTAAGAATGCTTTATAGGAAAGGCGAAACATTTCCAAATATCTGTTCGGTTATTTTCTTGTGTATTTCTGTGTGTTGTTTCTCGAAGCTAATTGCAGGTTAACATGTTTGTTTTATTTTTAGGCGTTTGCATTTATTAAATTGCTTGTTTGTTTTTCTTTCTCTGATTTGCATATGAATCCGTGGGGAGGTAGGGCGGTGCCGACGTATGCTTTTTGTTGAACTCGTCAGTGAAAGTTAACCGAATGTTTAGTAAATATTTTGTATTGTTGTCTTGAAAGGACAGGAAAGGACTGTACTTAATTTTTTTTGACAAAACCAACTCTGTTGGTAGAATGGTATTATTTCGGTTTCGTACTCTCTTTAATAGTCAAATTTTTAAATGCTCTCTGATACTAATATAGTATTCTTCATAGTCACCCACCAAAGTAGTGAGTAGCAGAGTGTTGCATAACCCAGATAATCTTTTAAGAACACCAAACTAAGCCACGCTGCTGTTAATGACATTTAAGTACTAGTCATAGAAATAGTTTATAAAAATAGAAATTGTTTTGGATGAAATTTGGAATACATACAGTTTGTGACCTACATTAACACAGGCTACTTTCAATAACGCGATTTTCTTTTTTTGACGCGAGCAAAGCGGCGAGCGGAAGCAATTTGATGATATTTAAGTAAAAAATTGGCAAAATATCCGGCAACATCCGCAATATTATGTTATTCCACACACGGAGTCGATTCGACTGCAGCGTGCACAATCCGTAAATCTCAAGGGAAACACCTTATTTCCTAGCTGCAGAATTGATGGCTTTTAGAAGCTCGGTGAAGCTGTAGTTCTGTGACTGAAATGTGAAAAACAAACCTTACTAAAAATACATTTACTTTAATTTTGTATCAAAATGGAACAGAACCCGATTGTTATTACGAGTTAAACCATCTACCAACCTATAGGTTATGAAGCAGACGAATAAACTGGCAAATACCAGGACCAGCAAGCAGTAGGTATTGCAGCCGAGATGGAAAGTGCACCACGGTACTCAGGCTGAGCTACTCGTGCACTGAAGGCGCACTACCATTTGTCCATGATTTGTACCGGAGCTGTTAAGTCGCTTACTAGCCGTTAACCACTGACAAATGAAACAGGAAAAAAAATGGAATCAAAATGGAACAGTTGTATGTTTCTAAAACTTTAAAATCTCCATACCAAAATTAATGCAAAGTTTGTAGTAAGTTTTGTTTTTTCACACTCAAGCACTGACAATATTTTACAGAGCAGAGGCTATAATAAAAATAGCTTTCAAATCTATGTACATAAATAGTTTTGAAAGCTAATATAATAAAGTTATAAGTTAAAGTTAATAATTATTATAAGTAATTTTAATCAACCAACATCGGTTGATTAAAATTATATAAATAAACGGGACTTTTACGACGTTTTACGTGTGCAAAAAAATCTTGACTGTCTGTTTTATGTCTGTCAGAGGGCTCTCATGAACCGTATTATTAAGAAAGTTAAAATAGTCCAACTCGCACTTGACCAGATTTTTTAATCTACCCCAAAGGGATTTGTGATTTTTATTGTATCCAACACTAATGTCAATGTTGAACCGTGGTAGCCTAGAGGATTTATCCCGAATTTACTAAAGTCGTGGATTCCAATCCCAGCCATGCACTTACTCATGCGTTCAAAAAAAACATTGATAGCATAGCCATAGATAGCATAGATAGGATAGCATGACCTAAGAAATGTTCCAAAAGAGCTAGTCATAAACTTGTCATATAGTCATGCTGAAAATACCTGCAAGAATCAGCATGTCATTTCAGAAGAAATAATTTGAATCATACATTTTTTATATAAATTTATTTTCCAAATTGATTTCCCCTAAAAATAAATTTACACGTTTAATAAGAAATATTACGTGAAATATCTCATATTGAATCCACCCACCCTTGAATACTGAATTTCCAAAATCCGACTTAACATAATTATTCTTACACCCTTATTGGGAAATATAATGTACGTTTCATTTTGGAACGTGTGATAAATACATTTAGATTTTTTTCTTTCGGCATTTTACCACATTTAGGGTTCCAAGATTGATTCGTCGGCTTCCGCTTTATAATTCAGGGGTTGCCGCCTACCTCATAACTCTTAAGGCCTCTAACATACGAGAGTTTTTTTAACGTCCGATAAAAAAAGCTTATTAATATTCTAACTTTCTTATTCATAATAGTTCTATAAACCTCAGATGGCTAAAAAGGCGTTAAAATATCATAGCACCTTTTTTATTTACATTTAAATGACAGAGACAAGCTTCCTTTATCGAGCGTCTATAAAATGACATTTGGTTATGAATAAGTTCCACAAAACGGCACATAAGTATACTTCAACACAAAGTAATCCGTAACACCGCAGGCTCCATGGCTTGCTTGCGCGTCCAAGGTGCGCACACCTTTGTTTGCGAATCATTTTAGTTCCATGATTCGGAAGGCATGTTAAGATATTGTTCTTGGCTTTTTCAGTCGTCAAACCAAGTGGAAGTTCTTTGGACGGCCTAAAAACTCCAACACCAGAGTTGGGCACAAGCTCATTCAAAGACGAAGATGCACTTTTTAACGTTCAATAAGAAGAAAAACAATGACAAAAACCGAATGGGTGTGAGAAGCGAGAAGTGAGAAGGTGAGTTTTTGTTTTGCAAAACCAATTCGTAACGAACAATCTATTGGTCGTGGTTGTTATGCCGGGACGGTGGTCTCACAATCCTACGCCATCCTCTCACACTGCCGCTCTTCTAGTGAGCTCTTTCAGGGAAATCATTGCAGTAGACGGTAGCAAAAAAAGGTACACGTAAGTTGGGTACGGGAAGTGTGTCGCTATTTAGCAAAGCAATACACCAAGGGGAAAGGAATAACTTTTGGAGATGATAGTTTACTACATGAACACTCGAAATTAAGGAGGATCAGAAGAGTTTGTTAAGTAATATTGATGTAAAAGCTAGAAATAAAGAAGCTTGAAATGATAAAATAGTTGCTTTAATTTAATGTTTTTTTTAACGGGCGTTATAAAAGATCTCGTGCAAATGAAGCCAAGGGATAAACGGAAAAATTCTGGTTATTTGTACTTAAAATAATGTGAGTAATACGAATGGACGACTCCGTCAAAGAAAACTTTAATACCAACAATGAAATATTTATTGATGGTACCTACCTCCTTTAAGAAGGCTGGTTTGGAGAGAGGCAGATGAAAAAAGCTGCATCAGTTGTGCTGACAAGAGTGCAGCTGTTAAATGAATGATAATAATAATGATTGATGGTACATTAACACTTCGAGTGATAAAAACACAGGAATTGTTCCGTTTGCACCGCGTTCCCGTTAGCCCGCGCTTCATAGGCCCGCGCTCCTTAGAACCGCGCTCACCATAGCACCGCGCTTCTTGTCCCCGCGGCTTCTTATCCTCGCGCCTCATATCAGTGGGCATCTTATCCGTGAGCCCTTTGAAGTCGGGGCTTGCTTTTCCCCGCGGAGTACATTCAGACTCAATAATTATAATGTTTTTATGTGAGGTAAGATGGACGGTAGACATTTTCAGATAAGTTTCTGACCATAAAGTACCAGGAGCTCATAACACGATAGGCTGTGGAATTGATAATTTTACGAAGAAAAGCTTTTCATTCCAACCAGTAACCTCCTGGCCGGCTATGGATTCTGCAAGGCTTCTTCCTAGCGTCCAGCAGTCAACGTAACGCAAGCATCATACTCTAGCAGTGTATAATGCTCTTCTATTTTTTTTTTTAGACGATCGAACGTTACATTTTTGTAACGTGTTAATTAATCAAAAACTGCGCTCTGGAAATTGTTCCAAAATAAGAAAATTGATAAGTATACGAAGCTTGCCAAACCGAATTGTGCCTGTTCTAGACGTGTAGGAAAGTCATAAGTCTTTGATCGAAGAAGAAAAACATTTTTCGTGTAATAAGGCTTCATCGCGCCGTTGAGTTGCAAAGTAACAATGATATGCCAAAATTATAGGACAACGTAACTCCCTTACATAGAGATTATGGTAATTGGTACGAAACAGCTTTTTATTTTCGTCAATGGTTAAAGCATCACACTAATATTTTACAGCGTACGCTTCGTTGTTCATAGTAACAGTATATATCAATGGTTGTTCATATCAGATCATCTTAGTTAAGCAACATTCCGCCCGGTCATTTGTTGGATGGGTGACCACTTAGTGGCATTAAGATCTGTAGGGGTATTTTAAAACATTCGAAAAGTTTCCGAATCGAATCCGTAAATTTTTGTTCAATTGTATTTCTATTCTGACAGATTTCTAGGGTCTTAAAAGCTGCAGACGGTGATTTTGAAGAACGCTACGACACGATGGCGCAACACAACAGAACCCGACATAATCATGTAATTCTGGCTCAATCGTCATAGTCGGATCCGACTCGGAATCGTTTCGAACGTTTTAAAATACCAACACTGAGCGCTTGGTTCCTTCGGAAGGCTCGTTAAGGCGTTGGTATCGACATTTTCAGTCGTTAAACCTTGACGAGGGCCTTGGGGCGCGGGTGGCCTAAAAACTGTGACATTAGAGCCACTAGCTCATACGAAGAAGAAGAAGAACTAATATTATATTTGTGTGAGTTTGTGTGTGTTAGTATGCTTGTTCCCACTCAACTCCGTAACTGCTAACAACAAAAACAACATCATGATAAGGGGGATATGCCCGTAATCCCCACGCTGGGCAAGCGGGTTGGGGATTGCAGGGCACAGCTTCTCGCACCACGGACGCTGCTACCTGTCGGCGGCGGTATTTAGCAGGGTAAAACTGCACTATGCCGCAATCAGTCGGACGTCAGTGCCTCGTTCGTTATTTAGCAGGGTGCAAAACGAGTAGATGAGGTTAGGTTAGGTACCGGAGGTGGATATTGGAACCCCGTACACCCCAAACTTCTAAACAGGTTTGGATTGAACTTGGTATACATCATTTGTGACCTGGATTAACACATAGGCTATTCGGGTACCACATGAGCGAGGCCGTGGGCGAAAGCTGTATACACAAACAATGAGTTTGTATACACAAACTTAATTGTTACAAGATTCTACTCCTTCCTATACTATAGTGTTACTAGATTTTAGTTTTAGTAGAGTTCTTTGTGAAGGGCTCGCCCGGGGAAGTTCTATCAACATGCCTATTTCTGTCGTGAAGCAGCATTGCTGTGTTTCGGTTTGAAGGGTGTGGGTGCCGGTGAAATTACAGGCACAAGAGGCTTATCATCTTCATGGTTCAAGTTGATGGACGTAGGGCTTTGCATCGTAGAGCACGTTCCGGACAAACGTGATTTATGGATCAGGTGGGCCATGTGCTTGTTCCATCTTCAAGTAGTATAAAAAAAACCTCGATTAACAGATAGGCTACTTTTTATCTGGGTACCACGCTGGCTTGATGTTTCAAGTTGATGGACGGAGGGCGTGATTTTGTGATAGGTAATGGTTACCACTTAACTGCTTGCTCCCAACAACTATAGTCGGATAAGGAAGCATAGATTGCTGTGCCTTCGAGTCGCACCGCCGCACGCGTGAACTCGCCCCTGCCCCGTACCCTCGCTTCACTCAACGCCCTCCTGATGGCCAATTCCGTACTGTGATTTGTTTGAGGATGCATGGAAGAAGATTTTAATAGTATGTCTGAAGTTCTGTGAGGATGTTTTTGAGTGAGTGTGTTTTGGCATTATTTATAAATTTAATACTTTAATTTAAATATTTGTGATATATATTTAATTATGTATTTATAATTTTGTATTTATAATGTGTAATTGGACATATTAATAGATATAATTTTTTGTTCACTTACTTTGGAATATGTCTTTTCTAATGTGTATCTTTAATTACTATAATTGGTTTGTCACCGTTGTAGTTAAAATAAAAATAAAATAACAAAAATAAATAAAATAAATTAACATGAGGTGGGCCATGTGCTTGTTTCATCTTTTAGTACCACAAAAAAAAATCAAAAACGGGGTGTGTGTTTAATCCCACTCGTAACTCCAGGATTTAATAAACCTTGTAATAAGCAACAGCATATAGTTACACAGTTGGCCATTGAAATGATAAGCTTCGGTCCTGTTTTTACAAACTTAGACAATTTGTCAATTAACGTTCTTTGAATTCCGATAAATGAAATGTCAAAGTTTGCAAATAAAGGTCCAGTGCCGACCAGTTCGGTGTGCAAATGAGTATGAGACCCTTAGGATTAAGATTTATGCTACTTTTTATCCCGGTACCATGCATGAACAATTGAACATTGTGTTTGAAACTTTGAGTTCCATATGAACCGTTTGAGGAATGTTCCTAGAAAAACATAATAAAAAAGAGCTTTAATTCCACACAAAAAAAATATTGAAAGATAAAAAAAAGTTAAATATATTCTATGTATGACGGACCGCCTTTGGCAGTAAAAGCCTCCTCCAAGCCGCCACTCTTCCCTATCTCTTGCTCTTCTTGTCCATAATTTTCCAGCTACTTGAATGTCTTCAATCCACTTTTTAAATGGTCTCCTATTTTTTTATATATATCTAGGTGTCCATAAGCATACCTAAGAGCACACACAGGGTGGGGCAAAAGTTCGAATTGCGTACATAGACTCAATATTGTGGCGAATAGCTTTGCATAGAAATTCTATGGAAAACATTTTTTTTTTAATTTTCACGAAAACTTACGTTTTGTGTTGGTAAGATAATTTGAGAAAAGTGTTCCTGAAATGTAGTCGATTGAGACCTACTATTTTTTTGACAAATGTAATTTTCTAGGCTGACTTTACATCTTTTCAAAATTTTGAAAATGAAATTCTTTTTTTCGTTAATATGAACCTATAACTTCCAAAGAACAAAACCTTCTAACTACAAAAGAAAAGCCCCCCTCAATGAGTTAAAATTTTGCCCCATCCTGTATAAATTGCGCTAATTTCCCAAACTGACGTTGCCGTATTCTTTGACAACGTTGTCAAGTTTAATCGCCTGGTAACTTTATTTTTAAATTGTTATTATGAATTTTAATTATTTATTTCAATATTTTTTTTAAATAATATTTTTAAAATTAAATTTTTGTCATTTTATTATATTATTTGCATTTTTAAAAGTTTGTATTATCAATTCATTTTTATCAATTTATTATTTGAGGTTTTCTGTATGTGTTTGTTAAGGTTGTGTGCTTTATTCTGTTTAAATTGCTGTTTTTCTTAGACTATTCTTTATCTTCTGGGTGCTTTGGAATCCATCTGTATCTGGAATCCACCTGTGTTTTTATTAAATAAATAAATAAAATAAATAATATACAAGCATACATCCCTATGTATGCTGTCTGTCCCTACAGACGACAGCGGGAAACGACTTTGTTTTTACTATGTAGTGATAATACACCAAAAATAGATCCCAAGTACGTAGAGTTTTTGAGTAACTTCACCACATAGTGCCGCGAAATATCCTCGTTCCAGTTTCTTTGTGAAATGAAACAAATTGTGACACGACTTTGTTACATTTTACTGCATACTTTATGAGCGTAGCCCATCCGTCATCTATATAAAATGAATTGTCTTACTGAAGCCGGTATACAAAGTTGCAAAGTAAAATACCTCATCATCAGCCTATAGCAGTCCACTGCTAGACATAGGCCTACCCCAATGAGCGCCATTGCGCCCTGTTCTGAGCTCGAGGCATCCAGCTTCTACCAGCAGCCTTTCGCAGATCGTCACTCAAAGTCGAAGTAAAATACCTACCATAGGTATACGTCGTTACTATCGTCTCGATCTATCAATATATCGAGTCGATCTATCAATTTAATTATCGATACTATCGATGTCGAGTTTTCTCGTCACTGTGTCAGAAAACTAATGTTTACAGTGCACCCTACCCGTCATGACATACGGAGTCGAAACGTGGATACAGTTTTTTTTTATGTTACTTGAACATGGAACAAGCACATAGTCCACCTGATGCTAATTGGTAACCATTACCTATCACAAAGCATTGCATCGTAGATCTTATTTTTTTGAACTTGCTATACGATACAATGAAGATGATAAGCCTCTTATGCATCTGTAAATTCACAGTTTGCCTTGTCCACCAGTTCAAAGTCGCTTAGCGAGCTATGGAACTATATACTTGGAATTTATCTGAAAGATAGGATCTGCAACGAGACTATCCAACATAGAACTAAAGTTTTCTACATGCTTGTAGCTCAGAAAATTAGCAAGCTAAAGTGGTAGTGGGTTGGCCATATCCATCAAAGAACTGATAACCGTAGGGGTAAACGAGTTTTTAAGAGGAGACCGCGTTGGCAATATAATGTAGGGCGCCCTGCGGCAAGGTGGAGTGACTATGTGCGAAAGATTGCTGGTCCTGGATGCGTCAACCTGAGAACAGGGCGCAATTAGGGGAGGCCCATGTCCAGCAGTGAACTGCTATAGACTGATGATGATAATGATGATGAAAGAGTTATCTATACCATAATTTGTTTTCCTTCTTTTGCCATAATTTTTATTTTTGTTAATGGATATGCCAAAAAAAACAATAGTGCCAGCCAGCAACCTCACGGTGTAAGGGTTAATATTTTTGCTATTTACGCTTAGCTGATTTCCCTCTTAGTCTGACGCTTGACGCAGAACTGTCAAGGTCGTCAGTAATCTGACGCGACCTCACTCTACGAGACGTGGTCAATGACCCGGATAATCATAGAGACTTCATCTGGCATTACGTCATGGAATACGTAATAGAACCTTCGAGCTGAACCAGCAACTTTATCGTCTAACTTGAAATTGATTATTAGGGAACTTCAAGTCGATTGTCAGTAGGTATATCATTATTAATTAGAAACATACCTACGTCAACTACTCTGTGATGACCTCAGATGCAGTGGGCGAAGGCTTGAGACTCGTAAATGTTGCGGGTTTGGTTCCTGCCGCGAGACAAATTTTTGTGTGTTCCAAATATTTTTCTTGGTAGTATCATAGTTAACACATACATACATCATACATTTAAAATGTATAATGTGTATTATATGTATTTAAGAAAAAATATTGTTTATGTAGGTCCCAGCATTATTTATTTTATTATTTTTAATATCAATCATGTGTTTCCCATAAGCTCTGCTAGTTTGGGGCTAGAAAAGGAAAAAATCGATAATAGAAATAACCAGCCCTTACAAAGTCGCACCATAAGGGTTTCGTTTCACCATTTTGGTAACATCACCCCAAAAAATGGGGTCTTTAACACGTTTGCTCAAATTCAAGTCAAAGTTTTATTCTTCCCGAACATGACGTTACAATTTCGCTAGTCTCATTTTAAATGCGTGTTATGCTAGGAGAAACTATCTACTGGACGGTAGATATACTGAAAAATTCTTGAAAAAACTATTATAAAATGATAAAATGTCAATCTATTGACATTTTAGAATAGAATAGAATATTCTTTATTGAAAAAAATTAATGTACATAGGTGAACTTAATGCTATACAACATTCTCTACCTAGCTGGTAGATCTTTGTGTGATGTGGATTTAAACTTAATATATGGTGGCAATAAATACATCGGGGTATTTTTGAAACGTTTCCTTGTGAATTCTAGAAAACTGAATAGATTTCTGTTTGTAATTTTCTTCAAGTATGCTATATAATAATTTATCATCATTATCATCAACCTGTAGCAGTCAACTGCTGGACAAAGTCGCCTCGCCTAGTGAGTGTCTTTATAAATACATACATGTTATGCATTTGGATTATATAGTTAACTCCTCATTAGGGTGGGCGCTGTTCCTATCACACAGGATATTTCAATATGTTAGTTTAGGTATCACTTCTGTCACTAATTTAGAACTATATATCTACTTTAGGCCTATGTAATTTACTATAAGATGTGTTTTTGTATTTGTTAAGGTGTATTAAATAAACTATTTACTATTTACTATTATTTACTATTGGAGGTTAATATATAGCCCATATATATTTACTGGAGTCTGATTAACTATTACTAAAATGGTTTCAAATTACAATGAAAATATTTGTTTTCGTTTTACATTCATTCATAGAAATACGTGCAAAAATATAACGAAACTTTTGTTTTAACTTATTACATAATTGCAGCTATAGTGTTACAAAAAATAGTAACGTTAAATTTAAGATAAAAAAATATTTGGAACTTTTTTATTCATTTATACCATGCTCAAAGTGTTTTCTTTTAATTTGTGTATTGTCCAGTACTAATCGCTCTACGGCTACGTAGACCCTCTACAACATCGTAGACCGTCTACGCGTGACGTGCTACGAATTCGATATAAGTCACAATATTCTGACCGGGAATGGGGTGAAAAATGGTCGGAAATACTTTTGTAAATCGAACTAGAATTCTATGGAATTGGGGTGTAGGTTCAATAGCGCAGTAAATCGAATTGTGGACATTATTGCCAGATTTTCTATTTGGCTTTGCTATTTTTTCGGTGTAAGGAGGGTTCTATTTCTATCTAAACTAACCTTACCTGCCCATGGTATTCAATAACAAATAAACGGGGCTCCGATGACCGGCTGATTGCGGCATAGCGCAGCCTTATACCAGCAGAGACAAATTCCCTGACCTTCCTGACTGACGAGCAGAGTAGCTGGTGTCATAAGCTGTATTCTGCGAACCCCTACCCGCATCCCTGAGGGGATTATGGGCATATCCAGCTTCTTATAAGGGTACGCCTTTGTCTAGCAGTGAACAGGTAAGACATGTTTGTATTGGCACGGAACTGTGATAATATTTATCTTATCTTTAAACTTACTTCAAAGTGGTTCTCTGGCATCATATCATAAATTGCACGAACAGCCTTCTGCAGTACAAATACAGTATGAATATCTGAAGCATTTTTCCACAACAAAATGCCATACGAGATAATGCTGTAGTAGTAGCTGTTTTATTTGATTTTATGGCGATGATATCACAGCGTCCATGAAGGCCTATTAGCGCCCTGCACACGTAAAGAACGGACCGCGAATCGGGACTGCGTTCTAAACCGCAATCCGATCTGTACGGTTTGAACTGCGGATCAAACTGTCGTGTTAATGGCGCGTAAAGATCGGACCGCGCATCTGGGACTGATCACTGACGTGATGCGCGGTTAAAACTGTGAGATTTGCCTTCGCGTCGACATGCCAGATTGGACTGTCAGCCCCGCGCATCTACACGTACATTTCGGAGTGCGGGTTGGCATGGCGCGTGCTGTTTCTCGCGGTCCGAACTTTACGTGTGCAGGGCACTATTTCTATTTTTTGTCACCCCTCATTGGGACGTTAATATTTCACCACTAAGACCGACTGCTGCCAGAAACTGAACCTTAGGTGTGAAGTGTTTCATAGCTTCTCTGAGCTTAAACATAATTTGCCCAGAATAGTACTGCATTTGTGCATATGATTGGCACACCACAACCCTGGCACAGGAAAGGGCAAATCATCCGTCTCCTTACACAATCTGGAAATCATTGTACAGATTGCGAGCTACTACTAGGAAGAAGCTGTAGATACAATATCTGCAAGTGGGTAATAGACCCCTCCCATGCGCAGTGTGACTTTGCTTCGTCCCAAACTATGTTGCATCTACTGGATTGCCCCACTTGCCCCTATACCTGTACAAGATTCGACCTCAATACCGCTTCGGACGCAGCTATAGCGGTGGCAACTTTCTGGTCAATCACTGGTAAACAAATCTAACCAAGTATTCTGAAAGAACATTTAGTCGAAAAAAGAAGATCCGTCTCTAGTGACTGTGACAGTGGGCAAAAGGTTTTAAATACCTCACAGAAATAAAAGATAGTATCAATTTTCACATCAAAAATAGGCGTAAATCTTCCTGTCAAATATAGGATATATCCCAAAGGAATAGTTTGAGTGGCGTTTCTTTTACCATGTGTACGTGGTTGAGTGTACCACTTGTCGTGCGATGAATAAATCAGGTTTATACGTTATTTTGGCTTTGGTAAAGAATAAAGACATCATGATTTTCTTCAGTAGATGCCGTAGAGATTACACTAAGAAATTAGCATTAGCACCAACAACGCAACTAGTGACTAGGTAAATGATAAATGACACATATGACCAAAGAGTACAAAATAATTTAATTAATCTGGGGATAGGTATCTGCTGAAATAATGTGGAGCTCGTCAAAAACATTGATAAAAATCAAATAACCAATGTGAGAATTGAATATCTACTTAAATCCTAATGTTGGATCAAACCATTTATATTATGATGGTGATTTGCGTACCGAACAATATTTAACGTTATCTTTTATGGTGATAAAGTCGTGAGAATGTTTTTCTTTTGTTTTGTATAAATTATTCACTGTTTTTAAAGACAATACATCAAAAACAATGTTTTAATTTAAAAACCTTGTCGTCACTCAACCACAAATACAACAAAGCTTTCAATCATTATTAGTACAAAAAACAAAAACATGTCCCGGCATCAGAGATTTATCAAAACAATGGGTATTTGACAGTTCGACTGGCTCCATATCTTAGGGCTTGCGTACACGGTGCGGTATTATATTGCTATTATAAAAAAATATAAAATAATTAATTGTTGTTTATAAAAGACAGTTAATAGGCATCTTTTGGAAAAGTTAGCCTCATAGTTGACCTCATTTTAAACCAAGCAAGCCTCGAAATCAAGAGGTTGCCCATAACATAAAAAACGCTACATATAAAACAATAAAACGACAAACGTCAAAAGGTCACGCAAAAACTACGAATTTTTCGATACTTTTATATTTTAAGCGAATATCTTTCTTTCTTAAAGCATAGGCTATATTTTAATTGGGCAGGTAGAACCAGTGAAACTACTTGACGTCTCAGAAGTTATGTTAGATTACAAATAGACGGAAAAGAAACCTCGCAATCGGTGTTTATTCATTTAATCAATATAAATCAAATTGATAATGCTATACAAAACCCTTCTTTATAAATATCCGATGCGTAAAATACCACTCTAATGCTGTTTGCTTAAAGCTCTGTTTACTTTAGGGCTATACCTATGTTGAGTGATGTTGAGTGAAATTATGTGAGCTATTATTAATTATATTAGTACCACACAATGCTCAAGAAAGATTATATTTGAGGAAGATATTAGGGAAGATTATTTAAGTAGGTTCTTAAAAATTATCATAGGATCGGTTTTTAGTGCCGCACCTGGCCACACCGTGGCCGCACCGCAATTATAGCTTGGCAGTGACGTCGTTCCATAACATGTGCTCGCCCTAATTTCGTAAAAATGCCTGAATCCTGCTTTATTACAAAGCTGTCACAGAGATATGCCAGTTCATTTCATTTTTAGACAAAAATATTATTTACAAATGGTATTTTTTACAAAGAATAAAAGTAATTATTTTATTCCAGATATTATATATGTACGTCATATGTATGCTCATTGGGGGAGCCTATGACTAGTAGTGGACTGCTATAGACTGATAATGATGAAGATCATAATATTTGTACGGACCTACAGCATATTTACAAAATTCTATAGGTAATTTAAAATACCAATAATGACAAACTGGATCTATCCACGATGATATCGATGTATCAATATGTGTTGGGCACCGTGCACTATCGATACATGAAGACATTAAGATTTTATACAATCCCAAAATTTCGATTCAAGCGGAATTTCAACCTGCTTCGTTCCCTTATATACTGAGACGAGAGTCTAAGAGAAATATTTGGGATAATAAAGAACTTAGATTTTCCCTGAAGTGTGGGTTAACTCTTTAAGGCGACGATACGTGTCAAACCTCCATCTCGCTCGCACTATTCAACATTTTTGAAGATATAAAATCACTGAATGTAGTTATGCAAAATTGCAAACTTTCACGGCCTATAAAATAGCAATACAAAGGTTCAGCAAGAATATCATGTTGAACCCAACACGTTTTCCTACCAAAAAAATTGCACAAAAATTGATCACTTTATTACAAGTTTTTTTTAAAGAAAACGTGATAGAATCATAATGATATTATTGCTGAACCTTTGTATTGTTATTTTCTAGGCCGTGAAGGTTTGCTATTTTGCATAACTACATTCAGTGATTTTATATCTTAAATGTTGAATAGTGCGAGCGAGAGGGACGGTTTGACATGTATCGTCACCTTAAATCAAAACATATATTAATGTCATTGTGTTGTGCGTTAATTCATATTTTTTTTAAATCATCTTGGTTCTCTGCTATCTATAAAAAGTGTTCGGTACATACCTGCCAATGCTGATAAAACACATGTGCATGATGCTGGCCGAGCACGCGAGTACATCGCACGTCACGTAGATGTTGCACCACACCACGCCTAGGGGCCAGTACCCTGCAAAAACACATACTATCAAGCAACCGTTTAAACGTTAGACCAGAAATTAATTCTCCCCTAATTGTCCTCTCAGACCGTTAGCAATATATTCGCAATATTTTTTTTCTACTTAAAATAATCAAGCGATATACCAATATCACACCTGAAACAGGTGAAGATGGGGTCTAAGATGGAGCCAGCTTGCCTAGAAGGTACCGATTAACTCTAGATTTGAAGACTCTGAGATTGTACTGATCCGGGAAAACAGAAGCCGCAAGCAAGTTCTTTCTAGTACTAACAATAAGCCAAGAATATAGAGGCCAAGAGGAGGATTCAGCTGGGTTGGGCAGCATTTGGACAACTACGTCGAGTTTTCTCGTCAACCATACTGCAATGTTTGCAAACAAAAGTTTTCAATCAGTACAACCTACCCGTCATGACATACGGAGCCGAAACGTGGACAATCACAGTACGACTAGCACTCAGCGAGCTATGGAACGAGCTATGTACGGAGTTTCTCTGAAGGATAAAATCCGAAACGAGTTTATCCGACGTAGAACTAAAGTTGTTGACATAGCTCTGAGAATTAGTAAACTGAAATGGCAGTGGGCTGGCCATATCTACCGAAGAACTGATCACCGTTGGGGTAAACGAGTTCTTGAGTGGAGACCACGGCTCGGCAAACTTAGTGTACGACGCCCTCCGGCCAGGTGGGGTGACGATCTGCGAAAGGCTGCTGGTAGAAGCTGGATGCGTCGAGCTCAGGACAGGGCGCAATGGCACTCATTAGGGGAGACTTATGTCCAGCAGTGGACTGCTATAGACTGATAATGAAACGTGGAAGCGAATCGTTTGGTACGTCAAGGTGGGATGTCGATCAGTTAGGGGTGGTAATTTGCAGTACTCCTTCATGTCCGGTGATAAAGGGGGGAAAGTGGGATCAGATTGTGAACATCTTCGGCTTCACCAAAGAGAAACTCTTACACTGTTGTGAAGCAGTATGAGAGATAAGTAAAGCTACTACCGAATAAAAGGGCAATGCGTGAGAATTTGTATTAGAAAAGCTGTCGCCGGGGTAAGGGAGAAAACAAAACAACCGGTTTGTTTCGTCCTCTCCCTTACCAAGTTGGCAGGTAGCTTAAAAATACGACACTAGAGTTGGCCACTAGTCCAAATGAAGAAGAAGAATTCCACAAACCTAGTAGTTTTTTACGAGCAAAACGCGATGCCTCTTCTTGAGTGCAAATACTTAATAAATTTCACGTTCACGCACGTCAACAAAACTGTTTGTTAAAATTGAATGAAAGTACGCCCGGTGACTATTTTCATGGACCGTTTGTTAGGATTTGAATTCGAGCACTTAGTCGTTCAGTCTTGTCAGAGGCCTTTGGATGGCCTTAAAACTCTCACACCAAAGTTGTCCACTCGCTCATACGAAGAAAGTAGAAATTACTTAGGCTACTTTGTTCAAGAGTAGGGCAGAAGTTAGTATTGAATAATGTCGAGGGTGCGCCGCGTTTTGACGAATAGACGAAGTCAAGTTCAATGAAAATCTACAAAACTTCGTAACTTCGTAAAGACCTTGTACAAATATTGTTGACTTTCAGAAGTCAATTTGCCCGGTTTTGGGATAACATACGAATGCAAACTACCTTTTATACATAGGTATCCTAACCATACCTACTTACCTTGTGTACTTGTTGTTGCAAATAATGAATAATGCAAACCTTTGTCCCGTGGTGGGAATCGAACCCACAATCTTCTGCGTCTCAGGCAGACCTTCACCCACTGCGCCATAGAGGTCGTCAACAATATTTTATTTATATTTAATAGTAATATCAGACAAGGAAAAAGTCGTTATGATATTTCATTTTTATCAAAATCATGACAAATATCTCCTTCAACTCTGATAATGGTTCTTTATTGAAATTCCAGTCTTTTATTTCCTATGTCAAATTATATATCAAACGAGTTCTATTCTCTGAACTTCATAAACAGATATATTTCTATCACTTTAATAAAGCTTTTTGAGTTTCCTCAAAAAATGTCTTCTGATTGAATCTTTTATTTTGTCTTTATTAAAATCTACTCTCAAACAAAATAATGAGTTGCGAGGTTTTCTTAGTTCCTGATACTCACGACACAAACCTTTTTTTATTTAAGATTTGTATATATCCCAAAAATCTTTTTTTATTTGACTGTAAACTACAAATTGAAGTAATCCTCACGCTGGGCATGGCCCAGCGTGAATATCCCACTTCTTATCAGGGGAGGTCTTTAGCCATATGTGATTTTTGAACGAAGTTCCATAGCGCGTTTTGCTTAAGGGGCTTGACGGAAAAAATTAAGACCAAAAGTTGTAACGACACTTTTTGCTTTTTGCGGCGTCCACACCTCTTAAGTTTTAGTTACTTAGTGTTGGCCCTGAGGTGCCGGAGGTGCCTGAGGTGCCTGAGGTACTGGAAGTGCCTGAGGAGCCTGAGGTGCCGGAGGTGCCTGAGGTGCCTGAGGTGTCTGAGGTTCCTGAGGTGCCTGAGGTGCCTGAGGTGTCTGAGGTGCCGAGGTGCCGGAGGTGCCTGAGGTGCCGGAGGTGCCGGAGGTGCCTGAGGTGCCGGAGGTGCCTGAGGTGCCTGAGGTGCCGGAGGTGCCTTAGGTGCCAGAGGTGCCTTAGGTGCCTCAGGTGCCTGAGGTTTCTGAGGTGCCTGAGGTGCCTGAGGTGCCTCAGGTGTCTGAGGTGCCGGAGGTACCGGAGGTGCCTGAGGTGCCTGAGGTGCCTGAGGTGCCGGAGGTGCCTTAGGTGCCTGAGGTGCCTGAGGTTTCTGAGGTGCCGGAGGTGAGATTCTGATTATACTAACCCACAACATTCAAACCAAAGCACAGCAATGCTGCTTCACGGGCGAAATAGACATGGTGGTAGTGCTTCCCCGGACGAGCCCTTCACTCAGATCTCTACTACCACTATATTAATAAACTACATATGTAGCACACAATTCGGATGAAGTCCTGACTTAAGGTACATAAAGATGACTTAAGGTACATAATTTTATACATCTTTTTGCAGGCGACTGTACCTGCAATAATATGATGAGACCGGAGGAACGTTCAATTTCCTATTTTTCTGGACACATTGATAAAGAATTGGAAAACATTCCTTCTCCCCCGGACCCCTGTGCTGAACAGACGTGTTAAACAAGTCCCCCGTTTTGATTTCGAAAACAAAAATTAATAAAATATACGCTAAAAAATCTGTTCTGAATAATAGGAGCGCATAAGTGGTGAGGATCACAAAGCTATCGAACAATCCTGCCTGGCCTGAATGTGCGCTATCGGTGAGTGCTTACGACGCTTTACACACACACACCGCTACGCTTCCACTGTATCTGTATGCGCTTAGCTTGCTTGCAGCGCTAGTCACACACACGAGTGTGCGTTGGTGTGTGTAACCTGCCTACTTTGCTCACGCGCACCTCCGATTGACTTCTGATCGCCTGGTACCGGTTTGCTACGCTGTGTACTGCGTCTGCACAAAGCGAGTTGAGTACTATAGCCGACTACTATCGCCATACCGTTTACTACTGCGCCTGTTAACTTACTCACTGCACGCTACTGCCGCCGATTGTTGCAATGCCGCGAATGGCACATTCACCGCCGCCACCTTTGACGCACTGTAAATCGGATACGAATTTAAGCAGCTCTCCAAGTACAGCAATAGATTCTATTCCCGTGCCGGTTCTATCTCGAGATGCAACGAGCGATCCAAACATCGCAATGCGAAAACGCAAAAGAGACGATATTGGCAGGGAGGAAATTTTAGAGATGTTTTCTTCGCTTAAGAAGGAACAAGAGGAAAGATTTGCCGCCCTCATGAACAAAGTAGAGAATGGCATTAAATGCCATACTGAGCAAAATCAAACTATTTTGAGTTCTATTGACTTCCTTGGTCAAAAATATGACGAAATGACGACAAAAATAGACACCCTGGAGCGAAAAAAACTGGCGGACCGGAAACGTATCCAGGCTTTGGAGACAAGACTAGATCTGCTAGATCGCAGCCTTCGAAACACGAGTATCGAAGTGCGAAATGTACAAAAAAAAGATGGAGAGTCAAAAGAAGATCTTTTGAATATAGTGAAGAAGGTCGGTAGTGCGCTTAGCGTACAACTTCAACCGATAGATGTCCGTGATGTGTACCGCATCAACACCAAGAACGAGACCAACCAGCCTATCGTCGCAGAGCTTTCAAGTGTAATACTGCGGGACAAAATTATTAGATCTGTCAAGACTTATAATAAATTTAACAAAAATAATAAATTTAACACCTCCAACCTCAATATGGCTGGCCCGCAAAAACCGGTATTTATCTCGGAAAGCTTAACCCCGCACACGAAGAAATTGTTCTTTATGGCTAGGGAATTCGCCAAAGAAAAAGGGTTCAAGTTTTGCTGGGCCTCACGAGGCAAAATATACCTGAGACGGTCGGACGGAGCCGCACTCGTTAAGGTGAACAATGAGGGCGACTTGGAGAATCTGAAGACGATATGACTGGTTCTACATAGTTTTTCAGTCTACACACCTAGTTTGTTAGTTATTCTTGCATGCCTAAATTACATCTGGTTTATTTTTATTTTTTTCTTTGTAAATTACAGCCACTCTCTCACTCAACAAAATATATATTATATTATATTGTGTATATATATTGAAAAGTATCGATTTAAACAACATAACACTTTAAAAGAATATTTTACATACATAGCCTACGTACGCACGCAATGTACACACTCATACATCAATCTTAAGTTACCTTTTTGGTTTATTGTATACTATGTTCCTACCCTGCGTATTGCTAATATATTTATGAATCTCAAACAAACTATAGATATGCAAACAAACAAGCGACACCCCTTGTTTGTTCCTCCTAATGTCATTACATTGCTCCTGAGTATTATGTTATGACACACCAATATGGATGACAACTCCTATATAATTGCAGAAGTCGATAACTCGCAACAAATAAACTGTAAATTGGTTAGTGACTCTAAAAGCTGTCTGAAACTTTTAGGGACGGATAGAAATAATAAGAACACACTTACAATTGTAACGCAGAACATACGCAGTATTAACGCTAACTTTGGTTTATTTCTTGCGTTCATATCAAGCTTAGGTATAACAGTTGATGTCTTTGTGCTGACAGAATGCAGGACAAGTTCTCACAATGCACCACCAAACCTTGATAATTATAACACTTTTTGGACGAGAAATAAATTGAATCAGAATGATGGCGTGGTTGCATATGTTAGGCAAGAGCTGCAAACCACAGCATATGAACCACAATTAGCAGACGGTAATTGTCTTGTTATAACCATATCGTCCGACTATGCAGTCATCTGCTCTTACCGCCCACCTTGCTTTCAAAATGCTAGTAAATATATAGAATCCGTTGACTCAATATTATCCAAAATTCCTACTAAAACTATAATATTCACCGGAGATATTAATTTAAATACTCTTCCTGATAATCCAGGAAAAGATATTCTCGATTATTTAAACATAAGGGCCATGCACGGGCTGATACAGGGTATTAACCTCCCAACTAGAGCCGACTCTTGCCTGGACCATTTTATGATAAAAACAAACTGTACATGGAGAACTCTTGTATTTGAACAGCAGTTAACTGACCATTCTCCCATTCTATTATACATTAATAATTCTAAAGTTGCAAAAAAAATTCCTACATACACTAAAATAACTCTAAATTACGATAGCATCAAAGACCGCCTAGTCAAGGAGAACTGGAAAGACCTTTACTTGGTAGAAAATGTTAATATCGCAACGGAATTATTTATGACAAAAATATTATCCATCCTTAATCAGAATACACAAATCAAGAAGTTTACGAAGCGAAATCAACCGCTTAAACCTTGGATCTCAAGCGGAGTTGTAAGATCTATAAGGAAAAGGGATAGACTGCATAAAAAAGTTAAAAAATCACCAGAAGACGAACAAATTAGAGACAAATATAATAAATATAGGAATGTTTGCAATAATATTATAAAAAAATTGAAAAGAGATTACTATAAAGATAAGTTGTTAATGAACCAAGGAAACATTAAAGAAACCTGGAAAATAATGAAAGAAGTGTGCAACATTAATAGAACTAAGACTTCATCTAAAGAACTGCTTCAAATAGGTAGTAACCTAACCCAATCATTGAATATGGTAAATACTTATTTCAGTACAATTGGTGGTACGCTTGCGAATAAGACATTAGAGACAATGAACATTACTGAAAGCGAACTTGCAGTAAAGGCAAAATCACCCTGTCCACCAGTTAACTCTATGTCTCTGTATCCTACTGATCCAGCTGAAGTCAGGACCGTTATTTTTGGCCTTAAATCGCATAGTGCACCAGGCTGGGATAAAATTACAGCGAAGCTGCTAAGACAGTTTATGTTTTTTGCAGAACCCATCGCGTTTATTTGCAATCTTAGTCTGGAAACAGGTATTTTTCCAGAGTCCTTCAAAAGAGCTGTTGTTTGCCCAATCTTTAAAACTGGGGATAAAAACAATCCATCAAATTATAGGCCTATTTCATTGCTCTCAACGCTTTCCAAAATTCTGGAAAAGCTTGTGAAGAGGAGAGTAATGCGATACCTAGAAAGTAATAACATACTTAGCACATACCAATACGGCTTCAGAGAAGGAAAGTCAACCGAAGACGCTGTCCTGACTCTAACATCTCTAATCACATCTTATCTGGATAACGGAGACAAGTGTATAGGTGTCTTTCTGGATCTTCAGAAGGCATTTGACACCGTATCTATTCCAATCTTGTTGACTCGACTGGAGAATGTTGGAATCAGGGGTCTAGCTCTTGGCTGGTTTGCGGATTATTTGTCGAATAGATCTCAGCGCGTTCGTGTTGAGGGACATGAAAGTGATAGCGCAGTTTGTACTTATGGCGTTCCTCAAGGTAGCACTCTTGGACCAACGCTTTTTCTCATCTACATAAACGAACTATGCAACATTTCCTTGCCCGGTTTAGACCCGATTATGTTTGCTGATGACACAGTTCTACTTCTTCATGAAAAAACATGGCAAAAGGTGGTATCACTGACTGAAAATTGTCTCTCAAGGGTAACTAAATGGCTTGAAAATAGTCTTCTTACACTGAACACAGACAAAACCAAATATATGTGTTATAGCATAACAGCCGCGGGTAGTCCAAAAAATAATATCACCGTAAAGATACATGCTTTCCCATGTAATCGTAGCAATAGTTTACCAAAGTCTTGTAGATGTTCATCTTTGTCCCGTGTAGACTCCATTAAATATCTTGGGGTGATAATAGATGAGAAGCTAAACTGGAGCACCCATATAAAATTATTGACCTCTAGAATTAGAAAGCTTATATACGTCTTTAGAATCCTTCGAACTGTCGCTGAAACTAAGCTAGTTCTCCAAACATATCGAGCACTTTGTGAATGTTTAATTAGGTACTGCATTTGTGCATGGGGTAGGGCAGCTAAATCTCATCTAATAACTGCCGAACGCGCCCAACGAGCCATTATAAAAGTAATTAACTACTTACCCTACAGGCACCCTACCACAGAGGTATATCAGATAGCCAATGTCTTAAGTGTAAGGAAACTGTTTATTTATGAAAGTATACGCCGTTACCATAGAAAAGTAGTTCCTCAATTACCTGATTTGGAAAAAAGAGTTGATCGCTGTCCAGTTCCCAGAGTGAAAACTCGATTTGCACAATGGCAATATAACGTGGTAGCTCCACATCTCTACACTATTCTAAATAAAACATACAAAGTGAAAAAGAAAAGTAATAATGAAATTAAAAATATAATCCTTACGTGGTTGAATACATTTGATTATGATAGCATTGAAAATATGCTAAATGGATTCACCACCTAATTATAAATATAAATGTTATTAAGAATAAGCCTATACCTATACTACCTACTACCTTTTACCTACCTAACGATGTTATATTTATGTATGTATATTTAATATATTTCTTATGTATATATTCATACCTTTATATTTCTCATATATATTTCATGTCTTTATATGCATATATATCTATATGTAAAGATAATAAATGTACCATTGATATTTGAATCGTAGCACTATATAAAAATATTTTCAAATTGCATGACACAGCTTCTATCTATAAAGATAGGTACACAGCATGCATTAAAAGAATAATTATTTTATATTAATCTGAGAGACTGTAATTTTCTAAGGCTACCAAATTTTACTTTATTTTACTTAAATACCGAGGGAATTGTTTTTTTTTTTTTCTAAATTTTTACCTAATTAGGTATATAAAGCTAGTAATGATAAACTTTAAAACTTTTAAACGTTAAGGCATAATTATATTACATAAGTTCAAAAACTGGGAGAAGCCACTGGCTCCTGAAACACAGTTTTCAACTAGTTCGCGAGCCTATGGATTCACTAAGAAAATTTTGTAAAACTTTATTATGTCAATAAAACATTTTTATTATTATTATATATTATTATTATATGAAAATATATCAAAAAATATGAGATATCCTACACACGGAGAACTGATTATAAACTAGTAAGGGACTGATAAACATACATATTTGTACAATTATACCACCTAGATAACGTTTATTACACCTAGATAGAGAAAACCGATGTTCAACAAAACACAATGGTTTTACTTCGGTTACAGATTTTAGTTTTTTTTTTTTTTGCTTTTTTGTACGATCAATTGCCTAACGTGTTGTTTTAAGTTTTAAGACCGTTCTCTGAAATGTGTGCTAGCAATTAAAGAATGGGACGCTCTAGCACCTCGGACATGGCGAGATGGGATCCGTCTATATGGTCTTAGACAAAAAAAAATACATGGTCAATACGTCGTGTGGAGCTGAATAAGCCGCGAATTTCTTCGAGATTATTTCCTTTAGCATTATAAACAATCGTATTTTAAACGTTTTATACCATACATAAATAATTAGACACAAATCCATCACTGTACTGACGAGATTCGAAATTACGACCTCCGTATCGGAAGTCAGGGCACTCTACAAAGCCTCTCAACATAGATACCGCACAACATACCTAATTCGCACACACAAAAAACATACACATAATCTTGTATGTGCTATTAAGTCTTCTTATTCTGCGCGGTATCCCCATAATTTTCGCTCCATACCAAGCCTATATACCTTTAATCTAATAAAAAAGTGTCTGAGGGATAGAACAATAACTTTTAAAGCGAGCGAAGCCGTGGGCTAGCTAGTCGGCATTATTACAGACGCATGTGTACTGTGAACTATAATTCTGTGCGTCAGATGCAATATTAACTTTCACTCAACGCATGTGAGCAATCGTCTTTGTTTCCTGTTAACGTCGCTAATATTACTGTGAGGGCGGTAGGCCCTCGGTTTTACTCGTGAATATTGTACTCTACGCAGTGATGTGGTTTTTTACACAACCTGATCGAAAATGTCACATTATCAGCCCTCGCAAACACGATGCTTTGTCGTCGCGTCGCGTCGTCTGTCATATCTTGCTGTCGCGATTGTCGCCTTTATCAACAAAATGTATGAAAATTGTCCCCCGCAGCTTGTCGTAGCGTCTAATCGCTGACGTTTGTCGTCCAATGTGCGCAGGCTGTATAGGTATCGAGACATTTTATAATTATCTCGCCAATTATAGGTCATTCAACTTCTACCAAAAATAAGTCATTATCTCCCAAAGGAAATATTATTTATATTTCATTCATGATTCATTATAATATTTCATTCATGAGATTCAAAATCGGAACCTCTAAATATTTCTGAAGATTTGATTAGACCCATCAGCCATATATCACCAAACCTAAAAGTTTTTACTGATTTGAAATTTGAACTAGCCTTCTTGGAGGCTGCAGGTCTTCCGTAGGCAGAATAAATATTATGATTTTATGAATTTAATTGATCACTTAATAGAACCTCAAAATTATTATGATTTCATAACGCCCCTATCAGCGTCGATATCATTATACCAAACCAAAAAGTATTTACTGATTTGAAATTCAAACTAGCCTTCTTGGAGGCTGCAGATTATCCGACGGTGGAATAAATATTACGGTTTTATGAATTTCATTGGTCACAGATCACACACAAATATTTTAAAATATGCGGAATATTGTGCCTTGAATGACTGTTCCCACTCAACTCAGTAACGGCTGAATGGATTTGAATGAAACTTGAACTATTTGCTACTTTTTATCTGGGTACCACGCAAGCAGAACCGCGGGCGGAAGCTAGTAAATTATAATTAAACATTATCTCGAGGCCTATTAAGAAACCGGAAGTCGGAGGGTCGGGTTTTACAAAGGAACCATGAATGGTACAGGATGTCGTTGAATGGAGCTTAAGATCCGTTCCTGTAAGGTTCTCATTTCTGAAGGCTTTGTCCAAAAGGAAACTTCTTCAAGCTAACTGTGATAATTTTATCAAATACTTATTTTATTAATGACATTCAAAATAATTTTTAACCGACTTCAAATGAGTCAAAATCGAGGAGGTTCTCAATTCGTTTGTATTTTTTTGTTTGTTACCTTAAAACTCCGTCATTTATGAATGATTTAGAATATTATTTTTTCGTTGTGTAGGGTATACTTTCCAATTGATTCCATATAAATTTGAAGTGAAAATACCAACCCCAAGGGTGAAAAAACAGGGATGAAGATTTCATAGGCTCGAAAATAAACAATAATTTAAAATAAAAAAAAACATTACATTTAAAACAAAAACTGCAAAACTAAAAAGTAAAAAATAATTGCTTATTTTTTTGATCTTACAACTAACTATCAATTTTTTTTCCATCAATTTATCCCGTATTATCTATGCGTTTAGCAATTAGAGTATGTAGATCTAGATATCTACCTGTTATTTTTGGAGTTAATGTACCTATGTACTAATATATTAGGTACCATATATATTAGGTACCTACTACAGCTCAACGTTTGGTAGCGGAGGTTTGTAATTTAGAAGTCCAAATAGTATTCACCTTTTCTCATGCTACACACAACTATAATGTTTTATACAGTATTCTTATATTCTTGCAAGTGTAGTATTGTATTAAGAAACTTACCTAAAAACCCTGGTATCGCCCCCATCGGCATGACAAACAGACTGACCAGCAGATCCGCAATCGCCAACGACAGCAGGAAGTAATTCGTCACATTCTGCAGCCGCTTGTCCAGGCATACAGCCAGGCACACCAATATATTACCCACCCCACCGGCTATTATAAATAATATCACAAATAGGAAACTCCAGTCGTACCCCTTCTCAACCACCCCACCACTCATATTCATATACCCCCAGTTACACTGAAAATCGTTCACTGAACTGTTCGTGAAATCAGCGTCTAACGTCCGATTTAAGTCACCATAACAGATGAGATTCTCTTCGCAATTGTAAGGTAATCGTACCCATAGGTTTTTCAACGCACTTTCGAACATAAAACTGATCATATTCAGCTTGAATCCAACGCCACATGACGTACTGTTGCTGATAGTGTCCAAACTAGTGTTGTGACACGCGAAACAACTGTACGAGGTTTCATTTTGTATGTCAATGTTGAGCTCGCAGGTAAATTCTGAGTAGTTCTCTTCCCCGCAGTCCAGGCCTAGGATGTTGTCTCCACATCCCTGGCCTGGAATGAGTCGGCAACGCAAGTCTTGGAGAGCTGAGTCCAGGTAAGTATAGTTCCACATTGCCAGGGTTACATTGGGGAGGTGCTATGACACCTCGCGAGGCATCTTGACGCATCACTGGTTCATTTTGATGTTATCTGCAAGAAAGAAATACATTGTTATTGTCTTTATTTAATACCAGTATGTGTTTAGATATGAAGTCTGTGAGTTTTTATTTATTTAATCGTATGACGTAGGCGTTAAAAATAACAGTTAATTATCTAAATGTCAAGTTACAAACTAAAATAAATCAAAGCTTAAAAAATAATTAAATCAATCATATGTCAATGTTCAGGTTTTGAAGCCATGTGATTGCCTCAAGGGGAAGGTCCACAATGTCATGCCAAGGTCCATGGTATGAGTGAATGGGGCAGCGCTGAAAGATGTGCTCCATGGTGTGGTTTTCTTCGCCGCATCCGCAAAGTGCAGAGTCTGTCCAACCCCACTTATGTCGAAAGAAATTGCAGCGACCGTGTCCTATTCTCAACCTGTTTAGGCGGCACCATAGTTTGCGTGGCAGGTTGAAGCCCTTGGGTTTGGAAATGGGAGCGATGTCGTGAGCTTGGGAGCTTAGAGAAGCCGTAAGCCAGTCAGTTTTCCAAGTGTCACTTATATGGAAGTTTTTTGGCGCTGGACAGTTTTTTAGTTTTTTATGGGCGATGTCGGGACTTCAATCTGTGGGGAGGCAGGCGAAATAAATCGTTGTGAGCAGGTAAAACTGGCTGGTTTTCTAGCTTATCAGCCTCTCTTTTGGGTGCACGTTATCTTCGAAGGTGTGGAGGTTCTATGTGGCTTAGTGATGGTAGCCAGTGAAGTGTAGTTGATTTTACAGTCCCCGATATGCAACGCATGGCTTCGTTGAGCTTAGTGTCTACCTTGTGCACATGGGCGCTTTCTTGCCATACTGGGGAACAATATTCCGCCGCGGAGTAGACGAGTGCAATACTAGTAGTACGAAGGCAGTCACCAGAAGCTCCCCAGGTTGTACCAGTCAGCTTGTGAAGTATGTTATTGCGTGTGGTTAGTTTAAGAAACAGCTTGGTGAGGTGTTCTTTGTAGGTGAGAGATCGGTCAAGTGTCACTCTGAGGTACTTCGGAAAAGCGTTGTACTTCAGCATATCGCCATTAAAAATAAAGTCGGTTTGTAACTGGCGAGGCTGTTGTTGAGGTGAAAGGATGATACTTCTGTTTTGCTCGGACTAGGAATGAGCCGCCATGATCTAAAGTATCTTGAGAGATTTGTGAGGTCGGCGGACAGGGTGCTCTCGCCGGTTTTAAAGTCTCTACTCTGAGTAACTAAGGCAATATCATCAGCATATATGAACTTGGTTGCTAAGATTGCTGGCAGGTCGTGCATATGTAGATTGAAAAGTTGCGGGGCCAATACAGATCCCTGAGGCAGTCCATTATTTAGTTTACGCTTACGGCTTAAGCGAGTCCTCCTCCAACGTATTTGAAATAAAAATTAAATAATATACATAAGTGTACAAAAATCAATTCTGGCGAAACGGGGTAAACAAACTTTTGTATTAAATTGACGGTAATGCTGGCTTTTTGCGGTCGGGGAGTGTAAAATGCAAAAATAAAGTTTTTTGCTGAAATGCAGCTACTCGCAATTTTGAAGAGCTGAAAGGATCTGCCCTAGTCAGTTCCTTAGCAACAATCTTATTGGATTTTCTTAAAATGAGACGAACTCTATACTTACAAATGAAATCTTCAAGTTTAAGAAGATGCCTTATTGATTTTGGTAAGTAATTTATAGCATATCCAAAGCACACAATATCTATGCGCTTCTCACTTTTTATACAACTATAGGAAAACAACGGAACTTCAATATGCAGGCAAACATGCTTGTTTGCGCAAAGTTTGTGAAGATAACCTCTTTGCATCCACCACCTGCTACACCGGAGATCGAAACTCTACGTCAGGAAAATAAAACTAGATTGCCAACAGTCGTTAAGTTTTTACTGGACACTAAAATAGCCTGTCAAAGCTTTTAATAAACTGGTTTTACGAAAAGGTTTTTCTATTCGGTCATAAGTTATAGTTTCTCGTAAAACAAAATATAAATAAAGCAATATTATGATAGTAAAATATATGATTTCCTGTTGGTAAGTAAAAGCTATGGGTTCCTTCTAGTTCCTCAGGAATTAAGGGTTTCTTACTTAAAACGGTGACTGACCGAAGACAAATTCAAATGAATTTGATGTTATTTGATCAAGATTTAATATCCTAGGTACTTTAAAAAAACCTCTAAAATATTTGTTTGTGTTTATTATCATATTCTGTTGCATGTTATATTCATATTCGCGTTCGGTTTCGTTCACATGGCACCCACAAAAAAACTATAAGTGTCACAAACTATATATATTCCAAGTTTCATACAAATCTCTCTGTCTGATTACGTCCAGCGTTATTTTATTTATAATTCTATATTTTTATATAACGCTTATAACATTACTAGCCGTACCCGGATAAAAAGTAGCCTATGTGTTAATCCAGGTCATAAACTATGTATATTTTAAGTTTCATCCAAATCCGTTCAGTAGTTTTGGCGTGAAAGAATAACAAACATTCATCCATACATCCATACATACTCACAAACTTTTGCATTTATAATATTAGTGTGATTATCCACACAAAGTTGTACAAAACGCAAAATATGGTTACATATAATAAATATGTTCTTTTGTGTACATCGGTTCCGCTCGGAAACAATAAAAGACAATTTGTAAAGGCACTTCCTTATAAAGAAGTAAATAACGTGTAGGCCGTATTTGATCACCGAAATAAGCTTCATTTGAATAATTTCAAGAGGAAATTTCAACATAAAGGCCATTCTTACGCCGTATACCATTATGTCACCGCCATATTGTCTAGTAAATGAGATATTGCCAAATACCTATTTACATTGTAACAAGCACTTAGTACGGTATTGTACTTAGTAGGGTAAGGACCTTTTTTAGCGCTGTGGGATAACGGAATTCACAACGGAAAAGTATCACACGAGAAAAAAAATTGCACTTAAAGTTTACCACACAATAGGGATAACATAAAAATAACTTCCAATTAGATAAATGACCTTAATTTTTCCACTATGGTAGTTATAGCTACTAACTTCAGTCTTCATGATAGGCAAATGGACTAGGTTTCAATCAAAAACACCCGTTTAAAAATAAACAAATGTATTAGACTATATTAGTTAAAACAATATAACATAATATAACACTCACCTTTATTATTTCTGTTGCGACAAATCTCACGATTTCGTGTCATTTATCGCACAACGGAACGATTTTGTATGGTACATAACCTAAAAAAAAAAAAAAACTTTTTCAAATTACTGCAAGGTATTTATTATTAATGATTTATAATATATTTGTAATAAGCTTTTATGTTGTCTAACTTGGTCCGCGTAAGGCCTGGACTGATCCGTTGTACTACTGAACTGCACTGGTAACTCAAGCCATGTCGGAAGTTTTTGAGAGTCCTAACGACTCCGACATCAGAAGAGAGAGAGAGAGAGAGAGAAGAGCTAGTGTCAGCACTAGCACATACAAGAAGAAGAAGAAGGAGAATGAACATTATAATAATAGAGTTTTGTTAGCTGCAGGAATTAAACCCCTACAATTAAGGAGTATACCTATCAATTTATGTCGTCTAAATTGAATCATTTTCAGTGAATCACACTGAACGACTTGTTCACTATGCAATGCATATAAAAATGATTTGTAGTGACGTGTATTGAATCACTGTTCACTCAATTTTGAAAAGAGACGCGATTTGTGAAACAGACTGATGGATTAGCTTTTTTGTTAGCTGACAAGAAATGCTACAACCTACTAACCTATATTTTTTTCCGTTTATCT
Organism: Horisme vitalbata; assembly: GCA_951804965.1. Classification (NCBI taxonomy): domain Eukaryota; kingdom Metazoa; phylum Arthropoda; class Insecta; order Lepidoptera; family Geometridae; genus Horisme; species Horisme vitalbata. Next base: position 5,794,550 of record OX638096.1, read on the forward strand.
ATTCTGTTAAAAGTATTTAAAAGTACATGACAATAATAATTGTCAATAATTTTCATTTTTGTTAGCCAACAAGAAATGCTACAACCTACTACTCTACCTATATTTTTTCCGTTTATCTATTCTATTAAAAGTATTAAAAAGTTCATGACAATAACAATTGTCAATAATTTTTGGGTTGTAGCATTTTTGTTAGCCAACATGAAATGCTACATGTAGAGAAGTAGGTTATTTCTCTACATATATTTTTTCCGTTTAAATATTCTGTTAAAAGTAATTAAAAGTGCATGACGATAATAATTGTCAATAATTATGATGATTGGTAAAGTTGACTACTGCATTAGTCCAGTTTAGACATTATATTTTTGGTGTCAGAATTCTGAAAAAATAATATACTTTCATAAAAAAAATGTGTGGCCTATTGGAACAAATCACATCTTCCGTTCAAATCCCGGCCGTGCACCAATGGATGTTTCGTTTCTCGATATACTTCATCATCATCATCATCAGCCTATAGCTGTCGGTCCACTGCTGGACATAGGCCTCCCCTAATGAGCGCCTGATCCCTATCCTGAGCTCTGAGTATTTATACTTGGTCTATTATAAATATAATAGGCTTTTTCTAATTTATATTTTATAGGTATTTTAGTATTGTATTGTAATGTGTAGTATATTCTTAAATCATTTTATTATATTCTTTTAATTCTCAGGTTGTCTCGGAGAAATCGCTATTGTACCAACATTACTAATTTATTTCTTTGCTCTTGTAATTGTTGTATTCGTGTTGCGTGCAATAAATAGTTTATCTATCTTTCTATCTACCATGTGCTTGAAACGGTGAAGAAAAATATACCTAGTGAGGAAACCTTCACGTCCTAGAACTAATATTGGAAATGCATGTGCTAGGTTAGTGTTCCAATAAAAGCGGCGAATGTCTTGCAACGTGGTACTTGGGACGTTAACTGCTTGCAAAAATTAGGCATGTACCGAATGACTACTCCTTATTACGGTGTATCCCAATAGATTTGCAAACTAAGCAATACCTAGAGATACTAATGGGGAAAAAGTCGCGAAGATATTTTTGATTTTACTTAATCCTGGAGAAGGAATTCTACTTACACTACTCATTATACTATTATTTATAATATTAAGTGTGATGTGATGTGATTGAGTATACTTATATACTCAATCACATCACATCACACTTAATATTATAAATGATGAAAGGATGAATGTCTGTTACTCTTTCACGCGAAAACTACTGAACGGATTTAGATGAAACTTGGAATATACATAGTTTATGACTTTTATTGACACATAGGCTACTTATCCGGGTACCACGCGAGCAAAGCCGCGGGGGCTAGCTAGTATTATAAATGCGAAAGTTTGTGAGTATGGATCTATGGATGAATCTTTGTTACTCTTTCACGCCAAAACCACAAAACGGATTTGGATGAAACTTAGAATATTACCTGGATTAACACATAGACTACTTTTTATCCCGGTACCACGTGAGCGAAGCCGTGGGCGGAAGCTAGTATTTAATAAATACAGCTTTTTAAAAAAGTTTCATACGAGGGACATTGACATTGACATACATACACGTAGTTTTGATGACAAATTTGATTTGTCAACCAATGAAAAGCAATTTTGGTTTTCATCATCGTTCATCATTGGTCGTGGTCATCACTCAATGTCAATGTCAATATCCCGCGTATCAACTAAGGGCTATATTTCACTGGGACACCATGGCAGTGCAACTAGTCGCCGGCTACCAACAAAATGTATGGTGACCGTTTGGTGGAGCCACCAGGTGAGTAACTCTCTATAGAGCTGTATACATTTTGTTGGTAGCCGGCGACTGATTGCGCCGCCTTAGTGTCTCGGTGAAATATATGGCTAATATTTAACAAACTGTAAATACAATGAATATTAGTTAAATAATTCTAAACTACCCATTAGTTTGATATCCATACAATGTAAGTAAATATGCTAACGAATACATTTTTCATTGAATTTTATGCGCAATTCATAGTTCACGGTTTCAAAGGCCTTGTGAAGGGTGCTTCATATGGCATATTAATGTGGGTAACATTGAACTGGTTCAGTCTTTATGCGAAACAACTGACCTGAATCTAAGCGCTTTCTATCTAATGGCCGTAGAGTCTATGTATACTCTGTTATTTAATTATTGTTGTCCCGATGGAGCTCATATTGCGGATTAAACTAAAGAAGACCTCTGTGCATAGTGGGCGAAGGCCTGCCTAAGAAAAAAGGGTTTAATTCCCGCCCCAAGACAAATGTTTGTATGAGACATCATAATCATCATCATATATAGCCTGATTTCACCCACTGCTGGGTATAGGCCTCTCGACTTGTGCCATAATGCCAACATGTTTTTATGCATACTATGAATTTATTTATAAAATTATATAAAAAACACATCAGTCATGTTCTTTATAGTAAAGCAGTGCTTAATTTGGGGCTAGATTTTGCATATTTATTTACCTGCTACTATATAAAGATAATTTATAGTAAGTTAATATAAATGTGCGTATGTTCAATTGTATGTGCAATGAATTGAAATTAATTGACAGGACATTTTTTTTTAATTTACACCAATTCGTAACTCGTCGATCTAAAGAAGAATTATTGGCAAGAAGCTCTGCTTGTAATTATTTTAACGTTTTTGTTTTCTTTGCAAATATAACCCAATTATCATCATGCACATAGACATGCATGTAGACATGCTACGGCGTAGCAATCAGCATAATTGGACAAAAATCATGAAATCCCTATTGATAGTCATAGAAAGCAATGGGGATAATTAAAAAAATCTCAATGCGGGACGAAACTTTTCCCCTCATCCTCAAATATTGTCTTTTAATGTTTGTTATACTACATTAATTATTTTATGTAAGTTTTGCAATTTCATCGTACATGTTTGTAAGCACCTACTTGTTCTGAATAAATTATTATTATTTTCAACGTACATCATCCCACTGCAGGGCAAAAGCCTTCCTATTCCCCTTCCATTTTCCACGATCCAGGGCTATGGTGGTCCAATCTCTATTAAAAGAGTCCAGCTGGGTGATCGGCTAACTCTGTTGCAAACAGAAATTATTGACACCGATCCTGTTTTTACAAACATTGACATTTCATCCGTCGAAATACAATGAACATCACAAACTGTCACAATTTGTTAAAATAGGATCGGTGTCAATCATTTCTGTTTGCAACAGAGTTAGCCGATCACCCCGCAGGTCGTCGAGCCTTCTCAATCTGGGTCTGCCACGATGCCGTCTTGCATCGCTGGGGACCACTTTTTTGTTATTTTAGCCCAAAGTTCGCCGAACATGCAATTATTTACTAATTTATTAATCAATTTATAGAATTTGAATTTGCATGTAGGAACCTTATGGAACACTTTACATTGTTTTTATATTAGGCATATTATGTAGTATTTTTTTTTAACTACACGCTTACAATCCTCAAAGCGTTATGTCATTAGAGGTCTTCTGGTGATCAAAACTGTCACTCAGTTCAACTCAGTTGGCTTCTATTTTACGGAAAGAAGAAGATAACTGTTGAACATTTTAAACCAGTCTAAAGCCGCTTTCAGACTACGCTATACTTCTGTGCTATATAGTATAGCAAAGAAGGACCTAATGCTATACTATATATCATGGCGTTCACTTTACGCGATATTATCGCAAGCATTTTTAGTATAAAGCAAGCTTAGTTGATGGGACGGCGGGGGTGAGGGAGGAGGAAAAGGACGGCGCGTGATATATATAGCACGGCATGAACTCAGCGCATCGCATAAATTTTATAGCGATTGTAAGCCAATAATTAAGGGAGCACTAGCCTTTAAGATTAAGTACTATTATTTTGTTTAAGTAACTGTGTATCTCTTGTCGGCGACTCAATAAATAAATAATAATAATAATGTATAGTACAGTACAGTATGAACGTGTCCATAACAATGTATGGTGCGCGATATTGTTGTGCTATGATCTATATACTATATTTTTTTTTATGATACTTGAAGACGGAACAAGCACATGGCTCACCTGATGTTGAGTGGTAATCATTACCCATCACAAAGCATTGCAACATAGATCACGTTTTTTGGAACGTGCTCTACGATGCAACGCCCTGCGTCCATCAACTTGAGGCATGATGATGATAAGCCTCTTGTGCTCTTGTGTAATTTCACCGGCACCCACACCCTTCAAACCGAAACACAGCACAGCTGCTTTACGGCAGAAATAGGCATGGTGGCAGTACTTCCCCAGAAAATGTATGCTATTATATTATAGCGTAGTCTGAAAGCGGCTTTACTTTTTTATCAAAACACAGCCAGAGGTCTAGGCTATACCAACAGGCTAGCAAACAAATGACCTAGATACAACATTGGCGCATCTCATCCGGTGAAGCTAGTGTTGGGACTGGAAGACATTTTTTAAAATTACCCGACTACACACATTATGAAAATTAGGACGACTTCTTTAGCGCAGTGGACGAAAGAGTAGAGACGCAGAAAGAACAGACAATATTCTGTATGATCTGCAAATATTTGTTTTAGGTGTTGGGGTCTATATGAAATATTTTGTAGTACATTAGCCATGAATGTAGGTACTCATATTATCACAAATTTTGCTTACTTTGGGACTAAGTATAATTATAGTGTTTGATAATTAATGTCCGGCATTTTTTATTTATTTAATATCACAACTATCTATTATCACAAACTTATCTATTATCATTATTATTTCCCAGTATCTTAGATCTTTTACTGAGTTAACATTATTGAAAACACGAATATAATTACATTTATATAATATCACAACTTTGATCTATTGTCATGATAATTTCCCCATTATCGTAGATATTATACTGAGTTCGCACCATTGAGGATATGAAGAAGGTAGTAAAAGACAAGGCAAAACCTTACATATTCTCTATACATACTCCTGCTATTGCAGCTAGCTAGCATTACATGTGACAGGTGTTAAAGTCCATCGCAGTATTTTAGTAGAACACTTATGCAAGTGTTCTACTGAAATTTGAAGGCATCCTTCAAACATTTAAGATTTTCCCGGTTTTCACGCAATGTTTTCTTAAAATATGCACATAAATTCAAGGGGAATTCCTTTTGTATAGCTCTTGTATTTCTTGCACTTGTAGTTAAAGCTCTAGGTAAATCTCTTTGGAGAATATAAGGAACACGGCGTCTACGGCAGATTTTTTAATGCTTTAGAAGAAAAAATAAACATACACAACTGCACAATAATGTTGTTGTCACCACAAAAAATAGGATATTTATGAAACGAAGCAAGCATAAGTACATTTTATTTTTGCATATTCAAGCGTGGTACCTTATTAAAAATTTAAATATGTAAGTCTCCTTCGATGTAAGTATTTTCAAATATGTACCCCGTCGTATTTATTGCCACAATACACAAAGGTTAGCTGGTAGAGAATGCTTTTTAGCATTAAATTCACTTAAGTACATTGAATTTGGTGCAATAAAGAATATTCTATTCTATTCCATTCTATGCTATAAAGGTGCTCTTACAGGTTAACTTTTTATAAAAAAATAAACCGACTTCAAATAAATCACTTCTTACTTCTCGCCCTAAAGAATTTTGAAAATCAGTTCACAATAGAGGGAGATATTGGTGATCATAGGGCGAAAATTACAAGTGAGGATGAGGTTTTTTGAGTTTTCTGGAAAAAGTTTTTTATGGGTCCACCTGTGAAGTAATGCTTTATAAAAAAAAAGAATTTTGAAAATCGGTTTACATTTGAAGGAGATGTCGGTGAACATACATAAAAAGGTAGAAAAAAAAGTTCCGACGAATTGAGAGCCTCCTTCTTTTTGAAGTCGGTTTAAATCGATGAACCGATTGAAGCACATCCCTAAACAGGCGGATGGCAAGCCAATTGATGTGGTGATCTCTACATATGTACTATAGTATAGAAACTCATAACGTAAGTAGGCAGGCACCAAGCTCCTGATAGGATGTAAATAGTGGAAATAGTTTTCAAGAGCGTTTTCGCATATGGACGACTAGCTTCACCCGCGGCTTCGCTCGCCTGTTACCCGGGTAAAAAGTAGCTTTTATGTCACTAGAAAAACTATTAGTCTAGAACTGCGTAAACTTATCATCATAAATGCAAATGGATTGCATAATCAAATAACATTGTTACTTGTGTCATTACCCTGTGCTGAAGTGCTCGTGATGCATGTTACATTAATATTTTAAAGTATCGTTACTGATTAAAAATCAGCCTCCTAGTTATTGAGATTTACTAAGGTCCGTATTCAGGAACCAAATTCCAACTGCTCGTGGCCTGGCTTACTTGGTTAAGCAACACTCCGCCCGGTCACTACCTGGATGGGTGACCGTCTAGTGGCATTTAGATCTGTGGCTTTTGTGTGAGTGCGAAAAAAACACCTTTCTACAATATTTGCGTTATCTTTATTTTTGCATGAAAATAGAGCAGCGCCCCAAGCGGGAAGTTTGTAAAACTTTGTCATCTACATACAAAAATTTAGTTAACGCAAACTTTGTAGTAAGGTTTTCGCACTCAAGCCACTGTCCATGCTTCGAAAGGCACGTTAAGATGTTGGTTCCGGTTTTTTAAGTCGATTATCCATTTCCGAGGCCTTCTGGTGGCCTAAAAGCTCCGGCAAAAGAGTTACTCATACAAAGAAGAAGAAGAATTCCAACTACCTTCCTCATCCAAAAACAGATGGTAACGAACACTACTGTACATCTCCATAACTTACTTGTTTAGTCATTTCCTTATTTTCCACGACATTCAATTTTCTTATCGCGCGACCTTTTCGTTAACCTAGGAAATTACATACCCATTTCCTCGGTGTACCTTTGAATATTTGCTTAACTTGACTTCGATATTACGGTTAACTGAGGAGTGGGAAAAATTTAACCTAATATTTATATCAAAGCTTTTCTACGAAGTATGTCGGAAACAGGTCTGTAAGTGGTATTGTAAAGTCATTCTTGTGGCGGGTACAGACTTACAAAATGTAACATGCAGTGTTACAAATGAATCCACCAAAAACCATACGCACGAACTTTTTTTAATTTTTTTATTTAGTATGGGCCAGCTCTTGACCTCCGAGGCTTGCATGGGCAAGGATGAGGTCGACGATGGGACGACGATGGGGATCGACGAGCTTTCACAGAATATGCCTATCAACTCTCTTTTTGATGCCGTTGGAGTCATTAAACAATGTAAAAACAGACGCTGGCAGCTGATTCCATATTTTAGCAGTGCGCATTATAAATAATGTTTGGAAGCGCTTGGTCCTGTTAAATGGAATATCAACTTGATGCGGATGGTAGTTAGCAGTGCGTTTGAAGTTCCTATGGAAGAAAGGTGCACACTACGCGTACGAACAGAACATTTCCGCATACAATTTCGGTTCGTGCGCGTGCCTTGTCTACATTTCTGAAATGCTCCTTTAATGTTTCGTTGCATGTTACGTTACAGCAGTCAGTACCCACCTTTAGTTCATAAAACCTCTTAAAAAGATGTCAGGTGTCATAAAATTACCCAAATCCATATAAAGCACAATCAATCGCCGTGCGTGTCTCGAAAACGTTTTGAAAATGGCTCGACCGATTTGAAAATATTTATTTTTTATTTGTTTGCCTTGATTCAGAAGTGGTTTAGAAGAAAATTAGGAATCCAAAGGAAAATTTGAAAATGTGGTTTTTGTGGGAGTTGTGTATGAACTCTAGAACTTAAACAGCACAACGTCGGTTGGGTCAGCTTGTAGTGGATAAAAATACAGCTACTTTGTGAAATTACTCAAAATTTGTCAATCTTGGCATGTGCATTTCGGACTTACTTCCTTCCATCGCTATTTATAAACCATCTTGCAATCATTTTGTGCCTCACAGAATTGGTTTCAAACTGCATTCACCGATTGACAGGTTTTTTTTTTATATTTTGTGGTACCTTAATCTCTAAGGTATATGTTTATATTGGCCGTAAATAAGTAAAACACCATCGTATTTATTCTATTGTAGCCAAAAATTTAATTTTATATTATTATTATAACAAGACAAGACAACAGTAATCTTATATTATTAAAACATATTTTTAAACGTCATCTCTGTAATAAAGCTCTGTAATATTATAAAATTTCCGATTATATGACAGAAAAGCTTGAGATAAAAGTCTTCAGTTTTTTTGAAAAAAAAATGTGATTGTTATAAGTTACAATAATAACAAAAATGTTTTTATCTTTTTGGTCGCGTTACGAATAAGTATACATTTTAAAAAATACAGTTGAAAGTGTACCTTATTGTTTCTACTGAATAAACAGATTCTTACTTTACTTTAATATAACGTAGAATAATAATAGGCATTACATTTCCTCTACATAGATTATTCATTCAATTTGTTTACATTTCCTCTGACATAAACTGGAGGAATAAGGGTTTCCAACCTATATCTTCAGAACGAAAGCCAACCTCACTTGCACGTGCTAACTAACAAACCTGCTAACTAACAAACGAGGCTTTGGGGACTGGCTGATTGCGACATAGCGCAGCCTTACACCGATACGCTAAATCCCCTGGCCACAGACCTGGCCCTGCGATCCCCAACCCGAATGCCCTGAGTGGAGATTATAGGCATATCCTATATTAGAGGAGGCTTTTGTCCAGCAGTGGACTGATATAGGCTGGTGTAGTGTGTTGAGATAAACATAATGAACAAATTTATGTTTTGCGTTTGACCCCTAGATTTGTGCCGAGGCAGCAAAGACCATACCATTTTTACCTGAATTTACTTATATACCTACATTTATTTATTTACTGAAAATCTAAATCCATTTAATTTTACCTCGAGTGCGAACCTATAAATGTCAATACGCTACCGTAAGTGGATTGAAGAATCTATGTGTATACGCTACCTTCCCTCAATCCACTCCGCAAATTAATTCCCTTTGATTTTAATGAATGACCATTTTTTGACATTGACATGCCGTGTCATTGACGTTAACAGGCATTTATTTATTTACACCTCAATCACGGTGGACGTGTCCTATGAAGTGTTTAAATCGTGAAGTTAATTGGAGCCCGGACAATAATTACATGAAGCCAGTAAAGCGTTAAACTCAATCTGTATTCCATCAGGGTGCTATATATTTTTAATAGGATCTATGTTTGTTTGTTGATAATTACAAATTTTGGGGTTGATATTTTTCTGTCAACAACAAACAGATTTTTCGCTTCATCAACAACCCACAGCAATCCGTTTCTGGCCTCTCACAAACTGGTTTTTAACTTTCTACGCAAAAAGACGGGTAAAGCGGGGCCTCAGCCATTCAGTAGACGGACATGCCCGCGGTAGGTCTGCAGACATGCCCGCCGGACCTCACTACTATAGGTCTGTGGAATTACATTCCCCGCTTACACTTAAAAACATTGCACAGACATATAGTAGCGAGGTTCGGAGGACATGTCTGCAGACTTGCCCGCGGGCATATCCGTCTTGTGAATTACCCGCTTAAAGGTGATGTTTGACAGGTGTCTGTGTGTATGCTCCCAAACGAATTAACCAATTTTGATAGTTTTTTGTTTGTTTTTGACTCGTATTCTAATACGTTTTTGAAGAAATAGGTAGTCAGCGATGAGAGAAGCTATGTCTGTGATCCTCAACCCTGCTGGGCTTGCCAGCATGGGGACTATTTGCGAATTCCCCTTCTTATTTTAGGAGGCAGTCAGCAGTCTTGATGGGTGTCATTATCGTTGTTATTACTATGACAACGACATCCATTTGTAATAATGGTCATAATATTTTTCAACCGTTTTTTAAAGACGAAAATATAAAATTTTTACATGACAATGTAACTTAGCCTGATAGAAAATATGTGCTAGCGACGCACGTGTAAGTAGAACGAGATATCCATACTAATTTGAACACTTTTTGTCATACTAATGTCGCTGTAAAATGGTACGTGTAAGAGCCTTACAAAGTGACAAAAGCCTTAAAAGATTAAGGTTGAAATGAGAAATAGAATTGGATAAACTGTCTGCGTTATATAATTTACGTTGCTAAACTCGCAATTTATCATACATCTCTAGCAAACGCGTATAATATAAGCATAAAGACGATCTCTGTGGCGTAGTGGGTGAAGGTCCGCCTAGGACGCAGAAGGTTGCGGGTTCAATGTTTGCATGTTCTGTAGATATTTGTCTCGGGTCTGGGTGTTTTCTATGTATTATATGAATGTATTTAACAAAAAAATATATATATGTAATATATCAATCATGTGGTTCCAATAACACAAGCTCTGCTTAGTTTGGGGCTTCATAATGCTATGTGATAGTTCATCATTATTTATTTATTTATATCTATATCTGGAAATATTACTATTTTCTGATTTTCTAGTAGATACGATTAAACCAGTCAGTAAATATTGCTGAACTCTATCACACAGCATCATGTAGCCCAAAATTAAGCAGACCTTGTTCATAAGGAACCACATGAATGATATAAGAGATACAATTTTTATGTAATTAGATACACATTAAATCACTTCCTACCAACGGACAAATATTTGCAGATTATTCAAACATTTGTCTCGCGACGGGAAACGAGCCCGCAACTTTCTTTCTCAGATGAGCCTCAGATGAGCCTTCACCCACCGGGTGCATAGCTAAACCAATCTAGGCTTTTTATTTAAAATGATAAAACTTTAAACACTCTTAACCTCTTGGCCACTTGCTCGTGGGTCGGTTAGTTTGATATAAAACCAGGGTAATTTGAATTAATATCACGATAGTTTTTAGTGCTGAGTAAAGTGCATTCATTCTGAAGTAATATTCTACACACGGTTTGCGTTTGGACTTGGATGGGCGTAGAGTCAAGGTTATGATGTTATTAGCTTCTGCCCGCGGCTTCGCTTAAGTAGTACACGGATAAAAAGTAGCCTATGTGTTAATCCAGGTCATAAACTATGTATATTCCAAATCCATTCAGTAGTTTTTGCGTGAAAGAGTAACAAACATCCATAATCATAAACTTTCACATTTAAATATTTAGTAGGAAAGGAAGTAGGATTTAAATATTATTTGTTGTGGTTAGGGTATCAGTTATATGGACATTATAATATTAAATTGACTCAGGTGTGACTTTACGGAAACCATTACAAGATATTCAAAGGACAAAATAATAATATAATATAAATAATATTATATATTAAAGAGACAAAATATTTAGTACAAATTCCGCTAACCGTCTCTGACGAGTTTCACAAAAACCAACAGAAATTGACAATCGTTCGCCTTCCCCATAAGGCATCATAAGGAAATGATAGCCTCGCTGTCCGACTTCGGCACTCCGCAGAACTCAGCAGACGTGTTGTTTCACCGAGTGCCAACAGAATTTCTATTTAGCGCCAAACAAAATTCAAATTTGGCGCCAAACAAAATGTATGTTCTGTGCTGAAGGCGAACAGCGAGTCTATCTAAACGTTGTCAATTTCTGTTGGTTTTTGTGAAACTCGTCAAAGAAGATTAGCGGAATTTGTACAAAATATTTTGTCTCTTGAATATATTATATTATTAAAAAAACCACATGAAAGAAATTTAATCTGAAACACAAAAGACACTAAGATTTTGATCATCTTTCTTAGAGATATGTTTGTGTGTTACTAACCCTTTTTAAATCTTACCGAATCTTTACCGTCGATATTGAAGTGCGTTTATTCAATAAGACGTCCAAGATTAGGTACCTACTTTAATTATTGATATTGTCCGTTTGTTCTAATGTTTATGTTGGTGAGAGTACAATAAAGTTGTAATAATAAAGAGTATTCTATCTATCGAGTACAACTTAAATAACATCTTATTGTTATATAAATTGTACCCTAAAATAATGAAAATGTAATTGTATCCTAAACACCAACTAAGGTTTTTGTGTTTACGCTCAACATAACTATGAATGTAGGTGTTACCTTAGGATCTAATCCAGCTCAAAGCAAATTGTACCCTGTTCCGTAAAAGATACAGTTTATTTTAAACGAATTCCATTCGTTTACGCAATAGTCATTAAAGGCGTTATTATTTTATGAATACTTACAGTAATTAGAAGTGAGAGTGTTAATAACTCTGTTTGATGGTACCGAAAATGGACCCGAACATTTTAATCTCCAAATAATCCCTCAAAATGTTTGACAATAGCGCGTGCACGTGTAATAAGTCGTTTTAAAGCCTTAAGGCAAACCGGGACGGCATGGCAAGGGATTTCAATTTTTACCCGACTTCAAAAAAAGAGGAGGTTCTGAATTCGTCGAAACATTTTTTTCTACTTTTTTATGTATATTCACCGATATCTCCTTCAATTGTAAACCGATTTTCAAAGTGCTTTTTTTGTTTAAAAGAGTAGTTGGTCCCATATAAATTTTATTCCTGAGGGATTTTTCCGGAAAACTCAAGAAACCTCATCCTCACTTGTAATTTTCGCTTTTACTTGTGATCACCAATATCTCCGTCAATTGTGAACCGATTTTCAAAATTCTTTACGGCAAGAAGTAAAAGTTTTTTTTTTAAAGTCCTACTTATTACCAATGAACATTCAAAACTATCATAATAGAAATACGATACATACGAAACGCACGGTTATGGCATTCATAATGGACGATAGCTATCGTTTGTCGTGGCGATAGATGATAGGACTCTCATAACGAATCAATCACACAAATATTAAAAATGCGAAAGTTTGTATGTTTGCCTGTTAATGTGATTGTTCGTATTTGTCTGTTTATTCCCACTAAATTCTGTAACGGCTAAATGGAGTAGTGAGAATGAACACACCAAACACAAAATAAATAAAAATAAAACACAAAAATTCGCATTTACATCTGTGAGATGACCAATATTAGTTCGAATTTTATAATCTCAAGAACGTAATGTAAAGTCGTTTTTTGAGTAGCGCAGTAATAAAGAGTTATCCAGCGTAAACGGGCTTTAAATGCTAACTTTATGGCTCCCACCGAGACTGTACATAATGGCTGTCGCAAACATCTTGTCGAAAATTGTCCACATTCACCACACTACGGTAATTATCACGTGATCATCACGCAGGAGTAATAAAACAGAAGCGCAACTTCAAAGGAAACATTATAAAGTTTTTATATCCTATACCTGTATAATATTAATTCCTCTATTATCCGTTCTGTGATTATAAAGCCTGGTTTTGAACTACTCGTATTATCAACTAGACAAAATGCAAGCGATTGATTGGTCTAGAACGGCTAGGTCGGTGGGCACCTAAAAGCATGCCCGAATATGCCCGCCAACAGACAGCTCGGTTAGTGCCACTGTCAACTGCCTGTTTCCTACAACATTGTGTTTACAATCGCCTGAAAAAAAAATCAGCTCGCTACGCTCGCCAACTTTGTTTATATAAAACAAATTTATAGACTTATATTAAACATAATATTATGTTTAATATAAGCCTAGCAGATTTTCTTGCCAATTCTTCTCAGTTTGGTCACGTTACGAATTGGTGGTAAATTTAAAAAAATGACGATTCAAAGTGTACTGTAATGTTCGTACAGACTTTTTGTACGTACTTTACTTTACTTTGTTACTTGTATTGTGGTGTAATAAAGTGGGGCAAAAAATGAGCTTCTACTTATTATTTATGTTACTTAACATCAGCTATTCCCATGTATAAATCTCCTGGATCGCATGTTGAATGTCATTTATATGGATTGGGCTTTCCGCCATTACGTTACAATGGCGATTAGATTACCACTGAAATGAAGAAAAGGTACGCTTCTATCTTAACGTATATAACAATCTATCTTAGCAGTAGGTAAAGGTCTTTGTGAAGTGTTCGTCCGGGGAAGAGCTACCACCATGCCTATTTCTGCCGTGAAGCAGCATTGCTGTGTTTCAGTTTGAAGCTTGAGGGTACGGATTAAATTACAGACATAAAGAGGCTTAGGTATCATCTTCATGCCTCAAGTTGATGGACGCAGAGCGATGGATAGGGCACATTCCAAACCTACGTGATCTACGATGCAATGCTTTAATATAGGTAATGGTTACCACTTTAAATTAGGTGGGCCATGTGCTTGTATCACAAAAGGCCTAGAATTAAATTGCAACCGTATGAGATAGACATAGACATAGACATACGTTTATTTACTACGTAAGCACACATACAGCATAATTATCACTAAAACAGTTTATGTTTAACCTAAGTACCTACGTACATAATTACTATTAACAAGAGTATAGATTTAAAAAAAAAAAGAGTACAGTACCTATATTATGACAATACAAATCTATATGTAGTGTTGTTCTGTGTGCTACAGCAGTAAAACGGTCCCGACTCAGCATTATGCTTCGCTATCCGAAGACAGGTCAGCGCTGTTATTCTGCAGAGACCTACTTCGATTCTGTCATTTAACCACATGAGAGGCAGTGTCAATATATAAATAAAAATTGCAAGTAGTTTAATGATTAAGTTACATATTTACTGTCTCATACCCACGCAAATTTAAATACCTAAATAAATACCAAAATATATGAAATACTAGAATATTTTGAGAACTAAATATTTGCAATAATTTTATAGAAAATAAGGTAATTTATGAGCTGCAAGATAGGTATAGGTGTTAACTTAAGAAAGTGTCTTATACATAATAGTCATAAATATATAAATAAATTACATAAATAAGCAATCTTGAGGTAATGTACCAAACAACTTTAAAGTTAAAGTAACTCACGTTGTCAACAAAAAGGCAGTTTTTATTATATTTTTATGTGCTTGAGCCTCAGTCTTATTTTGCCCGTTCAACAAACGAAAGATGCACTGTAGCTATTAACACCAGGCAACCCAGTTTTTTGTAATAAATAAAATGGTTTTTATATTGGTTTTTGAAAGAATATTTAGAGTTTAATTGTCGAATAGGTGGTGGTATGTTGTTCCAACATTTGGTTGGCTGATATCGGAAGCTGCCCCCAAATGCTACAGTTTTATACTTGGAGTAGTGCAGTAAGTCTCTCGTAGGTCTTGTGCTATACTTACTCCGAGAACGATTGAGCTTGTTATATAGGTATATAGATATCACCCAATATGCCTATAAGTCATGCGACTGCAGTGAACATTTATCTGAAAGTGATTTAATTCCGTGAAAGCGAGTTACTGATTCTCTTTACTATGGTCGTTAAAACGGCGAGCGTAATGGTATTAGATTCCCGAAGGATTCGGTTGTGACTCAGGGCTTCTCAGGGTTTATTGAGTGGCTGGATGAGCTAACTTTTTGCTAATTAAGTACTAACTGAACCCTATGTGAAGTTTCGCTGTAAATAATGAGACAATGTCAGATAATGGTATGGTTGTGCTGAAACATATGTGGTTTATGAAATTATTTATCAAAGTTTTCAGTATGTTCATTTGTAACTAACTTACTCTCACGCAATACTCTCAGATGTTTCACTAGTTTATAGATAATTACATTAGGTATTTAATCATTTTCATAATAATTATTATAACAAGCTTCCGCCTGCGCCTTCACTCGCCGGGATAAAAAGCCTATGTGTTAATCCAAGTCATAAATTATGTATGTCCTATGTTTTGTCCTAATCCGTTCAGCCGTCACGAAGTTAAGAGGGAAATAACATATATACATTATTATATACATATTATTATGATTGCAAAATGTTTCTTCACATGAATTGTCACCTGACATTGATGTCTTTTCTGGGTGCCTAGTGCGAGCTCTTTACCAAGTCGATCGCGTTTGCGTTTACGAAAATTTATACGAAATTGAGGTAGCGCCATCTAGTTAAAAACGCGTGGCACTGACTCCTTTCCAAACAAATTTCACCAGTTGCACTCCCTCAAATAGGAATGTCTATGCTGATTCGGCAAATGTAGGGTAGGACGCCCTCCGGCCAGGTGGAGTGATGAGTTGTGAAAGGCAGCTGATAGAAGCTGGATACGGCGAGCTTATGATAGGGCGCAGGGCGCTCATTAGGAGAGGCCCATGTCAAGCATTGGACTGCTATGGGTTCATGATGATAATGATAATGACCTATGTCCTACAGCGTATTTATATTAAAGAATTATGTAAATAATATTTTATCGTGTGCTGTTTACTTAAGAACATTCAAAGCCAGGATAGGATATATCACTCACTTAAGGGCAAAGCATCCAAGCACTTAAGACAAAACGTAAAAGCCAGTCACCGAAACCGAAAACAGCTAGATTGATTGTTATTATTTATTATTACACCATAAACCTGGGTAATATTATCTACTATGTTCAAAAAAAAAAAAATATTATTATTACACTTTATTAAACTTTAAAACTCGTTTAAAAATATTTTTTACTAGAAACCTAATATCATCTACTTTATAAATAAATAACATTAAAAACAATATAGTACAAAATTTATGAAAAGGGGAGACCGTCGACCGCGGGGCAAGCCTAAAACGGTCAGTGGCTAGGGCTGCAGAGAGAGGAACCTCCGCACAATACGTGCCGAGTCCAGGAGAGCCGCCTTCTGTATCTGACCCTTGATCCAGCTACCTAGCGAGAGCCTCTTAAGGTATTGGTCAAGGCTATTTATTATTATTATTATTAAAGAAGAAAAAGAAGATGTATGATTCGATATTGCTCATACAGTAGATTTACTTTGTTAATTAGTAGACAATAAAAACAGTTGCAACGAAACCTTTGGTGAAACCGCCGGTGTGTGTCTCTTTACGTACCTAAACATTACTTGCGGCTCAGATTACCTAATTAACGTTTAAATTGTTAATAAATCTAAAGACTATAACAGTAGTTTAGTGTTGTTATATTACCTACAAACTTAACTATAACTGAGTGCCCAGTATGAGTTGCACAATTATAAAACTTTTATAGTACACTTTAACGAGCTCAATGTTGAAGTACCTTTTTTCGTTGCAATTATCACTCAGAATGGAGAAGTAATTCCTCTCCATTTTGAGTGATAATTGCAATCTGCAAGAAAATTACATTAAGTACGTTGTTCGATCAGTTTCTACTTAAAACCAGTTGCGTAATTTCCTAAAAACGTACATTAAAATATTATGGGTTATATCCTTGCAAAGTGCACAGCACATAGTATAAGAAAGAATATAATGGTACAATCGCTTTTAGCGATAAGGCCGCTCATTGTACCATTTTTCAAATGTCATTGTATGTTTGTTATGTGTTTCATGCAATAAAGTGTTCATTCATTCATTCATTCATTCATTCATTCACACATTAATTCATTCATTCACACATTAATTCATTCATTCACACATTCATTCATTAAAATTGAGCTCGATATTGTATACTATAAACGTTTTCGAATTGTGCAACTCGTAGGCTAGGCTAGGTACTAGGCCCTCTGGAGTGCCCTCAACGAGGAAAAAACCCCAACATCTTTTCTGAAGAGGGCAAAGGTAATCTGAGTCGTCACGAAACCTTTGAAACGCGCCGGTGTGTGTCTTTTACCTATGAACTTAACTATAACTGGAGTGCTCTCAACGGTAGATATCGCCAATTTGTACCCTCAGAAAAGAAGATTTTGAACAAAAATAAGCAATACCAACAACGATGTATACAATACAACTTTTATATGTCTTCAATATGTTGTTTTATTGAGCATCTGAGCGATTGCAGCTGCAGAAATGTACCAGTGGTTTGCCCATATCTTCAAGCACGAAGTGGTTTTAACTTCGAGCCCAGCACCTCTTATTAATTTCAGGATATTCTTTCTTATACTATGTGCACTTTGCAACGATAGTACCCAATATAAACTACCATGATTAATACTAATTTATTGGGATCCATGATTATCTGGGTGTAAGGCTCCAACCCCTATCTATAGAACCCAAGCCAACCTCACCTGCACGTGATGCACTCTGTTAACTAACAAACGGGGCTCTGGCGGCCGGCTGATTGTGGCATAGCGCAGCCTAACACAGGCACAGCTAAATCTCGAGGCCGCTGACGGGCAGCAGGATTGGCGGTGCGAGAAGTTGTGCCCTGCGATCCCCAACACGCATGCCCAGCGTGGGGATTATGGGCATATCACCCTTTAAGTTGAGGCCTTTTTCCAGTAGTGGTGTGATATAGGCTGGTGTGGGGAGTGGGGATTAATACCTGTGCTGCTGTCATTTATTAATAACCTCATACGATTTTAAGGAAGTTTTAAGCTAGATGCACAAAAATTGCCTCGTATCTTCATCCAAAGCCTTGAGGGTAAGCTTTAGATGAAGTAGTTTCGTAGTTGTGCTCGAATTTTTCCTTGAGGAATACTCAAGGTACGTAGAGAGGTACATACACTATTGACAGGTCCTTGACTGAGGAAATATTATATCCTTGAATACGTGTACCAAAGAAACAAACTACTAAAAAGCCATTTCAAAGTCGAGCTAATTAATTTTGGATGCTACCACTTAAAATATGAGGGTAAGTATATTATACACTCTATAGGTAACAAAATCTATTCGACCTTCCAACTCTACGTAAAAAAATATGTCGAATATACCAGGGATAACTTGCTTGCTTTTTTCGCGAATGAGAAACAAACAATCGAAAGGATGTCATAAACCCTCTGCCCAAAGGGTTCCATCAAGGTCTCGTAAGCAAAGTATATGAGTACATGTTAATATAAGAAAACATAGAGCTCATTATCTATTCAGGAAATCTGTCGATATTCTTGATTATGTTTGTTTAGGCGCTCTCCCTAGTTTCCTATACGTTTGAGACAATCTAGGGTAAGCAGAGGTTACCTATGTTAACGTCTAAAAGAAATATTTATCATAAAATTAATTTCTTGATCAAAATACAACAAATGACTTCCACTTTTGAAATACATAGAACTTTGAGATTTTGTCCGAGATTATCTAAAGTCCAAGAAAAGACCCTCGAAAAAGACCTTTCTGTGATAGGATTGATGGTTGTTGATGATTTTCATGTATACAAAGTAATGGTTATGTCAGATGGCACCTTTGTTCATCAGTGAATGGTGATGTAGGTAGACTATTTCTACACTGTAAATTGGTTTATTTTCCCTTTTATTTTATCTTGTTTGTCTATGTTAAAAATTTAAAATAACTATATAATAATTCATGATTATGTGTATATAGGACTAAGGGTGCCTTTCCACCAGAGATGTGCTATGCTACGTTGCTATGGATGCGTTTGATATCCACCAATCATATTAATTGGTGAACATAGCTAAGCACTGGTGGAAACAGATTCAATTAAGCTTTGTTTTTTTTAAGGAAGGATGTGTGCTATGGATGCGTTCTATGGATGCCTGCGCCCTCGCCGCTTGCCTATTATCAATACATTGCATAGGTCGAGATGCGCATCTTCCTCTCTCAGCTACTTTGCGGCGGTGCATCTTCATAGCACATCTTACTCGCACCGCTACATAGCATCAGTGGAAACGGTCACAAAGTTTTGTAGCTTAGCTTTTACATTTTCGTAGCATAGCTGCATAGCACATCTCTGGTGGAAAGGCACCCTAAAAGCTGCTTTATTATTTTCTTAAGGAGTGTTACAGTTTTCGAGAGTTATTTTAGGACTGGTCGCAGTCGGTAAGGATGCGGACGTTTTTCAATAATACCAACTAATAATAATAATAATTAACGTGATTGTCACGGTCACAGAGTATCTAGTACACGGTTAATACAATCTAAACATGACTATGTTCTTGTATGTCTATGTTGTTGTATTTGACTAGATAAAGTTGAAAAATGAACCATAGGTTAGCTTTGTTCCCCACACTAGGTCTAAAAAGAAGCGGGGCCACAACGACTCACCAGACTATCTATTTCTCAGAATATGTTTGTTAGATTTTATCCTAGTAAATCTCTTGTGAATGTCTATCTCTCTTTTTTTATCTCTCCATCTCGATTTCTCATCATAAGAGACCCTAGGGGCCGTCCATTAATCACATGATGTTTTTTTAGTATTTTTTAACCCCCCTTCCCCCTTGGTGATACGCGGTGAGGTTTAAGACTAACCTCTCCTCCCCCATTTTAAAATCACGTGTATTTTTTACTACTTAAAAAGAATATTAAAAAATTTAGAATATTATCTTTAAATACAGGTATAAAGAATAATCTCTAATTTTGTTCTTGAACGGCGAGTCAAGGTTTTTTTTTATTTGTTTGTCGTCACTACACGCCGCTTTTCGATTTAGGAATCGCGCATTTGACAAAAAAAATACACGTGATATCTTACTACACCCCCCTCCCCCCTTGTGATATTTCGTGATTTTTACCATACCCCCTCCCACCCCTTTCGAGCCTCACGTGATTAATGGACGGCCCCCTATTATTTATAGAAAAATATATTTTTCATGTTTTTCTGATCAAGTCATGAACAATATCTTTTGCTATAAAAAAAACAGTTAACCATTCACCAAACTCGTGCTAAGTTCTCTAAAACTTGTATTAAAGTGTCGAGGGTGTGTCAGTGGGTCAAGAGCCAAGTTATGATAAGCGAGAACGAAGCGTGGAAAACATCACAAGAAGCCCAATACAAAAGTTTCTTTGAGTTGTAAAACAACGGAATAATAAAACTGTATTTGAATATGCTGGAAATGTCCGCTAGTTCAGCAACTTGGCAAAACGTTCGCGTTCGCTTGTTAGACCTTTGAAAAGACCCTTCCTACTAATATAAATAATTACATAAATAGGCGAAAGTTTGTGAACTGTTAAGATGTAGGCTTTTCCTCCTTCGCACTGAAACTACTAAACGAGTTGAGCCAAAATTGTTCATGATATAGGTTTTAGGTTTAAAAACATTTATTCTCCACTTTAAAAAAAACCGATTGCATTTTCATTTTCATTTATTTTCAAACAATAAATTATTGTGTCGGAAATATTTTACAAACAAAAAAAGGGCAGTTAATTCCAATCATAAGCTAGTAACACAAAGTGAATTTCAGGTAAAACAATGAACTTAAATACAGTCATAAAATTAGCCAGGGGAGCAACTGCTTGGGTCAAAAAGTATAAACAAAATTTATATACCTACCTACTTGTTTTGCTTAGCTGAATAAGTTCTATGTCCAAACGTATTTATATAATAAATTAATAAATGTAAAATTTAGCTAAATTAAACTAAAATTATCAGTTTTACAATTAGTAGTATGTCAAACAAGTATACTATATACCTATAAGTAATACAAACAAAGAATTGCAAACCTCTAACAAAGAAAACTTATTATAATAATTCGACTTTAATAACCCATTGACTTTTTGTCGTTGCAAAATTCGTCAATTGAGTAGTAGCACTTTTTCAACAAGAACCGTGTTAAAAAGTTTTTAAATTTCGTCAAACTGTACACAGATTTCAAAGACACTTGCAGCTTATTAAAGAGTTTGATTGCTTAATAGCGAACACTGTGTTCTGATATTTTTAGTCTAGATGTAAATTAGTTATGCCTACTCTATCCTGCTCTATGCCTATCTCACGCAATCATCTAATTTTGGCAGAAGAAGTAGAAGTAGAAGAAGTAGAAGTTTGTATAAAATATAATTTAGTTCTAGATCAGGAATAGCATTGTTTATCCGAGTAATACGCGAGTAAACCGCGGATGCGGCTAGATATTCAATTCTGATAGTTGAGTGGTCTTACATAAAAACATCTTTCAAAAGATAAACAATGCTTAGACTATTGCCATCTCTTAAGACGATATTACATGGTTACAACATGGTTACAACATGGTTACATGGTAGTACAAGCAGAAATGAAAGGAATGCTGTTTACACTGTATTTAGAAAGTGAACTGTTCAATACATATTCTTCGAAAGATATCGGTTCAAGAATAGACTGACTAAAAGTGAATCCTTCAATTCTTGTGTTTACACATTAATTTCTCATTTAACCGCGTTGCAAGTGAACGCTAAAAGTGAAAATATTGAGTGTGTTCAATTCTTTCAACGCACTTGAACAACAACATTCAATGACATTGAATAATTCACTTTTAGGTTTACATGGATCAATTTGGTTGCTTCATCCAAATTGAGAGGCAAAAGGAAACCATGATTCGTCTTTACCGTTGAATAATCATACAGAGACAGGGCTAACTATGAGCTTTGGTTAAATATAATAAAATAAATAAAATAAAATAAGTTAGGGGGATGATGTTTAGAATCGACACCATTTTTTTCATCTTGATGACAGTTGTAATTTTTCTTATATGTTATTTTCTAGTGTTTTTCTAATGTATGTCGTAAATCATTAACGGTATTAGAAGATTGAACGGGAATTCTCTGATGAAGAAAATTGTGAGCCGATAGTTGTTTGTTATAGTCGCCATTGCTATAGCAGAAAACAGGACCTGACTGAAGAAGTCCAGTCGTCCAGACTGGACTTATAAACCGTAATTTACTTGATACTGGCAAAATTGTGACGGACTGTCCCAGAAGCCATTTAATAAAGAAGTGAAGTGACGTGATGTTCAGAATGGATTTGAGATGCTACCAGTTTGACAGCCCTATTAGAATAAAAATCAGGAGCGCGTCTGAAAAGCCTTGGTTAGAGTTTATTAACCTCTCGTAAGCATGGGTACTAGATACAACAGAAAATCTATTATGTCTCGCGTGGGTCCGCGTTCTCGTATATAAGAGTTTCAGGGGTATACCATTGCACATACTATTTTGTTAGAAGAGGACGCAGTAGACTGTATGATGATGGGAGTTTATAGATAGATTGCACACCATACAAAGAAACACAACATAATGAAATAGGCATTAAAAATAATAATATAAAGGGCGACCTTATCGCTAAGAGCGATCTCTTCCAGGCAACCTTTGGATGGAGAGAAACTTTCTAAACAAACAGGGACGGCGGTGTGCCTAGTCCATACTAATAACTACTTAATATAAATAGTTATAATAGTGTATGATATTATAATAAAGAAATTAATAAATAATAAATATGTCTTATATTATTATAATTTTTTTAGATTTTTATCGACTTAATTTTTGCTGACAAATCAACTAGAATAGAACAAAGGCTTAGGGTTGGTAAGGTTTAACAAGCACATTGGACTTAATGTCATCACACAGCAGATATATTCCCATTATTTCTTCCACGACATTTCCCAATAAAATCAATCCCGAATACCCTTCAAGGTATACGGTGGTGATAACGGAGAGTTTTTTGCTGAGATGCAATCCGGAGACGAACACTTGTGTACACAGCTCCGGACAGGGCTCTAGACAAAGCACATTCCGTGAACGATATCACATTCCGCTTGCGATATCGATAGTGAAGGCAGTATCGCTTCGGCGATTGATCTAATGAGAAGAAAACATATCATAAATTTTTTACTCTGCTGATAATAGCAATATCAGAAGAATGAGTGCAAGTCGGACTCGCCTATGGTGCCTATGGTGTACCCTGCTAACAAACGGGGCTCTGGCGGCCTGCTGATTGTGGCATAGCGCAGCCTAACACCGTCACAGCTACATTTCCTGGCTACAACTCGCTGACGGGCAGCACCAGCGGTGCAAGAACCTATGCCCTGAAATTTCCAACTTGAATGCCCAGCATAAGGTTTATAGGCATATCCCCTTTTTTATTACGAGAAGCCTATGTCCAGCACTTGACTGATGTAGGCTCGTGTATTTTCAATTTTTGTTAATGACTTTCATGCTTTTGTCTAGGTTACATAGTATAATGTATAGTTACTATGTTATATCAGCTAAAGGCCCTCAGGACTCGCCCACGCCATCTGACGCACGTCGGTCACTTCAAGGCAGCTGGTTATTTGAAATGGACTTCATTGGGCTGTATTTAGATCCAATATATCGATAGTTGAGGGGTTTCATAAGGGTATATGTAATTTTCTTAATTAAAATTTGATGTTATGTTTTGCTTACAGTATGGTGTATACAAGGTGATTATGGAACGATTGACGGTTGATGGAAGGAGCAATGCTCGGAGTTTATTTGAAGGATAGGATCTATAACGAGACTATCCGACATAGAACGAATGTTGTCGACATAGCTCAGAGAATAGTGGCAGTGGGCTGGTTTTATCTGCCGAAGTACCGATAATCGTTGGAGTAAACGAGTTCTTGAGTGGAAACCGCGGCTTGGCAAACGTAGTGTAGGACGCACTCCGGCCAGGTGGAATTTTGATTTGCGAAAGGGTGCTGGTAGAAGCTAGATGCATCGAGCTCAAGACCGAGAGCAATGGTGCTCATTGCGGGAGGCCTTTGTCTGGCAGTGTGGTAGATGGTGATGATGATGAGGTGATTTTGAATTCGTACGGTGTATCCTGATAGGGGGTAATATATTATAATAATAATTATAAATAATTCAGGACTATCACACAGCATCATATTATAGCCCCAAACTAAGCAGCTTGTGCTAAGGGAACCACATGATTTGATCCATGGTAGTTCAAGTTGTGAGAACCACAGTTAAAAGTACGTGATTTAAAACTTCTCTCCAAAAACGCTTTTAAGCTTTGTGTTGTGTCAAGGACAAAAAATACCAAAAGCAGCTGTTCTAGGGCTGCCTAACAATTCTTGAATTAAATTATGGTGTATATGCTTGTATAGTAAGCTAGTTCTTCAAAGAATAACTACAAAATTCTAAAAGTCTTTGAACAAAATATGTTGTTAAACTTCGGGAGTAGATTTACCTTTTTTGGTATAACATACGAAATAAAACTCACCTTGTATAGAAAAAATAATACAAAAGAAAGTACCAGTATAGAGTATTTTTAGGGTTCCGTACCTAAAGGATAAAAACGAGACCCTATTATTAAGACTTCACTGTCCGTCTGTTTGTCTGTCACCAGGCTGTATCGCATGAACCAAGACAGCTGATGAGCCGTTATGCCGTGGGCTGCTGCAGCTGTACTGTGTTTCGGTTTGAAGGGTGTGAGTGCCGGTGAAATTGCAGGCACTAGAGATTTATCATCATCATGCCTCAAGTTGATGGACGCAGGGCGTTGCATCGTAGAGCACGTTCCAAAAAAACGTGATCTACGATGCGGTGCATGTGATACGGTCATGTTCCATCCTCAAATACCATTAAAAAAAAAGCTAGACTGTTGAAATTTTCATAAATGATGTAGGTACTTCTGTTTTACAATCAATGCTAAAGTTTAAGTGGGGTTCCCATACAACGGCACATAACCCTTCGTGCGCGAACCCGACTCGCACTTGGCCGGTTTCTTTTGCTTTCATGAGGCCTCATATCCTGAACCAAATTGTTGAAATCAACATCTATACCATGCCTTCCGAAAAAATACTACGATCAAAATAGTACTTATCAAACTTCATTTTGAAACACCTTTCAAGAAGACTTGACGACCTCTGTGGCGCAGTGGGCGAAAGTCCGCCTGTGACGCAGAAGGTGCGGGTTTGATTCCCGCTGCGGGACAAATGTTTGCATGTTCTGCAGATATTTGTCTCAGGTCTGGGTGTTTTCTATAAATGATATGTATGTATTTACAAAAAAAATGTATCTATGTAGTATATTAATCATGTGGTTCCCATAATACAAGCTCTGCTTAGTTTGGGGCTACATGATGCTGTGTGATAACGTCCAGCATTATTTATTATTATTTATTATTTATTAGACTGTATTTTCGTAAGGACTAGTGACCAATTCTGGTGTTGATGTCGATAGCCCAGATAGCCTTGTGGGATGTATACTGACATCCAATCCAGAGGTCGTGAGGCCGAATCCCAATCATGCACCATGGATTTTCAATGGATTAACCAATCGATTTTTCGCTCCGAAATATACACGTACGCATTGCCACGTGAGAAATCCCTATGAATGCATGCCCTAGAATTCATATTTGGAAAGTCATGTGGTAGGTTAGTGTTTCAATAAAAGCGGCAAAAGGCTTGCAACGTGTCACGTGGAATGCTAACTGCTTGCAATGAGTAGGCATAGACCAGATATCATGTTTGGACTTGGCTCTGACTATGCCCTATATGGATGGTATCTCAATAAATTTGCGTACTGAGCAATATCTGAAGATATTCACAAAATCATCGCATATTTACCTAGGTCTACCTATGCTGATATGTACTTCATTTCAGCCTGGTGTGTAAATTCAAAGCACACACCAAGGAGCTATTATGCAAACTGGATTAGACCAAACATTGTGCACCCGAACATAGATCAGTATAACTACGAATGCTGCCATTATCCAAATGGAGTAACATTAGGCTATTGAAATGATAGGATCTTTTGCAAAGTTAGAAAACATTATGGACAAAATAAATTCTTTTAAAATGGCTTTCTTTAGTCCATTAGACACCAATGATAAAATGGAGAGATTTATAAAATAAAGTTAGATTTTTCGCCATTATACCTGATTTTTACACCTCTTCTACCCAAAGGTCATAGGTATATCCTGGACTGATGGACACCCCGCGGCTTTATCCGCTTAAAATTGTTGCCAATTGCACCTCTTCGGAAGTTAAATTATAAGAAATCCTGTCTTAGTGCATCCCTACATTAAACAAGAAACTTAACTCCCAAAAAAGTCCCCAGGACTTAAAAAAAAGTCTGCATACGCGCTGGACAGGCAGCTTGCTTAGCGATTACAGCATATTGACTTACATCTATTTACTTGGTCGAACACAGGGTGACCGCACTGGGAGGTGGTTTGCGTGAAGTGCTAGGAGCCAACCGTCATTTGCTTACTAAATCAGGTGACTCACTAGGCTCTAGCCACTAAGCAAGCCGCCTGTCAGTACGTACGTAGCTTGCTAGGTACCCAAAGCCTAGAGGACTTAAGTCAGGTTGCGTGCTAGAATCCCAAGGCACTAAACACCAGGTGACTCGCTAGGCTCAAGCCACTAAGCAAGCCGTCTGTCAGTACGTACGTAGCTTGCTTCGTACCCAAAGTCTAGTGACTTACGTTAGGTTACGTGCTAGAGCCCCAACGAACTAAACACCAGGTGACTCTCTAGGCTCAAGCCACTAAGCAAGCCGTCTGTCAGTACGTACGTAGCTTGCTTCGTACCCAAAGTCTAGTGACTTACGTTAGGTTACGTGCTAGAGCCCAAGGAACTAAACAGCACGTGACTCGCCAGGATCTAGCCACTAAGCAGGCCACCTGTCAGTACGTACGTAGCTTGCTTAGTACCTAAAGCCTAGTGAATTACGTTAGGTTACGTGCTAGAGCCCCAAGGAACTAAATAGCAGGTGACTCGCCAGGATCTAGCCACTAAGCAAGCCGCCTGTCAGTACGTACGTAGCTTGCTTCGTACCCAAAGTCTAGTGACTTACGTTAGGTTACGTGCTAGAGCCCAAGGAACTAAACAGCAGGTGACTCGCCAGGATCTAGCCACTAAGCAAGCCACCTGTCAGTACGTACGTAGCTTGCTTCGTACCCAAAGCCTAGTGACTTACGTTAGAATACGCAGAGGCTGCACTGAAAGGTTTGCGTGTTGGATCCCTAGGAAACTACACGCCAGGTCACTTACTAGACTCTAACCTCTAAGCAAGCCACCTATATTGCGCACCTAGCTTTGCGCTTTAGTCAGTGCATTGATTGTCAGTCAGTCAATAAAACAAGTGCGAGAAGGACTTGAATAAAATTTTTTGTCATAACTACAAGTTTACGGTTTATGGTTTTCCTCTAGATACTTGTGGTATAAGATATTGCTTCTTGCCAAATTTCATGATTATAGCTCACCGGAAAAAGCCCTACAAGCTTCAGTTTCCTTGCGAGTGACAAACTATGCGGCATAAACGGTCGTATCTTTTTATTGCGTTTACTTAGAAGTTTGTTTTTTTCACAGCTTCAAGGAAATGCATACCTGACTATATGATAATAATTTTAACTTGATACCTTCACGCGTTCCTAAAATTCTAGATATTATTTAAAATTTCATTCGTGAAAGGAATTCATCAAACTCTAGTCATGATGTCAGTCTAGAGTCTAGACTGACGTCATGTACCTAGATTCGTAATCTAGTATTCAAGTCTCTTAGTTGGTCGAGTGATTGAGAGTCGCTTGAATATTTCTTTTAGATTTACAGAGCCTTTTTTATGATTCTGGTCAGGCCGCCTTTGATAAAGCGCTTTTGTTTGATAAAGACATTCGTTTGGGGTATGTTGGATTAAAATGTTAGGCCTAGTTAGCTTTGTGCTAAAGTAAAAGTATAAAAAAGTGTCGCTCACGTTTCAATTTAGTTCTCAAACACTATTTTTATTTACATCTACACTACTACTGTAAGGAGATAAAGATTTGTTTTTTGTATGTATGTTTGTTTTTTTATTGTAATGGATAATATCAAGAGCTAATAACATAACAGAAGTTATTGACACCACTTCACTTCACTTCTTTATTAAATGGCTTCTGGGATAGTTTCCACAATTTCGCCAGTATCAAGTATAATTGTTCATAATAATATGAGGCAACGTTGTATGGTTTGTAAGTCTAGTCGTTCAGACTTCAGTCAGGTCCTGTTTTCTGCTATAGCAATGGCGACTATAACAAAAAACGTTTTTCTTCATCAGAGAGTTTCCGTCCAAATCTTCTTTATTCCATTTCACTAATACTTGTGTCTTATTACTAACGTATAACGGTTAAAATACCATTAATAAAAATCGATATACATTAGAAAAACACTAGGAAATCAAAATTAATAAAAATGACACAGCCGTCGTTCAAGATGAAAAAAATGGTGTCCGTTATTGACACCGATCCTGTTTTATCAAACTATGACAGTAACAGTAGAGCGATCATGAATATTCAACCTGACATATCGTAAGCGTAACGAAACATGATTTATTGATTTATTGGGCTAAATTTTACGTCTAAGGTGCAGACCTCATATAAATGGCATCGAGCGAGGGCACGGCGCAGACTTGGCGTGGACATGGCTAGAACATGACGCAGAAATGATGTGACATAGGCACAAGTTTAGAACAGTCTGTTGTCCGGCATCGTTGTGTAAGCATGTCATCCTCAGAAGACAAAGACCCTCTTCACAATACGTAATTTAATATTCGATATCATGCATTTTTACATCACTAAGGTGCAGGCCACATATATATACGGCGTCAGGCGCGGACATGGCATGGGCGGTTTTCTATTTAATTTAAATTTCGTACAAAGTGCATGGAAATACAGCACAATTAAGGACACACGGTATGTCGTTGCTCGGATGTTGAATTGTCATAACTATGTTCAAACAATGTGGTATAAATGTAAAATGTGGCCTACGTCTGTCGCAAGCAAGCACATACTACGTACTGGCAGCGATCAGGCGCGGACGCCGAAATGGCGCGTCATAACCAAGTCGAAGCAACGACATACCGTGTGTCCTAAACTGTGCTTTATTTCCATGCATTTTGTATGAACATTGAATGTAATAGGAAACCGCCCGTGCCATGTCCGACCTCTGTGGCGCATTGGGCGAATGTCCGCCTGAGACGCAGAAGGTTGCGGGTTCGATTCCCGCCGCGGGACAAATGTTTGCATGTTCTACAGATATTTGTCTCGGGTCTGGGTGTTTTCTATGTATGATATGTATTTATTTTCAAAAATAATAAATATGTAATATATCAATCATGTGTTACCCATAATACAAGCTCTGCTTAGATTGGGGCTTCATGATGCTGTGTGATAATGTATTTATATCCACGACCGATGCCATTTAAATGTGGCCTGCACCTATGATATGATTTTTATTTTGCTTGTACCAAAATTACTACTCTAAAATTATTTGCAATCAAATTAAATATTATTAAAAACTTTGAACATCTTTTCAAAAGACAAAAGAAGTATTCGGCCCAGAAACCACAACACGGCCCTGGTGGGAAAGGTTGACGCCAAAAAATAATAAGGTAACGTTAAGTGATGGGCGAATATTAGAAAACTTTAGGGACAGTCCGTTTTACGAAGCTTAGGTACTTATAAAGGATGTATTGTTCGAGGAATAAACAAGGGTGTTATACCAGAATTACAGTAGGTACATAGTCAAACTAAAATTACGGTCACCGCTAAACCTCATTGTCTTCTATCTGGTTCTTCTTTTCTAAAAATAAAAAATACGTGTGGCACTCGGGGACTGCCGCGGTAAAGCTATTGCATAGCATTTTGTATCAACTTATGCAATTATAATTATTGATTTATTTTATTTATGCAGTATTTCTTTTTCTTTGATATTAATTCAAGTTACACTTTTTGAGCGTGGTGACCGATAAGAAAACATTTTTTTTTCTTTTATTAAATAAAAATACGTCTAGTTGCACGCACACAAACACCGTGTCGAAGACTGCCGAAAAGAAACGACGTTAGACAATGCACGGCCTTCAAGCCAGAGCGTGAGGTTTTTTTTCGTTACGGAATTTCTGGATTCGGTCCCCGCGCTCAAGGCCCTCGATAGAAGCTATAAAATAGCTTAATAAAATCTTTAATTTTTTTGGTTCAGCCAAATATCAACTTGCCGCACTAGACTCAGTTGAACGTAGGGCTAAGAGACCCATTGGTCAAGAGTATCTTGCTAAAGCAAGGCTCGAGAGCTTGAGCCATCGTCGCTTCGGTGGCGTGTTTGTCGTCTTTTATAGGTTGTACTTCGGAGAGTGTGTGCAGGAGCTACATGACCTTATTCCGCCTTCACCTTTCTTCCATAGGAGCTTCAGACGCACTGCTAACTACCATACGCATCAAGTTGATATTCCATTTAACAGGACCAAGCGCTTCCAAACATCATTTATATTGCGCACATTGCTAAAATATTGCTAAAATATGAAATCAGCTGTCACCGTCTGTTTTTCCATTGTCTTAAGGCTCTAACGGGATAACTCTCTTTTTGAAGCCGTTTGGGCCAGAAGACGCCTATCATAACATGGGCATCTTCTGGGAAAGTTCGTGCCATCGTCGACCTCATCCTTGCCCACGCGAGCCGAAGTCAAGAGCTGTCCCATACTAAATAAAAATTAAGCCATATTTAATTTACTTCTTACTGCCCTGAAAAGCTAAAAATAAACTTAATTATATATTTAATACAAAGAGGAAAATAATAATACTATTATACTACGTACTACGTAGGTAGAGGCCCCCCAACCCTCTCCACGCTCACGCATTCACGCACGCGTTGGGTGATGTTATGAGGCGAAAGCATTGACGTAAAATAAAAATAAAAAATAAAATAAAAAAAATAAAGTACTATTAGTAAACTTTAGTATAGACAGATAGTCTCCAAGTTAAACCTGTAAAAAACCGTCTAAGCGTCGTTGACATACCTATAAATCAATCATAAATGTCGCAATGCCATATTTGTAGCTTACGACGCTATGCCACTTGAATAGTGTTCAATGTCGCTTGTCCGCTAATTGTTTAGATTTAAACCTTCGCGCCACTTATGTTTATTTTCTCGTGCCTACCTACACTGTTTGTGTGTGTCTGAATCGTTCCTACATCTGAGTAAACGTGTCCGTCGAAATTATCGAGTTTTAATATACCAAATTATACCTGGCCCCCTACATGGTCCTTCGAGCCGGATATTATCACCAGCCAATATTATATGGAAGGAAGAAGTTTCCAGTACATTTGAAGTTGTGGAGCGTAAATAAATGCAACGGGATTGCGCGTCACAAAGAGTGGTCGATCGAGTTCAAAGTCCAATGATGAAATTCTTTGTGTGAAGTGGCAAAAGTGTATTTAATTTGAACCCAACACTCTAATCAGGTATAAATAGGTATAATTCGACGCTATCATAAGTTCCAGGTCGACCGTGCCCGTCTCCCAAAATGACCGAGGAAAAGGAATTAATTAAAAAACGTGGAAGTATCAAAGGTCGCATAACGGCGTTCGCTAATCATCTGACGACTTTGAATGCATCCAAGATGAGTTCCTCGGAGGCCAGGGAGTTACAAATACGCATCGGTAAGATCCAATCTTTGTATGACCAATACGATGAGGTACAGTTAAAAATTGAGTGTAGAACTGATAACAGCGACCTACAGTTAGCTGAACGAACTGACTTTGAAAAACAATATTATCGGCTATTAGCCGAAGCTCAGGGAATGTTAGATACCTACACAAAGAATCAAGATAAGGTAGAAAGCATACCTAGTTCCCATTCTAATCATAGGCTTGTTAAATTACCTACCATTCAGCTACCTAAGTTTGGAGGCTCCTACGAAGGTTGGTTGGAGTTTCATGACACCTTTTCAAGTTTAATTGATAATAATGATCAGATAGATGAAATTAATAAGTTCCATTACTTGAGGGCGTCACTGGAAGGTTCAGCTGCTGTGGTAATTCAATCCATCGAGTTCTCTGCGAAAAAATATTCAGTCGCGTGGAAGCTCTTGTGTGAGCGGTTCGATAACAAACGTTTGTTGATACAAAATCATATTGCAGCCTTATTCAACATCGAGCCTATCACAAAAGAGTCATCCGTTATTCTTAAACGTGTCATAGATCAACTGAATAAAAATTTACGTGCATTGGAATCTTTAGGAGAACCAGTTGAGCACTGGGATACTCTTTTAATTTATATTGTAACGCAGAAATTAGACTCGAAAACATACCGTGAGTGGGAAGAACATAAAGGTTCTTTATCAAAAGATAAGCCGATTAGTTTAGATTCCTTTCTTAAGTTCATGCGTAATCGCGCAGATTTAATTGAGACGATTGAATTGTCACAGAACAATACGTCTAGTGGCAAAAATGCGACAAAAATAAATACGGCATCTAAAATAAGGGCTATGGTTTCTTATCAGAACGGTAATAATAAAAATAACTCAAATTCATCGTCTATGAAACCTTGTCCCTGTTGTGATGATGATCATTACTTGAATAACTGTCCAAAGTTTCTCGCGTTAAGCAGTGTTGAGCGATACAAGTTATTGCCCAGTTATAAGATTTGTTTTAATTGTTTCCGTAGCGGACATTACGCTAATACATGTAAAAGGCCTGGTTGTAGGATTTGTAAGCGTAAACACCACACACTCATTCATGTAAACGAATTCAGCTCAAGTGCAACAAGACAGGTGTCTATGGCTACATCTATAGCAGCTACAGCTGACTGCGATAACAACAGCCGCGTATATAACTCAGTGCCTATAGCTTCTAATTCTCATAATTCGAGCGTCGCGCTTACGGGGAGCGTAACCACTGCCTACGAGGCGTCAGGACAGTGTGACGTTTTATTATCTACTGCGCTAATTAAATTGCAAGATTGCAATAACCATGAAGTCATTGCCCGTGCGATCCTGGATAGCGGTAGTACATCGTGTCTAATGACCGAACGACTTCATAAACAATTGAACTTACCAGCTGATCGCGCCGATAGGATCGTTGTAGGTATAAATAATAAAACATCGAGCGTAAGTGAAATGTGTCGTTTGCCAATTAAATCGATATGTGAAAGTTTTTCAACTTATTTAAGTTGTTTTGTTCTGCCGTCGATTACTGATAACGTTCCCGGGTGTCAGGTTGATGTTAGGAACTTGAACATTCCATCAGACATTTGCTTAGCGGACCCTCAGTTTTATTCGCCCGCCGCCGTTGATTTAATCATCGGCGCTGATATTTTTTGGGACATTTTAGGTTCGCAATGTATTAAATTAGGAGATGGGAAGCCGATACTTTATGAAACTAGACTTGGTTGGATAGTTTCCGGTCCTGTTAGTTGCGGCCGTGTATCTACTTCGCCACAAATAAAATGTAATTTTACTCAGGTTGATTCTTCAGTTTCTCACTGTTCTGATGATGACATTCAAAACCAATTAATGCGTTTTTGGCAGCTCGAAGAAGTTAGCCCTCAGTCATCTCATTATTTTCCAGAGGATAAGCAATGTGAAGAACATTTTATGAAAAACACAACTCGTCTCGCAAACGGACGATTCTGCGTTAGGATCCCATTAAAACAAACACCAAGCGTGTTAGGTGATTCTTATCAGCGAGCTAAACATTGTTTAATATCTCTAGAGCGGAGACTTAAAGGTAATGATTCATTTAGTAAAATGTATACGGATTTTATGGCCGAATATGAATCATTAGGTCATATGTCAGAGTGTGAACCGGTCACTTCGGTTCCTCATTACTTCATCCCACATCATGGCGTCCTTCGTGAGAGTAGCACGACGACCAAGCTACGGGTCGTATTTAATGCGAGCAGTCCTACTACTTCGGGAGTTTCATTCAATCAGATTCAAATGGTTGGTCCCACGGTACAGGATGACCTATTATCGATACTTTTACGATTTAGGCAGCATAGATACGATATCGTTGCGGATGTCGAGAAGATGTATAGATGTATCGCTGTACATTCCGATGATAGACCTTTGCAACAAATCGTTTGGCGTAATCAAAATCAGCCTGGTTCTGCCTTTAAATGTTATATGTTAAATCGTGTAAGTTACGGTACTTCTAGCGCATCCTATCTTGCTACTAGGTGTCTCAAACAGGTAGGTTTAGACTGCAAGGACCCGAAAATTGGTGAAATTATAATTCACGATTTTTAAGTCGACGACATTCTAACCGGTGGAGATGAAATCAGTGAAATTTTGCGCATACGTGAGCAGGTAACAACCGAGCTCGCCTCAGCTTGTATGCCTCTTAGAAAATGGAAGTCTAATGAGCCTCAATTGTTACCAGAACCCAATCAGTTATTGCCAGAATTAAATATCGGAGATACTGACTTAAGTAAGACTTTAGGCCTCGGGTGGAATTCAGTTTCAGATCAGTTCTATTTTCCCATCAGTCCTACCATAGCCAAAGGAAACACAAAGCGTGATATTCTCTCTGTTATTGCCCAAATCTTTGATCCCTTAGGGCTCCTATCACCTTGTGTCATCCTTATGAAAATTCTATTGCAGAAATTGTGGCTACAGCGTCTGTCGTGGGATGAGGAATTACCACCAGAGATAAATCGGGTCTGGATCGAGGTGGTCGACAGCCTACCGGCTCTGAACGGCCTACGTATACCACGGCGAGTCATCTGTGATTCATATGCCCAGTTAGAATTGCACATATTCACAGATGCGTCCGAGCGTGCGTACGGTGCGTGTATTTATGTGCGTAGTGTCGACTACCAAGGTAAGGTCTCAGTCCACTTACTCCTCGCTAAGAGCCGAGTCGCTCCTATCAAGCCCACGATAATACCACGACTCGAGCTCTGCGGTGCTCTGATCGGTGCTCGTCTATACGAGAAAGCCATCACCGCTCTGCGAGTAAAATTTAAGCATATTGTTTTTTGGACAGACTCCATGATCGTTTTAGGTTGGCTTAAGATGTTGCCCTCTAAGCTACAACCGTTCGTCCGTAATCGCATAGCTGAAATTTTAGATAACACTGGCAGCTGTACTTGGAGACACGTTCCGACTGATAAAAACCCCGCGGATCTCATATCGCGCGGCGTCAGTATTGAATCCCTTCAGTCGCTCAATTTATGGTGGCATGGACCAGATTATTTGAAGCGAGATCCCTCGTACTGGCCTGCTACTCCAAGTACTACTGATAAGTTGCCTGAAACTCGAAATGAAGTTTCTTTACATGTAAGTAATCATAGTTATAATGAACACGAATTTATTGATTTTAGCCGCTTCTCAAACTTGTCTAGGCTTCAGCGGACCGTAGCCTATGTGTCAAGGTTCGTGAATAATTTAAAGAAAGGGACAAAACATAAAACCGGTTATTTAAATACCGATGAATTAGACAACGCTTTAATTATAATTTTAAGACAATCGCAACTTGAATCGTTCCCTGAATATAATTTATTAATTAAAAAACAAAATTTGCCTAGTAAAAGCCCACTGATTAAATTTAATGTTTATTTAGATAAGAATAATGTGATTCGTGTTGGAGGTCGATTTGATAACTCTGATTTTACTTTTGAGAAAAAGCACCCTATTATTCTACAGTCCACACATCAAGTTACGAAGTTATTGTTTAGTTTTGAACACAAAAGATTAATGCATGCCGGCCCTCAACTTTTATTGGCTACTATTAGGGAAACTTATTGGCCGATAGGTGGTCGAAATTTAGCTAAAAAATGCTTCCGTCAATGCGTACGTTGCAATCGCATGAAGGGTAAAACGTATAACTCGCTGATGGGTAATTTACCACAGCAGCGACTTAAACCAGGTAGCTACCCATTTGAAAGTGTCGGAGTGGACTACGCGGGCCCAGTGGCTGTCGCTAGTCGCACTGGTCGCGGTTGTAGACTTATCAAGTCGTACATTGCCATTTTTATTTGTTTTACAACCAAAGCAGTGCACCTGGAGTTGGTGGGTGATTTAACAAGCAATAACTACCTACTAGCATTACGCAGATTTATTTCACGCAGAGGGAAACCATTTAATATATTTTCAGATAACGGTACCTCATTTGTTGGCGCATACAATGATATTTCAAAGTTTTTAAAAGGTAATTGTGACTCTTTGGCTGCGGAATCAGCTCAGGATGGCATTAATTTTCATTTCATACCTGCATATAGCCCTAATTTCGGAGGTCTTTGGGAGGCTGGTGTTAAGTCGACCAAGTATCATTTAAATAGAGTGCTGGGAAATTGTAATTTGACGTTCGAGGAGCTTACTACGACGTTAGTGCAAATCGAGGCGATATTGAACTCTCGGCCACTCTCTCCGTTGTCGTCGGACCCGGAAGACTTAACGCCTCTCACGCCCGCTCATTTTCTCATCGGCCGCCCTCTCACTGCCCTGCCTGAACGTAACTACGAGGACTATGCAGTCAATCGGTTGACACGCTTCCAGCGCATCGCGCAGCTACGACAGCATTTTTGGACGAGGTGGAGTAAGGAGTATGTAGCTGAACTTCAACAGCGAGTTAAATGGCGAACTTGCAAGTACTCCCTCAAGAAAGATACTCTCGTTTTGCTAAAGGAAGATGGTACTCCACCACTGAAATGGAAGCTTGGACGTGTCATAGCCGTTATTCCTGGTCCTAGTGACGGCATCTGCCGCGTCGCAGATATAAGAACGGCCAACGGCGTCGTGCGACGAAGCTTTAACAAGATTGTTCCGCTGCTGCCAGAAGAGGATGTCTCCCGTTGAAAGACGAGCTTTCAACGCGCGGGGGCATGTTTAGATTTAAACCTTCGCGCCACTTATGTTTATTTTCTCGTGCCTACCTACACTGTTTGTGTGTGTCTGAATCGTTCCTACATCTGAGTAAACGTGTCCGTCGAAATTATCGAGTTTTAATATACCAAATTATACCTGGCCCCCTCCACTAATGTCATAGAAGTTCATTCACTATCATGTGACCCAACAGCGAATAAGACAGCAATGGAGAAGCTGTTTGTAATAAAACAAAAAATAATTAAGAACATTTTATTACTATTTTTGAAAACACTTAAACCTAAAAGCGAGCAGTACACTGATGAGTGTGTCTGTCAGTGACTGGAGATCTCAGAAATTAAAAAGCGAAAATTGTAATACGAAATTGTTTTTACAAATAATTGAATTACATTAATATTTTTTTTGTGTAACCAACGTCAATTCACAACGTTGACAATATCTTATAGTGTACCTACTCGGTTTTTTTACATAGATCAAACACATCCTTGGACGAATAAAACAATCCTCCCATGTTTTTGATATCGATCAAATTGTGGAATGTCATTTCTTAGCCATCAAAGAGTTACAAATTTCACACCTAACCTTCTTTAAAATGTGGCGTACAACGTACCCCGAAAATATCCCAGAATTTGATCAATTCTTCATTCCTTCATTTATTATATTATGTATTATTTCATGTATTCATTTGAATAATTAAAGAAGAATACTCACATGCAAAGTTGGTTTTGCATTTTTATTTAGCCTATTGTAGCCTTTAATTGTTTTATAGATGTCTGAGAGGGGAAAGTGGGCGGAGAATACGACAGACTTTTTATATGACTTGTAATAAATATAATTTCGGTTTTTTGCTATATAGCTGTCCATTCAGAACACCTTATAAGGTTTCGAGGAAAACTAAAAAAAAAACACAAAAATGTTGTAAACTGTTATGAAAGGAAATAATCATTATGAATTCGTAACTTAAAATAATTATAACTTAGCAAATTCTTGTTCGGAAAACTAAAATTATTTCGATAGACCAAAAATTTTATGTAATAAAAAAATATAAATGTAATCGTCTCCATAGCTTTTTGATTGAACTAGCTTTGCGCGTCACTCTCTTTTCAATTAATTGTAAATAAGAAAATGAAAATTATTGAAATTAAATGGAAACCCTCTATAGATACATAAATTTGCTACAATGCGTACTTAAAATATGAAATACCATCCTTTTTTTTTCAAGTATCTGCTGTTATTCGGGCAGCTTCTTACTGAGCACATTGGCATCGCGCTGCATTGTAGTTGGTGCGTGGCAGTCTAACAACTAGTCAAAAATTCTGCGCAGTAGGCAGCATTCGCGTTGTTTTGGAACAGATATTATTTTTCCATGTCTATCCCTCTTGTATGAAATCTCTTTGGGCGGAAGCGAAACTATGTAGCCTATCAAACTTATATGGCTTGGCACTGAAGAAATGAGAACCTCCTCCTTTTTTGAAGTCGGCTAAAAATCAATTGCCAAAGATCACCTCTTGAAAATAAAAGCACTTTTTTTTAGGGAAATCCACCGGAAAATTTAAATTTTCCGTTTCTACGGGAATTTTTGTATAAACTTTTGAATTTGGACTGCACCACTTCTGTCAGTTGGGTTTAGAATATTATTTATTAATTCCCCCCAGATTATTGAATATTTTGCTTTTCCTCACTTACCCCTGTCTAACGGCCTTCAACAAAGATTCAGGTTTCGTCTCTCTCTTAATATCTCTTAATCTCTCTTCGAATTCTTTCGTTTTTGTGCAATAAAGTATTAAATAAAGCTATTTTATGTATACCGCCTTGGATATTTTTCTGTAAAGTGGTGTAATCGAAATTAAAATTAATCGAAATTGAAATTAATATTGGAAAGTTAATATCTTTTTCACATAGAAAACTTCGCAGAAAGAACGCAGATTTCGAGGGATATTTAATTCCATAGTCATCATAATTCATGCTGTTTACATCCACTGTTGGGTAAATTTTCTAATAATCCATGTTAACTGAATGACCTAAAGGCCTATAGGCCTCACGCCTCTCCTTCCGGTCCTTTGCAAGCCTCATCCACAGATTTTCATCCCACCTAAGTGCTCTTGTACACAAGCGGTATGCCGCCAACGGTAGAGGCAACTGCAGCAGTCGACACATGCCGGCGGCAGACGTCGTCATATGGTGACGCTTGCAGTTGTTTGTGTTTGTATCGTGCCGCGTCCCATTTGTCAACAGCTGACGTCGACGCGTCAAAGGCTGCAGTTGCCTCGCCACTCGCGTATGAGAGCCCTAAGGCCGCGGTCACGAAGACAGCGGCGCGGGGAGCGGCGCGCCAACGCAAATCTATGCGTCTTACTTATATTAAGTTTACATCTTCCTCTTATCTTCATTATTTCTTTTGCTATTCTTAAGCTCTTGCTATGCTTTGGTTAATTTATACCGTAGTAGTACTTGTAATGGCTATGCTCTTGGTTTATAAAAACATTTGAACTACCTACCTAGGCTTTGATAGTCATTTTGTATTAGTACTAACCTAAGTTCCACTTTGGAATTCGAAGTGGAAAACTGTTATTGGCCGTAATTTAGCTAATAAGTCTTTGTATATTATATCTGTATGAATCGCTGTTGGTTTCCCAATTTTCAGTTTTACAATAAAATAAAAATAAATTCCTTGCGCCACCGCTCCCGCTGACTTCGTGACCGCGGCCTAAGTCCACGATGACATTCGACCATCGAGCGTGATCAGCCTCTTAGCTCTCGACCACCACAAACATTAATTTAATACATATTAAAATGTAATAGTAATATGCTTTATCTTCTGCATAAAATACAGTAAATAAAGCATAAATCCATTATCTCACACATTAATTTATAGATTTGCAAACAGGAAAACAATCAATGTAATATCTTGGTAATGTAAATCAAACAAAAAGTTGAATGACTTGAACGCATTGGTATGCAGTTAGATGAGTATGAGTAGTCATTATAATAACACTATCAATGGCTTTCGTAACATAGTGGTTGTATTTCCCGCTACATGTGTATTTATTCGGATCACAACCGATGAGTATTCAAAGTTTTATCCAAATCCTGTTCAGCCCTTACAGAGTGTACGAACAGGCAAACGCACACACAAAACCTTTTTCTATTATGTATTCGTGTTCTCATACACTATGACTTGATATGACCTGATAATACATAAACTCTATTATCGTTGGTTACCTTTGCTATAAAATCTTAACAATTTTTTTACCTATATCATCAGCATCATCATCATCAGCCTATAGCAGACCATTGCTGGACATTGACATGGACATTGCGCCTTGTTCTGAGCTCGACGCATCCAGCTTGTACCAGCAGAATTTCGCAGATCGTCACTCCACCTGGCCGGAGGGCGTCCTAATAGAATTAGTTTACCTATATAAAGATGTAAAATTGTAACTTTTTAATGTTTGTTTGAGCATAGCTCTCGAACCAGTGATCCAATCTGCATGAAATTTGGTAGATTAAATTTTTGCTAGTATTTAAGTTAAATTAGCCATGGAGCCATTCAGATATGAGGATACAAAAAGGCCAAAAAAATTAACTCATAATTATATCAAAAATAGTTTTTAGTTTATTTCTAGTTTTATCTAAACGAGTACCTGCATTTTTTTTTATCAAGAGATATATGAGTATGTAAGCTTTTGATATAGAAATTTTAACATGCTTTTGAAAATACCATCTCCAGGTATTTTATCTCAAAGATATTACACAAAGTAATGTCTTTGTTAGAAGCCATACTAATTATTCCTTGGCATTCATACAAAATTTGTAAACAGGATAAAATTGTATGAATTGAATTACTACGAAATTGTATAATTTTAGATCGTTTCATTGATCTAGTCGATTTATCATGCCATTACTAGAACATTCTAACATTCCTGTTGTTTATCCTTGACGAGCTGAGCTTAACTTCATTTGCGTGTACTTGCTTACTTACATAATTATGGATAACTAGCGACCCGCCCTAGCATTGCACGGCTGAAGTTATCTATACATATAATCAAAATGTAACCGATCGCTGTCTGTACATGGAAAATATCTTATCTTATCTTATTAGCCTGTCTGATCCCACTGCAGGGCAAAGGCCTCCCTTCCCTCTTTCCACACATTCAGATCTTGGGAATCAGCTTGCCAGGATACTGAAAACACGTCCAGTTCTTCACGCC
This sequence comes from Horisme vitalbata, assembly GCA_951804965.1. Taxonomy (NCBI): domain Eukaryota; kingdom Metazoa; phylum Arthropoda; class Insecta; order Lepidoptera; family Geometridae; genus Horisme; species Horisme vitalbata. Next base: position 5,835,852 of record OX638096.1, read on the forward strand.
ACCTCCGTCTGGGTCCGCCACGCGGCCGCGTTACGCCCTGTGAAACCCACTCAGTGGCGATCTTAGCCCATAACTGGTCCGGCATCCGGCAAACATGTCTGACTCAGTCCCATTTAAGTTTAGCGGACTTATGAGTTACATCGAAGATATATGAGAAAAAAATATTATTGGGCAAATTATTAATCAGATCCCGAAATATCATCAATATATTTGATCAATCTTATAATAAATTCTATCCAAAATCCGTTCAGCATTTTTCGCGCCAAACATCCAGACAAAGTCTTGCGATCCAAATTTTTTTGTAGGTTTTAGCTTTTTTATGCTTTACTGAATACACTTCTGCTAAAAAAACGTATGTACATTTTTTTTTTGCTCCTCTTTTAATATTATGTATAGATTTTTATGTGTAAAAAAGCCCAAGGTCAAACGCTAAAAGCTATGGGTGTGGATCTAAGTATTAGCTGTTTTTGGCACTTGTCAGCTTTATGTGGCTCTGTCACGTGTTAGCAATCCTAGCAGCCTGTATGCTTTGATCCCCGGTGGCTTTAGGTCTAATATCGTGTATAGAGTACTGCAGATTTTTTTAAATACTCAAACGACTGTGTTATTTAATTTAATATCCAAAATAAACCAAAAGATATTCAAAAATGATGCCAAAAATCACTATTACACGCGGACGAAGTCACGGGCACAGCTAGTACATAATATAAACCTTCCTCTTGAATCACTCGTATCTATTAAAAAATGCACCAAATCCATTGCGTAGTTTTAATGATCTAAGCGTACATAAGGACAGAGAGCGGGATGGCACTTTGTATTAAACTACGTAGTGATCGTAATAGTGAAGTGAATGTGATGAATTACGCGGAACGGAACCCTAAATAAGTATAAACGGAATAAAAAATAGACAGGATCCTACCAGTAAAAGTTCCTGGCCCCTGTAAGTCCAGTATGTACCATACTCCCACCGCACTTTGCTTGTGGTGTACCTACCTGGACAAAACATTATATGTTACATACAAAACCGTTCAGCCGCTACCGTTAGTTCTCACTCAACTCAAGTGAGAACTAACACACACACACACACACACACACACACACACACACACACACACACGCACACGCACACAAACTATCACATTCATTACCCCACTATTTACCCTTGCGCCAATCAGGTTCAACTTCTAAAAGTCTCCATTGTTTCCTAGTTACTAGAAGTTAGAACATCACCTACTTAAGTTTAGGGTACGTGGAATTCCTAATGAGGAGCTCGTTAGCGAGTTATCTTGTTATTAAGATGCATGTAGATTCGCGGGTGATATGTAAACAATGTTAAGCGGGGATAGACTTGCTTTATGCTCGTAATAGGTAATGAAATGTTGGCGTAGTGTATATTGGTTAGGGTTATGTTATGTTATGATTAATTCTGCCGATGAACTGATAATCCTTGGTGTAAACTACAAAATAATAATTATTGGTACATAACTAATACTATCTACGTAAAAATATGTAATGGGTACCTACCTAGTTATCGTAATCCTATGTAATTTATTATCAAATAAATATAAATTAGTTTATGTAGTTTATTTTTAATCTTCCTATTGGTTACATAAGCACGCACCTACCTATTATTACTTACTTTTTCCATGTAATTATCATTAGTATGTACTTTAAACCTTCTTGATTTTTTCACGTTCCCAATTTTAGTGTCAGTCATCACACTTCGGCCTCGTCTGAAAACCAGCGCTGTGCCATTCCTGCCTATATAGGTATGGGGCAGCACATGCTGATACGAGACCCATTCGACCCCACGCAATGCGACATTAGTGTTAATTTGTTTTATAACTTTAAGTGTAATTTTTTGCTTTTTTATTTTTCTTTTTTTTTAATGCTTTGAGAGTTGGTTATAACTTACAATCATGTTATAACCAACTCTGTACCTACCTATGTACCTACCTTACTTATTTTGTACGCATTGTGGTTGTGGGTCGCATAAATGGATTTTCTTTCTTATTCTTTCTAAACGAGTTCAACGCGGTTCAGCAAATATTATAGTAGGAAGTAACTATTTACCTGTCATGGTTAACTGGCAGAAAATGCTTTGTAGCCACTAATGCACCACCAATTGTACATTTTTAAAGTGCAATAAAGAATTAAGTGAATGAAATAATTTAATTTTGACTAAAACTTATTTTGACTATACATAGCTTGACACATTCAATGACTAAATGTGGTTTGGCTTACTTTGATGTTCATAAATCACCTCTCCGCTTGGTCACTGCATGGGTTATCGTTTAGTGGCATTAAGATTTGAGCGCTTCCGTGCGTCGGAAGGCACAATGTTGGTCCCGGCTTGTTAGCCGTTACGCCACGTCGCCACGTCGGAGTCCTTCGGGCAGCCTATAAACTCCGAAACCAGAGTTGGCCACTAACTCATAATAAGAAGGGAGGAAGGAAGGAAAAATATTATTACTTATTGTTTGCTTTGTATAGTGTAAGTCAAAGTAGTTTAGTAGGCACGCCCTCCAGCCAGGTTTAGTGACGATTAAAGAAAGGCTGCTGGTAGAAGCTGGATGCGTTATTGATGACAGGGCGCGACGGCGCTCATTAGGGGAAGCCTATGTTCATTTCTCCTCTGTCTTCAAACTCTTGGCAGAGTGGTCGTGGTCGTCATGACGGGGGTGGTGGCGAGCTTCACAAGTCGTCGCCATTGACACAATCCTAATGACTATAGCAGATAAATGGGATAGCCCCTTCTTCAAACAGTGTGTTCGGATATTGATGGCGTAGAATTCTATACTATCATTGTACGAACACAGTGTAAAGTTTCCTATACATTCATGTGCATATTGATACTAATATTATTTTTAAGTCTACTATAATTCCTACTAACTACTATGAATCTTTGTCTGAAATAAATGAATTATTATTATTTATTGTTATTATTATTGCTGTTGCTTACCTCGTGCATTGGTGGAGTGGCCCATGTTCACTAGTGGACTGTTATAACCTGATGATGACATGTTTTTGCATGCGGTTTCGCTCACGTGCTACTCAGATGAAATGTAGTTTTTATCTATTATATATTTCTAGAACTATATAATAATGTTCAAAACATCTCAATCTGTTTTGACATGAAGGGGGCAAGAACCATATATTCAAACTTTCGCATTTATAAAAGTTCGTATGTTTCAGTATGCAGAAAAAAGTTTTAAAATACTTTTTTAATGGAGAGGGTATGACACGTTTCGCACGGTGACCTCCCTCGCAACAAGCCGCAATTGAGATGGAACACGTAAGCATTTTAAATCAAAAGAAACAATATCCAGCAGGTACCTAACCTAAATTATATCGAAGTCAAGACCCCGAATTTTAATACCCGCTCCGAGCTATTGCTTATTACCGCTCTGGCGATTTGCCAGAACTAATAAAGTGAAATGGTGGTGCTTAATGTGTCTTCATTGGTTTTAAAATATTCCAGTTTCGTTTCGTTATTGATATTGAGCTGGCTTCCCGCGGTGCGTGATTCTGCGATGATATTCTGTGATATCGCGCGCATAGCGGACAACCACGGACAGCCACGCACCACGCTCAAGGCTCTTCCAATGGTGCGTGTATCTCTGTGATTCGAAGCTATATAGTAATTCCATAATGCAAAGTGAGAGGGAACGTATCGCTAAACCTGCGGCTCTTGTAGTATTTTGACATGCTCGTCTGTTTTTATGCGGACAACTAAATAAATAAATAAATAATGCGGGACGTAATCACATAGAATCATGTAGCCCCAAACTAAGCAGAGCTTGTATTATGGGAACCACATGATTGATATACTACACATATATATATTTTTTGTAAATACATACATATCATACATAGAAACACCCAGACTCGAGACAAATATCTACAGAACATGCAAACATTTGTTCCGCAGCGGGAATCGAACCCGCAACCTTCTGCGTATCAGGCGGACCTTCGCCCACAGCGCCACAGAGGCCGAATTTCAGACAGACTTGCCGCGGATCGGACGCACCGCGACGGACGTGTCTGCGATACCACGGACGATACTCTTCCCACGGTGCGTCGGTGCGGGTTGGTCCGCGTCCGTCCGCAACATCACGCACCGTGAAGAAACCTTTACACTTTTCGTTATTAACTTCGCACGGGCCCACTAAACCAACGAAAAATAGCACGCGCAAGTATTTTGTCCTATTGGCCGCCCACTCGTCAAACTTTTTATGAGCTAAGGAGCTTACAGGCAGCAACGCCCGACTACGTGAATTTGATAAAAACTTGAATATGAAATTCCTGCATATAGAAAGCCTTTAAAGTTTAGGGAGTGGGTGTACAACTTATTCAAAGGCTAGAATAAACTTTTTCTGTGGAATGAACGGTGGCTAACGCACCGGCGCGGCAGCTTCATTTGGACGGAGCTGGGGACCCATTTGACATTTAAATCTCCAGGCAAGATAAAGACGCAATTTACATCACAGATAGACAAACGGGTAAAAGACTAAAGGCATTTCAAAAAATCATTAGGCCGTAACATCAAAGATCCAAGTTCGATATCGCAGTGTTCACTTAAACTAGGCTAAACTGTAACCACGTTCTCCAAGCTCTGTAAGCCTAGAACGACAGATGTCTGCCGATCTATTCAAATCCAGATAAGCTTTAATCGTACCAGAGATGTGGTCCGATTTTAGAAAGCCGGAGTCTAAGTTTCCAAAGATTCTAGCTTTGCTTAAAGACCCACTGGGGTGGATTTATGTGATTCCAGTGCACGGGACAAGATTGCAGGAAATCGGTGGAAGGAAAGGGCTCGCGTCTATTCGTGTAATACCGGGAACCTATCTATGAAATAATTGCTTGTAGATTTCCTTATTACTTCTCTCTAGTATTACTGTTATGCCTACAGAAAAACATTAATTACTAGGGGAGGGATAAATAAGTGCAAGTAGGTATTTTACAAGAACACTAACGGCCGACTACAAAAGCGCCCTCTGATAATTCACTCTGTGTGAATCGCACTTTAGATTTTTTCTTTGCAAACAAAGAGGCAAAACGCGAACCTATGTCTTAGAAAAAAAATTAAAAAGTAGAATTCAAATGAAGATTGAGCCACGTTGGTCATTCGGGTTAGGGATCGCAGGACACAGCTTCTTGCACTGCCGACGCTGCTGCTCGTAGGCGGTCAGTTAATTCAGCTAAGCCGATGTTAGGCTGTCCTATGCCGCATTCAGCCGGCAGTCAGAGCCGCGTTTATTAGTTAGCAGGGTGCACCACGGGCAGGTGAGGTTGGCTTGGATTCCTGAAGATGAAGATTATAACCCCTTACGCCCCATAACTGTACCATATTACCACATGTGACTTTCATAAGAAATTGGAATACTTACCTTGTACTATCGTCGACAAAAGGCCCAGAATGGCTTGTAGCGCCGCATGAAGTAAGTACTATCGTCTTTAACATGTAATCAGTTTCCTGATAATACATTTTCGAGGTAGACAATAGACTTTAGTAGTATCAATAGAGATTCAACCGCATACCACACACGTCAGTAGCAGGCTAGCCTAGGGATGATGCGGTGGAGAAGAGCTTCGCCACAAATACATTGTGGATTTGTGGTCACAAAATATCCACGAGCCATGGGTTTTGTGGTAATAATTAGGTATGGCAGGAACAATGTGGATCGGATATTGTTAGTTGAGGGACATGATATACACAGGGAAACCCCGTATTTGTCTTGTATAATAAAATGTTGAATTTGTTTTGTTTAATAAAAGGTATCCATCACAAAGTTTTTAAGTGTATATCAGTCATGTAGTACTCATAACACAAGCTCAGCTTACTTTGGGACTACATGAAGTTGTAGGCTAGATAATAATGTCCAGTATTATTTATTTATTTATCTATCTCAATGTTGCTCGGTAGTCAATACTCTATCGCAATGCCCTAAGCCATTGAATGGAGAGGTTCGATTAGAAAGACATCAGGAAGGTATAAGGAGCTACCGGCATAATAAAGTCAATAAAAATCTAAAAACAAATAAACGGAATAGCTATAAAAGTATGGACTTATCCACAAGCTATTCAAGATTTTAAATTATGACGATACTTAGACCCGTTGCACAATTGGATAGTGCGCTGCTAGCTTTAGGAAAAGTTAAGGGTTCGAGTATGTACTTGGTTCGAAAATAATTTTGATAGCATAAACAAAATTATAATCAGAAAAAAAATCACACTTTTTACTTTTTCCCTCGGTAGAATCAAACTATAAGACGATTACGAATATTTAAACCTGTCCTATCGTAAACTTATCGTGAAATTTTAACGAATGAGAAAGCGTGATTCGAAATGATTCGTCACATGCTTTGGCTCATCTGACCTTTGGATCATCGGCAAAAATTTTTCGTTTCGCTTATACAATATATCTGGTTAAAGTAAAGTAAGTAAATAAAAATCTCTTTATTCCGTAGGAACCAAAGTACACTTTGAATCGTATTTTTTTTTAATTTACACTAATTCGTACCACAACCAAACAGAAGATTGGCGAAACTTTGCTTGGCTTACTATAATAATAGTCAAATTAATTAAGGAAAAACGTCATGTACCTACACTCAGATAGGTAAGTTTATAGGTACTCAGATAGGTATAATCTATGAATTCTTCATAGCTATAAAAGGTCTGCTCAGTAAACCACCGTTTTAATTTTTAGTTTTAAATAAATACATACTTGGAGCCTGGGTCACAGTCTCAGGGAATTTATTGTAGACCGTCGGTCCCATATAATAATTGGAATAAACATCTCAGCCGGCTTCCAACACTACGAAAAGCACATTCCTACATCACATTCTATAAATTCCAGATATCTTTCATCTAACCGACAGTCTGAGACGAGTGTAAGATGCAATCTCCTGATGGAACTTGGATTTTCAGGTAATCATTATTACAATCGCTTTTCAGCTTGATAATGTTTTTTACGTCAGTTGAATAAACTAAAACCTTAATAATAGTATTTTAATAAAAAACGTGTTTCAAATTATGATAGTAAGTACTACTTTTTAAGTTCTAACGTGATCTACGATGCAATGCTTTGAGATAGGTAATGGTTACTACATGATATTAAGTGAGCCATGTGCTTGTTCCATCTTCAGGACCCATAAAAACCCCGCTGCTGTGATGGGTTCGAAGGAACTCATTGTCAACGAGTTATTGGCATTCATTCAGAATGCCATTGATACTATGGACGAAATCAGCATCCTGCAGATCTGTAAAACCAACTTCAAGGAGGAGGAAATTTGCAGTGGCAAGGCGCTGATCTTTCAAGCGCTCGGCAAGACTGCCCAGATGCCGTCCCGTCGGAGGGATGGAGGTGAACGGAGTCTCCAGGATATCATCACCCTGTTGAAGGAGACGGACCCTGATGACGTGCCGGATTTCGTCGCAAAGGAGCTGCATAAGCTCCCACCGGTGGGATTCGACCACGTTGACGTCACCAGGTTGCTGAAGGACATCATGTTCCTGAAGACGAGCCTGGCCGAGGTACACGTAAAGTTGGCAGCTTCTGATGATGCCGTCAGTGCGCTACGTGCTGAATTATTATCATTACAAAATAGTAGTAATAATTCAGTAAGTAGGTCATCGGTCATTGCCGCTAGTAATGTGAACTTGCGTCGCGGTGCGCAGAATGCATCGGTGTGCAGTTTCACCTCAGCGGAATTCGCTGACACGGTTGAGTCACCGGTCGTCGCTGCGCATGAGTCGCCGAGAGCCCCCGCCCCCTGCGCCGTTTCATCACCCGCGGAGAGGCCGACACGTGTCACGTTGCCTGCTCCTCAACGTGCCTACGCGGCTGCAGTGGCTAGCCGACCTGCCACACCTCCAAAATCGAAGGGGACAAGCGAAAATATTCGCAAAATATTCGTATATATTTATATGGGCCGTAGGATAAGTAAAACACCATCTGTATTTATTCTATTGTAGCCTGAAATAAAGTTTATATTATTATTATAAAAATACAGTAGTATTATTATATTATATCTTACTTCGGTTTTCTTATAAATCATAATAATTAACCGTATAATCTATTGCTGTCTAATAGAATAGCTTTATAAATGTCAAAGCTGGCAGACGAACAGAACGGCCACCTGATGGGAAGAAGTCACCGCCGCCCATGAACACCTGCATCACAGAGGCGAAACTGATGCGCTGCCGGCCCTTGAGGAAATGGCCAAGCCCATATTTTGAATGTGTTAGCCTTATGAGCATAGTAGTTTCAGTTCCTACAGTTTCTTAACTTTTTGACGAGACTAATAATAGTGATAGGAAACAACTGGCTGGTAGTGTAATAGTGATAGGAAGATCAGGCGACCACGTTTGTTTGTGGTGCCTCGCAGCAGAACCAACCTATTGGGCAAGGCACTTTTAACACGCACCATTATTACACTCAATCTGGTCGCGGAAAAAATAGATATTTTCCAAGCTTCGCTGGACGAATTCGTAAAAAAGGCAAAGGCAACGTTATATATACTGTGTTATAATTAAGAATAGAAGTGTTATTATGTATGTTTTTTGATTGTAAGACTACACTATTTTATTAGGTGTATCCTGTAATGATAGTTGTAAGTTGAATAATAAATATAAATATAAATAAATAAATAAATAAATTTCATAGATTCAAAGTAAGTTTTCTTTTATTATAAAATCGATAAAACAAAGTATACCAACATTTTTGTATTCAACAAACAAAGGCGAGCAGAAATGAATATAATACCTTATGGTACTATATCGCTTTAAAGTTACTCGTTAGACGACCGTCTATCAGCACGTGCTATTTGGTGTGACATGGTACGTACTCAACTATATGAGCTAACATCTTGATCTAATCCATTCCAGGACTGAGTGATATTCAATAACTCACATTCAATACACAATGTGTATTACACATTCCCCCGTCAGAAGTACCTAGGTAAGTTTATTCAATACAATTCATAGAGAATTCTAAAGACGTGTTTACACCGTGCTCGCTTATTGAATATCGTCGATTTCGGTCCGGGGCGTTGATGTGAATGCACCTTTTGTGTCGTGAATTGTGTCGCAGGTCGCGTAGAAAAATTGGAAAATTTAACATATTTTTATGCTAGACTCAAGTTATACCTAGGCTTGTAAATATTCATATATTCGGTTAAGGATTTTGTTTTGAATGATTGAATTTTTATTTTGAAAATATTTACTCTTTTATAATTGCGAAAATGAGATTATTTGTGTTTTACGCTTTCACGCTTTAAAATGTTGTCAAAACGTTTTCAAATAAAAGACGGGTACCTTTCATCCAAAAAAAGTTCCCACGAGATAAAAAACTAAAAGACGTGGTTGGAGTTTTTAAACAGCCCAAAACCCAAAAAAACACGGTAAAACGTATCTTCGGAAGCTCAGAAAAGCTCATGTTTAATTTCCACTGATACAGCTCAACCATTCAAAATGATAATCGAACGGTATAACCTATCCGAAAAAGTCTTGATTCTGTCATGAAAATGGATAAGTACCTACCGGGAAAGGTTACGAATGACAAGTTGAAGAAGAGCCAGTCCAAGTGGGGCGACTTCGCGCGAGTCGAGTTAGCTATTATACACAGTAGCACTTATTATAAATGCAAAAGTTTGGATGGATGGAAGTTTGTTACCCAATCCCGAAAAACTACTACAAATTTTGATGAAACTTGGAACATAATATATCGTTCGAGACCTGTATTAATATTATAGTTTATTTGTTTCGGGTACAACACGAGTTATCCTATACCCTATATATTCTATACATTATATATTTAGTGTCCAGTACTAAGATTAGCAAGTCCAGCGCTGATTTGAAAGAAAGAAAGAAAGTAAGAAAATTAATTTATTCGGCCCACAACCACAATGCATACAAAATAAGTAGGTAGGTACAGAGTTGGTAAGACTTACAATACAAAGAATAAAATAAGAAAAAAACAATATAGAAGCAAAAACAAAAACATACTTGAAAGTTATAAAAAATTAACACTATTATTTCGCATTGCGTGGGGTCGAATGGGTCTCGTCTCAGCATGTGCTGCACCATACCAAGGCAGGAATGGCACAGCGCTGGTTTTCAAACGAGGCTGAAGTGTGATGACACGAAAATCGGGAACGTGAAAAATAAACTATACATGAACTAATTTATATAAATTGGTTAATAAATTACTTAGGATATGATAAGTAGCTAGGTACATATTACATATTTTTACGTAGATAGGATTAGATAGATACCAATACTTATATTTGATTTGTAACATAGTATCAATCAAGACCAGCACTAACCTCGCGCTCTCTAAGAAACTATACGTGCTAGATTGGTCATGAAATTATATTCATCAAACTTCCTACTTCCACTGCAACGGCAGTATGCGTTAGAGCATGCCTTTGCGCGCATTGAGACTGGTGGAGCAGGTTCTTAGAGGTTTTTAATAGAGCACGACTTCTCAAGTTACCGTCGTAACTGCTAATGCTGTCGCAGCCTTGGACTCTATGGGCAGTCTTGTAGTAAGGACATTGTTATGTTCTCAGGGCTGGTATGTCTTATCTTGTAAACACTTGTTGCTTGTGATGCGCTTGTTGTGACACCCTGTAATTACGGGTGCACAGATATATAAACAGATATAAACATACTTATAGTTATAACACTTTGAGTGCTCAAAACACAGATGCGTATTTCTGGACGACGTTGGTCTTCCTCAGTTAACGTGTTAAGGAAAATACACTTTTAGATTATCTCGTACCAATTCAATTTTCTGGGCAAGAACTTATTCAAACTATTTCGAATTAGCTAAATTTGTTCCGCCGTTCTCTGATGCGCTTATCAATGATGAACATAATCACGATTACCTATTATAAATGTAAGTTTGTGTTAATGTGTTAGTGAGTGTGTGTTAGTATGTTTGTTCCCACTCAACTCCGTAACGGCTAAACGAATTTGTATGAAATTAGGAATAAGAACAATTTATTCATATTCATATACCAACAATCTCCACCACCACATCAGCCTATATCAGTCCACTGCTGGACATAGGCCTCCCCTAATAAAGGGGGATATACCCATAATCCCCACGCTGGGCATGCGGGTTGGGGATCGCAGGGCACAGCTTCTCGCACCACCGACGCTGCTGCCCGTCAGTGGCCAGGGGCTTTAGCTGTGCCGATGTAGGCTTTGCTATGCCGCAATCAGCCGGCCGCCAGAGCCCCGTTGGTTATTTAGCAGGGTGCACCACGTGCAGGTGGGGTTGGCTTGGGTTCCGAAGATAGGGGTTGGAACCCTGTACACCAACAATCTGTTACACGTAAAATCAGATATAGAGAGAACTCTAGGTCCATGGGGACCAGGGGCTCACAAAATTTTCAAAGACTTGGCAGAGCACTTATTGGAGACCACGCGTCGGAATGGTGGTTTCTATTTGGGCCAACGGATTGCCTTGCTATCCAACGTGGCCAACATTCTGGGCACTCTACCGTGTGGTGACGGTCTGTATTTTTGATAGGCTATTTTGTTTTAGTAATAAGTAGGTACTTATTTTGTCTAATATGTAGGTATAATTATTTGTTAAGATCTTGTAATTGTACTGTTGTGTATTTTATGAGAGAGGAATATCAAAGTTTGTGACCTTCATTCTTTAATTCTTTTTTGTACAAAGAAACATAATACAGGAATAAATAATCTTAAATGCTATGTACTAAGGCAAGCTTAAAGAGTTTTATGACAGCAAATCTTCATTAGCACATAGGTTTCTTATCCCGGTAATACGGGTCCGCGGAAGTTAGTAATTTATAATTCGAACAGGTATATCACGACGTTTTTTTTAAATAGTATATTAGTAGCCAAGGGCTGTAAGGCATCAATTGCAGCCCGAGATATTTATCTATAGTTTGAGAGTGCAATTGTTTCTTACACCCGAGCTAACTATTCTGCTTTACATCTCGATTGTGAGGTAAGTAGAAAAAAACCAGCATTACAAGAATAAAACATTTTTAATTTTTTTTCATGAACGAAATTGAGCTTCTCCGTTCGATATTTAAAATTGATGACTATTATACTCACACGAAGACAAGGCTGAATAGCAAAGCGACCTCTTTGGTCATTGGGCTGAATGCATGATGTCTATTGCCAGTATGATGGTTAGATGTATGCGAACTTTTTGAAAGAAAGAAGTGTTTTTTTTAAATTACTTACCGCCCTAGGGCTTTTCTAGCTACATTATTACCCTAGAGCGCTAATTAGTCACCTACAAGCCCCATTGGGAGGTAATAAGAACCTACTTACCGAACATGAGAGATGTAAAAGTTTTTTTTTAACTTGCATTGTAACTATGTATGTTGGGGCAAATCTTGCAACTCAATTTTGAGCAGATATTCAACCGCTTGAGCTGAAACTTTGTTTACACGTTTAGTTTCGGTGACAATGCATGTTAAGCTGTGTGACGTAATTCTAAATTCAACATGTGTGGAGCACCCAAGGTGGCAGACTAGTTATTTTTAATGCATTCCTACAATATGGGCACCAAATGAAAGGCTTTGCTGAGAGGAATACGAAAAATATCTTCTCTAAATCCAATATGGCGTACGGCCCAAGATGGTGAACTAGTTATTTTTTGTGCACTCTCAAGATACGGGTATCAAATGAAAGGGTTTGCTGAGAAAAATACGAAAAACAAACTGACTTCACTCTAAATCCAGTGTGGCCGTCTAAGATGGGAAACTTGTTAATTTCTCAACGACTCCTATAATATGGGTATCAAATTGTAGATTTTGCTGAGAAGAAAACAAATAAACTGGCGTCTGCGTTCAACCCTTTGTCTACTTATTGAAGAACCTAAAACTGTAAATTAACAGGCAATCGACCAGTCAACAATGACGCTTTAAATTAAATTATAGATTGAGAAACATTAAGATACAAAAACACAGTAATAACTAAAAAAATAAATAATAAATTATTAGTAAAATACACTTAAGAGCAAGCTTTTACCTACATTACTTTTTTATTACTGTGTTCTTGTATTTTTTTTGTATTGGTGTTGTGTGCAATAAAGTGTTTATCTATATATCTATCTATTTATCTTTTATTTAAAGCTCTAAAAAGATAAAAATAATTAAATCAAACCGATCAATTTATTACATCACACAATTTATATGATATAAAAGCTTGTCTCGAGTTTTACTTGTATAGATAAAGAGAATACAGTAATTATGTAAATTGATCTTGATCTATGTATAAATCTATACATGTAAATATCGTGACAAGCTTTTATATCAAATGTGTAATTTAATAAATTGATCGGTTTAATTTAATTTAAAGTTTATTTTTATCGTTTTAGAGCTTTAAATAAAAGCTGGTTTTTAAGTGTTTTTTGCTTATACGTTTTTCTATTTTTGTTGTAGTGCATGCACGTTCACATATAAGTATAGTTTTTTTTCTTAACTTAACCTTATCAAAACTTATCAGTGGTGTTCGCTGTATGCCCTTTAAAGAAGAAGAAATAAAATGAAATAGTTTTATTCAGAATTCCTCCAAAGTTAGTGAAAGCAAACAAGGCACTATTCTCTTGCACAAACGAACGGCAGAATTAAACAAGCAAACAAATTAAATAAAGAGTTGGAACTGCGAGTTTGTGCGGATCTTAAGTGTCTTTGGATTAAACTCTAACTGACTATAATTAATGCTTCCTTTATTCAGTTGGGTTTGTGCTTATTGGGACCTCCGTTTTTTTCTTTTTCTGCCTCTGAATCTAAATTGGTAATTTTGTATGGGAATTACCACTTCGGATTACAAGTTTCGAGCAAAATAAAAAATTTCTATAGCACACTTTTGACATAATACCAATTCCCATGTTTATATCTTATCTCTAGCGTTATATCTTATCGTATCTTAAGATATTGTAGAAACAGGCTGTAAGTATAACTAATATTTTTTTCTCTAACATTACGAACGCTTTCTTTATCAAATAGCTTTGGGCTGGCTTACCTCTGCAACTTATCTCCTCCAGAATATATAGACAAGTTTCAGAGATAGAAAAAAAAATATCGATTGGAAACTCATATATACATATACATATACTCATATTGTACACAGCATCATCGACCTGTAACCTTTTGGGTCTCAGGCGGGCCTTCGCCTACTGCGTCAGAGGCCGTCAATTACGTACGAGTATAAACTATTTAAAAATCTTGCAATCGTTCCAATCAATCATCAGCATCATCATTCACAAAAGTCTACAGCTGAACATAGGTCTCCCTCAAGGAATTCCACGAAGAACGGTCTTGAGCCCTCTCCATCCACCGATTTACCTGCAATCTTGGCGATGTCGTCGGTCCATCTGGTGGGGGGTCTCCCTACACTTCGTCTTCCAGATCGTGGTCGCCATTCGAGAACCTTTATTCCCCAACGGTTATTGGTTCTACAGGCTACATGGCCTGCCCACTGCCACTTCAACTTACTGAGTCAATCAATTCAATGAAACAACTTTAAAAGTGGTGAAAAACAAATTTATATCGGGTGCCTAAAACGTCTATCGAAAACGAAAAGTACGGCACACCAAATAAAAATCTGTTGTGTGTAAAAAATATATAACCAGATAAAACAATATTTCAAGATTGAAAAACTCTACGGGCTGGACTGCTCGCTGCATGCAAACATTGCTGGTTTTTTATTTTATTTATTTTAAATAGCGCCAATCAGTACTATATTTATACAAATTTTACAATGGTTTTAAACATTTTATATTTCCGTTGTGGCATTCCGCCAGCACTTCGGTGATTACCGACCAACTGTCAGGAAATGAATGTTTTCATGCATTGAGAATTTAAAAATAAATGTCCCTTTTAACATGCATATCTACCACAGCTATTACTGACGACCTCTGTGGAGCAGTAGGCGAAACCAGAGACGCAAAAGGTTGCGGTTTCGATTCTCCCCGATAGACAAATCTTTGTACGGTCTTCACATAGTTATTTTCCCACGACTTAGTTTGCTGCCTCAGGAGTTCGTACGAAAGGCATCGATAACGTCGTCAACGTTTGCGAGGCCTGCCCCGGAGGCCTTGCCCATCTGCAGGTGACTTGGATGACGATCGATACCTATCTATGCTTTAAGCGATAAGACCGCCCATTTTACCTACATTACTATTTCATTTATCTGTTTTTGTAAATTTTTCATTTTTTAATTTGTGTTGTGTGCAATAAATGTTTCATCTATCATCTATCTATCAGGGTATACGGTAGGTTATATATCAAAAAACTTAATGAGTAGAAAGTCAGTGATGTGTCCCAAAAACTTGTTATCTTCAACGTATTTGTTACGTAACGAATTGAATATGAATTATGCAGATTATCCTACACTAAGTGTGGAAAAAGCACTCGTGGCGTGGCTTATTTCTAGCCAGTCATCTGTGTTAACACTCCGCCTAGTCACTACTTGAATTGGTGACTGTTTATTAAGATCCGTGTGCTTCTGTGCTACATAAGGCATCTTATGATGTTAGTACGGGCTGTTTCAGTCGCTAAGCTATTTATTTATTTATCTTCACTATAATAATATAAAAATATTTAAATATAATATTATAAAGAGGAAAAAAAATATTTTTGTGTGTGTGTGTGTATGATTGTAATGATTAAACTCAAAAACTACTGCGCCAATTTCAAAAATTATTTCACCGTTGGAAAGCTACATTCACCCTGAGTAACAGAGGCTATATTTATTGCTAGAAAATATTAGGGATCCTTACTAAGACTTAAGTAATGCAACCCAAGGTGTAAAAAAGTCCACCCATGCGAAGCCGGGACGGGCCGCTAGTTTACAATAAATGTAATAAAATAATAAATAATGCTACGAGCATTTTCTATTAGCCAAACCTGTGGTTTGTTTTTAGATTGTGGTAGGCGTGCTATAAAATTTAATCTTAAAATTTATAACAAAAAATTTTAACATACTATTTCATAGATAATAGCCATGTCGGAGATCTTCGGATGGTCTTAAACTCCGACACCAGAGTTGGCCACTAACTCATACGAAGAATAAGAATGTGGAAAGGTCCTTATTATTTTTGTTTCTTTTGTTTTAAGAGAAATTGAATTTTATTTCAATTCAATTTATTTCTCAAAACGCACATAAACATTCCACATTAATCACATGATCATGTTAAATTATACAACTCTTCAACTCTGAAACCATCAAACTTCATAATACATTCCATAGATTGTTCTTACAATCGATTTAATAAGAAAATGTATTAGAAGTATCTAACCACTCGACCAAGTCGCCTCACATTGATTTACGATCTCTTACACGAATTGGATTTAGCGGTCCTAGGATCTTATTGAATCGAGTTTTTGACATTGACTTTCGACTTTTTATCGGACACTCTTTTTATTCTAAGTAGAAGCTTCTGTGTACGGCTTTATTCGTGGTATCAGTATACCTACCAAGGTGACACAATCTAAAATCTAGTTGCATGATGGTTGCATCCAAATCCGTTCAACCGTTGAGTAGGAACAAACATACTAAGAAACACAGAAACGTTCACATTATTTTTATACCTGAACATTGAACTAGCACATGGCCTACCTAATGATGAGGTAACCATTACTTAGAACAAAGTATTGCTTCGTAGACCACGTATATTTGGAACATGCCCTACGATGCAACGCTCTGCGTCGATCAATTTAAGGAATGAAGGTGCTATGAAGGCCTAATGTGCATGTAATATCACCAGCGCTCACGCCCTTCAAACGTAATGTGATAAATAGGTGGTACTTTCTTGGATGAACCCTTCACAAAGATTTCTACAATTCTTCAAAGATGACTCTCTCTCTCTCATATGACTTAGATGTAGAGAGGGAGCGCAGGGCATTGTCAGTTAGAGCGAACATGTTGGCCCGCAGATTCGCACGTTGCAGTACGGCTGTAAAAATCAGTCTCTTTATGCTTTAATGATGGAATGACCTGCGCGTCCAGTATAATAATGGATTCAGAGTACTAGGGCTGCCCCGCTTCTGTAGCGCTTCCGGGATGTTTGCAGTCCCGCGTTGATGACTTTTACGCTATCATCCGCAATAGAACAACATTCCTTATGCGCCGGGTGAGGGGCGGTACCAGTAGCTATCTAAAACTGATAGCTGGAAGGCTGGACATAGACTGCGATTTTATGAGGACGCACACACATAGTGCCATGCAACTGTAAATGCAATGTCCCATCCACTTACAATGTTTATATTGTTTTTAAACCTAAGAACTAAGCTGAAATAAACATTATTGAGGTGAATCTCGTGAATCGTTTACGTTTTGTCAAGAGTGGTGTTCTTATTGTGTAGGTATGAAAGAAGTGGATGGATATGAAAGATATGCGACTGCTCGTTTGGCTAGTTGTATTAGACTCTTTAAAATAAACATAGTTTACTAGAAGTCTAACCGATACCGAGTTTTTGAGTGGAGGCCGCGGCTTGTCAAACGTAGGGAGGATCGTGGTTGAGTGACGGCAAAAGGCAAGTAGATGCTGGAAGCGTCGAGCTGAGGACAGGGCGCAATGGCGCTTTTTCTAGGAGGCCTATGTCCACCAGTGGACTGCTATAGGCTGATGATGATGATTGAGTAGTGGAACCGCACGGTGTGAACGAGATATGTACGTCAATGGATAAAACCTGAATAAGGTAGATAATGGGCTCTTTTCTTATTTAGGTCAAGTTTATTTCGATCCAATATGTTTATTTAGAGAACAAACAGAACAGATAACAAAAATAAACAAGTCTCATCTTACATTATCATTGGTAGATTAGGGATTAATTCGAAACTTGGATGAAGTTTGTGGAACTTTTGAAGCGAGAACGCAATCATCATCATAATATTTGTAACTGTTTTGTGATAGTTCAGACTTTTGTAAACGTCTTCAAAAAAAGGAGCACGTTCTCAATTCGGTTGTTTTTACGTTTTTTTTTATTATTTCACGACAGACTTCATCGAGAGCTTTTTTTAAACTTTCTGTTTGGCGCTCGGCGAAGCAACACGTCTGCGAAGTGCCAAAGGCGGACAGAGAGTCAATCATTTCTTGAGGATGCTTTATGGGGAAGGCAAAACATTGCCGAATTATTGTTGGATTTTTGTCAAATTCGTCAACAAAACTTAGCTGTATTTGCACTAAATATTTTGTCTTTGGATTCTCTACGAATGATCATCATCTGAAAATGATGAAATTCCATGTTGTGTCGACCATAGAGAGGGATAAGAGCAGGTGGATCTATATCTCTTTGTATGAGCCTGTCTGATCAATATCAACAACAGCCTTTTCAGACCACTGCTGGACATAGCCTATCCTATAAGAAGGGGATATGCTCAAATTCCCACGCTGGGTAAGCGGGTTGGGGATCGCATGGCACAGCTTCCCGCACCGCCGACGCTGCTGCCCGTCGACCGCCAGGGGACTTAGGTGCCGATTTAGGCTGCGCTATGTCGCAATGAGCCAGGCGTCAGATCCTTGTTCATTATTTAGCACGGTGCATCACGTTCAGGTGAGGTTGGCTTGGGTACCGAAGATGAATGTTAGAACCCCGTACACCCCATCTGATCATTTCCGGGCAAAGTTCTCCATCTTTCAACACTTCCCTATCGTGAGAATCTGCTTACCAGTATACCGAAAAACCGTCCAGTGGCTTGAGTGCGAAGAAAATACCTCACGTCAAAGATTGCGTTAACTATATTTTTGTATAGAGATTTCAAGGTTTTACAAACTTCACGCTAGGGGCACTGCTCCATTTTCATACAAAAATATAGTTAACGCAAACTTTGACGTTAGGTATTTTCTTCCCACTCAAACCACAGTTTGTAACGCCGTCTCCGTCTGACAGCATAATGCTCTGTGGAACCCGCTCGGTAGGCTGTAGGCTCAGTAGGATGATGATGATAATTAAATACCATTAAAGCGAGAGCTCCATTACCTTCTTGAGTGTTTAAAACTCACTTAATGCCGCAAGATTAACATTTTCGTGGAAATGGAAAACCAATGACAAACTTGAAAATTAATCAGAAAGAGAATTTGGAACGGCCTGGCTTTATTACTTTTTACTTTAGGTTACTGCAAGGGTAAGATGGTTAATAGACAATATTTTACTTGTAGCTCAAAAAAAATGTACTCTTTAACACTAATGTCTTCTTGTGTTTAGTGTGAAATATATTAAATCTCAGTAATAATATAAATTCGAATTTTTTTATTTTAGTGTATTTGTGTGTTATTAGATATATGTTCCCACTCAACTCCGTAACGGCTGAATGCATTTGGATGAAACTTTAATTAATACATACCTTTTTTGTGACCTGAATTAATACACCTTACGAGTGGAGCCACCGGCGAAGTTGTATTCATAAATATAAATTGATTAGTTGTAATTTTCGAAAGGAAGCTACTGTAATCTAAAAAACCGGCTAAGTGCGAGTCGGGGTCGCACACGAAGGGTTCCGTACCGTTGTATGGGAGTCCCACTTTTTAAAAATTAACCTATACTGTCCCACTGCTGGGAAAAGGTCTCCTTGCAAGACTTACGATCGCTTGCTGACTCCCACCAGTTAGCGCGAAAGGCGATGTCGTCACGCCAACGCTTCCGAGACCTGCCCCGACGTCTTCGCCCATCTGCAGGTATCCATTGGGTATCGATCGATGCCCATCTATCAGGTTGCATACGGCTCACGTGACCCGCTTAAATCCATTTCAGTCTAGAACTTTTGTCGCCTCTATCCGCTATAACGGTTCTTAATCGCAGCATCGTGTTGCGGATCCTATCTCTATCCTCTTAAATATTAATTTTATGTTTTTAGTATTTATTGCTATAGAGGCAACACATCAACTGTGAAAATTCTAATTGTCTAGCTATCACAGTTCATGAGATACAAGCTGCCCCCTTAGCATTCTGTTTTTATGTCTACTGTACGATAAAGAAGGCAACGTGTAATTTCATGATAGTGGGCCTCCCTGCATCTCTATTTCTCCTTATTTCTCTTTTTTCCCCCAAAGGCTCGTTTTTCTAATTCTTTAGATAAACATGCTTTAAACATTCAATAAGTTGCTACATCTACACCCAAAATAAAGTTTTCTCTACTCTTCCATCCATGAAACCTTGTCTACAGTTCTTGTGCTAAGCCGGCTGGTGAAGGACAGACAGACAGATGGACAGTGGAGTCTTAGTAGTACCCGTTTTTACCCTTTGGGTACAGAACCCTAAAAAATGCGAATGTGAGTTTGTTTGGTTGATTCACTCTACTCAACCTATCATCATGAAATTTCACCTACACGTTGTCAGGGATACAGAAAAGGACTTAAGATACCTTTGTTCCAGATAGGGCTTTTAAAAAAAAACCGACTTCAAATAAATCACTTCTTACTTCTTGCGCAAAAAAATTTTGAAAATCGGTTCACAATTGACGGAGATATTGGTGATAATAGGGCGAAAATTACAAGTGAGGATGAGGTTTTTTGAGTTTTCCGGGAAAAGTACCAATTCCTCAGGAATAAAATTTATATGGGACCACCTGTAAAGTATACTCTTTTAAACAAAAAAAGAATTTTGAAAATCGGTCCACAATTGACGGAGTTATCAGTGAACATACATAAAAAATTTAAAAAAAAAGGTTCCGACGAATTGAGAACCTCCTCCTTTTTGAAGTCGGTTAAAAATAGTGCAGTTCCCGAGGGCAAAAAAAAACATTGAAAATATCTACATTTATGCAAGTGAAGCCGTGGGAAAAAGCTATTCTAGAAATATTATAGTTTTACTATGGTTCTACTGCCAACAAATTTATCAATCGTGTAGGCAGGCATGTAGGTACTTTGCTTGCATACAACGCTCACATAAAACTTTTCGGAAACTTCTTTGAACTAAATTAATTTGATGTAAAAACTGTCATAAAACATAATATTCGAAATAAAACGGTTTGATATTATTAATACCTATCATCAACCGAGCTTTGTATACTCAGCTACAAAAATAAACGTTTCAAACTACTAGTAGGTAGATCTTTAAAAATCTGGAAACTATACAATACAGAGGAAAATGATTGGACATCATAAACAAGATGACACCTGCATTATAAACATTATCGAGGGAAAGGCTAACCTTTGAAAGCATGGAAGAAGAAGACGAAGAATAAGCTCATGTATAAGGAATTGAAAGAGACCGCAATGTAAAGAGCTAAACGGAGATAATTGCATCACTACACCGTCAAGAGATTAATAATATTATTTATAGACCTTGTACCTTTGGATAAGGTAATCTACAAAAACTACAAACTACATGTAAAAACCTAGATAAAATAAAAATAAAATAAATAATGCAGGACGTAATCACACAGCATCATGTAGCCCCAAACTAAGCAGAGCTTGTATTATGGGAACCACATGAATGATATATTACACATATATTTTTTTTGTAAATACATACATATCATACATAGAAACACCCAGACCCGAGACAAATATCTACAGAACATGCAAACACATTTGTCCCGCAGCGGGAATCAAACCCGCAACCTTCTGCGTCTCAGGCGGACCTTCGCCCACTGCGCCACAGAGGCCATCAGATACAGATAGGAAATGTATTATGTAGAAGGTTTTATGCCTTAGATATCATGACCTTTTTAAGCAACCTTTACATGGAACATATACTGCGGTAAATATTTATTACTATTTTAAAACATTCACGTTTATTAATATTATTTAACTAGTCCATTCACAATGTGACCACGATCGTTGCAACACGATTAAAACGTCGGGAAAATAAAAATTGTAAGGAAGACCCGTAAAACCATATAAATATTTTTAACTATATAGTTATTGAATGTTCATTCAAAGTCAACATTATCAGTAAATTACGGGCAAAGCGTCCGCTAGAATGATGACGTAGTAAAAATAGTAAAAGCCAGTCATAGAAGCCGAAAACGGCCTTATCTTAACGTGCTTTCGGAAGCACGGAAATGATCTGATCCAAATGAATAATATATATTATATAATTTTTTCCGGCATCTGTTTTCCCGGATCAGTACAATCTTGGAGTCTCCGAATCCAGAGTGAATCTGTTGTCTGTCTCAGGTGTAATAGTGATCAAATGCTTGATATCTTATCTATACAGGCAGGCGAAGATATGGTCTAAGATGGAGTACGCTTGCCTAGAAGGTACCGCTTCACTCTGGATTAGAAGACTCCGAGATTGTACTGATAAAAACAGAAAACAGATGCCGGAAGCAGTTCAAGCTTCAGTTCCACTCCTTACTAGTACTAACAATAAACATGGTCCCGCTATTTCAGTTGTTAAGCCATGTTGGAAGTCTTCGAGTGGCCTAACAACTCCGAAATAAGATGCCATTAGCTCACACAAAGAATAAGAATACTGAAAATCTGTTATGCCATTGACTGTATTCGCAAAATTACGTTGGTGTCGTAATGAAAACGTAAATCTCTACATTATCACATCTACGTACCAAACAACTACTCTACCTTCCACATTGCTTGGAAAGATTGAGCAGCCAAGTGTGAGTTATACCCATTGTCATTAGTGTTCCGTTAGTTTTATTATACTTAATTGTAAAAAAAACGTTAAAAAATAAATTAAGCTGTATATTTTTTTTATTGCTGTTAACGAATTAGTGGTAATTATAAAATAATTATATTTATTTATTTTCTGGCACAAACAGTGATTACAAAAATGTAATTAAAGAATAATAAAACTAGTTAGTAACTAAACTCGATTTATTATATTTTTCTTCTTTTTTTGCACAGATCAGTACCTTCCTACCTATTTACCTTTCTTCAGATTAATTAAATCTTTTTGTATTCTTGGGTCTTAAGTGTCATCTTTTCATTGACGACCTCTGTGGCGCAGTGGGCGAAGGTCCGCCTGGGACGCAGAAGGTTGCGGGTTCGATTCCCGCCGCGGGACAAATGTTAGCATGTTCTGCAGATATTTGTCTCGGGTCTGGGTGTTTTCTATGTATGATATGTATGTATTTACAAAAAAAAAGTATATATGTAATTTATCAATCATGTGGTTCCCATATCACAAGCTCTGCTTATTTTGGGGCTACATGATGCTGTGTGATAGTCCAGCATTATTTATTATTTATTTATTTATTTATTTATTTATTTATCTATAATATTTCTAGTTGCTAGACCAGCACACAAATGCTCCTAATGTTTATGCTTAGTATGAATTAAATATAATTAAGACCTACTGTAACTGTAACCTACATTATGTTGAAGCAAATAAATCAATCTTTAATCTGTAATCAAAGTTTCATTCGAATTTGTTCAACTGTTACGGAGTTCGATTCACAACCCTCATGCCGCGCAGCGTGGGCATTATGAGTATGTCCGTTAGGGAAAACCAACGTCAGCCTATGTCCAACAGTGGGCTGATGTTGCTGTTGTTTGTATATGTTGGAGCAAACATACAAACTCAACAGCACACAAATTTTTCTTATGAATAATTATTAGTGTGGGGAACCCTAAAATAATAACAATTTCTCAAAGCTGAGTAAAAAGCAAAAACTGCATGAGATATAAAATGAAAAATGCAAGAGTATAATGAAATTCACTTGACTTCGTTACTTTGAATCAGAGTTGGATCTCAGAAATTCATTTACTTCTCTGTAATGAAAATACGGAGCAAATCGTCTTAGCAGTGAGGGGATGGGAAGCCGAAAATTAAATATTTCTCGAAAAACTTTATCCTACTAATACTTGAAATGTGAAGATGTATGTTTTTTCCTCATTCATGATAAGATTTTTGAACTGATTGAGCAAAAAATTTTACAAATACGTAGTTGTAGACGAGGAATTAGCCGAAATTTACACACTGCTAACAGATAGCTCGTTGGGGGCCTTTTTTATGCGAGTAGGTAATTACAGGAAACTACGCAGAGAAACTCTTAACTTATTAAGTTGACAGTTTCTTTAACTAGTTGCTACGTTTGCACAGCGCCATATAATTTACTTCCGCCTACGGCTTCATTCTCTACGTATGTGCAGTGTAATTTTAGCTCAATCTATTCAATAGTAGCTGTTGCCTTTATAATATTAATAGAATACATATCTTTCTGAAATAATCATCATAATCAGACTATAGCAGTCCACTGCTGTGGGCTACTCCAATAAACGCTAGCACCCTGTCCTCAGCTCGACGCATCCAGCTTTTCGAAGATCGTCACTTTTACTTGCCGGCGTCCTACACTGCTATTGCCGAGACGCGGTATCCACTCACGAATTCGTTTACTCCAACAGTTATCGGGAAATAGGTAACAAATAATCAGATAGGTTATCTATTTTGATCAGAATTATTTATATCAGGTGAGTTTCGGCTTACCCAAAACCTTTTGCCGAAAGTAACCAAAAGCTTAGGCAGCTCTAATATTCATTTTAAACTAGATATACACCCGAGGAAAACGTCTACATGCGACAAGCGGATTTAACCAGAATCTTGGTAGGTGCAAGTTTACTAGGATTTAAACGTAAATCCTGGAACTATGTGTGACGATCTCATATTTTTATTCCTTTACAAGATAAAACAAGCACATAACCCACTTATGCATTGTAGGTCTAGCATTTTTAGAAAGTGCCCTGCGATGTATCGCCCGACACCGACTATTCGACATAGAACTAAAGTTGTCGACATAGCTCAGCGAATTAGCAAGGTGAAGTCGCGGTGGGTGCCATATCTGCCGAAGAACCGATAATCGTTGGGGTAAACGAGTGCTTGAGTTGAGACCGCGGTGAAAGTAGTGTAGGACGTCCTCCGGCCAGGTGGTTGACGAGAAGGCTGCTGGTAGATGCTGGATGCGTCGAGCTCAGGACAGGGCGCAATGGCGCTCACTTTATCCTTTGTCCAGCCTATGATGATAATGATGATGCACCGCGCTGCGTTTATCAACTTATCCTCTAAATTCCCTCACATTCAGTGAGTCCCATTAGGTTATTGAAAACACCAGAACGGCACATTACCAATGACGAATAGCGAGGAAATCTTTTTCCAAAATCGGAAAAGACAACTGTTGCAGCGGTACAAATCTGCGATAGGCATATTTTTGAACACAATAAGAGCAACCATGGCAATTTGAAAACCTTATTAAGTAAAAGTAAATGTAATGTGAACAGCATACATTTATAAACGATATAGAATGTTGCCTTATTTGTTTTTATTTGTTTACTTTCAACTATTGGTAACTTAGTGTACGAGACATTCCAAACTAGGCAGATCCTGTACTATGAACACCAGATACTCATATACATAGATACTCGTATAATACCCTAACACAGAACAAACATCTATGTTCGCCACACAAATGTTTGTCCTGGGTGGCATTGTAGTACCTACTCTTAATTTGGGAACGTTATTACGGGTTTTTAAAAAGCTAACTGATTTACTTAATTAATAAAATAAAACTAGGGTGATTACGTCCACACCGATTTGGAGGCGCTTTAATAATGAAGTAAGTACATTAGGTTCGGATGCAGCCGGACGACACCCAGACGGCTGCATCAGCATTACACAATTCTCAGAAGCTGCATTCCAATGCAGGCAAAAACAATATTGTAAACTTAATCTAAGGGTGAGGGGTGAGGGGTACACATAACTCCTCCATCCCTAAGAGGAAAATTATCGGTTGAATCGATTTGGAGATTTGTGCCGATAATTTTTCTTAAATGGATCAGTTTTAAACAATTTTATCAAAACACATAAAATAAAAACAAGAAAAATCGTAACTTAACTAATACTATAGTCGCGTATCCTAAATTTTCACTGAAGCTAAACTTATTTTCATTCAAAACACTTTCAATCACTGCACTATGTTTAAGGGAATACGCCATGTATTTTATTACAATATTAAACTGACACCGTTCATGTTGAGTGCGTATGCACCTGATAGGCTCGCGTTCACACGTAGCTGCGGTATGGCGATTAGAGGAATTGGCTCTACAACATCCGATTCTATCAAGATACGGTGGCGATTACGAATTCCATTGATCTCCAAATCACAAGGCTCGTCGATAGTCACGAGGAAGATCCCGAAGATAGGCTGCTTACTGACCTCGTTATCGCAATATTTGGTTAACGTAGATTTCAGTCTGCTTAATATCCAAGTGTGAGCTGTGACTCGCTGGACCTTGGCCTTTATAATCAGGACCTGATGCTGCTCACAATGAGTGGGGTCATCGTCGTAGTTCATGAGTTGTTCCATCTCACGGTATAAGGCTCATGGTGTTGTCTGTTGAACACAGAAAATGGTCGCCAGCTGATAACGGGCGGCACGGTTTTACAATCGGTAAGTATTTCAAACGTTTCGCCAAAAGGTAAGGGTATTTAGGGAAAATAGATAAGGTTTTACTTTCAGATTGATGGAAAATTGGTAAGGGATACATTTTAAAATGGTTATAAGTACATTTCCAAGCTAAACGTGATCTGGTTTTTCTTAACATATGATTTCACACTTAAAGTTAATTTTAACAAGTTCTTTTCGTTAGACGACTTAACTTATAGATAAGAAATCAATTTTAAATAATATAAAAGTTCGGCTTAATTCACAATACACTGTTATAATATAGACACTTTAAGTAGAGTCTAGAAGCTAAAAGCTTAAGTAGAAGCTAAAGTCGTTTCGATTTTACTTAATCTGATAAAATAGTTCTGAAACTACTCGTAAAAACATTGAAAAATCTAACAAATATAAGTACCTATAGAAAAATAGTTATTCTGATTTGCGGTTAAATCTTTTAAAATTATATCTGATTTATATTTCTAAATTCTGTAATAATTATAACCAGTGATCGGAATTAGGTGAGCTAAAATACCTAAAGTTCGAAAAATAACAGAGACTAAGTGGAGACGCCTTGCGACTAAATATTTTTCCGGGAAAATTTTCCCGGGTTTCGAGAAATTACTTAGGTCCATCTAAAATTAATACAGTAAAATAACAATCGAATTAATTTCCTCTTCTTATTATTGATAACAAGAAGAGGAAACGAATTCGATTGTTGTAAAAAACGGTAAGCACGATTTTTATTGTTTTCAACAAATAAAATGAACGATGTAAGTAAGCGCGGAAGCTAATGTGATTTATAAACCAGCTTTAGTAAATAGCTATAGTAATAAAAACATTTATTTAAGCAAGGGAATAAAAAAGCCATTTTATAGTTTTTGTACCATTTATTCATTTTGTACAGATAATGGAACTCAAAATCAATAATTAAGAAAGTAACCAGTCCTACCTAAGATACACAGTCGGAACTCTAAACATTATTTCCATTGATGTTGAATTTGTCCCTTAATCTGAATCGCTAACGTTTTCATCATGGACGGAGTATAAAGAAATATCTTCGTCCGGAGAATTAAAGAAAATCATTAGGAGTTTTTCCATATTATCTATTTTCAAACGATTTCTTTTTGTACTTAAAATCCATTTATACGTAGAGAAGGACCTTTCAACATCAACTGAAGTTACAGGTACATATTTATAGAATG
This sequence comes from Horisme vitalbata, assembly GCA_951804965.1. NCBI lineage: Eukaryota > Metazoa > Arthropoda > Insecta > Lepidoptera > Geometridae > Horisme > Horisme vitalbata. The sequence continues at coordinate 5,863,394 of OX638096.1, forward strand.
ACAATAATTCATTTTCATTATCTAATCCTTTATCTATATTTTCACAAATGTCTCTTAATGCATCTAGATCGGGATTTCTGTCCATAACGTTTTCTAATTTTTGTTTTACTGGTTCAGAAGAACACCAGCTTAGAACAATTCTTGCTTCATCAAAAATATGGAAAGATTCCGTCAACAATAAGTTAGACTTTTGCAATTTTTTTAATGAAATTTGAATTATTTTAAAATATTCGTCAATGTAATCTAAATCAGTTTTTAAACTTTCTTTTCCTAGGACAGTTTTAGCATGCCTGATAGACAAAGAATCAGAACTTCTTAGAAGTCTTACAATAGTTTTTATTTCTTCGTAATATTCAGCATAATACGAAGCTGCTTCTAGCCATGTACCCCACCTTGTTATGACAGGTTCAGGTGGCAATGGCAGGCTCGGAAATTTTTCCCTTAACAATTTTACTCTATTAGGAGCCTTTAAAAATATTTTTTTTACATTTGAAATTAAAGTATCCACATCCGCATATTGTGTCCGTATTTTTTCTGCAACGCGGTTAAGAGCGTGTGCTAAACAGGTAACATGTATCATATTTGGCAAGGAGTTCTTTAACATTCTTCCTGCTTTTAACATATATGCTACGCTATCAGAACATAAAACTAAAACATCTCCTACTTTGTCTTCATACGAGTCTCCCCACATATTTTCTAGGCATCCAATCACAAAATGAGCTATTGTCTCTCCATTTACTTTTTCTAACATTTTGCAAGCTATTAAAAATGGTTTGTTTGTTGCGAGATTTAAAGGTTTTACAAGAAAATTTACAATATAACGACCTAAATAGTCGGTAGTTTCATCTAGAGATATCCAAAGTTTCTGATTAAGAACATGGTCATGGATTAATGCAATTTTTTTTTTAAAAACTACGTCTAAATAAACCTTTCTCAATAACGATTCATCGGGAATCCTTTTAACATTTGTACATTTACAACACATATATTTCATTAAAAAAGTTTTAAACTCTGGTCGATTTACTCGTGACCAGGGTATGTTACACAATATAAGAAATTGTATTAAATCTAAATAAAATTCTTCGTTCACTTGCCTAGCAGTACCTTGATGTTTTGGTCCGTCAATATGCCTCTGTATATTGCTTTTTTTGCATACAATAGAATTCTCACATTTAGAACAAAATATCGTGTTGCTAGCGGGGTCGTGGTACAATTCGGGGTGATCTCTAATCCACGACTGTACAATCCCGTCGGTAGGTTTGGTCGCCATTTATTTGCTAGTTGCGTTGAGGCAGAAAAATTACTGAAAACAATGAGACAAATATATAGTTTCTACACTTTTCCAGGGACGTCTTCGCGTAAAATATAGTTTGATGATAGAATTGCCAGTAGCTCCAACATTTGTGCACGAACTCAAATATAAAACACTGAATAAAATTCCATAAATAAATAGTTGCATAAAATTGTTTGAATTTGGTAAATTTATCAAAAGCAGTCTAATATTTAGAATGTTTTAAAAGTGTAGTACAAATCAAAGACTTACCAAGTAATTTGATTGCCGTAAAGCGCAGTAAATTTCTGGTTGCAGTAAATCGTAGTCCGTAAATTCAAGCCAAGGTAGATAGGTACAAGTAGTGATATGGTTGCAATAAATCGCAGTCCGTAAATTCAAGCCAAGGTAGTTATGTGAAGCAGATCCAATAATCGATACGAAAACAGGTTAATAAAATATTCACGAGTCTAAGATACACACGCTGCCGAGGTAACTACAGAAGTGATGCACGCACGCATACAAGTTATGACGCCGTTTGGATGCAAAACACCCTCACCCTTCAACCCTTTTGTCATTGTTTACTTAAACAATGATTCGTTTCCCAGAATAGCCAAAGCATGCTGTCCCTTTCTTAGCGTTTGTTGTTGTTGTTTATCACTGGTTTGCTGTGTATTGCTACAAACACTTAAAGGGACAGCATGATTTGGCTATTCTGGGAAACGAAAACATAGGCGAATCCAGTTTTTTACCTGAGTTAATAACAAAATAAATCTTATTGAAGTTTGTTAAAAAGGAAAATTAATTCAGTTAGTTTTCTGTATGAATAACATTAATATTAAATGTACTTAACTGATATCCTAAAACTTGGAACAAATTCCCAATTTCCGGGAAAGATTTCCCGGAAAAAAATGTTAATGGTAAGGAAGTCTCCATTTTTTTTGACTCTATTCTTTGAACTTTAGGTAAATTAGCTCACCTAATTCCGATCACTGATTATAACTCATAACTTCTGAACTTACGTTTGTAATTAGTATAACATTGTTCTGGTAAATTTATTCTGTGACACTGATAAAACTCTGAGACATTCCAGAGACCAAGCTTAATTTCTAAGAAATGATGTACTGATCAGGACTCACTTCAGAAGTACCATGTTTGTTTATCAAAATGTTATGCGAGACAAGTGGGCGATATATCTTTAATTCGATAAATCATGTGTGAACTCTGTATGAATTTTTAGGCTAATAAATTTAATGAGAACATGCATTAAGTCCGTTAAGTTAAGTCAGTTTAAGTTAATTAGCTAATTGTTTATAAGTTGTAAAAACACATAATTATAATCATTATAAATTTTATTTTAATAACGTTAACTCTAGTTCATTAGTCAGTTTGTAAGTGCTTTAATCATTTTTGTTTATCGGAAGTTTATGGGAAAGGCATAAACTTATTTCTTTTTCTCTTTGAATGGCGATTTAGTTTTCTTTTCTTTAATCTGTATAGGTAAAACGTTCCAGCCAGGTTCACCTATAACTTTAGTTCTGACAAAACTTGGTTTATTTTTTATTTTTTTACCGTTATTCATATCATCATCATCAGTATAAATATGCTTAGCAAAATTTTTATTTTCTTTGCGCACTTGTTTTTCAGTTTCACTTAGTTTCTTTGCTATATTATAATCCTGAACAAAAAGAGTTTTTATATTTTTAGCTTTTGTGGTTTTTAACTTTTCGTTTTCTTTAATTGTATTCATCTCATTTTCCAAAAATTCGTTAATTTTAGATATATCATTATTAAATATTTTCTTTTCTGCTCTTACTGGATTCTGAGCTACGTTAATTGATTGAACTACGCCATCTAAATTGTTATCAAGTAATTCATCATCATCCACATCCTCAACTGTCCATGGCTGATTATCATGATCCGAGTTCAAAGTATTAATTGGAATAGACAAGTCTGCTGAAAAAGTTTCGTGCAATGTCATTATCTGAGGTACGTCTGTCAGTTGTTCTTGTTTTTGTTCATAATTTTCCGATTCATTTGCGTCGCAATAGTTCACTACATTATCATTACTTTCATAATCATAATTTATGCTTTCGTCATAATTAGGTTCGTGTTCATGATCGAACTTCATGCTCGTGGTAAGTTCGTTTAACTTGAAACCCGTTTGTGATACTTGTGGCTGTGGTCTAAGAGGCGCTGTTCTCATGGAGACATCACTATCTTCCAATTGAGGTTTTTGTTCCTGCGCAGGACGGTACCCGAATTGGGACGGCCTATTATCGAAGTTTGGTTTATAACCAAATTGTGGTTTGTAACCAAATTGTTGGTTCAATTGTGGTCTATAACCAAATTGTTGTGGGGGCTTATAACCAAATTGTTGAGACTGAACGCCATGTCTTTGTTGTGGCTGAAGGCCAAACGGTTGTGGCTGAAGGCCAAACTGGGGTCGGTACCCGTATGTGTGTGGGCGGACTCCAGAATTCTGTGCCTGACCTTGCCCTTGATTTTGGGGCACTCTAATTTGCGAATTTTGCGGTACACCAAAGTTAAATTTAGGCGTCACATTGTTGCTAGGCAACATGGGTTTAAACCCAAACGAATTATTTGTCAATGGTCTTAAACTTGAACCTGATATTTGACTATTACCGTGAATACGATTTCTCATATTATACTGCTCTAAGAAGTTGACTTCTTCGAGCACGACACTCAATGCGGCTTCTAAAGTCGCGGGTGCTTTAAGTCGCACTATCCGTACCATGTTTTCCGGAAGGTTGTATAAAAATACATTCAGAGCCGTATTATCGTAAATTATTAATTTTGCCTTTTTCAAATCACTATCCGCGTTCATATTCACTTTTGAAATCAGTAATGATCGCACACTTTGAATTCGATTACAAAAATCCAAATAACTTTCACCTGATTTAATTTTTAAAGATTCCAACTCTATGTTAATACACGCTTCACTACGCGGGTCTCCAAAATGTTGGATTAGCAGTTCCTTCAGAGCGGACCAAGTCACAATATCTTCTCGTTCTGATAAGAGCGCAGCTGCATTCTCGGAAAGTCTGCTCGTAATGACGTTGAAAACGTACAAGTTCTGATCTTCGTTAATACTACAATATTTATCGATCACATATTGACATTTACGCAAATATAAACTTAACTGTCTTTTATCACCACTGAACAAAGGAATTAACTGTACAATTTCCTTAGGAATTAATTCGAGAGTTGATTTCGTCATTATTACGGTAGAGCTACGAACGATTCAGAGAAGGCAACTTTCACTTGCACTTACACAATTAAATACACAAAAATTACACAGTAACACAATAAAACAGCACAATAAAAACACATAAAAGCAAACAATAAAGGAATATAAAAGGAATATTTTTTGTAAAAGTTATAAAAATTGTATTTTAAAAATATAGTTTATGCTTAAATAAATCAATTAATGATCGATGCTAAGACCAATTAACTGTTACCTAACACTATTCTATTTCTAACATTACAAATCTGAATTGTAAAATTTGTAATATAATATTTTATATAATAAATCAATTAATGATCGATGTTAAGATCAATTAATCGTTACCTAACACTATTCTATAACTTACGATACAAATCTGAATTTTAAAATTTGTACCATCTATCTTTTCCTAACTCTATGGTTATTCGATTCTAAGAATATTGGTTAACCTTCGTAGAATTACATACAAAGATTCCAGACACGTTATATTGAGAGAAGTTTGATCTCAAATATTAACTTTAAGTTAAAGTTTTAATAACCCATGAAAAATACTGGAGGATTAGGGAAAGGAATGGCGAAAAGTTTTACTCACCAACCGACCGCTACTCCCATGCTCAGCTTTTCTTTACCCGTAAGAGAAATTTATTTGGTTCGGCGGATTTACGTTATTCCTAGATTTTCTTGCAAAAATTTCTGACGGATTTGGACATCAGAAAAACCGCGGAAAACCCGTGAAAATGATGAAAATCCGCGCCGGCTGCGCCACTCTTAATTTGGGAACGTTATTACGGGTTTTTAAAAAGCTAACTGATTTACTTAATTAATAAAATAAAACTAGGGTGATTACGTCCACACCGATTTGGAGGCGCTTTAATAATGAAGTAAGTACATTAGGTTCGGATGCAGCCGGACGACACCCAGACGGCTGCATCAGCATTACACAATTCTCAGAAGCTGCATTCCAATGCAGGCAAAAACAATATTGTAAACTTAATCTAAGGGTGAGGGGTGAGGGGTACACATAACTACCTACCTAATTATCAACTAAACTATGATGCCAATCAAAAACAGTGGACATTTATTGGTTAAGTATTTGTAAGAAAACTATACAAAACTGTAGACTCAAAGTGGCCACCCGCCCCCTAGTGTGGATAAGCCAACAACCGAAACTTTTCAAAATAATATTTCGAGCATTTCGGGGGAATTAGAACTCTCGCTGTTTACTCAGGCCGCTCATTAGGAAGAGATAAAATAATTTAACTTTTAAAGGTAAGTAAACCGGTATTAGCGTAAATATCGTTAATTCTAACTGGGTATCGGGAAGGTCTGGGAAATTTTGTTTGTTTTGCTTACCTACTTCTGGTTTTGGTTGGGTTTACTTCGACAGATATAGCGCCGAAACGATATCATTTCTCATAGCCATTGAAAGATGTGTGGGTATTTAGGTTTTCTTATAATTTTAAATTGTGTATTATTAAATAATGTTTGCAATGACAGCATATGAGAGATACAAGATAGGATTGTTGACGATTTTTGTGAGCCGTAAGCCAGCTTTCAGCTGAAGAGCTGGCTTGTCCGACCTCTGCATTTTTTGTCTCTTTTAGCTCACTTTTGCTCTCTTTGTCTGTAAGTCAGTACGTTAGTCAGTCAGTCGGTCCGCTTCTTTATAGTTTTACTTACTTCGCTTGGTATAAAACATTTAGGTACTACTTACTAAACACAATCTTCAAAAATGCTAAAAGCAGAGTCTCTATCTCAACAACCCCAATAAACTTCAATCAACACAATAAATATGGTTCTCACTGATATAAATAACACCAGAATCGTTATAATCTTTATTACACGAAGAACTTTATTAAACAGAAATATGGGCCTTCACAAATTGCCTACCTCGTCGCACCTAGCAACATAGTCAATTGTATTCACCGCTAGTACACTCTATTAGAATGAGAGTTACAGACACAGTGTCGTATCACGACGTGAGTTTATTAGTTTGATTATAAACTTGAAAATTGAATCGTTTCATAATATTTTTATAGTGAGTAACAATACTATTCTACTAATATTATAAAGACTAAAGTTTGAAAAAGATGCGTGTCGTGTACTTACCTACTATATCTATGTTGCTATTATTATTTGTATGTGCGGGTATGCAATAAAAATTCCGTTTTGGTCAAGCCATCTTTTAATTACGACATGGTGACAGCGGTGCTAAAAGATTAATTGTGATTTTGCGTATCAATTCCTGTGTTTAAAGTTAAAAAGACAGATAAAGTGACAGTTTAAAGTATAAATAAAATAATTAACAATGGAGCATGCGCGGCCTCCGGCTGAATTAAATTTAGAAGGTGGACCTGCCTGTCGGGCCGAAACGTGGCAAACATGGCTGCAACAATCCATGTATTTCTCAAAGCCTCCGGAGTAAATAAAGAATCGTCTGATACGAAAGCAAGCTTATTAGTGAATTTAATTGGATCAGAAGGCTATGACGTCTATACAACTTTTAAATTTACCAAAGATGAAGACAAAGAGAGTTATGATACCCTCGTCAGTAAATTCAACGCCCATTTTGCAACGAAGCAAAATACAACAATGGCTCGTTTTAAATTCTTTTCGAGAAATCAAGAGGAAGGCGAATCAATCGATGAGTACGTAACGGCATTAAAACAACGATTATGCTCAATCAAATGGACAGAGTGAAAGAAGTGTGCAGACAATAAAAAATATATTAGTTAAATCAGTCAACTCGGGTACTGATTTCTACTTGGGTCTCTTGAACTTTAGAGCAACACCACGTAACGGTATCTGTTCGCCCTCCGAGCTTCTAAAGGGACGTCGGCTGAATACGATATTGCCCTCTCATGTCAGTAAATTAAAACCAAGTAGGGACAATTAGAATGATTATAAGGGAATATTACGTAATCAACAGGTAGATAAAGCGTACTATAACAGACGAGCAAAACAGCTACCTGAGTTATCACCGGGCCAACCGGTTCTGATAACTGAGGAAGGTAAACGTAAAAGTGCTGCATTTTACAGCGCGCTGCTCAGCCTCATTCTTATTTTGTAGCGGATAGTACTGGCAGGCACTTCAGACGTAAACGGCGACATCTGATCAAATTGCCATCCGACGGCAATAGCTCTCAATCACCAGAGCCTTCTCTTGAGGTAGCGAGTGATGAGGAAACCTGGGCTAGCCCCAAGGACGACGGCGATCGCAGCAGCGATAACGGGCTCGAGTCGCCAACGAAGGGTGAAGCGTCTTCACCACCTGGCGTGCCAAGTAATCGACCACGCAGCCATAGTCGTGTTTAGAACAACCATAACTCTATTGATTGAACATCTTCTTATCTGTATTGAGTGACTGATATGGTGACGTTGTGAGTAACACTATGTATGAATGCATGTAAATAGACTAAGTGTATGAAATCTGTATGTATAGCTACTAGGTACATATTTATGCTGATTTATATTGGTCTTCAATGTAAGCTAAATTTCCAACTAAATAAATAATAAATAATCAAAACTATATAATACAAAATTAATTATGTCATAGCAGATACCTAAGTAATGATGGGAACACATTTTGTATTAAAATAATTAATTGTTATAATGTGTTATATATTAAATAAGTATGTGTGTATGTAAAAATTATTAAAAAATATATGTAATAACTAAAAAAAATGTATGGAGATGCCTACTATATCTATGTTGCTATTATTACTTGTATGTGCGGGTATGCAATAAAAATTCAGTCTTGGTCAAGCTATCTTTTAATTACGACAATGTGAAATGCTAAATGTGTGATTCTCCTTTACGCCAAAACTTTTGAACAGATTGAGCTCAAATTTTGCAAATACCTATGTAGTTCTACTAGACTAGGAATAACATATTTAAATAAAACATGACATATTTGAATTAAACACATTGCATGACATTGACATTGCATGTTTCGTACTTTTAATATTTCCGTCAATATTGTACTGTTATGTTTAATTATTGTAATTGGGTACTGCCCGTTTTAATTAAAATAAAAAATAAAGTAAATAAATAAAGTATAAAGTAAAACATGACATATATGCTTCTTTTTATCAAAGTACCACAAGAGAAAGTCATGCGCGTAAGCTTGTTTTACAAATGGCAACGTTTTAATGAATGACGATTCCTAAATATCACTTGTTTCATATACATAACGCTTTGCGTGTTGAAAACAATGGCGCATCAGCGGGACGTGTCGCCCTTCTCTTCAGCGTCGTGTCCGCAGTAAACGTGCTAGTGTTTTGGAGTTGCCAAGATGCTCCCATTTTAGCTGTGTCAACGTGTAGAACCCTAATAAATAAAAGATATGTATTATATTCGATGCTAGAGCCGAGCTGGTAGCATATAATAACTTACGCATGGTACACACTAAATATGGATAGGTAATAATACGAAAGATTTTGTGAGTGTATGTTTTTTCCCACCCAATGGTGTAAGTGTAACAAACAGTGGCGAAACCTAGTACAATTCATATATTATTATTACTAGCTGACCCGGCGAACTTCGTACCGCCTTAGCGTAGCAATGACGCACTACTTTATTTTTTTGTGATGTAATTTTCTTAATATTTTTTTCCTTCCTTCTCCTAATAATAACAAATACAACAAAAAAAGAATTAGTGAAATCGGTCAAGCCATTCACGCGTGATGCCGTGACCAAGGAAAACGGGTTTCATTTTTATATATATAGATAATTTAAGAGCCTAGCTCTTGGTGGTTTCTCCATTTAGCTCTTTCAATCGCTGTCTCTTTCACTTCCTTATACGACATGACGGCCTCTGTCTTTTTTTAACCGACTTCAAAAAGGAGGAGGTTCTCAATACGTACGAACCTTTATTTTTTCGACTTTTTTATGTATGTTCACCGATAACTCCGTAAATTGTGAACCGATATTCAAAATTCTTTTTTTATTTAAAAGAATATACTTTACAGGTGGTCCCATATAAGTCTTATTCCCGAGGAATAGGTACTTTTCCCGGAAAACTCAAAAAACTTCATCCTCACTTGTGATTTTCGCCCTATGATCACCGATATCTCCGTCAATTGTGAACCGATTTTCCAAATTCTTTAGGGCTAGAAGTAAGAAGTGATTTATTTGAAGTCGGTTTATGTTTTTAAAGTCCTACTTGTATCTGGCTCATAAAGCTTATGTCGGTCCAGTGATGCGATTCTCTCCACTTAGCTCTTTCCATCGCTGTCTCCATAACTTCCCTAAACGACATGACGGCGACTGACTCTTTTATCTGGCTCATGTAGCTTATTCCTGGTTTTTCCTTTTTTTTTCTCTACCTTTCCCTCGAGGATGTTTCTAATGAAGCTGTCATGACGTAACTCATTTTTTCTCTTCGGTTTTGTATGGTTTCCGTCAAAACCCTTTTGTCATCTACTCGTTTAAGAACTTTCTCGTTAGTAATCTTCTCAGTCCAACTGATCCTCTCAATCCTTCTCCAGCACACTTTTTAAACCCTTCATATATAAGTTAGTAAAACGAAATATACTAAAATTTCTATTTAATTATGATTTCGAAAACAGTACCTTTGTACAGCTACATAAGCTAGTATGCTATGAAACGAAGCTTCTTAACCCAATGTACCTCTCTGTAAGAACGGTCGATCAAATGCTCAAGGACCACAACTTACAGACAAACTTCCCACATTGTATATCATTATTGCGTATGAGGATGTTAACACTTTGAGGAAAGCTCTAAGATAATTTTCTAAAAAAATCTAAAAGGTTGGGCGACGCGACGTTTGCACCAGCAATTTCACCAGAACAGTAAATTTTTGGAAAATTATTATTAACACTTTGAGAAAAGCTCTAAGATTTAATAATTTTCCAGAAATGACCTATTCAGGTGAGGTTCAAACCCGCGATCTTTACTTTGACACGGAGCTTTGAGAGGTACATTGAACTAATTTATGACTTTTGTTTGTTAACACTTTGAGAAAAGTTCTAAAACTTAATAAATTAAAAACAATCGATTCAGACAAAGTTCGAACCCGCACTAAACTGATTCATGAATTTTGTCTAAAGTTATCTTAGCCATACAATTCAGGAAAAAATATTTCGATCAGACGAAACTAATCGTATTAGTTCAACTAAGCATTCAAAATTTAAATCCAAGATGAATTTGAATTTCAAATATCTGTAATATAGGTGGGTACTTGTTATTTAAATATCTTCGATATCCTTTGTCTCAAAGGTTATCCACAGCTTTACCGATGTGATGTGAGCAACCCGGGTAGTGCCACGATGGCGATGATGGATGTAAAAAGCGAGTTGTGACAACTCGCTATTTACAGGTTCCACAAAACACTAGTCATTTAACTGGGCTGATATGATGATGACAATGATAAATAAATAAATAATACTAGACACTTTCACACAGCATCATGTAGCCCCAAACTAAGTAATGCTTGTATGAGAATAATGTATTTAAACCTAAGTCGATTTACTACTAATTTACTGATTTACTATTTAATATAATAATGATTTTATGTAAATACCTATATACATATTAAACATAGAAAGCACCCAGACCGGAGATCTGTCTCAACAAATATCTGCCGATAATGCAAATATTTGTCTCATGGTGGGAATCGAATCCGCAATCTTTTGCGTCTTCTCCGTCGCCCACTGCGCTACAAAAATCTTCTGTTGTTTGCGGAGTGCCGAAGACGGACAGCGAGTCGATAATTTCTGAGGATGCCTTATGGGTAACGCGAAACAATGTCGAATTTCTATTAGGTTTTTGTGGAGCTCGTCAGAGGATGGTACTAAATATGACGTCTTTTGAATATCTTGCCACAGTGGTCGTCAATGATGAGTTGTATGGAATTTCAGAATGCCGTCCCGGCCTATGGCAATGAATGGAATTTCCATCGTCGCTTCATTCATAGTGCGCCTGAAATAGACTTTATACGATGCTTTCATGAGCAGACTTCTCTAGTTATTTTGTAGTCAATGCAAAAAAATTATATGTATGATTAGTATGTATTTACAAAAAATATATATATGTGTAGTATATCAATCATGTGGTTCCCATAATACAAGCTCTGTTTAGTTTGGGGCTACATGATGCTGCGTGATTACGTACCGCATTAATATTATTATTATTATTATAAAAAAAAACATATTCTCAGTAGTTATGAAACTGTTTACAAAAACATATTAGGTCTTCTTCATTTAAACGGTTGAGTGCAAAGATTTTTGAAGCAATTTAATGTACCTCTATGTAACACTTCGAGTGCTGAAAAGACACTTGCTCTAGGGCGCCAACGCTGCCTCTCCTCTGCCCCCTGCCTCGTGCATGGTACGGGGCATCATGGGCGAGGCCCGCAGTCAGCGTGTTAAACGTCATGGCTTACTTTGGTGTCGGAGTTTTATGTGTGGAAGAAGTGTTTATGTGTGTGAGTATGTTTGTTCCCACTCAACTCCGTAACGGTTAAACTTATTGTATTGATGAAACTTGGAATATACATAGTTTATGACCTAGATTATCAAATATGTTAACTGCTACTGTTATGCCCGTATCATGCGAGTGAAACAGGGGGCATAAGCTAGTATATAATAACTTAGGTGATTAATTAAAATACCAGCTCACTATAATAATCCATTTGCAAATGGTTCCTATCGTGTATAATTCCGTAATTTACAAACAGAATATTATGTATTAATATGTACGTAGGGATCGCGTAATTGATTTTGAGATACTGAGGATTGTTTACCATACAAACATGTACACTTGTACAGGCTGGTTTAATTTAACGAACGTGTACCTACATGTTACTTACATATCCTTTATTGAAGCTCATGATCACAAACATTGAGAATAACGATCTTGACACGCAATTATAAACACGCAATGGTTTCGATGTAAGCCCTTTTAAACCAACTCGCTGAATGCCTATTCAGATATTATGTGTGTATTATGACTCGTTTTTCTCACTGTATTCTATAGCGGGCTGAATTTCAAGAAATCCTATCTCAGTGCATCCCAACACTAAACGAGAAACATGACCTCCAAACAAGTCTCTAGTTCTACGGGTTTAGGTTTTCCGCCGATGAGTTAGTCAACCAGCTTTTTTATTTATAAAAAAAATAGCTTCCGCCCTTAGCTTTGCTCGCGTTAAGCCGAGATAAACAGTAGCCTGTGTGTTCATCCAGGTCACAAATTATGTATATTCCAAGTGTCATCCCATTCCGTTCAGTAGTTCTTGCCTGAAAGAGTAAGAAACATTCATCCATTCATCATTTATAAATAATAATAATAGTTTAAAAAAACTAAAAAAACACGCTTGCACGCATGCGTAGTTCGCGCACTAGCTCTGTCTCTCTTACTCGCATGCAAAGGATGCGGAAAGAAATTAATTAATCCTGGCGAATCTAATTAGGATAATCGGATATTTTTATCGGATTATTGCATTGTCATCGACCTTTGACAGGTGTGCAAAGTTTGAATCAAATCTGATCGTTCAAAGTAGGGCAAAATCGAGCTCAAAGGAGTCGGTTACATACATACATACATACATACAGGTGAAACTAATAAAAGCGTGTTAATTAGTAGGAGTAGGATAGGATAGTGTACATAAAATTTAGTTAATCCTTATTAATCATTTCAAGTGTTTTTTTTATATTATTTATTTATTTAAAGTTTATGTATAGTAATCATTATACGTATGTGAGAGTATTTGAAATGTGGTCTTAAAGGAAAATGCTGCAAATCCCATGGACTGTCCATTCTTCGTGAGCTGAAGGTCTAATAAACTAGACTGTCCACCGTAACCCTACACAAAGTTTCAGAGTTTCTTGGTCACGTAGCCAGAAAAGGTGGAGATAACCTGGAACAACTCGTGGTAACCGAGAAGGTAGAATGCAAAAGGACGCAGTCCACTTCGTTGGACATACCAGACCCGCTCAACTCTGGATACGAAACCACACAATGCGCTCCACGCAGCCAAAGACCGACATAGTTGGCGTGATATTGTTAGAAAGACGAGTCTACGGGGGAATCACAACCCTCAGTCATGAGGAGTGCGACGCGAGGAGGAGAGTATTGTAGGAGTTTGGGTGTATTTATAAATAATTGACTAACAATACCTATAGACCTATAAAAACAGCTGATATTTATTAATTTATTTAAAGCCTTTATTACTGAGAACCTTATACCCTACACTATATTTTCGGTAAAAAAACAGCTGATACGCTGACGTTCAAATCACGACATTACTGCAAGAGTTTTTGCAAAAGTTTTGATAAATGAATCATATTTCGCTTGCACTCTGTCGATTATTTTGATCAATTACTTAGTTTATGTACAATGATGGTCAAAGTTAAAAGTCATTGAAATCGGGCAAATGATGAATTCCACTTCAAAGTATAGTTTGCAAGTGTTTTGTTTGTTCGACCATTCGTTGTCCACAAAATAATTGACCGCAAAATTCAAGCGAGTTAGCTACTACGTTCTCAACAAATGGAATCCTATTAGAGTCTCTGTATACTTAGAGGTGTCCTCTATTTCAATACTAAATCTATATATATATATATATAAAACAAAGTCGTGTTAGTTACATTATTTATAACTCAAGAACGGCTGAACTGATTTTGCTGAAAATTGGTGGGGAGGTAGCTTAGAACCAGGAGACGGACATAGGATACTTTTTATACCATTAATATTAAAAGTAGGGGTAGGGGTAGGGGTAGGGTTAGGGGTAGGGTAGGGTAGGGTAGGGGTAGGGGTAAGGTTAGGGGTAGGGTGAGGTAGGGTAGGGTAGGGTAGGGGTAGGGTTAGGGGTAGGGTGAGGTAGGGTAGGGTAGTTATTGTTGTTGTTGTTTTATCCTCATTGTTTGCTTTTTCCACTTCGATATACTCTTTAATTTTATCTTTTTGAATGTTTTTTTAACTTTTATAGGTACGCTCTTTGAGAGAGGACAACGTTATCATATGGCTATAAAGGTAACAGAATCAGCACAATTTGTAGAAGGCAGAAAGAAGCTTTCATCATAATTTAGGTAGATGAATTTTTATGAGTAAATATTTTACAATTTCATCTTAGGTTTTAATTTAAGTAACTATATTATAAGTAATCATTACATTATTTCATTTTATCCGTCAAAAATTCAATTAATTCATAAGAGGGTTTATTGTTATAAACCCTGTCCTTAGCTCAACACTGCTACGCCCCAGTTTATATAAAAATTACTAAACTTTAAGCTCCGTATCTGAATAGTAAATGAGTACCATCATTCATCACAATCCCCATACATCTAATGCGCTTTTAGCGTTGCAGCGAGCATAATTTATTTTTCACTTCTCTTGCTCAAAAAGTGTATCATAATAGTGTAGCTTAGCGGGCCTAAAACTCGAGTTTAATACCTCGGGCTAAAAAGTATTTTTTCTTTTTAATTTTTGTCTAAAATCATCAGCCCGTACAAAGCATTCGTTGTCTTACATAAAAGCTCAACTTCTTGGTGCTCCGTCAATCTTTTTTTTTTGAAAATAGAACCGTCTATAATTTCTGAAAATTGTCTAATCTTGAAAAGTAGAGTGTTTTACTCGGGCCAAAACCACCCATTATAACTCGGTCTTGTCACCCACCCTCGCTACGCTCGGGAGTATAACAACCTCGTATATAATGGGATGGTTTAGTCCCTTGTAAAACAATCTACTATATTATTGAAAACATCTATTTATTTAAATAACTTAAACTACTGCTTTGTGGTTTCACTCACGTAAATTTTGAACTCATTCCTGGTTTGATTTAGATTTTTGTTATTTTGATTTTAAAGTTTACACTGGTACAACAGTTTATACTTTTATAAAAGTTAACATGAACAATGTTTCAACTATAAATAGCAACAAATAAAACCATTGAGGTTTAAACTATACTACATTATTGCATATTTTTATTTACACAGTGTCAAGTGGTCACTTACTCGGCCACTATGGCTCTAAAACTATATTACATAACCATATGTAACTTACTCGGCCACTTTGGCTCTAAAACTATATTACATAACCTTATGTAACTTACTCGGCCACTATGGTTCTAAAACTATATTACATAACCATATGAAACTTACTCGGCCACTATGGCTCTAAAACTATATTACATAACCTTATGTAACTTACTCGGCCACTATGGTTCTAAAACTATATTACATAACCATATGTAACTTACTCGGCCACTATGGTTCTAAAACTATATTACATAACTATATGAAACTTACTCGGCCACTATGGCTCTAAAACTATATTACATAACCATATGAAACTTACTCGGCCACTATGGCTGTAAAACTATATTACATGACCATATGTAACTTATTCGGCCACTATGGCTCTAAAACTATATTACATAACCTTGTGTAACTTACTCGGCCACTATGGCTCTAAAACTATATTACATAACCATATGAAACTTACTCGGCCACTATGGCTCTAAAACTATATTACATGACCATATGTAACTTACTCGGCCACTATGGCTCTAAAACAATATTACATAACTATATGTAACAGTCTTCATTATTCTCCTTGCAAGCTTGGTGTCTATGCGTCTATTAGCGGAAACCTATAATTGGTCATCTATTTTTTTATAAGTTCTGCTATGAAACTAACTTATGAAACTAACGTGAATTAACTCATTCACAATCTGTTTTCCATCCGCATCCGGCCCGTCTAGTACAACGGGAGGCGGAGGAAGAGCGACGCGTTCACTCATCTTAATGAAGAAACGCTGTCGGTGCCTTCACCGATGTAACGATACGTAAAAAAATCCAAATTAATTATGAATACTGTTAGTTCATTTTTAGAGCTGCCTTTTATAGGTAGAAGAAAGATTGGGGTTCAAATAAGACAGATTTTTTAGAAGATAATACCAGTAAGTCCTGGCTGAGACATTCGATTGCGATACAGCACACACCCAAATAAGATACACAATTACTATCAATCTTGTAAGACTCATCAAAATCCACTGAAGTCTCTCGAACTCTGTACAGTCACGACGAAAGAAATAAATCTCTTTTTAAAATAAACAATGACACGTTTCTATGAGTACTGTTCCTAAGGACTGTTTTCCGGATTTTCCAAAAAACTGCTATTGAGGTAAATCACATTATCAGGGTTTTCAGTGTTCAGGGTTTGGGTAGATTTCCAATTCACCCTAGTACCTAACTACTTCCAAGAACTGATGATGAGAAATGTGATGGTAAATAACATAACTGGGGTTTTTAGTGCCCAGGGTCTGGGTAGATTTCACCCTCAAGTACCTAACAGCTTTATTGTGTTAGACCAACAACAACAGCAGCAACTATAACAGCTTATGTCAGTCCACTGCTGAACATATGCCTCTCATCGATGCCTCCCCTGTTATTATGAGAGATATGCCCATAGTACCAACGCTAGGCATGCGGGTTAGGGATCACAAGATAGTCTTGTGACCTCGCTCTACTGACGCTGCTACCCGTCAGTAGTCAGTTATTAATTTAAATTATATAAATTTAGCTGTGCCACAATCAAGCGGCTGCTAGAACCCAGTTTAGCACTAAGCATGGTGCACCACGGGCAGGTTTGGCTGTCTTAGGTTCTGCATATTGAGGTTGAAGCCCCATACACACCTTGGAATGTAGGTAACGGTACAAGTTGATTAAACCTTGCCCTGACAATAGGGCCTGGGTAAAAATATAATAATTCTAATTAGTACGTCAGATAGATTAACAGAAAATATTGGACGCGTATTTTTTATTTTATCAAATCAATACAAATTGACAAAGATAAAGAACGTCAAGGTTCGGTCTCGTGACGTCACGTTTATGTATAAAGTGCACTTACAAGTGACGTCACGCACAACATCTTTGTTGTTTTTGTTTAAATGACAAAATAAAAAAATCCTGTCCAATATTATTTTATAATTTAAATGACGGACTAAATATAATTTGTCAAGCATATAGCCTATTACACATTTATAACACAAAAACAGCCAAATCGGTCAACCCGTTCTGAAGAGATAATCCTACTAATTAACCTAACATTAAAATAAAAGATGAAGATCTAATTCTTGTGGACAGTACTGTATTTGATACTGATAATAAGCTTCAATGGGGCGCTCACATAGATGGGTTGTCGAACAGACTCAGTTCTGCAGCATACGCAGTCAAAAGAATCCGTCAACTTACTGACGTAGAAACGGCTAGACTAGTTTATTTCAGCTACTTCCGTAGTCGTATGGCATTTTGTTGTGGGGGAATGCTGCAGATATCAACACCATATTTGTGTTGCAGAAGAGGGCTTTTTATAACCGTGCAATTTATAATATGGGCCCCAGAGAATCACTTAGAACTAAGTTTAAAGAAATAAATGACAGTGCCGTGCCAATTTAAATATGAAAACTTAATGTATGTCCGAAAACATATTAACATGTTCAAGAAAAATAGCGACTATCATAATGTTAATACTAGAAATAAAGATAAACTAGCTGTTCCTACTGTAAGGCTCCATAAAGTTAGTCAATCTTTTAAAGGGATATGTGTACGATTTTTTAACAAAATCCCAAATGATGTGATTAATCTATCTTTAAATAAATTCAAAAATGTTGTTAAACATAATCTATGTAATAAAGCTTATTATAAAATATCTGATTATTTAGATGACAAAAAAGCTTGGGATGAAACTGCCTCCAACTCCATCAAAAACAATGTAATAGTTATTAAGAACAATGACGTTAAAAAAATATAAGACAAGCAGAGTTTCTAGCCAATTCTTCTCTGTTTGGTCACGTTACGAATTGGTGGTAAATTAAAAAAAAGACGTTTCAAAGTGTAAGTCCCTACTGAATAAATGAATTTTGACCTGTATTAACACATAGGCTACTTTTTATCCCGGCACCACGCGAGCGACGCCGTGGGTTGAAGCTAGTCTATCATACGTCATGTGGCAATTGATTTTTATTTATACACTTAGATTATTTTGAACTTTTGTAGAGCAGTAATGGCCAGGCTACAAATAATCTGTCCGTTATTTGGATAAGATCGTTTTTATTCACCTAAATTTAAGATAAGTTCTAATATTAACGTTTTGTTTTGCAGGTGCGCGGTCTGCGTAAACACCATAAAACTGACAATTACATTCGTTTCTATCGTTTTATTTTGAGAAAAACTTCACATTATTTCGTGTTTTAGTTTAGCTGTTGCATTTCCATCGGGCAGCTCCGTTGATTCATGAGTATCATCAATCATTTCCGCCAGTGCCTAGAGATCACTATTCATAGCTTTCACAGTTATAGTTATAGTATATAATATAGTATAGTTACCTAGAATTATATCTTGTGCAAGTTGTGCTCACGTAATATTAGTATGTAAACATTTTATAAAGAGTGAATAATCTCTGAGACCTGATTTTTCAATTATAAGATATTACCACTATTTAAATCACTTTTTCATCGACTTCAAAAATAGGAGGAGATTCTCATTTAGGTTGTATTTTATGACGCGTTTAGTAGTTCTACCTATAAGCAGACAAAAAAAATGGTTATAAAACTTCAGATTCACTAAAAATTCGGAAATAAATAGTAATTACAAATAATAAGTCCGACTTATTTTTTTTTCTTGAAAACCAAAAATCTGTAAAAAATAATTGATAGATAGATAAATAGATAGATAAAATGTTTATTTGCAACTAAAACCACACACATATAAGTAGGTAATTTGATATTATGTATATGAAAACATTTTATCTAAACGAAAATATGAAAAATAAAATAGGAAAACTACAAAACATTGTGAGATATGTAGTAAATTTTAATAATTGTGTAGTTTTTTTGTTTTTACAATAACAATCGACCTGCAGCGTCTTACAGTTTTGAGATGATTCGTAGTGGGAAGGTACTAAACAAACAAGTCCTAGTTTTACACAGATTTCAATTCCGAAGAAGTTTTAGTTTTTTTTTTATTATAGTTGTTTTTGTTATTACAATAACAATCAACTTTTTTTTCTATTAATCAATTATGTGAGAGCCTGTACGATCTGTAGGCTGGCTGCTTATTTCAAGATGTTGCATATTAATCAACACGAACATGGTCTTATTAATTCACCCTCTCATTCAAACAGGCATTAGTCCCTAAATTCGTAATTAAATTATCTATTTGAAAGCATTATTCTAGTAAATTAACTTATTTTGAACCTTATTATTTTCACAGTCATAATTTACTGTCAACGATTGATTCTATTGCAAAGTTAAAAGATAAGAAGATAGGTATTCTTCGCAGCAAAAATAATCTAGAAGACTTTAGAAGTAGTAGAGTTTTTTGTAAAGGACTCGTCCGGGTGCGTACTGCCACAAAAGAAAACAGGTAACAGAAGTCAAACACATGTATGTACTTCACTTTTCATACCTACCCTCGGCGGTCGCGCTAGGGTTGTCAACTTTGGGGCGATTGAGGGAGGCTACTCCAAACCCGCGGTATAGCCCGCATAGCAAAAAACGTAATCTACAATATTAAAACAAAACAATAAACATACTATTACAATACTAAAAGTTTGCAGAACAAAAACATATTTAAATTTTACATTTGACAATTTTAAATCTCTTATAACTTCGAAACGGATTACCCTATTTACACAATTTCTTTTGTCCTATCCGTTTTAGACCTAAACCTATCAAATAACACTTAAAACAACACAATATCTACGCAAACAATAAATCATGATTTCAACTTACGTAATATTTGGTGGTGTGCATAAAGATTTAGGTACCTACCTACTTGATTCGTTTAAACCGATTCAAAATAGGAAACTATATAAATCCAGCTTAGATAGCCACCTTACAATATTTTAATTCTCTGGGAGCCGGGTGGCGCTTACCTATCTAAATATTTTGTGTTAGATACCTACCTACGTTAAAACAAACCATCGAAATAAAAGCAAGTACCTAGGTACTTACCTCACTGAAACTACTGGTAGCTTAAAAAACGACAATTCACTGTATAATGTTGAGTTTAAACACCCGTCCACTACACAGTTATAATAACTTTTATTTTGTTGCTCCATTTTTGTTTGCACAAGAAAGTTCACCGCTCGCGTGACACTTGCGCTTGCACTGGTCCGAACTGTTCCGAGATATCGTGTCCGTGAGCGGTGTCTATGTTTGAGTTGCTCGAGCGCGCTTTGCATGTAGATTGTTTTCTGTTACCTGTGTCTTTTCTGGTACTGAGTACTACCACCATGCACCATGCCATGCATGCATAATGTTCTGACGGGACATTTTATCGTAAGGCACGTTTTAAACAAGCGTTACTTAGGAAGCAATACTTTGATAAAAGTAATGGTTACCGCTTGACATCACGTGGGACATGTGCTAGTTTCATCTTCAGGCATCATCAGGGATATATTTGTGTTTATTGATATTTTCACCATGGTCTGCTACAGTCTTATAAATCCAGTCCATTCAAAGGTCGTCTGGAAGAGATCGCTCTAAGCGATAAGACCACCCATTGTACTTTCAGTATAAGTTATTGTTTGTTTTGTACTTTATGTTCAAGTTGGTGTGATTACAACAAAGAGATCTAGATCTCAGCTGGATATCTCACTATATATCATAAAAAAAACCCTTAAGATTTTAAATAATAATAAAAATAATCTAGGTAATGAGATATTATACTAGGATACAAAGTAACAATTTAAGTAAGTTTGGTAAATCAGGTTTATTAAACAAAACAATGGATCCTGCGCTATAATGTTGCAATAAATAAACTGAACTGAGCTAAAGGCTTTGAAAAACAATACTCGTCATAAGTGTTATCTTCAGACCTCACACAATGTTAAGCCTGTATCGTTTGCATAAATATGCTCTTATTTATTTATTTAACTTTAATTACAACGGTAACAAAACAATTACATTACTGTCATACATCACGCTCACAGAATCTGAAACATACGAACATAATTATTGTCCGTCCGAAGATGCGCGGGATGGGAGATGAGGATCGGGACACTGTATGGGATGAGGGTACGGCTTTTTGCCGTATGTACTTATGCTTCCGACCACGACAGCAGTGGTTACAAAGAATCGACACAACGCATTACTCAGATCAGAGACTCAATTTTGCCATGAAATATTTTACAAGCAGTTACAATTTCATACCTGGCGCTTCGAACCTCCAAGGAGTGTCGAGCCCAGGCAGCCTAGCATAAACTTAGTAGAAAACAAGAAGAAATACCTAGTACCCGAAACAGCGTTTGTAAAGGAATTGTGAGGAACATCTAACTATTGTCAGGAAAAATAATAATTTAGGTCTCAGTAGTCAGAAGTCGTCGTTGGACATTTTTTATATCAATTTTTAATCTTATTACATATTCAAAGTCAATTTTGCCATGAAATATTTTACAAGCAGTTACAATTTCATACCTGGCGCTTCGAACCTCCAAAGAGTTTCGAGCCCAGGCACCCTAGGATAAACGTATTAGAATACAAGAAGAGATACCTAGTACCTGAAACAGCGTTTGTAGAGGAATTGTCAGGAACATCTAACTATTGTCAGGAAAATAATAATTTAGGTCACAGTAGTCAGAAGTCGTCGTTGGTCATTTTTTATATTTTTTTTATCTTATTACATATACAAAATTAATATTACTTATTCTCATATCTTTCCCTTTTCTTCTTAGACATTTCGCTAAGCCAGGTGTCAGCGTTTAGATATATGCCGCCTGAAGGCATCAGACGATTAGGTAGATACATAATTTGTCGCCCTTGGCAGTGGCCCTCGCACCAAGTGGTGGCCGAGAGAGAGATGGTCATAGGAATAGGGGTATTCTACCGGGGAGATGGGTCAACGATACTAGAAGAAGTGTGGGTCAGATTAGCGCAGGATTCATTGGCATAATCCATAGGAGCCCTATGCCCAGAATGTGCAAAATGGCTGACATGATAATGATATTTTCTAGGACATCATCATCAGCATAATAGCAGTCCACTGCTGGACATGGGCCTCCTCTAATGAGCGCCATAGCGCCCTGTCCTGAGCTCTAGGATTGTAGGTACATGTTTATTCGTTATTTATTTTATTTGAGTTACTGGTTGTAATAATCCTCACGTAGAACCAATCATAGTATGTACTTAGGTATACAAAAATCGTCTTTATGTACTAGTCAAAAGGAACTGTTTCCTCATTCCCTTGATAAAGCTTACTGAACAATGATTTTTTGGACTTTTTCATACAAATAACGCACCGTCATCAATAGCCATCAATCATTATCTGACCAGCAAGGGTTCCAACAAAAAGCTGATAAATCGTGAAACTATTGTTTAGTTAGTAAATGCTAGAAGCAGTCCTCTAAAGCTCATGAAAGATATTTTTTTCATGAAAAAGTCAGTATGTTGGAGTTAATTATCTAAGTTATAACTTACCATTTTCAGGTGGAAAATCGCTTTACTTCACCCAACTTCCACTGCACTAAATTAAACTCAACTTTGCCACAGTCACTTAAAAACTTTTTTAACACAAACTTTTTTTTAAGGGAGTTCTAACTAAACTTTTTAATTTATGTCACAAATCAAAAATGTTCGAAATGCGAATTGCGGTCGCGCGGGAGATTTTCGCGATGACGTCACAGCCGTCCGTAGCGCGCAGTCTCTCGGTGGAAACTGGCGGGAAAAGTCTCTTGTTGGATCGCATCTCGGATTCTGGATACACTTCAGGCTTCTTTCATCACTTGCAATTATAACTATGTTTGATAGATCGCTTATTCTGTTGATATTACCGTATTGTTTAATTCGTGATGAAACGACTAAATCCCGTTTGAATCGGAAGGATGTTTACTAAAATAGTTGTTGACGTCAATTTCTTGATGATCTCAGATGATCACAGGTCGGAGGCCTTGCGGCAAAAAGCGAAATTGACTTGCTCTCAATCTCACAATTGATGAATTCTATATATATATTTTCACGACCATCAATGTACTCATTATAATAAGCAGGTAAGTAATGTTGTTTTGCCAGAATAATTAGTTTTTTTACCAGATTTCTCGATAGGTTTTCCGGGGGCAAAACTTTTTTGTTAATTTTTTTTAATGAATTTATTGTATGTATACTAATGTTACAAAAAAAACTGGTGTTTATGTTCCGGGTGAGATCTTTTATCGCAACTTAGATATTACGTCTACCTCTTGACTATATACTTAAAAACACACAGAATATATTTGTATAGTACCAACTAACGTAAGTACATACTTGCCTATCTAATGTGGACAAAATAAACAACCTACAAAAAATGTGCCGTTCTCACTGCGATTTAAACAGTTCAAATTCTAATTCAGTAATTTTAACAGATTCTAATCCCAAATTGTTAGTAACCAACCTCATACGAGGGATTGGGTTCGCAATGAGGTTTTCGAAGCTTACTCCAGCTAAAATTTTCCATAGTGGACGAGTATACGAAGGGTATCAACTGATACTGCTTTTGTCGCTAGATATTATAAATAGAAAATTACTTTTAAATGGTATCGACACATTATAATAGTACTGTACCTAGTATTCTAAATTCTATATAAAGTTAGGTAATCTGATTTGTATTTCTGTCTGCCGCGACATAGGCTAGCCCTGGTGCGGGGTCCACTGGTAATCTGTATTATATATTTTTATTTTTTCTGGTAATAAAAATAT
The DNA here is from genome assembly GCA_951804965.1 of Horisme vitalbata. Taxonomy (NCBI): domain Eukaryota; kingdom Metazoa; phylum Arthropoda; class Insecta; order Lepidoptera; family Geometridae; genus Horisme; species Horisme vitalbata. Next base: position 5,887,604 of record OX638096.1, read on the forward strand.
TTGTATTTGTATTTGTACATTGCATGGCGAGGTGGTGACCGGTGGAGTAGGATAGTTAAAGAGTCATGATCTGGGGATAGTTTAGGCCGCGGTCACGAAGTCAGCGGGAGCGAGGCGGCGGCGGCGGCGGTGCAAGGAATGGCGCATTTCAATGCATAGATTTGCGTTGGCGCAAATCTCTCCCCGCGCCGCCGCCGCTGTCTTCGTGACCGCGGCCTTAGGAGCGTGGAGCGTCCGGCTGCAAGACGGTCAGACCATTGTCAAAGTCGCGGGCGGTACGTGGGTCAGACTAGCGCAGATCACGGTGGGCGACACAATCTGAGGGAGGCCTTTACTCAACAGTGGGTGAAATCCGGCTGATACCTACTCACCTAACAACAAACTACTTACATAAAATATTTCCTTTTATAGAAAAGGTATTTTAAGATTTTTTAAACAGAAACTTGCTATTCTAGAATATAGACCCAGATAGAAGTAAAAAATTCAAGGTTTCAAATTACAAACGACAAAATGCGGCACGCAGTCCTCAGATTTCTTTCAGATTACATTTTCTCCGGGCTTAGGTACTACCTTAGTATTTTTCGGATTCCGTACTCAAAAGATAAAAACGGGATCCTATTACTAAGACTCCACTGTCCGTCTGTCTGTCACTAGGATGTATCTGAACCGTGATTGCTAGACAGTTGAAATTTTCACAGATGATGTATTTCTGTTGCCGATATAAAGAGAAATACAAAAAATAGATTAAAATAACTATTTAAGTGGGGCTTCCATACAACGGTACTCGAAAAAATATTTAAGAATTCCGAATGTTTCTTACCCAAATAAGATGTGTATACATACATACATAGTAGTACATACATAAATACTTCGCTTTCTATTTCTCTGAAAAAAAGCAAAAAAAAAACTACTTACGTTGAAAGAAAATACCTTTTCACATTTCATATTTTCGTGGTCAGTTTTATAACTGAAATTACAAGGCAAATACGTGATATATTTTGGATGACATACCAAAATGCTACTAAGTAATCTAAGTAGGTATACAGCATTTTCCAAAATTGAAGGTACAAAACCTTCCAAATTCCTCTTAAAAACCCAGAATTCTTCTGTAACAATTTCGCTGAACAAAATTAAAAATTCCGATCTATTATCAAATTCCCCAGAAACTTCATATGGTACAGTGCCAAGACATCTAACCTGCCACAAACTGCACTCCGTAACGCTCAGGAATTCCGTCGCTTTCATTTGTGATGAATTTAAACCATTTCCCTTCCTCCCATTCCACCCCCCGGTTTAACACCTTGGAGTTTTCGCTCTGGACGCAAATTAATAAACCAATTCTGACGGTTAATGGAAAAGGCATTTTGAGGTTTCAGCCATATTTTGCCGACTTTCATGCTAATAATATAAAAATAAGAAAGTTTGTGTGGGTGTGTAGCTCCTTGACGCGAAAACTTTTGAACGGACTGAGCTAAAAATTTTATTGTACATAAATGTAGGTAGTTCTAGAGAAGGAATAACTTAGATTACGATACGATTACATTAGGATATACTTAGGATATATGTATAGGCTTACTGCTAGGCGTGACGATCTGCGAAAGACTGCTGGTAAAAACTAGATGCGTCGAGTTGAGGACAGGGCGCAATGGCGCTCATTAGGGGAAGCCTATGTCTAGCAGGGGACTGCTAATGATGATAATGATGATAAGATAAGATAATGTTTAGTTGCCAGAACATATGTACGTAATAGGTCTTAATTACTTAGTAGTTATGGTTCAAGTATGTTCTACCCTAGAGGCATAAAAATGATCAATAATATTTTAATTAAATATTTTCAATAATATTTAACAATAAATTATCCCTATTTTATCATCAATAATATTTTATCTCTATTTTATGACATTATTAAAATTCAAAAAGTCATCTTAAAAGATTTAGATTAAAAAGCTATGTCCCTGAAGAAGTCCAAAAATTGTTTTAATGAGTATCGATATTCTAGCTACTTCTTTAACTTTTTGGTAAATTAGTTACCGGACAAATTTCAGATCTTCAGGCAGACAGTTATAGATTTTAATTGTCATATAATAGGCCTGATATTTAGTAATTTTCAATTTATACTTTGGATTGTGCAGTGTGTTTTTTGATATATCTCTTAAAGTTCTGGACCTGAAATCGTGATTATTTTTTAAATATTTCTGGATGCTGATTTGCAAACTCTGCTGCTTGTTGAATGTAGAGGCATGGCAATGGAATAATAGATGATGATGAGGCTACTTTTTATCCACGAGTTACGCGAGCGAAGCCACGGGCGGAAGTTAGTAAATATCTTATAAGTTTTCTGTTTCCTAATAACCAAGGCTATTTTTGGCATAGTTGCAATCTGGATGAAACTTTACGGGTTTCAACCAAATTAATTAATGGTCGGCAAATCAATAAAACTCCGTTCACCGATAAAATTGCGTCCATGAGAAAACAATGTTTGTGTTGTGTACATTGATGTTTTCATTACATTCTATTTTCTATCTGATTTTGAAGCAGTTTTCACGACAAAATAGCCTCAAAAGTTTGACTAATAAATAACCAGAAGGTAAACCAGAAGAGTACCCAACCTACTTAGGTACTACAAGGGCCACCACCAAGTATGGGCATTCGCTCATCATCATCATCAACAACCTCTATTGCATTCTTTCATACAATTTGGCTAATGAGTATTTTGATGTGCGTGAGTGAACGTTGATTAGAGTCCTCTGTATTTGAGTGCAAACCAATGACAGCGTCGCGTTTTGCGCGAGAAAAACTAAACATACACATACATATAGGTACCTATATAATAATATAGTCTATATCAGTCCACTGCTGGACATAGCCTCCCCTTATAAGAAGGGGGATATGCCCATAATCCGCACGCTGGGCATGCGAATTGGAAATCGCAGAAAAACCTAAAACATTGATTTGAGGAATCGGGAGGGGGAGAGAAAGAAACAAACTAGCGACACTCGTTTTGCTGCTAGTAGGGTTATATTCTGTGGTTAAGCCCTATGGGTAAAAGCAAGGCTTGTTAGACTACACGGTATTCAGTCTGTCTTAGTAAGACTGTCTTACTGACTTAATAATCAAGATCGTTGGCGACATTGACGTTTTCATAGACAAAGCTGCTGAATTTTATAGATCTGTTTATTTATTATTGAATTCTCATTGTTAATGACTTTTTATCAATTGTATTTGTTATCTTCTTATTTTTTTAATGGACCTTTTTGTTGTTTTTGTCACTTAGTTGTAAAGCTATTTTGTTTCAATAAATAAATAAAATAAATCGTTAAAGACTAACGGCCGGTTCCTATAATACACCGTTACCGATGACGCTTCGTTTTCCCTTGAGAAACTGTCAAATATTCGACCCCTCGTTGTTAATTTTTGACAGTTTTTCAAAGGAAAACGAAGCATTATCGGTATTGGTATAATATAGGATTCATCGGTAAGACCGACTCAGTGGCTTACCTTCTCTTATTATACTACGTTAAGTGTAAGACAGTCTTACTAAGACAGACTGAATACCGCATTGTCTAATGCGGTAAGCCGGTAAACCAGCAGTTACGGTATCTCTACTCTCGAGTCCAGTAGAAGAACATTCCAAAGTACAGGGGCAGGTAAGGTCAAAGTGCACTATTACTGAATCTCATAACGGGTAATGGAACTGAAAACGGCTCCAGAATCGTCTGGAAGCTGTGAGGTGATAGCGGAATGATGACGAGGTGGAATTACCGAATTAGGCCCGCGGCTGCTTTCCACCATCGCACCACACGCCGCAAAACCAAATATCATCCGCACCACCTGGATGGTTGGTTCTCGAAAACTGTTCGTTTTACACGGTCCTTCCTGCCACGTACGTGTAAGTTGTGGAACGAACTCCCTGTGGCGGTTTTCCCGCAGAGCTACAACATGGGGACCTTCAAAAGGCGGGTATTTCATCACCTCAAGAGCCGGCAGCGCATCAGTATTGCCTCTGGTAATGCAGGTGTCCATGGGCGGCGGTGACTACCTTCCATCAGGTAGCCCGCATGTTCGTCTGCTAGCTTTGGCATAAAAAAAAAAAAAAAAAAAAAAAAAATTAGGACGGGCTTTTGAGCATTGTCACCATCATCAAGGTGATTCGCCAGGGTTCCAATTACAGACGTATAACAATGAATGTAATAGTTTCTTTGGGCATGAATTCAGTGTTTTTCTTTCTTCGTTCTTTGGAAACAAACGGTTAAATAACCGTATGCCCCGTTGATTTATGTAAGTATAAAGCCCCGTATTTATTGTAAACATTTGTTTAAAAACAATGATGAATCAAGGTCACAAGTCGACAGCAACCCAGCAACAAGTTAACTTGTACTGGCAAATTGCGTGATGCAGAGTTAACTGCATGTTGAAAAGCTTTCGCTCGAGCGACAACATCAGGTCAACAATGTTGATCAACTATTGATCAACGATTGCTCAACAAATGTTTACAATTAATACAGGGCATAAGAACCAATTGTTACCTTTTCCTAAACGGTACGTCGTACTTTAAACTACCTATAGTCGAACTACGGGTAGGTTAGTAATACTTGGACGCGCAGGCAAGCCATGGAGCCTGTGGTGTCCGCGTGGGCGCAACAAGCTTATTACTTTGAGTTGAAGTATACTTATTATTATTAAAAAAAATATTATTATTGCGTGAAACATACAAAAAAATACAATGACATTAAAAAATGGAAATAAACATACATTTTTGCGAGAGTTTGTGTTGTTATGTTTATGGCCACTCATCTCCGTAACGGCTGAACGGATTTGGATGAAACTTGGAATGTACGTAGTTTATGACCTGGATTAGCCCATGGTTTACTTTTATTCCAGTAAGCAGAGTTCCAGTGAGCAGAGCCGCGGGCGGAAGCTAATTTTAAATAAACCCAAATTATACGTTGTGGTTGAACTTGGCTTCATCATCATCATCATCATCAGCCTATAGCAGTCTACAGCTGGACATAGGCCTCCCCTAAGGAGCGCCATTGCGCCCTGTCCTGAGTTCGACGCATCTTCTACAAGTATTTCGCAGATCGTCACTCCACCTGGCCGGAGGGCGTCCTACACTAAGCTTGCCGAGCCATGGTTACCGCTCCATTCAATAGCTTAGTCGGATAGCTTAGTGTAGTAGTTAGTTTTGTTGATTTAGGTAAAGTAAGTGGGCACAGTAGAATAAGTAAAAAGGGTTTTGGGGCGAGATGAAGATCTAGCTAGGTTCCTTTAGGAAAACATCTTAGTTCCCGATAAAACCTCTATTTAAGTAATTCACTTTACCAGCTAGAGATTTGACCCCCAGAGTGCTTGAAGATTAAACTTGCCACGAGCGAATTTAATAGGTACCTATGAATCCTCTAAAATTGTTATCCACCAATAAATTGCTAACTTGGATCGCTGTTTATTAAATATAAATAAAATTAGTCAATCGACCAGTCGCACAATTGTGATATCCGTCTTCTTCCTTCATATTTGCAAATCATACAAACATTTGTCTCGCGGTGGGAATCGAAACCGCAACCTTCTGCGTCAGGCTTCCACTGCACCACAGAGCATATCCAGTTAGGTGATATACTCATACTCATACTCATTTATTTCACCATAGGACCATAAAGTACACTTGGTTATGTCCATTTTCAAAATTAGTTACACAACAAAGAACATACACCAAAGAATATAACTACATATATCATGCCCGTAAGACAGACAAGCCAATAGTTGACATCCATTTTTTTTTAAGTTTTTAGGTAGGTATACATATACCCGCATATACCTATCACAGTCATAAATGAAGCTGCTGTAAAGAGGCATTGTCAAAGATATATTAAAAAGGTAAAAACACTAGATAACACATAACTTCACTTCACTTCTTTATTATATGGCTTCTGGGATAGTTTCCACAATTTCGCCAGTATCAAGTATAATTTTTCATAATAATATGAGGCAACGTAGTACGGTTTATAAGTCCAGTCGTCCAGTCTTCAGTCAGGTCCTGTTTTCTGCTATAGCAAAGGCGACTATAACAAAAAATGATCGATTTTCTTCATGAATGATTTTCTTCATCAGAGAGTTTCCGTCCAAATCTTCTTTAATCCATTTCACTAATACTTGTGTCATATTACTAACGTATAACGGTTATAATACCATTAATAAAAATCGATATACATTAGAAAAACACAAGAAAATTAAATTTAATAAAAATTACACAGCCGTCGTTCAAGATGAAAAAAATGGTGTCCTAGTTAACACATATTACAAAAGATTAAATCAGTCAATGACAATGTCATTGACATATAAGTTCTTCTAAAAGTAGCCTGTGTTGTTCCAGGTCATAAACTATGTATATTTTAAGTTTCATCAAAAAACGTTCAATAGTCTTTGCGTGAAAGAGTAACAAACATCCATACATCCTCAAAAACTTTCACGATTAAAATAATAAACAGGTTATTAGGAACTTAGGAAGTTAGATAGCAAGTAGGAAGTATAATTTATAAACTGAAGCTGACAGACTGACGCTACGCGCAGCCTACCCGTGTAGGCCCTAGAGAGTTGAAATTTGGAGGGTATATTGCTCGCATACTTAGTTTAGGTTTTTTTTGTGGTACTTGAAGATGGAACAAGCACATGGCCCATCTGATTTTAAGTGGTAACCATTACCATAAAATATTGCATCGTAGATCACGTTTTTTTTGGAACGTGCTCTACGATGCAACCCCCCAATTCATGCGTCCATCAACTTGAAGCATGAAGATGATAAGCCTATTGTGCCACACCCTTCAAACCGAAACACAGCACAGCTACTTCACGGCAGAAATAGGCAGTTTAGGGGTGCATTAAGAAAGGATTTTCAGAAATTTTGCAAGTAGTGCGTAGATAAAACTTCTACGCAGATAAAGTCGCGAGGTGCCTACTAGTGAAATATAATTCGGTGGTCGAACGCAAAAAATCCTAGAGGAGTTCTTATCACAGTTAGTAATATTGTCAATTCCAACCGCTTCGTGAGTCAATTGTAACACTTGCTAAATAAAGCTTCTACAAAGTAAATTGTTTAATTTGATTACTTTAAATAATTTGGAAACATGTTTTCATTGCTAGTGATGTGTGAATGTCAATTATATCGATGATTTAACTACAAATTATCGATAAAGCTGCTGAGCGGGTGGAAACCTGTGGAAACTATTAACGTAGTTCTCATACCACTGTAGTACTACATACCTACTACATCAATCAATCATAATCATTCATTATAATGTTTATTCAGATACTAATGAACTAATCATTGTAGGGTTGAAATTTCTTCTTTTAAGTTATAATAACTTGTGTTAGAAGAGTCCCTTCTTCTTTGTGGTCGGATCTACCTGTGGTCAAAATACGTCTTATGTTCTTTAACTGGGAAGTAGGTAGTGGTTTCTTGTTAAATAGTTCGTCTGGGATAGGTACAGCGTAAAAAATAATACCAAATGCTGGACAACGGTCGTGTCCATTGTCCAGCATTTGGTAATTGTCTGTTGATAATCATTTCTTACTACGGTAAATTATTAAAATTTTTATCAAATAATTTTCTACTAAGTACCGTACTTAGATATACCTAGTTTTCTTGTGTTCCGGAAAATATTTGTTTAGGTTCTGGAAAGGAGCAGTACCTTATCAAAAGGTTTCAGGTGGATGTGGTCTAAGCAACCTAAATATTTTGTTTTCATCTCACATTTCTTAAGTCTTCGCGCCAGATTTTCTCTTATCTCTCTTATTTCGTATTTGTATGATACCTGATGATGTAACGAGCACATGGTCCATCTGATGTGTGGTAACCATTATTTGTAACAAAGTATTGCTTCGTATATATCGCGCATGATTCGAGAACTTGAGGCATGAAGATGTTAAGCGTAAAATTAGATAGACCCACACCCTTCATACCGAAACACAGCAATGCTGCTTCACGGCAGAAGTAGGCCTGGTGGTAGTTCTCGTGTAGCTAATTTTTATTTCGAGCATCGTCACTCGATTCTTCGACTGAGCGATTCAGTACAACACTAGAGAAGTAGACGCGATCGCACTGACCTCCATCTAGGAAACCACAAAGGAGGCTCTAATTTGGATTTCACTAAACTATTTTCCGGCAATTTTCGCACGGAAAATAGAGATCCTTTGTCCGTGCAGATCTACGTCTACGCCTCCGTAATGCAAAGTTTACGCGTTTTGATTAGGAAGTTGTTTTAGAACAAGAGCCCCTATAAAATAGGCAAGTTTAGGCAAAATATAAGTTCCTATTTGCAGTGAGGTTCAAGATTTTAACCACCATTGATGTCATCCTATGAATACTTATCTGTTCATATAGAAAGAAGCAATTGCTAAGGTATGTTTGCGATTGCTCAGATGACTAAGATCTAAATATTTTATAACTCATTATGAAGCTGCCTGAACTTAACTGGCAATAAACGCACAGCCTATACCGAAGGAAAGTCCGAAATACTTGAACGGAGGGTATCTTCCTTACATTGTAAGGAGGAAAGTAGGGACGAAATTCAGCCTCAGGGAGGATGCAGTGGGGGAAACCTCTAGACGATGACACGGGGCTCCTCTATTTTTGTCTTTAAAACAGACGTGTTCTGAAGGGCTCCTAAGCTTAGGTACAATAGTCACACACAACGTATCTATATCCCTCTGAAGTTGGCTGCAAGTAGCGAAGTAGTCCCTTTATTTCTCTAGTCCCTATATTTGGGTCAGATTGTAGCTAATAGGGTTAGTTGAATCGGAGTTTAGTAAAATTGAATAAAAGTGAATTTGGACTGGAATTCTCAGAGGAAGAACATAGTGTTTGCTATAATCGAATTTTAATTGCCATTGCTTTATCAGAGGGTCTAGTACGAGTTGCACAATTCGAAAACTTGTATAGTATATTATATCGAGCTGAATTTTGAAGTCAATTTTTCATTAATTACCTCATCGTTTTGAGTGATAATTATTGCAATCTGCAAGAAGATTACATTACCTACGTTGTTCGATCAGTTTCTACTTAAAACCAGTTGCGTAATTTCCAAAAAACGTACATTAAAATTGAGCTATAACTTTTAAAATTAACTATAAAAGTTTTAGAATAGTGCAACTCGTACTAGGCCCTCTGAACAGGACCTAACTGAAGACTGAACGACTGGACTCATAAATCGTAGGTACTACGTTGCATCATATTATTATGAATAATTATACTTGATACTGGCGAAATTGTGGAAAACTATCCCGGAGGCCATTGAAAAAGAATCTGAATCTAGATCCGCTTAGGGCTTAGAAATTTCTCAAAAAACCTTTAACGAATCAATTTATTACAATCACCAGCTCAAGTTTTTCTGAAAAATAATGATTGCCCTGGCAAAGGCCGATTACATAAACAAAAGAACAGTACAGCCACTGTCTTATCTTTTCCTTTACGGACCTACTTACCAATCTTCATAAGTTATAATCTAGCTAGGTGGATTCGGAACCGATACCTACCAGCTTACCTTCGTGTTCGGTCTAATGATGTAAACGATATCCCAATCAGTATCCGATTACGTTTCTTCATGGTTCAATGGGTAGCCTAGACTATAGCTTAGATCGTAGGTACCTACTGTTATGCACCTCCTTTAGCTAAGACGGTAACTGGCCTCGCCAAAGTATAGGCACAATATAGCGAAGTATACAAGTCTTTATACGATCTTTTTGCTTCACTCAAGTAGATTTAGGTATACCTATCTAATCTACCTACAAAAATTTTAAAAAAAAATGTTCTCAATCACGTCAAAAATAAATGCGATTTTGTTCCGAGTAAGTAGTAGTTAAATAAGATTGTTTTCTGAACAATTCAGAACAAAATCATAGCTATTCATCTGTGCTCCTCGCAAATAAATCTTCATAATATTCTTCAACTAACCCGCCATACCAAAGTAGATCTTAGATATTAATAGCTTCTTATAGAAACAGAACTCCGTTTAGGCTGATGAGGTTATTAGCTAAGCGAGGTGCCCCACGTAGCGGAGTGGATGCAAATTGCCTGTTAACCTGAACAGAGCTACTTGCGAAATAACAAGACAACTCTATCTAGGTAAATAACTATGACTTTACACTACAGCAAATCCGAAAACTACATGAAATTTGGAATATCCTATAAATTCATGTCGGTTGAGTAGGTTTAGGAATCGATCTTTGTTTTGAGAGAAATCAAACGACAAAGTGTCTAAATACACTATAGCCGAAATTACGCGCCGTAAGTTTGGCATGATTACGCCTGCAATGCTATTTGAATTGATGACACATTATGGTGAAATAACGTTGCGTTATGGCATACAACCGAACTTCTCAAAACCAGCTGCGGAATTTACGTCGCTTAATTTTCGGCATAGTGTGTTTAGACGCTAAGCTCAAAACTTAAAGCCCCTAAACCCAAGCCAAGCTCACCTGCCCGTGCTGCACCCTGCTGAATAACAAACCGTGCTCTGGCGGCTGGCTGATTGCGGCATAGCGCAGCCTAACACTGGCACAGCTAAATCCCCAGGCCGCAAAGCATCGGCGGTGAAAGTAATTGTACCCTGCGATCCCCAACCCACATGCCCAGCGTGGGGATTACGGGCATATCCCGCTTCTTATAGGGGAGGCCTATGTCCAGCAGTGCAGTGACTGGCGCTTTTTTATTGCAATTGAAGATGGAACAAGCACATGGCCCACCTGATGTTAAGTGGTAACCATTACCTATTACAAAGCATTGCATTGTAGAACACGGTTTTCGGAACGTACTCTACGATGCAACGCTCTACGTCCATCAACTTGAGGCATGAAGATGATACGCCTCTTGTGCCTGTAATTTCACCGGCACCCACACCCGTCAAGCCCAAACACAGCTGCTTCACGACAGAAATAGGGATGGTGGCAGTACTTCCCCGGACGAGCTCTCCCCAAAAACTCTACTACAACTATCTACTACTAGGCTGATGTTGTTGTTGTTTTAAACGACTGAGTCGTTAGGTAAGGAACATATTATGTCAGTTCCATTCATCTGAGGCTCAACCACGAAGACCAGCGAAAAAGTATTCGTATCGTCAACGAAAATTTTGGCCAATGAGAAAGCATGGATTCAAAATAATGCTTTATCATTGGTCAAACATTTTGGTTGCGCTTAAAATACGTCCAGGTTGAAATATTCACGATCGCCCTACTGAGCTAGGTGTAGCTATGCATACTTAGTAAAAGATAACCGAAAAGGACGCTTACCTAAATGTTTACTCATCAAGCCCCGTTTAATTTTGCAACTGAATTAATTTACAAAAAGCACCAAGGTTCGGAATACAAATTGCCACGTATGCCCTGAATTAGGCGACAAATCAACGAAACAGCAAGGCCCTCCGCTCAACTAATAGAGGCACGCGCGGTGCAGTGGCTACAACCTTAAATAAAGAGATTTCGAGTGCGGGAGCGTCGTTTAATCAACCAGTGATGAGGCAATTGGGTTTAATGTGTTGTACGGGTAGAGGTCCACAACAGACTGTCGTAATTTACCTACTTGTAGCGCCATCTTGCATTGTTATGTTGAACAAACAATGCTTATGTTAGCCCTGTGCGTTAGTGCCCCTAAAAACTCCGAGATGTCTGTTACATACCAACCCATCTATGTGAGCGCCCCTTTGAATTACTTATTAATCTAAGGCTATATAGGTACCCAAAATTACAGGAGTACCTATCCACAAGATTTAAATCTCCATCTTTTATTATAACGTTAATTTTAACTTTGTAGCCCAATATAAATCTAATACATTTTATTTTAAATCTGTTTAGTAAAACAATTTACAACGAACCTGTTAACAATTTTCGATATTGAATCGTTCACATCGTCAAAATTGGTCTGCCGTGGCTTCACTATTACTATCACTACATAGAATAAAACAAAGTCGCTTTACGCTGTCTGTCTGTCCTTATTTATGCTTAGATTTTTAAAAGTACACAACGAATTTTGATTCAAGAGTAAGGTTTATATAACTTGCACCCGTGCGAAGCCGGGGCGTACCGCTAGTTGATAATAAAAGAAACGTGTCATCCGCAAACCATGAAATTTCGTAGTTTTCTCTTACAAGTTGAGGTAGGTTGAAGTTAAAAATAAGAATAGTCCAAACATTGACCCTTGAGGTACACCCATCTTTCCAAACCCCGAAGAACACTTTCCATTTACATAAAATCTTTTTATTCTGTATTCTAGTTAATGTTAAAGCTCTCCCCATCACTACAAACAATTTCTGCTGAGCACGCGTCCTCATCGTTTTATTTGCGGCGTGCCTATCTATTTACCAAGCCGTCTGCGAAAGCCCGATTTATATCATTTAATTAGTGAAACAGGGCTTCAAACATTTTTTACTGAGCTAAGCAGCAAAAAGATACCTAACCAACCTATATTACGTGAGTAAGATAATAAATAGATCAGCCACTTCAGTCTACAGATGGACATAAATCTGCCCTATAAGTAGGGGATATGCCTATAATCCCCCCGCTGGGCATACGGGTTGGGGATCGCAGGGCACAGCTTCGTATCGCGGACGCTGGTGCCCGTCGGCGGCCAAGGGACTTAGCTGTGCCGATTAGTCTGCGCTATGTCGCAACCAGGCGGCCACCAGTGCCTCGTTTGTCACAGCAGGATCCACCAGAGGTTGGCTTGAGTTCCGAAGATGGGGATTGGAACCCGTTACACCCTAGTATAGTCAGTACACGCCTAACGAAAAATGGTCAAACAGATAAAAATAGTGAGTAACGAAGCATCGGAAACGAAAAGAAAAAAAAACTTTTCAAACCTCTTTGGTTACGAACTCATGCAGCTCGTCACTCGCCTCGTCGGGTTATAGTTAAGGAGCCTCCGGAGGACAAATTGCCCAAACAAACGTAATACCAAAATGTTTTTAAAATTAAGCATATTTCCACTATATTATTGTATTATTAATATTCCAATAATATTTATCTAGGTTCCTGGATAGGTTTTTTTACAAAATACTTAAAATAAATAAATAAGCCATTTATTTCCCAACTTATTAAACATATGATTCTAATTAATTTAATCTAATAATTTCAATTTAATTTCATAATGATTTCATGCATTGCTTACTTTAATTTAATTTCAAACACTATTACAATAACACATTACATACTTTAAGAAAAAATAAATTAAATTATTCATGCACTACAATTTTAATTATATAATTATATTTGTTTGGGATGTCCATTTTTGGACGTAGGCCTCCTCCATCCTGTCCCATTTGTCTCTATCCAGAGCAAGTCTCGTCCAGGTAGGTCCAGCAATGGCTACAATATCGTCTGCCCAGCGGCTGCGCGGCCTCCCGGGCGGGCGGCGCTCACCGCGTGGGTACCAGTGCAGCACCCTCTCGCTCCACCTGTTGTCGGTTGTCCTCGCCGTGTGTCCAGCCCATCGCCATTCTGGACACACGGCGAGGACAAAATACTTACCTAAAATGAATTAAAAGCCATTTTGCACAGTTTTATGCCAAAATTGACCACTTTTCTCTTCTCTTTCACTTCCTCTTTGTTTCGTATTAAAAACAACAATATATTACGTGTTGTTTATTTAGGAACATAGCATATACTATCTTATTACAGAATACCAATACTTTGTAAAGAATACATAAAGTTTTCAGTCATCATTTTTGGTATTACGGAACACAGCCAAATTCTTAGAAAATGTTAAACGGCCAATATTACTACCCCGCCGTGCGGGCTGAATCATCCATCAGGTAAACAGAGATGCGATATAATAATATGAGGCAACTTATTACGGTTTATAAGTCCATTCGTCCAGTCTTCGGTCAGGTCCTGTTTTCTGCTACAGCAATGGCGACTATAAGAAAAAAAACGAGGCGTCGAATTTGAGTTTTTCAAGTGAAAACGAAATTACAGGAACCTGCTGTTAATTGGGTGCTTCTTTACAAATACAGATTACTTTTACGAGTTAAAACCCCAAAACAAAGTACAAAGTAGAGCCTGCAGCAATTAAGACTGGTCTTGCATTAACTTGAACTCGAAAACTTTTCTCATCAGTTTCGTGCTAATTATTAAGCAGTCTTCTTTTGGAAGTTCATTCAAATGACCCAATTAATCTTTAGGTGATTTATCTAAATTCAAGTTTCAAGGTAGAGCTTTAAATAGGTAGGGACTTTTACTTAGGTCCCTACGAGTTAGAAGCTTTGACGACTCTCGATTTGATATCTCGATTTCTTTCATAGTTAAAAATTGTGGGCTCTCAAAGTTCGCATACCCTTTTGTCTACCGGTTAAATGTATTAGTGCTGAATGTTATATCTTAGATTCAACAAGTAGGTATAAGTACTCATAAATAGTAATTTTATTAAGACTTAAAGGCCGTGTGTAGCCTGTGCTGTCACTCAAATCTCAAACAAATCATGTTGCAATGTTTTAGACCGTGTCTAACTTACATTTTTTTGTAAAGTTTATTGTTAATAAAGACCTTTTAAAAACAAACAAACAAACTCTCGATTTGACTAGATAGCAGGTACATCGTTTGCTGTGTGTTTTTTTATACAAACTACTTTTTTTTAAATTCAATTTCATTGTTTTTTTGTTTGTGGGTCAATATAATGGTCTTTCATCTCCTTCTTTTTACTTCATGACTAACCTATTTAAAGTTACATATCCCCTTCAGAGTAGGTAACTACAAACCTTATTGTAGAAGTTAAAACTGATATGTTTAAAATTCAATGGTAAGCATACAATAGGGTACCAAAAGATTACGACCTCTGTGGCGCAGTGGGCGAAGGTCCGCCTGTGACGCAGAAGGTTGCGGGTTCTATTCCCGCTGCGGGACAAATGTTTGCATGTTCTGCAGATATTTGTCTCGGGTCTGGGTGTTTTCTATGTATGATATTTATGTATTTACAAAAAAAAAAATGTATCTATGTAGTATATCAATCATGTGGTTCCCATAATACAAGCTCTGCTTAGTTTGGGGCTACATGATGCTGTGTGATAACGTCCAGGATTATTTATTTATTTATTTTATTAACTAACCTATCCTACATTAGGTACTCTGCTTGCCCATCTTGATTTTAATAATATATGGGTACTTTTAGTAAACGTAGTGTAGGACGCTCTCCGGCCTCCTAGATGGAGTGAGGCTCGCGAAAGGCTACTGGTAGAGGTTAGATGCGTCGAGTTGAGGACAGGGCGCAATGGCGTTCATTGGGGAAGGCCTATATCCAGCAGTGGACTGCTATAGGCTGATGATGATGGGTAGGTATTTTTCGTGTCGCCATCATCATCAAGTTCTGATCTAAACTAAAAGTGAGTAGGTACCTACTGCACAGGTACTTTAATTTCCACTGCCACTGATAGATGGCAGTTCTGAACTAAAGTAAAAGTGAGTACTGCACAGGTACTTTAATTTCCACTGCCACTGATAGATGGCAGTTCTGAACTAAACTAAGAGTGAGTACTGCACAGGCACTTTAATTTCCACTGCCACTGATAGATGGCGTTTGTATCTATTTCTCCTGCCAAAAAAAAAAACGAGTAGCTTCGTTTAACATCTAAAAGATGGCGCCGTTCAAAGCTTTACATAAAAATTTTAGACAACTTATAAAATGTGGTTATTTCTTTAAATAAAACAATAGAAATATCTAAAATTACTGTAATTCTCCACAATTGCTTATAATAACTTTGGCGGACACTGTACCCGATTTGCTACCGTACCGCTCCATTTTCTTCAATACATCCAGGCCAGATATCACGTGGCCGAATACTACATGTTTGTTGTCCAGCCAGTCTGTTCTGAAATAATAAAAAGACGTGTGGCACTCGGAGACTGCCGCAGTAAAGCTATTGCATAGCATTTTGTACAAAATGCTATGCAATGCATGCACGCACATAAACACCGTGTCGAAGACTGCCGAAAAGAAACGACGTTAGACAATGCACGGCCTTCAAGCCACACCTCCGTGCCCGTCGGAGTGGGGAGCGTGAGGTTTTTTTTCGTTACGGAATTTCTGGATTCGGTCCCCGCGCTCAAGGCCCTCGATAGAAGCTATGCAATAGCTTAAAAATAATTCATTTAGTGTTTCGTGCACAAGGGAAATAGTATAATAGTAGAGTCAAAAATATACAGAACACTATTTGTCACACCAACATAACATAGGTACAGACCCATGTACAATGTACAAAGTCAAAAAGTCAAAAGTCAAAATTCATTTATTCAGTAGGAACTGTATAGTACACTTTGAAACGTCATTTTTTTTAATTTACCACCAGTTCGTAACGTGACCAAACAGAGAAGAATTGGCAAGAAACTCTGCTTGGCTTATATTTTTTTAACGTCATTGTACTTAATATCTATTACATTGTTTTTGATGGAGTTGGAGGCAGTTTCATCCCAAGCTTTTTTGTCATCTAAATAATCAGATATTTTATAATAAGCTTTATTACATAGATTACGTTTAACAACATTTTTGAATTTATTTACAGATAGATTAATCACATCATTTGGGATTTTGTTAAAAAATCGTACAGACATCCCTTTAAAAGATTGACTAACTTTATGGAGCCTTACAGTGGGAACAGCTAGTTTATCTTTATTTCTAGTGTTAACATTATGATAGTCGCTATTTTTCTTGAACATGTTAATATGTTTTCGGACATACATTAAGTTTTCATATATATATTGGCACGGCACTGTCATAACATTTATTTCTTTAAACTTAGTTCTAAGTGATTCTCTGGGGCCCATATTATAAATTGCACGAACAGTCCTCTTCTGCAACACAAATATGGTGTTGATATCTGCAGCATTCCCCCACAACAAAATGCCGTACGACATAATGCTATGGAAGTAGCTGAAATAAACTAGTCTAGCCATTTCTACGTCACAATACCAACACTTTGGGTTTGGCTTTGTACCTCCTTGAGTAGCACACTCTGCTGTATCTACTGACTTGCGTTGTACATGACTAAATACTGCTAATGCTGCTGCATAGCAGCATCATAGCTGGCTATACAGCTCCTAAAATGCTTAATAGGGCACAAATTAAAAGTCCTTCTTAGTTCATTAAACCATTATGTAATATCGTTTGGCTCTAATTTAATGTCCTAGTTTTTTCAGCAATCAAACATAGAACAACCTAAAATCATTGAACTTTAACACTGTTATATCAAATTGTATTGTTGTAAAAAAATGTATTCTAATAATCAAATATCCAAGCAGAATTTACTTTCATTATTTACCGGTCAAAATAAACTATGTACTTCTAAAACTTCACTATAAAACAAAACCAATTTAGATATTTGATGGTAAAGGGATACAACAACCAGTAACTATAAGTTCTTCAGCAGATATGGCCAATTTTATGGCCAACTTGCTAATTTTCTGAGCTACGTCAACTTTCGTTTTTTATCGGATAATCTCGTTGCAGATTATATCCTTCAGAGAAACTCAGAACATAGCACGTTCAATAGCGACTTTAAACTGGTAGACTAACCATACTGTTAGTGCCTTGCCTACCTTTCGGCTCCGCATTACATTACGGGGACGCACTGATAGAAAACTTTCGTTTTCAGTCACTGTGGTGACGAGAAAATATTACGAATGCTTTTTAAGATTCAACTTACTTTGCTATGCATAGAAAGAACTGTGATCCGTTTGTGTTAGGGCCGCTATTCGCCATGCTAAGTATCCCGGGTCCCGTGTGCTTCAACGTAAAATTTTCGTCATCAAACTTGCGTCCGTATATGGACTTGCCGCCCGTACCGTTGTGGTTCGTGAAATCACCGCCTTGGCACATCTAGTTTATATTGTCAAGGGATGATATTGAAAGAGTTTTTACAGTGGAGGTATGTCAGAGGAGCTACAAGAATTCACCACCAAAAAGGTTCACAGGGTGCCTAGTGCGAGTTTTTTTACCAGCTCGATCGCTTAGCGTTTACGGAAATTTGTATGGAAAAGAGCTAGTGCCATGCGTTTCTCACTAGATGGCGCTACCTCGATTCCATATAAATTTGCGTAAACGCAAACGCGATCGAGCTGGTAAAAAACTCGCACTAGGCACCCAGTTCCTGTTAGCAGTCCAGCTTAGTGGTGAACTATGAACGCCCCGACAAGGGGTGTAAGGGATTCCAACCCCCATCTTCGGAACCCAAGCCAACCTCACCTGCACGTGGTGCACCCTGCTAACTTACAAACGGGGCTCTAGCGGCGCCGGCTGATTGCGGCATAGTGCAGTCTAACACCGGCACAGCTAAATCCCCTGACAGCCGACGGGCAGCAGCGTCGGCGAGAAGTTGTGCCCTCCGATCCCCAACCCGCATGCCCAGCGTGGGGATTATAGGCATATCCCCCTTCATTAGGGGAGGATTATGTCCAACAGTGGACTGCCGCCAGAGCCTCGTTTATTAGTTAGCAGATTGCAAAACCTCACCTGCAGGGGGGCCTACCTCAACTTGAGTTTCGAGGATGGCGGTTGAAATCCCTAACTCTCCAAAAAAGTTTGAATAATCATGAAACTGCTCTTTTATTTAACTTTAAAAAAGGAGTCCTCAATTCTGTTGTATTTTTTTGTTGAAAATTCTTCATGAAAAGGATACAAATTCCGGTATGATCCTGTGGAAAGTACTACCCTGGTACCCGAATCCTTTCTCATGCGTACAAAGAACCCGGAAGTTCTCCGCTGTCTTTGGCACTATATCTGCTCGAAGCATCATGATCACACGACCCAGCTCCTGCTTCCCTACGCTTATGTCGAAGTATACTTGTGGGTTACGCTTCTCGGCAGGCTTTGCGGGTATTACCTGGAATAAATAAAGTAAAATTAAAGATGGCAAAGTGCTGTACTTATACTAATATTTTATGGACGTGTTTGAGAGTATGTAAAGATGTTTGTTACTCTTTCACGCAAAAAATATTGAACGGATTTGGATGAAACTTTGAATATACATTATGTTATCTTAATCTGTAACATTTGTTAAAAGCATGATGTGTTTACTGCTATAAATTGTACACTTAGTTCGTATTATATTGTATTTTGTTATTTCTTTTTAGTGTAACAAATGTTGTAAACCAATAAATAAAATAAAATAAAATATACATAGTGTATAGCTTTTCAGCTATAAACTATGTATATTTTACACAAGGTACTTTTTATACGAATACCATGCGAGCGAAGCCACGGGTGGAACCTAGTGTTTTATAATTGTAGGTGGAAGAGAATATTTGGATAAGGTTCTTCGAAAAGTATTAACTAAATTCTGATCTATTCACTTCTTTAATCTATTTTAGTCTACTGGCTAACCATCTTGTACAATAATTGATTTGGGTATAAGACACAAACGAATTGCACCAGGAGGGAAAGTACCAAACCTAATGAAGGTAAAAAATAACTCAAAGGAACCTTTATTTTATTTTTAACTTGCTGACCCGACAGACGTTATCTTCTCTCTAAGAAAAATCGAAGTTAAAAAACATTCAACAATGATGTTAAAATGGAAAAAGCAATCAAAAAGGATATTGAAGAGGATTAAGCAATCAATGAGGATATCAAAGTGGAAAATGCTATCAAAGAGTATATCGACGTTAAAGAAGCAATTAAAGACGAAATCGAGGTGGGAGAAGCTGAAGTTGAAGAAGCAATCGAAGAGTATATTGAAGTAGAAAAAGCAATCAATGAGGATAAAACAACAACAGCTACCCTACCCTACCCCTACCGTACCGCTACACCTACCCCTAACATACCTATACTTTACCCTACCTTACCCCACCCAACGCTTATCCTTAAAGATTATAATATTACAAAATAAATATTAACGGGATAGAAAGTATCCTCTCCTAGTTTTCAGCTCAACCCAAATAAGTTCAGCCGTTCTTGGGTTATAAATATTGTAACTAACATGACTTTCTTTTATACATAAAGATGTAAAGAAAAAATACAATCACAGAATTTTTAATATACAGTAGCCTGACCTGGGAATCGAAGTGACAAAGGGTTTGCGGACACTATTATTTCACAAAATCTCTCATCCAAATGAATTACGTGTATGTGTTCATGTACGTCTTTATCTTCCGACGACGACATATTGAATGAAATGGAATGTGTGACGAAATATAGCGGCCCGTGCCTCAATCTTCAGAGAAATAACCCCCGACCTCGCCTCGACTTACCAGTGAGCGACGCTCTTTAGATGTTCCTGGGGCATTTTTTGGTTCATCTACTGGTGAATCTACAGGTGGATCAAGACTGCCTCTTAATCTCTGCAAGTTATTTGGAACAGATACCACCCTGTACGCCTCTCTCACTGAAGCTCTGGACTCTTCAGAAGTAGGTGGAGGAGCGGTGGAACATCTCCCGAAAATGCCACCCATATTTGAACCACCTCTAAAATACAGTACTATTCAAAGTGCAGGAGGAATTGATCTGCTATGAGAGAGTAGTGATGTATACTCAAATTGTTCATGACCATTGGTAAATTGGTATACCATGTTTACTTGCATTAGGATACAATAAATGAAATTTTGTTAACTTTCCCTAAAATTGCACAATTTTTACTGACATTATTTTTGCTTCAAGAGCTGCTTATTGAGATGTCACTGTCAAAATCCTCTTGAAGAAGGTCATAAAAATTAAAAACCTTTTTGCTTGACTACCCCAGAAGGAGGGTAATAATTTTTTTTATTTAGTTTTTAGAGTGCCATTTGCTATATTTTGCTTAATATTTTCTCTAAATCAATTCTGTTCTTTAGATCTAAAACAGAATAAGCTGTAATCATCTCTTCAATAGTCATTGTGTGTGACTTTTAACTAATTTTAAGTCATTTTTATCAACAAATTCTTCTGGATTAGATCTCCATCTACCTTATCTTATCCTATCATCAACCTCATCGTTGCCCACATAAGTCTTGAGGTCTTGAGGCCCATAACTCGAATGTATAATAAAATATAACCTAAAATGCAGAGTAAACTTACACTGGAACCAGTCTTTGTGCTGTCTTTAGTCCCTCCATTCTCTTCATTATCTTTATTTATCTGCAATGTCTCTCCAGCATGTTTCTGCAGCCAGTTGTCATCAGACCAGACCGGACGAGTGGAGCCTTCTTTGATGCGTTGCGGTGCTGCAATATTCACCCTTATCGTGCGACCAAAGAGTTCTGAGTCATTCTGCAAAGCGTTTAAAAAGGTGTTATTGTTAGAACATCACTAGCACCACACAAAGACATCACTAGACATCAACTCAGGATGCTCTAGATTCTATTCTCTATGGTGTGCTCGGTGATCGAGGTTAAAAAGTGGCCATATTTGTTAGTTTAATATTATTGAATATAGTTTCAAAAAGTTATCGCAGTTATAAATTGATGCTCCCCAACCCTTTAGGCAGGATCGCCTACTATCCCAACAATTCGTAGCAGAGCGTGGTTGTACTGGTTGCGGGATGCATCATGTCGGAAAAATTAACAACGCAACAAATGGGTTGGGAAAAAAGGTATGGTTAACTATTAGGTAGTTGTTTTTTTAGAAGGCTTATCATTACATCCTCGACTTGTTGATAGATCTTATACAATCTGTGTGAGTGTGTGTGTATTGAGAGGCCCAAAAACCAGTGTTTTTTGCAAAGTATCATCATCAACTTTACCCACTGCTGAGTATACGCCTCCCTTTGCTCTTACCACTTGCCAAGGTCCTGCATTAGCGTGATTCACTGGCATGCTCCTGGACGACCGACACTTCTCTTCCCAGTCCTCGGACACCATTCTGTTGGCTTTTCGCATCACCTGTCTTCACCATGTCTCGCCAGGTGTCCTGCCCAACTCCACTTGGGCTCCATTACCTGTATTCCGACATCCTTAACCCTGGTTTGTCTTCGGATCTCAGTATTGGGAACTCACATGTACCCAATGCTTACCTTTATTTACATAAAACCTTATTCAGGGTCTATTTCGATAGGTTAGGGAAGTGAAAAAGTATGATTGCTTACCATGTTATCAATAGCTGCGGCAGCATCTTCAGCATTCTCGAACTCGATAAAAGCGAACCCTCGATGCTTCTCGGACTCGTAGTCGAGCGGAATCTGAACATCCACCAGGTCTCCGAAAGGCACAAAAGCGGCATTCAACACTTTCTCGTCCACTTCCTCAGCTAAACCACCGACGTAGATAGTTCTTTTCGAGTTGGGCTTACTTGTCATATTGTTATTTGAAGATTATTCTTAGAAAACAGTTCTATGCCGTTAACTAACTAAATTTTTACAACAAAAACAAACAATCACAACAAACAACACAACATAACCTCACTTCACTTTACTTCTTTATTTAATGGCTTCTGGGATAGTTCTCCACAATTTATTTAGTATCAAGATATATTATTAGTTAAAAAAATGACGTGTGGCACTCGGGGACTGCCGCGGTAAAGCTATTGCATAGCATTTTGTATCAACTTATGCAATTATAATTATTTATTTATTTTATTTATGCAGTATTTCTTTTTCTTTGATATTAATTCAAGTTACACTTTTTTAGCGTGGTGACCGATAAGAAAACATTTTTTTTATCTTTTATTAAATAAAAATACGTCTAGTTGCACGCACACAAACACCGTGTCGAAGACTGCCGAAAAGAAACGACGTTAGACAATGCACGGCCTTCAAGCCACACCTCCGTGCCCGTCGGAGTGGGGAGCGTGAGGTTTTTTTTCGTTACGGAATTTCTGGATTCGGTCCCCGCGCTCAAGGCCCTGGATAGAAGCTATGCAATAGCTTAAAAAAACAACAAAATGTGACGTGGGACCAAAGCAATTCTACAATTCTAGGAAGAGTGACGCCTGACCAGTCGTTATTTAATTTTATTTTCTTGTTTTTTTATGATTTATGTAGAATAATGGCATCGGCATTTAAACCCAAGAGTAAAAGTTTTTATGAATAAAATCTCCTCGTTTAAACCAATCTACGTTAAGCTCAGGAATAGTGAAGTGAAATGCAATAAAAGTCAATTTGGGACTGGAATACTCTGAAGAAGAAAATTCTTCGCCGATCGCTTTTTGCTATTATACATGAGACTAACGAAATTGTGGAATGTTATCCCCAGAAGCTATTGAATGACTATGCACAGAAAAAGAAACAGATGTCGCTGTGGGTATTTTCATGATTGTAACTTTACTAGGTACTAGGTACATTAATTTCACATAGAAAACAAAAATATTGTAGTTAGTACTTTTATTAAAAACTGTTATTTTACTTATAACATTAGCTTACGCATAGTTTTTAAACAAAAAAAACAAACAGAATTATTACCTACCATTAAGTATCAAGTTAATAACAAATTACTTTTACGTATTTTTCTCTTAAAACGAAATAAATTATTGAAAGGGTCTATGTATTTATCAGGTCCTTACCTATGAAATTGGCGTTTTTCCCTCTATTTTATTTAATACACATTTTTTTTTATTCAACAGCCTTATACAAAATTAATTTATATTCTGAACAAAGCTAACGTTAATAAATCTATGATTCTGAACGTAACATTATTGAAAATTTGTGAGGAAGTTCATCTCCAACAAATTAGACTTAGAAACAGTTCATTTCATGAGTTGTCGCTTTCAATGCTTAACCCTAAACTTAAAGTACTAAAAATTTACCACGGCTTAATAGGTAACTAGTGATCGCTTGGGAGGCTACTTTAAAAAAAAAAACAATTTAAAATATTAGTTATTTATTATTTTTTATAAAGATAACCTTAGTTACTTGGCAAACCTCTACCTTTTCAAAAACTAAAATAGTTTTTTTTTAATCATAATAAGTTCTAAATAAGACTGTAATCTTACAAAAACTATCATTTTTTCTCATAACATGACAATCTTCAGTCTGGTAAAAAAATACAATCATATCTGTGCTATTTAGCATCAATATTATTAACCTATAAGAATACCAAATCAAACTTATGGTAACATCACATTTTTGTCTCCAGACAAATTTGAAGTCAGCCTTCATTTTCATTTTCTGCTGTTTGTTCTTCTTGTAACGCAGTTCATGGAACTGGTGAATCTGAGACATTGCTTGTGGCTTGATGTGGTTCTGAATGGTTTGGGGGCACGGAGTCATCTCCTACAATATTTTGTAGGTCTTCTCCAGGCGAAATGGCACGAAAGAAGGATCTGCCGCGCTATCGTCAGAGTCATATGGATGGATTTCCTGGTTCTCCTCCGTTTTCGGTACTGAATTGGCACAAAAGCACAACTTGATTCACGGGCGCGTTTTTGAAATAACGGAAAAAACTGATTGCGCACGGCGCTGCGTCTCAGGCGATCTAGGGTTAAATTAGTTGTATTTTTATTATGTGTTGGTTAACTTTTTAAGTAAGGGGAATAGGATTTGTAGTTAAAAAAAAATCCAAAATGTATTTACAGAGAAATTTTTTTTATTTCGAAAACCAAAATTCACCAATTTCATAGGTTGGACATAGGATGACCTAATATTAAAATAAAATTAACTATCATTATAATTTAAGGTTGCCGACGAAGAGCCATCTGGCTCATCATCTGGAAGAATTGGCGCCGGCGCAGTCGCACTTTCATCAAAACTTTCATCCCATGAACTCACGTAGACCCCAAACAAATCTTTTGGGTACCGGTTGTACGTTCCCTGCCTCTCTTTAAGGGTTTTACGGACTTGCTCCCTGGTTGGTGGCGGGTGCTCCACATTTCTAAACCCTAGAAAAGGGGCTATACTTAGTAACGAATAATCTGGCGTTAAAGACCTACTTATATAGGTATATATCTATAAGTGTGAGTACAAAAAGAGGTATACAATAGATAGATTTCTATCAATAAATAGTAGGGTTCCTTAAGGGTTCTCCCTGAAACCCTTTGCATGGTTGGGAAATAGGTCTAAGGTTCAACATCTTATCAAAATGCGTCATTGCTACGAGTATGTTTATTTATTATTTTGTATTGAGTTATTAGTTCATTTTATAATGATGACATTGTTTTTTGACCTACCATTATGACATTGGGTGTTTCTTACAATTACTATTTCTGTCAACTCTCTTTAATTCAAATGTCTTTAATTATTGCAATTGGGTACTGCCCATCTCCGCCAAAGCTTGGATGCACTTAGATGAAGAGCCCCGATCTCCGATCTCTGATAGGAGTAAAAGTGTTCTCTGCTGAAGATAGTGTACAGATGCCACAGGATCACCCATCCACCATTTTAAGCAAGCTAGCAAACGCCACTATCCAAAGCAAGTTTTGGTAGTACTTAGATGTTGGTATATAAGTACCAACTGAAGTCTGCTGACGCACAAAAATCTCGTACCGAACATAATACCAGTCACGATAGGTACCTTTTTTATCTACACTTCTAAGGTGAGTTGGGCAGGACACTTGGCCAGACGGAGTGACGACAGTTGGGTGGACAAAGGCGCTGACCGAGTTGTGGCCGATGGATGGTCATAGAAAATGGGGACATCGGCGAGATGGGTTGACGATATCAGAAAAACCGTGGGCGGCCTAAATCAGACTAGCGCAGGATCTAGGCGAGTGGCAATCAAAGAAGAACATAGCCCAGCAGCGGATGGAGAGTAGCTGAAATGATGATCATGTTGACAGTTCTAAAATAGGTATTTTATAGAACACACTTACCATTGTAATTATTTCGCAATCGATTGGTTTTGATCGGCAATTTGTTGGTCATAATTTTCTTTACTGTAAAATGATAAATGTTTATTATCTTGATACTTTAAATAACTCTGTTGAAATACTAACCTACCTCCTATCATTTAATACTTAGGTCCCTATACCTTCTTCAAAAAAGTATACACTGGTCAAGTGCAAGTTGAACTCCCGCACCGAGAGTTCCGTACAAACTTGTAGGTATGAAAATAATCATTCTTTTGTAATGTAGTGTAACTACGAGTTTACCTTTTCCTTTACTTGTGCTATAAAACATTTCTTCTCGCTAAACTTCATGACTCTAGGTCAACGAGAAGTAGGTACCTTATTGGTTTTGATTTCCTCACGAGTTTCACAATAAGCATGCAGCATAAAAGGCCGTATATATCTTTTGATGCCGTTAACTTTGAAGTTTAAATTTTTCACAGCACCAAGGGATTGCAGGCTATAAGTATTAGATAATAATTCCAACTTGATACCTCAACGCCTTCCTAAGAAAACGGTCTTGACAGACAGACAACGAATAGATGCTAACGAAGGGTTCCTTTTTCTTTTTAAGGTACGAAACCCTAATAATAAGAATGTTCAATATATATTGCTCATAAATCTACTTGCAACTGACACGCACAAAGGACCAAGTGGAGTTCAATTGCGGAAAAGGGAGTCCATTTACATTTACTTGCAACTGACTTGCCAACCAACCGAAAAACTGTAAAAACTAACTTCGACGTTTCTGATCAGCTATCACTTTGACATTATCGATAATCGCATCGATGTATCCCTTGATGTCGGCTATAACTGGATTCCATTTCGCTTCGACCGCCACCTGAATGGAGTTCACCAGACACAGATATGCCTCGTCGTAAATTATCAATCGCTCTCTGGCTGCGAAAAGTGTGTTGAGACCAGTGTTCAGAGCTTTTAAAATAAACTGCTCCATTGCTTCTTCGAGTGTTGGTGTTACTTCTGTAGATAGAAAATGTTTTTAAGATTTTTATAATATCCAAAAAATATCGACTCGGGCGGGCTCTTAAAATCAGAATATGTTTTTATTAATTTACTAGCGGCCCGTCCCGGCTTCGCACGGGTTAGGGCACTTTTTTACACCTTGGGTTACGATACTTAAGTTTTAGGAAGGATCCCTAATCTTTTCTAGCAATAAATATAGCCTATGTTACTCAAGGTGAATGTAGCTTTCCAATGGTGAAATAATTTTTGAAATCGGCACTGGTGTTTTTGAGTTTATTCATTACAAACATACACACAAACAAAAATACAAATTTTTCCTCGATATAATATTATATTAATATGAAGAGTAATTTTTTTTTACAGTTTATAGGCTTACGTTTGACTGCCATCTTACCTGTTGGTAAGTGATGATGTGGTCGACGATGTTATATTTCACCTTCGATGTACCCTGCGATCCCAACCGGCATGCCCAGAGTGGGGAGTATGGGCATATCCTCCTTCTTATAGGGAATGCCATGGCATTCCCTATAAGAAGGGAAGAACCAACCTGGACATGTCCAGCAGCAGTAGTCCACTATATGCTGGTTTAGTGATGTGTGATAGCTTTTTTATTTTTACCTTCTACCTCCTCAGCGGAAAAAGTAGTGGCTGAGGTGCTCTCAGTAACAAAATCTGAGTAAACTGACGACACTGACGGAGTACAAGCGGTGGTCGGGCATGGGCAAACACCAGGGTCATGTTTCTTCACACGTTGGACAAATGGCTGAAAGAAAGTTGGCCATCAATAATTCAGTATTAGACAAGTAGTTAAGCCATGTTGAAGGCCTAAAAACACTGACACTAGAGTTGCTCACTAGCTCATATGAAGAAGAAGACAAGTAGTTTAACTATCAGACTGTTTTCTTAGTGGTTTCAGTTCTCGGTAGAACCAATAAGAAACAAAAGCCCATCCACTGCTAGACATAGGCCTCCCCTTATAAGGGGGATATGCCCATAATCCTCACGCTGGGCATGCGGGTTGGGGATCGCAGGACACAGCTTCTCGCACTACTGACGCTGCTGCCCATCGGCGGCCAGGGAGTGAAAGAGCTTTGCCGAAGTAGGCTGCGCTATGCACCAGAGCCCCGTTTGTTAGTTAGCAGGGTGCACCACGGCCCGGTTGGAACTTCTTACACCCATAAGAGAAGCAAAATCAAATACAGTTATCGTGTGCAGCGACGATAGATCGTTGGTAGTGCGAACAGAGAGAGTAATTTTGCTTGCGAATAAATAAGGGGATAGAGTACGATCACCCCTACTTTTGGTCCCATGTGAACTACCCACAGAACTACCAATACCAAAAATAACCATGGTTGTGCCATGGTTTAGTTTCTATATTAATAGGCGGTAAGGACCCATTCTAGCTCATAGGTAACTACCTACCGTTAGATCTTTCTTCATAATATTAGGTTTAAACCCCAGCTTGCCTTTCCTCTTCAGTTCTCCATTGACTAACTTTTGCAGGAAAGCCGCCGGTCTTGTGAAGAAGAACCTTGGGGGCTGTGTCACCCTCGTCCGTAGGTGAAAACCCGATTGGAATCCCTACACGTGGTCCCTGGGTGGTGCCAATCAGGTGACATCGGTGGTAGGTTTCGGCCGCGGCTGATCACCACCCACTGGTCAAAGTCGTGTCGCCAACTGGCCTCGCCGCGTTCCGGCACGTGACTGGTGTAGCCATTAGAGGAGCTGGGTCGATGTGTCAGCTTTGTACTAGCAGACCGATTTCATGGACACTGTTCAGTACTGCATCGAAGGGCTATTCGCGGAGGGCAGCGGGATCCGAGGCACGGTTCACCGCTGGCCGACCGCAGGTAGTAGGGGGCCCAAGTAACGAGACAGCCACTCGTGAAAGGCTGCCCCGCCAACTAGCGAAAAATCCCGAGATGCGCCATGGTGCCGGTTGGCGACCGGATGAGAGGGCCCTATGGACATCCTCGGGGGGGCTCGGGCGTCCCCGCAGTCTCCAGACTAGTTTTTTTCCAATGTTGCAAATTAACAGTGTGTGTCTGGGGGTCACTAGTATGAGGCCTCACTTTCACTGCTAACTCCTCACTTGAACTCACTCGATCATTATGAAAAAGCAAAGGAATAAGAGAAACGTTAAACAGCGGCTGCACTCCCTCTCACTTAAAGTGCACCTCTGCAACATCCGAGGTCTGCACTCAAATCTCGTCGCAGTCCACCACCACCTGGAGACTGATAAACCAGCTCTCTTATTTCTTACGGAGACGCAGATAAGGTGTCCTTCAGATGTGGCGTACCTCTCATACCCAGGGTACTCCCTGGAGCACAATTTTAAGCCCCGTGCGGGGGTTTGCGTGTACGTCCGTGATAATATCTGCTACCGGCGACTCCGAAACCTTGAAGACCCCAGTTTTTCTGTCATCTGGACTCTGGTGGACACGGGCTTGGAGAAAATCCTCTATGCTTGTGTATACCGATCGCACAGTGGTGATCAGGAGACGACTAAGCTCATGTTATACCTCAATGAGGCGGCGGACGCCGCTCTGCAGAAATACCCTTCTGCCCAATTGGTACTTTTGGGGGATTTTAATGCCCACCACCAAGACTGGCTATTTCCATACCAAAGCACCGACCATGCTGGGAGAGCGACGCGAAATCTCGCTTTGGTGTTGGATCTCACTCAACTGGTCCACGAGGCAACGCGGGTTCCTGATGTCGACGGCCATACAGCCAATTG
Organism: Horisme vitalbata; assembly: GCA_951804965.1. Lineage (NCBI taxonomy): Eukaryota > Metazoa > Arthropoda > Insecta > Lepidoptera > Geometridae > Horisme > Horisme vitalbata. Next base: position 5,917,024 of record OX638096.1, read on the forward strand.
CTTGGACCTTCTGCTGACAACCGATCCAGACCGCTATTCCGTGTCGATTTCTTCACCCTTGGGTAGCTCCGATCATTGTCTGGTAAAATCTGTATCTGTCTACTCTCCAGCTGATTACAGCCCCAAAGGCAAGCGGAGAGTTTGGCATTACAAGTCAGCAGATTGGGATGAAATGCGGGCATTTTTCGCATCTTATTCTTGGCAGCATGTCTGTTTCTCTTCTAATGATCCTTCGGCTTGTGCGGATACTGTGACGGACGTACTGCGTCAGGGGATGGAGTATTTTATTCCATTCTCTGACGTAGCACTGTTAGGCAAAGCTCAACCATGGTTCGGGGCTGAATGCAGAAGCGCTGAGGCGCGGAAACATGAGGCTTACTTGGCATGGGTTGATGCTCGAAACCGCAAAACCAGGGACCTATTCAAAAAGAAGACAGCCTATAACAAAGCTACCAAGTCCTACAAGAAGGCTTTACAGAAGGCACGTTTCGACCACATAGGCCGAATTGGGAACAAACTAGCTTCATACCCTTCGGGTAGCAAAGCATTTTGGTCCCTGGCTAAGTCGGTTGAATCAAACTTCTGTCGCCCCTCACTGCCACCACTGCTGAGACCTGACGGGACATTGGCCCACACAGCTGAGGAGAAGGCGAACTTATTCGCCTCTCTTTTCGCTGAATCTTCACGTCTGGACGCTGCAGGCAGAATACCTCCGAGACTACCTGATTCTGGGGTGCTTATGCCGGAAATCCGCATCCGTCAGACCGACGTTAGAAAAACGATGCAGAGTCTGGACGTGAACAAAGCCAGTGGTCCTGACGGTATTCCAGCAATCGTGCTTAAATCCTGTGCACCCGAGCTTGCTCCTGTACTGACACGCCTCTTTCGCCTGTCTATTCAAACTGGTAAAGTGCCGAAACTCTGGAAGCTTGCTAATGTGCAGCCTGTGCCTAAAAAGGGCAGTCGCGCCGACCCTTCGAATTACAGACCCATTTCAATCACGTCTATACTTTGCAAAACTATGGAACGGGTACTGAACGACAGGCTCCTAAAGCATCTAGAAGGAAACGATCTCCTCAGTGACTGCCAATACGGCTTTCGCAGAAATCGATCAACTGGAGACCTTCTAGCATATGCCACGCACATCTGGAGTGAGGCCATTGAGAAGCACGGAGAATCACTGGCCGTCTCTCTGGATATCTCTAAGGCTTTCGATAGGGTTTGGCATGATAGCCTTATTGGTAAGCTTCCGTCATACGGAGTGCCTGCTGGTTTCTGTGCCTGGATTTCAGACTTTCTGAGGAGCCGGTCGATACGAGTTGTCGTTGATGGCCACTCGTCCGATCAATTGGCTATTAACGCCAGAGTTCCTCAAGGGTCAGTGCTCTCTGCAACTCTATTTCTGCTACACATTAACGACCTGCTTAAGCCCGGAACACTTGGGTATGCAGATGATAGCACGGTTGTTGAGAGCTATACTTCAAATGCACGTGCCAGCGGGGCTCAGATTCAGTCGCTTAGACAAGGCATGGTCGATCGCCTGAACATTTCCTTAAAGGCTGTCTCCGACTGGGGTGATGCCAATTTGGTTAAATTTAATGCGAGCAAGACGCAGGCATGTCTGTTCTCCGCCAAACGGAGTCAACTGCAACAAAATCCTACTTTCCGAAATGAATCCGTACCGATATCTGACCACCTCGAGCTTCTTGGCATTTCCTTAACTCCGACGCTCAATTTTGGCTCGTATATCGAGTCAAGAGCACAATTGGCCGCCAAAAAGTTGGGCGTTCTCGCTAAGGTGAGGCAGTATTTCACACCAGGACAGTTGCTCAACCTGTATCAAGCACAAGTCCGTTCATGTATGGAATACTGTTCTCACCTCTGGGACGGTTCAGCGAAGTACCAGCTTGAGGCACTTGAAGCAATTGAAAAAAGAGCCAAGAGGCTCATTTGCAATGATGATTTGGTCAATGCAAGACTCCAAAGCTTGGAACATCGTCGTAAAGTTGCAAGTCTTTCTGTTTTTTATCGGTTACATTTCGGAGAGTGTGCAGCGGAACTGTACAACTTGATTCCACCAGCTCCATTCCACCATCGGACAAGCAGGCGTTCTGCACGGCGACATCGCTATATGGTAGACATACCTCGTATGCGCACAAAGCGGTTCTCTTCCACCTTTATCATGCGCACCGCCAAGGAGTGGAACGCTCTACCCGAGTATGTGTTCCCCGATAATTATAACATGGGCATCTTCAAGGCACGAGTGAACAGGTTTCTTCTAGGCAAGCGTGCTCCATCGTAGACTGCATCTTCGCTTAACATCTGGCCAGTTGTAGTCAAACGCAAGCCTATCCAATATAAAAAAAAAAAAAAAAAAAAAAGAAGAGACCAGCTTCCTTCAGCACATTCGCTTTCTTTGTTGACTTGCTCACCATGCGGGAAACGAACAGCGCTGCTAAAGTTGTTACCTGGAGAAATACAATGTTCTCAAGGATGAAAAGGATAGAAAAGCGAAATAACAAAGACTAGGTATGAACCCTACTATTATAATGCTGAAAGTATGGATGTAAGTACATAAAAATGTATTTGCATCTTCACACACAACTGTACGAATTGAGCTGTGCACATAATTGTAGTTCTTGACATAAGATATATACTATATGACTAGACCATCAGTGCTATCTCTTCTAGTGTTGTGTTCACTCACCTTGTCGATGTCTTCACCGAAATTTCCCATTTTTCAATATGAATGAGTTAGTTCAAGTTAATTAACCGAGTAAGATATAGGCTATTTAAGCAAAATCCCAGCTAGCTACAAATAGGTACAGACTGAGATACGTCCAATTCATGGACTAATCTATATATATAAAAGAGAACTATCCTCACTCACTCACTGACACACTCATCACGAAATCTCAGAAACTACAGGGCCTAGAGGTTTGAAATTTGGTACAGGTAGTCTTTAAAAAGTGTGAACGCTCACTAAGAAACGGTTTTTGGAAATTCAACCCCTAAGAGGGTGAAAAGGGGTAAAAATGTTTGTATGAAAAATCGTATTCCTTGAACTTAGAAACTTGAAACCTGAGACATGTATCATTGAAAACCCTGTCAACAAACCTGTGTAATTGAAAATTTGAAATAGTCCTTGAGGGGGTTGCAATGGGGTGGTAAAGTTTGTATGGGAAAATCTTAACGCGTGATGTGATTTTTTTTAAACTTCGTCAGAACACTTTGAATATTAAATAATAAAAGACCGCATACCAGGTTTTTGAAAAAAATACCTTAATGGAGGGTAATCTATACTTATAAAATCCTTTGTCCTGAATGACTGACGGATCAACGCACAGCCTAAACCGTTGATCGTAGAGACCTGAAACTTGGAGGGCGTGTTCTTTGTATGAAGTAGACATCCGATAAGAAAGGATTTTTCGAGATTCTACCCCTAAAGGGATGAAAAACGTGGGCAAAGTTTGTATGGAACAACGTGATTCCTTGGTCCAATCTACTTCAAATTTTGCATAAACATTCTTTAACAAAATGGATGAAAGACGTTTTTCGTATATTATTGAAATTTATCGCCTAACGGGGTTAAAAAGTGGTAGAAAGTTTTATAGGGGTGATTTGCATCGAAGTTGATATCAATACTCCTTAGTGACACATGTTATGCCATTTTATTTTGACACTATGTCATGTTTGAAAACTCATTCCAAATTTATTCAAAAACCTATATTCTCATATAAAGGCTCCTACACACAGGTGCGTGGGCATAGGTACGTTATTATTGGCAATAATATCAGACAATATAACAGAATATATCGCAATATCGCATGCGCAAATATTAAAAATATTTAAGTTTTTCTGATCGAGTATAGTGCCCGATTCATGAAATTCTGACATTTGCCTGTAGTTTCACAGATATTTCTTTTCTTCACATTTTTGAAACACCATACATTAAAAGTAAATTCGTCACATGCATTAAAAAAAGATGTGGCATTGAATAAAGTGATCGGTCACAATTATTCAATATTTGCGTCTGCCGGAGGGCTTCGAAGTGCAATTTAAATTTCCAAAATCGGGTGGTAACTTTTTGAGATTTTCCAAAATTTGTCAAAATTTAACAATTTTCTGGATCGAGAATTTCCCAATTTTTTTTTGAGCTCGCTATTCAAGAAACGGAAAAAATGATATCTCGAGATTGAATTAAGCTACAGCTTGAGCCATCTTAGGAGGCAGACGGACAAAAACTGTAGGCAGTAGAAGGGCTTTTACGCGCTAAGCCATTCTGCGCTCCGTTCACTTATTCGTCAGTACATTATAGTCAAATTTTATCGTGTGCTTTATTTATAAATTACATATTCAATGCCTTTGATAGTTGCGCGTAATGTGAGATGTGTAGAGATTTAGTACATTATGTATTAGGATGGCTAAAAAGTTACATACTGCCGTGAAAACGCAATTATGTGCAAGGAATTGGGACGCATTATCGCAATAACGCATGCGATATTATCGCCGATAATAACACACCTGTGTGGGGGAGCCTTAAAAGCTTGGTGCAATGCGATACTCTTTAAAATTGGAATGTCAAATAGAAAATAATATTTAAATCGGATTAGAATTCTAAATTTAAATTTCATTCATTTGTTCTTGGCTATTTGAATACCACGGGGATAGCAAGTTTTTTTTTTTACATAAAGACTTGAGATTTTTCACAGAGACTAACGAAAATAAATAAACACCTAAAACGCTGAACCATGGGTGGGACCTTGGAGAAGGACTTGCTGCTTTTGGTAGCGAAAATGAAACTTAAAGAGGGTGATTTATGTGATGAAAGTTTGCATGGGTAACCAATCATAATCAAGAGTGAGGCATATAAAAATTCATCATACCTATACCGGCTGTTAACTTGGCGACGGGTTGCCAACGGAAACAGGAACGAAAAAAGGAGTGAGAACATTATGGGGTAGGTAATGTAGTAATATGTAGGTACTTTTTAATCCATTCATATGTCAAATTACCGGGCCTGGGAAGCATTTCACATGAAAGGACATATGTAAAAAAAGTTTATAAACGCAAACGAAGTTGCGAGCGGGTCAACTAGTATACTAATAAAATAAAGGTTTATCCCAAATCTATACATATAAAAATGAAACCCGTTTCCCTTGGTCACGGCATCACGCGTGAATGGCTGGACCGATTTCACTAATTCTTTTTTTGTTGTATTTTTTATTATTAGGAGAAGGTTCTTACGGAAAAAAATATTAAGAAAATCTCTCAGAAATATTGAAAAATATACATTTTATCATTGCTACGCTAAGGCGGTACGAAGTTCGCCGGGTCTGCTAGTGAGAGTTATAAACAGTTGGAAACTTGTGATCAGTCTATAACATACATGTTACGTAGTTAATCAATTTTAGTATTTTGTGGACCTATCTGTAAGTTTTCCTAAAATTTATTTAAAAAACAAATATTACATCGAAATGTTTATATGTACCACTATTCCATTACAGTCAAGAAGTTTGTAAAAATAATTTCTTCAATACCAACGACCAAAAGCGGGAGTAAGGGGACGATATCGCGAGCTTAAACTTTCAACATCAGAGTAGCGCGTTGAACTCTTTAGTACGGAGCTACGCTCTGCTACGCGATTACGTTACACAGAGTAGTCCAAACCAATGGTATAAGGCTAGAGGGAAAGTACCAAAAATATTGTTCATAGAATTTCCCTCCGCCCTGTCACTGTTTGGATTGGTGACTGACTATGACTAGTTCTAGTCATATTGTCTGTCTCTGGTGACCGCTTAGTCCGGCGTTTCTGTGGTTATAAAGAATTCGATGTTTTCCGACATTTTCCCGGAAACTTTTAGGTCCCGTAAGAGCTCTATAAAAAAAATGAAATGATGTCAAGACAGGTACCTACCTCAGTGTGTTTTAGCAGATAATTATCATGAATCCTAAAGTATTCTTTGGGGTCGAAAGTCTCTCTAGGATACACATAAATCCCGTCGCCAAACTTGACCACTCCTGGCTCCCAACTCATACTGGGGCAATAGGTATGCTTAAAACTACAGCAGACACTTAAAAATATGGAATTCAACTTAAAAAATAATTACAAATTTCATTTGAAGGATTTTCATGAAAGAAAAATCATAGAGAAATTAAACGCTAGAAAAATGGCAACGAAAAGGAGGAATCAAGGAGTAAAGTAATAGACCACAGATTTATAAGTCTAGTACTAAAGTAATTGACCACTTTATATCTCTTTGGGCATAATGTATAATTTTGTCCTTAGTTTTGTCAAATATATCTTTTTTATTCCACTTCGCTTCACTTCTTTATTAAATGGCTTCTGGGATAGTTTTCCATAATTCCACAGTATCAAGTATAATCATCGAGATAATTGACGGCCTCTGTGGCGCAGTGGGCGAAGGTCCGCCTGAGACGCAGAAGGTCGCGGATTCGATTCCCGCTGCGGGACAAATGTTTGCATGTTCTGTAGATATTTGTCTCGGGTCTGGGTGTTTTCTATGTATGATATGTATGTATTTACAACAAAAAAAAAGTTGTATGTGTAGTATATCAATCATGTGGTTCCCATAATATAAGCTCTGCTTAGTTTGGGGCTGCATGATGCTGTGTGATTACGTCCCGCGTTATTTATTTATTTTATTTATTTATTTAATTATATAGAACATTATAAAGTGACAGTCTTCAAGTGAAATTTAACAAGTAGTTTTAGTTGTACCTACGCTGTCGGAGTATTTAGGTTGCCCGAAGGCCTCTGACATGGCTTAGTGACTGAAAAAAGTGGAACTGAAGCTAATGCCCCTAAACAGTCACCTATCCAAGTAGTGACCGAGTGAAGTGTTGCCGATATAAGCCACCCCACGAGCGCTTAATAAAATACGTTTACTTAGCGATGTCTCAGCATATGGCATATCCTCAAAGCTGTAATAATCAAATACCTACCAGAGGCCTCATTTACTATCTCAGTTGTACACTGAAATGATAGGCACCGGACCTTTATTTGCAAACTTAGACATTTCATATGTCGAAATTCAAAGAACATCAATTGACAAACTGTCAACTTTTGTAAAAAGAGGACCGGTGCTTATCATTTCGGTGTGCCACTGTAAGTAAATGAGGCCTCTGTACCTGGTTGGCAGATAGATAATGCCAATGGCATTAAGCCCACCCTTTGTTACATACTTTTAGGTATGTGGAATATAGTTATTCAAACAAACAAACAAACAAACTCATTTATTTTAAATAAAATCAAATGGGAAGAACCCTATTTGCACTTGCGCTTGACCGCTTTTTCCCACATAACAGTTTTGATAGTAAATTGATGATACCATCTCTTACTCCATTACGTAACCTCTTAAATCTAAACTAACTCGTGATTTAAAAGGTAGTAGTCAATCTGTACCTTTCTCATGACCGCACGTCGATTAAACCGCAGTTATAGCGCTAAAGCTTTTATCCCACGGTGCTATTTAGCGACGTGACTGGTTAAAATTACTAAATGAATTTACTTAATTATTTACTGAATTCACGGATTTTTTTAATAATTCTGTGAAGCGATTCATGTTCACCTGTTTAATATTTTATTTTATTTTATTTATTTGGGAAAACAAACAGTAACAGTATATAACAGTAACAATAAGTAAGTGTAAGTAAGAATAGTACATTAGATAGCCCTAAAAGCCAATATCGTGAGTATAACTTAGAATTTAGCTATGTTATAATAAAAAGACAAAAGATTACAACAAAATCCGCTAAACTTTTGTGACGAATTTCACAAAAACCAATATCTAACCAACCTACTACGTGTCTAATGTTACCTTTAAGAGACTAGTGGGAACAAACTTAAAAAATAGGAACAAATGATGTGTTCTACTGTCGTAAGTGAAGACCCACTTCTGAGCTAACGAATAGTAAATAACTTACGAGAAATTTCGAATTTGTGAAGATGTAAGACACTCGAAAATTCGATCTAGATGCCTAGTGAGAGTTTTTTATCAGCTCGATCACGTTTCCGTTTATGCAAAATATGGAATCGAGGTAGCGCCATCTAGTGAAAAAAGCGGGGCACTGACTCATTTCCATACAATGAAGGTCGGTCATTTCAGACCTGACCATAAATGGAAGCGACTAAAAATGCGAAGTATGTAAAAGTATTTTTGATAATGGAGTATTGAAATTATAATTAATAATTTTATTTATTAAAGCCGGAATATTTAGTAAATTAATAATAAATATTGATCGCAATTCACCTTATCATAACGAATCATGATTATTGAACGCACTCTCACCCATATTGTGCATCTCTCGTCCCAATGTCAACCATATAAAACAAAACTGCCTAACAAACTAACTAACAAAGCACGCGTTTGGTTAGTTTATGTTTAATGGTGCCAATGTACTAATCGATCGTAACCTAAAAGTATATAATAAATACCCAGAAAAATTCTCCGGCTTTAATAAAAAAAACAATTAATTGAACATGATATCCTGCCATAAGAACTAGCAATTAGGACATAGGTCATTTCTAGACGCGACATTTTGTGGTCAGGTCTCAGGTCACAGGTTGTATGAAACTGACCGATCTTCTTTCCGTAAACGCAAACGCGATCGAGCTGGTAAAACAACTCGCACTTGGCACTCATGTTATAAATGTGAAAGAGTTTGTTTATATTCAATTTTAATATCATATCATCAAAGTGACTTTATATTTGTTTATTACGCTTGCAAGGCTTATCTACTCAACCGATCATGATTAAATTTCACATAGGTACACTTTGTAAGGGGTATCCAGATAAAAGAACTATAGAAAAATAACTTGTAACTACTTTAACACAATCGAAGCCGCGGTAAAGAATCTTATAAAGTGATGTAATAGAGCTCTTTGTGAAAGGTTCGTCTGGGGAAGTACTACGACCATGCCTATTTTCGAACCAGCATTGCTGTGTTTCGGTTTGAAGGTTGTGAGTGCCGGTGACATTGCAGACAAGTGAGGCCTAACACTTCTAGCTGATGAACGCAGGGCCGGTTCGTGTCATGTTTGACCTACGATCCGTAAAATAAAAACAATTATGGGGTCGTAGGAGAGACCTACTCAAAACACGGAACTCTCAATATGTCAGGCATGTTTTTGAGCATTATTTAGTAAGAATCGTACCTACAATTTATGATAAAAGCATCCAATAATAGCTCCTGAGTTTGATCAAATTGCTCGCTGACCTGCTAGGTGTCCAAGAAAGAACCAGTAGCACAACGTAGACGCTCGCTTGATTATCTACTAGCAGTTATTATAGGCGCTCCCAGGTCAATGAAGGCTATAACAATAAATCCCATAGATTTATACATCCCACCATTTCAATTTGCAACATTGATATCTGCGTGCGTGAGAGAAAGCCATAATATTTATTATTTTTATTTTAGTTGCAATAAATAAAGATCCATGATAAAATTTATCTGAAATTCTGTATAGGGTTCAGGCCGCACTTAGGTAATTAATTTCTGAGTCTTTGGCAAGAATCAGAAAGTAATTAGGTGCCCAGTGTTTTGAAGCAACAACATCAACGCCAGCCTAACTAATCTACTGCTGGACATGGGCCTCACCTATAAGAAAGGGGATAAGCTCATAATCACCACCTTCGACATGCGACTTGGGGATCACATAGCTTTCGCGCACGCGAGTGCCGCGAGTGGCAGTCACTTGATAAATTTGAAAAGTGGTCGACACTTGATGCGTGTGGTGGAAACTTGCTGCCAGCTACGCTAGTGGCTGTGACGTTTAGATCATCTGCGTTTTATCTTAGGTCGAGGGGTTCTAAAAATCGAAAACTATTTAAATCAAATTTTGGACGATGACATAGCATCATACATGATGTTCTGCTTAATTTGCTACAGCCCCAGACCAAACTATGCAGACTCTTTTGTCAGGAACGCGTGGGAGTATCAAGTTGTCTATTCTTCTAATATTATACCTAAACGTGAATTTATGATGGATTTATGGATGTTTGACACTCTTTCACTCAAAAAGACTTGGATGAAACTTGGAATATACATAGTTTATGCTCTGGATTAACATACAGGCAATTTTTATCCGGGTACCACGCGAGCGAAGCCCCTGGTGGAAGCTAGTATAAAATACTTAGGTCGATAATCCTTTGGAACTGTGAAAAATTCCAACTCCTAAGTCAACGTAAACAAAAGATAAGGCTGTTTATGCTGACAGATAAGGCAAGGGAAGGAGCAAGGAAATCAAAAAAGGCCTCTGTAGCGCAGTGGGCGAAGATTCGCCTGAGATGCAGAAGATTGCGTGTTCAATTCCCGCTGCGGGACAAATGTTTACATATTCTGTAGATATTTATCTCGGGTCTGGATGTTTTCTATATATGATACGTATGTATTTACAAAAAAAAACTATGTGTAGTATTATCAATCATGTGGTTCCCATAACACAAGCTCTGCTTAGTTTTGGGCTACATGATGCTGTGTGATTACGTCCCGCATTATTTATTTATTCATTTTAATGGTACTTGAAATATAAAAATAAAATAAAGAAAATAAAAATGCCCTTTATTTCTACTACATACATAAGACATGAAATGCATATCACACATTTTTAAACAACTAAATAAATAACGCTATATCTCCTTCTCTTTCTGTACTCCGTGCTCTTTGTAGGTTGTAGTCGCCTCAGTTATTATATAGCCTTCCCCTAATCCCGCAAGGGTCAATTCCATAGGGTACTTATTTCCCTTAACTTAGAATCAAGAAATTTTGCAAGAAGCAATGTATTATAAGCACAAGAAAAAGTAAAATCCAGAAACCCTAAATTTGTTAAATCACATAAAATAATACAAAATAATACTACAAGTTTGTACAGAAGCAACTCGCACTTGGCCAGCTTTTTTAAATAATTAACATGCAAATTTCCATGGAAAGGTAATGTGATTTTTAAAGCTCAATTAAGAGAGGAAACGATTTGTACTTTTGGCGGCAGAATAAAAGATCCACTCATTCCATTAGTTTCGCTGATCAATTCGGAGTTCATTCAAGAACAAGTAAAGAAGTGAGCTATAAAACTACCGTTTGAAATCAAAACTATCAATAAACACAGCATTTATACTTAACTAGAATTTCCTTTGGTAGGTATATATTATAATACTATAATGAAAAAATGCTGCACACCATCACAGAGCATCATAATTATGATACCATTAGATCTTTAACATATTATGGCTCCAAACTAACCTTGCTTGGAGTATAAGAATCACACCATCTGATATAATATTTAAATACTTACTTTTTTGGGGTTCCGTACCCAAAGGGTTAAAACGGAAACCCTATTAATAAGATTTCGTCTGTCTGTCACCAGGCTGTATCTCATGATCCGTGATAGCTAGACAGTTTAAATTTTCACAGATGATGTATTTCGATTGCCGCTATAAGAACAAATACTAAAAATAGTATAAAATAAATATTTAAGGCCCCCCAATACAAAAAAACGTGATTTGTTAATTAAAATAAAATACATATTAAGAAGGCCCTCATGCAACAAACGTAATTTGTTGCCGTTTTTTGCTCGATTTTAATAACGGCAACAGATAGACGCTTCAAATATTCACTGAATATTTAGTTGTATATTCACTTCAAAAGTAAATAATTTACGCACTTGGCCGGTTTTTTGTAATACATACATACTATACACCCAAACCAGAGACATTCATATTTGCTGAACATACAAACATTTGTCTCGCGCACAGAGGTCGTCGTAAAAATCGTAAGCTAGCCCATTTAAATAATATAATAGGCTAATTGATAATTTAAAAATTTGCCAATGTTTTTATAAAACTTATAGAAGGCACAAGCATTTGATCCACCAGATGGTACCATCCTTATTAGATACTAGCTACCTATTCGCATCCAGCGGTTTTCTACAACTTTTAATATGCTAATGATTGGAACTCTCTATCAGTCTCTGTCTTTCCTGATAACTATAATACGGGACTCTTTCCCCCTCATTCCAAAACGAAGACTAGAGATACTCTAGGTTTAAATATGACATTCTGTATACAAAATACTAGATTTAAAATCTAGACTATCTTTAGTCTCCGTTTTGGAATAAGAGAGTTTAAGTCTAGAGGGGGTAGGCGTCTTCTGGACCTTTGTGCTCCATCTTAGACCACAACGTTTCTTAACATCAGGTGAGTTCGTGGGCAAACGAAGGTCCATCCGAGGTCCATCCAAGGCCTATCCAAGGTCCATTTAATGTAAAACATAGCAGTGATGGACTAGTGGGTTTCAGGTACGTATTTTGTATTCGGAGGTCTTGTGTTCTTTTTTGTTTCGAAAAAAAAGACGTGAGCATTACCGCGTGCATAAAACAGTAAAGGAAAACATCGTTAGGAACCCTCGGTTCAGTCAGCTCCACAATTGACCATGTCTTTCTTTTGGGTAAGGCCGACTAGGCTGAGGGGATGGTCTAAGTGCTGGGCAAGCCTACTCAATCAAACCATGTCTCAGGCACTGAGGGTCAATGCCGTAATTAGGGCGGTGCTAGAGGTGCCCGCAGCCAACAGCAGGGCCCAAACCCTGGGAGTGTAGATATATGCTAAAATATGGAATCAGTTGCCAGCGTCTGTTTTTCCATTGACTTACGACCCTAACGGCTTCAAAAAGAGAGTTAATAGGCATCTTCTGGGAAAGCTCGCCCCATCGTCGACCTCATCATTGCCAATGCAAGCCTCGAGGTCAAGAGCTGGCCCATATTAAATAAATAAAATAAATGACCAGACCAAGACCAAGTTTTGGGTCATAATAATTTATCACATAATACGGTTGTAAACGCGCCCTACTATCAACAGTATATATATTAATCTAGAAAGGAAAAAAAAATACGAAGAAACGCTTCGAGAAAACATATATATATAATCCTGGACGTTATCACACAGCATCATGTAGCCCCAAACTAAGCAGAGCTTGTATTATGGGAACAACATGATTGATATACTACATAGATACATTTTTTTTTTGTAAATACATACATATCATACATAGAAAACACCCAGACACGAGACAAATATCTGCAGATCATGCAAACATTTGTCCCGCAGCGGGAATCGAACCCGCAACCTTCTGCGTCACAGGCGGGCCTTCGCCCACTGCGCCACAGAGGTCGTCGAAGAAAAAGTAGGTAGAACCCTGAGCTTCCGTTGTTTCGCCTTGGCTATATAATATGGACACAGTATGAAGATATAGGGTTGAACCTGCCCTTGATCTGAGGCAGGGCACGGTCCGCTGCTGGCTTTAGCAGAGATGCGGAATCGAATTTGTCTGGTCTGAAAATATAAGAAAGCATTTTAAAATTTGTTTGTGGGTTGCTATTTTAATTAATAGCCTCATTATAAATCTCATGGTTTTCAAGGTTTAGTAAAGCTTTCCGATCAGTGAGTAAGAAGTTACCACTTGAAGCTGTATAAATCAACTAACATTAGATGTAAAGGGCTAAGTTTTTACAACTGCTATGCTAATCACTTACTGAACACTGCATATTTATTATTTCCTCTTAACATCCCAGATCTATTCACCTAGGCACTTCGACATTGCCATTGATATATTCATCGTCTATCTATATGAATACGTTCACTGAAATAGTACTTAGTTAAAAAGCTATCAACCGTTGACTGACCATGTTTATGTCTCCCAAGCTATGACCCCTCGAGACATTTTAAGCGCACTTAGATCTTTGAGATAAATTACATTATTAACGGTATATTATTATCAATGAATAATGGATTAATTGATTAATGAAGCGCTCGTGGCAAGGTTTACTTTGGTGTTTTTAGCAGATCACCTTGGTTAAGCAACACTCCGTCCGGTCATTACTTGGATGGGTGACCGTATAGTGACATTTGCATTTGAGCGCTTCCGTGCTTCGGAAGTCGTGAAGCCATGTCGGAGGCCTTCGGGCGGCCTAAAAACTCCATCACCAGAGCTCGGTTAGCGCCTTTGTCCACCTGTCGTCAATTCGTCTGGCCAGGCGTCCTGCCCAACTTCACTTGAGCCCCAATATCCACTCGTTGACATCATGGAATTTAGTCTGCTTACGTATGTCGGTGTTGAGGACTCGGTCTAAAAGTGTGATACCGAGCATAGCGTACTCCTTAGCTTTCTGTGCTACGCTGATTTTAAGGATAGCCTCCTTCGTGATCCGCCATGTCTTGGTTGGCAGGACACATTGTTTTAAGACATAATGGAAATTAGGTTAAATATGATACCTACTAATTATAATTTAGATGTCATTCTCTGTTTTTGAACAATTGATAACAAGCTAATTTTTAAAGCCTTATTAAATGTTGGTCCATTTTTTGAAGACTGATTTTTGGAATAGTTTGGCTATCTGCTCTATGCAAAAAGTATTTTATTCTCATTCCGTATGCGCATAATGACGTTCAACTAGTATAAATTTTAGTTATTTTGGTCAATTATCATTTATAAATAAGCGATAAATAGCAACATTCGTCTATGTTTTAGCTGTAGGCCCTTAATATTGGCCCGACGCTGTACGGTCAGTACCGCGTACGAGTTGCTCAATTCGAAAACTTTCTTGGTTTACCATATAGAGCTCAATTTTAATATATAGTACGTTTTTTGGAAATTACGCAACTGGTTTTAAGTAGAAACTGATCAAACAACGTAGGTAATGTAATCTTCTTGCAGATAAACGAAAAAAGGTACTTCAAAATTGAGCTCGATATAGTATTCTATAAAAGTTTTCAAATTATGCAGCTCGTACTAGGTCCTCGGGTCCATCTCAAACTCGAGTACCAGACATCAAGATGTACCTAGCATGCCTGAATTGGTCTGTGATATAATATTCAGAGTAATTTCAACAGCTATACCCATAAATTCTTCTACCAGCCACTTACTAAGTAGCCACATTTATTTACTACGTATACAATGTTCCATACATATTATTTATTTTCTTTTGTCTTCCGAATCTTATTAACTTATGACAGATAAACAATGCCTAGCCCGACTTTCAATAGATCTGACCCCAGACCAGGATGTCCTATTGAGTCATTAGCTTAGTATTCATCAGGTCTAATAGCACAGAATCCTTGTTTGTGTAAGTATTTATAACCTCATCATCATCATCATCACCGGCCTATGCGTCCATTGCACACGATCTATGTAGTGTCCGTGATATATACTTAATGTACGAAGCACTAAATGCGCACTAAATGCGCCCATCCTGTGCACTTTCGTATAGGGCTTTAGATATTATAGCAATCAAAAAAATTTTTCGCCGATTTATAATATTAAGGTATAGAAAATCAAAACTCTTCAATAGATTTTTTTATCTAGTTTATTATGTTAATGGGCCCAATGGCGCTCATTAGGGGAGGCCTATGTCCAGCATTGGACTGCTATAGGCCGATGGTGTTGATGATGATGATGATATTGCTAATTCTCCATTGAAATAGTACCTAGTATCTCGTCCAGGTAGTAGGAAGTACTACCACGATGACTATTTCTGCCGTACAGCAGCATTGCTATGTTTCGGTTTGCAGGGTGTGGTTGCCTGTGAAATAAAAAGGCACATGAGGCTTATCCCCTTCATGCTTCAAGTGGACGCAAGATGTTGCATCGTGGAGCACGTTCCATACATACAAATTTTTAAAAGGGTCAGCAACGCGCATGTATACCTCTTGATATTACAGGCTTCCATAGGCTACGGGAACCGCTTACCATCAGGAGGACCCTATGCCTGTTTGCTAACTTAATATAGCTAGTATAAAAAAAACGTAACCTGCCAACCTACGTAATGCTTTGTGGTAGGTAATGGTTACAACTTACCATCAGTTTGGCCAAGTGCTTTTGCGTCTTCAGGTATCTTGAAAAAAACATTCTAAAAAAGAACAAATCATTTCTTACCCGACTATGTAAGCCACTCTTCAAGTTGAAAGTTAAGGCTGTGACGATGTAGAATGTTAATACTCGAACTTGATGCGAGGAGCCAAAGATCGGGCTCAGTGGCGCTTAGAGAGAGGCCTATGTCCAGCAATGGAGGGATAAAAGCTGGGGATGAGAAGTAAATAAAGCGAAAAAAAACCTACTGCCTACCCCTCCGGAAGCAGCTATAAAAGCTATCGTACCTATATTAATCTTTTAATATAAATAATTCGAACATGGGTTTGATTTTTGACATTGCTAGGGCCTCATGACTCACTTAAAAAATACTAAGTTATGCTCTGAAACCTTTTTATTTCAAAGCCCATGCTTTGGGAAAGGGCATAGTAGGCATCTTCTTTATAACGGTAGTCCTCTCTTACTTTCTCCTATTTATTTAATATTATAAACTTTGAAAGTTGATGAGGATGTATGTTTGTTACTCTTTTACGCAAAAACTACTCAACCGATTTAGATAAAACTTGTAACATAGTGTATATTTTTGAAGGTAGTAGAGTTCTTTGTGGAGGGCTCGTCCGGAGAGGTACTGCCACCATGCCTATTTCTGCCGTGAAGCAGCTGAGCTGTTTCGGTTTGAAGGGTATGGGTGCCGGTGAAATTGCAGGCACAAGAGGCTTATCATCATCATGGTTCAAGTTGATGGACGTAGGGCGTTGCATCGTAGAGCACGTTCCGGACAAACGTGATTTATGGATCAGGTGGGCCATGTGCTTGTTCCATCTTCAAGAAGTATAAAAAAAACCTCGATGAACAGATAGGCTACTTTTTATCTGGGTACCACGCAATAGGCTAGATGCCTAAATAATTCTAATTAGTCCGTCATTTTAATTATCAAAAAATATTGGACATGTAATTTTTAAATGACAAAGATATAGCGTGTTGAAGTTCAGCGTGACGTCACGGGTAAGTACACTTTTTACATACAAGTGACGTCACGAGCCCCAACTCCCGAACTTTGACGCTCTATAACTTTGTTAATTTCTATTGATTAAATAAATTAAAAAATACGTGTCAAATATTTTTTGTTAATCTAACTGACGGACTTATTACTTTTATTATTTTTTTACCCAGTCATCATCCCTGTCGAAGCTGTGGACGGCAGCTAGTATTTTTTAAGTAGAGTTACCTTTGCGCTGCTCAGGGCCAACGGCAAAAAGCTGACAGGCATGTGCGATGGTCCCTTTTTTCCATCAGGTGCAATCACCGACGCTACTGCTATCTAAACTGGTAATTCTAAGTAGCTGTGCGCTACACACAGCTTTTTAGCTCGGAGAATCCAACATGCTGGCGCTTGGAAAACGTAGGGGATAGGATGCTAAAAGCAAATCTCTATTATTATAAAATTATTAAAAATGTTAACAGATAAATGTCGAATTTTAGTTCAAGGATCACGCAAGAATAACAGAATTAATTTTATTGATATTATTTTATTTTAATAGCAGGCTCTACCTAAAACTATATTTTATAAAAATCTTTCAAACCCGGATTCTTTTGGGCACGGGAGCGTTTTTGTCAAGTCAAGCGGTACATCTTGACCTCTCCGAGGTGTGTAAAACATGTGTAAAACCTTACTTAGCAGAGGTCAATGTCAATGGTCTTTGGCGGACGGGTAGGAAACCTCGCAAACGGTGTTTACGCAGTAGTCAACTAGCTTTCAATCATAGCGTAGCTTACTTCTATGTTCTCAGCAAATCGCACGCTTCACCGGGTCACGATTTGGATGGGTGACCGTTTAGTAACCGTTCAACGTTTAATCACATTTAGCGTCTAAACACATTATGCCGAAAATTACGCGACGTAAGTTCCGCAGCTGATTTTGACAAGTTCGGCTGTACGCCATAACGCAACGTTATTTCAGCATAATGTGTCATCTGTAATTCAAATAGCATTGCAGGCAATCATGCCGAACTTACGTAATTTTGGATATAGTGTGTAGTTTTACTTCGGAAACCTCATCTGCCTTATAGTCATTTTCAGGAAAGAATCCCACGGCAATCAGCGGAACTAAAGCCAAATCTCCAGTATAAGTCTATAACACCGAATATTTATCAAGAAATTCTAGACAAAACAGGTTATTTGTATCATATTTATATTGTACGCGTTCATTTCGCTGTGAGTATGCTTTTATTTTGATTTTATTTCCATCCCATTTTGAATTTAACACGACAGTGGCGCCGCTTCTGTGGGACTTCTTTCTTGAAAAGTCCTCTACTTATAAAAAGCTGTCAAAAGATAAACATTGCTTTGACTATTGCTATCTCTTGCCGTTGTATGATGACAAACAGTGACAGGGCTAAGTTTAAGCAAAAAGCGTTTATAAGTATGACGGTTAATTTTTAGCCAATAATAGTTTGGTGGATGGTCTACGTTTATCAAAGAGTTATGCGTGATAGAAACACTAACACTAGGTAGGAAATTACTCGCCAAGCAAAGTAAGCTACAGTGGAGCAATACTCAATACTCAATAGGTACATTTAGCATTATGTTTTGTTGTAGTTATGATACCTAATACAATAATTCAAGTGGTTGTGTATACTATTATTTATTCTGTGTCAATCAGTCGGGTCGGTCTCCTTTATTGTTTGTTTGTTTTTGTTTGAAAAACTTTATTGCACATACTTAAAATATGTTAGAAAGGGTGGGCTTAATTCCATAGGCATTATCTACCTGGCAACCAGTAACAGGTTTAGATAAGAGGTTGGCGTGCTAACCTTAAACTACTAAAAAGATCAATGATACGAATAATATAGATACTAATAATATACATATCAAGACTAAACCAAAACTATACAAAATATATCAATATTATATAAACAAATTAATTTAACAAAAATTATTTATACATTAAAGATTACAAACATACCTGTCGATACAATATTCAGATGTACCGAAAGCAGTGTACAACTTTGCGTGGAAAATGATCTATGAGTATAATCTCTTCAAATAGTTCTCCCGCAATAGCTGTTTATATGTCTCTCTAGACTCAGCCCCTCTGATATCAGGAAGCAGGCCATTCCATAGTCGAACTGCCTCAAAGGGAATTTCCAATAGGAGGCTATTAACAGATGTGGAATTCTTGGCGTGAGTATCTGCTAGAAAATTAAAACGACCCTTTATTCCTGACCCGTATCGGATAGGTAGCCATTTGAGTATATTATTAGTTACTGTTACTGTCACTGACAGCCTCAATCATCCCATTGTAGAGCAAAGGCCTCCCCCCATTTTTTCCATCCACTTCGATCCTACGCTAAAGCTTCCCAGTCTATAGGAAGGAAGGAATAGGAAGAAGTCTAGTTCGTCACGCCATCTTCTACGTGATCTGCCGCGACGCTGTCTCGCTGTATCCTGATCTACTCATCCGGCATGCGGCATACATGGCCGGCCCAATTCCACTTTAGGCTAGCAGCTTTTTGTCCAACGTCGACGATTTGGGTACTAGAACGCAGTATGGTGTTTCGTACTCGGTCGGTCAATTTAATTCCGAGAATACTACGTTCCATTGCCCGTTGGCAAACCTTGAGTTTGGATCTTTGGACGTTAGTTAAAGACCAAGTTTGCGAGCCGTATGTAAGAATAGGAAGGATGCCATGATTATTCATCATCATCATCATCATCAGCCTATAGCAGTCCACTGCTGGACAGGCCTCCCCTAATGAGCGCCATTGCGCCCTGTCCTGAGCTCGACGCATCCAGCTTCTACCAGCAGCCTTTCGCAGATCGTCACCCCACCTGGCCGGAGGGCGTCCTACACTACGTTTGCCGAAACGTGGACTCTCACAGTACGGCTAGTCCACCAGTTTAAAGTCGCTCAGCGAGCTATGGAACGAGCTATGCTCGGGGTTTCTCTGAAGGATAAAATCCGCAATGAGTTTATCCGACATAGAACTAAAGTTGTCGACATAGCTCAGAGAATTAGCAAGCTAAAGTGGCAGAGGGCTGGCCATATCTGCCGAAGAACCGATAACCGTTGGGTTCGATAACGAGTTCTTGAGTGGAGACCATGATTATTATTAGTTATTAATATTTAATTATTAGTCAATTATTAGTTATTACGGGTTATATTATGGAGAATGCTAGCTATATTATGTTCCCGTATGTGCGTCTGATGGGAGTATAAAACGAGTACATAGAGTGGTTTCGCGGCTACTCGCAAGGTCAAGTGCGGAGTCATTGCTCCTAGCTGCATACTTGCGTCCGCGCAGAAGGTCCGCGCAAGCCCCCGGGAGATAGTGTGCGGTGAGTGTTTGTTTGTTTTTATTTTTGTGTTTTGTTTTGAATACTCTTGGATATTTTAATTCGAAACAAAATATAGCTAAATATATTTTAGGTGTCCATAGTGTCCAATATACATAGTTTTCTTTCTGTAACTACGTACGTAAATTATAAAAAAATAATTTTGAATTTTATTTTAGTACCTAAATATCCGTGTAGATTAAAATATTATTTGTAGGGAAAGCAAAAATGACAATAAATTCAAATATAATTAGTTGATGATTTTCGAATTAACTTTGAAAGCTTTGGTACGTCCAACGCAAAGCTTCAATGAATTAGTGGATGATTTTCAAGATTTTCACTAAACTTAAAGAAGTTCTCTCTTCTTATGAGATGGAGACAATAGGAAGAAAATTACTTTTACTTAGTTACTAGCTTCCGCCCGCGGCTTCTCTCGCGTTAATGTGGATTTTGTTAAAAATATTCACACCCCTTTTCAACCCACTGAGGGTAAAATGGTAGAATTTCCAAAAAAAGTTGAGACACGTATAAAAAAAATTCTGTCGTTAGCCTAAATAAACGTAGAAACTGACAAACTTCCATCCCCTATTTTACCCATTTAGGGGCGGAATTCCTAAAAATCCTACTTTAAAGGATGCCTACTACACCATATTATTGTGCAAAATTTCAAGTCTCAGGTAGCGGTTTTGGGCTGTGCTTTAATATATAAATAAATAATGCTGGACATTCTCACACAGCATCATGTAGCCCCAAACTAAGCAGAGCTTGTGTTATTGGAACCACATAATTGATATATTATATATATATATATATATATATATATATATATATTTGTACATACATGCATATCATATATAGAAAACACCCAGACCCGAGACAAATGTCTGCAGAATATGAAAACATTTGTCCCGCGGCGGGAATCGAACCCGCAACCTTCTGCGTCTCAGGCGGACCTTGGCCCACTGCGCCACACAGGTCGTCATATTATTATATTACCCAGTCAGTTACCAGTTTACAATTTCATTTAGTTTTTAAAACTACTTACTTTAAAAGTTATTGAATATCGTTTTCTATGGCTAATGTATGCGCTAACGAAGCTATATAATACTTTATGCACTTTATTCATTGCTAAAGGAAATGAAATGGTTTACATACCTACTATAAATAGCGTTATATGGATTATATTCTCAAGTAGAAAATTAGCACCGCGGGGATTGTATAGATAAAATCTTAAGGGGGTGGTTTTTCTCGATAATAATATTTATATTGATGATTAAAGCAATTTGGTACCTATTATTTGGTAGAATGACGATCTGCGAAAGGCTGCTGGTAGAAGCTGGATGCGAAGAGCTAAGGACAGGGCGCAATGGCACTCATTAAGGGTGGTCTTTGTCCAGCAGCAGACTACTATAAGCTGTCGATGATGATTGTACCTGCTGTTTATTGTATGTAAGAATAGGTATGCACACTACATGAAATAACGTATACCTTGATATATTAGGGTAAAAGGAGTGGCCTCAGATTAGTTGATAGAAGTGAGTGAAAGAAACAAACACGTTGTAATGATCCCACCAAGCGTGGGATAAGGCAGGAAAATAATGATGAAATTACATATACTTACATTAACTAGTATAAATTTTACGAAAAAAAAATAAAAATATCGCCTCATAACAATGTTATAGTTGCGCTATAGTATTATTTTAATGAAGAACCCATCCCGGTAAAAGATTACCGAGTCGCGAGTAGATTCGATAAACAATTTTACACCATGTTGCATTCAATAAAATCTAGAGGGAAACCTAGGAACACTTGGACAGAGGTGTTGTGCAAAGACATGGTGGCATGTAACGTTTCTAGGAGCCCACATCACCATGTGAGATATATATTCTTCTTCGTATGAGCCAGTGACCAAATCTGGTGTCGGAGTTCTTAGGCCACCCGAAGGCCTCCGACAGAAGTGAGATAAAGACTTGCAGTCAAAGAAAGAAACTTTTCTTTATTCTGTGCTAACAGGCAAAAATAGCTCCTGAAAGCTCCCCCATCTCCTTGATTCCACCTATTAGCAGACTTGATAATTTCGAGGATTGTGGTAGATATAACATATAATAAAATATAACCTAAGTGTAACCTGTCCTACTAATAGGTATTTTAAAGCCAATGTTTGTGTAATGCATAATATGATACCGTAAAACCTCCTATCATCATCATCATCATCATCGTCAGCCTATAGCAGTCCACTGCTGGACATAGGCCTCCCCTAATGAGCGCCATTGCGCCCTGTCCTGAGCTCGATCCTCCTATCACTAGTCCAAAATTACTTCCTTTTTACTTTTAGGTTCGAAACTTTTTTTAAAAGAGTCCAAGAGTAAAACAAAAATTCTTTTTGTGTCGATATTGAATTGTTCCTTATATTATAAAAAAGGTTTTAATATGTTGCTTATAAATGTGTTTTTTTTTAAGTGAATGTATGTTTATTCCTCCTTTTACACCAAAACTATACAGAAGGCATTCAGACTTCGATCAACGATCGATCGAAGCATTCAGACGATATTTTTTTTCCAGAATAGCATGCATGGAGTCAATGTTATGTCAAATTTCACTTATATAAATTGTATGTAAAACTTTTTAATGCTTACAATATCTTACGTTTTGAATTAATACCTTGGGAAAAGTATTCCTGATGGGATTTTTTTTTTCAAACTGCAAATTTTTATGTACATCCGATTGTTAAAAAAAAAATAGTTTCCTTAGAACAAAACTTTCTACCCACAAAAGTAAAAGTAACTGCCCTAAATGAGGCAAAATTTTGTCCCACCAGTATAGTTAAATAAAGAACTATTTCAGAAATAAACTAGACCAACAATAAGGCAATTAATAAAATTGCTGCCATTATTCTCTGATTGCTCTATATATTTTGAGTTGCCTGATTGCCGATTAATTGCTATAATAAGCCCAATTAAAATACGCCTTCTGATTGATAGTACTACTTCATACTAAATCTAGAGCTTTTACGCAAACTTTCTAGGCAGTTAGTAATAATTGACCCCAAACATTGATAAATTTAGTTGCCCGTGGAGTCACAATACACTGACACCCACCGACATTACGCTCACAACGAGGCATAGACATAAATACGAACTATGTCGTCGGGTTTCGGCGCCTTTGGTGTGTAGACTCGCTAACATAACGCTTATAGGTAGTTCTTACAACAATTTGTATAACGTTTTTTTACCAAACCATTACAGAGATCAAACAAGTTTTTTACTAACTCTACTCGAATCACTTCATTCAGAAACTTGAGTGTCCAATATTTTTTAAATGAAAAACGTGATGTTTTCTTTAGGTTCGGTTTCGGAGTATGTATTACTAAGTTCAAGTCAGGATAAGTAAACACTAATCTATCTAAACAGTCAATGAACTTTGAATTCGACTTCTTTTACGTAATGGGTGAGTATCTTGTAGCGTGAGAAGTGCGGGTTCTATTTTCGCCATGGTAGGGGTTTCACTATCATCCACACCACACCATACCAGCATATATCACTCCAGTGCTGGTCATAGGCCTCCTCTAATAAAGGGGGATATGCCCATAATCCCCACGCTGGGCATGCGCGTTGGGGATCGCAGGGCACGACTTCTCACACCGCCGACGCTGCTGCCCGTCGTCAGCCAGGTGATTTAACTGGGCTGCTCTGTACCGAGATTATCCGCATAAAGAATTAATTATAATAAATCAGATAAAATCAATGTATTGGTAAATAAATATTTAAACGTCCATATCTTACATAATATTGAATAAAATCTGCTCTTATTATAAAATAGTGAAACTTATACTGCGCAGGTTACACTTCAACACATTATTAATGTATATTTTAACATAAATCCCCTTATTCATAACCAAATATCAATTTATAACGCTTCAATAAAGCAAGCTTGTCCCAGTCATTGCAATGGAAATAAAAAGAGGTGCCATGATAATATAACACAATTTTAGCTATCTGAGCTTTATAAAACTGTTATGAATAGGACAGAAAGTATCTATGATTCAAGTTTATAAAAATTATGATAGGTATGTGTTTTTGTATCAAATCCGATAGTTTATAAATTATAGGATAGTTCGTAGTAGAAGATCATGATTGGTAACTATAAGTATTAGTATTAGACAGATAACTCTTTATAACTTTTGAAACTATCATGGTTGAGAACATAATTATTAATATCAACGGGATATTTACCATGATTTGTGAGTTCTGTTATTTCCCGATATTTCGACGCAGGTAGGGGTGTCGTTCGTAATAAAAGACTGAGAAAGAGGGTAGATCGTTTCGTCTGCCAGTAACTACCCACTCGCACAGACTTCAGTTCTCCCGTGATCATGGCGCATGCAACTGCGTCGAAATATCGGGAAATAACAGAATTCATAAATCATGGTAAATATCCCGTTGATATTAATAATTAGATAACTCTTTATTGTAAACCAAACAAATTACAAAATACTTATAATGAACTAACTTTGAAACTCTTCCACAATTGTAAATAGTATTGGACATCGTAAGAATAAAAATAGCATTGGTTAAAATATTACTTGCTGCCGAGACGAATATTACCATAGATATAATCACACGACTTACCTTCACGAAGTACCTACTTAAAAAATTAAAGCGGTACTACACGCACCGCAATTACGCAAAGCATATAATTAACCGTTGTGTTAAACTGTAACGTTATTATAATCATCTCAAACCGTTATTTAAATTACACTCAATACCGCGCTATTGAAATTAAAAAGATCATTCATATTTTATTGCATTTACAATTAGTTAGCTCTACAGTTAAAGTCTTTTAATCTACACTAATCAATACAATTAATTATTATCGTCAGTTATTTAAAATGATAAAAAGATGAAACTACATCGTGTTATCGTCGACTTAAGCTGCTATAAGAGTTAGAATTCGATGAGTGCTGTAGGCTAATTGACCAAAGGTACCCTACCGTAGCCGACTGAAAACAAAATCAGCAGTCGATGTGTCGCCACAAGACTACTGGACCTACTATTGATACTTAAATTATATACTTTGTTGCCTACCCCTAATTACACAATATAATCTGGTTTCCTATTTAACCTGCTTAGTACGTACACATACTAGCGAACCTGTGTCACCACACCACACCAGCATATATCACTGCTAGGCATAGGCCTCCCGTAATAAAGGGGGATATGCCCGTAATCCGCTGGGCATGCGGGTTGGGGATCGCAGGGCACAGTTTCTCGCACCACCGACGCTGCTGCCCGTCGTTGGCCAGGGGATTTAGCTGTGCCAATACCGTTCGTTGTTTAGCAGGGTGCACCACGTGCAGGTGAGGTTGGCTTGGGTTCTGAAGATGGGGGTTGGAACCCCGTACACCCTGTGTACTATAATATTAACATTATTCTAGTTTTTAATTTTATATTATGTACCTACGTAATTTCATAGCTTATTTGCGTGCATGGGTCAATTAAATCAATTTTCTTTCTTTTTTTCTTTTGTGGTTCCTAAGTAGGTATTTCTCAATACTAGCCGTAGCTAGTGACAATTGCCTTCATATAGGTAAATACATAGAAACCAGTAGGATACAGTCCAGTCGGCTGCACAATATACATATATCTATGAAGTATCTGTATTATATCGTACCCGGTCGCAAATTCTTATGCGTGGTCTTTGAGGTTGCAACTGGTTATTAAACTTAAATTTGTTACGGGGTGACTTCAGTTTCGCGTTTCGGTGAATGCTCTAGTGAGCTTTTATCGAAACCGTAATTCGTGGAGTAAGTCACCGCATCCCTATTTGTCTACCGTGTGCGACTTTGAAATGCAATCCAAAACTTTCGAACTTTATGGGACCAGAACCCGCATCTCTGGCCAAAGCTAGCAGCACTATTTTAAGCTAAACGGAAGACAATCTTTGGTCGGTGGTGCTACAGGTCCTGTTATCAAAAATCCTGGATAACCTGTTGCTATTTGAAATTTCCCATTGAGATTAATGCTGTACAGTGTCTATGCCTACCCATATTATTGCAGATTACCACTTCACTTGTTTTTTTAGATGTATCGACTTCTTTGCCGATAGGCTCCGTTTTACAGATCTATACATCCTTCACATGTAAACTTTAGAAGCCTTCCGAAACAACTGTAAAATATGGGACCAATATCTTATCGTGCCTTCCGAAGAGGAAGCGCTCAGAGGCTCGATCACGAAGACTAATGAAAAACGTATAATTTGGTCCAATGATATCTTCGTAATCTCCCCACAGATCTACATAAATGCCACTAAACGGTCACTTTACTTCCAACGACTTCCAACTTCCAAGCACGCTCCATTAGTAAAACATTATAACTTTACATTGATATCTGTGATTATAAACATTGGAACCAAAGAGCTCAGAGCAAGGAGTTTTTATTAGGGAGTGCGCGCTTTGAACAAAGATCTGTGCCTGATTTTATCTTTAAATGCCCAACGGGGTCTTATATGTGAAACACTAAAAAGGAAATGAAACTCAATACCTTTTAGGAGAATACATTAAGCACTAATTCTTGTTCAAAGCAAACACTCCAGTAATAAAAACTTCTTGGCTCAGAGTTATGATAACAACGTAACGGTTATAGTTTTAACCGCTACCTATTCTCACGTTAAAACCTTTTTATTTACATTGAAGCTTTAAATTATAGTGTTCATTATCTGTGATCGTGGAGCACCTACGCTTTAATTTTTTACTACATAACCAACCAGCGCGAAGTTAAAAGATGGCCGCTGACTCATTTGGAGTCATTATCACAAAGTACTTTCGTAATCAGTCATTAAAAATCACTACATATTTTATGAAACGAATTCCTCCGCCGCCTCCGTGTGTCTGTCTGTCTGTTCGCCAAAATCTGAAAACCGCACTGAACTGATTTTTATGCGGTCTTCAACAAAAGCAAAGTGATTCATGAGGAAGGTTCAATTGTTTAATTTGTTAGGGTTTTGCGTAAACTTTTAAATATGATGACGATAAATGTCAAGTTTGGGAGCTTTCTTCGAAAACGCTGCCCCCTTTGAGATTAACAAAACATTGTATGGTGAGATAAGTCACAAGCTCTACTACACGTGCAAAACTGGGACGGGTCGCTAGTTTTAAATAAATAAATGTAGAATATTGTGCTTCTGACAGAGCAGAGTTCAAGGGCTGACTGCTAAGACTAAATTTTTTTAATACTTTTATACTTTTTTCCCGTGGCGAGAATCGAACCCGCAACCTTCTGCATTTCAGGGTATTGAATTCGGAGACTCAATAAAACTCTTAAAAAGTAATATGCAGAGCAGCCGCAGAAGGTTGCGGGTTTGATTCCCGCCACGTTCTAGTTATATAGAACCTTGTCTAAGACATCAAATTACAAGTATCTATGTTTATAGAACCAATTGAATCTAATTTATGTATACTATTTTTTCAATACATAAAATTGGCAGGCATACGGTGAAAGGGCGTGTACTAAGAACATTTGAATCACCTACTAAATATTGGTTAGACCTCCTTGTAGCTGGAAACAGTCCAACTTAGTAGTCATTGATTCAAACAGCCTATTGGCCTTCTTACAAATAATTTCTATTTAGTTATTTGTTTTAGAAACTAAATTTTGCAGCTAAGACAAGTTTAATACTTATTTAATCGGTACAGTTAGCGAAAACTTACGTTAAAATGTGTTTAAGAACCACTTATAATTTTGCCTAAAATTTTACTTCTTGAATTGTTGTCATTTAATTCATAAATGACTTGAATTAAGAAGCATTTCATATTTTAAGGAATACTAAGAAAAACATAAAATAAAAACTTAAGCATAAGTACTTAATTGTTTGATTTTCATATAAGAAAACCCAGGAAGTTCTAATCGCATTACCATACAGTGTGTAAAAACTGAACATAATGCATACTTCCTTAGTTTTCTGAAGTATATGTTAATAAATGTTTATTTTTGGAATAAACATATAAAAATATAATATTATTATTATTATTTCTTATATAATATAATTTAGTTACAAAGGAACGAAATAAATAGGGAAAAACGATGATAACTCCAATAGACACCGACACCACACCACCGACACCAGAGTTGGCCACTAGCTCATACGAAGAAGAAGAAGAATAGTTGTTATACTGTGCCGCAGCTACCAACGCCAACCTCCATAGTAGAGTAACTTAAGGCTCTATGAGTACATAATGTAAGGAAAAATAATAAAAATGTATGCTGGAGAGGAGTGCATGGAGTGTGTTTGAGGGAACAAGTGTGCGTGAGTATGAGGCAGATCGTGATTTTCCACTAAAGTTTTTAAAAAATACTGTAAATTGGTGTACACAACTACCTTTGAATGTTTATTTATAGAATAATAAATTGGCAATTACCTTTTCAACGTTTATTATCAGAATAATAAATAAATTCATTAATGATCACGCAGCACCTCTGGAATCCGTACTTTAGGCTATCTATACTTGCTTATTGCAAATTAACAATTCCATAAATGCCTTTAGAAAGTCAATTACCATAAATTTAAGCCCTTAAGATTTGTAGTTCGTTTTTTCATTTCTAGAGGGGCGTCAATACCTGCAAATTCATATTCATATTATCAGTATATTTTAATCAAAGAGGTTGTATTTTTTAGATAAATGTACTAAATTAGTACCTATTATTAGAAATACTACGTCTAGTATTTTGTTTTCTTATCAATTTTTATTATAAATATACGATAATTTAAAGAAATAACAAAGAAAATTCTAATGTTTTGTTCGCTACGTTGATGATAGCTTTAGATTTCAGTGACCATGACGCTTCCGTTATTTTCTTCCACAGGACGTATGCTATTAGTTTTTTTTTGTGCAAATCAACTAACTCAGTGAGTGGAGGTACATAAAGACGGATGTAGTAGAACTGGACTTAGAACATTACAGTTAGCTATTGGCAATGTAATAAATTTCTCTAACGGACACCCTGTATAAGCATTATAAGTTTTATTTGCTCGTTTAATATTACCTTCCTATTAGTAATAAAAACTTAAACATCATTTTATGATTTGTAGTATTCATTTGGTTTTAAGGGCGCATCAACACTAAATAGACACTGCTTTTGGTGTTGTTTATACATACCTTATATTTTAAAGCGGTAAAGTCAGTAAGTTGGTTATCCACACTACGCCAGCCTAATCAGACCACTGCTGGACATAGGCCTCCCTTAATAAAGGGGGATATGCCCATAATCCGGGCATGCAGGTTGGGGTCGCAGGGCACAGCCTCTCGCACCGCCAACGCTGCTGCCCATCGGTGGTCAGGGAATTCAGCTGTGCCGGTGTTTAGCTGTCCTATGCCGCATCCAGCTTCTGCGAGAGCCCCGTCTGTTACTTAGCACGGTGCACCACGGGCAGGTGAAGATGGAGTCACTTCAGAGCTTCTGAAGGCAGGAGGAGCTCCTGTTGTGCAGGAGCTGCAGAACCTCTTCAACTCCGTCCTTTACTGTGGAGAACTCTAAAGGCGTGGAACGAGAGCTTGGTGTTTCTGTTTTTTAAGAAGGGATATAAAACCCTTCTTGAAAACTACGGACCTATCTCGCTCCTGAGCCACGTCTATAACCTGGTCTCAAGGGTTATTACGAATCGTCTCGCCAGGAGACTCGACGAGTTCCAGCCACCGGAACAGGCCGGGTTTCGCGGAAGATATGGCACCATAGACCATATTCACACAGTAAGGCAGATTATACAGAAGTCCGAAGAGTATAATCAGCCCCTGTGTCTGGCTTTTGTGGACTATGAAAAGGCTTTTGACTCTGTCGAAACCTGTCTGTCCTGGAATCCTTGCAGCGATGCCAAGTGGAATATCGTTATATCAAAGTGTTGAGATGTCTGTACGAAGCCGCCACTATGAGTGTCCGAGTACAGAACCAGCAGTCTAGACCCATCCAACTGCACCGAGGAGTGAGACAGGGAGATGTAATATCTCCGAAACTGTTCACGAGCGCGTTGGAGGATATCTTTAAGATACTGGACTGGAAAGGTATGGGCATAAACATAAACGGCGAGCACATTTCACACTTGCGATTCGCTGATGACATGGTCCTACTGGCGGAGTCGCTGGAGGAGCTGCAACAAATGCTTGACGGCCTAGCATCAGCCTTGACCGAATTGATCTTAGTCCGATCGTCGTTAATGGACACCTTCTTGAAGTTGTTTCGGAGTATACATACCTCGGACAGATATTGCAGTTGGGTAGAAACAACTTCGAGAAGGAGGCCAAGAAGAGGATTCTGCTGGGTTGGGCAGCATTTGGAAAACTACGTCGAGTTTTCTCGTCACCCATACCGCAATGTTTGAAAACGAAAGTTTTCAATCAATGCGTCCTACCCGTCCATGACATACGGAGCCGAAACGTGGACACTCACAGTACGGCTAGTCCACCAGATTAAAGTCGCTCAGCGAGCTATGGAACGAGCTATGCTCGGAGTTTCTCTGAAGGATAGAATCCGAAACGAGTAAATCCGACATAAAACTAAAGTTGTCGACATAACGCAGAGAATTATCAAGCTGAAGTGGCAGTGGGCTGGCCATATCTCCCGAAGAATTGATAACGGTTAGGTTAAACGAGTTCATGAGTGGAGACCGCGGCTCGGCAAACTTAGTGTAGGACGTCCTCCGGCCAGGTGGAGTGACGATCTGCGAAAGGCTGCTGGTAGAGGCTGGATGCATCAAGCTCAGGACAGGGCGCAATGGCGCTCAATAGGGGAGGCCTATGTCTAGCAGTGGACTGCTATGGACTGATTATGATGATGGTTATGACCTCGGGCAGTTGAGGTTGGCTTAGATTCCGATGATAGTGGAACCCCTTACACCCCAGTTACAGTAAGTTTGGCTTGAATTCCGAAGATGAAAATTGGAACCCTTTACACCTCGAAGTTTCTCTGCAACTAATGATCCGATTCTGACGATTGATTGAGGAAGACTACGAAAACGATGTTGCTAGCACTTCTAGTCTTCACTTCTTGTTCTTTACACCGAGACACATTTTTTCAATGATCTGCTTATAATATTTTCTTGAGCTTGGTAGCAGTCACATCTAGTATCGGTTTGAAGTCTGTACGAAGGTCTCTGATAATCTTGGACGATCTGTTACTTCCAACGTGCTTCCAACGTTATTTGGTCTGTGGCTACAACGAAGTATACGTAACGTAACGCCATCTATCTAATGCGCGCATCTTTATTTTTTGTTTTGTTGGTCGTTATTTCACACAAACTGGACAGGTATAGGCAAACTTGTATGTTCTCATGATTACTCGCAGGTATAAAAACTCTATTACAGCAAGTACACGGTAAGCAAGTTCACCATTACAAAAGCCATTGGACTGCGAATTAGTGATGGGAAAAACGCTAGTCTTTAAAAAACTTGATCATAAAAAGTAGTTAGTTAGTAGTGTAACTGGCTTACTTTCTTGCTTGACAGTTAATAAGTGAATGTTATAAATTTCATGTGTGACAAATGTTCGGTCTGCCTACGTATCAACCATCAAGGGCAGTTGCTATGCCCTTAGACAGGGTTCATGTGTGATACCTACCTTCTATGTAACATCTGTGTACTACCATGTGACAGCAATAAATGTATTGAGTATTGAGTATAGTTCATTGTGAAGGGCTCATCCGGGGAAGTACTACTACCATGCCTAATTCTGCCGTGAAGCAGCCTTGCTGTGTTTTGGTTTGAAGGGTGTGGCTGCCGGAGAAATAAAAGGCGCATGACTTATCACATTCATGCCTAAAATTGATGGACCCAGAGCTTTGCATCCTAGGGCATGTTATAAACATGCTTCACCTATGATACAATACTTTGTTATGGGTCATGATTGCCAGTCATGTGCTTGTTCCTTCAAGTTTTATAAAATAAAACCTTTAAATGTTAATATTACCGCTTTTATTATCTTCTCCTTGGACACCTCTGAGTTCTCTACCTATGATCTATCTAATGATAGTAATTTACGCAACATAAATGGTCTTATTGGATTTGGCTAGCACAAGACTGTGGTGGATGGCACGAAATTGAACTGTGGATGGTGATTGTGTAGAAATAATCTTGATGTCGTTTTGGTTTCTAACTTCCGATAACGAATACACTCATTTCCAATAACGATACTCAGACCAGTATAAAAGGTTACCTGCCTAGGTACCTACTTTTTGGAATTAACAGTTCTATCAGTTTCATTCAAAAGACTTTATCCTCCCTAGAATTTCTAGTATATTCTTGTTGGAAAACAAGTCTGAGTCTGAGTTATTTAAACCGTCCACCACTACACTGTTTGTAAAACTTACGTTGTTTTTTTTGTTTGTTCCAACCATAGTTTTTTACTCCAATAAGAAATTACCCATAGAAGAGCCATCTAGTGATCGAGTTTTTCTAGGTTTTTATGCATTAATCTTGATTGTGATAAAAAATAACAAGCAGTTAAGCCTAGACATAAAAATGTTCCTACCGAGTGAGGTAGTACATAGATTTCGGAATGAACAACCAACCATAAACAAATATTGCGGAAAATTTGGGTAAATTTATGTAAGTTCCATAACGAAGAACGTGCTTTAATTAATAATTTTTGTAGGTGATAATAGGTAAATAATAAATTGCGAAACTGGGCAACCCCGAGTCGGACTCGAGCAATGAGAATCCCGTACCAGAAACTGAACATTTATTTTAAGTAAACCCATCACATTCCATAAGTCCTGTGTCAAAGGAAAGGTCACGGGTTCCAGAGCCCAGGTTTATAATAAATAATTGGAAAATTATAAAATAGTGAGATCTAGGTATACATATGTGGTAAAGTAGGTACATATATATAAGTACCTACCTTACCACATGGTACATTTAAAAGGAAATGTGAATTGATTTGATTTTGCGTACAAGAAAATTTTCAAGTTACTTATCATAAGTATTTTACTTGGTTTCAGATTCAAAATGCTGAAAGTAGTTTTATTTGGTCTCGTCCTCTGCACAGCAGCGCATGCGCTGGATAGCGGGGATAACAAGTTCATCAAGGACTATGCAATGTTGAAGGTAAGATTTTTCCTTAAAATATTAAAAATAATGTAGTTTCAATAAAAACTTGCCAAGTGTGAGTTGGAATTGCGCATGAAGGGCTCCGCACCAATATCCTCTACATGTATGAGTATATCCCTTTATTTATTTTATTTTAATTTTAATGTTTATTTTCTACCCCAAGCTGTTGTATGGGAACCCCACTTAAATATTTTTATATTTTGTTTTGAGTATTTTGTTGTTATAGTGACAACAGAAATACCTACATCATCTGTGTAAATTTAAACTATCCAGCTATCGTGGTTCTTGAGATACAGCTTGGTGACCGACAGATGGACAGTGGAGTCTTCTAATCTAATCTAATTCAGTGCATTCTTAGTAATAGGGTCCCGTTTTTACCCTTTGGGTACGGAACCCTAAAAAGGGACCAGCCGGAGAAGAAATGTTGGTAGACCATTCAGACGGTGGACTGATGATATTAATCAAATTGCTAGAAAAGATTGGATGGAAGGATGGAAGCAGGAGCCGACAGAGAGCTGTGGAGAAATATGTAGGAGGCCTTCACCCAAGAAGAGACTCATGTCTCCCAACAATATTTATTGTAGGCCCTAACACTAGAAAGAAAACTAGCTCTTATAAATTAATCTACTAACCTACTTAAAAACAATACAAAGTTAATAAGTTAAGAGAACGAAAAACACGCTTTTATCACACACTAAAAATTATAAAACGAATCATATTTAAAACTAGAGGGGTTTACCAGTAGCCCCTTAAGAGTTCCACTATCCACCTCTTGGCTGTCACCAGAGCCTCGTTACCAAGCCCAATGAATTGGACTCGTCAAAACATCATTATAAGCCCCAACTCGAGGGGTTTACTAGAAGCTACTGAAGAGTTCCAATACCTATTGATCTCATGGCTCCATCAGCAGATCAGCTCCAATGATGTCAAATTATTGTAATGATATTCGAACTAAAAATTTAATTTGATTAAGTTAGATGTAAAGTGGTTAAAATTGACTTCCACAATATCACATTGTTTGTTGGATGTTAGATAATTAAAGCGTGTTAAAAATAGCAGAAGTATGAATACTATTTATTATAAAATATTTTATTTTAAGTATATCTTACACGACAATATGACGACAAATAGGTATATATGATTCCATTTTTATGCCCAAAAAATATTCGCAGGCGGTAGGATTCGAACCTACGCTCCCAGAGGGAATCTGATTTCTAGTCAGACGCCTTAACCGCTCGGCCACGCCTGCTGTTGATATCTTGGTTGAAATTACTGAACAAAATTCGTTTCACTTATAGTTAATTTAATATTTTCTAAATAAATTTATTTATTTATTTCCATACAGATTTATGAAAGTTGTTTCGGCACAGCACTACTAAAACAAATAGCAGCAGAACTAAAGGAGGCCTACGCAAAATGTTCCGTAGCGCCACCTGTTAGAGAGCAAATGAACCAAAACATGCCGGCCATTTTGCTCAGCAAACTGCCACCAGGGTTCTCGATGGACCCAAACTCGCAAACCATTACAAGGCCGTCAGATGGCGCTATTAACAATGATCAAGAAAACGATTTGCGGAGCCAAGATGGACCTCAACAGCAACAAAAAGTTCCTGTAGGAGGAGTACTAGCATTTAGACCTAATGGGGTAAGAAAAAAAATCTTATTAAGTAGCAAAAAGTAATGTTCCATGATGCCTCCTGTGAGGATTGAACTCACGACCCCTGGTTTACGAGACCAGTGCTCTACCACTGAGCTAAAGAGGCGATAGGATAGTTTCTGAAATTAGTAAGCACATCACATGACATTATTTTATCAGTTAGTTGTTTATTGTTCAAAGATAACTCAACTCGATTATTATCTGTTTTGTTTATAAATCTGTAATTTTATTTTAACTTGAGTCAATTACGTAGTGTTTATTTTATCTCAGTTGAAGCTTAGTTTACATATATTTGCTTTACTGGACTACCTACAGTCTCTAATAAAAGATTGTAATTTCAGGGTCAATTCCAGACTCCAACAATAAACCCATTCATGATGCCAGGGGTACCCCAACTGAGACCTTACAACGCGCCAATGCAACCCTTCCCGTACGGGGGGATGTACTACCCTCCAGGGCTGCCGTCATACAACCCTTACTACCCCCAGCAGTATCAACAGGCACAAGGGTACTATCCGCAACCATACTTTGGCAATAGCCGAGTTTCGGTAAGTTTAAGATTTTAGAATGAATTTCTCTGCGAGATCCATTGGTATTTACTCTAATAAATTGATTAGGTATTTATATAATATTACCCTCCGCGTTACTTTCAATTACAATTGGGAAATACCGAATACTCAAAATTGATTTCAATTACTTAGTATTTAATTACCGCCCGAATAATAAATAATAATAAGTAATTGAAATTCCTAGTCAGGTATAAGGAAACTGAATTTCAATCAGACTTTTATTTTCTGAATTCATATTTACATCGTTAAACGTAATCTCTGTAATAAAACTTATTATTAAATTTCTGATCATTTAGATGAGAAGAGAAAAGCTTGGGATGAAACTGTCTCCAACTCCCTCAAAAACAATGTAATAGTTAAGAATACAAATTGTAACAATTATTTAAAAAAAATATAAGCCAAGCTGAGTTTCTTTCTAATTCTTCTCTGTTTGGTCGCGTTGCGAATTGGTCTAAATGAAAAAAATAACGATTAAAAGTGTACTTTAAAGTTCCAATTGAATAAATAAATTTTCATTTCATTGTTATCAGTGAAATGTAGCAAGAATTATGTATTGGGCTATATGATGTTGGGTGAATAATGTCCAGCAATATTTATTTTATTGAATGATCAAGCGAGCTTTTCTGAAGCGAAGCTCGATCTTGATTATACAGCCTTCACCGAAGAGAGATTACATGTAGTATGTACGTACTAACACGGTCTATATTCGCACAGTAACTTTAGAGATAGAAAGAGAAAAAACACCGCCTGCGTTCTGCCCAAAGCCTGTCTCCTCATTATTTTCAGAGTTAACAAATATCAGCAACATTGATCTACCAGGGATAGCTAGGTAGGTACCTAGGTAGGTAAGGGTTGGGAGGGACCCAGGCTCTCTTCGGTGAAGGCTGTATAATCAAGATCGAGCTTCGCTTCAGAAAAGCTCGCTTGATCATTCAATTATACAGCCTTCACCTTCAGAGAGATTACATGTAGATGTTTAGAGACTGATCTATGTTGCTAAGAGTCATAAAATAAAAACCATAAATAATATTTTTGAAACTTTCTTAATGTTTATTATTTTATTAAATAACTACAAAAGATTAGCTTACAGAATCAATATCATTATCGTATAAGTTTCTTAGGT
Organism: Horisme vitalbata; assembly: GCA_951804965.1. NCBI lineage: Eukaryota > Metazoa > Arthropoda > Insecta > Lepidoptera > Geometridae > Horisme > Horisme vitalbata. The sequence goes on from OX638096.1 coordinate 5,953,680, forward strand.
ATGATCAATCTTAAACTATAGCGTCTAACAAACTAGTGGTGGAGTCAACAATAGGCCTGTTATAAAAAGTTGCAAATACTGCTGATTGTTCTGACCAACCTGCCGACCTCCTAATTACATCGATACTAATGCCGGCGCGTGAGGCAGCGGAAGTAGAGGCATGCCTCGTGCTGTGTGCGCCGAATATAGAAATATCTATACCACTATCCCCTAAAGTCTGCTTCAACCAACGACCAATAGTCTGAGATGTAGCAGCTTTATGAGGCTTTTTAAAAGTAATAATAAGTCGATCAACAGAATCGGGTCTGATCGAGGCAGTTTCTAACAGATATTTTTGCAAAACTGATGCCGGGCAAACACCTGGTCGCTGACTAAAGTATGGCAAGTTTAACACTGGTTGAATTCTACCTATGCCAGAAGTTTTTATTAAATCTGTTATTGAAATTACAATTCGATCATTAAACGACTTGATATTCGATGTTTTAATCAGCGATAAAGTCTGCATTCGTTGGCCAGTTGATAATGCTAAAAGCATGATCAATTTTTTACTTAACATTTCTAGATTGCAGGAATCATGAGGTATTTTTTCTAAATAATCCAACACAATACTTGGATTCCACGTTAACGAATATCGAGGGAACGTTGGCTTTAATTTGAAAATCCCTTTAAAAAATCGTTTGACTCTCATGTCCTCACCGATCTTATTTGAAGATATGAGAGATATAGCAGACCTATGACTATTCAAGGTACCGTAAGAAGAGCCTTTGTTGAAACACACTGTGAGAAAATTCAAAAGTGATGGTATTTCAACTTTGTAAAAATCACAACTATTCTCGACACAGTATTCCCACCATTGCTTATAGCTACTATTATACTGAGATCTAGTGTTATGTGAAATAGATGAAAGCATTACATCTAAAGCCGTTTCCGGTACCATTTGCCTTCGGAAGCCTTCCCTGATAACACACCTGCTGCCAGGGAAAGATGGCGGTGGAGCGGGTGGATTGATCTGAAAGGAGAAAGCAAGAGTTGCGTACTTGGAGGGAATATGATTATCCCTTTTATGCAAAGTGACATAAATAAAGGATACCACGGCTGGGAAGTCCATAGTGGTACCACTAAAATACCAGTCGCCTCATCGGATACAATCTTATTAAGGGTTTTCAAAATTAAAGCGAACGGTGGGAATGCATAGAAATAAAATTGGGACCAATTGATGGTAAAAGCGTCAATGTTATGAGCAAAAGGATCTTTTTTCCACGATATATATACGGGACATTTTGCATTCAGGCGAGTGGCAAATAAATCTATATCTGGCATATTAAAATAACGAACTATTTTTGTAAATTCTTTAGAACCTAATTCCCACTCAGTATCTATATTCAGTTTCCTAGATTCCGAATCTGCTATTACATTTTCTGATGAGGGAATGTACGATGCGAAAATGAATATTTTCCTCTCCTCGCACCATTTCCAAATCTTGTTAGATATCTTATTTAAGTGAGGGTACTGGACTCCACCCATCCTGTTTACGTAGGAAATCGCTGTGGTGTTATCAACACGTAATAGAATATCACAGTGACGTTTTTCATCCGCAATTGATTTTAGTCCGAAATAAACGGCCAACAACTCCAAATAGTTAATATGATTAGCCCGCTCAGTGATTGTCCAGTGTCCGCCACTTTTTTCTGAACCACAAGCCACGCCCCAACCAGTGGTCGAGGCGTCAGTAAATATTTCTAAGTCATATCTATGTTGCCGAATAGGATTGACAGCTCGTAAAATATTTTTGTTCCACCAATGTAAGTCTTCATGTAGCTTATCGGGGACCTTCATAACGGCATCATAGTTATCACTGTGTTTATGAAGAGCTACATACTTTTCTCTCTCTAGAGATTTCGTATAAAGCCATCCATATGGAATAGCTGGACACGCTGCTGTGAGGGAACCTAAATAGCGTGCAAAATCTCTAATACGCATTTGCCTTGAATTTAAAATATTATTCGTTTCCTTAAATAATTTTTGTCTCTTTGTGTCGGGGAGTTGTAAAGTCATCGTCTCAGAATCCAGAATAAAACCTAAAAACTTACATGACTTCCTCGGAATTAAAATGCTCTTTTTTTCATTAATAACAAAACCTAAGCGCGTGAGACATTTTATAGTTTCGTTTGCATTATGAAGACAATCACTAGCGGATTGTCCAATACAAAGAATGTCGTCTAAATATCTTACTGAGAGGAAACCCCGTGACCTCAAGTGAGACATGACTGGTTGCAGTATTTTTGTAAATACATAAGGCGCAGAACATATGCCGAAAGCTAACGCTACAAACTCCCATAATTGACCATTAAAATAAAACCTCAAATATTTGGTATGTGATTCGTGAATAGGAATCAAGAAGTAAGCCTCCTTTATATCTATATTAATCATGTGACAATTCCTAGTCAAAAGTTTGGTAGCAGTGCGTACATCTTCCATCTTGAAGTGTTCTGTATGAATGTATTTATTTAACTTCTTTAAGTTTAAAATAAATCTGTTACTACCGTCACTTTTAGGAATCAAAAATATATCGGATATAAACTGTCCCACTGTATGTTCACATTTCCTTATAGCACCAATATTTGATAAGTGACCTAGCTCCTCCATTATTGCTGATGACTCAGTTTTAGAATACCTGCGATGTGGGTAACTTTCTGGACATTGCTTAGGAATTTCTATGAACGGTATTTTATAACCAGATAAAACATCAAGGATAAAGTCGTCGTCTGTAATGGATAGCCATTCACTTATAAAATATTTTAGGCGTCCTGCATGTACCTGGGTGTTTGGGTCCATTACACCCTGCGCTGTACACTGGCGGCGTAGCGAGGTGCCGCCGTCGTGTACTGGCGGCGGCGGGTCGCGGGAGGCGGGGAGGGGCGCCGCGCCGCGTGCGGTGGCGGTTGAGGAGCAGCCGGTGCCCACCGGCGCGGATACTGGTATGACGTCATTGATCTCAGCCCACCGCCGCGCTGGTTTCGACCGCCACGCTGTTGGTTCTTCGCTCCGCGCGCCGATGGGCCTTTCCGATTTAAATGGGCCGACGAGGTAGATGCTTGTATCAGCTCACTAGTCTTTTTTATACCCCTCGAGTCTCTGACGAGGTCTCCCAGGTTTTCGCCGAATAAGAGACTATCCCTTTTTCTGTTTTTGAAAGATTCCATCAGAGGCTTGTCTATCAGCGGGATGATTACTGAACGTCTTGTATCGGTTTCAGCGAAGTGGGAGTCCGCTAACAGTCTGGCGGCGTCATTTAAGGTTCGGATAATATCCGGAATATTCGTATTCTTCTTCATCAGGCTAGACATAGCTATTGTCAAAGCTGAAAGCGCTTTACCAAGCTGATCTTGTTTACCGAGTAGGCGTTTATCCCGCAGCTTACATGGCTCGGCTAACATTGCTCCCACCTCCAAGTTTAGAGTAGGACCTTTAGCTAAAGCTAAATTTTTTGGAAATAAGTATTTCTTTAGTATTTCTTCTTTTGCTTCAATATTTATCCCACTGATAAGAATTTTTTGAAGTCTCGCTGCCAAATCAGTCTGTATGTCCTCACCGAAATCCACAGAATCATCTTCCAACTCGCCGAGTGCTTCCAGTAATCTTGGGTCGAAAGAATCGACATCTTCGTTCTCTTCCACTGCTGGAAAGGGAGGCTCACCTGCGCCTATCTGATCCTGCTCAGCCGCGGGGCTTGGAACAGTCACTTCTTCAATATTTGTCTCAATATTGTCGACAATAACGTCATTTTCTTGATGATCTGCAAAGACCAATATAGCATAAAATACCTTTAAATAGGTAGCAGGCTAAGGAGGTACCGTCAAGTAAATTAACAAAAAACACTTGTAGCGGTTATCCTATAATTCGTAGAATACAACGAATAAGGATCAAAATAGGAGGGTAGGTAGGTACTAGGTACCTATTTCAATATGTAAAAATATCAATTAGGTATGAATTTCGATGAATGCAACGAAATAAAACCTGAAACATAGATGGTTTTTCCCAGATCGTGCAATGCTCGATGAATGCATCGAGGTTATCCGAAGAATTCAACGGATTCTAAAAATAGATTGTAGGTGCCAATGATTGTAGGTAGGAAATAAATAATTACCTTCAACTTCATCATCCGAATATACTATTCGACGCTTGCTACACGGTTTATCTTCAATTTATCCTCATACTTCCTCTTCTTCCTTCTCCATCTATCTTCTTTTGTTTCTTTGTGGTTTCGCTTGGGCATTTTTATTTTTTATTGTTTTTTAGCGGCGTGCACCTGTGCGGTAGCCGTGAGCGCACGGACAATAATGAGGAGACAGGCTTTGGGCAGAACGCAGGCGGTGTTTTTTCTCTTTCTATCTCTAAAGTTACTGTGCGAATATAGACCGTGTCAGTACGTACATACTACATGTAATCTCTCTGAAGGTGAAGGCTGTATAATTTTATTTATTCCATATTACCTACTGTTAAGTAATTGTGTAAAGTAATTGATCCGAGGCCTGTCGTCGTTAATGGACACCCTCTTGAAGTTGTTTCGGAGTATACATACCTCGGGCAGATATTGCAGTTGGGTAGAAACAACTTCGAGAAGGAAGCCAAGAGGAGGATTCAGCTGGGTTGGGCAGCATTTGGAAAACTACGTCGAGTTTTCTCGTCACCCATACCACAATGTTTGAAGACGAAAGTTTTCAATCAGTGCGTCCTACCCGTCATGACATACGGAGCCGAAACGTGGACACTCACAGTACGGCTAGTCCACCAGTTTAAAGTCGCTCAGCGAGCTATGGAACGAGCTATGCTCGGAGTTTCTCTGAAGGATAAAATCCGTAACGAGTATATTCGACATAGAACTAAAGTTGTCGACATAGCTCAGAGAATTAGCAAGCTGAAGTGGCAATGGGCTGGCCATATCTGCCGAAGAACCGATAACCGTTGGGGTAAACGAGTTCTTGAGTGGAGACCGCGGCTCGGCAAACGTAGTGTAGGACGCCCTCCGGCCAGGTGGAGTGACGATCTGCGAAAGGCTGCTGGTAGAAGCTGGATGAATCGAGCTCAGGATAGGGCGCAATGGCGCTCATTAGGGGAGGCCTATGTCCAGCAGTGGACTGCTATAGGCTGATGATGATGATGATGATGATGAAGTAATTGTGGTACTTACTCACAATATGTCTCACTCGTCAATATGTAGCAAGAATAATGTAATGGACTAGGTATATAATGTTGTGTGAAAAATGACCAGGAATATTTTATTTGATTTTTATCCGACTTCAAAAAGGTTGTCAAGACGTCGGTTTTTTTTTACTTTTTTTATGTATGTTCACCGATAACTCCGTCAATTGTGGACCGATTTTCAAAATTCCATTTTGTTTAAAAGAGTATACTTCACAGGTGGTCAAAAGTACAAATCCCTCATAAATTTTATTGCTGAGGGATTTGTACTTTTCCCGGAAAACTCAAAAAACCTCATCCTCACTTGTAATTTTCGCCCTATGATCACCAATATCTCCGTCAATTGTGAACCGATTTTGAAAATTCTTTAGGGTAAGAAGTAAGAAGTGATTTATTAGAAGTCGGTTTATTTTTTTTTAAAGTCCTACTTGTATTTACGTCAAATTACTGATATCAATGTAAATGTGATAGATACTCATAGTTACTATACCATAATTACCGACACAAGAGAAAAATAGAATCAAGAATGTGGTATGTGACAGGTTGTTATGATATGGCCGAAATTGGTCCAAAGAGCCGGTCGTCCGTCGACGACATTGCGAAAGTCGTTGGGCATACTTGAATGAGAGAGGCACAAGACAGAGTAGGCTGGCAAAAGCTAAGGGAGGCTATACCCAGCAGAGGGTGGCGCCGGGCTGAGATGATGATAAAAATAAAAATATTTTATTTCGGACAACCAAGATATAATATAATTTATTAAGAAAAAATTAAATTAGTAACACAAAAACACAAATATTAAGAAAACACAAAAAGAAAAGGCAAAAGGCGAGAAAGTGACTAATATTGGAAATAGATTCCATTATTAGTCACTGTCTGCACAAAACCTATCTAGAGCGGAGACATGCAGTTCTCTTCTACTGCTATCAGGATGCTGTTCCGAATTCTGTTAATCAGGGATGTAGTTTTTTTGCGCAAGACAACATGAAAGCCATCGGTATGATAGTGGTGTGTATAATGATGATATGTTATGATCCAATTTGCCTTGTTATAGCGTCAACTGAACTTACGCACCAGGCTTGGCCTGAACCGTCCCAGTAACGACAACGTTACGTGTGTCATGCAAGCTCTGGGCTACATCGACCACAACTTGGAGCCTAACTACGAGCTGATCACGCAGCGCATCAACAACCTGCCCGTCGCGACCGAGCTCAAAAACGATATACAGGAGGGGCTGAACTTCTGTCAGAAGTTCTCGGTGAGTTGAGGCTTCTAAGATAGAGTAATTCTGTGATTCTTAGACTCAAATAAGAAGCTTCGAGTCTCGACCTGAAGAACCCATTATAAATGGTGTTGTAATCATCGAGATATTTATACTCTCGAGTGGAAAACGTGGAAAAAAACTGTCTGCACCAAAACTCTGCGCACGCTGTCAATTGCGCGGACTTTGAACACTTTTCAAGCAACATAAGGTTAGTGCTAATTAAATTTAGCATTTTGAAGTTTCTTTATTAACCGACTTCAAAAAAAGGAGGAGGTCCTCAATTCGGTTTTATGTTTTGTCAAATACGCTAGGACGGTTTTGACAGTTTTCACTTGAAGACTGTCAAATATATACAATAGAGTGGTTTATAATTATCTCGATGGCTGTAATAGATTAATTTAAATGTTTCTAACAATTGAAAAATCAATAGTCTTGAAAAATATTGAAAATGGCCTTATAATCGACAGATCAAATTAAATTAAAATTAAAATTAAATGTAAATCTTTTTTACAGCAATGCGTGCCAGAAGATAAGAGGAACATCGTGCCTCGTCCTCAAGAGCAAATCAAAGCAATCTTCTTCTTCAGATGCTACAAAGTCAGTATTCTATCATCATTCCTGCCCGACTTTACCTGTAGTAATTTTGTATTTCAGGAAAAAATATTTTTTTAAAATATTATGAAGAAAAAAATGGGAAGCTGCAACGTTTCCCCTGTAGGTGAACCAACGGCACTTAATCGTGACTACCCGAAAATTTCGACAAGGCGAGGAATAGGCACGGTAGAGAGTCCCGGTATTCTTTGGGATATTATAAAATCTCAGATTCAATCTTGATCGTAGAACCAATGCATTTTGTTTCGAATAATCCTCTGAAGCACATTCCTAGTTTATTCACTTGACCACATTCGCGAAGAAAATGGCCCCAATATACTGGTACCAAATTAAGAAGATAAACGATAATTCTAAATAGATTCAATCGTTACTTTAAAATTATGTAATTTGACTTCCAGCACAAGAAGCTTGAGGCCTGCATCATGAAGGATATCAGTGAGCATTTCAGCAAGGAGTACGTTGTCGACACCGAGCCTGAATTTGGGTAAGAAACTACTCGAAGAATTGCATTAATAACATGATGAGATGAAACTTCCTATTGGACTTCTCTGACTAGCCTCTCAACGGTACTATGTAATAAATATATACATGGAATTGTGGCAGAGAATAAATTAACTCAAACCTTGGACGTGTACTATCCTATCCTATTAAATTATAAACGCAAGTTTGTGAAATCATGAAATTATGTAAAATGTATGTAACCTATGTTTGTTCCTCCCTTACACAAAAACTACCTATACAGTTGCTGTGAATGAATGTGTACGCTGATCAAGAATATTTCAAACTGACCTATCAAAAATTTTGACAAAATCAATGACAAATCTCCATTTAGATCCTCGCTTTCTCATTGCCTAGAATTTCACGATACGAATACTAGTTCGTTATTGGGCAAACATTAAGCACGTTATAGTAATCGTTCTAGACGATAACATACCTTTTAGGTTACTTTTTATGCTAATAAATACATACCACGCTAGCGGAGACTCATTAGTTAGGATAGCTCTGTAGCCATTTTATTCTTCTTTCTAGATCATTCTCCAGGGCAGGGCGCTCGACCCGCGAGGCTCCACGGGACCCCAGCATGGAAGCCTTGGAAGAGATGGAGGTCTACCTCTACGACTACCTCAGCGGCGGCGGCGCATTCGACTTTGACCTCTATATCTAAAACTGAAGGCTGAGAATAGACCTTTGCTGGAATCTAGATCAGCACGGAACATTAGAAATACATTTTTTTCTGAAATTTTGGCATACCATCCGTTAACTCGTAGGTACCACTTGCTAAGATGATTGACAATTTTTAAGCGTGCGTCGTGTATTCCCTTCCCTCAAAAGCCACCAACATGACACCTCTGCTAAATAAGGCAGCACGTGTTTACGAGAGGTAGGGTTCGACTTGCTCAGTTTTGATATTAAATAAAAAATAGGCTCTAAATTGTGTTAGTCCCATCAAAATTGATTATACTACTACTTATAGTAGTAGTCTTGAATTTATAATTTTTTTAGCAATTGCAATCAATAACAGATGCATAAAATAGGCGTTACAAATATTGTGGTACACTTTTGTAATTGTGAAGTCATTATTATACTGTCAGTAGGTAATATTTTTTTTCATGAATGATCATGAAAATTCCGTTCTTTAAACATTCTGGAGCATTCGGGTTTAAAAGAGAAGGTAATTTATCGTTTAGGTATTTTTGAAAACGAAATCAATCGAAAACATCTTTTGTTTTTTTATAGAAAAAAATATTCTTTGGTGTGTTTATAATTCACAGCACGCGTTTGATACAATGGCATATTAATCATTTTTTTTTTTAAACTTAAATCATCACTATATGTTTGATAGTTCACAAAATTATACTAAATTTACTTAGTTATAGCACAGGTTATAGTGAGAATTCAGATAACAATGTTAATTATTCTTAAAATATGCAAATCTTAAAAAAACAAAATGTCAAAAATTTCTCTTATTTCAAAAAAAAACCTGTTATTAGTTATACGAAACGTAAAAAGTTTCAGAATGTTAAAAATGTCCTGAGCAACCAAGTAAAAATCAATAAAATAAAATAAAATAAAATACCAAGTAAATTACCAATTTCAAGCAGCTATTATTTCAACATAGCCCACTTCAGGATGTACTTGAAGTTAAGTATCAATATTGCATTTAATAGTATACGAAAATAGTATAATGTTGTGTAAATGAGCAAAAAATACTCAATTTAGACTAAGTTAGTAATTATATTTAACGGAGGCAATTTGGTTGGGGCCATTTGCTGTAAACGTAATTTTTTTTAAAACGACGTGTTTTTATGAAAAAAAACTGTTTTTTTCTAATCATTAACAATTTTTTTTATGGTTTTTTGTAGAAAATACTAATAATTAAATTACGTTTTTAGCAAATCATAGTTTTTGTCAAAAAAGCTCTCAAATCGCGAGCTTTCTCGACGACAACTGAGCGAATAGTTTAAGTGTTCGATTTAGGGAAACTGTACAATAGTCGGTTGCATTTTCGATGCAGTATTTTATCAAACAATGTCAATGAAACATTTTCTTTGTTGTAATCAAGATTTAAATAAAAATAAAATGATAGAAACTTTATATGTGTGTTTATTTTAACGTTGTAAGAAGTGTAGGTACCCATAGTTTATAATTTGATTAAATTGAATGTATTACTTACAACTTCAGTAGCCAATGTAAGTGCTTATAAGTACACTACACATAAATTACACTTACGTTGATGATATTATTTTTAAGTAATATCTTACACGTGTGTGATTAATAATAATTATTATTGTTTGTCATTTCAATCTTTTGAATATGAAAAGCTAATTTATCTAAAGGTTATTATGTCATCAATATCATCATCATCATGATTTTGGTTTATTGTAATTAATGGTTACGCTTATATGTTATCAGTTCTTAGGAATTAGGAAAAACGTAAAGTTTTACAAAGACTGCACACAAAAAACTAATTACTTATTAATATTCCTGTCAAAAGGCTAAGGATGTTCTGTCATAATGATTCGTGCAATTTTGACGTTTTTGACAGACGACCGAAACAGATTATTGTATAAATATTAAATGCAGCGAAAGGTCGCGCGTGTCAAAGCACAAAGGGGCCTAAAGGTGACTGTCTATCAAACTCTAACCGATTTTCTTGTCAACAGTGAATTGTGGCCTGATTTAGTCATGAAATTCTATTTTTATTTCTGATACTTAAATGCCTTGAAGGTAATATTTTATTTTAATGAATGTGGATAACGTGATGATATTTCAAACGAAAACTACGGCTTAGAATTTGCCAAAATAATTTATTTGTTGAAGGGCCTTTAAAGGTTTTAATAATACTCAATACTCTACTCAATATTTTTATTGTTTCCATAAGTAAGTAGGTATACAGGTGGTAAGGTATGAAGGTAAGTTTTTATGGACCTTGATGGGCACTACAATAGTTAGAATAGTTAGAGAGAGGAATTAAATATTTCAAATAAACTTAAATTATTACTTAATTCTATGTAGGTACATAATTATAAAATTTATAAACTTTAAAGGGTTTATAAAAAATATTAAACTTTAAAGGAGTTAACAAAAATAGTTCTTATTACTAAATTTACATAGAACATTTATTTAAAAAAGAAAAGGACTGAACAAACTCTTTATTTGTTAGATAATAATAATAAGTAAGTAGGTAGGTTCGATAAGTTTACGTATGTATGAGCGATTGTCGCTAACAATCACTAATCAATCAATTTTTAACAACGTAAGGTTTTTTAGTACTTTCAGACTTATATTTATTTTTATATTTCCCTGTACTCAAAAAAATATATTATTTGCAATAATTCAGCGTATAAAAGATGAATCATAATGACAGATGGCATACGTGATACATTTTCGCAAGCTTTTATACGAACAGTGAAAAAAAATCGCATCTGTTTGTGAAATCCAAAACCCTTTTGTACATTTCGGAGAAAGGTCCGAACTTTTTCCTAAATCTCTATGTAAAAAACTGCATTATGTCCGTTTGTTCGCGAACGGATTTTTGTACAAAACTTTCACCGGGGAGTCCAAATGTTTTTGCTTGACAAAAAAAGCTATACCTGTTCCATCTAAAGAGGTTAGGTTTGTGGGAATGCAAATATCGTCTACTTTCTATGAGACAATTAGATTTTGCAAAGATAGAATCAGAATAATTTATTGTTGTTTATACAAATGACGTTTAAGTTTTGAAGGCATCAGGATAATTATTAGAAACGAAACATTCAGTAGGTAAAGAAATGCATACATAAATAGGTACTAATACTAAAATATCATAAATTTAAGTTATTAAATTCACGAAAATATAATTCTGTTTATTTATTTTCTTTTCAGTATTAGGTATTGTAAGAGACACTGTTTTAAATAATGTATCATCTGTATTAATACGAATCTGCATACTCGTAATCCAAGTTAAAACCTTTTTTTTTAATACCCATAAACTGTATATATATACTTTAAATTACCTATCATATTGCAAAGAAAACAATAAGATACCTATCACTTTGCACTTTGAAATTATAAAAATAGTCATGCATTATAAGCACATCTACATATAAATAATTGTTACCCAAAACTATAACGTTTACCCTACTCTAAATGTAGAGCACCTTTACAGGTAAATGTGAAAGAAAGGTTGTCAAATATTCGCCTGCGCAAGTTTACAAAAGGATTCGCAGCAAAAAATGGCAAAAATTTTAGAAAAGATTTAAAGGATTGATGTAAATCGTTTTTAGTTTACTCGTTTGAATAGATGTTGCGATGATGTATTACATATTCGACATCCGCAAGGTGTTTTTGGTAAGCAAAAAAGAGGCCCACAATTGTTGTGCTTACCCCATTCTTTTTCATAATATTATTAATCATAATACATCATCATTTTCATCATCATCAGCATTATTATCATCACCACCATCATCATCATCATCATCATCAGACTATAGCAGTCCCCTTCTGCCTTCTCCCATTGCGCCCTGTTCTCATAATACATACTTAGGTGATTTTAAGCTATTGCATAGCTTCTATCGAGGGCCTTGAGCGCGGGGACCGAATCCAGAAATTCCGTAACGAAAAAAAACCTCACGCTCCCCACTCCGACGGGCACGGAGGTGTGGCTTGAAGGCCGTGCATTGTCTAACGTCGTTTCTTTTCGGCAGTCTTCGACACGGTGTTTGTGTGCGTGCAACTAGACGTATTTTTATTTAATAAAAGAAAAAAAAATGTTTTCTTATCGGTCACCACGCTCAAAAAGTGTAACTTGAATTAATATCAAAGAAAAAGAAATACTGCATAAATAAAATAAATAAATAATTATAATTGCATAAGTTGATACAAAATGCTATGCAATAGTTTTACCGCGGCAGTCCCCGAGTGCCACACGTCTTTTTTCGGGTACGCACGCACATCATCAAGACATGACCAGCCTATATCAATTCTCGACATAGACCTCCCCTAATATAGTAATAAAGAGAATATGCCTATACTTCCCACGCGTGTTGGGAATCTCCAGGCACAACTTCTCGTACCACCGACGTTTCTGTCCGTCGATGTGTTAGGCTACGCTATGGCGGTGCAATCAGCCGGCCGCTAGCCCCGTTTGTTAGTTGGCAGGGTGTAGCACGTGCAGGTTAGGTTGGCTTAGGTTCCATAAATAACTTCGGACCTGCCGATCCGCAAGCGAAGACCTGGGCGTAGGAGAAGGCTCTTTAATGCGCTTCTTCAACCTCCATAACTGGGGCGTCAGCTGCGCTTACGCGTGAAGAGGTGGTGTGTGCGGTGCTTACGCGTGCTTGGTACAGTGTGGGTGTAAAAGAGTTTTTTAACTCTGTTAATAAGTAGGAAGACTGACGCTGCTCAATCTGTGGAAGAGTCCTCAAAAGCACCCATGGTTTTGGCATAAAGGCACAAGGATGGAACATCGTGGTGGTTTTGGCCGGTAGGAGTCCGGCATAATCACTCTGTTACCCCGTAATGGAATGGTATACAAGAAGACTTCCCCACGTAAAAAAAAAAGTTCCATAGATAGATACGAGACGATGGAGTGGCGGTTACAACACTAAGAGTATTGTGTTCAAATCCCTCACTACCTGCATGTATTTTCTGACGGGGCCGTGGTAGAATCCTACCGGGACCCCATGACCCCGTCAAGTGCTACTGCAGCGTCGACCTCTTCATCAGGCGATGAATGGTTCGATGATGCACTAGCACTACGGTGAGTGAAGGAACACGGTGTGTTTTTAGTCGGTAAGCCGTCGAGCTAATGATAGCTAGTCGCAGTCGGAGAGCTCGTTAGACCCCTCTAACTCTCCCCGAGTTTGAGGACATGCGTGAAGCATTTTCACACCGAAAAAATAAAAGAAAAAGAAAAAAATTCCAAAGATGGAGGTAAGAACCTTAGAGTATTTCCATCTTAAAAATGTATTTTTGATAGATGTCAAAGTCCAGAACCTAGTGATTGCAGCCAAATAACATTGAACGATTTTTGAATCGATTATTGAACCATCGACGAATAAAAAAACTGATATCATTATTTTATCATTATCATTGTTGGGTATCTCAAAAAAATTATTAAAAATGATTAACTAACTAAAATAATTATGTCATCAAAAACTATAGTTAGTTTTATTTTAATCACAATTTGGTATTGTCCAATATTGTAAAAGAAAATGATATAATTAAATGGCGTAAAAAGTTTGGAATGAAAAAGACATGAAAACTCTTTTGTCAAATAACTTAGGTTTGAACATAGGTACGTCAAAATGATGTAACTTTTTGAAGAAAGCAAAACAAATAGAGGACTGGGAAAACATTATTTTTATCGACGAGACATGGCTTAATGCTAACCACACTTTATCGAGGTACTGAACTGATGATAATGCTGCGTCTACCTCGAAAGTACCTATATGAAAAGGAGAAAGATTTATCGTTTGTCATGCAGGAAGTAAAAAAAGGTTTTGTAGATGGAGCTTTGCCAGCATTTAAATAAAAAAAGACCGTGGAATACCATGAAGAAATGAATGCTGACGTATTTGAAGGTTGGTTATAGGACTTACTGCTGGCACTAGAAGAACCAACTGTTATTATCACGGATAACGCACCATATCACTCTCGCCAGTTGAATAAAATGCCAACGCAAGCCAACAAAAAGTCAGTTATCATAAACTGGCTTTGCGATAATGGTGAAAACGTAGGTGAATCTATGTTGAAGTGTGAACTGGTAAAAAAATTTAAAACTAAAAATGAGAAACCTCTATTCGTGGTGGATTAAATCGCAGCTGAACACGGTCACACAGTTCTGAGACTTCCACCATACCACTGCCAATATAACTTATTTGGGCACAAGTGAAAGGATATGCTGCCAGAAATAACACGAGCCCACCATTTACAGCCAAAACGATGCTCGAATTGCTAAAGAATGCCTGCAATCAAGTGGCACCTGAAAATTAGGCAAGTGTGGTGGAAAAGACCAAATGATTAAAATTATCGGATTGGGAAAGGGATGTGACTTGCGATAACATAAGAGAGCAAGAACCAATCCTAATAAATTTAGGCGAAGACTCACAATCTGACGCCAGTTTGATGTCGGTCGACGGTTAATAAATTTTATTAATATAGGTAGGTAGCTGGTACTTTTTACGTATAACAGAAGAAAACAAAGATCAAACATCATCATGAATTTTCCCAATATAAATATCCTCAGATATTGCTTAGTACGCCAGTCTATATGGGATTAAATTATAATAGATTGAGGAATCCGTAAAATGGAGTAGTCAGAGGGAAGTCCAAAGATTATATTTGACAAACGATCACTTTTTGCAAGCGGTTACTATGCCACGCGACATACCTGCTATGTAAATCCCACTATATTGTAAATACCTATTTTAAATAAATAAATATTAATAAATATTTTCAATTTTAAATATAATAGTTAGATAAAATTGAAAATACCTATCCTATGTCAAACAACTAAAACCGAGAAGTATAATCGATTATCGATTTTACGTTGTCAAATCTCTAAACCTAGTATTTAGATAGCTGCAATCACTACTTCTATCAGTGTTTCTGAATGGAGACTTTTGGTCCGTTTTCGGACTTTTTATCCTCTTATATTAGCAACTGGCAACGCATTTGGTAATAATTTTATACAAAATATTAATGTATTTTGAAATTGTAGGATTATTTTCCTATTCATCCTGTCATATTATAAAAAAGTGTTGTTTGATATGCAAATAATGCAATTCTCTTTTTTTTGTCTTCCATCTGTATGATACCTCTTTATCTATTAGGGCATCATAGCTAATTATGAAAAGTCATTAATTTATTACGAAAAAAAATCGGATTGCAAAACGAACCTTTTTAGCTTTGGGTTCGGACTGTTTTAGATAAGAACGCATTGAGTTTCAAATGTCAAAAAATCATAAATAAAATGGAAGAACTATAGTGGTAATATTAGGCCCAATTTCACAATAATGAGTTATAATTATTACAGGTTGTCGTTTTGGGAAAATTAATGCTTGCTTATACGTTTTTCGAATTTATTCAAAGATAAGATAAGATCATTTAGTTCACAAAAATCTTAATACCTTACTTATGCTACTATGGTGTTCGGAGTTCTTACCTCCCGTGCTAGTTGAAAACTGTGTTATGGCGAGGAAAATATGCTCTTCACTCCATTTATTAGATAGGTACCCAAAGTGCGCTAATAGCTATACTAGGTACCCAAGAAACATTAATTTAAGTCTGATTAAAATACAAAGGCTGAGTCATAAGAGTTAAACAAATAAACTTTATGAAGTTAACTTATATTATCATCATCATCATCAACGGCCTGGTAGAAATAATATATTGACCTTACCCAAAAAATTCCGCTACGAACGGTCTTGAGGCATTTCCATCCCCTTCCTATCATCATCATCATCATCACCAGTTCATTGCAGTCCACTGCTGGACATAGGCCTCCCCCATTGAGCGCTTAAACGCACAATGTCCGCAGTTCGACGAATCCAGCTTCAACCAGAAACCTTTCGCAGATCGTTACTCCATCTAGCCGGCGGGCGTCCTAAACTACGTTTGCCTATCTGTAATTTGGACGACGTGTTTAGGCCATCCAAACGGGTTTAGAAGTAGGAAATAATTTTAGTAGTAAACTATGTATAGGCAGTGTCAGCCATTTAGCTTATAACTACACGAGCACTGAAAGGAACTTGTCCTACTTTTTACACAGCTTTTAGTTTCCACCTTCATAAGAAAAGCAACCCTCTCTTCTTAAACTAAGACACATAATCCTTTAAAATAAGGCTTTAGGATATAACCACTTACTTTCCAGCCTACACACAGAAGAATGAGTCTTCAAGTTTTAGAAATAAAGATCACATTCCTTTGACACATCCATTGCCAATTGGTGGTAGACAAGAGTGTGAACAACTTGAAATGGAGTTCCGTAAAGTGTGAAATCCTGTAAAAAGTTTCAAGTGTCCACGTGCGGTTGCAGGTGGTTCCGTACCTAATGATTGGGGTCCCACG
Organism: Horisme vitalbata; assembly: GCA_951804965.1. Lineage (NCBI taxonomy): Eukaryota > Metazoa > Arthropoda > Insecta > Lepidoptera > Geometridae > Horisme > Horisme vitalbata. Next base: position 5,970,307 of record OX638096.1, read on the forward strand.
AGATGCGAACCCTGAACCGTCGAGTATTCGAAGCATTTCCTAGGGGTTCGCGATCTACTAATTAAGGGTATCCATTTGACATTTGAGGTGGACTTAATGAGTGTGAATTATGGTAACCTTTCGTTTTGAAAATGACTTTAGGCTAATGACTTATGAGGCATCCATGAGAATTCTTCGCGGTTTTCAACCGTTTCTAAGGTATTCAAATAAGCAATTTTCTTTCCTTTAGAGTTGCAAGAATAGTAAAGCATAGTACATACTATGAGAAAAACATGCTAAATAAGGCGCTTTATATTGCTATTAAGGCAGGTTTGGCACTGGTATTGGAGTCATGGAAAGAACGTGAATGAACTCATTCATATTGAAAAACAGTACTTTTCACGTGCTGTTACATCGGTGAAGACACCAACGACGTTTCGACTCATTGCGAGATCTAGGTGTTTTTATGTAAAAAATCCTTTTTTCAATATGAATGTTATTGTAGTGTTTAGGCAGCCCAAAGTAGGTAAGCCATATTAAGAGCTATTCGAATAGACGGAATCTTAAGGTCGCGGGTTCGATTCCCGCCCAGGACAAACATTTGTGTGGTGAACACGGATGTTGGTTTCGTAAGTATGTCTCTGGTACTCTGCCTGGCTCTGTTCTGTCTATTTTGGGGTCAGCAGGTGGTGTCACGTGAGATGTTTTTATTTATTGATCCATTCTGGTATTATGAAGACTAAAATAACTGTTCAGATCTCAGAATTGAAAGATCCAGGTTCAGATAATGAAAGTTCGTCACGCATGATTCAGGCTGGGAGACCTCAGCAGTGGAATGCAATAGCTGATGACGATGATGATGGTGATGTCACCCTAGGTGAGTGAGTTGCAATTGATCGGTCTTGTTTTCAAATAAACAATTGAAGAGTTTTATTATCTGATCCAACTGTTGACTGAGCGACAAACGATTATGCTAAGTAAGCAAAAACGTGGAGTGGGAAGTGTTGATCGTCATTGTCATAACATAACTTATAAACCACACCGCGTCCTACAAGACAGATCGCATTGTCAAAACGTACCGACAGGAAGTGTTTAATATAAAACTAATGTGCGATTTTTTTTATCAAGTTTGCGATCGTATGATCGTAAGCATAACAAAACTGTTTGATATTCTACTGACCAGGTTCCTAGGATTATTGTTTGATAGTATGTTATTATTAGCGGTAATTTCTATTGTTGTTATAAATATCTAAACAATACCAAGTCCTACATGCGAAGCCAGATCACATAGTCAAAACGACAAAAAAAAACTTGAGAGGAAACAGTTTTCGATTCCCTCAAAGATCAAAATATAAACAATTGTAATTACAAAGACTTAAAAAAATATAAGCCAAGCAGAGTTTCTTGACAATTCTTCTCTGTTTGGTCTCGTTACGAAAAGGTACAATTTGAAACAAATACGATTTTAAATGCAAAGACAGATCACATAGTCAAAAAGACAAAAAAAAACTTGAGAAGAAACTGTTTTCGACTCCCTCAAAGATAAAATTAGCAACAATTGTAATAAGCGGCGATGGGTTTGCAACCTGTCACGTGGAATGCTAGCTGCTTGCAAAAAGTGGGCATGTATCGAACGTAATGTTTGGACTTGCCTCTGACTACCCCCGTTAAGGTATCCTCTATATAATATATTTGCGTACTGAGCAACATCTGAAGATATCCATAATGGGGGAAAAGTCGTGAAGATGTTTTCAATCGTATTAACAAAGAGGTAAAAAAATATTTAAAAAAATATAAGCAGAGTTTCTTGACAATTCTTCTCTGTTTGGTCTCGTTACTCGTTTTTTTGTAAATACATACATATCATACATAGAGAACACCCAGTCCCGAGACAAATATTTGTAGACATTTGTCCCGCAGCGGGAATCGAACCCGCAATCTTCTGCGTCTCAGGCGGACCTTCGCCCACTGCGCCACAGAGGTCACAATTCGAATTCGTTTCGTTGAATGCGAATGGAATTTCGTTTACATTTTAGTAAACCATCGCATAGTGTATTGTATTTAAACCATTTATGACCAACCTTATATACGTAGGTAAAAATTTACTTCTGCTTTTTTCTTCGCCTGAGCTTGTAGACCACTCTGTTGTTGATGTTGTTGTTAGCCCGGAAGCCTCTGGATTACTGTTAACGGTTACCCATCCAAATAGCAACCGAGTGTAGTGTGGCTATAATCGACTAAACATTGACTAGCAACGAGACTTTTGAATGCAGAGCTCCAAAATAATATTAATGTTCCACGATATTTTGGAAATCCCGAAGCACAGATTGTGAATCTTTTTTTTTTATCATCATTATTCTAATCTATAATACGCATTTTTCATTCACATTTTATATTTTTTATGTACTTAAACAACAATTTTTGTGCAAACGACACAACTTCAATTTGACAAAATAAAACCACCATCTTGTATCTCACAGAGCTTTTACTTACCTCGCGGCGATATTTAGTTTGACATTTCTTAGCTGAGCGATTAGCAGCTTCTTTTCCTTAAAAAATTGCTTAAATGTCTCTTAACTCTTAAGATACCTTTAAGAGGTGATTGTAAGTAAGGGGGTGAGCCATAAGGTAAGCCTTTTTTACCTTTTTTTTATAATACTAATAATATTATGGAGGTCCCATTTACAAACTCAGTTGCACACCGAAATTATAAGCACCGGTCCGTGTATAAGTTGATCAGCCGTATGAGTTGAAAGCATAGTGAATTTTAAGGCTCTAGTTGTCTTCTATATCTGTGACTTTGACAGTTTGTCGATTGACGTTCTTTAAATTTCGTCACAAGTAATGTCAAAGTTTGCAAATAAATAAATGAGTTAGTAAATGAGGCCTATGATGGAAAGAGCATAATACCCCACCTGATGTTAAGTGGTAACTATTATCAAATCAAATCAAATCAAAAATCGTTTATTCACCACTGACTTAAAACTAGGAAATACAGAGAATTTGGAACACTTAGGTATACTTAAACTGAAAGCACACGTAAGTTTAAACATACAGACAATAACAAAAAAAAGCACATTAAATCTAATAAGATAGGATACATCTTACCAGTTACCACTATTACAAAGTAATGGATCGTAAGTCACGCATGTTTGAAACGTGCCCTACGATGCAAAGTCCATCAACTTTAGGCATGAAGATGATGAGTCATGTGGCAGTAGTTTCACCGATACCATACACCATTCAAAGTTCAAATGGAAACGGCAGAAATAGTTTATACTTATGTGATACTTCGTTACTTACTATTTCTATTTTTCAATGTTCTTTATATTTTATAACGTTCTCTATTTTTTATTTTAGGGTTTGTGTGTTTTGTTATATAAATTAGTTACTTTTCCTTGTTTTTATGTATAACTTCTGCTCGATTGGTCCACTGTAATTAATTACTACATAGGAGGTTGAAGCATGTACCCTGCCGTAACACAGTTAAATCTACCACGGAGGGTACGGTTTTGTAACATTCTAATATGTGAACTTACCTTTGTATTATACCTTCTTTCTGAGTTGTCCTCTATTTTGTTTAAGGTTGTCTACTTAGTAGGTAGAAATGCTTAGTTGTTACAAAGAATTTGTTATATTGAAATTGGAATAAAAATATATTTATCTTTATAAACCTCTTTAGCGGAGGCCTATGTCCAGCAGTGGATTGCTATAGGCTGATGATGATTCGTTCGGATGTACTGTTCGTGCGTCACCAAAAAGACTTGAGCTGAAGCTGAGGATTCGTTCGCAGCATATGCTAAGCTCAGGCTTTTCGTACTGATCTGTACATAGCAGCTACGTCCTGCAAACCTGTATCAATTGTCTTTCTTTTTGTTATTGTCTGTATGTTAGGTAGGTACTTGTCTATCGTTATTGTTGTTGTATACAGCTTTGTATGAATAAATGTCTGTCTGTGATGGTGATGACTACGAAAACACTGCAAGTGCTTCGTTTAATTCAGAATTGTTATACAAATAGGACGGCCCGTGGAATGTTCATGGTAGCAAGGCCAGATATCTAGGTAACCGGAGCAACGAGCTTTTTGCCTCCAATGATGATAATGATCCTTCTTCGTAATCCGGATGCTCGTCATCAAGAACGTTGCAATCCTCAAAACCATGAGAACATATCCATTTTCTATTTCCGATATTTTTTTAGCTTTCTAATAAATCTCTTCGTTTATTAGTGGGTATAGCAAAGTTCCCGATTGGCTGTCCCCCGGGGTCAATAAGTCAGCTTGGCATATCCCCAAAACAATCGTAATATCATCCGTACAGAAAACATAACTTCGTCCAGGGGAATTCTTTCGGATGTGCTGTTTTGTTGGTAGATATTAATTAATTTTCGGTTGATTTTGTATTGGTTACATAACTAATGATAAGTTGACTCATCTACTTTTTTTTTATACTTTTACTGTCAATTTAGTTTGTACTTCAATTTGTAAAAAGTATTTTACTCATGAAAATAACGAGCATTAAATCATATTGAAAAATGGGATTTTTCACGTATCACACCACATGGGTGGAAAATCATCTGGTTTTAAAAAGTATTTTAATACCTAATTAAGCTATAATATCTTTAAACTGGTGGGTTAAAGCTGGATGCATCGAGCTGAGGATAAAGCGCAATGGCGCTCTTGGGAGGTCTATATCCAGCCAGTGGAATGCTATATCCTGATGGTGATAATGATGATGACATTTCATGCGTACCTATTTAAGACCGTCATCACAAAGAAGCGTGCCCAGAATGCCGATTGCAGTGCCATGCCACGTTTGATATGTAGGTAGGTACTGTTTTGTCCCTATTCACCCTTTTATTTTTGTAAGTATAGCATTTGATTAACACGTCAAGGACTAAATTACCGGTAAGTTTATAAAACTTCAACATGTGATTTTATCGAAATAAAATCATTATAAACCCCAAAAAAATTTGAAACCTGATCCAGTCAAAGTGAAACGACAAAAAGCTCTTTCACCGCCCTCACCCGCCAAAAACCAACGTTTTCGTTGATTTATGACGCAAATTAACGAGTACACATCCTCATTCCTCGTCATTTCCTGGTAGAGCGAACTCGCGGCAACCCTGAAGGAATTCACAAAAAAACGCGGCAAAAATTCTGAACGTTTGCAATGCAAGCTTTTGAGCTGATTCGATACAGCCTAACGTTTTGGTAAGTAATAGGAAAGCATTTGTTAATCAGTAGAGAAATAGAGTGTGCTTGAGTGTGTAGGATTTGGCCGCACTATCGGTACAAACAGAAAAAAGTTCTATGCAAACTCCTTGGTCGTTATACTAGACAGAAGAGTTTGTCATTTTTCACCTTATTTTTACCATAAAAGTAATATATTAGCTGAAAAATATTCTGATGCAGCCTCTCTGATTTTTACAAGCTGTTATTTCGTGTCTGTTCGTCTGTAATCAACTAACCAAATCTTCTGGTAAAATTTGACCCACTTCCCGGTTTCGAAGTTTGCATGCATTATCTAAATCAGCCAACTATCCAATATTTTTAGAAATAATCAGGCATGGACACGATCACTGAAACGAGTTTTGAGTAGGTTTGTTTTGGTTTAATAATAGAGCATTTCCTCTTCATATTCTCTGTCTGGATAAAACCGGGGGCGAGCTATAGTTTACTTTCATAATGTAGATTGCATTTGTATGTTAGTACCTACCTACTACTCAAGTAGGTATAATTTAAACTCAAACCCCCCGCTAAAGTAAAGCTGAGTAAACGGTTGAGTACTAAATTAGAAAACAAGACATCAATGGGTATTTTAACCATAAAAGCTACCCCTTTTCAATGGTAAATTCTTAAAATAGTTGAGATTCGGTTACATAGGGCTCTGAACTGAACTTTGTTAGAGTTCTTTTCACGAACGAAGACCCACGGCAAATGACGGAACGAAAGCCAAATCTTCAGTAAGGTATATACGTAAAAACACCGAACATTTATCAAGAAATTCTAGAACATGTTATTTGAATCATATTTTAGTGGAAGAGACACAATAAAATGATTGACTTTGCTTTACTTTAATTTTATTTCTATTAGGTACATTTTAATTTACATACGACAGTGGCGCCGCGTTTGAGGGACTTCTTTCGCGAAAAGGACTCTACCTTAATTTTGACAGGTTGTTAAATCGGCCGGATTTTACAACTAGAACAAGTCTAGAATTTCTTGATAAATGTTTGGTGTTTTTACGTAATAGTACTAGAGATTTGACTTTAGTTCCCTCAATAGCCGCGCAAATTAACAAACTAACTAAAAATAAAATGTAAAATATAATTTTCAGCCTTTTCGACCCACTGCTGCGCAAAGGTCTTCTTTTGACTATGCCACTCGCCCATAGATTTAGTAAAAGAAAAAATCCAAACTCTGCACTCGCCTTGATCCTGCGCTAGCCAGAGACACGTTCTTGGACCCATCTCGAAGGAGGATATATTATATATATTTATGTCATCATCATCATCAGCCTATAGCAGTCCACGGCTGGACATAGGCCTCCCCTAATGAGCGCCATTGCGCCCTGTTCTGAGCTCGACGCATCCAGCTTCCACCAACAGCCTTTCGCAGATCGTCACTCCAACCGGCTGGACGGCGTCCTACCCTACGTTTGCCGAGCCGCGGTCTCCACTCAAGAACTCGTTTACCCCAACGGTTCTCCGTTCTTTGGCAGATATGGCCAGCCCACTGCCACTTCAGCTTGCTAATTCTCTGAGCTATGTCGACAACATTAGTTCTGTGTCGGAAAGTCTCGTTGCGGGTTCTATTCTTCAGAGAAACTCCAAGCATGGCTCGTTCCATAGCTCACTCAGCGACTTTAAACTGGTGGACTAGCCGTTCTGTGAGTGTCCATGTTTCGGCTCCGTATGTCATGACGGGTATGACGCACTGGTTGAAAACTTTCGTTTTCAAATATTGCAGTAAGGGTGACGAGAAGACTCGACGTAGTTTTCCAAATACTGCATATATCTATGTAACATACTATAATGTATGATATGGCCACAGGAATACATTTAAACAAAAAAATAATGTTCTCAAAAACCATGAAATGCGCGTCTAGTTAAACTTCCCTATGATAAATGGCAGAGAGAATGTAGAACTAACATCCGCATACTGGAAGGCTCGTGTTACGCTGTTATTGTTTTTTATTTTCAAATAAAAAGTTCACTATAAAAAGTTTGCTACAGGCGGTTACAAGTGCGGCTCATGCCGCCCAAATGTAAGGCAAAGATTGAATGTAGATATAGATATGACGGTTTTGTTTTAGAATTTTCTACTTTACAGTACTAAAGTATAAGCAGCTAGGTACTTACAGATCTTGAAATAAAATATACAGAGCTGAACGAAAACTCATGATGTTAAACAGAAAAAAATATTTATACTACAGTACCTACTTTTTAAAGTGCTTCAAATATGAAGCCTGCTGGACATTTGGCTTAAGATATTTTTATTTAAGGACACAGGATTAAGAACCTAACACCTACTTTGCTTACATAAATCAGGAACAAAGTAAATTATGGAGTTGCATACTGTTGTAAATTGGCAGCTTAAGATTGAAATGACACTAGGAATTCCGGGGAGGCTTTTGCCCAGCCGTGGGACATAGCAGGCTGATCGTAATCTTAATACTGTTGTTGTTAATAAAATAACAAAATCAATTTAAATCGAATTTCTTTTTATGGAGCACTTTTGTGACGTTGTCAACGTTTAGTACGTCAACGTAGGTTTTACAGACTATAGAGTGATTATACAATACATTCACTGAATAAAAAATATTGAATTATAGTAAATAAATTAATAAATAAATAAATAAGGTATTTTTGTTTCGTACATTGTCTAAACCTCATTGTCAATGAGTCCATTCTGGGTGTGAAAAAACTGGTCCAAGCTTCAATGAGGACAAAATCGCGTAGGTATTAAAGTTATAACAAGCATCAGAGATAAAGCTTATTCTTTGGTGAAACCCCGTCTCATTCATTAACTGGGTCGTTCGTCTTCATTGCATGTGACTTAGATAGTTTATAGTTAGAATTGATGTTTGGGGCTCTTAAAAAGATATGCCGCTTATTATCTTAAGTATCACTTATAGCAGGGAGTTTGTTGAAAATACAGAAGCACATTCAGATTTTTACAGCTGTGGGTACTTACGTATCATAATCCACGAGACAAATTTCTCACGTGTAATTTTAGCCGTTAAAAAAATCGAAAAATGTAAGAAAAGACGCGGTCCATTTTCAAATTTTCATAATAAAAAAAATAAAGTCAACCTTTTTTTTTATCCATTATAACTTTGACCTTAATTGAATTGTAGGGTATTTTATCTATGTTGTACCACAGAATACAGAGAGGAGTTGTACGTGTGTTATTCTACCTATAGTGTTTTTAGTGCTCTTTTCTATGAGATTGAGTTTTACCTAGTCTATAAAAATGTGTCGGGTATTTTAAATACAGTTTGCTACTTGTTGTGTGATATTTTTTATCACCAGTTTTGCCCATTTTTCAGTTTATCCCTTCACAAAACGCAGATCGTCAACATATGGCATGACTTGAAGGTATGCAGCCGACGTGGACTGTCATCGTGCGGAGTGCACCCTCGTCATGAAACGGCGAAAGGTCAAATTTACACTTTACCTCTTTTTCATTTAGTATGTTTCATAAATTTTTCATTACCTAAATTATTTATTCAAAAAATGTTAATAGATACATCTTCATGACTTCTTCCCCATTATGGATATCTTCAGATATTGCTCAGTACGCAAATCTATTGAGGATACCTTACCGGGGGTAGTCAGAGGCAAGTCCAAACATTACGTTCGATAGATGCCCACTTTTTGCAAGCAGCTAGCATTCCACGCGACAGGTTGCAAGTCCATAGCCGCTTTTTATTGGAACACTAACCTAGCACATACCTTTCGAACTTTTTAGTTCCGAGGGCATGCCGGTTTCCTCACGATGTTTTCCTTCACCGTTTCGAGCTCGTGATAATGCGCACATAAATTTTTCGAAACGAAAATTCCATTGTTGCACGGCTGGGATTCGAACACACGACCTCCAGATCTTAAGTCGGGGTACATCCTACTAGGCCACCACGGCTCTTTCATCAACACCACGTAGCATAAGACAAGGATGGAGAAACAGAAAAATGTAAGGTTCCTATTCTTAAGAAGATATTTACTTATTTATCAACAGTATTTACCTAACAACATAGCAAAATATACGTAACAACATAAAAAACGTAAGAAGTTTGATTATTGATTTTTGATTTCGACGATTGATGGTATTTTCATAGTGTAAATCCAATAATATTTGATTGGTTTCGGATAAGCGCTTGATTATATCTTAGTGAATATTACCTACTTATAAACCTGAAATATATCATCTTTATATGAGACTAACATCCGCTAGCGGCTTCCCGTGGTTCTTGGATTAAAGTTGCCTATGTATTAGGTAATCCAGATCAAAGTAAGTATATTCCAAGTTCCAATACTCAATACTCAATATTTTTATTGTTTCCATAAGTAAGTAGGAATACAGGTGGTAAGGTATGAAGGTAAGTTCTTATTGACCTTGATGGGCACTACAATAGTTAGAATAGTTAGAGAGAGGACTTAAATCCGATCTAAATCCACGAACGGAGTTTTTGCGTGAAAGACTAACAAACATCCATCACAAGCTTTCACATTTATAATACTAAGATTCCGCCTGCGGCTTCGCTCGCGTGGTACCCAGATAAAAAGTAGCTTATATTTTAATTCAGGTCACAAACTATGTATAAGTATTGCAAGTTTCATTCAAATCCGTTCATTAGTTTTTGCGTGAAAGAGTAACAAACAATCTCTACATCTACATCCTCAAAATTTTTCACTTTTTTTAATATTAGAGATAAGTAGGATAGAATTCACGGAACTAACTTATAAGTGGGTACTACTTAGCTATCTTCTCATGTTTATAAAGGTACCACTTGACCACGTGCGATTCAATAAAGATCTCTCCAGTATCACATCTAACGTGTAATCCACACTTTCTAAAGTCCGAACAAAAACGTGCTCCAGCTGCCCTAACAGGGGGACATCGGTACATCTTTTTACAATGCCCCTAAAATGACCAGAAAAAATCACACTCTTTTTACAATAGCCCCTGATGCGAGGGTGGACAATCAATAATCGAAACAAAAAATATACTAAAATAATTGTAAATTTTCTGGAAGGAGATTTATGTATGCAGTAGTCATTGTGGTCTAACGTTATCGCTTAGTGTCCGGTTGCAGATGTAGAATGATAAAAAAATCTTGCATTGTTGTGCCAATTTAAGAAAAAGTTTGGTAGAGACCATAGAGTATGAACGGTTTCCCGGTGTGCCTCTTTTTTGCGCAGACCACCGACCTTTTTAAGAGCTTTAGAAACTCTTTTGTGCAATACTTTTATAGATGAAAGTAGTATTTAATCGGTGTAATGTGTTTTTTTTTTATAAAAAATCCTTGTTAGTTACATTATTTTCGAACAAAAATAGGAACATAATCGTTAAAGTGTAAGTACCTACCTAGTTAAATGGAATATAAGCGAGTATGGACTGGAATTCTCTGATGGAGAAAATTGTTCGCCGATCGTTTTCGACTATAACAATAATCGCCCTTGCTGTAGCAGAACAGCCTGACTGAAGACTGGACTTCTGGACTTATAACCCGTACTGCGTTGCCTCATTATTATGAACAATATACTAGATACTGGCGAAATTGTGGAAAACTATCCCAGAAGCCATTGAATAAAGAATGAATGAATTTAATTCACAGATCAGCCGAAGTCAATTCGATATCTACCCATTCTTCCTTCTATCTATCAGTTTTCTTTTTTATTATTACTTATTTATTATGTAGGTATTTAGAAGGATTTTGAGCCCTGACTGTGAAAGTTGTCCACCTTCACTAAACATCATTCAAAGTAATTCTTTATGTTAAAAGCGTAAACAGAGATTATTCTTCTTCTTCTTCTTAGTTTCTATGATATATTCACATGTTTTCTTTAAGGTGGGATGTCATAGCTTTCGCACCCAGTATCAAGCCACATCTATGGCATTTTAAGTGGCCGCGCAGAGGCCATCTAAAGTGCAGCTGGTAAGGTATAATGGGCAGGCCAGTAAATGTGGCATAGTCTGAGGACATAGTCATAGTCTGAGGTCTGAGTATGTCGCTGACTCCTCAATACAGCCGCATTTACTAATTTTGAGCTTGCAGCGGCCTACCTGAGTTCGGAAATGCTAACGTGTGGTCGTCCAGTGGTCAGTTTGAATATCTTTGTAAGTTTGTTCCAGAACGATCGCCGAATGGTAGGTGGCAAGATTGAAGATAAGAAAATTGCCACCTGACAGCAAATTACCTTTGCTTTGACAGGATGAGATTAATACGCAACTAAAACTGTTTTGTAAAACATTGTGCTCGGATAAAACTGAGAACAAACCTCATGCCGTTAATGAATGCAGCCAATTGTAGATAAATATTTACTTATAACATGACAAAAAAGCTTGGGATAAAACTGTCTCCAACTCCCTCAACAACAATGTATTAGTTATTAAGAAAACTATAGTAAAAAATACAGTTTTTATAGCGTTTGGGGATTCCAGGGCACAGCTTCTGACACCATCGACGCTGCTGCCCGTCGGCGGCCAGGGGACATACGTAGTATAGTATCTATAGCAGTCTGTGCAGGGGGCTTAGCTGTGCCGATGTAGGCTGCGCTATGCTGCAATCAGCTGGGCACCAGTGTCTCGTTCGTTATTTAGCAGGGTGCATCGCATGTGAGGTTGGCTTGGGTACCGAAGATATACCCATGTCGGAACACTGTACACCTTCCTAAAAACAAAAAATATTTATGTATCTACATACCATTTTATATAAGAAGACGCCATTTTATACGCCAGTCGAGTAAATATATGCCAGTCGAATCGAGTTAGAAAATAAATACGCGACACATTCCTAAAACTCATGTCTTTTTTTATAATACCTATTGATGGAACTAACACATGACCCACCTAATGTAAAGCAGCAATAACCATCTGTATATATAAAAATGAAACCCGTTTTCCTTGGTCACGGCATCACGCGTGAACGGCTGGACCGATTTCACTAATTCTTTTTTTGTTGTATTTGTTATTATTAGGAGAAGGTTGTTACGGAAAAAAATATTAAGAAAATCTCTCAGAAATATTGAAAAATATACATTTAATCATTGCTACGCTAAGGCGGTACGAAGTTCGCCGGGTCAGCTAGTCTGTATATATAAAAATGACTCCCTATTTCCCTTGGTCACGGCATCGCGCGTGAACGGCTGGACCGAATTCGCTAATTATTTTTTTGTTGTGTTTGTTATTGTCAGGAGAAGGTTCTTATGAAAGAAAAAATAAAGAAAATTGCGCGGAAAATCATAAAATTTAGGAATACTTAACAACCATATTAGATTTTCTAATGTAACCTTAACGCTTTTGACAATATAAACTTTTTTAATGTAACCTTATGCCGTTTGATATAAAATTGACAGTATGCGTGCTGTAAATATTGTGAAAGAGGATGTATTCTTACAAAGAGAATGTAAAAAAAACTGAGTTTCTTAGTTCATATCACGGTTAGTTCAGAGCTATCACTTTGATATAACTCTTTATTTGCTTCTTTAACATCGATACCCTCTTTGATAGCATTTTCCACGTTGATATCCTCATTGATTGCTTAATGCACTTCGATATCCTTTTTGAATGTTTCTTTAACATACCCTCTTTGAGACATGACGTCTGTCGGGTCAGCTAGTTACCTATAACAAAGTATTGCTTCGTAGGTCACGGCTGTTTAAAACGTTCTCTACGATACAACACCCGGTCCATCAACTTGAGGTAAAGTTTTTCATCTGCCTGCAATTTCATAATTCCTTCAGACCTAAACACAGAAATGCTGTTACACGGCAGAAAGAGGCATGTAGGTACTATTTCGGTAGACATATAAATATCAAATCTAATATAGGAATCTTCGTCCCATGGTTAAATCAATCACAGCTAAAATCTTGCACATAAGGATAGTTTTAATTAACAACATACACACTTATCTCTACCATACCCGCATTGATTATGAAGCGATAATATTATTGTCGATTGAAAAAAGAAAATATGAAATGACCATAATGATATATGTAAGTAATAAAGTAATTATCATCATCATCAGCCTATAGCAGTCCACTGTCCACATAGGACTCCCATAATGAGGGCCAATGCGAATGTCCTGAGCTCCACGCATCCAGCTTCTACCAGCAGCCTTTCGCAGATTCCACCAATAAAAATTGTAGGCAAATTCGTATGAAATATAACTTTTATATTTATATATAAGCATACTTAAATAAAAAAATCTATATAGAAATGACTTTCATTCGACCATAAGTCGAATTCTCGAGGACTTATTTTGTTGCTCTCTCTGCTTAGTTTATGACTACGTTGTAGGTACTGTTTTGTTTATGCTATGTCTCAAACTCAATCGTGGTGGTAATTGTTCCAAATTCACCCATTATCTTATACGTAATCTATTAATGTAAAATATTTAGTTAGACGCATGAGTATTATGTACATTAATATATTTAATATTTATTAAAAGTTACGAGTAATAGGTAGATAAATATATTTTTTATATTCGCAAAACGTTTGCAGTCGCTACACCATACTGCACACGAACAAAGACAGGTGTATGAAAACTTGGTTCAAACCACATGTCACGAGACAAGGCGTTCGAAATTCAAACGGCAGCTGAAGATTTGAAATTCGAATAAATAAGGCGTCAGCCACGCGCCGTAGCGTTCTCCCTCCATTTTATAATTATTACATTTTATTTTTAAATTGTTTTTTCAACTCCACAAGGATTCCCCTCTATGTTCTCCCGATCCAAAACAATGTCCCCTCTTACCTAATGGCTCCATTCGGTCGTGCGTTGTTTTAAATTGGATACGGGTCCATAATAATAAATTGTCGGTTTCAACCCGGCTTTAGAGCGTGTGAGTAATGATAATTAAATTGATCTTTATTTTTGTCTATTTGTATTCTGTTAAAACTGTTGGTAAATAGCTGAAGAATAAAGAATATTCTAATAAAACCTCTTAGGAAAAGAAAAAGTCGTTGTCAGAAAAACAACTTTTCAACCATGTAGGTTACATAAAAAAGTCTCCTAACTTTTTTACCGCAATAAAAAGCCCTCCCGTAGTTTACGTATTACAATAAAAATAAATTGAATGTTGTGAGGATTTTGTTATTGATTGCCTGAATAAAAGATAGGACTACTTTTCCTGACGTTAATCTACGCTCTGAGTAGAATTGTTTCCTAACTCTGTAATAAGTAGGTAGTATACAGAATACAAATTACTTAAATGTAGGCAAGTACTCGTATGGGAATGGGATACAGTTTTGTATTTTTTTAGTTCATTACTAATAATGACATAACTTATCTTAACTTTTAAATGACGTACCTACATAATGAATTACTTAAACTATCCATTATTCATATCATATCGTGCCCATTTTAATAACAGTACATTTACTACTTTAAACTTAAACAAAAAAAGCATTCATTATGTTTTCATATCTATTCGTTTTTTAGTAAAACGGAAACAGCTAACGCACTCATCACATCACTAGACAAACACTACAGTATCTAGAAACTCAATATGCGTTAGGGCAGGCCACGCGACCGACCTAAAATAGCGCCCACAGCATACCATATTGACAAATCTTACAGCCTCAGTGAACCAACACACGCTGTGTATTATTAAAATCCCAAGTAACTCTAGCAATATATCAAGCCGTCACTCCCCTTCCGAAGGGAGAACGGAATAATGCTATTTTTAAAATACTTCCCTGCCGTTTATTTTATATTTTTTCCGTGTGTGTATTTTTACGCGGAACCAGCCATTTTACAAAGACCTCTTAGTACATCGCAGCAGCATGTTTATGACATTCTTTTTAAAATGGTATCGTTTTAATAATAAGTTGCAGGCGCGCTCCGTATGTTACATACGGTAGCGCGTGCGTTCCTTATTTGAATTTGAATGGAGGAACGCGTGCGCCATAACACGCGTCTTTAACTTTTTTATTGGGGGAACGCAACCAATGGGAGGGCGCGGTAAAAAAGTTAGGGGACTTTTTTATGTAACCTACATGGTGGTAAATTGAGTTTTTATATGAAAGGAGGCGTGTGCTGTGCTTGTAATACTTTAAAACATCATAAAACATCGCTGTCCCTATTTTACAAACTCATATTCACTTTTAGGGTAAGTTAAGTACCTACATTACATACTACAGTGAATGTTTCTCTTTCTATTTGCTTCCTATAATAATTGTTTCCTAATATTAGGTTACGTCGAAACGTGTGGCTGTTTGTTCGACTACTTAGAAATGATATATTTCGTTGTTTGCGATCTTATTTGCGAAGACAATGTCTAATAGCTAACTAAGATCATTGACGAATTTTTGTGAGAATATGAGATACAAACAATAGGTAAATAAATATATACCTACATAGGTAAAGTAAATTGCCTGCGGTGGTATGGACACATAATGATACGCGACGGTGACCACATGACAAGACGAGTGTTGGATCTGGATGAAGGTAAAAGAGGACGTGGCAGACCACCAGTAACCTGGCAGCAAACAATCAGAAACGACATGAAGGCCAGCAATGTTGATACGGAGATGACGCAAGATAGACCACTTTGGAGAAAACATACAAGGAGGGCAGACCCCAAATAAATGGGATTAATGCCAGGAGGAAGAAGAAGAAAGAAGATAGGTAAAGTAAATTACAGATAGACCTTCTGTCATATTTTTTTGAGTCCATACTAAAACCTTATAAAAAAGAACTCAGTTTTCTCCATAGCTTATACTTCGGTGTTATTTTATGTTACCTGAAGGTGGAACAAGCACATGGCCCACCTGTTGTTAAGTGGTAACCATTACCTATCACAAAGCATCGCATCATAGGTCATGCTTGATGCAACGCCCTGCGTCCATAAACTTGAGGCTTGAAGCTGATACGCCTCTTCTGCCTGTAATTTCACCAGCACCCAATGAAAGAAGGAAGCTTATCCACATGCAATATACTTTTAATATTTTTCTTTCTGAATGTAAATAGTTGCCTCAGAAATAGGTGGATTTCAATTTACAAAATAGGTTGTTAAATTCCTAGGTACCTTTTTTGTAAACCAAATCCAGTAACAAAGGTCAGCATAACTAATGAAAAACCGCTGTGGCAAAGTTTAGTTAGATATAATTATTTACAAAAAAAACACATGGAATATCATTATAAATAAATAATTCTGGACACTGTCACACGGCGTCTACTGCCTAGAGATATAGAAGAAAACTAGATGAAGTCTTAAAATTCACTATGTTCTGAACAACAACCTATACGGCTGATCTCTTCTTTCTTATGTCCAATATCATCAGTTAGAAAGGGACGCATACATATATCAATGCGACTTGAAATGAGATCAAAAATTTAATCGTATCAGGGTGCTCGCCCAAATTCTATGCAGTTTCATTGAAATGCCCTGGTACGAAGTCGCAGAAATCATAGTGAATTTTAAGGCTTTTATCTAGTTGTCTTCTATATCTGTGGTCACACTATTCCCAGCCAGACCAGTCTGGACCACAGATACCAATGTCAATACAAGTCTGTGGTCTGGACATAGACTAGCCTCCTAGCATAGTATGGTAGTTGTATAGTAGTTCAATTCAATTCAATTCAAAATTCATTTATTCAGTAGGAACTGTATAGTATACTTTGAAACGTCATTTTTTTAATTTACCACCAATTCGTAACGTGACCAAACAGAGAAGAATTGGCAAGAAACTCTGCTTGGCTTATATTTTTTTAACGTCATTGTAATAACTATTACATTGTTTTTGATGGAGTTGGAGGCAGTTTCATCTCAAGCTTTTTTGTCATCTAAATAATCAGATATTTTATAATAAGCTTTATTACATAGATTACGTTTGACAACATTTTTGAATTTATTTACAGATAGATTGATCACGTCATTTGGGATTTCGGTAAAAAAACGTACACACATCCCTTTAAATGATTGACTAACTTTATGGAGCCTTAAGGTAGGAACAGCTAGTTTATCTTTATTTCTAGTGTTAACATTATGATAGTCGCTATTTTTCTTGAACATGTTAATATGTTTTCGGACATACATTAAGTTTTCATATATATATTGGCACGGCACTGTCATAACATTTATTTCTTTAAACTTAGTTCTAAGTGATTCTCTGGGGCCCATATTATAAATTGCACGAACAGCCCTCTTCTGCAACACAAATATGGTGTTGATATCTGCAGCATTCCCCCACAACAAAATGCCGTACGACATAATGCTATGGAAGTAGCTGAAATAAACTAGTCTAGCCGTTTCTACGTCACGTATAGAGTAGTCTGCGTTTTTTCTATGTATTAGTGTGTGTGTATTTACAAAAAATATTTTAAAGTAGTAAGTATTTATATATCAGTCATATGGTTCACATAATGCTGACATGATGCTACTGTGTGCATTATATATATGAGTCATGTGGGTTCACATATTGCTGACATGATGCTGTATGAACAAATAATAAATATTTATTTATTATTATTTACTTGGATGAGTGACCGTTTAGTAGCATTTAGTTCTGAGCTCTTCCGTGCTTCCGGAAGGCGCATCGATGAACATTTTTGTCCCGCCTTTTTCAGTCGTTTAGCTGCGACCTAAAACTTAGAGACCAAAGTTCACCCCTAATTCTTAGGAAGAAGAAGAAGACCTTTCTTTATTTAGAAGATAACTTTCTAGGATTAGTAGGATAACGGAAAAAAATATTCACTCATTTAATTAAAGAACTTCCGTAAAAGCTTTCATTTCCCATAAAAATATTGAAGCAGCTTTTAGCGAGTCCATTCTAGGCGGGGCGGCGTTGCCATGGCAACCGGCGACCCTCCGAGGGGAAAAAACGGGTAAAAATTGCGGGAGCGGACCGGCGCTGATTTTTTATGGCATCGTACATTTTTTCCGAAGAAGCGGAGAGGTGGGTGGAAGAATACAGGGTGTTCTCGATTACATTCATATCCATATTTGTATTCATATTCTTTAATGTTTCATTTAGTACAGTAAAAGTGTTCATAATTAAAATTTGGTCTGCAATACATATGAACCACGTATTGGGGCACTATAACTTAATATTAATTTATGCCAATATGTAAGACATACCTATCTCTTATCTACTTAATAATTTTACTCCGACTCCAAATATAACCGGTTGGCTTTTAAAAAGCTGGAACCAACAACTTAACGTGCCTTCCGAAGCATGGAAGCGCTCAGATCTAAATGCCACAAAACGGTCACCTACCCAAGTAGTGACCGGGCAGAGTGTATTGTGATTGCCACGGCTTTTTAAATGCCAAGACCCTCCATAACCGCGAGGTGTGCAACCTCAGAGAATACTTCCTCCATGCCGACAGTGAGATGCATCGTGATGTCGTAGCAGTTGACAAGAACCTTACCCCGCTCTCACTGGCTAAGGAGAACTGGCACAAACCTACGGTGCTGAGTGCCCTCGACCGCAAGGTCGTATGGGAGAGTAAGGAGCTGCACGGACGGTTCTACAAAGCCCTTACAGGGCCTGATGTAGACCTACTCGCATCCGTAAACTGGCTACGTTTCGGTGACCTCTTTGGGGAAACCGAAGGTTTTGTCTGTGCGATTATGGATGAGGTAATAAAGACGAACAATTACCGAAAGTATATCATGAAGGATGGAACCGTTGACATTTGCAGAGCTTGTCATCGTCCCGGTGAATCCCTCAGACATATACTTTCGGGTTGTTCGCACCTCGCTAACACTGAATACATGCACAGACATAACCAAGTAGCAAAGATCATCCATCAGCAGCTTGCTCTCCAATACGACCTTGTCGGTCCGCAGAGGTTCCGTACTATAAGTACGCACCGGTACCAGTTCTCGAAAATGGTCATGCTACGCTCTACTGGGACCGCTCTATCATCACGGACAGGACTATTCTTGCGAATAAACCTGATATCGTCCTGGTAGACCGGTCAGAACGCCGGGCGATACTTGTTGACATCACCATCCCACACGACGCTAATCTCGTGAAGGCCGAGAAGGACAAGCTTAGCAAGTACGTTGACTTGGCACACGAGATTACCGCTATGTGGGATGTTCCGATAGTCGTTTCAGTGAACGGTCTGATAGCGAAGAGCCTTGACCAATACCTTAAGAGGCTCTCGCTAGGCAGCTGGATCAAGGGTCAGATACAGAAGGTGGCTCTCCTGGACTCGGCACGCATTGTGCGGAGGTTTCTCTCTCTGCAGCCCTAGCCACCGACCGTTTGAGCCTTGCCCCGCGGTCGGTGGTCCACCATTTTGGATATATTTTTTACTATCTAATGTTTTTTTAATATTATTTTTGTACATAGTAGATTAATAAAGTTTTAAATTTTATAGTAAAAAATGTATTTTTGATGAGTTTTAAAATGAATAAAGTGTCAATATAATAATAATAATAAAAACCATTATTCACTGACCAAATTACAGTAGGCACTTTAAACTTACACTAATATTTTTATTATCTTTATTAATTAAAAGAAAAACTTGTTTTGAGTAAATAAACCTCTTCAGCAACCAGTTTGTTGGTCAGGTTGTCCTTCGACATAGGCCTCCCCTAGTTTCTTAAACATATCTCTATTTTGAGCTAATCTTCTCCATCCTTTTGGTAGGTCATCTTCCCATCTTTTGATTTGTCGTCCCTTTTGTCTTTTTCCATTTCTAGGATACCATTCCATTACTTTTTTTGTCCATTTTTCCTTGTTCGTTCTCATAATATGACCAGTCCAGTTCCATTTAAACATCACTTATTTTTGTCCTTTTCCTTATTTTTTAAGTCGTCTACCTGTCACGTAGCCTTATGTTTAGCATGCTTCGCTCCATATTGCATTGACAAACTATAAGTTTTTGGTTGTTTTTGTTCGTAACTTATGGGTGTCAAACTTGGCCTGCTACGAACGAACGAACGAACATAGAACATACTCGTACATAATTGTAAAACCGCAGCACCCTGTATGTTGTCCGAAACTCTCCACGGAGTGCTAAATCGCGTCCCGCGTGTGTGGGTGTGGAGGCTGCAAATATTATAAGTATGGATTTTATTCCCTCTCCCTCTGGCCGGCCGTCCCGCTCTGCCGGAGGAGGGAATCTAAAATATGAGGAGGGCTCACTACACGAATCGGATAAGTCTGATTAACACAAATTTAAGTTTTTTTTTACGAAAGTTTAAGTTGTGTGTTTTTTGGCTACATTTCGTCAGATTGGGCTACACCAATGGTATTGGTTAGTTTAACAGATTTTAAATAGAAAAAAGATTTGTTAATCAATACACGAACCTATGCCATTTAACTACCAGAAAATAAAATTGTAATGACTACTTTCAATGTTTTGTTTACAGGCATGCTATTTTTTTAAGATTTCTTTCGCTATGAATTTATGCAGAAAATCCATTAATTTATGTCCAGGTTTGTAACCAAGACCGAATTGAAGTTGGGCTCAAAAAAGACACCTTGGCAAAACAGTTTGACACGTAAGGTTTACCCTGGTAACCAGCACATCAGCATTGCCTCTATGTGCAGTTTAGCAAGTGTCCATGGACTGTGAAAACGTCCCCTCACTGCCTGTTCATTTGCCTTATTTAAGTACTTACTGCAGTGGCGCAGCAACCTAAAATGGATCTTGGCCTACGATACTATAGTTTGTTAAATATAGGTCAATACGCTGGACATTGGTTGACATATACGTGATAAACACGAGCAATGACGTACGATAACGAAAACCAAAATGGCTTTTCATTGGTTTGACAACGAAATTGGTTTCGTCATAGTTCATCATTGGTCGTCGTTATCACTACGTATATATGTCAATGTCAATGTCTCGCGTAGCAACCTATACTTTTAACACACCTTAGAGTTCGCCAGCTTTTTCGCCCCGTGCGTGCTTACATAAAAAAGTATGATCTCAATTTATTCATTAAAGCCGGCTTTTGACATATTACACCTTGAGATATAATTTATCGCTCGTCATACATTTTGTACGAGACCGTTCACACTGTGGTATAATATATATTACATCCCAAGCTATAAATATTTTTTTCAAGCGATATCGGTCTTTATTTTACCTCACTTTCTGGATACCGCGCCTCCCCTTGCCTCGGCATCAGTTTGAATGGTGACGATCGTGAGCGAAGTATCAACTGTATTTTGAATTTTTGTTTGAAACTTACTCTTACAGTGTGAATAGCAACCGCGGCATGTACATATAGCTCAAGATGTAATATATATTATCCATAGTCAAAAGCCGGCTTATTGACTTATACGCTATTGCTATTCGATGGCTAAGGAAGTTTCCTAGTCGTTATATGAAAAGGAAAACTGAAGTCATATCGCTTCATAAATCTCACGATATTCATTCTTGATACGATTGTTTACGTTGCAAAATGTTCATATTTATTTCCTTTCCCTGATATACATTCTGCTGATTATTTTTAGATGACTTTCGTATTAGATAGACAGATAGATAGATAAATCATTTATTTGTTACTACAGGCACACAATTTACATTAATAACAAGATATAAGCACAAAAAATAACATTAATAGAAAGAAAGAAACACAAACATTTCAAAGAACCTAGGAATTATGAACTTTTATGTAAGTTTGTGTGTGCTGCAGCAAGACAAAAAGGCCTTGCCTCAGTGAAATTTTTTTGCTTTAAAGCAGTGTTTTTCACTGATTTTCAGTCAAGACCTGATCGAGAGCGAGCAGAACGAGCCGCAAAATAATGTGTGGTTACGTACCTAGCTATGAAATATGATGGTTGTGTAGCAAACAACATTCCTAAATTTTGAATTTTGAAAATAGTGTGTAATCAAAATGTACAATATGTGTTTTTAATCATGTATAATATGACAACAGTCTAACAAAATAATTGACGGGAGTTTTTTTTATTTCTAGCATACGAAGTGCTTGGGAATACCCTCTATTTGAGTATGTATTTCAGTATTCAGAATGTACTTTCGACCCGTAGGTTTGCCCGCGTTATGGATTTAAAGCAGTTTGAACATGCATTTTAAAAGAAAAGTACACACCCCAATGTAGGTTTATTAGGTATTAATACTAGGTACATTATTCGTAGCCAGTGGATCAGGCTAGCGCGGGACCGTGGCAAGTGGCAGGAGCAAAGGGTGGCCTATACTCAGCAGTGGGTGAAATCAGGCTGCGGATGATGATGATGATGATGATAATATTATTCGTATTATTGGTGGAAGAATTGTCCAGCGGTGGACTACTGTAGGCTGATGATGATGATACACTCCAATGTAGGTATACCCATTTAAATGGTATTAATATTAGTTATATTCGTATTATCGTATTATGGGGGGAGGCCTTTGTCCAGCAGTGGACTGCTATAGGCTGATGATAATGATGAACCGTATTATCACCACATATCCCATACCAGACCCTTTATTAACAGCGTTTCGATAATCCAAAATATTATCATCTATTTTTATTAAAAGAAAATTCCCATTAAGTGCGATTCGCACGGCACTTGGTAAAGGGTGCTTTAGAAGCGGGGGTCTATTGTGTTCACCCCTTTCGCCAAATCACGAGAGTGAGATTAAAAAATATGTAAGAGATATAGGATGGGGTTGCAATGGTGCGATAGGGGGTGAACGAGATTTAATAAATAACGTTTTCAAAATGGAGACCTTAAATAACATTATTTATTATCTGTTATATATGCTGGACATTATTACATAGCATTATCTAGCACTAAACTAAGCAGAACTTGTATAATTGGAACCACATGAATATTTTTATAAACAAATATCAAAATACATAGAAAATACCGACCCCGAAACAAATTCTGGAGGTAGTAGAGTTCTTTGTGGAGGGCTCGTCCGGGGAATTACTGCCATCATGCCTATTTCTGCCGTGAAGCAGCTGAGCTGTGTTTCGGTTTGAAAGGTGTGGGTGCCGGTGAAATTACAGGCACAAGAGGCTTATCATCTTCATGCCTCAAGTTGATGAACGTAGGGCGTTGCATCGTAGAGCACGTTCCGGAAAAATTTGATCTACGATGCAATGCTTTGTGATAGGTAATGGTTCCATCTTATAATAGTATAAAATAAATAATTCATTCAAACATTTGCCACGCGGCGGGAATCGAACTCACAACCTTCTGCAACTCAGGCGGGCCTTTGCCCACTGCGCCATAGCGTACCCTATGATTAAAGGCTCTACGTCCAGCTTCCAGCTACTTGAAGCATAAAGGATGTTAAGCCTCATGCCTGTAATTTCACCGGCACCCACACTCTTCAAACCCAACAACCGACAGCAATGCTGCTTCACGGCAGAAATAGGCATGGTGGCAGTACTTCCCCGGCTGAGCCCTTCATATAAAACTCTTCTAATAGCTACTAAAAATGCATTTCTTAACTATTTATTAGGGTCTACGTAGTTCGTAGCACTTTGTAGCAAGCTCGTAGAGCCTTAAATCTAGATTTTGGTAGATAACAGGATCAAGTGGTAAAAACTCGATTCAAAGAAGCTACGAGACTTGTCGACGATCCCATCCTCACAAGTGGTATTGAACCTTTAAGTCTCAGGAGAGACTTCTCCCTGTGTGTGTTCTACCGCTTGTACAATGGGGAGTGTTCTGGAGAATCGTTTGAGACGGTGCCTGCTGCTTCGTTCTATCTTCGCACCGCTCGACATCGGCAGAGATATCATCCACATACATTGCCACCTATGTCTTCTCGCACAGAGAGGTTCTAGAGGAATATCCTCCCGCGAACAATCAAGCTGTAGAATGGTCTCCCTGCCGAGGTTTTTCCCAAAGACTACAATGTGCAGCGATTCAAAAAGGGCGTTTCAAAATTTATAAAAGGGTCAGCAACGCATGTAATAACTCTTAATGTTGCAAGCGTCCATAGGCTACGGGTACCGCTTACCATCAAGAGGACCAAATGCCTGTTTGCTAACTGAGTAGTAAAAAAAAATCTTTCTGATCGCGTTACTGTAGTACCTGGGACAAGGTGGAATAGGCTTGACCAGCGCCTATATCATCCTCTTAGCCTAGTGGCCTTACCCACAAGAAAGGCATGGTCAATAAGCGGAGCTGACTATGCCGCGGGTGTCTTCACGATGATTTTCAGTACCGGTTCGAGAACCTGATTTAGTTCAGTTTATAGGCTTACGTTTGACCGCCATCTCACCTGTTGGTAAGTGATGATGCTGTCGAAGATATAGCACGCTTGCCTAGAATGTACCTATTTACTCTACATATATACATGCCTATATATATATATACATATTATTGTTATTGTAATTTATGAGCTTAGCTCTTGTCGGTGTTGTGATGCAATTCTCTCCATTTAGCTCTTTCCATTGCTGTCTCTTTCACTTCCATACTCACATATATACATAGTGAACTTAAAATATTGACACTAACATTTAGAACTAGAGCATGCGTGTAAATCGCAAACGTAGCCGCGGGCGAAATGCTAGTTTACTATAATTTTATAAAGTGTTATGTGTTGTTTTTTATATTATTTTTTTTGTTACTTTGTTATTTGCCTACTAACAAAAACAACGAAACATCATCGTAACTTTTTCCCGTCGTCGGTATTTTGACGGTAGATTTTGAGTTTTGAAGGGTCAAAAGTGGCTTCAAATGGCTCATAACACGGCTGCTGCGTCGCCAGTTACTTCAGTCTAGATAACATAAATACTTTTATTTACGGATCAACATAAATGTCTATAAATTTTTATTTTAAATTGTATACTTGGTGTAACAAATCAATGTTCAAAAGTTCTCACAGATGAACAACTCAATCTATCACAAAAACTTTCGCAGCTTTCTCTCAAAAAAAATATCGATTGGCAGTCACCCCCAACTGTCGCAAAAAAACGGGGTGAGGGTACTTATTGAAGTGAGGGAAAGGGTTGCCCACCCCCGCCATGTTTTATTCATGTGGCGTTGGGACCGAATCAGGGATTGTATCTGCGATCTCGATCAAATCTTTTTTGGTATATACTCTTTTGTAGAGCTGAGATACAAAATCAAATTAGTTGGCTGGCCTTAGATGCTGGAATCGGAATTATGACACACGAACTAGAAATTATGTTAAAAGTTACTTAAATTGACTTTTCTAGAAGTATTTTAAGATAGATAGATAGATAGATTGATAGGTGAACTCATTATTGCACACAACACCAATTAAAAACCAAAAATTTACAAAAAACAGAGAAATGAAATAGTAACGTAGGTACAATGGGCGGTCTTATCGCTTAAAGTGATTTTAAGGGCCGTAATGAAATGAATAATTAAAAACAAAACAAATAAATAAATTTAATAAAGTGATATATACATGCTCTAATCCCAACTTTGAATAATAATGTAATGATTAGACCAAGGTCATATAGATACAAGTATAAAAACAACAACAACCTTCCATGAACTTAAAAATTTGCATTTTTTTATCCCTGGCGATCCATAATGTTCAATTCGCAGGTGCAAATTAATCCATCGATCAAGTGTGGCATTTACTACCTACATTTTGCGACGATAATACCCAACAAAATGGACATCCCTAATCGCCTTGTCCTCTAAAAAGCACAAAAGAGAACATTAAAAAGTATACTTCTTTGAATTGACAAACTAAATCGGCTTTAGCTGACTTTTTGATATCTTATCGCAATGAAATAAGTTTGAATTTTGAGTGGCAAAAATTGTGGATGGTAAAAAATGTTTGAATATAAAAAAATCACATCGATCTTACATATTTGTGGCAGCAAAAGATTTAATTGTTACGTTCATTGTGTTTGCGCAAAGCATTTGCACGACGCAACAAAGTGTTTCTCTTTAAATGTTCTCAGATGGCTTAGAAAATAAGTAGATAATACTTTTTTTAAATTTCTTAGTAAGTAAGTTAGTTTATGCTGGTATGACGAATACAGCTCTTAAATAGCAAAGAATTTTAATCAAGAATAATAGTCATCATCATTATCAGCCTATAACAGTCCACAACTGGACTTAGCCCTCCCCTAATGAGCGCCATTGACCTTGTCAACTCGACGCATCCAGCATCTACCAGCAGCCTTTCGCAGATCGTCACTACACCTGGCCGTAGGGTGTTCTACATTACGTTTGCCGAGCCGAAATCTCCACTCAAGAACTCGTTTACCCTATCGGTTAGCGGTTCTTCGACAGATATGGCCAGCTCACTGCCACTTATCTAAAGTTATGCCTAAATTAGCATGCCGAATCTCTGAGCTATGTGACACATAGCTCAGAGACTTTAGTTGTATGTCAGATAGTCTCGTTGCAGATTCTATCCTTTAGAGAAACTCCGAGCATAGCTTTTTCGGAGCTTACTGAGCGACATTAAACTGGTGGACTGCCCGTACTTTATGAATCAAAAAGAATATTATTTTTCAACTATTAATCTGTCCCTCTCCGTATGAGCGAATGGCCAAATCTGGTGTCAGAGTTCCGGCTTCTGTTATGGCTTGACGACTGAAAATCCGGAACCAACATCTTAACGTGCCTTCCGAAGCACGGAAGCGATCAGATCTAAATGCCACTAAACGTTCACCCATAGACTGGGCGAAGTTATGCTTAAAAGTGAGGATCTGCTTAGGACATCGCCATGAGCGTTTCTCTGAAGTCTTCACTTCAGAAGACTGAATAAAAATAATATTTGGAACACCGTTGACGCATTTGAAAAATGATTGAATAGATCAGTGTCCCGCAAAGTGTGTGCCGCAGCACATTGGTGTACCGTGGTCATTAGTTTGTGTGCCTCAGGAAAATAAGGTTATCTCTTAAAATTAAGGCATACGGAAGAAAAATACTAACATAACAGTCGCAAAACAAGCCGACGCGTGAGCGAGGCGATTTGCTTCGTCTGGAGCGACTTCGTTTTAAGTTTGTTTTTGTTTATTAATGAAAAATGTTAATATATTTAAAAAAAAATACTTTTCATACATAGTGTTTTCTACACCTAAATTTTCCAAATTTTTTTAGAACACAAAAATTTTGCGGAACACTGGTATAGACAACCAATGTAACGGTTCGACCAATATTTCATTCGACACCGTGGCCCGCCTTTAAAATGTTCTGGCACATAAGTCCGTCAATAAATCGCCATGTCAAGGGGTATTTTAGACCATTTTTAATTTATCTGCCCCCAGCTATTATTTTTACCGAGGGGTCAAGTTCGACAATGGTTTTCGGCCATTACTATTTGAGTTGAATGCATTTTATTGCTACAATTTTGAAAAGCCATTACGAAATTTAAGGTCTGTAGCCAAGAACTGAATTAAATGTGACTGTGATACGAATTTTTAAATTAAAATATGTCAAAAAATCTATGCTCAAGTCGCAATTCATTTTGTGAAGTTCAAATCGATCTTGAACCTTTAGCTTAGGGTAAGATAAAAATAAAAACGGAATACGACCGATACTTCCATTTATTATCACCATGACCTTCAAAAACTTGATTTTTTTCGACGTACTACATATTTTGAGTCCTAAATTATAATACACTGATACAGTCAACATATTATCTACAGTCCTTAGAGAAAAAATATTTTTATTTATCACAATGTACCGAAAGGTACAAATTTATTCGATTTTACAACAAGTGCACAAAACGAACCATTTTTATCCGAGACTTTTAGCATCGTCGAGGATAAAATGGTTTTGTGGACCAGTTATAAACTTTGCTTTTCACTTCGATTGCGAGGAAATAAAACAGTAGTGTAACATAACATTTCTTTAATTAAAATTCAAAGTAAAATTAGTACAGTTTTGAATACTGAAGGAAATTATTTTATGTCTTAAAAAACACATAATTGCCTTATGTGTTTTTTAAATTAAAGTAAATTGATAAAATAACAAATTCTATCTATAAACTTCTTATTGTGTTTGGGTGTATGGCTCATTTTCTTTGCTTTAATATAAATACATTTATGAGTAGATATTTAAATGCATTTGTGCACAAAATTAGATTTTGTGCAGCCTATATATATCCTGCACAAATAAGTACTTTCAGAGCATGAAAAGTGAAAATTTTTTTTTTTTTTTTAATCCTGGATGAGAAGGCGATGGGGCTGCGCACCGAAGCGCACACAAATTGGCGCTAAGCCCGCGCTGAGGCCGCTAGGGTCACGCACAATGCGCCGGTCACACATATTGACACCCCGACAATACCCAGGGGTCACTTTTATTTGTTGCAGAAACTTAATTTATAATCTTTTCACACACGCCATTAAGAAGATTACAAACTACCCTTTTTCCTTGATAACAATTGTACATTGTTACATTTTTGGCGAAATAAAATAAAATGTAACCGTATATTTCTCAGCGGCCATTGTCCGGCCGACCGTTGCGTTCGATTTTGACACAATTTCAAATGTCGAACGTTCGAACCTTTGATTTATGTTGGAAATTATTTGAAATTGGAATTCTTAGGGATGGGAAAAAGGTGTTTAGGTTACGGGTCAATAGGTTCGATTGTGTGTAGGGATATAAATGACATAACGGTCAGTAGGTCGCACACGTCTTAAGATCATAGGTTAACGGTCGTCTTGAAAATCTTCCATTTTATTACCGTTATGTAAGGTCGTTTTTATATACCATTTACTTAAGCATTTCTGACAATGAGTAGGTACCTACCTTACATGATAAATAGTAATTACATTAGGTAATTACATTTGTTTAAAATTTTAAATGGGTAGGTTCCTATATAAAATTTTAAACAAATCTTGTCATTTGCTATGTAAGTTTAAAAATAGTGCGTTGTTTTTTGTATTATTTGACCTTCGACTTAATTGTCACATATGTAATTCTACTGATTGTTTACAAAAACTAAAACTTAACTCATTGTAATTCATTTGATTGTTAAACCATTTCCTAATTTTTTTTCTTATTTAATTTCAAAATGTATATTTTCTGTAAAAGCCATTAATTGTTGAACCCTCGACCATTTGACCCCACTGAGTGGACAATAAAGGCCCCAGCGTCTTGCTGCCAGCGGGTCGCAATAATAACACCAATCATAATGCTTATATTGAGATAACATAAATTATAAATTACTCACTTTTAACAATAGAAAAGTACAAAGGTCACCATTAAAATAAATTACATAAAAATTCTTTTTGAATTCAATATAACGCTCTATTTTTCAGTTTGAGTCCGTTTTACCGTATATGCGTATATGCGAAACAAAGGTATTGAATTATTGACACAAAATATATTTTCTTACCACTGTAAACATGATGTTTTTAGCTAATACTTACAATCAAAATAACGATATTCGAATAATTGGTTTGAAAAAAAATTATCTTTTCAATTTTTATCGAATATCGCCAAAAAACGAGGAATCAAGAGTAAACATCCCCTAATCGTATAGAATTAACACGATACACAAATAAAAAACCTTTAAAAAACGTGAGAGAGATCGGTATCTCTACAAAAACTAACCTGTAATAACTGGGGTGGGTAAAAAAGACCCTCGCGCTCCGTGTCTACGGGTTTTACAAAAACCTGCCGCGTTTTTTACGGACCTGTTAAAAACGACCCCGTGACATGAATCCGCTTTTTTAATTCAAAGCGTATGGGGAATTTGAACGAATACAAAACGTTCGCTAAAATTAGCGAAGCGCGTTTAGATTTGGTAAAAAAAAACAGGTTCATTTTGTTCGAAGTATTTTTTATGAAACTTTTATTTTCGTTTTTATCAAAAATAAAAGTGACGACAAAAAGACAATTTGCATTCACTTTTATTTGAAAGCGTTTATTGTTTTGTGCAAAGTCCTTCCGAGAATGAACGCAAATCTGCTACCGGGCTTGCAAAACCCACGAACTTATCTTTGAACAATAGACCAACCAGTTTTACTTTAATAA
This sequence comes from Horisme vitalbata, assembly GCA_951804965.1. Classification (NCBI taxonomy): domain Eukaryota; kingdom Metazoa; phylum Arthropoda; class Insecta; order Lepidoptera; family Geometridae; genus Horisme; species Horisme vitalbata. The sequence goes on from OX638096.1 coordinate 6,000,359, forward strand.
AGTTTTTTTTTTTTTATTTATTTATAATCACAGAATCAACAGCACTCTGAATATATAAATTTTAGAATAATGTAGACTAATCCTAATGCCAATAATAGATTCGTACTATGTAGGTACACAAGATTTTAAAACAGTCGTATTCTTAGAGAAAAAGATAGGTAAAGGTATACATTAATTGCGATACTATATATGGATAGATACGCATTTTTGTGGGTGTAAGAAATGTAAAGTGTAATGTGTGAAGGTGTGTAAGTGTGAGGGGCGAGTTTCCATGTTCCACCCAGTCTCGTAAGAGTCTGGTTATCACAGAGGGAAACTCACCCGGGTGTGTGTGTTATTATGTGTGTGTGTGTGTGTAAATTTAAAGTTTAGATTTTTAGCCACTGACTTAGGTCTCAATTAGATACTTAGAAGGTTAGGAATAATCTCAGCGTCACACAACCATAGGGTTGTGTAATGCTGAGATTATTTCTTTTTTGAAGGACTCTTTACACTGGTGAAAGATATCAATTTGAGCCGATGAGAATTGCTTATTGAAGCTATGGAGTGTACGACATACGATAGAGTTTTTTGAAGTTTTTGATTACAAAAAGTTACACCCAAAAGAAATGCTGTGCCTATAACCTAATAAAATAATATTAAGAGCTATGCTTATAACAATTTTAGATGTAGCTTAGCTTTTATTATTGTTTTAAAATCGCTAAAATAACAAAACGCATTAGTTTCTTTGGCGACAGCTCTCGAGTTCCAATACTTGTTATTTTTTATCACATGAGGAAGAGGAAGTACGGCAGCTGCGTCTCGTGCCTCTGACTTGCGCCTGCGCGGCTTTTTGCAAAACTTTACTGCCATTTTTTCAATTTTAAGTTTGTATCTATGAAATATTCCGTAGTCCACTAATTAATTTCACATTGAATAAACATTTTCATAACAGAATTTAAAAACATTCAATTTTTCAACATTTTTAGTTAAAACAAATTATAACATGTTTTAAATACGGTGAACTAATGTTTATCCAAAGATTTAACGGTGTCTAGACGAATAATTAATTGTCATTGTGTAGGCAGGCATATAGCAACTCGGCATAAGGTCATAAGGTATTGCCGCGTACCCACTGATACAAACGTTACTTGTTATGTACTACGTGAAGTTTTTTAGCAACGTGCTTAACACCTTCAGCGATTATCACTGGCAGGCATTGGCGTCAGATAGTAAGGTGTGGAAAATCCGGAGAGAGGCCTATGAATCACATTGAACGTCCACGATTTTATCTACGTAGCGCAACGAGCTTGACACCTTCAGCGATTTATCATTTGCATAGTCATTGGCGTTAGACCGTAAAGACTGGAAAAGCCGAAGGGTTTGACCACCAGTGGAGGCTAGAAACAACAATCATTTTTCATAAATCTAATACAATAAATTTTTAAGGTTTGTTTAGAGCATGTATGATAAAAATGACACACATTAGCTCATAATACAATTTTTATTATTAACACCACAATCTTAAATATGAAATAGTTAATTTTCAAATTGTTATAAAAACCAAATGGACCTGTATAATAAATATAATATAATAATATAACAAATACTATTAGTATATATAGTATATACATGTATCTAAAATAGGCATGATGACTGGGTAAAAAAAAATCGAATTAGTCCGTCAGTTAGATCAACAAAAAATACTGGCCACGTATTTTTTATTTTATCGAATGAATAGAAATTGACGGAGATAAAGAACGTGAAAGTTCAGGAGTGGGGAGCTCGTGACGTCACGCCTAGGTAAAAAATGTACTATATCGTGACGTCGTGCGGAACTTTAACGCACTATATCTTTGTCATTTTTTGTTTAATTGACAAAAGAAAAAATACGGGTCCAATATTTTTTGGATATGTAAATAACGGACTAATTAGAACTTTTCAGTCGTCTAGCCTATTTAGAGTATCTAGGATGTTAGATGTGTTGGTTTATTTCAATTTCTCTTGAGTCAAGGGTAAAAACAGTAACGTCATGAATATACCTATATAATTTCATCACATATATTCATCACATCATCCTGAACGAGTTCACCAAATTAGGGCAAATAATTTAAAAAAAAAGAAAAAGAAAATTTAAAAATAATTTAAAAGTTTCACTCTAACATAGCCTAAGATGATGGATAGTCCTGATGATGTTTAAAAAACAAGTTCAAAAAAGCTACTTATTATTTTAGTAGTCAAACAGATAATTGGCAGCCAGTAGCACCCTACACGTATAAAGCTACCTTGGCGAACAATGGTAGTGGACGTCGCAAAACGTGGCAAATTTGGGTCAAAAATACCCCGTCGGTGTGCGCCAGACAATGCCTTCATTGCAATAGTAGGTACCGCAATAAATTATTTTATTTTAGCAGAACAGAAAACGCTTTACGGCCACTCTCGCTTTTTGCTACTTGTTTTTTGCTTCCGCGTTCTGCGATTTGGAGCGAAAAATCGACACGTGGCCGTTGTTACCCTGTTTTACGGCGAAATGCGTCAGCACGTCACGGGTATTGAGAATGTAGTAACGACATATTTGAATTGATTTCTAGAATCAAAGGTTCGGATAAGTGCTAAATCATATTTTTTCGGTTGGTTATAAAACATGACCATGACGTCGTAATATTCGTCTAAATTATTAATGAGGTATTTTCGATACACGAAAAATGAGCTTCAATCAGTAATTACATCATACATCGATATAGTATCGATATAGAATAGTGTTACTATGTCATCATTACAGAATTAGGACCAAGAACTTTTTAATAAACGCTTATATTTAGCTATCTCTGTTTGATATATAATAGATAATTTATTTATTGGTATAACATAGGTTATAAATACAGCTCTTACTTAATATTAGTTGTATCTCTATGTTACCAACTTAATGGGTGTACAATAATTTGTAGGTAAATTTATTCAGTTTGTTCCCTTTTCTGTTGACAGAATGATCTGATATTTGGTTTACTCTTTAGCTCTGATGACAATACAATTAAATTTAATCAGTATGTATCATTGTAAATCTAAGATGGCCGCTGCCACAAAACGGCGGATAAATTATTTTTAGAACCCCCATAAGGACTTCTTTATTCTCTTTCTTTTCAATAAAATAAAGTTTAACTAGAAAAAATATTCCTAATTATATATGGGAGTAATGCACTTTGAATAAAAATCTGTGCTATTTTTGGCGACTAATAGATTTGTACCTATCTCTTTTACACTTTTTACGATCATTACAGTAGCTCAACTCTTGGGTTCAACTAGAAGAACAGGAGATCTCCGTATTTCTGGTCTACCTATCCCGTTTGTGAAGTCGAAAGGAAACGTAGTAAGGATAATGAAGATTTAGGAAATAATTTTCAAGATTGCCCAACAATAACAACAACTTATAACAGACAAACTTTACATCTGAATAAGATGTAGATTATGAATAATGGATGAAAATATTCCATGCCAAACAAATTCATTATAATATATGCCTATGTCTATAATAAATTTTTGACAATCATGATAAAAATATTCACATATTGACACAATTGTTTCAGCCACAATGCGTTGATCGTATTTTCGGTTATTATATTTGCTTATTTTTTTTAAGCATACGTAAGTTTACGTCACTACTTATTTGTTTATTCAAGTGATTTGCAATATGGTTTTAGCGTAAAATAGGTAACATTTTTTTGTTCACATTGACAAATATCTTTCTGAAAGCCAAATTCAATACTTTACGAGCGATGACCTGTGACTTGGCTAGAATTTATTCATAATCGTCTACACGTACTAGTACCAGTAACTACCTAAGGCGAATATTTTGTTTGCCTTTTTGTGAAACTTATTACAACTTCACAAACAAACAAGCAGACATGAGGAAAATAGGAAAATAGGACTAAAATATACGAAAAAATCATTCTTTTGGTTCTATTTTTAGCAAAAAGTTCAAAAAGAATTATTCTTTAGGTACTTATATTTTTATATAACTTTTTGCAAGCCATTATTTGGAAGAATTCGAGTGTTTTAGTGTGACTAACGTGACTAAATAGGGGAGAAGAGACATCTTCATGAAACGAATCCGGTGAGACCGAGTGATGAGAAACGGGTGCCATCTTTTTTCTCTCTTCTCGAACCAAAGAGGTGGACTTTATAAATCTCTTTGAAACCTCTGCCTAAAAGACGTTAGATAAGTCGGAGTTGGAAGGGGAGGGTCACCCTCGGGATAGATTTGAAGGTACAATCATTTTTTATGCGAGGGGGCAACACTGGTCATGGTACACCGAGAGACACAATCTGAATACTAATGAAATAAAGAATGAAAGTTAAATATTTTATCGGAAAAATAATTTAGTGATATTGAACACCCAAACAAATACCTAAAATCGGAAAAAGTTCTTAATTCTTTATTTCACAAAACATAATACAGAAACAAATTAAATGCTAAGTACAAAGACGAGCTCAACCCTAGAAGTACTATGGAATTAGTACCATAAATTAGTAAATTAGTTTATTAAGTATTATTAATTATATTTTTTTGAAAATATTCCTAATTTAAATGTTAGAAATATTAATTATAAAATCAGAGAATAAAAATATAATGTCATCAAATCATTAAGGAAATCAAATCATTAAGGAAGGAAGGAAGGAAAGTCCTAAATTGGATTTGGTCGCCAACACCGATGAGGTCGATGTACCTGCCATGAGGCATTACTTTGTTAAAGGCGATAGAAACAGTAAGTAGGTATATATCGATGGTAATAATAATACATTGAATGTTTTTCCATATTCTAAAAATCTACTAAGGAAATGTGGTTTGGATATGATACTCATGACGTCAGTCTTGTCACCGCGCGAATACAGTGGAAATGTTTGAGAAACTGTCTTTAATATTTTATTGACGAAGCCGGTATGAACCGGTCGTATGTATGTACCCACCACACATTACGTTTGCCGATCCGCGGTCTCCACTAAAGAACTCGTTATCTTGGTATGAATGTAGTATATTAATTACCCTGGAGTTAATCCATACTCAACACCTACGCTACTTGTTATCCAGGTTCTAAGTAAGCAAAGCCACGGGCAGAAGGTGGACGAAGCCGGTATGAACTGGTCGTATGTGTATACATATGACCGGTTCATATCGGCTTATGTCTATACTCAACACCTACGCTACTTGTTATCCAGGTTCTAAGTAAGCAAAGCCACGGGCAGAAGGTTGACGAAGCCGGTATGAACTGGTCGTATGTGTATACATATGACCGGTTCATACAGGCTTATGTGTATACCATAAGGGTAATTAATATACTATATTCATACCAAGTTAACGAGTTATTTAGTGGAGACCGCGGATCGGAAAACGTAATGTGTGGTGGGTGACGATTTGCGAAAGGCTGCTGGTAGAAGCTGGATGCGTCGAGCTCAGGACAGCAGTGGTCTGCTATAGGCTGATGATGATGATGATGATGATGATGATGATACCAATTGATCCAATTACATTCTACGGACATAGAAACTTTCACATTTATAGTGTTGATATGACTCTAGGAATTATCTCAATTAAAAGTTTTTTTTTTCTTATAGAAAGTTCGTTTAACACATTAATGTGTTTCTTGAAATTATGAGGTTTTTTGTTCTTAAATTGAGTTCGTGTGTTCTTCGTACAGATAGGCTTCTCTCGATGTCCTCCGCCCTTGGTCTGCGCCCCCGCCCTTCGTAATAAAGAGCGTGTCTCGAAACTACCATAAAAGCTGGACGCATTACTTTTTACTCGCGATAAGGGCGGTTTTCTTCACGACCCTAAATGCGGGACATATTTCTGCGTAAGTACCAAAGAAACTGCTATTGAATCCAGGGTTTGGACGCAGTGATGGCAAGACAAGATAGATATACGGTTCCGGAAAAAATTGAAGTTTGGTCATATTTAGAAATTACGACCTCGTTGGCCTAACAAGCAAATCGGAAAGGTGCGGATTTGATTCCTGCTAAAAAAACACAATAGGATTATCTCTTGTACCTAAATCAGAAACCATGGTAACTACCAACAACACCAAGATCCAGAACAAATGCCTAGATAGATAATGCAAACATACAACAGTTCCGCCTATTGCGCTATGAAGATCATCTACTTCTATCCTCCTCCCTAAACTTGTACGGATAGAAAAGCGTGTACATCACTAGCATAGTGCGGTGACCGGTAAATGGACATTACCAAAGGAGGGTCATGCCCACGGATAGTTGGATACCGCTCGAAGGACCAAGGACACTTCGGAATGCAAGTTTGGTGGTTCAATTTTATAGCACCTTCATTTGTACCATGCCAACCTCTATCAAGAGATTTACCTATATTTATCTCTTCTTCTTTAAAAGGTATGAGTTAATCATATGTAATTAAACAAGTAGGTATTTTTACAGATTACAAAAAATTATAATAATTTCGTCATCATGATCATCATCAGGCTGCTGTCAGTACACTGCTGAATAAAGGCCTCCCCTAATGAGCGCCTTCCTCAGCTCAACGCATCCAGCTTCTACCAGGAGCCTTTCGCAGATCGTCACCCCATCCACTCGGAGGGCCTACACTACGCTTACTGAGACGCGGTCTTCACTCAAGAACTCGCTAACCCCAACGTGCAACGGTAGTTGGTTCTTCGGCAGACATGTACAGTACAGCCTCGTGCCACTTCAGACTGCTTATTCTCTAAGCAACTTTAGTTCTATGTCCGATAGTTTCGTTGCGGATTTCTATCTTTCAGAAATTCCAAGCGGGTCGTTCCATAGGTCGCTGAGCAACTTTGAATAGGCGGACTAGCCGTGAGTGTCCACGTTCCGGCTCCTTAATGTCATGACTTGGTGTTTGTAGGTGAACAAAATTACTCTGAACCGGTTTGATTGAAACCGTCGTTTAAAGTTGCCGCCAAATTAGGTACGTACTCGTACAACTAAACATTATAAAAAGCATTAAAAAACTTGTCTAGACTGATGTCATCGCCTAATTACAAAATAATAATAAAAAACATTAGGCTGGCGCCACACAGCCCCAATTACGAGTAAATACTTCTAAATTAAACAAATTGCTTATCTGTTGTTTGATTTTTAATATTCGGTCAATATGTCACGTTGCGTGGCAAAGGGCTTTGGATCCACCTTCTAGAGTTGTCATCATCAATGTGTAGAAGTCCACTGGCAAAGGTCTTCTAAAGGTTTTCTTGATGAACGTTCTTTAGCATTTTTTTTTATGCAAGCAACCATCATCTCTAACAAAGTTTATAATTAATTATCATATTTATCGATATTTTTTTGTAGTTAGGTTAGGTTAGGTTTTAAAGAGAGAAAACCCTGACAATGTTAAAGGTTAGAAAAAAATGTCATAAACATCTAATTGCCAAAAAAAAACCATGGAAAAAAAAAAGGAAAAAAAAGGAAAAAAAAGAGGTACTTTTTTAACTTTTTTATTGCGGACAGATATAGTGTTGTGGCGCTGATTGAGGGAGGCCTACATCCAACTGTGGACTACTGATGATGATGGTGATGATAGTGGTGGAAGCAAAACGACCTCTATAAGGTTCTACTGCAGTCAAGACATCAATAAACTGACATTTTATAAAATAGGGGTGTAAAAGGTTCCATCCCCCATCTTCGGAACCCAAGCCAACTCCAAGTGAGTTCACGTGGTGCACCCTGCTAACGTACAACTGGGGCTCTGGCTTCGGTTGATTACGGCACAGCGCAGCTTAACACTGGCAAAAATAAATCCCCTGACCTCCAACGGGCAGCAGCGTCGGCGGTGCGAGAAGTTGTACCCTGCGATCCCCACCACGCATGCCCAGTGTGAGGATTATGAGCATATCCCCTTCCCTCTTTGTATAAGCTGTAGCCAAGTCTGGCTTCAGAGATTTAGGCCACATGAAAGCCAGACATGGCTCAACGACTGAAAAAGCCTTGACCAACATAATGTGCCTTTTAAAGCACGGAAGCTCTTTGGTGCACTAGGTAGGGTGACCGTTAGAGTAGTGACCAGGCAGAGTGTTGCTTCATCATCATCATAATCTTCAGCCTATAGCAGTCTACTGCTGGACATAGGCGTCCCCTAATGAGCGCCATTGCGTACTGTCCTCAGCTCGACGCATCCAGCTTCTACCGGTAGCCTTTCGCAAATCGTCACTCCACCTGGCCGGATGGCGTCCTACACTAAGTTTTTCTGAGCCGCGGTCTCCACTCAAGAACTCGTTTACCCCAACGGTTATCGGTTCTTCGGCAGATATGGCCATTAGCCAGCCCACTGCTATTTCAGCTTACTAATTATCTAAGATATGTCGACAACTTTAGTTCTATGTCGGATAGTTTGCTGCGTATTCTATCCTTCGGAGAAACGCCGAGCATAGCTCGTTCCAAAGCTCGCTGAGCGTCTTTAAAAATGACATAGCGCTCGTGGTGTACCTTCTTACTTCGGTGCTCTTAGCAGAACATCTTGGTTGAGCATCTTGTTTTTCTCGTCACAGAATGGCTAGTCCATCAGTTTAAAGTTTCAACTGGTAGACTAGCCGTTCTGTTTGTGTTCCAACAAAATGATTAAGTACTGATAACTATAAGTGCATACTTATCTTTACTTTCCCACACAATTAATCATGTCTACGAGCAGCCTTTTATTTACCTTTCCTTGTTCTCCTTGGTACTTTACATGTGCCAGCATTTTGGTGTAATGTGTCAATCCTCTCACAGCTATGAACAGAATATAAAAGATCGGCTCTCCACGATATGCCACTGCCGGATTTTGTCGTATTTTGGCCATATTGCGAGACGTAGAGCCGATAACTTAAAAAGGCTAGTCATTGTCGGGCACGTAGAGGGGAAACGTTCCAGAGGAAGATCCCCAACCCGATGGTCTGACCAGCTCAGAGACAAGGGAACGTCGCTTTACAGTGTGGTGCAGATGGCCACAAATCGTAGTCGCTGGAGACAGGCCGTTAACACCTGCAGGACATCACATAGTGATCACGATCTTCAGCAATGAAGTACCGACTACAAAGAAGTATTTTAAAGTTATCTTGAGGTTCATTTAGAAATTTAATAAGACGTTTTAAATATATATAACAATTATAATCTTACGTACCTACCTATACAGGTATTTAAAATATTTGTGTTATGCACGTTATATACGTTGATCGTAAACCGGGGATGTTTAAAATGCTGAGGGAGTTAGGGGCATTTTCTCATCTAAATAATCAGAAATTTTATAATAAACATTACTCGTATAACAGAGGTTACGTTTAATATCATTTTTGAATTTATTTACAGATACCAATCGTATAAAAAATGAAAGATTTGATTCGGAATGTTTTAAAATATGAATGCAGGAATAACAGAGCTATTAAGATGAGTACTTTTTATCCAGTTTTAAAGCGTCTGGGGCCGCGTGCGGAAGCTAGTATCTTAAAAATAATGTGTCTAGTTAGATAACGATTGGCGTCGACCAAAACAAATACGAGTTACGTAAACAATAAGTTGGAAAACAATTTTAATAATCAACAACAAACATGGTAGTAAGTAGCACGTTGTCCTTTTTCGAACGCGTTAAATAAACAATTATATAAACGTTTACAACACAACGCATATATCAGTCCACTGCTGGACTTAGGCCTCCCTTAATAAAGAGAAATATGCCCATAATCCCCACGCTGGGCATGCGGGTTTGGGATCGAAGGGCACAACTTCTCGCACTACCGACGCTGCTGCCTGTCTTTAAAAAACTCCTCTTTGGCTGCCTGTTGGCGGCCAGAGGATGTAGCTGTAGCCGGTATTAGGCTGCGCTATGCCGCAATCAGCAATCAATACCGCCAGGGACCCATTTGTTAGGTAGCAGGTGCACCACGGGTAAGTGAGGTCGGCTTGGGTTCCGAAGGTGGTGGGAACCCCCACTAGAGAACCGCTCGACCGATTTGGCTGTTTTTTGTTGTGTTCGTAAGTTACACAATTTATATGAAAGAACAATTAATGGAAAATCTACCGAAAATATCAAAAATGTGATGAGATTGGTATAAAAATAATCAATAAATGAAACATTATGACGTTAAGATTGTCACTGGAAATAAGGACATGAAATGACACAGAGAGGCTTGTGTTTTGGGAACCACAACCACCACCACCACACCAGCCTATATCTGCCCACTGCTGGAGGTCTCCCCAAATTCAGGGGATATGCCCATAATCCCTACGCTGGGCATCAGCCCGCATGCCGCAACAGGTTCGCAGGACACAACTTCTCTTGTCTTGAGAACCACTTGTCTGATATAGGTACTTAAATACTTTTTTAAAACCTTCAAGCGGCCTAAAAAAAATTACAAATAATGCTGAACTCATCATCATTTAAAACCAAACTAAGCAGCGCTTGTATTATGGGATACGTAATGGTTACTGCTTGTTCCATCTTATAGTACCTTAAAAAGTTATTTGGTTACAAACTACCATCATCATCATCATCAGCCTTTAGCAGTCCACTGCTGGACATAGGCCTCCCCTAATGAGCGCCATTGCGCCCTGTTCTGAGCTCGACGCATCCAGCTTCTACCAGCAGCCTCACGCAAGTCGTCACTAACTACCATGAACTATGCAAATGAGATAATCACATTTTTTTAATTTTTTAAGATGTCATTTATGAATTACGCAAAAAACATGTCTTCTTAACAGCAGACATGTTTTTGTATCTTGTCTTATATTAGAAGGACAAGTTTTTTGGTTTACTTTATAAATATTCATTAACTGAAAATCTAAACAATGAAACAAGCAAAAAAGATAAGTATACTTCCTTGTTTAAATGTAATGTTGACTTGTAATTGTTAAAATCATGTTTTTTCCTTTGTGAAACTTATTTTGTTTACAATGATACCTACTTAGTTTCTAGGTAACAACCAATCAAGTAGAAATATTAATATATTCTATAAATCAAATAATATATTTGACCTGTGGCGCAGTGGGCAAAAGCCCGCCTGAGACGCAAAATGTGGTAGTTTATGTTCCAGCTCAAGACATCTGGGTGTGGGTGTTTTCTATGTATAATTTCACATCATCATCATCATTAGCCTATCGGAGTCCACTGCTGGACATAGGCCTCCCCTAATGAGCGCCATTGCGCCCTGTCCTGAGCTCGACGCATCCTGCTTCTACCAGCAGCCTTTCGCAAATCCTCACTCCACCTGACCGGAGGGCGTCCTAACACTACGTTTGCCGAAACGCAGTCTTCACACAAGAACTCGTATACTCCAACGGTTATCGGTTCTTATGGTCTTATGGGGTGTACGGGGTTCCAACCTCCATCTTCGGAACACAAGCCAACCTCACCTGCACGTGGTGCACCCAGCTAAACAACGAACGGGGCTCTGGCGGCCGGCTGATTGCGGCATAGCACAGCCTTCATCGGCACAGCTAAATCCCCTGGCCACCGACGGGCAGCAGCGTCGGTGGTGCGAGAAGCTGTGCCCTGCGATCCCCAACCCGCATGCCCAGCGTGGGGATTATAGGCATATCCCCCTTTATCAGGGGAGGCCTATGTCCAGCAGTGGACTGATATAGGCTGGTGTGGTGGTGGTGGTGGTGGATATGGTCAGCCCACTGCCATTTCAGCTTGCTAATTCTCTGAGTTTATGTTGATAATTTTGGTTGTAGGTATGTCAGATATTCTCGTTGCAGATTCAATCCTTCAGAGAAACTACGAGGATAGCTCGTTCCATTCGCTCACTGAGCGACTGAAAGTCTGACGACTGAAACTCGCTCAACGAGCTGGTGGACTAGCCGTATACTGAGAATGTCCACGTGCGGCTCCGTATGTCATGACGGGTAGGACGCACTGATTGAAAACTTTCGTTTTCAAACATTGCTGTATGGATCACATGTAATATCACAGATAATAGATATTTCGCTCTATTGTCTGTGAAAATTACAAATTATAATATACGTATGAATATTTAAAAAAAATGCAGTTCCTACTTATCTACGTTTCAGTCATTTGGTACCTACCCTTACCTAACACAAGCTCTGCATACTTTGGGGCTAGATAATGTTTTGTGATAAAAGTCCGGGATTATTTTCAATAAAATAATATTATTATTATACCGTTTTATTTATTATCTCACTTACATAACTTTCACTTTTTATCTTAGTTAAAATAATTTTAATTTTGACTCTTAAAAATTACATGATTCATCGACAAGAATTTAGGCTACCTAGGTATTTGTATAGGTAATAAATGGGTAGGGTACCTTTATCATTATGGATTAAAACTTCAAAGGTACCTATGGATTAAAAATTCTAAAAAACAGTTAATAAATACCAGCGCGTTATCTTCTACATATTTTATAGCTCTCTACCTTCCCCGCCTTAACAGGATTAAAATAAATTGTTAGGGGATTAAAATAATCCAGAAAAATCGCACAAACAAACAAGCTCTCATTTTATTAGCTGTACCAAAGCGGTACCAAGAACAAAAGAGGTTCTAAGTAAGTACCGCTAAGAATTCTGGCAGTACTGTTTTTATAAAGTTAATCTCTTTTATCGGAGTGCCGCGCTTCCAAAATTCAAAGATAGAACGCTTCTTTTTAACCATTTACCATCACTCGGTTGTGACTCGGTGCTTTGTCAACATTCATATTTTTTAATCCGGTTTAAAAATCGAATGTTCTAAACTCAAATTTGGTTGGCACCTAAACATTGTATAAAAACCCAAGAAGGTCTTAACCGTCAACCAAAATGCACTACCTGTCTTCCCTATAACTATAAATTACAACTAACTTAGTAATAAGTACCTATTGATATTGTGCTTCATGCAAGTAAAATTAGATACAAAATACATATCTAAATAAAATTCCTTTTTTAATAGACGCTCTGCGATTGGTTGATTTCACCACTAAAAAGTTTGACGCCCCTCGTAGCGCCTGCCTTCAACTGCTTTTTATCGTTTATTTTTAATCTAAGGACAAAAAACGTGCATAGGGAGGGACAGACATACTTACATAACATAAAACGTTTCAAATAAGGACAGTATGTTAATTAACCCAGCAGTGCTTTACGTATCCAACGTTACAGTGTGAAATTTAAGGATAAAATTAAAAATAAGTAATAGGTACAATTAACTGAGTTATTATGTCATTATCCTCATAGATACATTACTTATTTACAAAATTACCCATATTTAATTAATGAGACAAACAAACATAAAAATCACATTATAGCCACAGGCGATACAATACAAAAACAATCTAATTTTGCTTTGTGTTCGCCGTTATACTGTCTTATAATAACCGATAGAGTAACGCCTATGGTTAACAACAACAGCAAAGCACCAAGGGATGCTTATTTTTTATTATTAATATCGCATAAACAATAACTTAATAACTTGATCCCCTCCCACAGTAGCTGGCTGCGTATTGGTCAGAATACTTCGAATAAAAATAGGCTGTGGGGCGAGTGAAAGGGACCCGCGTATCTAGCTCTATGCCCCTCTCACTTTCCGAGAAAACTCGTCGCCTTCAAATGTAGAATACATTTATCGATGTTTGGAGCATAAAAATTGACAGATTTTTTTCAGTTCATTGTGAGAGTCAGCGGCGAGCGGACGTTTTTCGCCCGCTGCAGCGAAGGGTTGTCCCAAAAAACGATTTTGTTGGTTTATTGTGCTATTTTGAGTTGTGGTGAAGTTGAACTTTAATGAGAAATATCGAAGTGTTGTGCTACTGAAAACTTTTGCGGTGCAGTCAAGGAGAAGGTATGTTTAAACTATGTTATTTTAAGATTATTAAAAAACTATTGAAGTACTTCGCAATGACATCTGAAATGGGTAATCTTAAACAACTGTGTTGTTAGCGGTGTTCGTAACTTAAGTTCATAAGACCTTTTTAAGCACATTTAATTTATTTAACAACAAAAAAAATCGAAGTACCTATAGGTACTTGGTAACAAAACTGTAAGCAGATTAGAACTTTAATAAAACGAAGCTTTTTAGTAATAATAAGTACACCTATTTTAGAATAAGTATAGTATAATATATAAGTAGAAAAATAAATAATTAAAATACCCAGGTATTTTTTTTAATGAAAATGTTATTGTGCATTGAATATTTACTACAATACGTGTGAAACAAGTTAATATTTTTAGATAAATTTAAATTGAAAGCTATTTTTATTTTTGTTATAAACTAGACATTATTAGTTTTATTCTTATGATAAAAATTCTAAATTTTTTATTGACTTCTTTTAACCATGTTTTTTGCGTAGGGGTAGGTAGCTACCCTGTATCCCCCTACAGGAATAAGATGTTCATACCTACCTCTGATCCACTTAGATTATCAAGGTGAGGATAGCTGTAATCCAACGAAACTCAAATATATAATTGAATAAAGAATTAATAATTACACTTTTTACTTATATCTACATTATTACATTATATTACCTACACTTTTATTTTAATCAAAGTTACAAAACTACGTACAATAAAACAATAAACAGTTATCATTTTCCTTTATCGAAACCTATTTTTAAATTGAATTAGGTAGGTATTACATTAATGCTTAATTGTTTCAAAGTAGGAAACTGAAAATAGAATATCCCACAACTTTTTGATGCAAGCATCCGCCTGTATTCTATACACATATACCTAATATAAATATTTCATACATGAATACAATGACAATGAAAATAATTTAGAAAATTGGTCGACAATAATTGTCGGAGAAATCGGTGAAATGAACATACATACAATCGAATATAGAACCTCCTTTTTTAAGTCGCTTAAAAAGTATAGCTAATAGGCCTTGGACTGAGAAATTGGGCAGAAAAAAACCAATTAGGTTAATTATTATTAGTAAATAATAAAGGTACATATTCATACACACATTGGTGATATTCATTTGTCAATAGCGGCTTTTGGAAAACTAATGAGTTTAAATTGGATTTCTTAAAATCAACCTAATTAGCCTTGCTGGTCGGCGCCTTTATGAATTAGGTACTTAGGTAAGATTACCTAGCATTAGTAGATACTAATGATTTTTCAAATCAACAAATTACTAGTGTACACTCAGAATTATAAAGTCTACAGTCTATTAATGAACTATTCAAGACAAAAAATTACAACTGAATTTAGAACCTCCTCCTTTTTTTGAAGTTGCTTAAAAAGCACACACCAACTGTACAAGCGTTTATTTACGAGTAGGTACCAACCTATTTGTGATAATGCTACCAAAATATAAGTAGGTTTTCACTATTTCAATCCATAAAACAAACTAGGTAAGACTTGGCTAGTTCAAGTGTTATTATAATATTACTATCTTCCACCCGCGGCTTTGCCCACGTGGTTTGCCTGGATTAACATCCAGGTCACAAACTATGTAGTTTTTGCGTGAAAAAATAACAAACATTCATCCATTCATCCATAGATCCATACTCACAAACTTTCGCATTTATAATATTAAAGTAAGATAAGGTAACAGCGTGTTTCGTTATGCTAGCTAGAAAACCAGTGCTATCAGTGCCAACTTTAGCATTTTATTTTAGCAATGCAACTCTAGTGGACACTGAATCTGAATACGTGACAAACGCGTTCCGCATTTTTTACGCCAGCATTTTTGCTAAATTAGCTGTAATTTTGAATATTACACATTTTGTTTATCAAACGCAATGTCACGAATAGTTTGATTATGCACTTTTTGCAGCAATTGCATAAAGAAACATATCTGACCTGATTTGCTAAAAAAAACATTAAAATGTATGTTCTTTTGTCTTAGGAATGATAAGTTGCGCCTCCCCCGCTGGCATGCCGCCTGCACCCCATTCCAGTCACCCCCAGGCATGGGGTCCGCTGCTGCAGCCCCAACAAGTTGTAAGTATTACATAAAACAGTACCTATAACAATACGAAATACAACTGTAATTATTTTATTCAGGAAAAATATTTTAATTATATGAAATAAACAGCAAATTGAAAATTGTGTAGGAGAATTTTTATTAACACACGTCAAAATATTCTATGAGTTATTCTGAATAAGTACTATATTAAAGTTGTTAGTTGTTTTATAATGAAATTTTGTTTTTAGAAATCAGAGCCGATGGATGACGGAAGCTTCGCCAAGGAGCAGACCAGCGGGTTCTACTCGGAAGGCTTCCACAGCGCGTCTCCATCTTCCTCCAGCAAGGACTCGAACGGACACTCTCCCCGCAGTGTGGGCAGCTCTGGCGATCCCTCGCCTTTCTATGACACCATGCCCTTGAAAGCTAAGGCTAACTTAGGTATGCATCTAGATGCGTTCCGCAATGGGTTGCCGTACAGTCTCCTCACACCGCCCGGGTTCGAACCCCGTTCCAACGATGGAAGGGAACAATCCCCAGGATACGACAGATACTCGCCTAGGAGTCTAGCGCCTCCCACTCATGTGTCTACCCCTTTAGCCCGTGCGGATGCTACTCCCCCCAAATCTCCCAGAACACCGTCCTCACCCGACAGAGATGAAAGGCGATCCTTCGAACGCTTCCACGATTCAGGCTTCGATGGGCATGGTAAAGAGCACGGTGATGATGGCCGTGACGGCTCCGGGATGGATGAAGACTTTGATGATGAACCTGGACTACGCGTACCAGCAGTAAATTCCCATGGCAAAGTTAAAACTTTTAAATGCAAACAGTGCGATTTCGTCGCTGTAACTAAACTTAGTTTCTGGGAGCACAGCAAGGAGCACATCAAGCCGGAGAAGATGCTTTGCTGTCGGAAGTGTCCTTTCGTTACAGAATATAAGCATCACCTAGAATACCACATGAGGAACCACATGGGTTCCAAGCCGTTTCAGTGCACTCAGTGCTCCTACTCCTGCGTTAACAAATCCATGCTCAATTCACACCTCAAATCGCATTCTAACGTTTATCAATACCGTTGCGCAGATTGCAACTATGCAACCAAATACTGCCACTCCTTGAAGCTTCACTTGCGCAAGTACCAACATAACCCCGCTATGGTACTCAACATGGATGGCACTCCAAACCCTCTACCGATCATTGACGTCTACGGAACTCGCCGCGGACCGAAACAGAAACCATTCCCGAAGATGTTTGAGCATCAACCACCGATGAATACCAACCAACCGCCTCAACAGCCCACACCGACGCATCCACTGTTCGGAAATCACTTCCCCGTCAACTTGCCTTACCTCCCGCCAATGTTACCTCACTCCTTCTTATTCCCACCGAACAATAACTTCGAGAACATGACCTCTCCCAAGCAACCTGAAATGGAGAAGCGAACTCCATCGCCTCCTCCATCCCTCTTACACCAGCGCTTGGCTTATGAACGTCCTTCTGAATCTGGTATCACATCTCCACCAACCAAGTCTCCAGTTAGCCAGCCTACCACCCCAACAGCGCATAGCACATCACCAATCCTAAGGCAAACTCAGAACGTCGTCGAAACGAACGATGCGCTTGACTTGACTAGCACGAAAACCAGCGAGGCTGGGTCCCCACCTCCGACCCAAGAAGTCACCCAAGAACGGGCTACTCCTGTAACACCAACCACAGCGTTGAAAAACAGGAGAAAAGGACGCGCATTCAAGCTGCAGCCTGCAGCATTGAGGCTTCAGCATGAAGATGAGAAAGTTCAAAACGCGGAGGTCTCCGAATCTGAATCTGAAGCGTCAGTGGAGGTGCCAACCACGACCGCCCCGAGTGCCTACACTTGTCAATTCTGTGACATTACATTCGGAGATCTGACGATGCATACTATCCACATGGGATTCCATGGGTATAATGATCCTTTTATGTGCAACAAATGCGGGGAGAGAAGCACTGACCGCGTGGCTTTCTTTATTCACCTCGGGCGTGCTCAGCACTTGAGCTAGGTTACTCAGTAGCTGACAAATTGCATTCAAACCATTCATTTGCTTAAAATGTATGTTGTTATGAGCGTTGTGTCCATATCGTTGAATCCATACATTTTGTGGAAAAAAAAACAGGTAAGGGTTTTTGGGAACGTTTCGATTGCAACTTGTCGTAGAATAGATTCTTGTATCCCTAGTCAAAGCTTGCTCGTAGCGTATTCTATACCATTGTAAAATAATTTATTTCAGAGAGTGAAAGATTAAGCCAAAGACATGTGGATCGTTAAATTAGCATGCCTAATTTAGAGTGATTTAAATATCACTTTGGTTAAGTAATAGGTTAGGAATTATTTAATGTTTGAAGTAGAAATTAGCTGTAAATAGATTTGCATTCAATATTTATACTTATGCCTGAATTTGAAACCTTGTATGATAATTTGATGATAAAATACCTACGTACCTAGTAGTTTGATGTTTAAAATGTACTCTGAACAAATCAAACGTTACCAAAGATTTCAATCGTTAGATTTTAGACTGACTTTGGCATTATAATTTTATTTTTGAGCTGAAACTGTAACTGTCTTCGCTTTTGTAAATGAGGACACTAATTTCCATTAGAAAAAAACATTGTAAAAGTTGGTCCAGGTAAGTTTAACGATTGAAATCTCTGATGGTAAACCATGACAGATTGGTAAGAATTCTTATCCAGTTAAAGTGGTTTAATAAAGTCTATCATAACACAATATAGTTAGAAACCCAATGACCAATCTAAGACAAGACTGTAAATCTTGATTAAGTACAAAAATATAATTCTCGTGGTTTAAATGTTAGTTTTAAGTGATGTACATTTGAAAACGAAACGGTAAAGTTACCTATTAGTCATAATTACAAATAAATTATGTCATACATTTAAAAAATAAAATATAATTAATGTGTATTATGAAATAATAAGTGAATCAGAGTGTATTTATATGGGTCGAGAAAAGTTATTTTATTTATTTATCCTCTACGGCTTATCTAGTGGTAGTTTCGTGAATTATTGTGTTTTTAATTTTGTTTACTGTTTGTGTATAATAAAAAATACTTTTGAGTATAATTATGCTATGTATTATGTAACAAACTCAGTCATGTACCTAAATTTACTGAAACACCTTATTTTAACTTTAATTTGTGTGTTGGATGCGTGCGAATAAAAATAAAATTCGAATTTTAACATTTTTTTTATTTTACTCTACCTTTCTTCAGCTCACACCTTTCCATATTATTAGTATTATTATTTTATTATATTACCTTGCTTATTTTTATAATTCAAACTATGAATAACTGACTAAGAAACAACAATTAAAATGTCAATGAAAATTGCGTAGGTAGGTAATATTTTTATCGATTCGTTAAAAATAACCTCACTTCCTTTTCGATGGTTAACCAAAAAAGGACCAGTGAAGTAACGAACAAACATACCGAATCAATGCGAATAACATTCTGCAAGTAGCACAGAACGAGTCTTAAAATAAACAAGTAGGTAAATTATTCTCTTGTCTTTACAGTAATTGTTATTTATGAAGGTGTTTTTTTACGAAACAATAGTATATTTTATGTCACCGTTACGGTAAAAACACAGATATGAATATTTATAAAGTTATTTTCAAACACTTATCTATTTTAATGCCTGCAAAGAGTTTTAAGGACGTAAAACTTCATGGTTTAAAAATAAGTCGGAATACAAATTCAATACCTTTAAATATTACTACGTGTAAATCAAGGAGTTTTTATACGGGAGTGCTTAAGGGCGTATCCACTATCAGTGGACTAATATGATATAAAGTCCTTTTCACCAAAGAAGTCTCGCAGGTGCGGCGCCACTGTCGTGTGAAAGTTAACATGGAATGGAAGTAAAATTAAAAGTATAGCGAAATAAACACGTCTCCAACTAAAATACGATGCAAATTATCTGTTCTGTCTAGAATTTTGTAATGAATATTCGGTGTTTTTACGTGTACTGAAGATTCGGCTTTAGATCCGCTAATTGCCGCGGGACTTCATTCGTGAAAAGGACTTTAGGCTAGGTGGCTTTGAATAAAAATCTGTGGCTGATTTTTCTCAATAAAAATGCCTAAAAGGTGTTGTCTTATTTCCTCTTTTACGTAACACTGAAGAGGGAACGAGACTCTACACGTTTTTGGGAGAAAACATTAAACCATCCAAATAAATTTTCAATCATTTTCGTTTAAGTATAGGTACGTTTTGGGGTACTTACTTTATTAAATGATGGATTAATGCACCACGTCACCAATATGCGTTAAAGCATCGCCCTTGTGGAAAGGCTAGCTATCACATTGCCCTTGTGGAAAGGCTTTTTAAGGGCCGGCAGCGCATCAGTATTGCCTCTGGTAATGCAGGTGTCCATGGGCGGCGGTGACTACCTTCCATCAGGTAGCCCGCATGTTCGTCTGCCAGCTTTGGCATAAAAAAAAAAAAAAAAAAAAAAAAAAAACATTGAGTACAGATTTTTGTTGCGCCGCGCGTTCCCTTTACGTTAGTATGTATATGTAGGTCCTACTGCTAGAAATTCCATGGTTACATATTAATAATTTGAAAGAAAGAAAGAAAGAATAGTTATTTATTTTACCCAATGCATAAAAGTAGGTATATAACTATAGTACTTATACATATATTATACACAAGTACTTTAAATACTATATATAACACATACATATCACACACTTATATATACAATCATCTTAAAATTAGATACCTAGATAAAAAAAATAAAAAATATATATTAGTAACAGAGGGTAAAATAGGACCCTTACTCAGCATTGGCAGCATCAGAGATCAAGCTCAGATGCTGCGCTGGTTTTCAGTTAGAGCCCTTTAATTTGTTAAGTTAAAAAATCATTTAGCAATATAATACTTTTTACACGAATCAATTTTTCTTTTATTTTGTAAGCTAAGGCGCAGGGCACATTTACATGGCGTCGGGCGCGGACATAGCACGGGAGGTTTCCTATTTCATTCAAAATGCATGGAAATAAAGCACAATTTAGGACAGTTGCGTCATAACCATGTCCGAGCAACGACAAAGGTACCGTGTCTCCATGATCATGCCATGTATTTTGTATGAAATCATCCAAATCATGCCATGTATTTTGTATGAAATTTGAATGGTATAGGAAATCGCACGTACCATATCCGCGCCCGACGCCATATAAATGTGGCCTACGCTTAATAGGTAGGTACACTATTATATTGAAACGTTAGAAGTGAGTTCACTTCTGTGTTGGCTTTATCCACGGTGAATATTATTTTCTTACTTTTTTTACTTTGACTAAAATTTTTGTCACTTAAATGCCTCTTAATAAAAAAATATATATTAAAACATACAATTTGTAAAAAAAAACAACACCATCGAGATAATTAATAGAACTCTATAGAGTGTAAGTCCCGAGAAAAATCGTCCAAGCGTATTTGACATAAATAAACTTAAAAATGGCAAAGCACTAAGTGGGCGCAATTGACAGCGTGCGCCGAGTTATGGTGCAGACACTTTTATCCACGTTTTCCACTATAAGGTTTAAATATCTCGATGCTTAGCACATATAGTAGACTTCGGCCAGAGTGTAAAAATAACTACCTAGAGGTTTAGGGTGGAGCAAAATTTTACCTCATTGAGGGCAGCTACCTTTTGTTTTGTAGTTATAAGGTTTGGTCCTAAGAAAACTATAGGTTTATTTTGAAGGAAGAAATAACTGCTTTTTTCGGACTTTTGAAAAAATGTACAGGTGGCCTAGAAATAGATCAGCCGGGTTACCGAGGTAAGGAGGGACCGCGAAATTGATGGCTTGACAAGTTAGTAAGACTTTAAAAACCCATCTAAGTAATGACCAGTTAAACGTTACTATTAGATAAAAATAATAGTTTAAAAAAACTAAAAAAACACGCTTGCACGCATGCGTAGTTCGCGCACTAGCTCTGTCTCTCTTACTCGCATGCAAAGGATGCGGAAAGAAATTAATTAATCCTGGCGAATCTAATTAGGATAATCGGATATTTTTATCGGATTATTGCATTGTCATCGACCTTTGACAGGTGTGCAAAGTTTGAATCAAATCTGATCGTTCAAAGTAGGGCAAAATCGAGCTCAAAGGAGTCGGTTACATACATACATACATACAGGTGAAACTAATAAAAGCGTGTTAAAAACTATTAAATGAAGTCTATTTTTATTTAAAACATGTATAATCTAAATATAGACATAGTTATAAATAACACTTGTTCCAATACCAGTTAGTAAAAGATTATTGAGAGAGGACGTTTGGGTTCAATGCCTTTTATAAGTAGATACTCTATATTAAATGAAAAACAATAAATAGTAGTGTATTTTTTGGATTGGCTACGAACTACGAATAAAATTATTATCTTCTTTTTCATGTTAAATTATCGCTTGATGGGTTAGTTACCTATTGGTGGAGGCGTCGAGCTGAGGACTGAGCGCAATGGCGCTCATTAGTGGAGGCCTCTGTCCAGCAGTTGACTGCTATAGACTGATAATTATGAGACCCAGGCCCAGACGTCTTGCGGCGGGAACAAAACCCGATACCTTCTTCGTCACAGGCGGGCTTTCGGCCACTGATTGACTTTATTATTATTATTAATATTTATAGAAAATATTAATATTTTTACTTGATTGATTGTAATACCTAGAAACTAAGTAAGGTACCTGGCCCGAATAAGGCTCGGCCAATAGCACACGACATCATGTAGCCCCAAACTAAGCCGAGCTTGTGAACCACATGATTGATATACAACTACTATTTTTTTTAAATACATACATAGCGATACATGGGAAACACCCAGACCCGAAATCTCTGCAGAACATGCAAACATTTGTCCTGCAGCGGGAATCGAACCCGCAACCTTCTGCGTCTCAGGCGGGCCTACGCCCACTGTCCCACAGAAGTCGTCAAATGCGTGTAAGAAGAGGGATATGCCTATACTGCCCTACCCTGGGCATGTGGGTTGGGATCGCGGACAAAGCTCCTCGCACAGCTTTTAATTAATTTTTAGCCAAAGTATTTTAATACAATTAGCTTTTTAATGGAAAAATTTCTCACATATGCGAAGAAAATATGTGACCTCGAATGGATGCACTATGCTACAACTCGCTTTTCCCTTTTTTTCCCAGATGTTTTATTATGAAGCGACGTAATTTTATCAGAATACCTACATAATATAGATACTTGTACTCGCACTTATGTACCTACCGCAAGGGCGGATTTCCAAATACGCCAAGTAAGCCCGGGCCTAGGCGGCAAAAGTTGGTAGGATTTTGTTTTTTTAGTCACGCCTTTCACATCTTACTCCTTCATAAAATTGATTTGATACCCTTTCTTTTGTAGTAGGTTATGTTCTAAGGAAACGATATAGGTTTATTGAGAAGAAAAAAAAACATTTTTGGATTTCTGAAAAAATGTACTGAAAATGCCTAGAAAATAACATTTGTCAAAAAACCAAATTGGTCTCAATCGATGTATTTCCCAACAGAACGACTTTTCCTAAAGCAACTTACCAAATAAAATCTTAAAATAAAAATAAAAATTCCATACTATTTCTATGAAACGTCATTCGCCATAATATTGAGTCATGTATGCAATTCGAACGCTTTTCTTTGAGTTATGTTCCTATACCTTACTTACATGGTCTTAGTGCGAATCAAAACACTCTACTCCATCAAAACCGAATAAGCAGGTGCCTTTCAGGGGAAGTACCTATCTGCGTAGTCTGCGTACTAGCTACTTTTCATGAATTCCAAATTCAAAAGTTACTTTTTGCAGAGTCATGCAACATTTTTTTTTAATCTTCCAAGAAGGTTACACTGTTGCACTTTTTCCACTTTGGCAATATTTTATCAATATTAAGGTCCATTCAACCCACTGATGGAACGTCCCAATTGTCGCCTGACCCAAATCCAGCGGATGTACGAATGCATGGCCTAGAAAAAAATTCTTAAAAAGAATTCAACTTAACTCCATACACAGTGGAACAAGAATAGTGGAGACGAAGTTTAACTATTTTTTTAACTTTTGCACTAAGATGTAAAGCTGTGTAGATATCAATTATTATTTGTGCTATTGTTATTTGTGCTCGGCTCATCATCATCATCAGCCTATAACAGTCAACTGCTGGACATAGGCCTCTTCTAATGAGCGCCATTGCGCCCTGTCATGAGCTCGATGCATCCAGCTTCTACCAACAGCCATTCGCAGGTCATAACCACCAATAAAATTGTAGGCAAAATCATATGAAATTTATAATATTCGCCTTTTGTAGATCGTCACTCCACCTGGCCGGAGGGCGTTCTACAACACTACGTTTGCCGAGCCACGGGCTCCACTCAAGAACTCGTTTACCCCAACGGTTGGCGGGGTTGTTGTTTATTTATGTAGGTAATTTTAAATTTACTTAAAAAAGCTATAGGTAGTTTATGGTAATTTACAACAGAATCATCCTGATGCAGCCATCATCACAGATGCCAATCTTTTTAGCAATAGCTACTCCTCACATTTTTGCTCTCCATACATTCCTATAAAACCATGAATCGGTGGCTATAGAAGTACTTTTTTGCGAAGTTCGTGCCTACGCAGGTGTCATTGCAGACTGCATTCAAAAAACTCAAAGGACCTGCTTTTCAAACACGCATTTGAATTGCAAAACCTTTGGAATCGAACATTATGGTAGGATACTTATGTGTTACGCGTTTTTTTTTACGGATCTTTAGTCTTTGAAATGCACCTTTTTGTACCTACTAAATAAATACGAAGTATGTCATTTTATATGTGTTTATCTTAAGATGTTTTAGTTTTAGATTGAATTATAAAGCACGCCTACCACCATCTGATAACAAACCATAGATTTTGCTGGTAGAAAATGCTCGTAGCATTAAACCCACCTTTATGTTACATTTATTGTGCATAATAGTAAAAATAAATAAATATATGTCGAGGAGTGTGTGGTCATATCTGGTGGTTTTTTGAGTGAATTGTCATTTGTAGTGCTGTGGTCGTTGAAATGCTTGACACCTCGTAGATGGACTGTCAGATGGGACGGTCGGGTCATGACGATCCTTAGAAACTCCATGGAAAAAGAAGAAGCTGGGGCGCGGGAGGAGAGGATGGACGTCGTTCATTGAATACGAAAATAAAAAGGAGAAATAAGATGGAATCGCGATGGATTTTGGGAATAAATAAATAATAAATAATCCTGGACGTTATCACACAGCATCATGTAGCCCCAAACTAAGCAGAGCTTGTATTATGGGAACCACATGATTGATATACTACATAGATACTTTTTTTTTTGTAAATACATACATATCATACATAGAAAACACCCAGACCTGAGACAAATATCTGCAGAACATGCAAATATTTGTCCCGCAACGGGAATCAAACCCGCAACCTTCTGCGTCACAGGCGGACCTTCGCCCACTGCGCCACAGAGGTCGTCAATGAAAAGGAAAAGCACTACAAATGGGAGATCGCTGCATTCCTCGATATGTGCATACACGTTGGATTTACCTCATCTTCGACTTATATAAAAATGCCACCTATTTATTTAAATCAGGTATAAAAAATATAATCTTACCTACCTTTTTATATTTTCCACAATTATCTACCTATAGGAATGGTACTTCTACACCCGAGATTCATCTTACTTAAGATCACGTGAATGCGTGGTCAAACGAAGGTTTAGATGGACCTTGTACGAAAAACTACTTACTAAAATAATATTTTAGCAAAGCTGTAGGAGTATTTACCATCCCTAGTGTTTTATAAAAAAAATATAGAACCTCCTTAAAAACTAAAATAGGTGCTATCTATGGATTGGCGATCAAATTCCGAACATGCGAAATTAAAGTGCTATTCACCGCTAATTTGCGATTCTTCACACACACCTCTCCATTAAAAAATGTTATGTGATTAATGATTCTTTTAAAAAGTGGGTTTGCAATTTTTTACTTCCATAAATCTTTATGGTGGATTCGCTATATTTTCTAGGGTGCCTATGTTGATTATTAATGGGTTTTTTAAAGTAAGTTTATTGCATAGTCAGCATCGTAATAATAATGTATAGATGAAGCCTTAAAATTGACTATGCTCAGAACGTCAACTCATACGTTATCTCTACTTTCTTATGTCCATATATCATTTGCTAGAAAGAGATGCATACTTTATCTCAATGCGATGGCTGCGACTTCGTACCAGGGCATTTCTATGAAACTGCATAGAATTTTGTTCGAGCGCCCTGGTACGATTAACTTTTTGATCTATTTTGAAGTCGCATTGATATATTATGTATGCGTCCCTTTCTAACTGATGATATTGGACATAAGAAGAGATCAGCCGTATGAGTGGATTTTCAGAACATAGTGAATTTTAAGACTTTATCTAGTTCTCTTCTATATCTGTGAAATATCACGATGATAGTCACCCAGACTTTTTGACCACCACCACCACGACACCAGCCTATATCAGTCCACTGCAGGGCATAGGCCTCCCCTGATAAAGGGGGATATGCCCATAATCCCCACGCTGGGCATGCGGGTTGGGGATCGCAGGGCACAGCTTCTCGCACCACCGACGCTGCTGCCCGTCGATGGCCAGGGGATTTAGCTGTGCTGATGTAGGCTGTGTTATGCCGCAAACAGCCGGCCGCCAGAGCCCCGTTCGTTGTTTAGCAGGGTGCACCAATTTTTGACCAAATAGGTCGCAATGTCAAATTGTCTTTAAAATGCTCATGTCATGATCATTTTAGTTTTTCTATGTAAGTAGGTACTAGTAAGCAAGAAGGTAAATACAGTTCCTTACCTACTTATTCCAAACTAGTGAAATTAGGTACCTAAATTCGCTAGGTAAATAATAATAAGACTTTCATCATCAGGCACCTTTTATTTGATTTATATAGAAAGGTTATCTTAAAACAAAAATCAATCAAAACTTATATAGTTAATAAATGAATCAATCAAACAAAAACTAAAAACCATATGGTGCGCACTGACCACATGCGGGTATCATGGAATGGACCTTCTGCGTAATTTTTTTCTTATTTTTTTCGCGTATTAAAAATAAAATTACAGTTTTTAGTGCAAAGAGGCGGACCAAAGGCGGCACGCTTCGAAACCTCATACGTACCCGTTTTTTTTTTTTGCCTCTTTAAGAAACCAGCTGTTGTTTGATGACCACTCATGCTGCCAGTTTTTTTTTTGTTTCTAAGAATAAGTGATATTACTATTGGATACTTTTTACAAGTTTTCTTGGAAAAGTAGGTAGATATTTTTACAACGACTGAATCAATTAGGTTTTTTTAAATGTGATATTGAAGTGAAGGAAATGTAAGCGATTATAACTACATACTTGATAAGAAAAAGGTTTATTTTAAAAAGTACAAAAATAAAAAACAGGTTTCTTATCGCATGGCACTGTGGATGTATAATTATAAATTTAAATCTTCCAAAACTGGGTATATAGGTACATACCATACCATAAAGCGTTATGTTTTTGACTGGTAGAAGTTACTGACATTATTATTGTAAAAAAACGAAGCATTGTCTAGCTCCAAATTAAGTAGAGCATTTTGGGAGCCACATGACTGTTATACTACTTGTATGTTTTTTAAATACATAATTATACATTTAAATATACATATGAAACACCCAGACCCGAGACTAATATTTGCAAATCATGCAAACAATTGTATCACGGTGGGATACGAACCTGCATCCGTCTGTATCTCTGCCGGGCCTTCGGCTACCACAGATGTCGTCAAATTGTCTTTTTTTTAAGTTTTTAAGTAGATACAAATAGGTTTTAATAGGTCTTCATGGCCGCAGTGATATGAAATCCATGCAATCAATGATACATATATACAAAAAGATAAAAAAAAATATCCTAGATAGCACCTACCCCCACTTACCACCAACATACCAGGAAGGATACGTGCCCATACATCTCAACGTACACTTTACCGCACATCTGCATTATAAAGCGACTTTTTAGTCCCAAATCCGTATTTTTTCAAAAGTCCTAATCCCCAAAACAAGCGAGTTTAATATAAGAATTTCGATTTTGGCGCGTTCCGGGAAGAGACTACAGTGGCATAGTAAATAAAGCACAAACAGTATAACACTTTAAGATATATTCCATGAATAACGAATAGATATTCGTATTATATTATTCGTTATATATTATATTGTTATTATATTATTCGTATGATATTCGTTATTATATTACTTTAGATAAATAATTGATGAAAAAAAAACTATTTTTTCAAAAAAAAATCCTCAGAAGTTTTTCTCAAAAGAAAAACTTGCTTACCTACAATGTACGTAGGTATTTTTTTAACATGTTATGTGGGCCCTACATAACGGAGGAGGTAGGAGTACGTAAGTTGCTTGCAATTTTCATTGAAAGATGATGAAAATGACATTATTATTACTATATATCCATGACTAACTTTAAAAAGTTAGAAATAAACATTAAAAACCTTAAACTTAAAAATCCATCAAACTGGTAGGTGGTGGTCTACCTTCTTAAATATCTAGGTAGTTACCTACTAAAAAAGCAGCATTAAGAAAAGAAAATTAATATGTTTATTTATTTATTTATTTTCATAAATTAAAACGGTTACACAGCTATTAGATAATTATAGAAAAAACTAACTAAATTAAATGCTATGAAGTTAGGTAGTCAGTAGGCACTAAACATTATGTGGTATGGTATATGGTAGCTATATGGTAGATATATGGTAGATATACCTCGTATGCGCACAAAGCGGTTCTCTTCCACCTTTATCATGCGCACCGCCAAGGAGTGGAACGCTCTACCCGAGTATGTGTTCCCTGATAATAACATGGTCATCTTCAAGGCACGAGTGAGCAGGTTTCTTCTAGGCAAGCGTGCTCCATCGTAGACTGCATCTTCGCTTAACATGAGGCCAGTTGTAGTCAAACGCAAGCCTATCCAATATAATAATAAAAAAAACAAACAAATAAAAATAATATTATTACTATAATTCTTACTTACATCATTATTATGAATATAAAGTTTCTCCACTGCTTTTCAAATACAGTGCCAGAAAGCAACACTTGCTTAATCTTCCATCGACACATGCCTCTCTATTATTTCATAAGGACACGTGTTTCGCGTTAGTTCTATCCGTTTTTTATTTCTCGCAAACAATTCTTGAGCTCGATACTAGTAGTTCTCGATATCTAGATAAACACAACAAAGTTATGCAAATTTTTTTGAAAAAAAAAAAAAATGTGTTTTTAATGGAATTCCTAATGGAAATTCCATAATGTTAGGTAGGTATGGTGCTGGTCAAATAAACAATTCGTTATTACGATGATCAAAACTTGTATTTTTTAGATAAACTTTGCATGGCACACACGTCTGCTTTTCATCGCAGCGCAAACAAGAAGAAGAAGTTGTTTACAATTATCATAGACATTAACCTATGCATAGACAACATATTTATGAAACCTCGGTCATGCAATTTAGGTAGGCATCTAAAAAATTAATTTCCAAAGAATATGTTTATTAGGTACCTTGTTATATGAAAACTATGTATGTTCTTATTAACATTGACGTGAAAAACTTCAATATTAAAAAAAACATTCGAGATGTTAAGAACTAAGATGACATTAACAATTTCTTTAAATTTCGACTCTCCCTAAATCAAGAAGTTTTTATTAAGGGAGTTAGCGCAACCATTATCGGAGTAAGAACAAAAGTATTTGCCTAATTTATTGTCATTCACAACCTCATTCTCATCAACAAACTCTGGGCATTTTTATTGAGAAAAATAAGCCAGAGATTGTTTTTCAAAGCGCGCACTCCATAATAGAAACTCCTTGACCTAAATATAAACTGCATTCAAATTACCTCCTATTGAACTGACTCTAGATTTCCAAGTATTTCCATGGTAGGGTACTCTACTCGAAACGTTGTTAGTTTCGAATGAGTTTTCTCGTATCTCGCAATCGACACCTGAACACCGCAAGCCATCGTATTAGGGATTATGGAATTAAGAGTTCCACACAATAAACTGCTCTATACAATGCTTAACTTGAATCATGATAAAACCCTATGACAGGACAGGTAACAAAATGTTTTAAAATGTTCGTTTTTATCTAAAACTAATTTTTATTGTGATTTCGCCTCTAAACAAAATCGCTAAATTGTTTCTTGATGCTTATTTGACTAAGAAAGTACCGAAGGTTGGTACTTACTTGAAAAGTTTGTTAACTAAGGGTTTTTAATGATGGACATTGACTTTGACATATACGTATACATGACGACGACCAATGATGAACGATTACAAAAACCAAAATGGCTTTTCATTGTTTTTGGTTGTATACAACTAAATTCGTTTTCGTCATCACTACGTGTAGATATGTCATTGTCAATATCCCGCATATCAACTTTAAGCGCACTCTCGATAGGTCTATCAATCTATTTTGAAATAATAAAATGTGGCAAGGTAAAATATATAAGAATATTATAAGCGCGAGAGAAAAAAGCTTAGAAATAATGTTGCCTGTTGTTTTATTTATTTCAAATGTGATGAATACACGAGGCATTCCACCCTCGTGGCTCCACAGCTTTAATAAATGCACTGATTGGAAATTCAGATGAGGCTGACCGAATTTATGGCCACTCTCCCTCTTCGTATACCCTCTTCACTTATACCTACGTCTTCACATCAATATGTATTCGTACATAGCGTGACTTTTTATCCAAAATACTTTGCTTGTAAAAAGTTAATACAGCCATAGACAATTATTATTTTACGTTGAATCCCTGTCAAGCGATGTCGGGATTATTTATTTAAAAGAAAGTTTTTATAGTAAAAAGTAAGGAAAGGAAATGCAAAAACGCGAGTACCTGCTTTACACTGTCCCTTTACAGCCACATGCACATTCCATTTTTAAATGTTATTCCAGTGATTGCCATATTACAAAAATATCTTTCATACCATCTTTACCAGAGAGAAAAAAGTTTGTGATAATAGCAGAACTCTTTGTCCAATTAAAGGCGGAAAAGGGATGTCAAAAATATGTTCCATTTATAATCCTGAGGCTCTGCATACCGCATTTGCACATGATTTGCTTGTGAAATTCAAATGATTTTGTTTCAGTAATTCTATAGAAAACTATTTTGTACCAATGAATTTATGAGTAGAATGTTGCACTCTACATATTCATTCTTTTAGTTAGAAATTTCTTCGTAGAATTTCGTAGAGTATTTTTTTAAACTGCAAAAGTAAATAGAGTGTAGCAGCTTCAAAACCCGCCTCATTAACGCAAATATAGTTCTGCAGTATGTATTTATAAATGTTATAATAGTGTTTGACTGTATTTGCCATTGTGGTGGTAGAACATGCAAACATTTGTCACGCTGCGGGAATCAAACGAATTTATACGGTTATAATTCAGCACACGTAGTGTAGGAAGCCCTCCGGCCAGGTGAAGTAAGAATCTGCGAAAGGTTGCTGGCAGAAGCTGGATGCGTCGAGCTCAGGACAGGGCCGCTAATTGGAGGAGGCCTATGTTAAGGCGACGATACATGTCAAACCTCTCTCTCGCTCGCACTATTCAACATTTTTGAAGATATAAAATCACTGAACGTAGTTATGCAAAATAGCAAACCTTCACGGCCTAGAAAATAACAAAACAAAAGGTTCAGCAAGAATATCGTGTTGAACCCAACACGTTTTCCTACCAAAAAATTTGCACCAAAATTGATCGCATTGGTGCATTTGGTAAGAAAACGTGATAGAATGAAAATGATATTACTGAACCTTTGAATTGTTATTTTCTAGGCCGTGAAGGTTTGCTATTTTGCATAAATACATTCAGTGATTTTATATCTTCAAAAATGTTGAATAGTGCGAGCGAGAGGGAGGTTTGACCCTTATAGTCGCCTTAAGTAATGGACTGCTGTAAGCTGATGATACGCGCAACATCTTGCGTTCCGCCGCCTATTTGACCATTGAGCCAATGATGTTGACCAGAAGTACCTTAGGTTTTTAATCAGTGTTAGATAAGTGCTTACCTCTCCTCAGTAATAAAAATATCTTTAGGAAGGTACAAGGCGTGTGAAAAAAAAAACAAAAAACTTAGATTTTCTATCAAGATCATAAAAACGTCGTCTTTATTTAGGCCGCGGTCACGAAGTCAGCGGCGGCCGGGGCGCGCCAATGCAAATCACTGCATTTAAACGCGCCATTCCTTCTCGCCGCGCTGCCGCCGCCCCGCTCCCGTTGACTTCGTGACCGCGGCCTTAGGTATTGTTGTTGATGTGCAGTAGACTATTCTTGAAAAAATATTTAAAGATTTTTCAACTGAAACTGCTTCTTGCATAAGAATGAATCAACATTAACTTAACATAAGAACCTTTCATTTTAAAACGAAATGTTACCTATGGACAAAATTACGTTTCCCAAAATAGAAACTGTTTTCTTTAATTTACATTTTATTATTTTAACTCATTGTGACAAACTTGAGCGACATAAAAATTAACCCGTCAATAGTAAAATGGGTACAAATGCAAATCTGTCTGTTTGAATATGCAAATATATTACTTTTAGTGCCAACAACAAAAGGCAAGCACCCGACGTCGCGGACCGTCGTAAAAAGCTTAGAAAAATTACAAAGAAAATGTTCTAAATACTACCAAAAATAACGGTACGCTGTACCGGCCGACGGTAAAAAAGGGTTGGCCAGTTTTGAACATCAAAAGCAATGTTTTTGCAGTCCAAAATCCCTTTAACTTGATTAATGGACAATGGCATTAATTTTGGCCCCTTTTTGTTTTTTTTAGGCTGTGTACATTGATAAAGTAACGGAATTCTTGAGGGCAGCTTTCATGTTTCCGTCACGGCAGGGATTATTGCGAAAAAATCTCACCGGCAAACAAATAAAAGCTCTAGAAAAAAATACCACTTTTCTCAGCCGAAATATTAAAAAGATTTAAATTTCTTTTAGGCACGTTAAAAATCTGCTCTGTCGATTGGCCTAAAAAAACTTTGTCTATGAAATAATTTTAAAAGACACTGTTACTGACTGGTGGTTCATAATTTTGTAGTAGCTCGTAGTGGGTACCTACTAATATTCGCGTTAGAACTAAATAGGAAGATACCACTACGGTTTTTTTATGGTACCTAGGTACCTACTTGGAGATGGAACAAGCACATGGCCCACCTGATGTGAAGTGGTAACCATTACCTATCACAAAGCCAATGCATCGTAGATCACGTTTTTTTAGAATGTACCCTAATATGCAACGTCCTGCGTCCATCAACTTGAGACATGAAGATGATAACCCTCTTGTGTCTGTAATTTCACCGGCACACACACCCTTCAAACCGAAATACAGCAGAAATAGTATACAATAATAATAACTAAGAAAATAACAAAAGATGAAAATGAAAATGGAAATTATATAAAGAAGTGAAAATTAAAATGAAAATTATAGAAAAAAAAATAATCAAAAATAACATAAAAATGGAAATAAATAATAGTTTTTGTAGAGTTAAATACAATTGTCAAGCACATTCTTTCACACTCAGACTTAGACACATACATCATTCTAAATATTATCAGAAATTATAGAGAATTTATTAGTATTCATGTAAACCTCCTTGGTTTTACATCTTTTGATAATATGTCTTGATACTAACAAAATCACTTGATAGCTGCTTACTTACATTTCATAAGAATATGAATGAACAACTGTGCACATCAAAGTGCACGTTATTTAAATACTATTATTGTAAGTACCAATAATAGTAACCTAACCTACAAAAACTCCTTGCTTACTTCCTCCAACCTCGAGGGTTGCACACAATACCGGAACCACGTCACTTGACATTTGCCCGCCCCAAGATAAAACCACATAATAAAAAGTAAAACGCACGCGCCGCCGAAAAAAGGTAAATTATTTATTTATAACTTTTTAAACGAGCGCAAGCCCATACGGAAGCGGTTTTTGTGCTTTTTACCGCAAAAACGCGTAAATTGTTAAGTGGTTGAATTGCGTGTGATAGGTGTAATTGTATGGGGGACTTTTTATCATAGTTTTTTCATTTTTTTACTAAGTAGGTAGATATAGGTCGCGTCACGTAAAAAGAACGCTGGAAGAAGTGGAGGGGATGTGTTTGCGTATGGGTAAATACCGATAAATCGCCTAATGCGCAGCTTCCTCTCAGCGTTCTTTTTACGTGACGCGACATAGTATTATAGGACTTTTTAACCTACTAAGTAGGTACTAATTTGCTCTTGGAAGAGTAGATTTCTGGATGCATTTAAAAGTTATTTGTTATCATCTTCCGCCCGCGGCTTCGCTCCCGTAGTACCTGGGTAAAAAGTTGCCTATAATGTTGTTCCGGTCTAGAACACGTATGCAAAACTTCAGCTCAATCCATTAAGTACTTTCCCATTCTACGTGAAATGTTTGAGAAGGAGGTTCACCTCCTTCTCAAACATTTCACATTTCACATATTTTCAGCTTTATAAGATTAGTGAATCCTACTAATCTAGGAAAACTTACCTAGAAATAAAAAATCTGGAGAATCTTATATTTCTGGGTCGAGCTAGTATGTAACTCAGTTGGTGGTCTTAGCAAAGACCTTTAACTCCCATTTATTGTGTGCGAGAGATAGAGCAGCAACATGAGGATATTGCTGCAAATCTACCTGCCAAAGTACTCTAATGATGCTACCAACAAAAAGAAAAAATCCAACCTCTTTGCTACCAATACCAACCAACCAGAAACCACTGCTAGCAAAAGCTCTACATTCTGGATGCCCAACAAATAGTTACAACACTTAAACAATTTTATGACGCATCAACACGTAGTATGTGATTTATAGATACCTAGAGATTTAAATTAAATTATTATTGTAACCTAATGTTTTTTAGTGTAAGGTCTTATGCAGAGGTGTATTTGATCCGTTGGTCGCCCTAGGCATACTAAATTTTGCCGCCCCATTACTCGTTCGCAAAAAAATTCAAAAAACCCTCAAGACTGCTCTTTGTCTTTAGCTCTTAGAAAATCGTGATTCGATTTAAACCCACTCTGTAAGTGAAAAAACTGGTATTCAGTGCGAATACAAGTAGATGATTTGCTAAAATATATTAATTTCATGATATGCCTGATCTGCTCTTATTTTGGTGGTCTTAAAGTTTTATTCATTCATTATTTCACCAAGTATTTCCGCCCCTTAAATTTTGCCGCCCTAGGCCCGAGCCTACTTGGCCTATTGGGAAATCCACCCCTGGTCTTATGCATACAGTTATTATTGCTCAATGTTTTGGAATTAATGACTATTATGACTATATTATAACTTAATTACCAACACCAGCCTTTATCAGTCCACTAGTGGACATAGGCCTCCCCTAATAAAAAGGATATACCCATAATCTCTACATTGGGCATCGGAGATCGCAAGGCATTGGGGGTCTACTACAATTCACCGAAGTACCTACGAAATTACGTGTTTCGTTTCATGCGATTGGTCTTCAATTCCAACGCTGCTGCCAATTGGCGGTCAGGGCATCTATTTAGCTGTGCCAGTTGTAGGCCGCGCTATAGTAATGGTTACCACTTTTTTTTTTTTTATGTTACTTGAAGATGGAACAAGCACATGGTCCACCTGATGTTGAGTGGTAACCATTACCTATCACAAAGCATTGCAACATAGATCACGTTTTTTGAAATGTGCTCTACGATGCAACGCCCTGCGTCCATCAACTTGAGGCATGATGATGATAAGCCTCTTGTGCCTGTAATTTCACCGGCACCCACATCCTTCAAACCGAAACACAGCACAGCTGCTTCACGGCAGAAATAGGCATGGTGGCAGTACTTCCCCGGACGAGCCCCCCACAAAGAACTCTACTACTACTGAGACTACTTAACATCAGGTAGGCCATAAGCTCGTTCCATCTTCAAGTACTGACCATAAAAAAAATGTCGCAGTTAGCCGACCTTCAGAGCCTCGTTTATTAATTAACAGGGTGCACCAGGAGCATGTAAGGCTAGCTTGGTTTCTGAAGTTGGAGGTTGGAATTGGAACCTACACCCCAAATCCTATTCATAGAAAACGCGGGCCCCTAAACATTACCTAAACAAAAGATAGTAATCATTGCGGTCCCCCACGAAGATATTTTTTACGAACTTTTTTACGAAACTTGTTTTAACACCTCCAGTTCATACTTCCGTCAACAATAATCTCAAGTTAAAAAAACTCTTTGAGCTAAATTGGGGGTAATTTAAATAGGGTGCGGTTAAAAAACTTTAGGGGACTTTTTACTGCGGTTTTTTGTCAATAAGTGTGTAAAAAGTATTGTATGAATTGGATAATACAGGGGAACAGATTGCTATAAGTAGGTACTTAATCACTTAACTAGGTGAGTAGGTATTGTTATGTGGATGGTGTATTAAATTAAATGGAACATAACATTAAGGTACAAATGGCACCGTTTTGCGAAAGGCTGCTGGTAGAAGCTGTTTGCGGCTGGATGAGGACAGGGCGTAATGGTGCTGATGTTGATGATGATGATGATGAATACAATAAACTATCCGTTTTGCGAAAGGCTGCTGGTAGACGCTGTTTGCGGCTGGATGAGGACAGGGCGCAATGGTGCTGAAGATGATGATGATGATGAGTACAATAAAAGGTTTTTTATCTATCTATTTTTCTAAGTAATTTTTAATATTCAATCATCATCATCATCATCATCAGCCTATAACAGTCTACATGGCATGGCCCTTAGCTCGACGCATTCAACTTCTGCCGTAGCAGCCTTTCGCAGTTCTTCATTTATAAGTTTTATACTGATTATTTTATAATCTCTATTAGTGATTAGATTTTACATTAGCGATTAACGCAATAAGCCCACAGATAAAGTGCTGTTGTTTTAAGAAAAATATTTCTATTAGATAGAAAATAGAATACACTAAATGATTGAGAAGTAGGTAGGTTACATAAATTTTACAATGGAAATATGCAGAGGGAAATGTATCAATTTTTTAATAACCTCCGGTGGAGCTATAATCTAAGAGCTATATTTCACCAGGATACCATGGCAGTTTAACCAGTCGCCGGCTACCAACGAAATGTATGGTGGTGTCCGTTTGGTAGCGCAACCAAACGGACACCAGGTGAGTAACTCTCTATAGAGCTTTATACATTTTGTTGGTAGGCAGCGACTGGTTGCGCTGCCATGGTGTCCCGGTGAAATAAAGGGCTCAAAAGCTGTGTAGTTATTATCCGTTCTGCAAAAGCCTATAAAAAAAATAAACCGACTTCAAATAAATCACTTCTTACTTCTTGCGCTAAAGAATTTTGAAAATCGGTTCACAATTGACGGAGATATTGGTGATCATAGGGCGAAAATTACAAGTGAGGATGAGGTTTTTTGAGTTTTCCGGGAAAAGTACCAATCCCTCAGGAATAAAATTTATATGGGACCACCTGTGAAGGATACTATTTAAAACAATAAAAGAATTTTGCAAATCGGTCCACAATTGACGGAGTTATCAGTGAACATACATAAAAAAAAGGTTCCGACGAATTGAGAACCTCCTCCTTTTTGAAGTCGGTTAAAAAGGTCTCTTCTCAGCTTGAAGCTGTTTTGCCCAGGTTGGGCTAAACAGCGCTGACTACTCTTCGTCTTTTCTAGCATCTGTTACAATACACGTGGCCATAACCATATCACGTTATCACTTCATCACACAATTGAGTTTTAACTTTTTGCAAAAACCAGGCAATTTCACGAGCCATCAGCGCGATCTTGATAACGAGATGCGTATCAATCTAGCCGTTTTCTGCGCACGCGCACATCAAGATGTGTAACCGATCCCCTATTTCGCGGAGACTTTTAAAATCCGTATGTATAATCCTGTTTCTTTGTTGCGCAATAGTAACGTCGGTCAGTCAACAGGGCTCCTAACCTTTTGTCTGCCTTTTTCGACTTTGGCGCACAAAAGAGAATAATCTCCAAAAAGTGACCCCAAAGAGTGCCCAGGATTGTGCCCGTGGGCCATTGATTCGGACGAACGGCAGCGGCGATGTCAAAAAAACTATAATCGCGCATTTGTTGAAATTTTTATGTGAGCCAATATAGGGTGGTTCAAATCGTTAAGGAGTATCACATCACGAATCACTAATAATAATAAATTCGAAAGTTTGTGTGTGTGAGTCTGTTTGTAACTCAACTCCGTAACGGGTGAACGGATTTGCATAAAACTTGGATTAGGTATACATTATTTTGACCAGGATTATTGGCTACTCTTATCCCGGTACCACGCGAGCGAAGCCACGGGCAGAAGATAGATTACATCTTCGATTATCATCAGGTGGTCAAAGGAAAGCACAAGTAGGACCTACTTAATAGATTTTGCTTTTTTATTAAGTACTTTAATCTACTAAAATTTATAACTAATAATATGTGCAAGTAGGTATTGACTTGATAAGTAATTTTGGTTCGTTACTATCGGTTTTAATTTGCATACATACTAAAATAAAAACAACGCGTACTTACTTATGTGTTTAACTTAGTCTTAATGGCTGTAGGTACTTTATCGAATCTATTTATAGGTAATCTACAGAAGTCTTTTTTTTTTTTCATTTTATTTTTACCTAGGTTACTTATTTATTAGCACAAGTGCGCTGATGTATTCAACAACACGTACGTTATACCATGGTTACACAATAGTCTGTGGTTTTACGTAATTTTTTCAGTGAGTACCTAATCTTAGTACCAGATATTTTAAGACCAGGTGAGTAATCCTACGCACACAGTTTACTTATTTTATATCGAATGAGGCGAGTTTTAATTAAGCATATAAGTAAGTATTTATTCGTATTTGTGTAACTGGTATTCTTAATTACCTTGCAGCTCAAAAAAGTTCCATGGAATTGAGTAGGTAAAATACATATATTTATCCTCAGTAATTACTACTTGTACATAACAATGTAGATGACACCTGATCTGATGACACACGTTTTGGATTTAAATCAAATATTATGTAACATACCTATCTATTTGGATAATAAGTAGATTAGTGCCTAGGCAACCATCAAACCACCATTGTGATTATTAATTACACAGATATTAGCGTCTATTGTCTTTTAAAAATATATACAGGTGCTATATTATCTTCTGAGTTAAAGTTAATATTGCTCTTTATTCGATTATCTGTTATTTACCACAATAGATAACTATAAATTAGAAAAAGTTCGGTTGATTTCGTACTTTAAAAGTATTAAATGTTATTAATATCATTAATATAATGTAAGAGCGGTCTCTTTCACCTCCATAAAAGTCATGAAGGCGTCCTTCTCTTTTATCTGGCTCATATAACTTATTCTTGGTCTTCTTCTTCCACGCTATTTGTGAAAGTGTAAATAAGCAAAAACTGCTTAAAACTATTTATGAAAATTCCTACAAGGTTATAGGTTTAGAGAACATTTATTTCTCATAAAAACAATACAGTTCCCTTATAATGAGATAATAGAAAGCTTATAAATATCTTGTTTTAAACCACCTTCTCGTCTACTTACAAATAAATAAAAATAAGTAGGTATACGGGTATACCTTATTTTATTTCATTTGGGATAACTTAGATAAGTTGGAGCACAATAGTATAATAATAAATACATGCACCCACACATACGTTGCTACATGAACGCTGATAGCCAATTACAAGTTTCCACAAATAAATAACAATAAATAGATATGAAAAACAGCTAGTAGACGACAGAACACAATAATACAGGTTACATAAACTTCCAATACTATACTATTTTGTTTTAAAGAAATTGTAACTTAGTAAGCGCTTAAGCTTACTCGTTGGTCTACATCATTGTTTGCTTTAGCCAAGGAGTTGAACGAGCGACTTGCTCTGATCAAAAATGCATTTTGCCTATAATATCGGCTACATTTCTACACCCTGTATACCCGCAATGTGCAGTGGTTGCCCACTCAAAGTATCGTTGGAGCAGCTTGCCCGG
This sequence comes from Horisme vitalbata, assembly GCA_951804965.1. Lineage (NCBI taxonomy): Eukaryota > Metazoa > Arthropoda > Insecta > Lepidoptera > Geometridae > Horisme > Horisme vitalbata. The sequence goes on from OX638096.1 coordinate 6,040,292, forward strand.
CACTCGGCATAAAGGGATGGACGCACGCAGATGACACACCTGCCCTGAAAAAAAATAAGAACAATATGGATTCTGTGCGATATTTTTCAAACCCGAATAGCATGGATTCCAATTTCTGAGTAGTACCTACTTCTTATACTTTTTACGAGCACGGTGCTGGCTAAACCTCAGTCGAGATATGAATAAACTGACATTGTGCTTGAGTAGGTACTGATACCATCCTGAGGGAAACACCTTCTCAGTCTAGTTGGCTACAAAGTAGTACTCAAAACGATGATAAATTTAAGTAGTAGGTTCCTTCCTTCTTCGTATGAGTTAGTGGACAACTTTGATGTCGAAGTTTTTAGGCCACCCAAAGGCCTCCTGGCTTAGCGACCGAAAAAAACCTCCTTTTTTCCAATTTGCTTCTTAACTATAACAATTAGTAAGCAGATAGAAAGTTTTATGCTAAGCATTAAATAGCACCTAGGTATTAGGTAGCTAAATTGTATTTTTGCGACTGTAGGTACTATTTAGGAAATACGGTCCGAGCATCAAATAGGTACCCTATTTGATGCTCGGACCGTATTTAAACCAAAGAGGTTGTTTTTTTTCTATATAAGAATTTTATTATTTAAACCTATATAAATAGAGATTAAAGTTTTTTAAATGAATTTTTTTAGCACAGAAAGCACTGAGTTGTTACCTATTTTCGAATTTGTTTCATAACTATAACAATTAGTAAGCAGATAAAAAGTTTTATGCTAAGCATTAAATAGCACCCAGGTATTAGGTAGCTAAATTGTATTTTTGCGACTGTAGGTACTATTTAGGAAATACGGTCCGAGCATCAAATAGGTACCCTATTTGATGCTCGGACCGTATTTAAACCAAAGAGGTTGTTTTTTTTCTATATAAGAATGTTATGATTTAAACCTATATAAATAGAGATTCAAGTGTTTTAAATGATTTTTTTTAGCACAGAAAGCACTGATAGTCGGTACCTATAATTACTACCTGTAAGGATACTTAGCAGCATAACTTAGCTTACCTGCAGCATACATATTTAGATAGAATAATGGGAAAATTTGATTGCGTCGAGATCACGATTTAATTAGTTTCTTGAACACTCGCTTTAGATCATTGAAATGGTACTTTAATATAAAGATCTAAACATTAAAACTAATAAATAGGTAGTCGGTTGGTCGGTAGTATTAGAAAATGTTGAAATATTTATCGATAGGATACAATTATAATGGCGAAGCAAACTAGATAAAAAGCATACTTAGAAAATAAATAGCATTGCATGTGAAATGTATTTCTTTGCTAGAATAAATATTCTATCACCGTAAAACATCAAAGCAGCAAACAGCGAAAACCTCGACAAAAATATCAAGAAAATATGAAAGCACCCTCGCTCACCCGGATCGATACAGCCCGGCGTTTCATCACGTCGATGGGAAAAAAGAGGAAAAAATACATAACTTTTTAGGGGCAGTCTCCGCAGTCAGCCACCCTCACCCCACCCCCAGAGGGGGAAACTCCACACGTACAACAAAAAAATATAAAAATATCGACGCGGGTCTCGCGCGTGCTACAATACTCCTCTATAAAATATCGTATCAAATTTATATAATGGGAAGTGCTTTTGTGGCACGAGGAAGGAGCAAAAAACGCTTTTGATTCGACTTGTGAATGAACATTAGGGATGTTTTGATGGATTTAGTCGGCTATGTGGCAATTCGTAGTTACTTTAGGCGTTAGTAACGGTATAGCACGTGGCTCATCTGAAATACTGTTTTTATATTAGGTAGCTCTCGCTTTTTGATGGCCTTTTTACATGAAGTGTTTTGGAAAAAGGTGTTGTTATTAAAAAACAGGGTAGAGTGACGATCTGCGAAAGGCTGCTGGTAGAAGCTGGTTGTGTCGAGCTAAGGGCAGGGTGCAATGGCGCTCATTGGGGGAAGCATATATCCAGCAGTGGACTGCTATTGACTGATGATGATGATGACGATTAAAAACAGTATATCTAAAAATTACCTTAAAATTATTTCTACACAAGCTAAACTAAAATACCTAAAAATCCAAAAATAGGGCATGACCCTCCCAAAGAAACCAGTCGGTACACGCACCAAATACCCTATATGATCTCACCCACCTATGAAGCGAGAAAACTTACGTTTCGTTACTTATTTTCTAAGTGCAGTATTAATACCGGCGTTCATTTAGACTTGAAGTTGGTATAAAGCTCAAAGCTCAAAGGTTGGCCGGAAGCCAAATAGCATCTTTGACGTAATGACTGTGCTTTTGTACATGGTGATTTGAGCAGAGTCATTTTTAGTAAGGCTTTTATATGCCACTAGATATCTAAGTACCTACCTACTAACTTTGTCTTTGTCTAACTCTAAACTTGGATAAAAACTGTTACTTATTATTCGTAAAACCTGAAAGTACATAATTTAACAAACAGCGTTGCCTGCCATCATCATCATCATTAACAAGCTATAGAAGTCCACTCCTGAACATAGGTTTCCCCCAAGGTACCTATTACACGAAGAACGGTCTTGAGCCCTCTCCATCAACCGATTACCTACCATCTTGACTATGTCATCGGTCCATTTGATGGGGGGTCTCCCTACACTTCGTCTTTCAGATCGCGGTCGCCATTCGAGAACCAGTCTATCTTAAAGTATCACCTAGGGTTGTTGTATATCATTCTGAGTTTTTAACACTATTCCAACCTTAGATGATACTTAATAGGGACGAACTCTGTGGTGCAGAGGGCGAAGGTCTAAGACGCAGAAGGTTGCAGGTTTGATTCCCGCAGTGAGATAAATGTTCATGATCTGTAAATATTTGTCTCGGGTATTGGTGTTTTCTATGTATGATATATATTTTCCAAAAAAATTATATACGCAGTTATATCAGTTATGTGCTTCCTATAGAAGGTACTATAGCACAGTATAAAGATCATACTTTAGGATGCAGTGTTATAGTGTCCAGCATTATTTATTTATTTAGCGTTAATAATATTATTTAATCTTTGGTAATGGGCAGTGAAATTACATTACAATTAAAGGAGAATGCCGAGAACACGTACCAATTGCGTCAAAACCGAACGTATCCCATAAAATTTATATATATTTTATAAATGACACTAACATTTTCTTTAGTTTTACACACTGAGGGAATAATAATCAAGTAAAAAAATATTTTTTTGATTTGGTTTCCGCCGCACGCCGCCATTAGACTGCAACAACCCATGATATATACGTTACTATGGGAACAAACATTGATGTAAAGTGTTGCTATGGCAATAACCCTCATTTTTTATTATTTTGACAGTAGAATCGACTAAAAACTTATTGGAGATTTTTTTGACGCACGCACCTTAGTCTTGGTACCGAGCGCCAGACATCAGACGGCATTCTCCTTTATTTTAATTTAAGTACATTATGTAGAATTATTAAGGTACTAGATAGAAGTACTTATTGGAGTTCTAAAAGTATTTTCCCATAAGAAATCATTTTATAATAAGTAGTTCTATCTTTGACAAACTCTATAAACGCACTTGAAAACAGCATGTTAAGTACAGCATGTTCATAAAAGACAATTAAACGGTGCTCATCATCGCTTCAGCTGATCCATTCATCATCAGTGTCAGTGTCAGGGGTCCAACGGAAGCAGCCTTCACATCGTCATCCAAACTACATTGTAATGTCGGAAAAAATGCCAACATCTGGCCATTGTCTAGCGGTCGCGGGGGTGGACTGCCAATCCTGTTATACAGGTTGTTCGATGATCATGATTGTCAACGGTTGTGTTTGCCCGTGGAATAAATGTATGTAAATTCCAACATTTTTATTTAGGGCCAGCTCTTGACCGTTGATTGGAAGCGCTTAGTCCTGTTTCCGTGGTTAAAAAGTAGCCTATGTGTTAATCCAGGTCACAAACTATGTAGGTATTCCAAGTTTCATCCAAATCCGTTAATTAGTTTTTGCGTGAAAGAGTAACAAACATTCATCCATTCATCCATACCTCCATACTCACAAACTTTCGCATTTATAATATTTTATATGTCAGTAGGAGTAGGATAGGATAGAAGGAAGTACCTAGGATTATTTGGGAAACAAACAGTATCTAACATAATATCATAAAACTATAAAAATATACAAAAACCAGTGAAGTTTCCGCCGTCATTTTGCACATTATGAGCAAACGAAATATAAAATAGGTACTCACACAAACATTTGCATTTATAATATTAAGTTTGATATTATATATATAAATACTTATTTATAAATAGGTACCTAATTGAGGAAAGTGAATTAAAACTTGGGCATAGATTTTGCGATATTATCCCTATACAGTTCTTGTAATACTCAGGTAATTTTATTTATTAGATACTTTAAAATTAAGGGAACAGCAGTATATAATCTCTATTTGAAATCCAAATTAAACTGTATTTTAAGTTTTATTTAACGCTTCATAATAAGGCTGTATAAAAATGAATCCAATTAAGTAGAAGACAATGTAAGGTATCGAAGTATTTTTTATAATAGATTGTACAACAGTTACAAATCTATAATCTTTTTAATGATTTACCTGCGCAGCAGCTGTGAATGCTGCTATTAGATAAGGGAAATCATAAAATAATTTATTTAATTAAAAAAAATCATATGGAACTTCTTACTTCTAAGTTAAAAAAAGGTAAAATTGTAGTTACTAGAAAAATCATTTATACGCTGGATGAGTGGTTAAATAGTTGGGCTTATAAAATAATAAGATCATGTACTAAACGTTTGCAATTACTCTATTTATGTGAATAAATGAATTTGTATAAAAAAAACCAGTAAATTAGTTACTCTAAACCACCCTGTATAATTTGGATACAAAATAAATAAATAGTTTGACAAAACGTCGCCACCGCACCGCACGCGCTTCAAGCATTGACATCCACTTCCATGAGTATCGGGTTTTGTCAATCGGTCGCCAGTTCAATAATACGCCTAGTTATTGAAAGAGCAACCAACGATTCACGGGTTCGACTTGAAGGGTCTTGATACTGTAAATTTTAAAGGCTATTTAGAGATCAAACCAAGAATATTTCAACCTTTCGTATTGTAAACTTAATGCAAAATTCTGTCCAACGAGAAAGAGTGCTTCTTAAAATAATGCTTTTAGCATAGTTTTACTTTAAGCTTACGAGTTACGATAGCAGCAGCCTATATTAGTCCACTGCTGGACGTAGGATTCTCCTAATAAGGGGTATATGCCCATAATCCCCACGCTGGGCATGTGGGATCACAGCTTACTTACGCCGACGCTGCTGCCCGTCGGTGGTCAGGAATTTAGATGTGCTGGAATCAGCCGGCTGCTAGAGAAAATTATTTCATGTGTCGTGACGGTAGATCATTGGTAAGCGTGTTAAATGAGAGCGCATTTTTCGTACATTTGGTCTCCCGTGAGTGGTCTATCGTTGATCTCCGATAAACGATAAAAAGTAAATAAATTATATCATGGTCTATGTGAACAGACTTTATGTGCCTGATGTATGGGCAGATAAAATAGATGATCCTCAGATCAGGCATATACCAAAGGCAAAATGGCTATGGCAAAATTGTTACGCTAATGCTACACTACGATACTTTCGATACTTTCTGAGTTTGTAGCTTTTTGGGGGACACTCTCGATGATTTAACCTTTTTTAGAACCTTTTATCATATTATCGATGGATAAACGAGGAGGGGAGCTTAGTACTTGGGTATAGCCAAGCTGGTTTGCCCTCATAGCCTATAATCCCCACCAGACGACCTACGACGTAGTGGTAGGGATTTCGGGAAAAAATCCAATAATCCCCACCAAATCAAACGGCAAATTTTAATCACTCTTTTATTCCTATACTTCGTTGTATTGAGTATGTTTATTGTAGAGGAGTTCCTTGTCTCGAGGGTAAGTCAAAGCTTACTTAGCTATGTAACCTTTTCATTGTTTTTTTTTAATTTGTCTTTCTTTCGTTTTGGTATGTTTATCTGTTTATGTGAGTATTTATACAAAAAGTTTTCCATATGCTTATGAATCTCTTCTAGTAAGAAAGATTTCTGACTGAAACAGTCAGAAATCTACATGATCTCCATCAGAATCAGGGTGAGTAAATTTAAAAAATTGAACAAGGAAAGTATTCTGATCGTAGTGAATAAATATAATTACTTTGAACTTACTATCATCACGATCAATAGCGACAAGTATTTGTGTAGATAGGTCCACGTTTAATTTATACCTTTTACTTTGTGGTTATAAGGTTTTGTTCTGAGGAAACTATTGTATCGAAGGATAAAATTATGGCATTTTGAAATTTTCCGCTTTCAATATAAAAATCTGTTGGGTCATAAACTCATCAGACAAGTATCAAAACTTTTACCCACCTACTTTAAACTTCACCAAATAACGTAGGAAACATCTTTTTATAATTTTTCTAAGACGCGCGCCATCGTCATTGAACAACGGTGGCGAATCGCAATATTCATAATATAAATTCGATATTCCATTGAAAAGAAACGTCGAATAAAAAAGCGATTTATCATATACGTCGGTCCATTCAATGCGATGGTCTTTTAGAACTTCTAAATAAACATCGTTTTTGGGATGACGTACAAAATGGTGCGTGGCGAATTTTATCTTTTTTTTTCTAAAGGTGTGTTTTCGGGACAAGGGAAGCTAATGAGTGGAGGACACCCACGCCTGATGACTTAGCGCTTTCCTTTGTAAAAGGACAATGTTTATCAATTTTGGTCTTCTGCGGCCTCGCCACTCGTGCCAAATGCAAGGCCTGTTGACGATAGAGAGACGCAGCAGGCAGGAGTGGATTTTTCACTGCAAAAAAGATTCCGACGAATTGAGAACCTCCTCCTTTTTTGATGTCGGTTAAAAATAGGTAAGTAGGTTAGATTAGAATATAAATAGAAATGAGAGTAAAATAAATAGAATTCGACGGCCTCTGTGGCGCAGTGGGCAAAGGTCCGCCTGAGACTTAGAAGGTTGCGGGTTCGATTCTCGCTGCGGGACAAATGTTTGCATGTTCTGTAGATATTTGTCTCGGTTCTGGGTATTTTCTATGTATGATATGTATGTATTTACAAAAAAAAATGTGTATTGGTTCCCGTAATACAAGCTCTGCTTAGTTTGGGGCTACATGATGCTGCGTGATTACGTCCCGCATAATTTATTATTTAATTATATATAGGTTAGGTTAGGTAGGTAGGTACTTAGCAAGTGGGTGTCGTGGGATCTACGTCATCTACCATTGTAGTAGTAGTAGGTAATCTCTTTGTAGTTCCTGTTAAGTACTCAGTGATACCTAAGTAAGTAGAGATGTGCCGACTATGACTTTGGCCGACTAGCCGATTACGTCCTGCATTATAAAAAAAAAAAAAAAAAAAAAAAAAAAAAAAGAGGCCGAGTACCTATTCGGCCGATTAGTCAGTCAAGCTTTATAATGTAAAGCTATAGTTCTAAAATCCTACTTAAGAATTATTATTTTTATAGAGTATTCTGCAATATCCGTGACGACGCGAACGACGCCTTCGAGCCTCTAGATAGAAACTTGTTTTATATACTTCGCATTTTTTTAAATTTTTTGATTTGCACGTGTCAGAAGAGTGTGTTATTTAACTAAAATGAAAGAGCTCAATTAAAATTTAATCATGTCAAAGAGAAAGTCTCCTGTCGAGTATGGTTTTTTTTTACCAATTGGACAAAACTCGTGCTAAGTTTAAGATAATTTCTCATGGTGGGCAGAGTGAAACAGCGAATACTTACAACAAATATGAACAATATCAATAAATATCGACTTCAAACCCTCAGTTACGTTTAATGAGGTTGAAAGTTTTTTTTTTATTAATTGGAATTAAGTAGGTACATACCTATTTACCTACATTTTATTTATTGAGAAATATACATACAAAGTAAGCTGCGCGCTCTTTGCCGACTAGTCGCTGTCTACGAAAGTGGCCGGGTAGTCGGCTTTACCGACTAGTCGTAATCGCTGCTGACTAGTCGGTATAGCCACATAGAACATCTCTAATACCTACCTATCCTAACATATCTTACAATAAATAGATACGTACTCACGACCTCTGTGGTGCAGTGGGCGAAGGCTCGCCTGAGGCGCGGAGATCAATACAATGTTTGAATGATCCACAGTTATTTGTCTCAGGGTCTCTGTGTGTTTTCATAGGTACCTACCTATATCAATCGTAGGTATGGATTTACAAAAAAAAACAGTCATCGTTCGGTTCCCATAATAAAAGCTCTGCTTAATTTGGGGCTACATGATGCTGTGATAGTGACCAGCATTTTGTGTTATAATTTAAAAAATACTCAGTGTAGGTACAAGTATTTGGTAGCTAAGATAGTTACTAATTACAGCTACTTTATATATTCTAGTACTAGATATTATAATATTAAGTTCCGAGCTTCTTCCTTTTCATTTCTTTTTGTAGCAGAATCATAGTAGGTACCCACTCGCGTCGAGATATTATGCCCACTCGTAGAATTTAGGCAGTTGGAAGCATCGAGGTTGGTTATTGAGTAGCAGCAATACACACCTAGATCTATGAATACACAGCATTATTTAAATAAGTTTTCTTCACTTCTTTCGCTTTCTCTGAGCGTTTGTTTATCTTAGACTTTATTTAGAGCCTCGAGGATTCTTCTCTACCCTGGTTTCATCATGCAGAGGCAAATACCTCTGGTTCTGGTTGATAGAAGGCATAGGTTGACATCAGAGGTGTTGTCGTTGATGGTACTTTGTCTTTTACGGCAAGATAGGAATTGTAGTTATGCCTTTTTCGGTCTATGTTCTTTTATACAGTATTTAGGTTCACTTCAATTATTTTTTCGATGGCTTCTGGGATAGTTACTTTGAGGTTGTGATTATGACATTAGCATGCAAGTGACCGTGACACTGACATTTCTTTCATCAAAAATCTATGACATGCCAAGTTTCGAATCTTAGAGTTGCAAGCATAGTCACTTGTTGGCTAGAACAAGCAATTTATATAGGCCAATTTCCAAGTCAACTTGACTTCAAAACAACGTAAGTGTGGAAAAATTTTGAACACTTTATTTTTTATAATATTGCATTAAAATTTCTCTTTAAATTTATCATGATAATATAAGTTTTAGTAACATTGAAATTTGAAAATAGAGAAATACAATTCACTGCGTAGCCACTTTTAAAAGGCCAGTTGGTAGCACTGAACATAAACTCGATTTGTGTGCTTCGCCGGAGAGTGACTTTCAAAAATATTTAGTTTGCTACTATTTTCCTAAAACACGTAAGTATGATCATTTACTTGTTCTAATTTATCGTGTATCTATAATAGGGCTTCGGGCACGCTGTCACGCTAAAGTTCTTTCTAAATTCTCCATTTCATAACTGCTTTTATAGATCACAATATTAAACTCATTGTATCTCTTACGTGCCCGCTTTGTAATGGTCGGCGTTCGCTCCTATTCTAAAAAGCGAAGAGTTCTTCATCCCCATACCCCGTGAAACAAACAGCAATATACATTAAAGCGATACAAAATTCTAACCAAACCTCTCACTTCCAGTGAAATGGCGACTCAGGTGGTCAATTCATACTCTGATCCATCCATGAGCTGGATGAATGCGCCTCACAGCACAGGCACCTCCATCATGGCGTGCGAGTTCAATGGCGGAGTCGTGATAGGCGCTGACTCTCGCACCACCACCGGAGCATACATCGCTAACAGAGTGACCGACAAGCTGACCAGGATCTCAGATCATATCTACTGCTGTCGGTCCGGTTCCGCTGCTGATACACAAGCCATTGCTGATATTGTGACTTACCACCTCAGTGAGTAATATTTCTATTATTATAGACCTGTCCTGGCTTCGCACGGGTTAGGGCACTTTTTTTGCACCTTGGGTTACATTACTGAAGTTTTAGTAAGGATCCCTAACCTTTTCTAGCAATGAATATAGCCTTTGTTACTCAGAGTGAATTTAGCTTTCCAATGGTGAAAGAATTTTTGAAATTGGCACAGTAGTTTTTGTGTTTATTCATTACAAACATACACACACAAAAATACAAATTTTTCCTCTTTATAATATTAGTGTAGATATATTTGTTGATATGATTAAGAAATATGAACTTATCTTTTAATAAGACTGCTGAGAGCAGTCAAAGCAGCTTCAACCATGTCAGCTAGAGAGAGAGTTTCAACCAACAGACAGGTTGTCAAGGTTCTAACCAAACTGGTCAAAATTCAGCTATACCAGATGCCAGATCAGAAAGTGAGCTATATTTTTGTAGATAATAGTGATTTGTGGTGTGCTCATACTTCTTTATATCAAAACAAAATAAAATCGTAATCAGGGGGTCAAGTGTACCATTTAACATAATTTAACTATAAATAAAACTACTTCAAAGAAACTGATTTTTAAGGGTGGTATTATTTCCTCCAATTTAAATAAAATCAAACAGGATCTTTACCTTTCCGAATGAAAAAGAAATTTCCAAATCAGTTCTTAAACAATTGAGTTATTAGGTAACAAACATAAAAAAGTCTGTAAAATATACAACCGAATTGAGAACCTCTTCCTATTTCTAATCCTCAATGCTGAGGGCTATGTGGTTATAGGTTCATACAATCTGTGTGCTAAACTGAATCCTTATCATTTCCAGATTTCCACAAGATGGAACTTGGAGAGCCTCCCATGGTTGAGACAGCTGCTTCTATATTCCGTGAGCTCTGCTACAACTACCGTGACTCTTTAGTTGCTGGTATCTTGGTTGCCGGCTGGGATAAGAAAAAAGGAGGTAAGAGCTAATGTAACATCAACCTGAAGGTTATCTACAGAAGAGGTTTTGCATTATGCTTTATGCTGGCCATAAGACTAGAAAAACAGATATCTATTGTTTTGCCAGCCTAGATTATTCATACATTCTCATCATCCTATTTTGCTTATATTATAAAAGAAAGTTTGTAAAAAAGATGTGAAATGTGAAGTTCCTCCTTCATTCCAAAACTGCTCAACGGACTCAATTTTTCTTATTATGTAGTTCTATACCAGGAATAACTTATGGGCTACACAATATCGGGGTAACCCGCAAGCGAAGCTGAGGGCGACAAATGTACACCAAAAGAAATCAAATTTTTCTTTTTTCAAATCGCCTTTCTCCATAGGCAATAAGCGGGAGGTGTGAATCCAAATTTTTTAAAAAAAAAATTTGTCTAAATTTTTTTGCGAACTTTTCGATTAACGACGATGTCAGTTCCATTGTACCTAAAATGTTAGTACAATCCAAATCCAAATTCTAAGCATGTAATAATAGCTAGGACTTGTGTATATCATACAAATCACCTCAATCATATTACTCATACCCAGTTCCTGTGAGAACTGTATAGTTGTTGTCATAACATTTTTCTTCCAGGTCAAATCTACTCCGTCCCTATCGGTGGAATGGTCCAACGCCAAGCTGTCTCCATTGGAGGATCTGGATCCACCTATGTGTATGGTTATGTTGATGCAAACTTCAAGCCTAACATGACCAAAGATGAGGCAGTCAAATTTGTCATTCATACCCTAACACTGGCTATGCTCAGAGATGGCTCCTCAGGAGGCGTGGTCAGACTCGGCGTGATTACTGAGAAGGGTGTTGAGCGCTCTTTGGTCTCGGGTGATAATCTACCTAAGTTCTATGAGGGTTGATTTAGAATTTATAATAAAGCATTTTAATTTGTACACTCGAATTTTTACTACTCTTTCATTGGTTGTGTTGTGACGCAAGACTCGAATCTTTTAACATGAAACATTTTTTTTTTTTGTTATGTCTTAAAACCCATGTTATGTTTGTCTAGACACTAGTTCTCGATAAAAACAAATAAAAGTACCTACAGAATGAGAAAAACAACCAGGCCGGGAAGGGAACAAAGTAAAAGTAACATTGGCACCTAAAAAGCGAGCGCACGCGCACAATGCTAGCGTAGCGACACAAACCCGTCAGGTGAGGTTAAGCGTGTGTGCGTGCACCCAAGTTACAAAGAAAGCGAGCGCACGCGCACAACGCTAGCATGATTGGGCCTAAGCTTAAAAAATCTAGCCATCGATCTAATTTATTCCTATCGGTCACCCTGCTCTACTCTAGTAGCAGTTGGGAGAAAAAAGTTCACTCTGTCCGCCATTTTGCAATGGGGCCGGGCACTAACTAAATAGAACAATTTTTGTTAGGGCTCTAGGCGCGCCCTAACTAGGCAATATAAAATGCAGGTTGTTTTGCACATTTGTTTTATTTTAATTATTTTATCCTTATCCAATTTTAGGTAAATTATTTTCTCACACTACTTATAAGAGTTGGTTCCTGAGGTCTCAGGTTGCACACCGATAAGCACGGGTCCTGTTTTACAAACTTTGACAGCTGGTCAATTGACATTCTTTGAATTTAATATCAAAGCTCTAAAATAAAGGTCCAGTGCCGACCATTTCGGTGTGCAACTGAGTAGTAAATGAGCCCACACCCACCCCACCATTATTGTTATAGTAAAATTAATTTAGAAAACAAACAATGGAATAAATACATTTCATTTATTGTGTACATTAAACTACATACATTATTTACATTTTAACTTATAAAGCATTGTTGTTTATAATCCTTCTATTAATAATAGATTATTATTACAATGATCTTTTTACATCAAGCAGTGTTGTGCAGTTTAATAATTTATCAAGCTTATTTAATAAACACCCATTATTAAAAATACAAGATATTATGCACAGTTATTGTTGATTCAATTAATAGAAGAAGAAACATTTTGAACTGAGTCCAGTCATGATTTTTGAATCAAGATAAATCAGCTTTGGCTGATAGTAATAAAAAAGCAATCATATCATCCTAAGGAAAACGTAAAGCAAGAAAGACACTGAACAAACTATTGATACAATCTACTAATATTGATAATAATATTAATATATTTTAGCAAATATGAGATACTAGATGAGTACACCCGCATCTCAGATATACGAAAAAATGCTCACGGGCATGAACAAACTATTGATACGATCTACTAATATTGATAATAATATTAATGTATTTTACCAAATATGAGATACTAGATGAGTACACATTTCCGCATCTAAGATATAAGAGAAAATGCTCACGCGCATGAACAAACTATTGATACGATCTACTAAGATTGATGATAATATTAATGTATTTTAGCAAATATTATACTAGTTGAGTACACATTTCCGCATCTAAGATATAAGAGAAAATGCTCACGCGCATGAACAAACTATTGATACGATCTACTAAGATTGATGATAATATTAATGTATTTTAGCAAATATTATACTAGATGAGTACACATTTCCGCATCTAAGATATAAGAGAAAAAGCTCACGCGCATGAACAAACTATTGATACGATCTACTAAGATTGATGATAATATTAATGTATTTTAGCAAATATTATACTAGTTGAGTACACATTTCCGCATCTAAGATATAAGAGAAAATGCTCACGCGCATGAACAAACTATTGATACGATCTACTAAGATTGATGATAATATTAATGTATTTTAGCAAATATTATACTAGTTGAGTACACATTTCCGCATCTAAGATATAAGAGAAAATGCTCACGCGCATGAACAAACTATTGATACGATCTACTAAGATTGATGATAATATTAATGTATTTTAGCAAATATTATACTAGATGAGTACACATTTCCGCATCTAAGATATAAGAGAAAATGCTCACGCGCATGAACAAACTATTGATACGATCTACTAATATTGATAATAATCTTAATGTATTTTAGCAAATATGAGATACTAGATGAGTACACATTTCCGCATCTAAGATATAAGAGAAAATGCTCACGCGCATGAACAAACTATTGATACGATCTACTAAGATTGATGATAATATTAATTTATTTTAGCAAATATGAGATACTAGATGAGTACACATTTCCACATCTAAGATATAAGAGAAAATGCTCACGCGCATGAACAAACTATTGATACAATCTATTAATATTGATAATAATATAATGTATTTTAGCAAATATGAGATACTAGATGAGTACACATTTCTGCATCTAAGATATAAGAGAAAATGCTCATGCGCATGAACAAACTATTGATACGATCTACTAATATTAATGTATTTTAGCAAATATGAGATACTAGATGAGTACACATTTCCGCATCTAAGATATAAGAGAAAATGCTCACGCGCATGAACAAACTATTGATACGATCTACTAAGATTGATGATAATATTAATGTATTTTAGCAAATATTATACTAGATGAGTACACATTTCCGCATCTAAGATATAAGAGAAAATGCTCACGCGCATGAACAAACTATTGATACGATCTACTAATATTGATAATAATCTTAATGTATTTTAGCAAATATGAGATACTAGATGAGTACACATTTCCGCATCTAAGATATAAGAGAAAATGCTCACGCGCATGAACAAACTATTGATACGATCTACTAAGATTGATGATAATATTAATTTATTTTAGCAAATATGAGATACTAGATGAGTACACATTTCCACATCTAAGATATAAGAGAAAATGCTCACGCGCATGAACAAACTATTGATACAATCTATTAATATTGATAATAATATAATGTATTTTAGCAAATATGAGATACTAGATGAGTACACATTTCTGCATCTAAGATATAAGAGAAAATGCTCATGCGCATGAACAAACTATTGATACGATCTACTAATATTAATGTATTTTAGCAAATATGAGATACTAGATGAGTACACATTTCCACATCTAAGATATAAGAGAAAATGCTCACGCGCATAATCATTTCGCCAAACTGCGTCGAGCATTTACAAGAAAGTTAAGATATGGTTGTATTTTGACTGAAGTTATTATTAAGCTGGGTACGGATAGCGCGTATCTTGGAACGCCATGTCTGTACTTGCAGCTACGCGTACACTTTGGGGAACGGCTCGCGAAGCACGCGCTTACATGTACGCGTGCCACGCGAGCCGTGATCAATCGGTTTCGGCTCGCGTACCGCTATGGATCGATTGACCTCGCGTTCAGGTTCGCGGCGGTCCACATTAACTGTACGCGTGTCCGATATACGCGTACCCAGCGAACTACGACTAGGCATATACAGGAACGCGCTATCCGTACCCAGCTTTATAGTCAGTACATACATTTGACATCCCCTGTGTCGCAGTGGGTGATTGTTGACTAATGTACGATTCACACTTACCGGCGCCTGTCGGACAGCATCGTAGAGCATTTTATAACATGCTAAAGGAAATTGAAACATCCATAAAGCAGTTAAGTTCCTTATTTTCATGCAATTTACGCAGCTTTGAGCTTTGTCAAAAACTGACTTAAATAGATCCGTAAGTAGATAATAGTGTCGATTCTGTTGTTCACTTTTCTAAACTCAACTAAATTTGGCAGCTTTAAAGTTATAGCTATCGTTGTCATTTACACCTAAAAGAAAGGTACAGTATCACTTTTAGGGATGTCAAATTAAGTTTAGTTTAGGAAAATGCACAACAGAATCGACATCATTGCATGCAAATAAGGAACTTAACTGCTTTGTGGATGTTTCGATTTCCTCTAACATGTTTTAAAATGCGCTTCGATGCTCTCCGAAGCGCGCCGGTAGGTGAGAAATGCCTTTTTATTGTTAGGCGTGTTTGCGCCCATGTTCGGGCCAGGCACGCATGCGTGCTGCGGGACAAATGTTTGCGTCATATTCTGCAAATATTTGTGCCGCATCTGGGTATTTTCTATGTATGACCTGACTGACAGACGTTGTCCTGTCAAGATTCTAATGTTCGTACACAACTCCCATATAATGCACTTTGTTTTTCCCATATTTTTCCCGTCTGGTATATTTATAATTTTCTTTTTCCTAAACCAATTCAAATAGGTCGAGCCATTTTCTAGCCTTTACGAGATAATAGATGTGTATTTACAATAAAAAGGTTATTTAAGTAGTATATCAATTTAAGAAGTATAGGCGAAGGCAACAGAGTACATTATTAGCAGATCCAGTATTATAACAACCTATGCATACTGGTTGGTGTTATCACAAGCCAATGTGACCTGAACCACCACCTAGTAAAGACAGGAGCTACGTACAGCGGCACCTGTCGCGGCTATTTTTAAGATGAACAAACAGTGGAGGATGACATATCCTACACTGCACTGCCACAAACGAAGCCAGAGCAAAATCCGTGTTACAAAAGCTGCTTGATCAAAACTCACAGACACAGGCAGCGTCGGGAATTCTAGGGCAATGTCGCCACCAACACAGAGTCCTTCTCCGTTACTTTAAGGAGTTGGGCTGGCTGGGGTCGGGTTAGCAGGGGGCAATGCACAATACACCCCAATGTGGGAAGTCAGTGCAAAACTTTCTCCCCGCACCTCAAATTAGAATTAGAATGTAATAAACTTAATGAGGCTATAGAGTCACATACAATTTAGGGCTAATCACCGCTGCTGAAATGTACCTTTAAATTATGGTTATAATCTATGTTACATTAATTTAACCTGTCTGCCCATATTCTTGCAGAGTATACGTTTACGCGCGGGTACGCGAATACACGGCAACAACACTCGCACCGACTTCACAGGTTTGCCTTTGCCTTTGGGCTCGTTGCTTACTTCACTCACAACTTCGCTGTTATCTTCACGCGACTCCGCGTGAAGAGCCTCCGGTTATGTGATCACACCGAGCTCCTCCATGGTGTCGAGATCGCGCAGTAGCATCTGCACTGTTTGCTTGATGCGCGGGTAGTGTTCCGCTGTCTCATAATTTTCGCCGAATGATGGATCTTGGGATTCCAACTCTGGAGATATATTTCGAAAAATGTTAGGTCTAAAACTACAATCAAAAACACCAAACTTAAAGACTAAGAAGCTTTCTGTTTGGCGTTTGGCGAAGCAACACGTCTGCGGAGTTCTGCTGTGTGCCGTAGGCGGACAGCGAGTCGATAATTACCTGATGATGCTTTATGGGCAAGGCGAAACCTTGTCGAATTTATGTGAAACTCGTCATGGATGTCAGCGGAATTTGTACTAAATATTTGTCTTTTGAATATCCTCTTGTAACATAACATTCTGGCAAATAAACGTATCTTCATTTTCTTTTACCTTCAGAGGGTAAAATCCGTAGTGAGTAATGTATTTACCTGCAACCTGCGCCTCTACAGAGTCCAATCTGGAGTCGATAATTGCCTGGCACCGCAGAATGTGCTTCAGCAGTCGCTCGCGACACACTTCGTTGTCGATGGGCGCCTCGGGCTGCGGTATCGGCGCAATCTGCCCTGGCCATTCCGAAGCCGCTTCTGATTACAATAAAATAAGTGAATAGTATGTTGTTTTGAATAGTATTTTAAGATGAACTATTTTCTCATTACTGTAGACCTGTGAATGCCTTATATGGGTCAACGTTGAATTTTTTGTTGTTATAACAAAGTATTGATCGTAGGTTACGAGAAAAATGAAGTTACTTTTGTCGAGTATAAAATATATTAAAGCTCAGCTGAAAATCATACAGCAAATGCTCTTCAGCTTCACGCGTTGCGTATTTTTTATTGTACAAATAAATATAAATAAATAATACGGGACGTAATCACACAGCATCATGTAGCCCCAAACTAAGCAGAACTTGTATTATGGGAACCACATGATTGATATACTACACATATTTTTTTTTGTAAATACATACATAACATACATAAAAAACACCCAGACCCGAAACAAATATCTACAGAACATGCAAACATTTGTCCCGCAGCGGGAATCGAACCCGCAACCTTCTGCGTCTCAGGCAGATCTTCGCCCACTGCGCCACAGAGGCCGTCGATTGTTTAACTATTGCTCGCGGTTTCACTCGCGTTGAAGTATTTTAATGACCATTTTCTGGATGAAAAGAACCCTTTTTTTGTACCTCTTACAAGGTTTATGCGAAGTTTCATGATGATTGGTTGAGTAGTTATGATATAAGCGTAACAAACACTTTCGCATTTTAATACATATTAGGTATCCTGAGAATGATGGTACATATTACAAAGTCTGCGTTGAGGTGTAAGAGCTGATATGCTGCTATGGTAAGTAGGCACGCTATGTTCTGCATTCCTGCTCCATCATAAGCTGCCCCTACCTTTCGTCATACATATTATTACTAAACCGAATAAAATGGGTGTACAGGGTTCCAACCCCTATCTTCGGAACCCAAGCCAACCCCACCTGCACGTGGTGCACCTGCTAAACAACGAACGGGGCTCTGGCGGCCGGCTGATTGCGGCATAGCACAGCCTACATCGGCACAGCTAAATCCCCTGGCCACAAACGGGCAGCAGCGTCGGTGGTGCGAGAAGCTGTGCCCTGCGATCCCCAACCCGCATGCCCAGCGTGGGGATTATGGGTATATCCCCCTTTATTAGGGGAGGCCTATGTCCAGCAGTGGACTGATATAGGCTGATGTGGTGTGGTGGTGGAATAAAATGACAATGAGATGTTTACCTTGCACGGACTTGGCTAGTCGCTCCAACTCCGAGGTGCTGATCGGCAGTTCCAGTGAGGCGGCGCTCGGGCTCGACAGCAGCCCGCTCAGCAACGCCTGCGAGCCCAAATGCACGTCACGCTGAGAGTATCTGGAAGAGAACCAATAATATCTGAAAAATTTTACTCTACATAGAAAACCATTGCGATCCCCAACCCGCATGCCCAGCGTGGGGATTATGGGTATATCCCCCTTTATTAGGAGAGGCCTATGTCCAGCAGTGGACTGATATAGGCTTATGTGGATGGATGGATGGATAGAAAACTAGTAATGATAAGCATTTTTCAATTTTACTCATTGGATAAGCTGAATAAGATGGCAATTGAAGAAAAGACCTTAATCAGAACAAAGTTAAGCTTTAAGTAACTTAAGACCGGCCGCCAGAGCTCCGTGTTTAATTTATAAACTTTATTGTATAGATGATATTCATTTCAATATCGCACTCTGAATAATATATGTAAATCATTCAATGAAAAAAAAAAGGGAAAGCACTAATTGCCAAAACACATTCACACGTTTATACACGCAAAATGATGTACAGTGGCGAGCTGATTGAGCTCGTTTTCAAATATGCAGGACACGAAAAGACTAAGGCAAAGGTCTTACTATGAAGCGTGACGACCTACGCATACTGGTTGGTGGTGTGTGTACTGTGACCTGAAACACCATCTAGTAAAGTCAGGAGCTACGGACAGCAGCACCTGTCGCGGCTACTTTCAAGCTGAAGAATTATTATATATTTATATTGTAGTGCCTCTACGAGGCTCATGTTGCGGACCTCGATAATTATAAGAACTAAATGTACCTACCACATGAAACAATAAAAATTATGATTATGATTAAGATTAGTGAAGCATGTCATCTTACACTGCACTGCCACAAACAAAATCTGCACAGAACAAAATCTGGGTTACGAAAACTGATTGATCAAAGCTCACGAGCGCAGGTAGCGAGAATTCCAGCAATCAGCAACAAAGAGCAATGTTGACACAACCCAAAGTCCTTCGTTACTTTAAGGAGTTGGGCTGGCTGGGGTCAGGTTAGCAGGGGGCAATATAAACCCTAATGGGGGACATCGGTGCAGAGCTTTATCCCCTCTTCAAATTAGAATTAGAATTAGGTCTTACTTCCTCAGACACAATCCAAACAAGCTGAACGTGAACAAACTGAAAATATAATTATAAACCTCACCTATCGCTATCCGGGTCATCCTCGCTAGCGCCTCTCATATCCATCAGATTTGGATCATCTGGCTTCATAGGCAGGTTCTCTTTATCCATGCCGTTGATCATGATGCTGAGGTCAGAGTAGTCAGAGTTCATTTTGTATGGCACCTCCGCTTGCTCCCAGTCCTTAGCCCAGAGATACAGCTTCGGATGATCTTTCTTACTGAAAAGCAATAATCATATTCGTTAGGATAGACTTAGATCGATTCACACACATCGGTGAAGTTGCAGTTCCGGCAACGTGTCCGCTCAGTTCAGTATCAGTGCTAGTGTTGCATCAGTGATTTAATTCACACCATGTTAGTACTCAGTAACGACTACTTCCGTGATTGCCGGTGTCGTCACTGTCACTGACAAGTGGGGATGCTTCATATAGAATGTATGGAAGAATATTTCGCACTGTGCCGGAACTGATGTGTGTGAATCGACCCTTATCAGAAAAACATGTTGACATTTGATAAAAGATTACATCTGATGTTGATGGCCAACTCTAGGGTCACCGAGTGAATTTTTTACAAAGTGTGTACTTTTTGTCGAAGGGCGCAGTGTAGCCATGTAGCCGCGACTTTATGGCGGCATACGACGGTCGATGACACATACACACGCCAGCCTATATCAGTCCACTGCTGGACAAAGGCGTCCTCTAATAAAGGGGATATGTCCATAATCCCCACGCTTGGGCATGCGGATTGAGGAGGGCACTGCTTCTCGCACCGCCGATACTGCTACCCGTCAGCGGTTAGGAAATTTAGCTGTTCCGGTGTTAGGCTGCGCTATGCCGAAATCAGCCGACCGCCAGAGCCCTGTTTGTTTTACAGAAGGGTGCACGGGCAGGTGACGTTGGCTTGGGTTGAGATGGTGGTTGGAACCCCTAACACCGCGTACAGAGCTAATCAAACAAATCAACTGGCACCATAGCTCAGTTGGTAGTAACTCTGCCTTCTGAGCTGTAGGTCGCGGGTTCGATTCCCGCCCAGGACAAACATTTGTATGGTGAACAATGATATTTTTTCTGTGTCTGGGTGTTTTATAAGTATGTATGTTTATCAGTCTCTGGTACCCATAGTACAGGTACAGCCTAGTTTGGGATCATTTGACAGTGTGTTAGATGTACATTTAATTAAGTAACACAATACTCACGTAGCCACATAGGATTTGACCTTGAACGCGTGCATAGAGTCAAATACCCTGAGGAGATTGCCGGCGAGTTCGTGCGACCGGCGGAGAGACTCGTCAACCTTCGCACCAGGAAGCAGGCCTTCGTAAAGTCGATCCTGGTCGTGTAGAAACCGCTTCGAGCGTCGCCCGCGGCGGGGGTTCAGACAGATGCTGCAAGTGTACTTCTCTGGCACCTGGTGACAAGACAAACAGTTAGAATGTTGACTATCTCTGTGGCGCAGTGGGCCAAGGCACGCCTAAGGCACAGAAGGTTGCGGGTACCTGTCACCAGACAAATAATATTTGTCTTGGGTCTGGGTGTTTTCTATTTTTTAATATATATTTATTTACAAAAAAATGAATTTAAGTAGTGTTGTGGTCCATAATAATGTAAAATGGGTCAATACCAACTATCAACATACTCAAAAAAAAAAGACCGGAGTATTCTTTAAAAATCAAATATGATTCTTAAATTCACGCACATTCTGCTTGAACACAGCTGACACCATCCAAAAATCTATTGAATATTTAGGTATATTCTGTTTTGACTAGGCTAGGTTTTGTTTTCGTCTTTAGAAGATTTAATGCGACGGAAAAAATATTTCAAGGCAATAACCGGTTCGGCCACCGGCTCCGCAACCTCCCAATTCTTCCTCACTCCCCAGGATCAATCTTCTCGTTGTACTGGGCATAAAATTTTTCGCAATACCTTTCTTTCCGAAAACACAATTGGCGAAGTAAAATCACATAAACTGCGCTGGCTCCATGTGCTACGGAGGAGGATTGGGCAGTAAAACGGGCTTTTCTGGGGGTGGCGGTCGGCCGACAACCAGTCGGGCGACCCAGAAACCGGTGGAAGAACGAAGTCGAAGATGACCTTGGCTTTCATCAAGTGATTGACGGATTGGAGAGAGGCAGCACAGGACAGAGGCCGGTGGCGTTGTATCGGACAAAACCTTCGGGGTTCGGGCTTCGGGGTCGATGCGCAGTAAACTAAGTAGTAATATAATAACCAGGCAAACTAACCTCAGATTCCTTCTGAATGTTGTGGCAGAGTGCGTGTTGCCAACAGAGGCACAGCTCACACTGCACCATCAGTCCATCCTCTTCGCGGAAGCCGCAGTGACAGTTGATTATCTCCTCGCGCCTCATGTGGACTATCTTGATGCGTTGCCCAGCTGAAGGGAGTAAAATTCAATCAATTAATACATTTCGTCTACATAACTATTATAGTTTATACTTCATCATCATCATCATAATCATCATCATCAGCCTATAGCAGTCCACTGCTGGACATAGGCCTCCTCTAATGAGCGCCATTGCGCCCTGTCCTGAGCTCGACGCATCCAGCCTCTACCAGCAGCATTTCGCAGATCGTCACTCCACCTGGCCGGAGGGCATCCTACACTACGTTTGCCGAGCCGCGGTCTCCACTCAAGAACTCGTTTACCCCAACGGTTATTGGTATCTTCGGCAGATATGGCCAGCCCACTGCCACTTTAGCTTGCTAATTTTCTGAGCTATGTTAACAACTATACTACTGTCTATGTGTAGTTTATGCTTGTATACCAGATATTGTTAAAAAGAATAATCACAATTGCTTTCCAGAAAACAGTACACCTAGTACGAGTAGCACACTCATAGTTTTAGTTTTCAAACTTATTTTTTGTATTACTTTATTGGCAATTACTAAACAGCTTTTAAAAAGAAACTGATTGTACAATGTAGGTAATGTAATCTTCTTACAGATTGCAATGTTTATCACTCAAAACAAAAAACTGTAGACAACGACCTTTTTTTTAAGGTATTTGAAAATGGAACAAGCACATGTCCCATCTAATGTTAAGTGGTAACCATTACCACAAAGCATTGCAACATAGATCACGTGTTTTCGGAACGTGCTCTACGAAGCAACGCCCTGCGTACATCTCTACTTGAGGCATGAAAATGTAAAGCCTCTTGTGCCAGTAATTTAACCAAAAAAATACTTTATAATCGAGCTCGAATACGTGAACTATGACAGTTTTCGTATTGAACAACTCGTGCTTGGGGTAAAGTTTATAATTTAAAAAACTAATACGAATAATCAGTGTCACTGAAATGGGATTCAGGATCGGTCCATTGTTAAATCCTTCCGATCATACCACGGTGGAATAATATAAATACTATGTAGCATTTATGTTGTCTCTTAGGTCTTATGGCTTGATTTACAAATTGGTAGACAGATACTTACTTTCCGTGACAGTATACAAAGAAGGATCCATCTGGTCGTCCATTTGATCAGAGGACATCAACAGTCCAGTCTTAGGATCAACCATTTTTGACTCATCGGGCGTGCCGGAGCGCGGGAAACTCGACCTTGTGTCAACCTCATCAGAGTTCATGGCGAACCATTCTTCATCCTCGCTTATATTCTTCGAGAAAGCCGCAAAGGACTTCTGCTTCTTATCACCTTTCTTCTTTTTGTCAAGCGGTTTGGTTACAGTGTGAGTCGAGATCGCAGTTTCAAAGTCCTGGATATCAGTATCTGGTGCGTTTTCAAAGTTTTCATAATCATCGTCTTGCAATGAATCTGGTAAAGATTCCTCCGGTTCTAATCTTCTGACAGGCAGCAGTACTTTCGGTCGTTTGACTGGTTTGTTTAGCGCGTTGCGTAGTTTTGGCGAGTCTTGGCTGCGTGGTATTTTGGGGCCTTCGTATTTGGTGGGAGTATGTGGCATAGCATGCGGCATGTCGATGTCAGCGTCTTTGTAATATTCGTGCTTGGGTTCCTCGCGTTTCGGTGGTTTGTTCATTTTGACCTTGATGGCTTTGTTGTCAGCCAGGGCGATTTCAGCTGCAGTAGGCTTGGACCGAGCGGCCGCTAGGTCCAATACTTTGGGAGTAGCTCCCATCATCTTGCGAAGTTCCCTGTGGTAATGTTTGATGTGCATTTGTAGCAATGTGTTGTTTCTGAAGTTTTTAAAGCAGCCTTCAGCGGGACAACGTAGAAGGTTCTCGATCATTTGTACTTTTAGCGAGCCGACCCATACTGAAAAGAAATTCATGCTTTAGCGATTTTAATATAATTGTGTTTGTGGTGTTTGGAATTGCCCCTGATTACCCCTGTATGGTGAGCTCAATAGCTTTACGTACTGAGGAACATCATAAGTTATTCATAAGGAGCAAAAAGTTGCTTTTGCCGTCTTCCTTCTACATATGAGTTAGTGGCCAACACTGGTATCGGAGTTTTAGGCCACCCGAACTCCTCGGACATGACTTAACGCCTGAAAAACCGGGGCCAAAATCTTAACGTGCCTTCTGAAGCACGGAAGCCTTAGTATTGGTACTTGTAACTTTTACAGTGTAAATGAGCCTTTAAAACAATAGATACTCACCATAACCATCTTCTAGCGCTGGTAGCACGGGTGGTTCTGCTTCCGCTGGCATCAAAGATGACTCGCTTTCTGGATCGACTAATTGCGAATTGTACTGCAAATAGAACACATGTTAAAATTTCAACTCTCTACCTATCACGGTTTATAAGATACAGCCCGTTGACAGACAGATGGACGGACAGCGAAGGCTTGGTATGAGAATAGGGTTCCATTACGTACCCGAAGGGTGCCCTTCGGGTACGAAACTCTAGAAAATGCAGAT
This sequence comes from Horisme vitalbata, assembly GCA_951804965.1. Lineage (NCBI taxonomy): Eukaryota > Metazoa > Arthropoda > Insecta > Lepidoptera > Geometridae > Horisme > Horisme vitalbata. The sequence continues at coordinate 6,064,911 of OX638096.1, forward strand.
ACTAAAAAAAAAAAATAGAAAAGGGCAGAGCAATGTCTTGTACCATACCGACTATCTATGTGACAGAAATAAATAAATCATACTTACTGTATGCATTCTACGCTGCAACTTAAGCTTGATAGGTCGCTTCTTAACCTTGTCCTTCACTGGCCCCACCGCCCTTCTCTTAAGGCTCAAATTCTTTCGCTTCACCAACGGCGACAAGCTGCTTTTGCTGTCAGCAGGTAGGATAGTCTCCGGACCTTCCGTTATTCCATCGGGAGTGTTCATGATCCAGCCCATTTTGCGGGCAAGCTTTAAATGTACACCGAAATCCATAAGGGCGTGTTCATAAGCCTTCGTTGATTCGTCCGCTGTTTCCATGAAATTACGCATGTCCGTTTTCGTGTGGAATCGCCGGTTTGTAGGGCTGGTAATTAAATAATAACACTAATCACTACATATTATAAAACAAAGTCGCTTTCCGCTGTGTCTAAATAGATATTTTTTATAGATATTTATTTATTGTAAACTTTTAACAAAACTCTGGTTAGTAATGCCTTAAAACCTATGTTAGGTTTGTCTAGACAACCTGTCCCAATGTATGCTTAGATTTTTAAAACTACGCAACGGATTTTGATGCGGTTTTTTTTTATAGATGGAATGATTCAAGAAGGTTTAAAGGTATAATTTGCACCCGTGCGAAGCCGGGGCGGGCCTCTAGTATTATATAAACTAGCTTCCGCACGCGCCTTCGCTCGCGTGGCTACATAATACATAAGCTGCTTTAATTTATGTGTTAATCCAGGTCATAAACGATGTATATTGAAAGTTACATCCAAGCCAACCAGACGACCTTTGTAGTGCAGTGGACGAAGGCCCGCCTGAAGCCCAGAAGGTTGCGGGTTTGATTCCCACTGCGGGACAAATGCACGTATTTTCTGCAAATATTTGTCTCGGGTCTGGGTGTTTTCTATGTATGATAGGTATTCACAAAAAATGTTTATACATACACGTAGTTTATCAGTCATGAGGTTCCAATAATACTAGTTTGGGGCTATATAATGCAGTGTGATAGTGTCCAGTATTATTTAGATAAAACTTAGAATAAACATAGTTTGTTTTGTGATCTGCATTAGGACTTAGGCTATTTTTATCCCGGTAAGTACCACGCAAGTGTGCGGAGGCATCACGGGCTCAAGTAGTTGACTCTACTAACAAGTGTATTAACTGTTTTGGATCTTTAGTTTTCATGGTTATTTTTAGTGAAGGCCTTAGCTACTTATTACCTTGGGGCATATTATTAAAATAGCTTTGTATGTCATTACCTTACTAGAACAACATCCCATTTCCCAGCAGAGTGACCAACACTTCTGCGCACCATGTGCTTTGTCCAACCTGCTGGCAGTCTTTTGTCTACCACCTGTAAGGAACAACACCATAATCATAAAATGAGTAATTTCTCGTTAAGCCGTAAACCTATGGAGAATAGGTCCATCGGATATCGACCTTTTAATTTAAAATATACTATTTTTTTTATTGCATCGGCCATGAGCTGACACTGTGAATTTTAGCTAATGGACGTTCATCATAGGAATCTTTGAGAGGGAAGCCAATGTGAAGGCCATTGATGTTGAAGATGAATGACGATCAATCTACTGGGGATCAATGTAATTTTCAAGAGCCCTATTACTGAAACTGACCATTACTAAATAAACACAATATAAGTACAAAACGAGGCTCTGGCGACCGGCTGATTGCGGCATAGCGTATCCTTACACCAGTACAGCTAAGGTCCCTGACCGCTGACAGGCATCGCCAGGCGGTGCCAGAATCTGTGTCCTGCGATTCCCAACCCTCATGCCCAGCGTATGCTATCCTTTATCTTATAACGGGAGGCCTAGTGAGTACATAATACCGAAAAACACGCGCACCCTCCATACATTTCAGTTGCTAGTTTCAATGTCCATTTGTTAAACATACCTCGACGCTGCGGCGAGGCAGTGCCGGCTTGCCGCTCAGGTCTGGTTTCCCATCAGCCTCCATCTCGCTAACCTTGCCGACAGGCTGACCGTTCACCCAACGACACGCCCACTCGTTCGGCAATAGACTACTCTCTGGCAATGGTATGACTCCGGTAGCCTGAAATACGTTATCCTATTAAAAACCCTTATTTATGACAGGTTAGGTTAGGACAATATAGATAACAACCAGAAGGCCTAAGCGATGTAATGGCAAGCAAGGGACACTTAACGAAAAGTAGCATAGTAGCAAAACCAAAGAACACCAATCATGGCATTTAGCACAGAAATAGCAGCACGTATTGCGGTGCTATCAGACGCATAAATAATTTTTAAATTAAAATAAATCAGATTGATAATGATTTTTTTACATAAATAATAATTAAACAAACCAATTTACATTCTACAATACCAATTACTCAGCCAAACAAAACATACAACGTAACACAACTTCAATATTACCTACTCTCAATTACTTTAAGTGCCTCTTAAACCTAACTTACTTATTTCAGCGTAACAAATTACCCACCTACTTAAAAAATACAAGTAATTGCGAGTTGTTCACATAACTACAGTAGTTAGAATCGAAAGCTTAAGACCGGATGTTTTTTGCATGTAATGTCAGTGGTGGCATTGCATTTAAAAAGCATTGTTGCCCATTGGAACATTCAATTTCAGTGCTGGCATGTCAGCTTGTCGATTCCAGCGACTATGGTAATGTGATTGATGAAGATTATAAAATAAATAAATAAAATAAATAATGCAGGACGTAATCACACAGCATCATGTAGCCCCACACTAAGCAGAGCTTGTATTATGGGAACCACATGATTGGTGTATTACACATAATTTTTTTTTGTAAATACATACATATCATACATTATCAACAGTATTAACTGGGCTATAACGGGCCATTCAAGTATTACGTAAGCACTATAGGTGGGAGGGGTCTTTGCTTTGCTTATTTTTGATGACATGGGGGAAGGGGGGTCTAGATGGTGATTATATGTCAACAGTTGTTATTTAGTTTTTTTACACTTAAATAATTATTACATGCGTTAACATCCTCTATCCTAAGCATATCTGATTTCTAGAATTATAACTGCTGCTGAATTGATTATGAATTAAATTAAAAAACCAGAAATAATAAAATAAATATGCACATAGGTACCAATGTTACGCATTGGGTAAGAGCTTTGCTTACTTTTGCTGACAAGGGAAAGAGCGGGGTTAAAAATTGTTATAAATCTGTTTACGTAATACTTGAACGGCCTCTTAGCTCAATTGGTAGTGGCTTTGCCTACAGTCCCTTAGATCGCGGGTTCGATCCTGCCCAGAACAAACACATGTTTGTTCCGTGTCTATGTTCAATAGTAGTTTTCATTCTCTGGTAAGCCCTGCCTATTGACTATGAATATGACGTCCCATACTTATTGTTATAATGTGTGCAGTAAAATATTTTCTACTTGATATATTCTTACCTGCTTCTCTCGCTCAATTTCAAGCATCATCTGCCTCATTTTAGCTTTCATCTCGAATAGTTCCGTCTTAACCTTATCCACCTCTTTCCATTTCTTATTGAGAAGCTTCTTTTTCTTTTGCTCTTTTTTCACCTTCTTCGGCTTCTTTACAAAGTCTTTTATCCTTAGTTTTTTAGGTTTTTTTAGAACAGTTCCAGTGAAAGGTTCGGATGGATCGTCATCTGGTGGATCGGCATCTAGCGGGGCGTCGATGTCGACCAGAATAGGTTGCGAGTCGATATCCAAACGCGGCGATTCAGGGCCCATTTCTATATCAGATTTAGTTGAGTCATCGTCCGGTACTATTCTTTCGAAGTCAGCTTCCGATGTGTCAATTAAACTTGGCGATGGTAAGTCCACCACCGAAACTTCGATATCTGTGGTTGACGTGTCTGCCTCCTGGTTTTCACTTGTTTCATCAATGATTTGTGCGCCAGCATCTGGTTTTCCTATTTCAATAGCTTGTGTCGTTGCATCGGTAATTGGTCTTGGTGGATCTGCGACTAAAACTTTCGGACTGTCAACCTCTATTTTTAGAATATCTAAATCTGATTTTGGACTGACAAACTCTGGTTTCGGACTATCGACCTCTGGTTTCGGACTAACATGCTCTAGCTTCGGACAGGAAAGCTCTGGTTGTAGAGGGGCATGTTCTGGTTTCGGAGAGGTAACACCTGGTTTTGGTGATTCCTTTTCTAGTTTCACGTCAATACGTGGTTTCGGTGTATTCATTCTAATAAATTTAGGTGAATTGGATGCTATGTCAATTTCCTCTTTCAATCCACCTTCCAATTTGCTTATAGCTTCTTTCATTTTATCCATTACTTCTTCATGCATTACTTGGTCTGGTCTATCAAATCTTTCCAATTTATCTTCATCCTCAACCTATATTTGTATAAATACGGAAGAATATAAATAACTAAAACGAAGAAAATGGATATTCCTAGATGATATCTTTTATAAGCAAAAAAAAAAGTTTCTATAACAAATAATAATAATAATTCTACACCTACATTCAAAAATTTACGACAACATCAACGCTTTTGCAACAAAATAAATAAAACAACTGCTACTAAGGTAAGCTACGTCAATATCTATTTCACAAACAACAACCAAACACAATAATTATTAATCAAATTATTTATTGTATGTCTAGTCAAGTTCTTTCTTAAGCCGCGTTGACACGATCAGAGCCAGCTCGGACCGAGTGAACTCGCATACCAACTCGGACGCAACTCGGATTGTAGCAACCTCTAATCCGAGCCCACTCGGACGACGGCGTCCGATCTAAGTAGACTCGGATCGTGTTCTACTCATCCGAGCTAGCTCGTATACGAGCTGGAAAACAAAATGGCAGCTAATGACAACAACCAAATCAAACAGTCCAAATTAATTTCCTTTTGCAAGATGCCTTATCTCTTTCCCGTCTTAGCTGCTCTATCAGCAAGTCTGCGACAATTCCGATACAATTTCGCACAAAATCCGTCATTTTTCCATGTTGACTCATAAAAATAATTCAAAGAATGACGAAAATAATCCGAGTTAACCCTTTGACGTAAATGGGACACCCTTGTCCCTGATTTATATTAAAACTCTTTTCACTACAATATGCCAAACTTCTTTGTAATTGGAAGTCCAAGCACTTATTTTTGAACATATCCTTTATTATTTATGGTAAAAAATGTACGGCGTGCGAAAAAAATACAAAAAGTTTATAATTCAAATTTGATGTTTTGGCGTCCATCAATGTATTATTTTGAACAATAAATTAAACTATGTTTTAATTGTTGTTGTGGTTGTTTAGTGCCAAAGTTTTATACAATGGTAAGTAAACATTTATGTTTTATTGCTTTTTACAACAATTTGCAGGAATAAAGTAACTAAAAGACCATATAATGTTTAGGGGAAGTATGTGTCCCAATATGCTTCATAGGTCAAATACTTTATAATGTTCAAGTATATTTTGTATAGCATTTTATGTACGTTTACTAACAGTTACTAAGCTTTTTTCACTGTTTTAGGCTCATAATGGAACGAGATTATTTTCGTGGACCTCAACGAGAATAATCTCATGCTCTCAACGAAGTTGAACAATATTTTGTGGCCATACCAGCGTCTGTGATGAGAATGGTATGAAGATGCGCTGGTATTGGGCGATGAAGATCAGACATTTATCGTACAGGGTATAGAAACTACGAATGTTCCAAAACCTGCCCCTGCTTTCTATTTTGGAAAAAATATCCTACCAGCCATGTCAATAAAAGGAAAACAAGCCAAGTGCAAGTTGGAATCGCGCACCGGGGGTTCTGTACAAACTTGTAGTTAGGAAATCATTTTATTGTGATCTAACTATAAATTTAATGTTTCGAAAATGTTCCTTTACGTCTTGTGCTATATGAGTCATTGCTTCTTGCCAAATTTCATTATTTTAGGTCAACGGGAAGTAACCTATAGGTTGGATTCCCTTGCAAGTGTGATAAATTGCTAACATGCGTCATGAGCGGCTGTATCTTTTTTGCGTTGACTTAGAACTTTGATTGTTTTACAGCTCGAAGGGATTACAGACTTGAGTATTTGATATTAATTTCAATTTGATACATCCACGGATTCCTGAGAAAAGAGTCTTGACAGACTGGCATCCAGACCGACAAATAACGCAGTGATCCTGTAAAGGTTCTCTTTTTCCATTTGAGGTACGTAACCCTAAAAAGAATAGATACAGAAATCAAGAGATCTTCACCGGCTCACACCATGGTAAAAGAAACCAAAAATGATGCGTCAATTGTGCAAAGGCAGATGTATGTGAACACAAACCTGTGTCTCACAACAGGGTGAAACTTATTTGCGGATTTTCACTTGTAATAAATATGATTAAATTAGCATAGTATAATTATAATATATTATTATTGTACATAATAGCACTGTTTTTATTCAAAAATACCCTGGTATTCTCAAATAGCATGTCTTTTATAAACCTAAGAATTACACATTATTTTGACCTTTGGCGCATATTGGGACACCGGTATCCCAAGGATTTCCAAAAAATCTACCAAATAATTTATGATTTTTATAATAAATATTGTTAAATTACATCAAAATGAACCTTCTAATTCACTAAAAATACTAGAATACCTTCTGTATCGATTTTGTGCGTGAAAGGGTTAACTATGTTAGTATCAACAGCTATCCTAGTAAACTCGTATGAAGCTACTCCTACGAGTCCACTCGGTCCGAGCCTTGTCCGAGCACGCTCTGATCGTGTCAACGCAGCTTTAATCACTCATCCAGTCAATCATCTAGTGATCTTGTGGTAATTGATTGTAGCTTTGTTATGAGCCCTATGAGATGGTGAAAGTTCAAACAGAGCTTGACATGTCAAGCCCTACATAAAATATAATACACTCACCAAATCTAGATCAGTTTTAGAGTCGGTAAATTCTTTGGGCTGGTCCATTTCGTCAACATCCATAGGTGTGTGTTCTGTTTTAATTTCTGATTGTACTTTCGTATCGGAACCTATTATGGATACTACTGCATCTGTGAAAGTATTAGTGAAATAAAATTTGTAATCGCGCTACAAATTTATATACAGATAAGGACAGTACAACATCGCTAAGATTTTTCTTTTGTTAACTACAAATTTTCGGAGACCTGATTTTGTTAAGGTTTGTAGAAATGTAGCCATACTAATGTTCAGATTAATCAGTTATAAAATAAGATCCATGTTTTAATTTATTTTGGGCAACCTTCAAACATACAACCCTTTTGTAGTAATTATTCAATGGACAACGAACTAACGACACATAAGAAACCTGCGAATTTATAAAATAATCTAAAGATTTGACACCTCTGACATGCAGCGTGGCACTGGCACGCATTAGACGTAGCGTAGTTGAAATAAGAAGTAGATTTTATAATTGACTCTGCGCATTATCAGAATGTTAGCATACATTTCTAGAAACCCTTAAAAAAATAAAGTCTTGGAGACTTCTGGAAATTTGTAGTTACTGAGCCTTAAAGCCTGACCTTATAATAATTTTAAGTTACTAAGCCTAAAAGCCTGACCATACTATGTCCAGCAGTGGAGTGCTACAGGCTGATGAATGATGATGATGATGAAGCCTAAAAATCTTGATTGGTGATTTTGTACTACCGTCTCTATTTATGTGTCCACAACTGTTAGTTCTGCCTTTACATTAATTATTCTTCTGCTTTGGCGTTAAGGTGAAATGAGAAAGAACTTCATATAAAACAAAACCTAAATAAATTTATAGGCAGTAGCTCTTTAGCAAACAAACTATATAGTAGGTATTAATAAGTTGTGTCGCATACCTGATAAATCAAGTTTCTCCGTTTTAACTTGCAACACCTTGAGCTTTGGCTTCACAACTTTCTTAACAACCTTCTTCTCTTTCAGGACTTTCTCCTTCTCAATTTTGGGTATCTTTGCCTTTTTCTGTCCGATATTAAAAATCTCTTTGATATTCAACTTTCGTTTCTTTTCCCGGCGCTCGCTCTTAGATCCTAGGTAATCTCTAGTGGGGTCGAACAGATGTGTGTGGAAAGCGGGGACGGGCGATGGAGTCCCGGAGCTCGGCCCGCCTTGAAGGACTGGCGAAGCGGCCCCGCCGGCCAATGGGACAGCAGTGTCTATTGTCAGTTCTCGACTGTCTTTAAGCTTACTCAAACGGGAAACAGAGCAAGCCCAGCGGACTCCATCATCAAATATCACTTCGAATTTACCTGAAAGAGATTTAAGAAAATATGTTCAGCAAAGCAATCGACGGTCACACCACACCGGCCTACCACTGGACATAGGCCTCTCCTAATAAAGGGGGATATGCCCATAATCCACACGCTGGGCACGCGGGTTGGGAATCGCAGCGATCAACTTCTCGCACCGTCGACGCTGCTGCCCGTCGACGGCCAGGGGACTTCTGTACCGGAGTGAGGCTGTGCTATGCCGCAATCAGCCGGCTGCCAGAGCCTCGTTTGTTAGTTAACAGGGTGCACCACATGCGGGTAAAGTTAGCTTGGGTTCCGAAATGGAGGTTGGTACCCCTTACACTGACTAAAGGTTTATATCAGGGTTAAAGGGTTATAAAGGTTTATATGGGTCTCAATATCCACTGGCGAACTGAGTTTACTTAGTAGTACTTTACAAGAGTGGATGGGATCAAGAGGTTCCAAATTCCATCTTCAGATCCAAAGCAAACCCCGTAGTGCTCTCTAATAAACGAACGGGGCGAGCCGCTCTAGCAGCTGACTGATTGCGGCATAGCGCAGATTTACATCAGCACAGCTAAATCCCCTGGCAGCTGACGGGCAGCAGCGTCGGCGATGCGAGAAGCTGTGCCATCGGATTCCCTAATTGCATGCCCAACATGGGGATAATGGGCATATCACCCTTCTTATTAGGAGTCCATACCAGCAGTGGATGTATGCTGGTGTGTATGTGTGCGTGTTTTGTCAAGAATAGAGATTATCGCAAACCCACACAAATACAAAGAGACCTAACCTATGTCTTAACATATATACATATGTATGGATACGAAAGATAGACTACAAAGTCAAATAGAATCAAAATAAAAATACAAACTGCTACACACACATGCATCCTACTATTATCCTAATAATTAAGAGAACTCAAATTGATTGAATCGACTCACCATCGCCCAAATCCTTGTCAATAACTGCTATAAATCTTCTATTATCCCTCCACCGAGCGAGGCACCTTTCACCAACAACATATTTGTTTTTATCCTCAATCTTAATTTCCTTGGTTTCTTCTTTGACTTCGTTCAGTAGTTTCACGAGCTCTGACTGAGGTTGCTCACGCTTGGGAGCACTGATGCCGGTATAAGGTCGCAATCTTGGGCTGCTAACGCTGATCCATTCATCGGGTCTGGAATGAGATACACATGTTTCAAATTGGTCTCTACAGTTTTATAACTCTGTAGATATGATTGACTTTTAAATTGTTTTGGTGTTCAAAACGTCCATTCCCCGAACCCAAGCCAACCTCACCTGCACGCGATCCTGCTGTATAACGAACGGGGTTCTGGTGACTGGCTGATTGCGGCATAGCGCAGCCTGACACTGGCACAGCTAAATCCAATGGCTGCAGACGAGCAGCAACGTCAACGGTGCGAGAAGCTGTGCCCTTCGATCTCCAACCCCCATTCCCAGTGTAGGGATTATGGTGGTTATTTCAAAATCAATCAATCCATGTCGATCTAGGCAACAAAGGTTTGGTGTGTTCATGTTAAAGCTGTGTAAAATATTAAACCTCAGGACCAGGAGTGTAACTTTCCTTTCACTGTGTGAACTTTGCCTACCTAAAATACCTAACCTCCTACCCAAATCGGGTAGGCAGAGTTCACATAAAGTGGTAAAGAGTAAAGTCATACCTACTTTTAGAAAGAAGAGTTATAATTCTAATACTTAGAAAATTCGTGTAAGTAGTTTTATTATTGAGCAAATGTCGAGCAAGGAAAATAACTCAAGAAAGCTAGAAAAGGTGACAAGTACTTTCTATGAGGAATCGTATTTTACGGTGGTAAAAACACGAAAATCGGTATCAGTCACGATTATCCTGTTTAATTTGTAATACTTTAAATACCTTTGGCCTGGAGTCTCTTGGCGCCGCAATTTAAACCGAGTTTCATATGAATGCGACATGATTTCGTAAAAAAATATCGAATTCAAAAACTAATCGGCCACGAACCTCGAAATACGAAATTGACCGCCAATTTGAAATAAGAACAGGAAGGTGTCATCCATCATTGTCAATTTTGACAAACAGTACAGTTTTTTAATTATGAAATAAGGCTAACGAGTTCTTTTTCATTCAACCAAAGAGGTCAGTTATGAAAAATATTGTTTTTGTGTTTGTTTGTAACATAGATTTATTATATGTTTGTAACTAAGGTAACTAAGTTTATTGGCTCTAGAGCCGTGCGGTGAACCGTAACAAGAAGGGCGCGCTCCCCTCAATTACGCCAAAACAAGTGTCGCAAAAAAGGTTTATTAGACAGCGATATAATTTACAAAATATTATTTATTATTTATTGAAGACCATGTTAGGAGGGCGATTGGCTGTTGTTAGTAATGGCCAAAGTACTTAGTTTAAAAAAACTCCGTTTGATCGCCTCGGGCGCCGCCGAGTTCATGGCCCGTCATCAACAAGCAGTGGATCAAAAGCAGAGTCCACATTAAACTAATGTTTAATGTGGACTCTGCTTTTAACTGCCTAACTAATGTTAGGCAGTCTAGATCTACATCTTCTTGTTTGTATCTACTGAATCATCTGTCACAGCATGTATCAATAAGTACTCACTTCTTTAGTGCATTCTCGTAATGCACTAGTACTTCCATTTCATCATAGTCCACCTCTAAAATTTCTGCTGGATACCACTCCTCGCTGAAGTCTTTGGCCTCTACTTTTGATCCAACTGAAAGAGGCATACTTCCTGAAAAGGTTACAGAATGGTTTTAATATATTTGCAGGAAATGTGTTTATTGTTAGCAACACCCAAATATTGAAACACTACTCAATCATGTAATCCTTCAGAATTTGTACCTTCAGTTTAAGCACTACTTAGAAGCCCTTAGAGGGGTGTAAGGGGTTCTAACCCCCATCTCCGGAACCCAAGCCAACCTCACCTGCACATGGTGCACCCTGCTAACTAACAAACGGGGCTCTGGCAGCCGGCTGATAGCGGCATAGCGCAGCCTAACACTGGCATAGCTAAGGTTCCTAGCCGCCGACGGGCAGCAGCGTTGGCGGTGCGAGAAGCTGTGCCCTGCGATCCCCAACCCGCATGCCCAGCGTGGGGATTATGTGCATATCCCCCTTTTTATAGGGGAGGCCTATGTCCAGCAGTGGACTGAATAGTCTGGTGTTGTTGGTGTTGTAGAAGCCCTTAAATTTTACGTATCATTTCAGTAGTTGGGCATTTTTGTGTTATGTAGTATTTATTTATGTATTGCTATTATAGTTGAATGTGGCATAGCACAGCCCTCCTTGACTGATGTGTGATAAGCTATGCCCTGCGATCTCCAACCTGCATGCCCAGCATGGGCTTATTTGGGTATATACCCCTTTATTATGGGAGACCTATGTCCAGCACTGGACATCTATATGCTGGTGTGGTGTGGTGGATTTATATATTAGAAAAACTCCATGTTGGTTTATAAACATTGCAAATTTACCAGAGTTCATTTTTTGTTTCGGTATGTCCTTAGCATGGCTCTCCATGGCTTTCGCTTCAGTCTCACTCAAGATCATTTCCATGACGCTTGAAGCCACTGCCATTGTATCATCATCAACATTCTTCCCCGCAGTAGGGTTTTCAACATTATACGGTACTACATTCTCAGGTGATTTCAGAATTACAACAGGTTTTTCTACATTTTCAACAAGCTTTTCTAGATTCTCAAGGTCCATTTCCAAATTCCCAACCAGAGCTTCAATGCTTGCAGATTTATCATCAACATTTTCATCAGATCCTTTGAAATTCTTGTTGTTGGCAGTTTTTTGGTCTTGTATATCTTTTTCTTGCGCTTCAATGAACTTTTTTATATTATCAACATTCTCTACCTCGGAACCTTTGCTGCTACCAGAGACATTGGCATTATCTTCATCCGTTTTGACAGGTTCTTCAGGCGATTCTGAACTTTGTTGTACTTCCATATTTATGGTGTCCCAGGGAAAAATAGATGGAACTGCATCTGAAAAATTAATAATAATAGATTAAGACACAGATTGTGTATTCATATGTCATCATGCTTCGAGAATAATTCACTAGCAGACAGACTATGCAGCTAACGGTAGAATAACTCAACGGTGAACAGAATAAGCACAAGACCCATTTGTACCAACAACTATCCGACAGCAGAATGTTGGTTACCTTAAAGGTTGATTCACACATACTTTACATTACCTTAAAGGTTTTTTTTTTTTTACAGTTTATAGGCTTACATTTGACCGCCATCTCACCTGTTGGTAAGTGATGATGCGGTCGAAGATGTAGCATGCTTGCCTAGAATGTACCTATTTACTCTTCGCTTGAAGACCCCTAAGTCGTAGTGATCAGGAAACACTGACGCCGGAAGATGATTGGTTGATTCAGTGAAGCCACAGATCCGACGCAGTACACAGCTCAGTGCAATATTTTCTTTCATACATTCTCTATGAACGTATCCCTACTTGTCAGTGTCAGTGACGGGACAGTGCTCTCAGTGTCGAGTGTCGAGTGCCGACACCGAGAATCATGGAAGTATTCATTACTGAGTACTGACATGAGTGAATTAAATCACTGAGGGAACACTGTAGCACTAATATTGAACTGAGTGAACATGTTGCTGGAACGGTGACTTCAATGATATGTGTGAATCAACCTTTATTTATCTGATTTATGCCAGTACACATGTGTCTGTACATAGACATTAAAAAGTGTGTATTTGTTGAAGATATTTCTACAATATTGAAATAATAGTGAGAAGATGGAGTAACACAGATTATGTTCTGCTTTACAAGACTTGTTTACGCTTTTGATTGAATAATTATAAAAATAATATATCACTCATATTCTCTGCTTTAGATAAAAACTAGCTTTAAATATAATAAAATTAGAGATCTTGAAAATCTTGATCCTAAATTAGGGTTGTACATTTTTATACAGATTCATTACGATTAGGTACAGTCCAGTTTATGATGATAGAATATATGCCAATGCATGAATATATGAGTACATGCCTTTAAACATCCAAAAGAAATTTGAAAGTGAGGAAATAAAACAGTAAATAAAAAAAACAAGCAGATAACTTTTGAGGAGCTTAAATCTACTAAATCGTTTGAATACAGCACTACAGCTCAAGAAAAAAAGATTCATTTTACAACAACAAGCAACAACTTGAGTCTGAATACCTGACTTTAGAATGTACATATAGTCCTTGTTCTTTAGAAAATCCCCTTTACAGAAATGCCTTGAGCACACAAAAGATGGGGGCATCGATTTTGGGTTTGGGAAATGCGTGACATCTCTCCATAAATCACGCAACTTTGCATCTTTCGGATATTTGTGGTATGTAACGCCTTTATCTTCATTTCTTGTTGAACTTGACTTACAGTTTTTAATGCAACATCTTTTAATAGGCATCCTAGCGGTTTGATGTCTGAGAGCATCTACGCCCTCATCATCTACAAAGCAGATCACAAGTGTGTTATTCAGAGGCCGATCGCACAAAATCAGAGTTCAATGCGGGGGTGTGTAATACATTCCTATGTTACGAAATCTTGGATGAAATCCTCAGGAAATGGTGCAGTTGGAGGTTAATAAGAATATCAAATAGCAGCTAAATATTACTGACTTGAAATAACTTACCCAGCAAGATTTATTTGGAATTTTTCAGAACCTTTGATAGCATTACCACAGCACAGAATTCTGTAGACATCAAAGAGATTTGTCAAAGTCCATGCATGTACATAATTACGCACCGTTGTTTTAGAGTAAGATGTAAAACAGTGGTATTGTAAGTTCGCAAAAACGTTTATATTTATCGAAAATCACGCGAGTTTTTTAAAGAAGAAAGAAAACAAAACAAATATCATTATATTCCAAATGAATGAATGAAAATGACGATCCGGTAATATATAAATGTACTCTGTGATGACGATCGAATGAATGAATTTGTGCTTGCTTGATTCACAATATGGCCGCCAGTGATGCCATGCCATTCAAAGGAAATTGCCAATTGGGTGGGTACCTAGACAGAGAAAGCAATAGACGACGAGATATCTTCATCGCATTCTTTCAAGAAAGAGAACTACATATGCGTGCTTCATGCAAATAAGGGAGACCGCACTAATGATTTGCTGTCCCTTATCGCGTGCCGGTTTTTTCGTTGTTTAGCGCAACATTGCACTAAACAAACTTTGGCAGCTAGCAGCAGTTTTCAGACAGAGCAGAACACTACTTATATGGGTGATCTGGATGGCATTTAGATCTGAGCGCTTCCGCCCTTCGGAAGGCACGTTAAGATGTTTTTCCCGGCTTTTTCAGTTGTTAAGCCATGTCGGAGGCCTTCGGGTGGCCTAAAAATTCCGACATCAGAGTTGGCCACTACTTCATACCAAGAAGAAGAAGACCAATATGTTCCATGCCTCAATTCAAATGTTTCATCATCATCATGAGCAGCAGCATTAGTAGCTTGTTATATTTCCCAGCCAGAACGATGAACACCTTGTAAAAGCAATCAATTTATTGTATTGTATTGTATTTGTATTTAAATTTTGCGTGAGGGAGAAATAAACAATACTCAATACCTTTCACCTTTATTATATTAGTAGGATTGCTAGCCTTTTATGTACGTATTTTCTACAGATTACATATGTTATGTTTAAATACCGAAATTAATTTTTGATTACTGTTTTTAGGGTAAATCACCATCATACACACCACGAAGGCTGCGGAAAAAAATTGCGTTGGACTGCTAAGCTATTAGAAGATACGCGAAAAACTAAGAGCTCTTGGGGAAAAAGTTGGCGTTTCATAAAAAAAGTAGCGAATTTAGAAAATATGATTGCAGAATCGAAAGCATAATTTTCTAAATGTTGAAGTTTTGGAGAAATAAAAATATATTTCCTATAATTCTATTCTTTTTTGCATGTAGGAATTTTGAAAGCTTATACAAGAAACATAAAGACATGCCTGAACGACAACTTAGGACACAAATAAATAATAGGATATTTTTGCCGTTCTGTAAAAAATCAATGCAAAATATATCTTTATTCATGTCCGTTAAAATATTCAATAGTGGGAGACTATGAAAGATTTGACACTTAGCCTTATTAAAATAAGACTTCACAAATGGCTTGTAGATAAATGCTTTTATACGATCAAACGAATTTATTAAAACTAAATAATAATTTACTATTTTTATTTCTTCTTTTGAATGCTTAGTTTTCATTTTGACATAATTATTTATTAAGTAATCTTGATTGTCAATTTAATTATTGTTAATTAAAATTAACCGACATTAATGATAATTAATGACATATATACATATAACAATTTAATATTTGCACGCTTCTGTAATGAAGTATAAGTATGCGATCCACATAGCCTTTAAGATACTTTCCTTTGTAAAAACCATACTTTTATGCAAATAAATATAATTTGATTTGATTTGATTTGAAAATTATTTAGGTAGGTGCATTCAATCAAATTTGCTAAACATCCTTCCTTCCCTAACATATTATCAAAAGTCATTAAAACTTGTTAGTGAAGGTAGATTATAAATGAAAAAAATTTCGTCATGAATTAATCTATTAATTAATACTTTACCTGCAGTATTAATTGATAGATTAATACTTTACCTGCATGACATTAATTTCTTGTTAGATTTATATTTTACCCATTATCATCATCAGCATATAGCAGTCCACTGCTGGACATAGGCCTCCCCTAATGAGTGCCTGAGTCCCTGTCCTGAGCTTGACGCATCCAGCTTCTACCAGCAGCATTTCGCAGATCGTTACTACCTGGCCGGAGGGCGTATTATCAGTATATTTTACCCAAATCTATGAAAATTTTAATTATCTGGCAACCCTGCAGTTGAAATGAGAAAGACTCGGGTGGCCACGCTATAAATATATCTATAGGTACTTAATCTATGGGTGGGTAGGACGGTAGTACTCAGTAGTACTACATTATTTTTTTTAAAACGGGGCGTATGCACTGTTGATAGCACTCGAAAAACGTAGCGAGTGACGGAACGTATAGTGTATCTATTCTCTTTGGACAAGAACGGGTGAAAAAATAAAAATCAATACAAAAACAATCAATGTTTGCGAGTGCGAGTTTACGTGGAATTTATTGTGAAATCAAGTGAAAACTAGAAAATAGTGATTGCAAAAAATTTATCATGGATTTAGCAAAGTCCCTATTCAGCTCTCGTGACCATGATGGCTATGTGGGGCGAGAAGATCACGAAAGAAAGATATGTGCCTCGCTAGCAGATGATGACCCAGAAGATGCTCTAAATGCAATACGAGGTCTTAACATTGCCGACGAACTTCTTCCCGCACCGGGGGGACCCTTTTCTGCACTTACACCAAGTATGGTCCCACAAGATATTATGGCTAAATTAGCTCAGCCAGAATCCGAAGGTCATGGTGGCCTCCCAGACTACAGGTTTGACGAATTTGGTTTTTGTCTTGATGACGAGGATGATCCAGAGCTAAATTCAAATAAATCACAACTTACAAACTCAATTGTCGAAGATGACCAGCACTGTCTTCAATGGGAATTTTACAGTAAAGAAATAAATTTCTCTGATGGTGAAGGCAAATTAGAAAAGACAGATAAACTGCAAAATATGGTGAAAGATGGTGTACCTCATTCATTGCGCCCTCTTGTATGGATGCATCTGTGTGGTGCCAATAAAAAAAGAGCTGCCACAGAAATAACTTACCATGACATTGTCCGGGCATCAAGTGATGATGGCTTGGTGACAAGTAAGCAAATTGAGAAAGATCTAGTGCAGATTTTACCAAACAATGTGTGTTTTTCACATCCAACAAGCACTGGTGTTCCTAGATTGCGCAGGATTTTAAGGGCTCTAGCATGGCTATATCCTGATATTGGATACTGTCAAGGAACGGGGATGATAGCTGCATCATTACTACTTTTGATGGAGGAAGAAGATGCATTTTGGATAATGTGTACTACTGTGGAAGACCTCTTGCCAGCTTCATACTATTCCTCAACATTGATTGGCATACAGGCAGATCAAAAAGTATTAAGAAGTCTAATTTCAACATATCTTCCTGGAATAGACCAAGTCCTAAACGCTCATGATATAGAGTTATCTTTGATAACAATGCATTGGTTTCTGACTATTTATGCAAATGTTGTTCACATGAAAATCTTACTGAGAATATGGGATCTCTTCTTCTTAGATGGTTCTCTTGTATTGTTTAAAGTAACACTTGCTATGTTGAAGATAAAAGAAAATAGATTTACTGAAATTTCAAATTCAGCACAGATTTTCAATGCACTTTCTGATATCCCGGGGGAAATAGATGATGTTGATCTACTCATAAAAACTATTGATGAGGTATGTGGTGATACATTGAGTCCCACTTTGATAGATACCCACAGGCGGCGGCATCTTGCGTACCTTATGGCAGATCAAGGGGGATTAGTTGGTAATCCAGGTGCTGTATCAAACTTACCAAAACAACAGTTACAAAGACGACAAATTAAAAAGAACAAGTCAGTGATACAAACAATTCTTTTTGGCGAAGAAAGTAATAATGAGGATGCAATATCAAAGAATGTTAAGCAAACGGAAATACTTGTAGATCTTAGGGAGGCAATTCTACAAGTTGCTCGCCATTTTCTTGCCCTTGAACCTCAATTAACTTCTGAAGTTCAGCTGACTGCTGACTATACTATGCAAAGTCATGCTGCCGATAGACAAAGATATGTTAATGTATCCAAAAGCAAAAAAAGACGGGCTAAAGCTCTTTTAGACTTTGAAAGGAGAGATGGGGATGAACTTGGCTTTAGAAAAAATGACGTCATAGATGTATTGAGTTCTAGAGATGAACACTGTTGGATCGGCGAATTAAATGGTCTTAGAGGGTGGTTTCCAGCCAGGTTCGTTAAATTATTGGATGAAAAAGGCGTAAAATACAGTAGGGCTGGAGATGACTCTGTCACAGAAAAGATAGCACATTTAGTTCGCGGTGTTCTGGCGCCAGCTTTTAAAAGAGTTCTTTTACATGGTATAAAACGTCCTAGTTTCCTTGATGGACCATGTCATCCATGGCTGTTTATCGAAGAAGCATCATCAAGAGAAGTAGAAAAAGACTTTAATTCTGTGTACAGTCGCTTAGTACTATGTAAAACCTATCGATTGGATGAAGATGGGAAAGTGCTAACACCTGAAGAGTTACTGTACAGATGCGTTCAAGCAATCAATTTATCACATGATAATGCACATGCACAAATGGATGTCAAGTTACGGACTTTAATATGCATGGGTCTGAATGAGGAAGCTCTTCATTTGTGGTTAGAAGTACTCTGTTCCTGTGTTGATGTTGTCCAAAAATGGTACCACCCATGGTCATTCATAAATTCTCCCGGATGGGTCCAAATCAAATGCGAGCTAAGAATATTATCACAATTCGGATTCAATTTAAATCCAGAATGGGAGCTACCTGTCAAAAAAGACACTCAAAATCAACCACTAAAAGAAGGGGTTAGAGATATGCTTGTAAAACACCATTTGTTTTCTTGGGACTTGTAGGTCCTTTGTAATAAATATAGTAATAATTCATAATAACATTGTAAAATTTCATAATAACTTTTGCTAAACCTAGTGATTTAGTAGTTAGGCTAAATTAATACTTGTATTATCTGCTAAATTGCCACGTACTTAATTATATGAGCATCTAGATTAGACATTTAAACTCCTAGTTATCTAATGCATGAGCTGCTTATTTCGCACATAGTTATTTATACTTACTTATCAAAACAGTTAAGTAATTTATTTTGTAAAAAAAAATTATGTTTTACAACATAATATATCTAAATTAAAACGAAGTTTTATCTAATGCCACAGAATACCTTTAGTATAATAATAAAATAATATATATTAAAAGCCTTTATTCAGACATCGTAATATAAATATAGAATCACTTATAAACTAACTTAACTCTTTTCTATTTATATTTGCCTCTAAACATTATATTTTCTAAATTCTAGTTGGGTCATTTGCCTAATCTCAATCGCAATCAATTCTATACGATTCCATACCTTTAGTATACTGAACTAAAAATATCAAAATTAACTTACAATAATTATTATTATAACCAGTAAAGTATCTAAGTATAAAAAATATAAAAAACTCCATTTCTACTTGTAAAATAATATGTTTCCATAACAACCTACCCAATTAGGTAGAGCCTAGTTAGGCTAAAGTATTCATACATGGCGACTGAGATGTATACAATTTAGTATTATGTCAAAATAAATAAGAAAGCGCTTACTAACAGATGACAGCTTGACAATGCGTTCGTTGAATGTTTTAACTTTACAGAGATGGATAGAAATTTTAACATCCTATTGCAAGTTGACTGTACCTTTGTAAATAATAATAATTTTTTAACCTATGTCTATTACCTTCTTATCATAATGAAGATTCATTGTTTGTTATACCTACCTAAGAACAGAAATTTATTTTTATTTTACCTATGTACCAAATAAAATGCTTATATTTTAAATTATACTATAGTTTTTCTTTATAAAGCTGTAACTAGGCATTATTTATTTAATTTACTAATGATGTTAAAGTAAAAAAATAAATTTGAAGATACACTTGTACCTGTTTAATAATTAGTGAGGTGTAAACCAACCTATAGTTTTTTTTGATTGAAAGACTTCAAGAAAGGTGTTTGAAGTTGACTTCAAATCTTAATCTAAGGTTCAACTTGAGTTTGAGTTAGTAGAGTAGAGAGATAGTGACGGTGTTGGCCATATATTTAGTAGTATAAATATACCACATTCTTTTAGTGACAAATATTTGCAAATCATGCGTACAAACATTTGCATCTCAGGCGCGGGTATTCACCCACTGCGCCACCAGAGGTCCTCGAAAGTTAGTTCACGCTGACATTATTCACAATAATTAGGTAATTAACAATTATTTTAAATGATTCTTCTAAAACACGTCTAAACAATAAAAACTGCTTCGTTTGTTGGAAGATTATATGAATGTAATCTTGGTAGTATGTCATCATCATGACATAGGCCAGCATGAGCGGCATTGCGCTCTCTCAGCTCGACGCATCCAGCTTCCAACAGCAGCCTTTCGCAAATCGTCACTCCACCTGGCCAGAGGGCGTCCTATACCACGTTTGCCGTGCCGCGGTCTCCACTCAAGAATTCGTTTACCCAACGTACGTCGTGAGCGGACGGACACACTGAATCCTAATCCTAACTAATTTTATTTAATGGAATAATAAGCTATGTTTTAATTTCACGCCATAGCTACTCAATTGATCATCATGAAATTTTGCATTACACGTTTGGGGTACAGAAAAGGACAAAGGCCTTATCAAAAAGTATTGTTCTCGCGAGGGATAGGAAAATAACTTTTAATGGGAGCGAAGCCGCGGGCAAAAGCTTGTATTTTATATAGAAAATATAGAGATCAGGGTCTGATGGTTAAGCAAGAAAGAGAAATAAAGATTTTTGGAGGTTTCTTTTATATAGGTACCTACAACCTTCCTACCTACAGGTTTTTTTTGTACCTACCTAGTGAAATTACAGAACGGACTACTTTGACCCTAGACAGATGACTTTGACCTTGGGTTCGGATCTTTTTCTGTTTGACTGCCGGCAACACTGAGCCGAGAGTCGCTAGTTAGACTTGTCGTTGTGCTGTCTTGTAGACGTCTTTGACTATGAGACGTCTTGTCGCAGTGTGCGCGGCTAAGACAGACTTGCTAAGGCTGAGCGCAGACCATTGGCGACAAGTCTGTTTTAAGACACGACTGTCTTCAGCGCTGCCGGCAGTCAACAGAAAAAGATCCGAACTCAGGTCTAAATCATATGTTAGGTACACCTACACCTACTCGTACCTTATGGCTTGACGGAAGTAAGTACAAATTACGTTAGGAAGTTAAATCATATCACTTTCCTATTAATCCAAATAGGTGACCTGCACATGTGGTACTTAGAGTAAGTAGCACTTTAGTAAGTTAGTAAGTAAGTAAATAAGTAAGTAAGTAAGGTAGTTAGGTATAAACTTTAGCGAAACGCTTTGTCTTTAACAACAGCAACTAGGTGGCAACGTGTGGGTGATTAGAGTTCGTGACAGATTTAACGTACAGGCTGACTGACTCCCTCCCAACAAACCAACAACCGTCTTTATAGCAGTTGATAGTAGGCAAGTAGCTAGGTACCTACCTACCTATGTATACTAAAAAGATCCCTTTACTTAGGCCATACTAATAAGTACCAAAAGGTAAATAAGCTACGCGGAGCAAGTTATGTGTGTCAAGGAATAAAAAATAATTTCTAAAATTAAAAATGCTGAACCGATTACCGGGTGTACGGGGTTCCGACCCACATTTTCTGAACCCAAACCAACCTCAACTGCACGTGGTGCACCCTGCTGAACAACGAACGGGGCTCTGGCGGCCGGCTGATTGCGGCATAGCACAGTCTACATCGGCACAGCTAAATCCCCTGGCCATCGACGGGCAGCAGCGTTGGCGGTGCGAGAAGCTGTGACCTGCGATCCCCAACCCGCATGCCCAGCGTGGGGATTATGGGCATTTTCCCATTTATTTAGGGAGGCCTATGTCCAGCAGTGGACTGATATAGGCTGGTGTGGTGTGGAACCGATTAGGTACTCGGGTTAATTTAATGTCACCGGTATATATAATGTAGAATTAGTGTAAATAAAAATGCGTACATAATGTAAATTTAAGGAATTAGGCAATAACAAGTACTGACTAGCATTTTTTTTCATCTGCTGACATTTCTCCCCACTTTTCAACACCTACTAGCTCCATAGTTACCTCTTCACATTTTTTTTTTAATGATTATCTGAATATTCTTCACACGGTTTATTAAAAAGAACAGGGTACTCAAATTTGTATGGAAAGGAGTCATTGCCACGCGTTTCTCACTACCTCGATTTCATATAAAATTTGCGTAAACGCAAACGCGATCGAACTAGTAAAAAACTCGCACTAGGCACCCAGGTCTCTTTTCGATTTCGTTGACTAATTTTTCAACGAGTTCATCATCAGTTAATATGTTGCCGGTAGTCATTAGTCAAACAGAAAAAAAAATCCTGATTTCTCTTTCCTGCCTCATTATCAGACCCTGATCACCATATTTCTATCTAACACTCAGGCCTTAGACCTGTGGGTGCAAGTTACTCACATTATCAACAAAGTTGGTGGGCGAAGCAAGCCACCAGCCAACTTTTGGCAGGTACCTAATTAGAGTTAAACCTACCTAATACTACAATACCTATATAGCTCACTTATCCAGGTAATGTGAGGGATTGTAACGCAACTATAGGTAGGTTTAAAAAATCGGCGAGCGAAGTGAGCTACGAATTGTTTTTAGATGGTTAATTGAATTCTTAGTCTTCATCTTCATAAAGTACAAAAAAGTCCTAAAAAGTCCAGTAGACCTAATGATCTAAAAAAATACTGCTGAGGCCTGAAAAAGTCCGAAAATGGTCAAAAAGTCCGATGGGACTTTTTAGTCCGTTTTCGGGCTTTTTTCGGCAACGATGGGAAGAAAGGGGGTGCGTCACCGTCGCGGATCATTCCCTATTCCCCACCAGGTCTGGCCCACTAGAAACAGACACAGAAGAAAAAAGGCGACTCATAATCCCCACCGAGATTCATCTTCAAATAGGTATGACTTAAACGTAGGTATTGAGGTGGCGGTTTCGATTCCCGCCGTGGAACAAATGTTTGTATGAGCTTCAGATAACTGTGACTTAGACGTAGGTATGAGGTTCGATTCCCGCCGCGGGACACAGGTTTGTATGAGCTTCAGATAAGTATGACTTAGACGTAGGTATGAGGTTGCGGGTTCGATTCCCACCGCGAGCCAAATGTTTGTATAAGCTTCAGATAAGTATGACTTAGACGTAGGTATGAGGTTCGAGGTTCGATTTCCGCCACGGGACACATGTTTGTATGAGCTTCAGATAAGTATGACTTAGACGTAGGTATGAGGTTGCGGGTTCGATTCCCACCGCGAGCCCAATGTTTGTATAAGCTTCAGATAAGTATGACTTAGACGTAGGTATGAGGTTCGAGGTTCGATTTCCGCCACGGGACACATGTTTGTATGAGCTTCAGATAAGTACGACTTAAACGTACGTATGAGGTTGTGGGTTTAATTACCGCCGTGGGACGAAGGGTTGAAGATGTTAAAATGTTGAAGTGTTAACGTGTTGAAATGTTGAAGTATTAAAGCGTTGAAAAGTTGAAGTGTTAATATATCAATGTGTTATAGTGTTAAAGTTTTAAAGTGTGAAAGTACTGAAATGTTGAAGTGTTGATTGTTGGTCGTGGGCGGACACACTTAATCCTATCCTAACAAATTTATTGAATGAAAAAATAAGCTTGTTTGTTTTAATGTCACGCCATAGCTACTCAATCGATCATCATGACATTTTGCATACACGTTTGCAAGGGTACAGAAAAGGACAAAGGCCTTACCCAAAAGTATTGTTTCCTCGAGGGATAGAAAAATAACTTTTAATGCGAGCGCAGGCAAAAGCTTGTATTTTATATAGAAAATATAGAGATCAGGGTCTCATGATGAAGCAAGAAAGAGAAATTAAGATTTTTTGGAGGTTTCTTTTAAATATGTACCTACACAGTGAAATTACAGAACGGACTATTTTGACCTTGGGTTCGGATCTTTTTCTGTTTGACTGCCGGCAACACTGATTCGACAGTCACTAGTCAGTTTTGTCGTTGTGCTGTCTTGAAGACTTCTTTGACTATGAGACGTCTTTGTCGCAGTGTGCGCGGCTTCATACTATTTGTAATGCGGCAGTCTGTCTTATGTTATGACAGACTTGACTAAGGTCTGCGCTCAGCCTAAAATCTGTGTATGCCCTTTTATACTCACTAGTACGAGTAGCACAATTTGAAAACTTTCTTGGTTTACCATATTGAGCTAAATTTTGATGTACGTTTTTTAGAAATTACGCAACTGGTTTTAATTAGAAACTGATCGAAAAACGTCGGTAATGTAATCTTCTTGCAGATTGCAATAATTTTCACTCAAAACGGTGGGGTAGTTAACGAAAAAAGGTACTTCAAATTGAGCTCGATATAGTATAATATAAAAGTTTACGACTTGTGCAACTCGTACTAAGCCCTCCCTCAGTTTTTATTTCTATTCAGAGGGCTTACCACAGGTTTTTATAGTTTACGAAAACTTTTTATGATTCGGTATCTTTCCATACATTTTTAGTACAGCGCCTCTAGGGAAACGTGCATGAACTACGAAAATGTTTGGAAAGATACCGAAACTTTTAAAGTTTTCGTAAACTATAAAAACCTGTGGTAAGCCCTCAGAGGTAATCTCAGAGAGTATTAAACTTACAGCAACTTTTCACACAAGATGAAGTTGACATATTCATATCGTTGACATTTCGTTTAAAATTGACAATCTGTCACTTAACTTAACCTCTTCCCTCTTCCATTTCTCTTTCAATTTGAGAAGTCAATCGTGCTTGTTCTCTTCGAGCTAAGGCCTTTCGGCGACTTGCACGAAAATAATAAAAATGGTGTCCAAGGCTGAATTAGCTTGTGTTTATTCCGCTCTCATCCTTGTTGATGATGATGTCGCCGTCACTGTAAGTTCTAAACAACTTTGTGTTGTTGTATAAATTAGAGGTTAGGAACCGCGCCATTCTCGATGTTATCCGTGTTCATCAAGCCAATTTTCAGTGAAATGTGTCTTAACTATTTATTGTCGACTCCCGGGACACCTCACCTAGTGAAACTTAGATATATTTCAGTGAAATCTGTGAGGAGGTATACCTACGTATCAATAATGTTTACGTTTGTTGTAGGGTGAAAAGATCTCCACCATCCTCAAAGCGGCTAACGTAGACGTAGAGCCATACTGGCCTGGTCTGTTCGCGAAGGCGCTGGAAGGCGTGAACGTGCGGGAACTGATCACCAACATCGGATCAGGCGTGGGCGCCGCGCCAGCAGGTGCCGCCCCGGCCGCTGCCGCCGCCGCTGCACCCGCGGCTGAAGCCAAGGAGGAGAAGAAGAAGGAAGAGGAGCCCGAGGAATCAGATGATGACATGGGCTTCGGTAAGTTTCTGTTCTATTATGATGTAGTTGTAAACAGGTTGCGGTCAGACTGAGAGCTATAAACTATTAGTTAGTAGAAATTCAATAGCTCACAAACAATAAAACTCATTTGATGGACTAGGTTACTGTAAAATGGCAATGTAATAATAGCTCATAGTAGTTATTGGTTCACATTGCTAAACTATTGACATACCGCTTGTAAAACGAATTGTAGTTGATTAAGGAGATTTGTAAAAACTCCGCATATTTATCACCTCAGCTTGCACAAGGCCTACATAGGCTGCTGAGTCAGGATTCAATTTTGTTTGCAATTTACCTGTCCACCATGCCATAAGTTTACTTGCATGTCATAGATTAACAATGTAGATATTTGGTAAATTGTTGAAGTTTATGGTCAAGTTGTTTTCATGACTCATGAGGTGCCAATCTATACCTGATTATCTAACTGTCCAAAATCTCTGCTTATGCTCATATGAATTCAATCCGGCACTAGAGTAGTAATCATTTCTCAATGTGATGTCTACTAGTAGATACTATAATTATTACTCGATAAGAATTCCACTTATGGCCGGTTCCTATATTATACCGTTACCGATTACGCCTCGTTTTCCCCTGAAAAAGTGTCAAATTTTCGACGCCTCGTTATTTTTTGACAGTTTTTCAAGGGAAAACGAGGCGTAATCGGTAACGGTATAATATAGAAACTGGCCGTTAGTGGATGAGACTAGCACAAGACAATGATGGCAGACTTTAGGAGACCTATATCCAGCAGCTATTATATTCACTGAATCTTTCAATGATGCTTGCATGTATTAGCTGCAGAAATCATTGTTGAAAAAACTATATTACTGAGAAAGATTCTCGGAGTGAATGATTAAAAGAACATAGTTCCTGTCCATATTCTAACTGCGTCTTTCTCTTGTTTCAGGTCTCTTTGACTAAAAAGCTTTATGTTAAAGCTGTGGTATTCCATTATAAGCTTTACGGAGCGTTTAGCTGTAAGGAAATTACTTTTTATTAAAGTTGACAAAACTTATTTTGTTGTTTAATTAAGCTTGTGCCCTTTTCTAGTTTTCATACTTAATAAAACATAGTAATATAAATTGGTTTGAATAGGTGGTAACCTTATAAAAATTGGTATAAATAAATCTATAAAATAAAGATTAGGTGTACCTTTGGGGGGTAATAATCTTTGAAACTACTGAACAGATTGTTGAACATGCTTTCACTGACAGAAAGCTTCCTGATTGTTCTAAAGCTATGCCAGGTCCCCTATGTAAAGATCTAAAACTGTTATTGCAGTTACCAAATTCAGTAGACCAAAGTATCACATAGACTTCAGCTAAACATTGACATAATTTTCTAGAAAGCACCAAGATTGCACTCTATAATTGGTGTTTTCAGAATCTTAAATTTGCTGTGGACATTCACAGATAAAAGATATTGCAGATAGATAGGTGGTTATTTTTTCAGTGCACTTTAAATATTTGTAGTCTATTTTTAAAGGAGTTCATGAAGGAACAGTAACACTTCTGTTTCTGGAACCTTATTCCAAGCAAGCAAGGTTTAGCAAGGTTATGTCTTAGGGTTTTCTATTATTATGAGGTAAGGTTCTTGATTGGAATGCGTTGTGGTGCTGGCGAGTGTCGCTCTGGACCAGCACTCTGAATAAAACTGCATGTATTTAACTCAAATGCTGCGCACCTCTCCCTGTCAGATGCTCAATTTCCTTACACATTCTTGTTGAACAATGTACCTAAGCTTGATTACTTACACCATAGATTAGCTGTTTGATTCTCTAAGTAAAAAGGATCACATTAAAAAAACCAAGGCTTTCTAACAATGTATATATATTTCACTATCAATTTTTTTCTATAATAGGTATCTAAATCAAATTAAATCTATCCCCACATGGCTCTCTGAACTCCTGATAGCTTGTTGTAGTCTGCCAGATGTCTCCAGACTATTCTGCTCATCCTCCATTCTGGTACAATACCTCTAGGTCTGAAAATAAAAAGACATACCATAAATCACATTTGTAACTTATATTGTTGCCAGTTAAGTTTAGATAATTACTCTTCATTACATTGTTCAGCTAGCAGCACGCAAGTCTAGCGCTGAACGAAATCTCTGCGCATGGGTCTCTCGCTCTCTCTAGCCTCTAGCTTCTATATGATACCTTACTTTGAACTTCTGCGCAATAACAGTCAGGGCTAGAGTTTCATGCAGCTACTTGTATATTAAATAAATAATGCAGGATGTAATCACACAGCATCACATAGCCCCAAACTAAGCAGAGCTTGTATTATGGGAACCACATGATTGATATACTACACATATATTTTTTTTTTTGTAAATACATACTTATCATACATAGAAAACACCCAGACCCGAGACAAATATCTACAGAACATGCAAACATTTGTCCCGCAGCGGGAATCGAACCTGCAACCTTTGCGTCTCAGGCGGACTTTCGTCCACTGCGCCACAGAGGCCGTCAATTATATATAACCTAAAATGTGATATGTATTCGTTTGTTTAGGATACTGGATCTGTGGGTCTACATGAGACAAAATAGCTTTACTTTTTCATGATAAGCTTGTTAACATTTGGTATTACAGAATGAATATCACAAGATATTTTTTTGTTTCCTGAAGATGGATCTCATATAGCACATAACCCACCTGATGTTAGGTGGTAACTATTACATAGAACAAAGTATTGCTTGGTCATTGGAATGCACCCTATGATGCAATGCCCTGAATCCGCTTAGCTTAGCTTTATATAGAGTTCTAGCTGTGTCTGCGAGAGGCCAATAACCTATATCTAAAATCTTAGAACCTATCAGTCTACTTCTAACTCCATCGTTGCAGACACATTCCATTAATATGTGGTACAAAGATTAATGGCAGTGGCTAGAAAGATTATGTACCTTGATGTTATCACGCATCTATTGTTTATTCTCATTGGGATTGCATTCATTTCGAATTTATTGATATCCTTATCAGCTAGTTCCCTTATCTCCAATGGCAGAACATCATTCTTTCTCATTGCATTTATTCTAGTCCTCTCAAGATAGTTCTCTGCACTCATACGGCGTCGCTTCACATCACGAATCATAAGAGCATTGGCCCATTTGTTACGAACTTGTTGGAACTGTAAAGGAAAAGGTTATAAAAAAATCAAATCATTACTGTATTGTTTCCATCATTCGTTGAAGAAGCTGTCCTGTGTATGAATTATTACTGAGACGAAATGCACTGGATGTAAATCAGTAAACCTAACCATGTTTCGTAGCTTATTCTGTGCGCGCCTCTACATGCATAAAATATTGGGATACTTACACCGAGACCAGCTACGTGGGATTTCCAAATAAATTTACTAGCAGTTGTTACATTTAGATTCATGATCCTGGATTCGCAAATTTCGCAACCCAAACAGATCAGAATTAATTTCCAATTTTCCAATTTATTAATTCTTCACTTCAGTTCAGTCAGTCAGTCAGCAGCACAGAACACTATTACTCCACAGGGGAGGTCACATAGATTAAGTATATATATAGATTTATAGTTTGCGTGGCCACCCTAGTCTTTCTCATTTCAACTGCAGGGTTGCCACATAATTAAAATTTCCATAGATTTGGGTAAAATATACTGATAATACGCCCTCCGGCCAGGTGGTAACGATCTGCGAAATACTGCTGGTAGAAGCTGGATGCATCGAGCTCAGGACAGGGACTCAGGCGCTCATTAGGGGAGGCCTATGTCCAGCAATGGACTGCTATAGGCTGATGATGATAATGGGTAAAATATTTGCATATTGCACAAGGAATTCAATGACAAACAAATATAACAAGAAATTATTGTCATGCAGGTAAACGATTAATCTATCAATTTATACTATCAATTTATAATTTATAGATTAATACTTTACCTGCAGTATAAATTATTACAAGTATTAATCTATTGATTAATACTTTACCTGCATGACGAAAATTTTTTTCATTTATAATCTGCTTCACTAACAAGTTATAATGACTTTTGATAATATGTAAGGGAAGGAAGGATGTTTAGCAAATTTGATTGAATGCACCACCTATATAATTTTCAAATCAAATTATATTTAATTCCATAAAAGTATGGTAAATCACCATCATACAGACCTAGAAGGCTGCGAAAAAATTTTCGTTGGACTGCTAAGCTATTAGAAGATACGCGAAAAACTGCGAGCAGGATTACAAAGGAAAGGATCTTAAAGGCTATGTGGATCGCATACTTATACTTCATTACAGAAGCGTGCAAATATTAAATTGTTATATGTATATATGTCATTAATTATCATTGATATCGGTTAATTTTACTTAACAATAATTAAGTTGACAATCAAGATTACTTGATAAATATATGTCAAAATGAAAAGTAACCATTCAAAAGAAGAAATAAAAATAGTAAATTATTATTTCGTTTTAATAAATTCGTTTGATTGTATAAAAGCATTTATCTACAAGCCATTACAAGCAATTACAAAGGAAAGGATCTTAAAGGCTATGTGGATCGCATACTTATACTTCATTACAGAAGCGTGCAAATATTTAATTGTTATATGTTTATTAGTCATTAATTATCATTGATATCGGTTAATTTTAATTAACAATAATTAAGTTGACAATCAAGATTACTTAATAAATATATGTCAAAATGAAAACTAACCATTCAAAAGAAGAAAAAATAGTAAATTATTATTTCGTTTTAATAAATTCGTTTGATTGGTTAAAAGCATTTATCTACAAGCCATTACAAGCAATTACAAAGGAAAGGATCTTAAAGGCTATGTGGATCGCATACTAATACTTCATTACAGAAGCGTGCAAATATTAAATTGTTATATGTATATATGTCATTAATTATCATTAATATCGGTTAATTTTAATTAACAATAATTAAGTTGACAATCAAGATTACTTAATAAATATATGTCAAAATGAAAACTATCCATTCAAAAGAAGAAATAAAAATAGTAAATTATTATTTAGTTTTAATACATTCAATTTAATCGTATAAAAGCATTTATCTACAAGCCATTTGTGAAGTCTTATTTTAATAAAGCTAAGTGTCAAATCTTTCATGTCTTCGGGGAGACTATTGAATATTTTAACGGACATGAATAAAGATATCTTTTGCATTGATTTTTTACAGAACGGTAAAAATATCCTATTATTTATTTGTGTCCTAAGTTGTCGTTCACGCATGTCTTTATGTTTCTTGTATAAGCTTTCAAAATTCCTACATGCAAAAAAGAATAGAATCATAGGAAATATATTTTTTTTTCTCAAAAACTTCAACATTTAGAAAATTATGCTTTCGATTCTGCAATCATATTTTCTAAATTCGCTACTCTTTTATTAAACACCAACTTTTTTCCCCAAGAGCTCGCAGTTTTTCGCGTATCTTCTAATAGCTCAGTAGTCCAACGCAAATTTTTTCGCAGCCTTCTAGGTGTGTATGATGGTGATTTACCCTATAAACAGTAATCAAAAATTAATTTCAGTATTTAAACATAACAAATGTAATCTGTAGAAAATGCGTACATAAAAGGCTAGCAATTCTACTAATATAATAAAGGCGAAAGGTATTGAGTATTGTTTATTTCTCCCTCACGCAAAATTTAGATACAAAATACAATACAATACAATAAATTTATTTCTTTTACAAGTTACACACGTACATCGTTCTGGCTGGGAAAAATAACAAGCTATTAATGGCGCTGCTGATGATGATGATGAAAAATATGAATTGAGGCATGGAATATTTTGGTCTTCTTCTTCTTCGTATGAAATAGTGGCCAACTCTGATGTCGGAATTTTTAGGCCACCCGAAGGCCTCCGACATGGCTAACAACTGAAAAAGCCGGGAAGAACATCTTAACGTACCTTCCGAAGGACGGAAGCGCTCAGATCTAAATGCCATCCAGATCACCCATATAAGTAGTGTCCGGGCGAAGTGTTCCTTAACCAAGATGATCTGCGAAGATCACCGGAGTAAATTTTTTACATGGTGTCAAATTGCATTATGTTACAGGTTATAGGTAAGGTATCTCACATAAACCCTGTCTAAGGGTAAATTTAGCAATATGGTTATATAGTAGGCAGACCGAGGCTTTGTAGGTAGTTAAATAGGTGTACCTATATAACGAATTGTCATTACACATTATGTAGAGCTACACCAGCTGTGTGAGAAGCCGCAGGCAGAAGCTAGTATAAAATCTTAGTGAAAACTTTTTGAAAAATGGAGCTAACATTAAAGTATTTCTTTCCTGTCAGTCAAAGTCCATTGTAAATAAATAAATAAATAATGCGGGACGTAATCACACAACATCATGTAGCCCCAAACAGAACATGCAACATTTGCCCCGCAGTGGGAATTGAACCCACAACTAGCTAATTTAATTTGCGGGTACTTCGGAGAAGGCAAGCAGTATCTTGGGTTTCACTTACCCGGTTTTGATAAAATATAGCTTAGGCTTTTTGATACTTACTTATTGTGGCAGATTTAAATAATTGGGGGCATATAGGTGTATTGTCAAAAAATGCTGTCAGTTGTGACTGACGAATCCCGAATCCGTTTTAAATCTGAATGATCCGTTGATTTAACGTAACCTCTGGTTCTCTAGTCTGAAATAAAAAAACAGTACTAAACCAAAACAAAAATGAACGAATTTTATCATTGTAGGTATGATAATAATAATAATAACAATAACCTAACATTTGATAGCAAAACATATATAAAAATAATGAATTCTTTGGTTTTCGTGGTCTTTTTTCCTATACATTCATTAAAACTTCGGTTTGTCAAGGTTGACCAAATATAGCACATGGCTTTTAAACGATAAAATCAGTATCAAAATAGATTAAAGATTAAAGATTTTTATACATACTGTGGAAGATTCACATAACTGGAGACATAAAGGTGTATTTTCAGTTACCATCCATTAAATTACGTGGCCTTTGGTTTTTTATCCTGAAATTAAAACTTCATCTTTAAACTGGGCTATGCAAATAATAATGAACCAAAGAAATTATATTATTTAAAGTTCTAATAAAAAATAAACGACTTTTCTTTATATGCTTATAGCTTATAGCTTATGGGGTGGGGAAGGGCATGGAGGGAGTGAGGACCCTCCCTCTAAAAGGGGGAAACTCACAGTTTCCGAGAAAAAATGAATTACGTTTTGAGGTTAACGAGAGAAAAAAAATTAAACAATATACGCCAAAACACACTACCGGACTACTACGGACCTATGACCTATGATCAGTTTAAAAACAGTTTCAAATCATAAAAATGGATATTTGATTCGGGTATTTGACCTCGTCGGCCCTGAGTGTCGCTTCGTCCACTCGTCCTCGCGGGCTAGCTCCACTCAGGATCTTCGACGGGAATTTCTGGTTCCACATTTTTTATATCCAATCTACGCATAGGGACCACGAGACTACGTGGCATCGGGGTGATCTGCGTCAGTTCTGTGATATTGCTACTCAAGTTGGGGTGTCCTAGAACCTACTGCTGCGAGAAGGATTTCCAGGTGGTTGTAAAAAATCTAATAACCGACTGTCTATTCAACGTATTACATTAACAACGAGAAATATCATTGTCAATGTCGAATCACCAAAAAATACCACAGAGGCCATAAATAAAAAGAAGATGAATTTTCAAATAATCATATCTCAAAAACTATTTGGTTCCGCACTACGCCATTTTAGATTTAGGCTTCCTAGATATAGACCTATCTGTGACAAAAGTTCCAGCCGCCTAGCTGCACTACAAATAAATGAAAGTTGAGCCAAAAATTAATGTGCAGTGGGCAAAATTCATTTCAAATGCCGGCAACACCAAACAAAACAAAACAAAATTGAATTTCACTTTTTGGCTTATTTTCTTACAGATTTCTGCTCTAAATGTTGTTATTTATTGTGGAAGTCTAGTTAATAATCCATTTTTGAATAAATACCTCGTCAAAAGTACGATACCTACGCTTGAAAAGACAAATCCGGAATGTTTTGATCACTGCCACTTTTGCACCAAAATACACTACACCGATCCATTTTGATAGAGAAATCCATAACATTCATTTGTTATTATTGATTTACAATAGATGAAACATAATTTTTTCAGGTAATAATTTAGTTTCAAGCAAGTTTTTCACAAAATCTTCCGAAACTGCTGCTAGCTGCCAAAGTTTGTTTAGCGCAATGTTGCGCTAAACAATGAAAAAACCGGCACGCGATAAGGGACAGCAAATCTATAGTGCGGTCTCCCTTATTTGCATGAAGCACGCATAAGTAGTTCTCTTTCTTGAAAGAATGAGATGAATTATCTCGTCGTCTATAGCTTTCTCTGTCTAGGGGAGGTCAGCAGTTTCCTGTATTTTAAAGTACTCTGTGGTCAGCAGTGAATGCAATGCAGGCATGCATAGCTAGTAAATAAATTATGGACACCTTATATTACAAGAACCGTCAAAAGACTGGGAAACTAAATCTTTGCCAACTTAACAAAACGAATGAATGATCCATGCATTCATTCCACAGACTACTGACGCTAACACATATTCATTCATTCCATTGAATGAATGAATGTCCTAACCTACTACCGTAGGAATCCTCTAAAGATAATAATGTTTAATTAGAATAAAGAAAACATATATGATAACATGTTATTTTATTTCTTATCAGGTATTGTGTTCTGCGAATGAACCATACAGGAGCTAGCGCTGGCATAGAAAAAAAGGTGTTTCGAGCTGTTTGAGACGTATGTCAGGAGCAGCTCGGGGTTTGAATTGCGATCTGGAAGGTGGTCTGGGTCTTGTTTTTGTCGGCGTCAGGCGACATCAAGCAATCATGCTTTATGTTATTCTGCTTGAACTATGAAGGTGCCGGATCTTGTATATAAAAAATAAGCTGTGTCAGACGACCCTCGGGCTTTTAATTTGTGATCCGTGCCGCACAGCAATAACTAATTGACTATGAAAACCTGAAATAGAAATACGTATATTTATAAAAATGTATTGTTTTAGATTACTTGCTGAGCCGTGGTGGACACACATCATAGCTTTTCAATTGGTATTTATGCTAAATCTTCGTTACCAGTCCTTTCAACCCATATCTTACATCTTTGTAATAAAATTAATCAATAATCGATATTCAGAAATTTTGAAATTGCGCCACACTATTTGTCCACCTAATCACGCTTTCTATACTTCATTGTTCTAAAAATAAAATTTAACTATTTAATAGCACTAATTTCGTATTAGTGCTATTAAATACACAACAATAAAATACACGACAGATACATTATTTTGCTAATTATTTTCACCGGCAAAATCATAATGCATTACTTGTAAGTTATAATATTCAACAATTTTCACTCACTCACTTTCTTAGTCTTTATTCATTTTGTTGATAATTTCGTATTATTATAACGCTTTTAGTGCTGAATAACACACCGCCGTTCCTGCTGTAGGATGTGTTCCTGGGGCATTGTGCGTATCTTCATGTCATTATCTGTTTACTGATATTTGTGTCAAACTATCATAAGCCTATTAAAGCAGTACCTACTGAGTAATGAATTCCTCCTATTGTTGGATAGGTGAGGTCATTAATTAATATTATTATCATCATCATCCGCAGCGTAACTTCACCCACTGCTGAGTATAAGTTTCCCATTGCTGTTGCCACTCGCCACGGACATGCGCTAGCCTGATCCACTGGCGGCCCAGCCCACACTATGTCTACTGACTATGTCGAAAACCCATCGTGCTACAGGACCGATGACCGCCACTTCTCTTCCCAGTCTTCGGCCACCATTCTGTTAGTTAGTTTCTGTTAGCTTCAGAGCGCCTTTTACCTGCTAAAACATATATACATGCCTTTTACCAGCTAAAATACTACTTATATTTTTAATTTTTTTTTATCCTATTTGACATCATATTCTATAATATTAATCATTTATTTTACTATTGCTTTACAATAATCTGACATTCATATTTAATTCATCTTTGACATACTTCATCATTTCATATTTCACACTTCGATAACTATTTACTTATTTTATTTTTTTATCCTATTAGACATCACATATCCCTTACACAATTTAATCTTAATACTTTTATTATTTTCTATAATGAATGACATAAATGATAATTATTATTTGCCTAAATAGTATTTACTATTACCTACCTAAACTAGTCTTAATTAGTCTCACAGGGTTTAATGGCTCTACACATGATGGATTCGGCAGAATACCAGCTTCCGCTGCTAAAACAGCGGATATAATGCTGAGTCGAAGCCATTTTGCTGCTGTAGCACACATCCCACCATGTTTTATGTTCACTGTTTCTCTATTTTGTTTGTTACGTTTTTATTTTTGTTGTGTTGTGTGTTCAGTTGCAAATAAATAAATGTCTTAGTCTTTTGCAACATCTGTCATCACCACGTCTCGCCAGGTGTCCTGCCCAACTTCACTTGAGCATTAGATTTGTCTTCGGATCTCCGTTAATCATCCGTTATTTTATCCTGTTACCATGCGAGCAAACCTGCGGCCGAAATTTAGTTGTTTTATAGAATACTTAGTATTAGATCCGCAACATGAGCCCCATCGGGGCACTGCTGCAGTAGTCCGTCTTCTTCTTCGTATGAGTTAGTGGCCAACTCTGATGTTGGAGTAATAGTAGTACTGCAGAAGTAAAAATTTAAGTTGGTAGGACTTACTCAAACTTGTTTAATATAATTAAACTTTAAGTCCTTAAGACTCATAATTTTGGTAAATTTTTAATTAAATACTTTAGGTAGGTATCAGTCCGTAGACGGCGGACAATACGCACGCACGCACACTACTCTAACGCTAATCGCTCGCGTCCCAGTGCTTCCTAAACTTTTCGCCTAACATCTCGGTCGGCCGATCTGCCTGCAGCTATGTTTCGGTGCAAGTGCTGTGATGAGGAATTTATGGACGGGGTTCAGTGCTCAGTTTGCCTGAATAATTATGACTTTCCCTGCTCTGGAATATCCGAAAAAGGCTATCCTCGGCTTGGTGATCGGAAGAAAGCGTGGAAGTGCACATTTTGCAAGAACCCAGTTACCTCAAGCCCAGGTCCTCAGTTGAGCGTTGGGCCCAACTTGGCTTCTCCGACACCGTTGGATATGGACGGGGTGGTTCAGGAGCTAAAACGTCTCTCGGCTCAGATGACTTCCTTGCCAGGTATGGTTGCAGATATCAAGGGCATTAAGAAGGATCTCTCTGATCTCAAATCAATGAAGTCTGACTTGACAGAAGTAAGGAACTCTGTTGACTTCGTGCATCAGGCTGTGGAATCCCTGTCAAGCAAAATTTCGGAGATTGATCGCGAGATGCAAGGTCTTCTAAAAACCAAAGACGAGGTGAAAACCCTCCAGCAGTGGGTTGAGAAGATAGAAAGTACAATCCTTGAAAATGAGCAAAGGTCACGCTTGAACAACATTGAGATAAAAGGGGTGCCGGTATCATCTTCTGAGAATCTGTTCTCAATTGTCTCAAAAATTGGAGACCACATTAAGTGCCCGATTTCGAAGGAACAAATCAACTATGTGGCTAGAGTGCCCATGCGTCACGACAAATCTAAGAAGACCATTGTGGTCGCCGTTCACAACAGGTACCACAAAGATGACTTTGTTGCGGCTGCTAAAAAAAGCAGCATTACACCGGGTGACCTGAACCTACAGGGCAACGAGAAAATTTTCGTTAACGACCATCTCACCTTGGAGTACAAAATGTTGCTTAATAAGACCAAAGCCCTAGCAAAAGAGCGCGGCTTCGCGTTCACTTGGGTGAAAGGGTGTAAA
Organism: Horisme vitalbata; assembly: GCA_951804965.1. Taxonomy (NCBI): domain Eukaryota; kingdom Metazoa; phylum Arthropoda; class Insecta; order Lepidoptera; family Geometridae; genus Horisme; species Horisme vitalbata. The sequence continues at coordinate 6,102,192 of OX638096.1, forward strand.
ATTTTTATCAGAAAACATCCCACCTCGCCCGCCGTATCCATCAGGTCCGAATCGGATTTAAAAAAGTTACTGATATAATACTTAATTTACTAGTGGTAATAATGCCAGTGGGACACAAGTTATTTATTAAGGTTTATTTTTACTTAGGTGATCAACTACCATGCAATGCTTATAAGATCTGCACGCAAACTTTGAGAATCGCTTGTGCGTTGGAATGTCGTTACCTAGCTGTTGGCTACGCGCTCCGCGGAACTGACCGCACCACTCCGCTATTGTGCCTTGAAACGGTCGGTCGGCGATCAGCTCGCTTTTATCCTTACTATTACGCGTCTTGTTATAATTTTTGCTTATATTTGGGCCGAAATATCACTGTTATTTTTGCGCGAGTCGGTCGCTCAGAGATCTGCATTATCTATTCTACCAGTATGACTTTTACAATGGAATGCATTTTTTTTCAGTGCCCTTTTCATAATACGATCAGCAATACCTACACAGTGCCTAACTTTTTTACGTGTTAACAATGATGCCGATTAATATTTTTTACCAAAATGTTAACGGCTTACGCACTAAAACTACTCAATTCTATAGAAATATTTGTATGAATACGTATGATGTGATTTGTTTAACTGAATCCTGGCTAACTGACGGTATATTTAACAGTGAACTCTTTGATAGCCGCTATCTCGTATGGAGGCGCGATAGGCCTTATGAACAAACTACTCAGTCTAAAGGTGGCGGGGTCGTTATAGCTGTCCGGCGTGAGCTGGTAGCGGAAGAGCACTGTGAGTGGAGATCATCGGCTGAGGACCTGTGGGTAACACTAACGCTTCATAATAAAAAGCCCAAAATAACTTACAAAATACACTTGTGTGTAGTTTATATGTGTAACCAAAAATTAGGGAATTCATTTATAAAACAATTTAGTAACTTTTCAAAAAACCTGACTGATAGATTCTTGGAAAACTCTTCTGATAAATTCATAATATTAGGCGACTTCAACTTACCCAACTTGAGCTGGATATTATCAGATGATGGTGTATCGTACAAACCTTTGAACATAGAAGGCACCTATCAGTCTGACTTTTTCGATGATCTCGACGTATGCTATTTACAACAATATAACTATCTTAAGAATACTTCAAAGAACCGAATATTAGATCTAGTATTTTCTAATAACGCTGTCTCTGTCACGCACTGTTCAAACCCACTCGTGCCTGAAGATCCACATCATAAAGCCCTCTGTATCTCGGCTGACTTCGTTGAATTCCACAATCTTAAACCCCTTCCATATACTATGTACCTATATAACCATGGCGACTTTGCTTCTATTTCAGCTAAGTTAGACGAAGTTGACTGGGAATCTGAAATTTGTAGTAAACCATTCAAGCAGCGGTATCATTTCTATATGACATGCTTATTAACCTCCGTAATACCTATATTCCATCTAAAATAATATATCCTTCTAATAAATACCCTCTTTGGTATAAATCTCCATTAGTTAAAATCTTAAAAGAAAAACATAAGTATCATACCAAGTATAAAAAGTATGGCAATCGTGCTGATCATGAGTCGTTTATTATTCTGCGTGAACGAGCCAAAGCATTGGAATCTGAATTATTTACCGATTACATTGTTTCTATAGAGAGCAAAATTAAAGAAAACCCCAGGGCCTTTTGGTCTTATGTTAAAAGCAAAGAACAGTGTAACTCATACCCCTCAGTTCTCAAATTCGGTCAGAGCTCCTCTGATAATGGTGATGTAATCTGTAAAATGTTTAGCGAGTACTTTCACTCCACCTTTCTTACATCTGGTTCTTCGTCGTCAACCTTGACTGCTTGCAGTAGTTACAATTTATCTCACTCCACTTCAGATATATCATCAATAGAAAGTCATAAATCTGAAGTGTTTAAATTGTTTAAAACTTTAGATTTGAAAAAATCTGCTGGGCCAGACAACATCCCTCCTTCTTTTATTGCTGCTTGTGCCAATAGCCTCTCTGCTCCACTCACTTACCTCTATAGAAGATCTCTAAACGAAGGCATCGTTCCTGACATCTGGAAGTCTGCCTTCATCACTCCTATCCATAAAAAGGGCCCTAAAGATCAAATAGAAAACTATCGGCCCATCTCTAAGCTGTGTGTTTTTGCAAAAGTTCTTGAAAGGTTGGTCTACAACCAGTTATATTCAACGCTAAAGCACACATTCTCCTTACATCAACACGGCTTTCTGAAAGGTAGGAGCACAACTTCAAACCTTCTATTGTGTAGTGACCTATTGTCACAATACATGTCGGAACCAGCTCAGGTCGACGTCATCTATACAGATTACAGCAAAGCCTTTGACAGAATAGACCACGTAATATTGCTTCATATGCGTAAACGCGATCGAGCTGGTAAAAAACTCGCACTAGGCACCCTGTATAGATGGTTCTCTTCCTATGTTCAGAACAGATCGCAGACGGTAGTACTGAATGGATATACATCTACACCGCTTTTCATTCCATCTGGAGTTCCTCAGGGGTCCTTGCTAGGACCGCTGCTTTTTACAATTTTTGTCAATGATATCGCGTCCTGTTTCCAACATTCGGAAATCCTACTTTACGCTGACGATATGAAAATAATACGCCCTATACGGTCTTATAATGATGCTCTAGAACTTCAAAAAGATCTTGATAAATTCCAAACATATTGTTCTATTAATAAATTAGATTTGAACGTTTCTAAGTGCTTTATACGCTCATTTACACGTAAGTCACAGCCATTATTTTTTGATTACAAACTTAAAGATACCTCTTTGACTAGAGTATCATCTATTAGAGATCTTGGTGTAACGTTTGATTCTAAATTACTCTTTGACGAGCACATCGATACCATTGTCAAAAAAGCGTCGAAAGCACTAGGCTTTATTATTAGAATATCGGCAGATTTTGGTGATTTAAAAACATTGAAAATTTTATACTGTGCCTATGTACGAAGTCATCTTGAATATGTATCACAGGTTTGGAATCCTGTTTACAATATCTACATAACGCGCATTGAAGGCATTCAAAAGCGATTCTTAAGATACTTGCAGTTTAGAACTAAGATGTATATCCCTAACTATATCGCGCGGTGTAAGAAATTCCACATTCTCCCTCTTTATAATAGAAGGCATATTGCAGATTTATCCTATCTCTATTTAATATAGCTAATGGAAAAGTGGACTGTCCAAGTCTGCTTGGGCGACTGAACCTTCGTGTTCCAACAGAAAGTCTCCGAAATCATGATTTACTTTATGTTCCAACAGCTAAAACTAACTATAGAAGTAGTTCATACATTATTCGAGCGTGCAGATCTTTTAATGCAACAGCACGTGAGCTTGACGTTGACTTGTTCAACACCTCATCAGTGCAAGTAAAACGTTTGATGAATAATCGTTTCTTCCAAGTTTAATCCACGAGTGTTTTGTCCGTCTACTACAGCTATGTCTTTTTTCTTTTTAACTCTGTATCTATGTGTGAAAACTTTTAATTGGCCGTCAAAACCTATTCACTTATTTACTCATGTACCTAGCTGTAAGTTTTCCTAGAGAATAAAATAAAATAAATAAAAATAAATCATATATATATATAAATAATAGATTATAGTAAACACATTTTATTATTATCCATGATTTAAAAAACATATAACATATTATTAGTAGTAATTTGAATAATGGAACTGTGAGAAGTGTGACTTACTTCTCACAGTTCCATTGTTCTGGTATGTAGGTAAAAGTGTTTGTGTCTATAGTTTGTTACATAATTTAGTACAAAATAATAAACATACTCAATTTCAAAGCGTGTAGTCTCTGTAATGTTATATTTAATATGAATAAATTGAAATTGAAATTAAACTAAAAATAAACGTGCACAAAAAACCACAGTTACCAACATACCAGAACAATTTGTATGGACTTCAGTTTCTTCTTTTGTCCATTGTGTCTTCTTTGCATTCTTATTGATACAAAAGACATGAATGTCAGCATTGTCCTTAAGTTCGTCGGTAATATAATTTCCTAGGTATTTAAAATACTTGACTTTGGTAATGTTCACGCCGTTAAGGGTTATGCGTGGGAATTCTTTGAGATTATTACCGGCGGCCTTAAACACAATGTACTCACACTTCTTTAAATTGTACTGAAGACCATGTGAAGCAGCGTAGTCAGCGCAGACTTTAAGCATCTCTTCCATCGATCTCGTCGTTGGGCCCAGTAGCACCATGTCGTCTGCATAGCTGATGTTGTTTATACAAACACCATCAACTCGGCAGCTGACACGCATGCCACTGAGCCCAACAATGAGATCATTAACATACAGGTTAAAGAGCGAGGGAGAACTTACCCCCCCCTGTCTCACCCCGCACTCCAACCCATATGTCTCAGAGATAGCATTGGACCACTTAACATTACTTTGGTGTCCGTAAGAGTATCGAAACATCGAGCTATGGACACCATTTTTTTCCGATTTGTCATTGACGTTTGTCATTTTTATCAAATTTTATTTTCTAGTGTTTTTCTAGTGTATGTCGTATAATAGTCATGGTATTATAACCGTTATACGTTAGTTATAAGACACAAGTATTAGTGAAATGGAATAAAAGAAGATTAAACAGGAATTCTCTAATGAAGAAAATTGTGCGCCGATCGTTTTTTGTTATATTCGCCATGGCTATAGCAGAAAACAGGACCTGACTGAAGACTGGACGACTGGACTTATAAAAAGTACTACGTTGCCTCATATTATTATGAACATTATACTTGATACCAACGAAATTGTGGAAACTATCCCAGAAGCCAATTAATAAAGAAGTGAAATGAAGAGACGTGATTTATTTTTCCGGAAACTACCAATTTTCGATTTCATACAATCTTGCCTTGCTTTGCATCTTGAAAAGTTAAAACATTTTTTATTAAAGTCATTCATTCAATCGTCCGATTCCATTTTTCATCTCGTCAGAGTATATTACTCTGTGGTTTCATTCTTTATCTGTGATGTGTGTAGGATACAGACAATAAAATGTAAACAAACTAAAAACAAACAAAAGTGAAAAAGGCGGCCCTTGCTCTTTTAGTAGCCTATCTTTTTAGTTAATTGTATTTTGCTTGCTGTGAGAGAGAATCAAAATCTTTGAAAAAATGAGTACCAAACGTATTTTATCTCAGCAATCAGTCAATGATAATCGAGGTGGCACGAAAAAGTTAAAAACCATGGATACAAACAATTATCTCCACAAGACCCTGAAAGATGGTGGACTTATTCTCAAACACCCACCAGAAAAGTGTACAACATCACAGAAAACTATTGATATCACTCGCAATATCAAAAAAAACCTTGAGAAACATTTCGAATATCCGCGCAATGTATCAGAGTTCTATTCGAGCTTTGTAAAAGAATGCCAGGATTTAGATATTTTGAAACAGTATCTGTTTCCAAACATAGTAAAGGTTTCTGATGAAGGCACAGAGGAGCATCCAGTAAGCGACAGCGTTATTAAAATATTACTTTGTATTCCTATTATACAAAATAAAATGATAGATTATGTGTTTGAACGAGCTATTGATTTAGCAGCACAATCCAACTGTGGACCCTGGATCCAAATGATCCTAAAATGCTTCACGACTCTTGACAACATCATGGATAGTGAGAAGCTATTCACAAATCTGATTAATTTACTAGATATTTCATCAGAAAAAATTGTTCGCCATGAAATAATAACAGCAATTCCAGATATAATAGGAGACCAAGAACATCACAATATAGCATCTGAAATGAGCAGAATACTGAGCGAAGATCATGAACTGGTCCCGGCTGTTTTAGATTGTCTGTCTTACCTTTGCCTGTCAGAAGACCAGTATGAACATCTGCAAAAAAAGACTTTAAACATATTGATGACTTTAACCAAATGTAGCTACTTCCCGCAATTCGTGAAGTTCCTCCTGATTCCAAATCGGATCACAGATACTTCATATATGGAAGCTGTGCAAGGATTAAGAAATACCCTTGGGTGGCCATCAAGTGGACCCAGCCTCCAGGACATTGCTACAAGCCAAGTGCTGACTGCCACAGCTATAAGAAACACTATGGTGTCATCTAAAGTCATAGCTAATGCTTGGCTTAAAGTCGTGAACAACTGCAAATTGAACACAGATTACAAACCAATTGATTTTATCATACTGTTAATTTTGTTTACAACTTCAGAAGAGAAGCAAAGTCAAGTTGAAAATCTCATCAGAAAACAAATAAAACTGGACATATTAACAGAGAGTTTGATAGATGAAACTTTTCAGAAATTTAAACCTATATTGAAAGATAATTTGAAAAATCTGATTGAGCTGACTAACTCATTGCTGAAGACTAAAGCAGACCCAGAAGTGGAATCATTTGCATCACACTTGTATACACTAATGTTCTCTGAGTTAGAAGACTGCTGTCAGACTATCGTAGCTGAGTTACTCCAGTTAAGCTTAGATTCCAAACAATGTGTCATGAATGTCTTACACATTCTCAATAACGTGGCAGATAAGGATATATCACTACTGAAACAGCATAGTATTCAGATGCTGACTCTGCTCGACAGGACCAATGAGATGCCTCTAAATGAAGTGCGAGCTGTGATGAACTTACTTTCCGGTCTTGCATATAGCAATGAGAATTCTGTTATAAGAGATGATCTACACATGATTATACGAAAAGAACTTAGCAGTTCTGATCCAAAAATAAAAGTGCAGGGTATTCTAGCAGGTATCCATGCTGTAAAATACCTGATGGCTAATACAGTTGAGGATGAAACAAAAGAAATACCAGATGATATTAGTTATGGTTCTGTAACTTATCTTGCAGAAGGTGATCTACGTGATGCTGCCCAGATCATAGAACTGATAAGTTGCAGCACAAAGCAATGCCCAGATATGGTTGCTTTTTTCTATGATGAGCTATCCAAAATAATATCATCTGCTTCATATATTAACAAACATTTTTTGTCTTGGCTAACTGATGCAGTCACTAATGATCTGCAACTAAATTTCGTTGTTGATGCTATTGAAAAAGATCAGATAGGAGACTTGAAGCTCTGTATGCAATATTGCCTGAATGCTGATAGTGAGATGGATGAAATAATAGCTATTAATATTGCTGGATTGACTTTACAGTCAAAGAGTGAAGTGTGTGTGGCCATACTCTCACCACTTTTTCAACTGGTCCAAACATTACACTGTAGGCAACAAGCCAACAATTTATCTAGTATTGATGCATTGCTGGGTTGTGCTGTAGTAATGCCTAAATTTGATGTTGATATAATTGAAGATATGGAACAAGGTAATGTTTGTAAAATCGTAGACTGCCTTGTGCATTGTGTTAATTGGTTCAGAGAATTACTTAATGCATTTTCCACTCAGAACGATGAAGCACTGCAGAGCAAAATTCTGAGGAGAGTTATTCAAATAGAAGAGTTAGAGCTAGTAATTTGTGAAATTCTGATGAGAAGCAGAATTCCTTACAAAGCACCAATTACAACTTTCAATATTAGTAAGTATGCTACAGAGCAAACAGAAAAAAAAGCTCTTAAAGTTCCAAGTCAACAGAAACAAAAAAAAACAAACAATGATGATACAGTCCTCCCTGAAACAGCAAGAACACAAACGACACAAAACAACAATGCAGCCAAAACAAAACAAGATGTAATCCATAACATAAACTTCAGACAGTTAAATTTAAATCTACTACATCTCTTTAAAATAAATATGACGACAGATAGTGAATCAGAAACAGAATTAACTGCAAAAACTTTGAGATTTCTATTGAAATGTGTAAATCATAATTTCGAAAACATTCTGATTTCAAAGATAAAAAGAAAGACATTTCTTTCCAAACAGGAAAATAGTGTTTACGATCCTCAGAAAGCTGAAGAAACAGCAAAGGCTGTTGCTGAAATATTACCAAAACTGATGGAACACTTAGACCAAGTTACCCACCACATAGAACAACATATAAATCCAAATACTCAGAATTCGAGCGATGTTGTGCATACTGCCGAGACTATAGAATATATTACGTGTTTAGAAAATATGTACAATATGCTAACAATCTTCTTCAAATGGATAGGGTTCAAGAACCAGCACAATGCCCTTCTTAAAACTTCATTGAGAACTGTGGCTAATCCAGACAGTGCCATAATTTCACTGAAGGATCTTCTATTAGCTGTTGCAAAGAGATTTGAAGAACATGAAAAGTACTGCCTGCAACTGTCTACTGCTGTTTCTTTGATAGAACTTGTGCAAGCCATCCAAAACCATTCAGGCAATAAAATTGTGCTCAAGATATTGAAAAAGATGTCTCAAAATTTTATGTCACAACAATGGAAAACGCTTGATGGATTGCCAGAGAAAGGGCTACAATTTAACCAAAGTGTGGATCGACTTGCTTCAATCTTTTTCATAAAGAATGAAATCACAGCTTTAAAGAACTTATCACTACAGCTAACAAGCGATATAAATAATCTGAAATCTCGTAATGATACGTTAAGTTCTATGAAATGCATAAATAAAAACAATTTCCCAATACTTTACAGAAATTTGGGAACAGCATTGTATGAAACAACCAAAAGCTCTCTCAATAAAGGATTGACTAATTCTGAACACTTGGATCTTTGGAAAGATGTTGCAACTACCCTTAAATACATGTCTGATATTGCCAAGACTCTTGAAAGCCGAAACAACTTGTCAGCATTTTTTAAGAAATCTCTACCAGTTCTTAAATTGTTTTTGACTCAAGGGATGCCAATTTTAGAAATACAGTTCAAGAATGACACTCAAGAGGTTTTGGAAATATTAAAAATTCTTCAGCAGTCTACCAGGTTTTTGCAATCACTGTGCTGTCATTCAAGACTGAAGAAAGACTCTGTTTTGATGAGCAAGGTTCCTTTTATGAGGCAGCTACTTGAAACACTTTTATACAAAGTGAAGGCTGTTTTAGCTGCAAATAAATGCTCTGAAGCATTTTGGATGGGGAATCTAAAAAATAAGAATATTCATGGTGAGATTATTGCGACCCAGCAGAGCATAGCCAGTGAGGAATCTCTTGAAGATTGTGATGAACAACTGCCGGAGGATGACTATAGTAATGACAGCGACGAAGAAATGTTAGAACCAGATTCCAAAAGCGTTAGTGATATTGTTTAAATTGTTTATTGTAATAATTCTGTAACCCAAGTGCCAAGGCTAATGTAGTAGAACTTTAATAGTCGCGTAAGTTTTTATGGCTTCGAAAAAAATAAAACCTGCCTACATAGTAAGTAGGTAGGTCCTAAGTTGTAGGTAGCCTCAGTAAGTAGGTAGGTCCTAAGTTGAAATCAACAGAATTTTCTTTTGCTTGTAGTTATTAAGGTTTTTTGTTTAAAAGTTGAAATGTACAGCTAAGTCAGTCATTTGCCCTTTCATTACACAGCAACAAACAAAGATGAAACTATTTTTCTATCCAATGTTGTTTTTATTGTTAAATAGTATTTTGGTCCTATAAAGGGGCCCCGGCAGCAGGCCTCTTTCACTCCGCAGAATAGGTATAAAAATATACCTACGCATCGCCGGCCTTGCGAGCGTGGTTCGTTACATCGGTTGCCGAGTTCTGCCCGGAACGAAAGTGTCCTTGAGCAGCCGCGGCATTTTAGTTTGTTTTTGTTAATGTACCTATATTTTTCGCCAAATGAAGGCAAAAAAATACTGCATAGCATTTGGTTGCCTGAATAATAATAATAATAAGAAAATGTAAATAATACCAATAGTAGGTACAGAACTGAAAGTTTTTCTACCAAATAATGCGTTGTTTAGATATCAAAGTCTCCCGTATTTACTTAAGTAGATAGGTACTTAGGTACAAGTTCTATTTGAATGCGGTACCTACCTATATACTACTATACTACCATAAATAAACGTAATATTATAATGTAGATATTTTTTCATAGACAATTTTTGTGCCATTGGTACCTACATAGTGCTGTAGTAAGTAGGTATTATGATTTTGATTATGTAGACTGAGAGCAAGATTACCCAACCTAGGTACATTTTTATTTGATTTAACTTTAAGTAGGCAGTGTAGGTTATCTACTTAAAACAGTCGGGTAGGAAGGTGTAGGTAGACAAATCGATGTGGTAAGTTACCTAAAGGTAGGCGTACTAACAACTAAAACTAGATACCTTGGTTACCTACAAACCAAATGTTGTTTTTTTCTCTTGCAAATATCTAGGTAGGTACCTACCTACTAAAATTTCTCTTATGATTTAGCATGATGTACCTACCTACCTTAAACAGTGATTATTCAGTTTTCGTACACAAGACACCTAAACACTTAAGTAAGTGTTAAGGACCCAAGTACCTACCTAGTAGGTATGCCTATTTTCTGAGTTCTTAATGCAGCCAGCCAGTGTAAAATAGTTTTCTGATCTAATACTAGGTAGGTAGATATTATTTGAATTATCATTGTTCCTTAAAAGAAATAGGTGGCTAGGTAACTGGATAGTAAAAGGTTCAACAACAACAGCCTATTCAGTCCAACTGTTGGACATAGGCCTCCCCTATAAGAAGGGGGATATGCCCATAATCCCCACGTTGAGCATGCGGGTTGGGGATCGCAGGGTACAGCTTCTCGCACCGCCGACGCTGCTGCCCGTCGGCGGCCAGGTTATTATTATTCGTCACAGAATAATTCTCAAGACAACCCTAACGTTACACGTGCCACGTCAGTAGAGATAGAGCTATACGATAGAAAGGGATGCAAGGTGTAGGTTAATATAAATGTTAGGCACTGAGTTCGGTGCGAGCTGAATAGCACTTAGCAGCTAAAGTCGCTATTTAGTTAAATGATTGCGCGGAGTGAAGCTTCTGTCCTCTATGTATTCTGTGCCGGCAGGAGTTTGTAGCGTTTATTACAAACTGTATGTATACATACTGTCTGAGCTAAATAGAGATCCCAAACTGTCCATATAAAAATGTGTTCGTCGCATATCAAGGTCAAACTTGTTAATCCGTGCCGTAGCTGTAGGTTTACATTTATGTTTGTATTGTAGGTAGGTACCTAGGTATCGTTCATGTCCTTTAACCTAGTTATATAACGCTTTGAGTGCTGAATAACAAACTGTCGATATCGAGCAGGAAGCCCGTACTAAAGTATGACTTCGGGCATGGCGCTGCTGTCGCGTAGTGTCATGTCTGAGGTTCGCAGTCAACGTGTTACTAGGTAGGTGGTATTCTATTATCCAACACCGAGATGTGAGACTCTCACGTCGTAGTGCGAGAAAAACGTAAAAAAGGTATCAATTTATCTTGTCTACCGACAATAAAGCATAAAGAAAAAGAAAACCTCCCTGGTTTCTTTTTCTTTAGGCTTTGAACATCATAGTAGCTAACCCAGCGATCCTGTGTTCTCCAAAACGGACTCTGGCGTTCCCCTTCGGGTGGTAGTTATGATGGGGAGAAGTAGGTAGGTCCCAAATGGAGTACTGCTGAATAAGACGAACGTAGAATAGCGCATCTTCGTGGTTCTTGTGTCAGATACATGGTAAACTGGTTTAAACAAACATACATGGAATTGAGAATCGAACCCGCGATTCCAATTCCGTGTATGTTTGGGATCCGAGCGAGACCATGTAGCTTGGAAGCAGAGATGAAGGCAGCAGCATATATATATGTAGATAGTAGTAGTGGGTCGTTCCTCAAGAGCAGGACCCTGTGGCCAGCATACTGAGCAAGTATTCTGGCCACAGGTCCTGAAAGTTTCGTAGCAGCTTGTGGCCCCACCGCTTAGCTTTGACGTGTATGGTAGAAAGGCACGCCTCGAAGCTGTTTTCATAGAGAAATTAAACGCGCTTTTTTATTAAACTCTGCTGTGTCATCCGCAAACGCCGTGCAAACACAGATGATGTAGGCTGCCCACAACCGATTTTTGTAGGAGAAAAATGTTCCTTTATGGTCTATTACTTTACTCTTTGGAAAAATGAAACATATAGCGGCAACGAAATTATTAATTAGTTTAAATAGGTCAATGGCTAGCGGCACGTAAGTCTAGCGATGAACGAATCTTCTGCGCATGGGTCTCTCGCCTCTAATTCCTTACTTTTGACTTCTGCGCAATAATGGTCAGCGATAGGAGTTTCGTGCTGCTGTACTGAGTGCAACGCACAGCACACATCCTCTACCTGAATACTAACGGCCGGTTTCTATATTATACCGTTACCGATTACGCCTCGTTTTCCCTTGAAAAACTGTCAAAATTAACGAGGCGTCGAAAATTTGACAGTTTTTCAGGGGAAAACGAGGCGTAATCGGTAACGGTATAATATAGGAACCGGCCATTAGTGTTCCTTTATGGTCTATTACTTTACTCTTTGGAAAAATGAAACATAGCTAGCGGCAACGGCAGCGGCAATTAGTTTTTATGTCAATGGCTAGCGGCACGTACTAGCGATGAACGCTCTTTTGCGCATGGGTCTCTCGCCTCTAACTCCTTACTTTTGACTTCTGCTCAATAATGGTCAGCGATAGGAGTTTCGTGCTGCTACTTGTACTGATTGCTATCAGTGCAACGCACAGCACATATCCTCTACAAAAAGTACTGAATATTAAGTGTACTTACGTGAGTTAGGTAGCCTCTTAGTTTGCCTACCTATATATCAATGCACAGAGATGCTATGCTACAGCTAGCGGCACGTAAGTCAAGCGCTGAACGAAACGTCTGCACATGGGTATCTCGTTCTTTCTTCTCTCTCGCCTCTTGCTCCCATAGGATACCTTACTTTTGACTTCTGCGCAATAACAGTCAGCGCTAGAGTTTCGTGCCGCTACTTAATGAGGCCTAAGCTGAATGATACCAGCTTAGGCCTCCGAAAGCTCAAGTTAAAGCACCAAAATAGGCCTACCTAACATAAGCATAGGTACAATTAGTTGGGAGTTTGAATCAAACAAGATATCAACTTAGGTCAAGGTATATTCTGTCAGCTTAGTACAATCTCTGGGGAGGTCCCATAGTAGACTTCATGTGCAGTGATCGTACATTCTGCCAGTGCTTCTTGAGAAGTGACACAAGGAAGTTGATTGACAGATGCACATTCTGGGCGAGCTCATCTGGAGTCATGTCTACATGGCCGACAGCAACAGACAGGCACAACACCTGTAAATAACAAAAAAACATTTAAATTATTCAGAAGAATCCATAAAATCTCAATATTAGATGTCATAGGATGGCTTGATGGTGGAACCAACATAGACTGGTGGTAATCACCAATATTCCAAGTTATTCAACCTCATCCTTGCCTATGCAAGCCAAGAGCTGGCCCATATTAAATATAAAAAAAAAAGTTAGCACTTCCATGAATAATTTTAACCAATTGCTGGTCTTCTTGATCCGAGCTTCTGTCTGATGTATTGTAAGCAAAAAATGACAGACATCGACTAAACCAATGAAGTTATTCTGATCGCCATAATTTCACGTTACATTTACGATAAGAAAGGTTGAAATATTTGTGACCTAGTTCCTATTTTATTACCAACAATTCTTCATATTTTCAAAATTTTTGGGATATCAATTAATAAAGTTATCAGGATAAATTCAAGGCAATATAGCATCTATTATATCAGCTGGACTAGCTAACCTTCATCATAAATACAGCACTTGCCTTGCAGGTAGCAAGTTAATAGTTTAATTACCTTCTTCATCTGGAACTTGATGGTGGCCTTCACCTCATCAATCTTCTGTGTCATGGACTCCTGATGGGAGAGGAGACCAGGGAACTTGCCAGCTTTGTTCAAACCGGGGCCAAGCAGACGGGGGATCTGCTTGATGAGGGACTCTGATGCCAGGAAAGCATCGTACCTGGAAAAAATATCTTATTATAATTTTCAATAATAATACAAATTGGTATAATGAATTAAGACTTCCCATGATAAATCGGTAAATTGCTCTATGTTTAGCATGTATGTGGACAGGTCAGGACAGGGTTTGAACCCCTGACCCGTCCACATACATCCTATCTCTACAAACTAAGAAACGGGGCTCTGGTGGCCTGCTGATTGCAGCATAGCGCAGCCTAACATTGGCTAAATCCCCTAGCCCTCGACGGGCAGCAACATCAGCAGTGCAAGAAGCTGTGCCCTGCGATCCCCAACCCACATGCCCTGCATGGGGATTATGGGCATATCCCACTTCTAATAGAGGAAGCCTATGTCCAGCAGTGGACTGAATAGGCTGGTGTTGTTGTTGTATAGGAGTGGAAAGACAGGAGGTCTTTGCCGTCGAGTTATGAAGCAGGAATGGTGATCCCTTTCCCGCGACGTCCACAGATATTAAGACCGGACTAGTTTATTCTTTTCACTCACTTCTTAGCTAGCTTCTTCACCAGTTTCTTGTTCTTGTTCAATTTCTTGAGAGCCTCGGCATCCATGCAGGGCACATCCAGGGACTTGGCTTCATCACAATGCTGCTGGTCTCCAAGAATGCATACTTGCATCTTGGGCCGGGGAATGTACTTTAGCCTGAAAGTAACTTTTACATAAATCAGATATTTTTGATAGTTTCGTTCAGGATGGAGTGAATGTGTGTCAGTTTTAATGTGTTCATCAATATCAACAGATAATACATGCAAATTTATTCATCACAATTATTTATAGGCCAAAAAAAGCGCTGGCATGATGACCTGGATGCCTTAACCACTAATTGGCAAGAACTTGCACAAGACTGAGGGTGGCAGGGGAGGCTTTTGCTCAGCAGTGAGCTAATAATAATGTTATTTCAAGGCGAACTTGTACAAGTTGTTGACAGCTTCAGTTAACTGATGTTTTCAAGTGTGCTTGGAATACTTTCAACATTGATATCTGTTCATCTAGGTACACGGCAAGCACTAGCAGCACGGATTTATGTTTGACCTTGAACGCAAATATAATGTATGGAAAGTTTGGTTAACTTATTCTGCGTGCTGATGCCTATACACAACTTCAGTTATTAAACTTAAAGCACAGTATCACAATACTAAGTTCTACAACAGTAAAATAAGAAGTTTATAGGTACCTCTCCATGTAGTTTCCTCAGCTTATCTAATTCGGTATGCCGAAGCTAACCTACCCATTATTTTAAGACTCTGGGTAAAGTCCCGTCAGACGAATCCGACTCCCTGTCCAGATTCACTTTGGTGGAACATGCTATGTAAGGAAGCACCGGTTATAGGTTAATATTAGTCCCACTAAAATGCTCTTTCCAGGTAAACATACTTGACGGTGCCGGAGAAACGCTTGTCCTTTTGGGGATCATAGTTCTTCAGACCAATTTGGATTTCAACAGTCTCCAAAAAGTTACGTTTCTTGTCTTTGGACGACTGGATAACGGCGTTCACACACTCATAGAGTGTATCACGGGATACTTTTGACCTGAAATTGTAAGATAACCATGGTAATCGTGGTATAACCAAGCATATATTCTCGATGTTAGGTTATGTAGGATACAAAGCCATAAAATATCACGAATATTCGTGAGCGCGTATTTACGTGCACACCTTTGCTAATTAACTATGAATAAAAATCTATTGATTGTAGAGATTTTTAGAGATTTAGAAAATACTTACGACATTGTCGACGAAATAACCTCCTAGCACAACGTTTGACAACTGAAAGAAAGAAAAGAAATAGACCCGTTATGTGTTGCCAACGGCCAGACTTAATAGATCCCAACTCAAAGCACAAATAGTCCGAAATATGTCAGAAGTCAGTTTTGTAATTTCAATAAGTAGTAAGTATTCCAATATGTACATTAGTATCGCTAATGTACATATGGGCTACAATATTTTCGTACCTACTAAAATTTTAAAGAATAATCAACTTTCTGCTATGGCCGCTGTTCTATTTCCACTATAAATTTAGTTAATTTATGCAAGTACCTAGTAAGATATGTTTTTTCACACACATTACTTCATCAACTAAAACTAACAAAGAAGATGATCTACAAATTTCTTAACAATTTGAATAATGGCTAAGAACATAAACGATCTAGTTACTTTTGAAAAAAAAAAACTAAATCAAAATCAATTCATCAGCCACAGACAGATAGGTAAACATAACAAAACATGTTAAACTTTCAACGCCTCTCAGTTTACGTCTGTCAGTGGTTTAGTGGTTTAAGCACAAAAGATCAACAAAGTTGACGAGTAAAGGAAGCCTTTTTGTAGTACTTAGTTATAGGTGAACCTATCTACTAAACTCAATAATACGTAAATACAGTGACTTAACTAACCTAAGCAACTAGGTAATTAAAAAAGGATCAAGGAATAACAGGACGGTATTCAAAAACGGCGCGTGGTGCGAGCTGTGAATTTTTTGTACCACCACAGCAGCCTATATCAGTCCACTGCTGGACATAGGCCTCCCCTAATAAAGGGGGATATGCCCATAATCCCCACGCTGGGCATGCAGGGTTGGGGATCGCAGGGCACAGCTTCTCGCACCACCGACGCTGCTGCCCGACGGTGGCCAGGGGATTTAGATGTGCCGATGTAGGCTGTGCTATGCCGCAATCAGCCGGCCGCCAGAGCCCCGTTCGTTGTTTAGCAGGATGCACCACGTGCAGGTGAGATTGGCTTGGGTTCCGAAGATGGGTGTTGGAACCCCTTACACCCCTTATTTTTTGTACAGCTGAAGTTATCTACCTGCAATACATATTAATAAAATAACGTTGTTATTACGCTGATTAATTACTAATACGACGTCTGCATTGGTATCCGTATAAATTACCGTTTTGCGAGAGGAGCAAGCAATGAATTTTTTTATAGCAGGTAAGTTGAACATATGTTCCTTTATTTTGCACAAAAATTAAGATAAAAAAAATTCCAAATGAGTCTGGAAAACCTGGAAAAATCCCGTAAATGAGAAAACCTCATTATCTGCAGAGATCCGAATGCATCGAAAAAGTGAAGTGAAAACGGACCAATAAGTTCACCCAAATGTCAATGTCATCTATTTCTAATCAAACGTAAATAATAAAGCCTCCACCACACAGGTGGATATTATCGCATGCGGTTATTTATTGCGATAAATGTTTTTAGTACATTATGTATTAGGACGGCTACAAAGTTACACACTGCTGCGATAACACAGTGGTGTGCCAAGAAATGGGACGCCATGTTGCAATAACACATGTGTGTCTTTCTTTATCCACTTCGTTAAGCTTCCTCCAAACAGGTGCGTTATTATCGCATGCGTTAATGCGCTAATGCGATATCTCTTTTAGTATATTATAGTTATTGGGACCATAGATATATTATCTACGGTAGTAGTTTAGTAGTAGATTGGGACGGCTACGAAGTAACACACTGCTGCGTTAACGCAGTTGCAGCACGCCGATAATGACGCATCTGAGTGGGGGAGGCATGCAAATTGAGCTCGAAAACGAAAACTATGAACGTTTCTGTATCGTCCTATCGTGCAACTCATACTAGGGGTACAGGTTTCGAGGTGGTTCACAGGGCGAACTAGTAGTGGTAGGTAAGATAGGTAAAGGTAGGTTATTATACGTATAGTAAATAATACAGGCAAGCAGCAAAATCGTTTCATGGAACCATTTATTTAGAATAAAGTTGCGTATTTATTATTTTTCCGTACTATATCAAGAATCAAGGAATTTGGAGAAGCTGGTGCTGGGTATCTAGGGGATGTTATATACCAATTTGAACTCAAAAGCTCAGGATCGTGCTGCCACCAGCCATACTGCAAAGACAAAATAAAATATTTAGAACGGCTTGAAAAATACATACCTTCCTCATATTTCTAGTACTTATAGACAGGTAAACTAAGCAGAGCTTGTGTTTGGCTTGGCTTGTGAAATATGTCATACATATATTTTTGTAAATACATACATAATCATACATAGAAAAGACCCAGATCCTAGACAAATATCTGCAGAACATGAAAACATTTGTCCCGCGGCCGGAAACGAACCCGCAACCTTCTGCGTAAAACTACTCAAAAACTAGGTACTGAACTTTCATGTTGTTTTCACTAATAGACAGAGTACATGACATAAGGAAGGCCGGATGTATAATTTGCTAAGGTTTTGTGTAAATTGGTTGAAATATGACGATAATTGTTGAAAATGTCGGACAAAATCAAACTGCCTATTTATTAACTCAAGAACAGCTGGATTTGTTTTCATGATCTATAATATTTTGGATTTGTCTGCCCCGAATAGCATTAAAATTCAAGCATCGGAATCATTCACGTAATTCATTTTGGATGGAACGGCTTTTTTAATTTAGAACGGACTGACTGATATTTCGGTGAATTTATTTGCTAGAACGGAAACGGGAACGGAAACGGGATCGGGAGCGGGGGTGGGAGCAGAAGTGGGAGTGTGAGCTTAAACGTTAAGTTGTAAGTTGGTTTAAACGTTATGCACTTTAGGTCGTGGGGTCTAAATAAATGATAAAAACTGAATTTAATTCAGCTAATAAGTTATACCACATTCTGATTCTGAGGCGGTACGAAGGGCGCCGGGTCAGCTAATATCTAATAGAATATTCTTCAATGCAAAATTACTTTAAGGGTAGGTAGGTTACTCTAATACACTATAGATATAATAAAGCAGTACACTCGTCATAGAATCTATCTCTTGTCATTGTCACCAAATTAGAGTATTCCCTTCCCTATGGCCACAGAAACGAGGGCACTCTTTTAGCTTTTAATACAGATTCTTCAAGAAGAGAACCCCCTCCCAAATGATTGTAGGTAGGTACCCTTATATTAATTCGTAGTTAATATAGATAGGTACCACTTGTTTTTAATTCATATTATTTTGTAAGTATTCATTTTTTGTATAGAATAGGAACATCGTTTACACCTGGGTAACTGGTATAGGTCGGGTCACATAATAAGAACGCTGGCGGTACACACCCCCTCTACTTCTTCCAGCGCTCTTTTTACATGACGCGTACTATAAGTTCCTAAAGATAAATGAATGGTCCCACCTCTGTAGATGATGTAGGCGGCAGCCTAAACATGTCACAAGGGCCAACAGGCTTAATAACCCCTTTGCGCTTCATCTTTTTAAACCGTAACATAGATCCGTAAGCAAAACCATTGACTCTGCCAATGTAACAGTCAATAACGCGAATTTGGTGGATGTCCGGTCTTTCTATCTGAAATCCAGGTAAAGGGCCTATTAGTTATATTATTACTTAGTGTCTTAGAACACTGTCTTACTGACTAATTAGTCAAGCCTAAGACTGAATAACGGCCGGTTTCTATATTATACCGTTACCGATTACGCCTCGTTTTCCCTTGAAAAACTGTCAAAAATTAACAACGAGGCATCGAAAATTTGACAGTTTTTCAGGGAAAAACGAGGCTTAATCGGTAACGGTATAATATAGAAACCGGCCATTAGTGGCTTACTCTTAATATACTACGTGAAGTGTAACAGTCTTTCAAGACAGACTGAATACCGCGTGGTCTATTAAGCTTTTAAATTTATTTTCGATGGGAGCTATCTGGAGTCATCTAACGTTGTAGAAATGGCGTAGGTAAAATATGAGAACAAAAATAATATTTAGCGAAAATTACTTTGCTAACGGGCGAAACTTTTCCTGATTTTGAAGATAAGTAGAATTTAATAATGAAGCTCTTTTAAAATACGATAACGCAAGTAACCTTTTTCGGTAGAGTTGAAGTTTCTTCAACGTTTTGTAAAACTGCGATAGCATCTTCTTTATTAACAGGTTCGTGGTATCCAGGTTTCATTATATCTTTAATGTAGCTTTGTGGGCCATATGCAGTTATGCCTAAAAATTCCATTGTTCGACAGGTAGGCTCAGACAATCTATAAGTAGGTACTTATTTAATTATTTTATTTGGACTGAAAAATGAAAATATATTTGATATTATATTTGATAATCAAAATGTATGTATCTCTAGTAAAAACATTATTTTATTTTCGGAATTTCCACCGAGCTATTTATGAAATATCGGTTAATTGCACAGATGTAGCAATAGGCACAGACTACTAGGATGCTAACGCAATAGGTACATACATACAAAGAGTTTGGATTTTTTGGTACATGTACCCACAGAATAGTAAGCATATGAACCCATAGTCCCATACTAGTCTGTGCTACATATCTGTCAAATAAATCCCATAGGTACCTACCAAAGGGTTTGCAGAAACTGTTTTGATTTATTACCTACTCACCTACTTGAGCGAAGTACTAATTCCATTTCATGGAATTATTGGTTTAGGCTCCCCGCATACGACCGATTTTTCCACCGATTTTTTGTAGGACAGTTAGGGAGGAGGACGTCTTGGACAGAGCGAAACCAGGTAACCAACCTCCGTCAACCAACCAGGTTGGATTGACGGAGGAAGTAAGACCTTACGAGCTAAAATGGTTGTATTTGGATTCTACGTATTGATATAAGTATTTTATGTTCTATAATTTTTTTCGTAAAGTTTATAGTGTTTCAAATATGTACATCTTCACGACTTTTTCCCCATTATGGATATCTTCAGATATTGCTCAGTACGCAAATCTATTGAGGACCTAAAGAGGGTAGTCAGAGGCAAGTCCAAAAATTACGTTCGATACATGCCCAAGCAAGCAGCTAGCATTCCACGTGACAGGTTGCAAGCCCATCGCCGCTTTTTTATTGGAACACTAACCTAGCACATACCTTCCGAACTCTTTAGTTCGAGAGCATGCCAGTTTCCTCACGTTGTTTTCCTTCACCGTTTCGAGCTCGTGGTAATGCGCACATAAATTGTTCGAAATGAAAAATCCATTGGTGCACGGTAGGGATTCGAACCCACGACCTCCAGATCTTAAGTCGGGGTACATCCCACTAGGCCACCACGGCTCTAAAAATATGTCAAACAAAAATAAAATATTTCAAACACGTATGATTTTTTTTCTGGATTCAGAAAGTAAGGCCTTTAGGGCTAAAATTGTTTGAATTGGATTGTACGTATTAATAAAAGTATTTTATTTTCTATATATTTTTTTCGTACAGTTCATAGTTTTGTAGTTAAGTCACTTTGAAATATGTATGAAAATGTCTTTTTCTGGATTGAGAAAGTAATGCCTAGGTTAATAATGCCTGGATTGAGAAAGTAATGCCTAGGGCTAAAATGGTTGGAATTTGGCCTCAGAAGAATTGGCCATATTAGCTCTTAAAGCCTTACTTTTCTCCGTAAATCTAATCTGGGTGGTATACGCTCTGTACATGACGTGCTCCTTCCTAACTGTCCGATTTTCTGTCCTACAAAAAGTCGGTCGTCTGCTGGGAGCCTAAGCGGTAGGTAGTTTTCTGCATTGACATAATATATTATACTAATTATGGACGGGACTATTACAAACTATTTGCTCAATAATAACGAGTCAAACTATTTGACAGGCTTTGACATTTGAAAGTCACTTATATATGGAACTTTAGTACTAGACTTATAAATCTGTGTATGGAATAGCGTTAGCAAAACAGGTGTGGTGTATATTATGTACCAATTTTTATCCATTTTTTTAAAATAAAAATCCCGGCTTGGCAAACGTAGTGTAGGACGCTCTCCGGCCAGGAGGGGTGACGATATGGGAACGTTAGCGATTGCACATTATTTTGTTAAAGGCACAATTTCAACAGAAAAAATGTCTATCCTCATAAAAAATGTATTTCGGGAAGTAAAAGTTGGTTTTACTGTTATAAATCGAACCCGCAATCTTCTGCGTCTCAGGTGGACCTTCGCCCACTACGCCACAGAGGTCGTCATCACAACTATTTGTGATTAAGGTGCACTCAATGTTGGAGTTTTGAACTTAGCTAAGAAATTTAGCAATAACCCTGACGATTTTGACGATGCAAACATTTTTTTACAGTAGATAAATTAGAAATTAGTAATCAAATTGTCACACAATTTGTTTACGAAACGAAATCATTTTACTCATAATGTGTCAGGAGTTTTAGGTGCAGTCTAATTTAATTAATTAATTTATGGTTGCATGAAATCGGCAGCACCGTTAATTATTTTATCCACTTAAAAAATGTTTAAACCCTAAAAGTTTTAAATGTAACATTTCCTGAAATAAACTTGTGTCCATAACTGTATATTATGTCATGCAATGTTTTTCTACATAAATTGTGGGAATAAAGATTAATTTATATTGTTTTTTTTATGTTTTATTATTTAAACAGATCGCTATGAACTGACATTATGAGTGTAATCGTGTAAGCCTACTATCGATAAAAGCAACAAGCGCAACCCTATTCCATTGGTCATGTTGGCACCATAGATCTTTAATATACTACCGTTAGATTGGCAATGCAAAAGGGAGGGAACTTATTTTACGCGTGTGTTAGAGCGAGATAGATAGGCGAGACCATTCATGTACACGGTATCGGCCTGTATCGGCCTGGCGTCATTCGTGAAAGATAGAAATCCTGAATATTTTACGAAATCTCCGTATTTTATAGTGTAATTTATTGTTCGTGAATAATGGTGACTTGTGCGGTACTTAAATGTACCTCATCAAAGAAAGAAAATCCACAGAATTATACGTTTAACCGTTGTTTATATATATAATTATACGTTGTACCATTGGAATGTTTAGCTGTATATTTGCAATATTTTAGCATTGCTACCATAGTTTATTACACAAAAGGATAGGGAAAATTATTGCATTTTATCACATCTATGCTCTAAATGTAGGAAATAGGAATTCTATTTAGAATCTTATCAAATATGTGAATTCCTACTATTTTTAACCTCGCTTTTGTAGAAATAGTGATTGATACTATCGATAGTATCGATAGTCGATTATTTCGATACCATTTTGTCGATGTGTCTAACTGACAAAAGTAATCGCATGCAGCCGTTATGGTAATTTTAATTTCATATTTTAGGATTCCGTAAGCAATTTATAGTAACAATTATAATTTTTCAGATTTCCGAAAAATATTGAAATACGCTAAAAATATTGAATATTGTTGCTCCGACAAAAATTGCTAAAAATGATAAACAGAAATAAATGGGCACCCCAAAAATATGCAGCAAGCACTTCGAACAAAAATGTTTTTTTCAACGTGGAGCACAAAGAGTGAAGTTGACATCCATGAGACTATTGACATCCTTAAGAGACGCATGGATATGAAACAAAACAAATTAAAAAACGTCAGAGCACAAAAAAAAGAGTGGACCAAAAAGTGGTAAATTTGTCACAAGTGATAAAAAATCAAGCAAGCTTTGACAGAGAGTCGTAGAAAACTTAGTTTTGTTTGTTTTTTGTCGAATTCTATATTCGTCAAAAAACAAACAAAACCAAGTTTGAAATGGCTTTCTGGAAAATGGAAATAGAAACATCTATTAATAAAATTAATAATTGAATATTTTGTAATTAGAATAAAGTATGAAGCGAAATTGCAAAAGGTTTCTAAAGAAAGTTTTACGACATTTTTACAACAAATCTTTGAAGGAAAATAAAAATCAAACCAGTTTTGCACATGGAACGTATTTAGTTTTTTATTTTTGTTCCCTCAACATGATATTAACTTTAGGAGTACATTGCATCAAATAAACAGAGACGAAGACATGACAATCTCTTGGTACCTATCGATAATCGAAGTTGAGGTAGGCAGTGCATAGCACATCACTATTTTTGTTGCACACATGCACATTACACACATACTCGTGTACTATTGTTTTGGTCTCGCCCCTAGCACTGTATTGCCAATCTAACGGCAGTATTAAAGATCTATGGTTGGCACCATTGTCGTGACAGTACCCGAAGAAATTAGTAGCGTTTTTGATATGATGGGATTGGTGCAATCTGCACGTTTCATAGATTTAGTTTGTTTTTTTCAATTTTAGGGTTGTCCCGACTCTCATAATCATAACATAGCGTTTAATTTCTCTATGGTCTTAATGTCATAATAGGTACTATAAAAATAAATTGCATCTATCTTTGCAAACAAAACAGAACAATTTTTGGATTTATGTTATTTTTACTTACACTGTCGCAAGTAAAAGTATAAAAATCGTTTATTTCAGACAATGTCCGTGTGTGCTTTAGGTAAATAAAATATAATAATTTTGTATGGTATGTCTTCAATCTTTTCACTTCAATTTAAAGAACCCCTTTGAGTAGGGTCTAAACAGTTTTTAATTAATAGATATTGTCTAGTCCCTGATTATTTGTTTTAGTTTTTATCAGTTTATCAGTTTTTCATTGAATTTTAGGACTGCTAAGTAAAACAAGTTTTCAAGGTATCTTCTAAGCTGTTCTACTTTTCCCAGGTGCTGATTGAATAAAATGAATGCATAAAAAACTATACGCACATAATGACCCTAAAAATATGTCGCATTTGCCTGGCGCTAGATGTTAAAGTCTTCAAACTTGGAAACACCGAAGCAAAATGTTTTATTGAAAATATATTTAAACAGAATGGTTACAAACAGGTAAAAACACTATAAAGCTAGCGGCGCGTAAGTCTAGCGCTGAATGAAACAACTGCACATGGGTCACTCGCTCTCTCGCTTCTAGCTCCCATTATGATACCTTACTTTTGACTTCTGCGCAATAACGGTCAGCATTAGAGTTTCGTGCTGTTACTTGTATATACTTTATTGTACATTGCAATCATCATCAGCATCATCTGCCTATTTAAGGCTGTAATAGCAATCCACTGCTGGACATAGGCCTTCCATAACAACGGCATTGCGCCCTGTCCTCAGCTCAATGTTGACTCAGTATCCCCTCTATGATAGACACATTACATTCATCATCGGCCTATGGCAGTCCACTGCTGGACATAGGCTTCCCCTAATGAACGCCATTTTTCCCTGTCCTTAGCTCGACGCATCCAACTTCTACCAGCAGCCTTTTGCAAATCCTCACTCTACCGGAAGTCAGGTCAAAATACAATAAATGACGAACTTTGGCACAGTGGGCCTAGGCCCACCTGAGACTCTGAAGGTTGCGGGCTCAATTCCCACAGCGGGACAAATGTTTTGCAGATTTGTGTCAAGTCTGGGTGTTTTCTATGTATGATATGTATGAAAAATATATATAAGTAGTTTATCAATCATATGGATCCCAAAACACAAGCTCTGCTTGGTTTGGGGCTACATGATGTTGTGTGATTATGTCCAGCATTATTATAATTATATTAAAAGTTGCAAAATATATCTTTTAAGATACAAGGCTTACATACTCAAGTCCCTGATGAAGTTTAAATAGTAGTTTGTTGTTCGTAATAGTTGTTTAGTAGTTCTAATTGTTAAGTATTTTTGTTTTAGGACTTACGAAATACCCACTATATATGCTTCGAATGCAAGGCCCTTTTAGATAAATCATATAATTTTATAAAAAGAGCACTCCGGGCTCAGGATGTATTATCTTGTATATTAAAGGAGAATAAAATTGTAAGTATTCATTATTATTTACTAGTTTCTGTTTAAGCTTGCCTCGCATCTAGAACTGAGTATGTGACAAATTCAGCTCAATACATTCATTTCAACAACACTTCACATTTCATATAGATACTACTCACCTCATCTCATATTTTCACAAATTTTGTTTGTAACAAATATAATGATTTTTATCTAATTCTAATTTGAAGTGGGGGGGGAAAAAGTTCTGCACCGACATTGTCCCGCATTGGGGTGTATTGTGCATTGCCCCTCTGCTAACCTGACCCTGATTTATTATATAATTAAGATTATTTTTTATTGATGTCAAACTTAGAATGGAACAGAGTTTATTAAAAAATATGGCAATGTCAATGCCGATTATTTTTATTTTAGTTAGTACTATATCAATAAAGTTGGAAATTGGTTTAAATTTAAAATTTAAATAAAAATTTTTTTTGTTTACCCTGTTTGAATCTTCTAATTGTAATATGAAGAAGGGGGAAAATTGTACTGCACTCATGTCCCGCAATGCGGTGTATTGTGCATTACCCCCTGCTAAAGTGATCCCAGCCAGCCCAACTCCTTAAAATAACGGAGAAGGACTCTGGGTTGGTGGTGACATTGCTCTAGAATTCCCGATGCTGCCTGTGTCAGTATGCTCTTTAAAATTGTTAGAATTATGTATATATTTGCAGGTTACCCCTACAAGCTTCAAACAAATAGACAGAAATATAACAGGATTCCATTTAGTTAAAGAGCTTAAGTACATTGACATTTTTATTACCGAAGACGAAATCCAAATAAAAAAAGAAAAAGAGAATTTACTGCAAGAGGTTGAATGCAAGGTTGAGTTTGATGATGTTACCAATCAGGATCCCTTGCAAAAACCTGTGGACTGTGATGAATTCTACAACCTAGATTATACTTTTAAAAATGATTCACCCGAAACCGATACAAAAATAGATGTTAAAAGTTTTTATAATGACAAAGACGAATTTGAGTACATTGATAACATGAATGATGTAATACAATATGAATTTAAAGAATCACTTGTAGAGAGAGTAAAAAAAGAAATAAAGGCAGTCAAAATACCTAAGCAACGGACAAGGGAATATTTGAGTAGATCATCAAAGATAAGTAAAAAGCTAAAGAAGAAAAGACCTGAGCATGTTAAGTATGACGGATGTGTGGACTTGGCTAGAAAAATACAGCAACCTGAAAGCCCAAAGTACCCCGCCAAATGTGACCATGTAATGTATTAATTTCCTAAATAAGTATAATATTGGTTATATTAAGGGAGAATCTATGATCCCGTTATTTATAATTAATAAATAAAGGAGAATGCCGAGAACCCGTACCAATTGCATCAAAACCGAACCTATCTCATAAAATTTATCATATTTTATAAATGACAATGACATTCTTTAGTTTTACATACCGACGGGATTAATAATCAAGTAAAAAATATTTTGTTGATTTGGTTTCCGTCGCACGCCGCTTAATGGCGGACGTTATTATGTCAACAAACATTGATGTAAAGTGTTACTATGGCAATAATCCTCATTTTCAATTATTTTGACAGTAGAATCCACTAAAAACTTAATGGAGATTTTTCGACGCAATCACTTTAGTCTTGGTACCGAGCGCCATACATCAGACTGCATTCTCCTTTAGGGGACATCTCAAACACGGTTAACTGATCCCAAACTAGGCAGAGCCTGTACTATGGGTATCAGAGTGATTAACATACATAGATACTTATAAAACACACAGACACAGAACAAACATTCATGTTCATCACACAAATGTTTGTCCTGGGCGGGAATCGAACCCGCGTCTTGCAGCTCAGGAGGCAGATTTACTACCAACTGAGCTATGAAGCCAGTCATTATATTATTATAGGAAGGTCGAAGGGTTGTAAGGGGTTCCAACCCCCATCTTCGGAACGCAAGCCAGCCTCACCTGCACATGGTGCACTCTGCTGACAAACGGCAAATGGCGGCTGGCTGATTGCGACATAGCGCAGCCTAATATCGGCACAGAGAAATCCCCTGGCCACAGACGGGCAGCAGCGTCGGCGGTGCGGGAAAAATCCCCCTTTATTAGGGGAGGCCTATGTACAGCAGTGGACTGATATAAGGTGGTGTGGTGTGTTGGGCTCAAATCCCGCCTGTCGAAATTATTGGGATTTATATTTTGTACCGTAGGTGTGGCTAACACATTTTTATTATAACTAATAATTAAAAAATAAGCAATGTTTCACCTCATTATTGAGCTAAAATTCAAAACCTCATTATTGTGCTAATATAATAGTCATACAGCAGGCTCAGAAACTGAAAACCCATCTAGGTGGAGAACAGATTTAGAAGACAACTAGATAAAGCCTGAAAATTCACTATGCTCTGAACGTCAACTCATACGGCTGATCTGCACTTTCTTATGTCCATATATCATTTGCTAGAAAGGGATGCATACTTTATCTCAATGCGATTTCTGCGACTTGGTACCAGGGCATTTGTATGAACCTGCATAGAAATTTGTTCGGGCGCCCTGGTACGATTAACTTTTTGAAGTCACATTGATATATTTATGTATTCTTTTCTAACTGATGATATTGGACATAAGAAAGTAGAGATCAGCCGTATTGAATTTTATGACTCTACCTAGTTCTCTTCTATCTCTGTGAGGTGGAGCCAACGGCGCTTCACTTTACTTCTTTATTTAATGGTTTCTGGGATAGTTTTCCTCAATTTCGCAAGTATCAAGTGACTGTTCTAAAATTTTTACATGACGAGGATTTGGCTCGGTAACGCAGTTAGTAGCGCGTCCTGGTACCATAAATCTTCTCTTAATAAAATCCTATGAAATATTGTAAGATTGTTATCTCCATCCAATGGAAGTGATGGTTACACCACATAATTAGATGATTGCTCACTTTCACTAAGAATCGTAAAGGCAAAATTATATAATAATGTGTGTAGGCCATACAAACAATTGTCTTGCAGCGGGAATCGAACGCGTAGCCTTCCGCGTCTGACGGGCCTTCGACCGTTACGCTAGAGAAGTCGCCAGACTTTTGACACAGCGTCCTGTAACAATCTCCCTGGCCCGAGGAATGTTTGTCTAGAAGCAGTCTGGGAGTTTTTACTTGCATTGCAAATCATAATGGCTTATAATCATTGTATTTCTCTCCAACATTGCATGTAAAGCATTATGCGAGTGAGATGGATAGATGCGCTACCATCAATAACAATTATCGACGAACTAGATACTCATAGTCAAACCTAACAAAGTTTTAAGGTCCAATTTTACTTATTATGAAAAAAAATACTTATTTTACTTTACCCTTTTTTTTCAGTGTAGCTATGAAGTGCCAAATAGAACGACGCATTTCCACCACTATTTGCTGGTGCATAAGGATAAGAAGTATCCATATGCGAGGCAAACGGGCAAGCAGTTTGTCTGCCAATACTGTGGGCTTGTTAATACAGTAAGTTTTTAAATATACATTAACCAACAGTTCAGAGGAAAATCTGGGAGAGTTTGCTGATGCCCTCTTAGCTTTAACATCATCATTATCAATACCAACACCCTACCTCTGAAGTCCACTGCTAAACAAAGGTCTCCTCCAAGGATTAAACTGTTAGCAGATTGGCCTTTGAAATATTTTGGGGAACACCAGCCTATTCAGTCCACTGCTGGACATAGACCTCTCCCATAAGAAAGTGGATATAAATAAATAAATAATGCGGGACGTAATCACACAGCATCATGTAGCCCCAAACTAAGCAGAGCTTATATTAATATGGGAACCACATAATATATATTTTTTAAATACATATAGTCATAGAGAACACCAAGACGCGAGACAAATATCTGCAGAACATGCAAACATTTGTCCCGCAGCGGGAATCGAACCCGCAACCTTCTGCGTCTCAGGCGGACCTTCACCCACTGCGCCACAGAGGCCGTCAATATGCCAATAATCTTCACTGGGCGTTCGGGTTGGGGATCGTGGGGTCAAGTTTCTCGCGACGCTGCTACCCGTCGTCCGTGACCAGGGTATTTAGCTGTGCCAGTGTTAGACTTCGCTACGCAATCAGCCGGCCGCTAGTGCAGCGTTTGTTAGTTAGCAGGGTGCACCGCGGGCAAGTGAGGTTGGCTTGGATTCCAAAGATGGAGGTTGGAACCCTTTCACCAAATTATGCTCATTAAATAAAAGCTAAAAAGTTAGAGAAGTAACAAAAACTAATAATTTGAATTCCACAGAAAAAATCCCGCCATATTGACCACGAGCTGACACATGGCACCGTTTCCAACTTTACCTGCCCCCAATGCTCTAAGAGTTTTGTAAATAGAAATAGACTTCAGAAGCACACATACCGTTCACACCCTCTTCGCATGCTGGAATGTGATTATTGCGGCAAGAAAGTCAAGAGTAGAGATAGCCTCAAGATACATATGCGGGTAAGATCACTGAAAGATTAATTCTTCATTGCTTAAAAAAACTATACCATAGAAATATATAAAAAAAAACTGTTTGGCCACCTAAAGTCGCCTTCATCACAGTATTTTGGCCTCCATACTAACATTAAGTGCTAATGTACGATTCACACTTACTGGCGCGCGTCGGAGAGCATCGGAGCGCATTTTAAAACATGCTAGAGGAAATTAAAACGTCCACAAAGCAGTTAAGTTCCTTATTTGATACAAGATATTTATTTGCATATAAGTGTAAGTAACAGTAGGTCTTAAGACTAGTTGTAAGTACATGACTTATTCACCGTTTTCCGGTATTGCAAATTTGGTGCATGCAATTTACGCAGCTTTGATCTTTGTCAAACACTGACATAAATAGATCCGCTGCGTGAATTGCTTGCAAATAAGGAACTTAACTGCTTTGTGGATGTTTCAATTTCCTTTAGGATGTTATAAAATGCTTTCCGACGCGCGCCGGTAAGTGAAGTGAAGTGAAGAATCGTACTTATGGCTCTATCCACATTAGACGGAAGAGGTGTCGCGCGCGCATAGTCGGTTTCGTAACGCCAGTAAGACCGACGTAGACCAGTCAAATAAATAAATAAATAATGCGGGACGTAATCACACAGCATCATGTAGCCCCAAACTAAGCAGAGCTTGTATTATGGGAACCACATGATTGATATACTACACATATAATACATATATAAATTAGATAAAACATCCTACCTAACACACATATCTGACTATGCGATAATGTGTCAACCGTACTATCTGACGCATCTTCCGCCAGATATGGAAGGAGCCTTAGAGCTTGTCTAGATGAAGCTATTTACGCTCGAGTCGAGATGCGCGTAGCCAATCGCTTGTATGTCACGTGGAATGCTTAGTGCATATCGGCGGGTGATCGGCGAACTCTGTTGCAAACAGAAATGATTTACACCGATCCTATTTTAACAAACTATGACAGTTTCTCAATTGACGTTCATTGAATTTCGATGGATGAAATGTAAATGTTTGTAAAAACAGGACCGGTGTCAATCATTTCTGTTTGCAACAGAGTTAGCCGATCACCCCGCAGATGATTGGCTACGTACAATTCAAAACGCGCGTAAATCGCTTCATCTGTACCCCTAGTACGAGTTGCACAATTCGAAAACTTTCTTGGTTTACCATATACAGCTCAATTTTAATGTATGTTAGCGCCATCTACTGTAATACACATTCAGACTACACATAAATATTGTATTTTATTTAATCTATGAATCCCATTCCATCCTTCATTCCCGTTTTTTGGAAATTATGCAACTGGATTTACGTAGAAACTGGTAAATAACGAAAAAACGGTACTTCAAAATTGAGCTCGATATAGTATACCATAAAAGTTTTTGAATTGTGCAACTCGTACTAGGCCTTCAGCACAAGCTCTTTTTGTGACTGCACCAGAAAACTAAAAAAAAATATGTTTATCTAATTTATTAGCGACAGTTTGCATATACCTAATAAGTACATAGATAGCTTTAATGATGCTTTACAAATTATATTTTTTAATGTAAATAATACTACGCGCTTCCGAAATATCATTTTTAAGGCGCACTGAAATATGGAACCAGCTGCCAGTGTCTGTTTTTCCATTGACTTACGACCCTAACGGCTTCCAAAAGAGAGTTAATAGGCATCTTCTGGGAAAGCTCGCTCCATCGTCGACCTCATCCTTGCCCACGCAAGCCGAGCCGGTCAAGAGCTGGCCCATAACAAATAAAAAATACAGTCTTTCCGAGAGTTTTTTTATAATATACTAGCTGACCCGACAGATATTGCCCTGGCTCAAAGAGAGCATCGAAGTCAAAGAAACATTCAAATAGTATATCAAAATGGAAAAAGCACTCAAGGAGGATAAAACAACAACATCAACAACAGTAACTACCCTACCCCTAACCCTACCTCAACCCCTACCCTTACCCGTAAAGATTATAATATTAAAAAATAAATATTGAAGTTGATTCTATTGTGCATTTTCATAAACTAAACTTATTTTGACATTCCTAAAAGTGATGCTATCCCTTTCTTTTAGGTGTAAATGACAAGGATAGCTATAGCTTTAAAGCTGCTTAATTAAGTTAAGTTTAGAAAAGTGAACAACAGAATCGACATTATTAACGGAATAAAAAGTATCTTATGTCCGTCTCCTGGTCCTAATCTATCTCCCCACCAATTTTCAGCCAAATCAGTTCTGCCGTTCTTGAGTTATAAATAGCGTAACTAACACGACTTTCTTTTATATAAATAGATTTTTTTATTTTGATTTCAGATACATACAGGAGAAAAGCCATTCAAATGCCCCATCTGCGGAGCTGGTTTCGCGCACAGGGGTAACATTCGTCCACACATTCGCGCCAATCACGAACAATGCTTAGAGCAATCAGATCTAGCAATAAAAAATAAGAGATCTTGTTCTGTGGGCACAGATATGCTAATGTCAGAATCGGAAAATGCAAGATTACGTGCATCAATGTTTATGCATTTAAGTGGTATGAATATGAATAATAAACAATAGGTTTAATAAATTGGGTATGAAATATTCACGTTATTTTATTTTCAAGGCAAGATTAGAACTAGTGTATCTAATGCTGGTAATTTATGCGTATTGGTAGATTTTTAAACCTAGACAACCGTAAAAAAAGACTGACTGGCAATTCCTTTTTCCGTGGTACCAATTTGATACTCTTGGATTCATTTTGATACTATTGTTTTCTTGTCTGAAACATTAAATATCGTGGACGCTTTATCACAGAGGCCACAAATAAAAGAAAAAATAGTAAACTGTCAGCTGTCTGGTAGCTTCGTGCGTGCCTGCTTGTGTAGCTGTGTGTGTGTGTGTGTGTGTGTGTGTCAGAAAGTTTACTACGTTTATGAGTTGGGAGAACCCTACAAAGAATTGGTCAAACGTCTCTTGTATGGATTTGAGCTAAAATTTATTACCAAAATATAGCAGAAATTACTTTTGTGACGTTCGTATCGTCAGAGCTGCCAACCTACCAAATAGGTTTTATTGAATAGGGATGTACCACCAGATTTTTTATCGATAAATTAGCTATCTACAAAAAATATAGGGTTCCTTTTTTCGCAAGTAGAACCAGATACTTTATGATGATGGTAAAACAAAACAAAGTCAAATTGTTATCAATAACTCTTTCTTCAGTAACCCTAGGATCACTTTGAATCGTCGGTAAAGCAAGAATTTTGGTATATTTCCTACGGAATTTACATCGTTACAAACAAACATGGCCAAAAAGAAAAAAAATGCCTACAAACGAAGCTTGGTTCTTTTCTTCTAGTTATCCTTAAACATAATTAATTTCAGCTTACTAAATTTGTATTATAAACAACTGAGTTCCCAGGCTTAATTTTTTATGAATATCTCAAAACTTAGGACATGTCCCTAAATAAATAATAATGTAATTGCACACCATAGTGTACAATTTTCCCAGAACGGCCGCATTCTTCACCCAAGTATTCGGAACCATAATTTTTTTTCTGCAGCCACATATGCATGTCTTCTCTCATAAGCCATTTATTACCAAAATATTCATTGTCGATGATTTGTTATCTTTATCATTTAATTTCGGAGGTTTTGATCTCGAAATGCGTTTGCAAGGATCAACTTCTCGTTCTTCGTTCGTTTTAAAATAATTCTGTAATATTTCCAATTTTATGTTAATGCAGTGAATAAATAATATTATAATAATTTTATTTTATTTTATTTTAATAAGGTACACAAAACAGAATACAATCAAATTATTATATAACATTATACTTAAGTTTAGAACTAGATCGCATTCCAAAATATGTGAACACATCATGATTATTAGCAGTTATAACCTATGTGTGAAGGGAAGAAGAAAAGAGAAAAGAGAATAATGCTGGACACATCATAAACTAACTAGAGCTGGCATTATGGGAACCACATCTTATTTTCCATACTGCTTACATAATTTTTTCTTATGAAATGAATTCCTATATTATGCATAGAAAACCCCCAGACCCTCGCAGCGGAAAACCCACAGAGGGCGTCAAATAAAAAAAATACGGGACAGTTCACATTCGGTCAACCGGAGACTTATAAGAAACATACATAACACCCAAACACAGAACAAACATCTTAGTTCACCACACAGATGTTTGTCTTCCTTTTTCAAAGTTGGTTAAAAGTTAAATACATTGTAACGGCTACAATATATATACGAAAGGGAATTTGTTTGTTTGTTACTTTTGCAGGCCTCATGTAGGCACTTTACAGAAAATCATGAAATTTCTTCTACGCCGACACGGTGTCAGGAGTACCAGAAAAGAACTTAGAGTAGATAAGTACCTTAAGTAAAATAACTTTTAACATGTGTGAAGTCGCGGGCATAAGCTAGTTATATATAGCATAGATGGTAAAATAGAATATCGATAGTCGATAGAAAAATACCAAACACTAGTAGGGACAAAGACTGAAGAAGAAAGTTACTGTAAATTGCGATTATTCAAATATTCTATCAATTTGTAATTGAATAGATGCTTGCCTATCTTCATTCAATCAGTACCCAATCTTTTGTAAGAGAAAATAAACGTTTTTATATTATTATTATTCAATGGAAATTGAGCCAGTTCGCTTTTTCCCATTTAGAAGGCCGGATCTTTAACCACATATTTCACATGTTTGTTAATGCATTATAGCAACTATGCATATACACACATACTGATACGTATCAGAAACACACGATAATTGCTAATAAGCACAAGCTTTGCAAATAATTAGTATTTTTGTAAAAATAAAATGAAAAACATTGGCACCAAGAAACTTAGAAAATGGCGGAAGCGGATGCGTACGATAGAGTATAGAGTAGCCCATTAATTTTAGCTCAAATTTCATAGATCAGTTTTCATGTAGACGCTTTCGCCAGACTGGAAAAACCCTGCGCTGCGCTGTTGGTGGTGGTGGTGCTGGCAACTGGCTGTCTGTTTGGTTTTAATCCGTTTTAATCCTGGTATCTGTGGTTTTAACTTTGTGTTTTGTCTCTGTCTCTCTCATTCAAGTGATTCAAGTTTTGATAAAATATTCGTGATTTCGTTTATGAATTGCATGCATTATCTTTGATTTCGTTTGCCGCGCCGTACATACAATAATCTACTCTGTAAACCTAATTTGTACCTGTGCAGCACAGGTAAAATCTCACCAACAACGTTTGTCCGCCGTTGCCTGAACCTACCAAAATAGTGTTGTGTGCATTGCATCTTGAGAGCTTGTTCATGAGATCTATTTTAGTCTTTCAGTGTGGTCATTAGCACTTAGCAGTTTCTTCCAGAATGGATGCGGTAAGTGCAGGCTATACTATACTCATTAGAACTTAAATCTTAGTATTTACGGTATACTATTACGTAAATACAATTGAAAACGTATTACCTGGTTCTATTGCAATATCTGCCAGTGACAGACAATACCTATTAATGCCTGCCTGTAGTAATTTTACTAGAAAGTAATGTCATGTACATTCCTACCTATAACATCAAAGAGACTACAAAGAGAAAGTAGGAAAATTTCTTTAAATTTATAGGTGTTTTATGTACTATTGTCTGCGTCTTCAACCAATGACATCATAAACTTGAGTCATGAGTATTTAGTGTAAGTACACAGAGATAGTGATAATGATAATACATTTGTTTAAACTAACAGCAACAAAACATATAATTTAATAAATACAAAAAAAATTCTGCGTTAATGTTTGCTTGTTTGCATGCGAACAACAGATTTATATAATAATAATAATAATAATAATAACATAATCCTGGACGTTATCACACAGCATCATGTAGCCCCAAACTAAGCAGAGCTTGTATTATGGGAACCACATGATTGATATACTACATAGATACATTTTTTTTTGTAAATACATACATATCATACATAGAAAACACCCAGACCCGAGACAAATATCTGCAGAACATGCAAACATTTGTCCCGTAGCGGGAATCGAACCTAATATATAATTTTTAACCCCATATGCAAGTGCAATTCACCCTGATCCAGTCAACCAGTCCAAGCCTAACATGAGCCATTAGTCTCCTCTTCTTTTACTTATTTATTTATTAAAAACCGTGAAAAGTGTGAGTTAAACTTGTGCACAAACATACTGTTGTATTGGAGCTCTTTTTAAATATTTATTTTAAACATTAACATTAACACGGTTTATGAGATACAGCCTGGTGACAGACAGACAGACGGACAGTGGAGTCTTAGTAAAACGGTCCCGTTTTTACCCTTTGCGTATGAAACCCTAAAGATTAATAATTTATTACAGTTTGGTGAAGAGTCGAAGCGTCAAGTTCCACCAATGTTGCGGAAGATACTCAACTATGATGTCCAGATCACAAAGAGGATTGTGGAGCTCTCACTGAGGATCACTCCGTTGAGGTCTCTGCGTAACCACAGCCGATTCTTAGAGGTAAGGTTTATGCTTCTTATCAAGAGCAGCTCTCATCGATCCCCCAGCTGGAAAAAGACTACATCCAGATAAAAGTAATAAATATAATTTCTCTCCACACCAATATTATAAATGCGAATGTTTGAGCCCACTTGTAACGGAACAGAACCCTATGGTGTGTTCCGTCACTCACAAATATAGGAAAATATATTATCTAAATAAACCTCTTGCGTTATTTGAAAATACGCGGGCAAAAACACTAGCGCCAGCAAATAATGCATTGTAGAAGCTTATACATAATATTGCATAATTAATAAAAAATATGGCATCACCGCTTGCTATATTTGAAAATACGCGGGCAAAAACATTAGCGACAAGAACTAATGCATTAAAGAAGCTTAGACATAATATTGCTTAATAAATTAAATAGATGGCATCACTACTTGCGTTATTTGAAAATACGCGAGTGAAAACACTAGCGACATCAATCAATGCATTATAGAAGCTTAGACATAATATTGCATAATAAATAAAAAAGATGGCATCACCGCTTGCTTTATTTAAAAACACTAGCGACGTCAAACAACGAATTATAGGAGATTCAACCATTTATTGAAAATATAATATGAACTCTAACGTATCAAGTATAAGAACCATAATTACTAGTTCTAAATAGTTGGGTAGGTCAATCAACAAACTGAAGAAAAGTTATTTAATTATTGCTAGATTAATTGAATTCATAAAGCTTTATAAAACATCTTGAATTTCACGAATGAATATAATCATAAAGTTAGCATAACATTATCTATTTTATTGTAATAATTTAACTACAGAAATGCTACATTTAATATAAATGAGGGTAGATTATAAATGAGCTAACATCCGGATTTTGTTATTGCATTTTGTGAAAAATGCAGCGTAAACAATAATGAGTGGAAAGTTTTAGGTTGAAAACACACTTTAAAGCATAATTTAAACCTTAACTTTATAAACATAAAGACCATATTGGACTGGATGGGTCTGATCATTGAGTTAGCAGAGCTGCCAAGCGGGACTATATGGAGGTTCACTCAAATTTAGATAATGAAATGAACTCTTAACGCAATAGATATAATGTTCAGATTGGCCTGTTTTAGAATAATCCATCAGTTCAAGCAACGTAATACGAAAGGTATTTATTATCGCTAAATTAATGGAAATCCTGTAAGATAATTATTACTATTCATAACTGATTAAAAGGATAAACTTTTGATAGAAATACTTTATATAATGTATCACTTTTCTATCAAAATATTGACTGAGGTAGGTTTAGATTGAGCGTAACTTCCGGAACTTGTTATTGCGTTTCGAATGCGATGAGGCGGAACGAAAAAGGTTTTAAAAAGGGGAATTTAGGTACATTCGGGATCATTCCACAATAATCGGTACGGCGTTATCATTCCACAATTATCGGTACGGGGAGGAGCAAGAATAAGTCGAGGCGAAATTACGGACGGACGGTCCACGGTTCCCAAGAAGTTATCGTTCATCCAAGCCTTATCGCCATTTTTATACGATTATAATTCGTAAAGTAAATTCAGTGTAAATTATCAAGTGATATTACGTGGCTAAGACACCTTCACGCCCTTAAATTGGTCTAGTGAGCCTGCTGACCAAGCGTAATTTAAAGTGAACTTTCGACTATTATCTATTACGTGGCTAAGACACCTTCACGCCCTTAAATTGGTCTAGTGAGCCTGCTGACCATGCGTAATTCAAGACAGATAATAGACGAGAGTATAGCGAGTTCAGAGATGATCTGCTCTTTCTTTGCTTCTCAATACGTGGCTAAGACTCCTTCACGTCCTTCAATTGGTTGGTGAGCCTGCTGACCATGCGTATTGAGCAAGTAAATGAGAAGGGTAGAAGGCTTGTTTGAATGATCACTTCAAACGTAGTCCGGAAACCTTGCGGTGTTATACCCAAGGGCTACGTTCCTTGCCCTTAGCTTTGTGGGGTTCCATCATCCTCTCACTGCGGCCAAGACACCTTTAGCCGTCAGCACCCTGATCGGTCTTGTGAGCCTGCTTGACCGGCAGTGAGAAAATCTTTCCCTCATCCTTACTTCCTACCCACTTTCCATCTGTTGCCTTAGGTCGCTTGGTAACAGACTTCCCGTACTTATCTATATGTTTATCTATCACACTTATATGTTTAGGGCTAGGGTGGTAGGTACACGTACATATTTGTAGGGACGTTAGGTCTAGCAGTTAGCCAGGTATCTCATCATTACACCCCGATGAGAGACACGCACGTTTACATGTAAATGAGAAGGTTGTACTTCTAGTTTTGAAAGAATTCCACACTTAGCTATTTTAGGGCCTACGTAGGTTCAGGTTCAATGGTAGGCTAGGAAAAGTAGGTAGGCAGGAATTTATTTAGTATATTTGTTAAATCTAGGTTCTGTATTTTCTTCACGTTAAATTCGGCGGGCCAAGCCGTCCTTTTTGTAGATTCTATAATATATATTACGTTATAAAGTCAAACCTGCCTGAATAGGCCTAGCAAAGTAGGCAGGCAGGAATTTATTTAGCCTATTGGTAAAATCTAGATCATTATGGTGGCAGCGTCCTAGCTAAGTCCAGCAGGCCAAGCCGTTCTATTTTTAGATTCAATAATATATTGTTTTAAAATCTATCTAGCCTGTAAAGGTATATTATATATAATTATCTATCTACCTGTTAACTGGAGAGAATGAGCAGTTAAGTTCTATGATTCAATATAAAATTGTCCAGGAATGGAATCCTTTGTTTTCATATTAAAATCCTCGCACAAGATGAGGTGATTACCTAATAAGGGTATTGATATATTTTATCAAGCTATTGAAGCTACTAAGACAAGCAGATGCAGTTCTTATCTACACAATAAATCCTCGCAATAGATGAGGTACAACCAATAAGGTTCACGCTACAAAGACAGGCAAATGTAAGTCTTTGATACTATCAGTAATCATGGTGAAATATATCATTGATTTCATATTCAAGTGTATACTAAGCTAACATTTTAGGAATCTAATTCCTTGGACATTTCGTATTGTATTAGCAGACAAATAACTGCTTCATTTTACCTAAGTTATAGGTATTATCAATATCAGTGATTTGATGCACCTTAGCTGAAAAATCACTCCCTCTTACTCCTTTGCTTGTCAAAAGACTGACCATACAATTACAGACAGTAATGAGGCATGTTCTCAACCCCCAAAATGAAATCTTGGTGGGGGGTACCCAAGTAAGGAGACGAAACCCACAGGACGTGCGGGGCGGAGCGCGTCCCTATGCCAATTTAGAGTCAGAATGTGAGAGACAAAACTATTCATGATCACATGCCGATCAACAGAGCCAGTATGAAAGATAATTAAATTCACAAGTTTTACGTCGATCACTAAAGCCAATATGAAAGAGAATTAAATCTATTAATCCTTTACTGATTTCAGAGAGTCAGAACGAAAGATTCATATCAATATAATGTATTACGTTTAATTGATAGCATATCTAATATACTATTTAATAACTATAAGCTGCTTAACCACTAGATTCAAGAGTAGAGAATAAAACGCCAATCTTAGGCCGTTAATTCGTTAGATAAGTATAGGAATAATAGAAAATAAGTTCAGGAAGAGTTTTCGATCAAAATTTGTGTTAGAATAGGTAGATAATCTTAGGGTAGGCTAGAGAAATCGTTTTAAAATACCTCAAAAGAATCGCAGGTTATGTACGGTATATGCGTAGGGTTCTAACCAAAGTAGACATCATATGGCCAAATGAAAATATAAAAAAGAAGCTTTTATGGGGAAGTATATTTTTAGGGGGGGGGGTTACAATTTAGCGTGCCGTGAACAGGATTTGGTATTAATACAAGTAATGCGGTTTATTTTAGCAGTATAGATTATTGATTTAACATAATTTAGTATTATTATCTGTTAAGATTCTACATAAAATGTAAGAAGTATGTACATATTTGAGAAATTATGTAGGTTTGTAGATTCGCTTAGGTATAGTTATAAGTAGTGTAAAGTGCGGAATTATTTCGCACAATTTGTTGCCGCGTATAGAGGAGAGGTTTTAAAACGATTAAGTAAGTAGGTAGTATAAAATAAGTAGCAAAAAAATAGTTTAAAGTAGGTAGCTCAGTGTCGGTATATTTATTTAAAATTCAAGCAGTGAACTTCTTCGAACTGATGGTGTTACTGTTAGTCGCAGATTATTCGTAGGGTTCAGATTCTTATTCCAAAACTTGATTGATAATAATAGGATAATGAGATAAAGTAATAAATAGATACGTATATTCTTAAGTTTATACGCAGAATAACTAATAGTACAGGTGATAATTTAACATATAATAGACTGAAATTTAGCAAGAACGTGGGTTAGGCTAGATTGCCATTTTACGTCCGACAGTGTTAGTGCACATAGGCCGTGATCGTCTAGTAGTTGGATAAAGGTGCTCGTGGCGTAAAAATAAAATTGGAAACTTACTCGTGGGGTAGCTCATTACACGAAAATAAAATAAACAAAACAAGTGCTCGTGGCGTAGCTTCAGTTAAAAAAATTAAAGTCTGTAAAAACGATCGAGGCGTAGATTATTTGAAAAAAAAAGTTTGCAAAAACGCTAGTGGCGTCGTTTAGTTCTGTAAAAATAAGTCTAGAAAATGTTGTTTCGTAGATTACTTAGTTTTATATTTCGGTGAAAATAAAATTTGTAGAAAGTTTTCGGAGTCATAAGTAGTTCAGCAACTTTTCGTTCAGACACAGTTTGGAGGGGGGGCCG
Organism: Horisme vitalbata; assembly: GCA_951804965.1. Taxonomy (NCBI): domain Eukaryota; kingdom Metazoa; phylum Arthropoda; class Insecta; order Lepidoptera; family Geometridae; genus Horisme; species Horisme vitalbata. The sequence continues at coordinate 6,143,374 of OX638096.1, forward strand.
TTTGATGACGCGTAGGGATGTAGGTTCTCTCTCTCTCTCTCTTTCTCTCTGTAGGTTGTTGGTTTCTGACTCTTGGGAAAGAGTTAGGTAAATGCGACTTAGTAGTTCTCGTGTGGATCCCTAAATTGGAACTGCCTAAATGCAGAGTTTCACCTAAATTAGTTCAGCACTTAGTTTATTTTATGTTGCGATAGGAAGTCAGTTAGTTTAGATTATTACTGGTAAACGTCTGCGGATTCGCTTGTGTGGATTCCTAAATTGGAACTGGCCAAGTGCGGAGTTTCACCTAAATTTGTTCAGCACTTTATTTTTAGTTTAAGAAAGAGATAGACATGTTTACATATTAAAATTCATAACCTTAATTTCTGTATTCGTAAGATTTCACATAAAATAAAAATAGAAACAGTTGTTTTCGTAAAATTTAGTAAGTAGGTAGTATTCATGCATTAGGCCTTCTTGAGTTTGGGAGACAACAGGTAGATCTAGATACTGAAATAAGTATAGTATCTACTTGAAGTAGTAGGTAGTCGTAGAATCACGCCCTCTCCTTCATTTCGATTTTCGGCTAGCTTGAGCTACTTACTTACTCATTCATGATAGATTTGGTTTGTAAGTTATGTACGATAAATATTATGTTAATGTAATATAACGTAACTAGGTAAGCTAAAATACTGAGGCAGGTAGATAATTGAGATAAGTTAGACTTCCTTACATAACTTAGTTAGTAGTAGGTTCGTACAAAACTTTTATTAAAATTACCAAGCGTTCATACTAGGGTAGGTATTGGCTTGTTATAAGGTAGTCTAAATTTAACTATTACTGATACTACTAATGAAAATTGTTATCGGTACACCGCTTTCCTCAACATTGCTTTTTTTAATAGGAACCTTATAACTTACATCTACTTTAGGTGGATACTTATTTCACCGTTTGCATAGGTATGATTTATATAGATAGAACGTTTAGAATTTGGGTCGTTTTTATTAAATATTATGATTTCGTTAATTTAAAAATGCAATTTAGTTTTCACTTATATCTACTATTAGGCAGATAGATATTTTACAGTAAAGATAAAATTCAGATAGATAGAACGGAATAAAACTAGGTTTTTGGTTTTGTAGTTTAGAGCCTAGGTCATTTGTCTTTTGATAAATATTTTGATTTCATCATTTATATAAGCAGTTTAGTTAAAATAGTTTACTTTTTAATTTTCAAAACAGAAACAAAACATTGTTACGGTTTAGTTTAATTAATGGGGGGTTGGAATTAAAAAAAACAGAAACAAATCATAAATATCATAAATACGGTTTAGTTTAAAAAATGGGGGGTTGGTATTTAAAGTTTTGTCGCAATACTTTATATTAAGTTCATTTTTATTAATTTCTTTGAAAACAAAAATATAATTAATTAATCAGCGGAACTGATAATATTGTAAAAATAGTCGGATTGGTTAAAAATATCGGTAATAATTGAAGCCTTTTTAAAAAAAAAAAACATATATTCTTTTAATATTCCAATATACCTAATAAAACAAATATAAATAATTCGAAATAAACTGTCATCAAGCGAAAGAAATAAGATAAATGAAAATAGATTGAAATAAATGAAAAAAAATTCAAATCATTTAGAATAATTTATTTCAAATTCGTAGATTAAGCGGATTATGGGGATTAAATATTGACATGGGATAAGATTACATTATATGAATCTAAAATTAACTTGAACGCCTCTATTTGGTTATTAGTTTGGGTTCAGCACATACTCGAAGGTCGAAATAAAGAAGGTAGGTATAGCTCATTTAAGCCATATCTAATAGGATCTACTTACATTGTATGGTACTATTTACATAGAAAATAATTAAAGTAGAGATTAGGAAGTATTCGTTGTTAGCAATTTCTTCAGTTCTTTTGTTTTGGGAAAAGAACTGAAGTAATTGAAAGTTATATCAAAACTTATTTTCAAAAAGTAACATAAAAATCTAGAAAATTAATTGTATCTAATTTAAGACAAAATTACCGGAAATCTAATTTAAAGTTAATTATAAGTTAATACTCTTAGATTATAGTAGTAAAAGAGTTATTAACAAATTATTGTTAGTTAACACTTAGAAGTTTTAAAATAAGTGAGTATTCTTTTAATAAAAAACTGACAAATATACATAGAAACGTCGCTATAAACGTCATTCAGTCTGTCAAACAGATAGAAAATCAGATTAGATGACTACCTGAGCTTAATTTATAGATAGTGGATAAGTTAAGTCATATCAAGTAAGTAAATAAAATAATTTAAATAAAATATAGCATACATTTCAAAAAGGGAAAGGAAATATTTTAAGATAAACAATTTAGTGAACTGCAAAAATCAAATAACTTGCTAGTTTTCAGTTTGAATTTGATTGATTTGGGTTTGACGTTTGTCAAATACAAACATTAAACCAAAATTAATTAAATTTAAAAATAAAATGCGGTGAAACGTGAGTGGGATTACCCAACTGGGGGGTTGTTTCGTTACATTCAACAAGGTTTTGGCTGTTAGAGAAACAGTACAATTTTTTCGTAGTTTCTGGTTTCAATGCGTTGATTAGTTGTTTAAGGTGGCGTGAATGGCAATGAAAGTTAATGCAATGCAAGTGTAGTGTTTATAGAAAAAAATTATGGAGGGCCTAGATGATTAATCAATAACATGACTAGAAACGGTTTGTTGACTTTGAATGCAAATAACATTTAAGAATACATACAAGGACCTTTTATGGGGAAGTTTGGTGTTAGGTTAAGTCGGAAGACATTCATCAGTATATTCTAATATAGCTGATCTCATAAAGAGTCCTACTCTACACGCACGAAAGAAATTTACGCACACTATACATGCTCTGTGATATAAATCAAGTTTTAATTTAGTTAAAGAGCTTAAATGCTCTTGATGAATTTGGGTTTGAGAGAAGGTGGTGTAAGTGTTCGTATTACTGAGGAAAAGAGGTTCATGGGATGCTCTTACATCAAATCATTAGGATTGATTTGCTTCACAACCAAGTTCCTTTTTCGAAGAATCTGAATTCAACAAGAGATATAGACTTTGAGTATTATTCTATAAAAAAAAAATGCTCATTGATGCTTGTTTATATTTCAGTTTAAACACATTAACATATTGTAAGAACACACAACATATTTACATACAGACGCAAATTGAAATATTTGGATTCAAATGTTAGCAAATTAGAAATTGTACATAGTGTGAAATGACTTATCAATGAAATAATATTATATATTTGTGAAATTAATGGGTTAAAATTTTTCCTTCGGTTAAATATTTCCTCACCTGCGTAAAAATTGGGGGTTGGCTGTAACGGAACAGAACCCTATGGTGTGTTCCGTCACTCACAAATATAGGAAAATATATTATCTAAATAAACCTCTTGCGTTATTTGAAAATACGCGGGCAAAAACACTAGCGCCAGCAAATAATGCATTGTAGAAGCTTATACATAATATTGCATAATTAATAAAAAATATGGCATCACCGCTTGCTATATTTGAAAATACGCGGGCAAAAACATTAGCGACAAGAACTAATGCATTAAAGAAGCTTAGACATAATATTGCTTAATAAATTAAATAGATGGCATCACTACTTGCGTTATTTGAAAATACGCGAGTGAAAACACTAGCGACATCAATCAATGCATTATAGAAGCTTAGACATAATATTGCATAATAAATAAAAAAGATGGCATCACCGCTTGCTTTATTTAAAAACACTAGCGACGTCAAACAACGAATTATAGGAGATTCAACCATTTATTGAAAATATAATATGAACTCTAACGTATCAAGTATAAGAACCATAATTACTAGTTCTAAATAGTTGGGTAGGTCAATCAACAAACTGAAGAAAAGTTATTTAATTATTGCTAGATTAATTGAATTCATAAAGCTTTATAAAACATCTTGAATTTCACGAATGAATATAATCATAAAGTTAGCATAACATTATCTATTTTATTGTAATAATTTAACTACAGAAATGCTACATTTAATATAAATGAGGGTAGATTATAAATGAGCTAACATCCGGATTTTGTTATTGCATTTTGTGAAAAATGCAGCGTAAACAATAATGAGTGGAAAGTTTTAGGTTGAAAACACACTTTAAAGCATAATTTAAACCTTAACTTTATAAACATAAAGACCATATTGGACTGGATGGGTCTGATCATTGAGTTAGCAGAGCTGCCAAGCGGGACTATATGGAGGTTCACTCAAATTTAGATAATGAAATGAACTCTTAACGCAATAGATATAATGTTCAGATTGGCCTGTTTTAGAATAATCCATCAGTTCAAGCAACGTAATACGAAAGGTATTTATTATCGCTAAATTAATGGAAATCCTGTAAGATAATTATTACTATTCATAACTGATTAAAAGGATAAACTTTTGATAGAAATACTTTATATAATGTATCACTTTTCTATCAAAATATTGACTGAGGTAGGTTTAGATTGAGCGTAACTTCCGGAACTTGTTATTGCGTTTCGAATGCGATGAGGCGGAACGAAAAAGGTTTTAAAAAGGGGAATTTAGGTACATTCGGGATCATTCCACAATAATCGGTACGGCGTTATCATTCCACAATTATCGGTACGGGGAGGAGCAAGAATAAGTCGAGGCGAAATTACGGACGGACGGTCCACGGTTCCCAAGAAGTTATCGTTCATCCAAGCCTTATCGCCATTTTTATACGATTATAATTCGTAAAGTAAATTCAGTGTAAATTATCAAGTGATATTACGTGGCTAAGACACCTTCACGCCCTTAAATTGGTCTAGTGAGCCTGCTGACCAAGCGTAATTTAAAGTGAACTTTCGACTATTATCTATTACGTGGCTAAGACACCTTCACGCCCTTAAATTGGTCTAGTGAGCCTGCTGACCATGCGTAATTCAAGACAGATAATAGACGAGAGTATAGCGAGTTCAGAGATGATCTGCTCTTTCTTTGCTTCTCAATACGTGGCTAAGACTCCTTCACGTCCTTCAATTGGTTGGTGAGCCTGCTGACCATGCGTATTGAGCAAGTAAATGAGAAGGGTAGAAGGCTTGTTTGAATGATCACTTCAAACGTAGTCCGGAAACCTTGCGGTGTTATACCCAAGGGCTACGTTCCTTGCCCTTAGCTTTGTGGGGTTCCATCATCCTCTCACTGCGGCCAAGACACCTTTAGCCGTCAGCACCCTGATCGGTCTTGTGAGCCTGCTTGACCGGCAGTGAGAAAATCTTTCCCTCATCCTTACTTCCTACCCACTTTCCATCTGTTGCCTTAGGTCGCTTGGTAACAGACTTCCCGTACTTATCTATATGTTTATCTATCACACTTATATGTTTAGGGCTAGGGTGGTAGGTACACGTACATATTTGTAGGGACGTTAGGTCTAGCAGTTAGCCAGGTATCTCATCATTACACCCCGATGAGAGACACGCACGTTTACATGTAAATGAGAAGGTTGTACTTCTAGTTTTGAAAGAATTCCACACTTAGCTATTTTAGGGCCTACGTAGGTTCAGGTTCAATGGTAGGCTAGGAAAAGTAGGTAGGCAGGAATTTATTTAGTATATTTGTTAAATCTAGGTTCTGTATTTTCTTCACGTTAAATTCGGCGGGCCAAGCCGTCCTTTTTGTAGATTCTATAATATATATTACGTTATAAAGTCAAACCTGCCTGAATAGGCCTAGCAAAGTAGGCAGGCAGGAATTTATTTAGCCTATTGGTAAAATCTAGATCATTATGGTGGCAGCGTCCTAGCTAAGTCCAGCAGGCCAAGCCGTTCTATTTTTAGATTCAATAATATATTGTTTTAAAATCTATCTAGCCTGTAAAGGTATATTATATATAATTATCTATCTACCTGTTAACTGGAGAGAATGAGCAGTTAAGTTCTATGATTCAATATAAAATTGTCCAGGAATGGAATCCTTTGTTTTCATATTAAAATCCTCGCACAAGATGAGGTGATTACCTAATAAGGGTATTGATATATTTTATCAAGCTATTGAAGCTACTAAGACAAGCAGATGCAGTTCTTATCTACACAATAAATCCTCGCAATAGATGAGGTACAACCAATAAGGTTCACGCTACAAAGACAGGCAAATGTAAGTCTTTGATACTATCAGTAATCATGGTGAAATATATCATTGATTTCATATTCAAGTGTATACTAAGCTAACATTTTAGGAATCTAATTCCTTGGACATTTCGTATTGTATTAGCAGACAAATAACTGCTTCATTTTACCTAAGTTATAGGTATTATCAATATCAGTGATTTGATGCACCTTAGCTGAAAAATCACTCCCTCTTACTCCTTTGCTTGTCAAAAGACTGACCATACAATTACAGACAGTAATGAGGCATGTTCTCAACCCCCAAAATGAAATCTTGGTGGGGGGTACCCAAGTAAGGAGACGAAACCCACAGGACGTGCGGGGCGGAGCGCGTCCCTATGCCAATTTAGAGTCAGAATGTGAGAGACAAAACTATTCATGATCACATGCCGATCAACAGAGCCAGTATGAAAGATAATTAAATTCACAAGTTTTACGTCGATCACTAAAGCCAATATGAAAGAGAATTAAATCTATTAATCCTTTACTGATTTCAGAGAGTCAGAACGAAAGATTCATATCAATATAATGTATTACGTTTAATTGATAGCATATCTAATATACTATTTAATAACTATAAGCTGCTTAACCACTAGATTCAAGAGTAGAGAATAAAACGCCAATCTTAGGCCGTTAATTCGTTAGATAAGTATAGGAATAATAGAAAATAAGTTCAGGAAGAGTTTTCGATCAAAATTTGTGTTAGAATAGGTAGATAATCTTAGGGTAGGCTAGAGAAATCGTTTTAAAATACCTCAAAAGAATCGCAGGTTATGTACGGTATATGCGTAGGGTTCTAACCAAAGTAGACATCATATGGCCAAATGAAAATATAAAAAAGTTTTTATGGGGAGGTATTTTTAGGGGGGGGGGTTACACACTCAATGTTGTAATGGCTGAACGATAAAATAAATAAATAAATAATGCTGGACGCTATCACACAGCATCATGTAGCCTCAAGCTAAGCAGAGCCTGTACTATGGAAGCCACATGATTGATATTCTATGTATATAATTTTTTTTTGTAAATACATACATATCATACATAGATAACACCTAGACCCGAGGCAAATATCTGCAGAATATGCAAACATTTGTCCCGCGGCGGGAATATGCTAGATGCCTAAAAAATTCTAATTAGTCCGTCATAATCCGTTTAAATTAACAAAAAATATTGGACACGTATTTTTTTTTTGTCAATTAAACTAAAAATGACAAAGATATAGCGTGTTGAAGTTCCGCGTGACGTCACGGGTAAGTACACTTTTTACATACAAGTGACGTCACGAGCCCGCACTCCAGAACTTTGACGCTCTATAACTTTGTTAATTTAATGGACTAATTAGTTATATTATTTGTTTATCCAGTCATCTTCCCTATTGAACCTGCAACCTTCTGCGTCTCAGGCGGGCCTTCGTCCACTGCGCCACAGAGGCCGTCATTAGATTTAGTTGAAGCTGGACAGGCTATTTTTATCCGGGTACCACGCTAGTGAAGCCGCGGGCGGAAGCCACTTTAGTCTGTGTGATAATGTCCAGCATTATTTATTTATTTGACCAGGAGTGGCGTGATTGTGAAGAGGCCTTTACTCAGCAGTGGGTGCTACCAGCTGAATAGATAGATAGATAGCTAGAAGAGCTTTAGATCATAAAATTAACTACCCATATTTACTCTGAACAATACTACATAATATTTTTTACTTGCCCATTTCGTCTCAATGCTGGGCAAAGGCCACCAAACTTTTCACATACATAATGATAAAAAAAATATTGTTAAATTTAATAACAATTGGAGGTGGTAGCTGATCGAAAGGTTTGGAAGTCTATAGGAGAGACGTTTGCCAAGCAGCGGGATGAGAAAGGGTAAAAAATGTACAACTAAGTATTTGATTTCTTTTACTTTCAGGTGTCATGTCATGGGATCGTGTGGCTGGCGGGATGGCTAACTTTCATTTGGCTCTTCAATAATAAGGAACTTTATCAGTTACAAGTTAACATGTTAATTGGTAAGAAATTTATCACACTAACCTAACCTTTGGTACCTCAATATTATGTTACCTTCTTACCTTGATGATTTTTCTTTGTGCATACATTTTTGTTGTGCTTTTAATATGCAAATTGTAGTCTTAAGCTTTAACACATAAATACGGAAAAGTGCCTTGCAATCCCCAACCCGCATGTCTAGCGTGGGGATTATGGGTATATATACTCACTTACTCACTTGGTAGTTCCATTTAGTTCCACTAAATATCGACAAAACTCTTTCTTTAGTCGAGCAGTAATTGCGTTCAATAATCTGGTTGACATTTCCGATCTCGATCTTTTCGTGACTAAATCGCCTAGAATTAAAAGGATCCTATCAAGTCGCTGGTTTGGCATGCATCCATGAACTTTTGTAGTTATTGTTTTTTTTTTTTATGATTCTGTTTATTTCGTTTCTTCTCTAAGTACTAGCTATGTTATTTTAATCTTAAGTCTTTGAAATACAAGTATTATTGTTTTGTACAAGTAAGCTTCTCATAGTTTCTATATGCGGAAACATATAAATAGTCAATAGTTGCATTTATAGAATATTGTTTAGAGTTTAAGTACTGTTTGTTTTCCAAATAAATGAAAATAAAATAAATAAATAAATAAAATATCTCCTTTGGAGAGGAAGCTTATGTCCAGCACTGGACTTAATGGGCTGGTGTGTGTTGTTGTCTTGGTTTGTCAATAAACTGAATATGATAAGCAGAAAACTTATTGTTGCTACAACAATAAGTTTTAAGACTAAGGCAAAGACTACGCTCGGGCACATTCCACTAAATAAGTTTAAATATCTAATGAAAAAAGTGAACAGCCCAATGTGTGACTCATGCGGCCGTATTGAAGACAAATATCACTTAGTGGAATGTTCCCGGACTAGATGTTTATGAGAACAGCTGATGTCAGTTTTTTAAATTGATCTACTGGTTGGCTTGTTCCAGAGCATATTGTCGGCACAGACTCTCTGCTGCCGCTTTTGTGCTCTACAAGTTGGCATTCAGGGCGATTGATATTTAGGATACCTACTTATATAGAGATCCCTATGGGACTGACATAGTCACACTGTGGCTCCAAGTCCCTAAACATAAACAGAAAAAAAAAAGTAAAAGTCCCTGCACAGAAACCATAACACTGACTTGACTGACATTCTGCTAACCAAATGAAATTGTCTTTTACAGCCCTCATCCTGGACATAGTAATAATAGCGACAATCAAAGCCTTTGTGAGGAGACGTCGGCCAGTACCAATGAACAAGCTGCTATCCATCAACCCGGACAAATACTCATTCCCATCCGGGCACGCTAGCAGATCTGTGATGATTGCATTCACATTAATGTACCTAGATCCTATATCTATGTTGTTCTACCCTCCTCTTATGGCTTGGGTGACAGCCATCTGTTTATCCAGGGTGTTATCAGAACGCCATTATATTTTAGATGTAATCTGTGGTGCAGGGATCGGAATACTTGAAGGTCTAATGATGTGCTTGTTTTGGCTCTCGCAGAGTACCTCGGCAAGCATCCTATCGTCATTGTCTGATGAAAAATTAGATGGAGGAGAATTTCATGTTTAATTTTATGTTCTCAGGAGCTTTTAAAAAGCATTTAGTCATTTTATGTACGATTTTGCCATGTGTGTGTAATATGGGGACAACCTAGTAGAGCCCCCGCCAAGATAAGCCATTTTATTATTCAGAATGTGACAAAGCCATCATAATATTATCTGAGTGTACTGTGTATTCACAAAAGTAAGGCTGTGTTGTTTTAAGATGTGTGTAAATTACATGGCAAGAAACCATCTTAGTAACTTTTAAAAGTACATAAATTATTTTCAATTATTATTTTATAATGTTATTAAAATCAAATGTTAGTATCTAAGCACCTATCCATACAAACAAAATAAAGTGATACTAAAAAACGATTTGCAGTTTAGATAATTAACTAGAGTCCGCGCCACTCATGTCATGTGTGTATCGCAGAACGATATATAATAATTACAACAAACATTTGGTTGATAATTACAGTAATTATGCTCTTCTGGTCTAAGAAGTCTTATTCCGGACATTCGCAGTCAAAATCGCACGTAGTGCGTTACTAAATCTATGTTAAAAAATCATTTAGGTATGCAATTCTCGAAAAACATAACCCTCCTTAAGAGGTAGTAGGTTAAAAAGATAGGTATGTGGGTAGATAGGTACCTCCTGACTTCAGTTCTCATATATCCTAAAATAGTTGGCAAAAGTATCAATATCTTTTTGTACTTGAGTGTATCCAGGACCAATTCGTCTCGTAAGGAAAATTAAGAAAGTCATCAATATGTATGAAACGGTCGCTTTTTAATGGTCATTTAAATTTGGTCGGATCACAGGTCAGAAACCAGCGTCTAGGTCTTATTTCAGACTATCGTTTATAACTAGCTCAATACGGGACGTAGAGAGCTGAAATTTTCAGGGTTTAATTTTCATTAAACGCACTATTTTTTTGGTCATACCGACAATTGTGCGTTGAAAAGGTTTCTTGCATTTTAACGTCAAAGTTATGGCCTTATCCGATTTGATTTAATCGATATTAATCAAAAACGCGTGTTTGGACCTTCTTGAAACTTTTTGTGGTTACAAAGGATAACGTGAAGAACCGAACGCCGTTTACAATGAATTTGTGTGTCTTTCCATTAAAGAGCTTGATTTTTTTAAGGTTTTTCAAAAAGGCTAGATTACTTAAAAACTATAGGTACCTACCTATGTATTTTTGTTAATTTTACTTTGTCACAAATTAAGAGCTACTCTCGTGCATGTATATTTTATAGGTGCACATTCAATGGTTCATCATTCATTTTTGTCTAGTAGGATCATCCGTTTAGATTATCCTGCTGGAAGAACGTTACTCCAGCAGAAAACGTATTTTGCGTTTTATACCAAAACTGCAGCACGCACAATTTTTTTTTCTTGTCGCACATTTCCAGCTCTAATTATTTCTGGAACTCACTTCATTCTAAAAGAAAATATTCTGCTGGGGTAACGCACACGTGTTGGGTGTCGTTTCATGTCATGTCAGTTTTAGTTGAACTTAAATTATGTAAACATAGCGGTCCGCCCCGGCTTTGCACAAATAATAAAATAATAAAAAAACTAAAATTATAACATTTTACACACACACATACACCCTTTATTTCTTGATAATAAATATTGACTTCCCTTCCGTGAAATAAGCGTTACGTTATTTCATCGCTTTGCTGCCTAGCTAGCCGAGCGGGGGTAAGCGGTGACATGACCACGCAACTATTTTCAAATACTTACATTTTTAAACTCGTGATATCTTTTGAATTGAATGTCCGAATTGAATGATTTACAAAGTTATTTATAGTTATTGAAACAGTCTTGAATATAAAGTAATTTATTTTGATAAGGATTAATACCGAGTGACAAATAAAGAGCCTTTTCCAGTGCCGGCAGTTCAATTAATTTTTTAAAATAAATTAACACTTAATGTGACATAACTATAATAGCTAGACATTATGTTGTCGCGACACTTTTTGTAGATTATGATGTTCTAAATAGTCGTAGTACATTATTTTGTTCTACCATCAATAGTTTTCGCAGCGCACGCGATGTAAGGAATTTTTTAAGTCATTTTTTTACACCTCGTGTTACATTATTGAAATTTTAGTAAGGAACCCTAATTTTTTTGAAAATATAATGTAGCCTATAACGCCCGGGGATAGCTACCCAACGGTGAAATATTTTTTTAAATCGGTCCAGTAGTTTCGGAGCCTATTCAATGCAAACAAACAAACAATCAAATCTTTCCTCTATAAAATATTAGTGTAGAAGTGTAGATTAGTGTAGAAAACAATAGTACTACCGCCGCCTGCGATGCTATATCTACCGCTCCGGGACGGCGCGCGGCGTGCGTCGGTCGTCGCATCGTATAGTTCCACAGATAAAGAAGAGAACTACATGAAGTCTTAAAATTCAATATGCTCCTCATACGGCTGATCTCTCCTTTCATGCATACTTTATCTCATTGCGATTGCAGCGACTTCGTACTTCGTGCATTTTATTCGAGCGCCTTGGTACGATTTTCTTTTTGAACTCCTTTGAAGTCGCATTGAGAGACGTATGCATCCCTAATTGATGATATCGGACATATGAAAGTAGAGATCAGCCGTATGAATTGATGTACCGAGCATGAATGAATTCTATGGGTTCTTCTATGCTTTAGCTAAAGTTCTTTGTATCCTCCTCACTACGTAAGTAATAATTTATCTGTGGTCCCCCCTCCCCGCTTCGTGTCTGTGGTTGCGCTGCGTTGCTTGCCAGGCCAGTTGCCACGACGACGAGGACGACACCGAAGTCGCATCTCGCATCGTGTCACGTCACGTGTGGCATGGCATGTGATATTGCTAAATGGCTATATCAATTTCACATGCCATCATCAATGGATATAACATGGATATAACCGTATGTAGGTTTAATATTTAAATATATGTAAAGGCGCTTCTTTTACCGCAGAACACTATTACTCCTAGTCAGCTCCTAGTTCTTCGGATTCGCCGATTACAATAGACGAGCACGATCGTGTAGAGGGGCGGCGCGGTCGCTGTTCTTTTGAAGGAGGTTTATTGTATATAAATAAATAAAGCTGGACGTTAACACACAGCATCATGTAGCCCCAAACTAAGCAGAGCTTGTATTATGGGAACCACATGATTGTTATACTACACATATAGTTTTTTTTGTAAATACATACTTATCATACATAGAAAACACCCAGACCCGAGACAAATATCTGCAGAACATGCAAACATTTGTCCCGCGGCGGGAATCGAACCCACAACCTTCTGCGTCCCAGGCGGACCTTTGCCCACTGCGCCATTGAGGCCGTCATATAATTAAATCATTTATGTCATATGTTCTTTTACTTCTCCTTCCCCACATAGTTTTGCCATCTTAATCTAAAAAAAAAAACAGATTGCGTAAAACGAAACGTTCGGTACCGGAAATGACAGTGACAGCGGTGACAGCTTTCGTTGACGTGTGACTTTTTTATCGGCGTCAATTTTTGTGATGAATTTGGAAGGCTGATAATTTGCTTGTTGGACTTGTTGATTTTATTATTTTTCTATTTGTTTAAAGCTGCAGTAAAAAGTTTATTACAAGAATTTTATAGCAGGTATCTTTATTTATCCACTAGTGTTTACAAAATTTATGTAGAGGTAGTGAATTTATTTCTTTTTCCAAATTAGTGCGCGCCAAAGCACTTTCAAATTATCCCATTACCATTACCAAGACGTGGCATCAGTATTTACAATTTATTCACCTTGTTGTTTCAGTTGTTCATTATGCGGAAGCTAAAAGGGGCTGTAAAAGAAAACGCGAGACAGAAGCGTGAGAGGAAACAGGATTTTGCTAAATCTAGGCAACAAATCCATACCATTGTTTTGCCTACTTTGGCAGTTATCTTCTTATTTATATGCCTATACGTATACATGAAGACCCGGCCAAGCTCAATGCAGTACGCATAATAAATAATCTTTGTTTCATAAAACATACGTAGGTATACCTAAATTGGATTATACTTAACTGGCACCAAAAATAAATAGCATCTGTTTTACAATATTTGTAAGGTTGTGAAAGGTTCATTTTAATTCAATATTTTGCCTAAAAGTAAAAGTTAATATTTTGTATTATGTACTTGCATTATGCATTCCAACGAGTATTACATTCCATTTATAAAGCTTCAGAATGTAAATATTAAAGTTATAAAATATGAATGTATATTGTTTTCCCCCTGATATCATATTTTTAGGTTTAGATTTATTGATAGGGGCTAAATGTTTTTATATAATTTTAAATTGCATATCTTCAATTTATGCATTTGTTCTTTACTAAATGCAAATAGGAAATCGATCTTGTCTATAACCCCCGTGACTGAAAATTTCCCATGAACCCTACCTCCAGATAATTTCTCAAAAAATCTGCTAGGTACTAGTAGGTTCCTACACTGAAACCAACACTACATAGTCGCTTCCCACTGTATGTCTGTCCCTATTTATGCTTAGATCTTTTAAACTACCTAACAGATTTTGATGCGGTTTTAAAGTGGTGTAGTTTTTTTTGTGGTTTTAGAGTGGTTCAAGAGGAAGGTTTGTGTGTTAATTTGCACACATGCGAAGCCGGGGCGGGTCGCTAGTTGGGAATAAAATAAGAGGTGCCGGAAAACCATAAACTTTGTTCTGACAGGAATAAAAAAATTAAATGTTAATATTTTTTAATAAAAATTAATCTATTTTCTATTCTTCTTTATTCTATAGGTCATTTTATGCAGGGTTCTGTACCTCAAAAGAAAAAAAGGAACCCTTAAAATTATCCTAATGATATTATGCATAAAAGTAATAATTACATAAGTTTATTAAAGGTTTAAAAAATATTTTTGTGTGTTCATAAATAAATAAAATATACCTACATATTGTTGTACAATAGATATCATAAAAGATATTTCATTTTCACATATAACTTGGTTTAACCAAGTTTATTACGTCTCAACTATCACAGTCTAGAAATCATCATGATAAGTACCCTTTATTTATATTAGAATAATTTATAGGTCTATGAATCCCGATGATGATGAATTCTGAAAGCAGCACATTAATAGAATCGCTTATTTTTATTTTTTGCTTATAATAAAATAAAAAAAGTATACAGAGTGGGGCAAAATTTTACCTAATTGCGGGCTCTACCTTTTCTTTTGTAGGTTTAGGAATCTATATTTTGAAACATTTGTAAAAAAATTACAAATGTGAAAATTCGGTTGTTTTTCTCTTCAAAATAAAATACTTTTCTAAGAACTAAAAACAACTTCAAAATAAAATATAGCTACACTTGATGAGGTAAAATTTTGTCCCATCCTGTATACTTAGTTAGTATAATCGGGCTTCTGAAGAGTTTACATTAGTCGAATGGGATAGAAAAATTACAACCGAATTGAGAACTAACTCCTTTTTTTTAAGTTGGTTATAAATTTATAAACATATTTGATAAAGAATTTAAATAACGCTTTGAGTGCTGAAAAGATGTGATTCTGCACTTCCTGCGTTATGTGCGTCAGAGGTCAGCAGCCAAAATGTTAAATAAATTTACAAAAAAGAGATTAATATTATTTTTGTAGCTGTTGAAATGAATTTTATTTTTTAGTGTCTCCTTGAGAATGTAATTTTTTGCTGTCATTTTTTAAATTTTATTCCTATGACCTAACTCGATTTGCAGTGCTCTTACATGGTATATGCACCTACCACCAGAATTAGGCTATTTAGACAACCTAAGCTGTTTACATAAAGTGTAGTACAACAAATGTAACAAATTATTCTTATAACAACAAACTATTCTGTAATTCTTTATTGTACACAGAAACAATAAATACAATGAGTATGGCAAAATAATGTACAGTGCTCAGTGTGAGTTGGATAATTACATATGTAATAAACGGGAATTTTCACGTACCGTTACATCGATGAAGGCATCGACTATTTATGGACTAGACCCAAGGAACATTAGATTTTATTTATAGATAGATTTCGCTGATGTGTCTAGAACACAGTGTCGATTTATTCAACACCTTTGATTTCATCTAACATTTGTACACAATCAATAAAATATCTTAATACTATATATTTAAGTACTGTTTATGTTCACTGATTGTTTTTGCCTGCACTGTTGCACCATCCACCCTAACGCCCAGCCAGAAGCTAGCAGCATGAACAGTCCACTCACGGAATAGAACTGAGATTGTATCGGCAGCTCCATCGTTTGTATGAGGACTAGTGTAAGTACAGCTTGGATGCTTGTACCGACGAGAGTGTTTACGCCGAATATCAGGCCGAAGCAGCTTTCGTCGCTCAGTTGGCTCGCGATTTTTGCACTGGAAAAAATATTTTTTATACATCTCGTCGGCGACAAGGGGCGAATTAGCCGGGATTAAACGGGATATACAAAAAAAACTTCCCAAATTATTAAATTTAAAAAAATCTAAATATACTTTCAAAAAATAAATAAAATATCGGATGGCGAGCCATCTTAGTATTGCTTTCGAATTTAGCAGCCCTTGCTTCTTAGGTAGGCTCATATTATAATCACGATACAGCTTATCGTCTTCGACAGAATCTGATGAAGTTTAAAGCGTTTAACCCTTTAAACTTTTAGCCAATTAGAAAGCGCAGTTTCAAGAAAACGCTTTGACATTGGCCAACATTTTTCGTTACGCTTACGAGTTGCACAATACGGAAACGTTTCATACGTAGCGTTCTCGTTTTCGAGCTCAATTTTAAGGTAAGTTTTTTGGAAACGACGCAACTGGTTTTAATTAGAAACTGATTGAACAACGTAGGTAATGTAATCTTCTTGCAGATTGCAATTGCTTTAAAAATGAATGGTAAGGTCAAAATTAATAATCATCGTTGGGGTGCTATGACGCGTTTAAACAAAATAAATCACTAGCGTTTATAATCTTGGTATTATCGACGAAAAGTTTCGTTGAAGCACTTGACGGGTTAATGATAACTCACCTGGCCAGAGTGATGGTGTAATGGAAAAGCATGCCCATCACAATATACCCAGCGTAAGAGACGAATATGTTCGGTAGGAAAGTGCCTAAGAATAGAGCAACGCCTTGTATAGCAGCTACTGGCGCGGGCAAGGCAGAGCGAGTCCATACAGATGCGAGATAAGCCCCGCCCGCGCCCAGCAAAGTCTGAAATGCTTCCACTGCACCGTTGTATGCTTTCTGTAAATAACAATCACACAGTTAGCTTTCGAAAACCTAATTTATGACGACCTCTGTAGTCCAGTGGGCAAAGGCTCGCCTGTGACGCAGAGGGAATTGGACACATAGACTCAATCTTATGGCGAATGACTTTTCATACAAACTGTATGGAAAACTTTATATTTTTGTTTTTGCGAATTCTTACGATTTGATTTGATAAGTTACTTCGGGAAAACTGTTCCTGTTGGGAAATAGAGACCAACTTGTTTTTTATGCAATTGTTTTTTCTTCAAAATAAACTTATAGTTTCCTCAGAACAAAACGTTCTAACTACAAAAGAAAAGGTGGCTGCCCTCAATGAGGTAAAATTTTGCCCCATCCTGTATATATATTTTCTATGTATAGTACGTATCAATGGATTTACAAAAAATAATAATATAAGCAGTAAGTATATATCAGTCATGTGATATCATACAAGCTCTGCTTAGTTTGGGGCCACTTATATGACTTTGTGTGACAGTATATAATGCGTTTGTCCTGCGTACACTCTTTTTGATGCCGTTTGGGTATGATTGCATGGATTGATAATAGAAAACAATATTAAAATAAACTATAAACAAAGTAAACTCTATTTCAATTTAACATACTATATTATTATACGCTGAAAGCCTAAGTTAAATACCCGCATATGTAAACTCGTATTATCATTTGAATCTACTATTAAACAGAGATATCACTCAAAATACACAACAGTGTTATATCAAGACAAAGTGCTTTAGCTTTGTTAGCGAATTTGTATTAACATTGTCTAGACTAGAGATGGGCAAATAAATTATACTAGCATGGCAAACATTTGAACTAAGGCGCGATTAGACCGAGCTTCTATCGTCGAGTAATCTCCACGAATTGACGATTATTCCGTCAGCGTATCGTCCCGAAACGCCACGGAATCGCCGCGTGATCGCACCAACTCGTTGTACAATTCTTTTGTTGAAAAGAGTCACTCTCACAAATCACTATTTATGGAAACTTTTAATTGACTTAGATAAATACTATTCGAATACAATAATATAGTGGAAACATGCTTGAATTTGAAATAACTTTGGTAGGTCTGTATGGGCAATTCGTCTTCCGCTGGCCTTTTAAGAATGCATTTGTGATCCTCAGTGGGTGCTGAATAAAACAGCAAGTATAAAATAAATATAAAGACTTCAGTTAGGTGATAGAAAGTGATCCGCGGCGAGCGCGCTGCGAGAACGCCTCGTGTGGCGACAGGCACGCAACGATACGTTGACATTTTGTTCGCATTCAACCACTCGTTGTATCGGCGCGATAACATCGCCGTGAGGAGACACGTCCTATGAGGTGTATAGAAATACGTGGCACGATAGTATATCGCCGCGATGAACTCGCTCGCGCAGTTGGCGCCTTAAGGTTTTCGAACAAAAAACAATCGCAACAAGAAGGTTCATCAGAAATCCGTTGAATGAATGTTTAAAAAACATACGTAACACACACTTCCGCATTGAGCGAGGTTTATTAATCAGTTTTAAACATGTTGGAAATTTTTAAGTGGAGCGTTGCGGTTTCGTAAAGACAATATATTTATATGCATTATAAATTTTATATATTTTTAGTTTATAAGTACCTAATTTTAAATAGAATAAGAATAAAAAATGCCAAGTAAGAATTTTCAACAAACTATCCATTGAAATAAAAAAATCGGCCAAGTGCGAGTGGGACTTGTGCACGAAGGGTTCCGTACCATTATCTAGAAATGTATGGGAGCCCCCTTTAATATAATATTATTTTAATTTAATTATTTATTTTTGAAGTGACTATGCAACTTCATATTCTGTGAATGTTTCAAACGTCCACGTGCTGTCGTTATAAATATCGAGCAAAAAACGGCAAAAACGTTTGTTGTATGGTAGCCCCTAAATATTTATTTTATTCTGTTTTTGAATTTGTTTTTATAGCGGCAACAGAAATACATCATTTGTGAAAATTTCAACTGTGTAGCTATCACCTACTGTATGAAATTTTTGGTTATTAATTGGTGTTGTAAGCAATAAAGAGTTCATATCTATCTATCAATATTCGCTACTGTGTAATATTTAAGATATTGTGGATAGTGACTCACCGGATATGCACTTTTCTGCTGTATCTCCTTCCACAGCAGTTGCACGTAGACCTGTGCTTGTACGAAGAGAGCCATCGCGGCTGCGTACAAAGCCGACCAGGCCAGCACCTTCGGCCGGGAGTATGCCGCGCAAGCGTGCCGGCCGATCAGCGTACCAGCTTCAACCACGTTCGAACGAAACGATTGCTGGAATTACAAATATTCTTACAGTACACAGGCGAACTTAATGCTAAGTAGCATTATCATCAAGATAACCTTTGTGTAGTGTGGATATAGATTGGTGGTGCCGCATCCAGCTTCTACCAGCAGCCTTACGCAGACAGTCACTCCACCCAGCCAGGTGTCTCCACTATTTTAGGCTTACCTTTTAAGTACTAATTTGCACAGACTATATATTGATAAGGGGTTGTAGAAATGTAAGCATACCTATTGATGTTCTAATTATGCGTGGAGTAAATTTTAAGATTCGACTAATACTTATATAAATAGAAGCCGGAGAGCGTTCTACATTAAACACAAAGTAAAAAGTATTTTCAGGCATTTGCTAAAGTCATTATAGAACATCTGATAGCGAGAATCTTTTCCTCCACATGTCACAGAATTCAAATGCGAGAATCGAACCTACGAATCAAGAAGGCCGATGACTCAGGCGATATGTTTTTTTTCACTTCTCATAATGTACGTATAATAACGAAGCCTTCAGTTTGCTTCGCTCGATCGACCAATAATTGCGTACAAAGCGTAACTGTAACTTGATTAGCGTTAACCATATAATAAATACCTTATCGTTTATCCGCGGCTGTTTCTCTATGGGCGTGCTAAGTGTAGAATTCCTTCGGTGGAAGTATATGCCGTATTGCATCGAAGGTAGCATGAACGCGCAGATTGTCGCCAAGATCTGAGCTGGAAACACCAATCCCTATTAATATTAAGTTGCAGATGTTTCTTTGTAAAAAAGTCAAAATGGAAACAGTATGTTACTTAAAACTGAAGCAGCCAGGTATAGGTCGCGTCATGTAAAAAGAACGCTGCCGGTACGCTGCGCACTAGGCGATTTATCTGTATTTATCTATGTGCAAACACACTTCCTCCATTTCTTCCAGCGTTTTTTGTACTTGACGCGTACTCTACCTAGATCAACCCGACTAAATGTGGCCAAGTTTACTAAATGTGAGAGTTTTAAAAAAGTTTACTAAATGTGAGAGTTTTAAAAATTTCATTTGGCTCCATACCAACTTTGTGTAATGCAATCACAGCGATTCGGTTCTCTTTATCAGCCCACTCTATTTTAATATCGAAATATCGAGCCAAAATTAGAAAACTCAATGAACAATCGTATAAAAAATGACAGATTCCAAATTCAAATGTAATATCTTTCTTATTTTTAATTGTAATAATAATTATGGCCAGTCTAGGTATATTATGAACATAACCTAACGCTTTGAGCACTGAAAACACACTGGCGCACCTACTCGCGCGGAGCGTGTCATGTCCGAGGCCCGCAGTCAATGTTATAACACGAGGTAACCCTATGAAATGAACCATAGGACCGATAACATAGGTTTCCTACCATAGATATACCATAGTATGCTTTGTTTTCTTTCATAGTTAAAAAATAAATAAATAAATAAATAATGCTGGACGTACCACACAGCATCATGTAGCCCCAAACTAAACAGAGCTTGTGTTATGGGAACCACATGATTGATATACTACATAATATACTTTTTTTTTGTAAATACATGCATATCATACATAGAAAACACCCAGACCCGAGACAAATATCTGCAGAACATACAAACATTTGTCCCGCAGCGGGAATCGAACCCGCAACCTTCTGCATCGCAGGCGGGCTTTCACCCACTGTGCCACAGAGGTCGTCAAGTTATAAGGACGTTAAATGTAGAAGCTGGGTGCGTGGAGCTGAGGACAGAGCTGTGGCGCTCATTAGGAGACGCCTATGTCCAGCACTGGACTGGACTGCTATAGACTGATGATGATGATGATCTATTTGAGTTAGAGGTTGAAGGGAAAAATACCAAGATCCAGATGGACAAATTTATTACCTATGCCAAAGCCCACCTGCTTACTCATTGATAAAAATCATAATAAAAAGATTACTTATCTTTATTAAAGAAAATCCAAGAAAATAAAAGTAAGTTAGTTTTAACGAAACTCTAGAATCACCTTGAATATCATTACATCTCACCCACTGCGCTATTCAAAGTCATGGTCAATGATTTTCAGCTGTAGTGTAGATACGGGCATTATACAATACCTATAGTAAGTGTGAAACTGATAGGTAGGTTGGTAGATGCATACATAGTACGCAATAATTTAATGGAAGCGTAGAAAAATCTTAGTTCCTATTACGCAGCAGTAGTTACCTAACGTAATAATAAGTAATAAATGTATAACGAACATAGGTAAAAGGCATAGGTAAATTTAACGTTTCTCGGATATCGCAAACAATAGTTATAATTTTACTCAAAATAATTTGAGAAAAAGAAATACTAATAGCTAGGTGTAATTAATGCGAAAACTATTGGTTGCACGCTGTCTGCATGTATTTAATGCCTTTATGGTAGCCACACTTAAGAAGATGCGTTGCTTCGCTCTACTTCGACACATGCACCATCGGATGTGTGTATGGCTACGGACGCGAAGTCAACGGGCGCGGGGCGGAAATATTTTATATTTGTAGTTGTGGGTAGAATACAAATATAACAAAATATTTTCGATTTTTTTTTTCAAAAATTTGATTTTCAAGTAACCTTTAGTCAATTTCAGCCCATCATGCGGCGCAAGGAACAGCGCGTTTCAATGCATATATTTGCGTTGGCGCGCCGCTCCTAAGACCGCGGCCTAAGGGCCTTTTTATTGCTATGCGTGTTTGGGCATATCCCCCTTTACTAGGGAAGGCCTATGTCCAGCAGTGGACTGATATAGGCTGGTGTGGTGTTTGTTACGTATTGGTGCTGGCTGCCCGCAACCTATAGTGTCATATAGGCCACGTCACGTAAAAAGAACACTGGCGGTCAAGCTGCGCATTAGGCGATTTATCGGTCTATTTGGTGGTATGAGGTGTGGCGCGGGGCGGGAGGGTCAAGCGCCACATGCTTGACGTTGCGCTATTGGTTCGTCCGTCAAGCTTTGCTCTCCGCACCATCGCGCAGTAAAGTTTTTAATTACGAAAAGGTTTTACATAGAATAGTGTAGAAAAAATATTCATGACGCACATTGTTTTATGAAGAGAGAGGCTGATAATAATGCAGTTGATAATTCAAAATCAACATTTTTTTGTTGTAATTATATTAATATAATTACAACAAAAAAAATGTTGATTGTTGTAATTATATTAATATAATTACAACAAAAAAAATGTTGATTTTAAATTATCAACTGCAATTAAAAACATGTTTGATTCAGTATAGAATATTTAAACATTCTATACTGAACCAAACATGGTTTTAATTTTATTTAATATATTTTATGAAGGTACCTACCAATAACCAATATACGAAGCCTAGAGGGAAACGCTAGTTCAACAATAAAACAGTAGGCCTACTTTACTATAATATATTACTTTGTTGCGCGAGTGTACCCATGCGCAAACACCCCCCGCTTCCCTTTCTTCCAGCGTTCTTTTTACGTGACGCGACCTGTACGTGTACATCGTGTTTATTGTCATGCTCACGCCCGGGGTATACGGGCGGGTCACGGGTGTCTCACACGGATGACAATAAAAAGGGCCTAAGGTAGGTAGAATGATTTGATAACTATGTTTTACTGTTCTGACGTTACGCGACCGATCTTCCATCAGATATGGAGCCTTCCTTGCAACCACCATGGCAAACGCATTGCGATTGACGCACACTATCTTTTACAGGTAAACGATCTCCGTTTACGGCTGCGTCAAACGTAACCGTAACAATCAATCCACGGTAATAGCTTTATATGTATTAAAATTGGGCGCATCGATCGCACTGCGTTTTCCGGGAAGAGCAATCGCGCGCAATTTTAAAAAATAGATCCATCATTTTACAGAACGTCCTTAGGATGAGCTTTAGTCAAAGTAGGCACTCACTATGAATAAAATGACGTAAGCAACTTGAATAATTGATATATTGTTTATTTTCTTGCGAAACTTATATTGTGAGTTGTCATCATTAAAGTTATTGCAAGTAAGCGAATGAGTAACGTAATAAGTTTAATAACCGCGGGCGTATTCATCAAGAAATCCTTTTGAAGCTTGAAATAGACACGTCTTTCAGGCCTATTGAGATAGTGACAGCGCGTTACGTGCTGAGAGATTTATAGCTCCAGAAATTACTTTACAACATGTATGTTTAATTACGGCTATGGTGCTAACCACTAGCTATTATAAACTTTTTCACATTCCATCGTTATTGAAATTCATGGAAAAATTTTACCTCATTTAAAATTATGGCGAAATCTAACGATTTCGTTTGGTAAGTTACTTTGGGAAAAGTGTTCCGGTTGGGAAATAGAGTCGATTGAGACCAACTTAATTATTTTGAGAAATGACATTTTCTAGGCTGACTGTAATTTATTCCAAATTCCGAAAATGCAATGGTGTTTTCTTTCAATATAAACCTATATTTTCCTTAGAACAAAACCATCTATCTACAAAACTAAAGATAGGTAAAAAAAATCCTCAACCTGTATAGGCAAAAACTAGTAATTATAGAAACTATGGCCTCTATTTAGTTTTAGATAAAGATAGGTGTTGATGAACTTTTGTATGAAGACACATTATTGGAAACCAAACTTACCTATATACTTCTAGGTAAACTTTTATCGGGTTAACATGTGATCGGGGTGACGATACATGTCAAATCTCCCTCTCGCTCGGACAATTCAACATTTTATAGATATAAAATCACTGAATGTAGTTAAGCAAAATAGCAAACCTTCACGGCCTATATAATAACAATACAAAGGTTCAGCAAGAATATCATGTAGAACCCAACACGTTTTCCTACCAAACAATTTGTACCAATATTTATCACATTGGTACAAGTTTTTTGAAGAAAACGTGATAGAATCAAATTGATATTCTTGCTGAACCTATTTTCTAGGCCATGAAGGTTTGCTATTTTACATAACTATATTCAGTGATTTTATATCTTCTAAAATGTTGAATAGTACGAGTGAGAGGGAGGTTTGACAAGTATAGTCGCCTTAGCTAAAAGATCCAAGTGTATTGACCTGTAAGCGTGACGTAGTTTAGCTGCCGATAATCCATAATGCCGTAGTGGGTCAGCAATTGTGCGCTGACACCCGACAAGAAACGCCCCGTCAGCGTGGCAATGCGCGTGTAAGACGACACGATTGGGTACTTCGCCGAATCCACCTGGCCAATTGAAAAAAGTATTAGGTACATGAAGTTCATTTCATAAAAGGGTATAAATTACAATTTCTTCAACCTATTATTTATTATTACTATTGACTGGCCTCATAGCTCAATTGGTAGTAGCTCTGCCTTCTGAACTGCTGGTCACGGGTTCGATTCCAGCCCAGTTGTATTAATGTTCGCCACACAAACATTTGTGTGGTGAACAGGATGTTTGTTCTGCGGCTGGGTGTTTTGTAAGTATCTATGTAATTTTTATCAATCTCTGGTAAGGTACTCGATAAATTACAGGCTCTGCCTAGTTTGGGATCAGTTGACCGTGTGTGAGATGTCATGTGATATTTTTTTTATTATCATACTTCGATCTCCCAAAAGACCACAACCCACTCTCTCCATTCATCCCTCTCCTGTGCTAAGATGGTCCAGCCGGCACAGAATCTAGAGAGCTCGTCCCTCCATTTTGTTCGCAGCCTGCCGCGACTTTGTTAGCCTATTACGTTTAAGATTACAATGAGCCTGGTATGTCCCACTGCTGATCAAAGGCTTCCCCACGATCCCTCCAGTCATTTTGTTCTTGAGCTATTTGTATCCACGCTCTATCGAAGGTCTAGGTACCGCCATCTTTTTCTTGGTCTGCCGCGGATCTGCCTTGCGTTCTCAGCTAATCTTCACATTATCCTATTAATATTTAAATAATACCTATATGTTTTAGGCAACTCACTTTTGCGTAAATATAAGTATAATAGGCTATTTCCGTAGCTATGTAAAGTCCGTACACAAACTGCGACACCTGAAGCCATTGTAAGCTGGTGGTCCACAAGAGGATTGAATAAAGTACTATACCACTTATTCCTGAAAATAATATTAAAAATATTAACACTCCCAGCAGCACATTTCAATAAAAGAAGGCCATGAATTCTTATTTTTGTAAAAGTACCTAAAATAAAGTTATTGTTAATTGTTAATTTTGTGCAAAATATAATGTGAACTGGCCATGAACTTACATTCTTTAGATCAATATAAATTAGCAATTGAACCAATTAGGTAGGTACATGACTAGCCTATGAATCGAGTTGATATTCAATTCCTTTCAAGAATAACAAGTAGTTAAGATTGTTTGATGTGGATACTTGCACAAGGCCCACCTGAGGCTCGATCACAAATACTTGCAAAAAATTATTCATTTAGTAGATGTAAATTTTTGGACAATAAGAGAGTCGTCTTAAATTACGTTTGCCGAGCCGCGGTCTCCACTCAAGAACTCGTTTACCCCAAATGATTTTATTATAAACTAGCTTCCACCCGCGGCTTCGCTCGCGTGGTACCGGGATAAAAAGTAGCTTATGTGTTAATCCAAGTCATAAACTGTGTATATTCCAAGTTTCATCCAAATCCGTTCAGTAGTTTTTGCGTGAAAGAGTAACGAATATTCATCCATTCATCCATCCATCCATACATCTATACTCAGTACTCACAAACTTTCGCATTTATAATATTAGTAGGATATGGCCAGCCCACTGCCACACTTCATCATGCTAGTGATCAACTCTGGTGTTGGAGTTTTGAGGTCCCATAGGTCTACGACATGGTTTAATGACTGAAAAAGCCAGGACCAACATAAACATGCCGTCCGAAGAATGAAAGAGCTCAGATCTAAATACCACAATGGTTACCCATTCAAGTAGTGACCAGGTGAAGTGTTGCTTAAATCAGATGATCAGATAAAAACACTGTTATATATGAGCCATATCACAAGCACTTTTTTAGTCAAAAATATAGATTACTACAGATTGCATAGGTAGGCCTTTATTTTCTTTTTCTGATTTTACTAAATATTGTAAAACCCATACAGAAAAATCATCATTATTATTCCAACAATCAGTAATAAATTGATAACGCACTGAGGAGAAGAAAAATCATTTAGTGGAATTTATCAACAACTTCCTTATTGGATACCTACTTTTCATACAATCCTAAGCCTTAAAACCACAATGGAATAACCTTATCTCAAGTCATGCTGAGTGTCAGAAAGGATAGAATGAATAAAGACATTTCCTAAATATTATTTTTAAAATTGTATCTATGTACTAGTCATGGTGACACAACACAAGGACTGCTTACTTTATGCCAGCCACCCACGATCAAGTTCACAGTCAAGTTTGCAGCGGACTTGATGCGGCGTCCAGTTTGCAGTTCGTCCATATAGAACACACAAGATCAAGTTTACCGGCAAGTTGGCTTGATGGCTGCCAGTCGAAGCCATAGCATCACCAGTGACGGCGACACTAGCATGCGTCGCTCACGATGCCAAACTAACGTCATGCATACTTGAACGCTCACACAAATCATCGAATTTACATGACCCTGCAAACTTGATCAAGTCAGCAAAACGAAATTCTATTTTCGCTTCAAGTAGGCTTGTCATGCACACTCAAAGCCATACACCGTCAAGTTTACTGGACGCCGCATCAAGTCCACTGCACACTTGACATTGAATTTGATCTTCGGTGGCAGGCATTAGGGCCCGTATGTTGCTGTGTGAATCATGTCTATAACTAGTTATTTAAAATTCAATTGCCATGCATGTCTCAGAAAATATCAAAAATAGCTTTGACTGATTTTTTTTCTTTTGTTTAGAAAAATTTAAAAATAGGTGATAAACTAGAAGTGGGTTACCTGTAGAACAGATTCAAGGTACCTACTACGTATATTTGGGTTCCTATAACATAGATTTACATAGTATAAATTATATATTTACGTAGTATAAGTTATACTATAGGATTCTAGAGTCCCATTATACAGTTTATTGTATCTAGAATCCTAGCATACAAGAGGATAACAAACATGCACAACAATTTTGAGGTACCTAAGCGTTTTTTTTAAACTACTTAGTAGTATCATGGACAGAATTAACTTCTTTGGGGTGGTATACTTAATATTATATAGATATACTAATGCATAAACATGATTATGATTTTTTTTCTCTTTATTAAACTTCTTGGTTTCAGCCGAAAATGACTATGTCACCCCAGTATTATAATTTAAATTGTTGTTGTTTAATTGTTTTTAATTTGTTGTTGTGTGTGTATGTGTAATTGTGTAGCATCAATCTTTCAAGTTTGTTTCAAAAAGTTGTATGTATCATCAAAAATCATGAAGACTTAACTTCCGTCTGCAGCGGAAACAGCGGCAGCTTACTTGCAAAATAAATTAAATGTCATGAGTTTAAATAAAAATAATAATAATGACAAGGTCAGTATCGGATTTATGTCAAGATGGGTGATTAAGCACTAAGTTATTTATAATATAAATTAAATATAAATTTGTTGAATAAAAATTAGTGTAGTAGGCCTTTTCTGTCAATATTTTATCAATGACTTTATCTTCACTTTTAGTATGTTTATAATACTAGTAGGATTTCTTGTGTATAATTTCTGTGTAATTTGTTTTGAGCTTAGATCACAATGGGTGAACTTGGTGTGACTTTGACTTTATTAAGAAAATAATGAAGAATAAATAATGGTTTAGTTGGACCGCACGGGCCTTATGCAAGAAAACTTATGAAACAGGTAGCATAATTATATTTTACTATTTACTGAAATATTGATTTTTTGTTTTATAAGTGTTTGCCCACGAGTCGAAATTTTTGGTATATATAAAAATCTTAGACTGAAATATTTATGGGATAATGTATTTTATTTCAAAAACTGATACGAAAAGTAAACCTTACCTGAGAGGATGATGATAGGCTTAAACCTCAGAAAGTCAGTCACTAGAAACACGAAAACCAACAGTCCCAAGTAAGAATAAGTTCCAAGCGGGTACACATCCCGGTTCAGCTGAACCTCTGTGATATTCCTCCACTCGCCGAGCAGGAACTCCGATACGAAAGGTTCCGACGGCCTGATCTCCCGAAGGGTGCCAAAAGCGCACAGAATCAGCATTAATTTGACCCATTCTTGCATTTTATAACGCGCCGGCTAAACGGCTTATGTAAGGTTACGCGGTAACACGGTCGCTTGGCACGGGGTCGACCTCCAACTGGCCGACTTGGGCGCATTGGACAAGCGAGCGTGAACAGACGTCGAGGTGCGTGTATTGAAGCCTTTTATTAGCATCTCTGGTTCTCTTCTCCGAATCATTTTATCATATCATACGACGTCCGTTTCTTTACCAAAACGATACTACGGTAAATCAAAGAAATTCCTCTATTTATTCACATCAAACAAATCCAAAAATCTATTCCCATTGCGAACGAAAGGCGAAAAGAAAACTGAAAATCCAAAACGTATACAAATAGACCATGGAGAAAATAAAATAGAGCTAGTTTATGCACAGATGAAGAAAATCATAGATTAAGAAGTAGTGCATTCTCTGTCTAGGAAGAAAATGAATGAATGAAATTTAGTGTTTCCGTGTTTCAAGTCATCGAACGACAGTTTTGTTGTTTGTGACAGTGACAACTTATTGACGCTGACGGACAAATTGTCTTTCACGCAGGCAGTCAGCTGTTGTTTTCTTTGTTGTTGTTTGTTGACCAAGTTGTTGACGTTAACTTTTGCTTGTTTTTCAATTTAAATTTATATCCTAAAGTAATATCCCTAACATAAATAGTGTACCCCGACAACTACGATAGATTCTGAAGTGATTACATCTATAAACGTTTTGTTTAATTGGTTTGAAACACATTAGAGGCAACGGCTGAGCTCAAAGAATTTCTCAAAGTGGAAGTGGAAGTAGAATTTACCGATTAGCCATGAAAGGAAAGAAGCAGCCTAGTGCAAAATTACTGCAGTGTAGCCACTGCCCCAAGGAATTCCGATACTACAGCGAGAGAGTGAGGCATGAGTTGAGTCATTTTCCTCACTTCGAATGCGAAACATGCAGCAAAAAGTTTAGTTTTGTGTAAGTATCCCTTGGCTGAGTAACAACAGCTTATAATTCGAACTATACATTTTAATTTGTTCTCATAATGTCAGGTAGGAACCTCATTTATAGTCCAAGAAAATTAGTCAAATTAGGGCAAGAATCTCGGAATGAGAGATAGTTGGCTATAAACTTGTATAAACCTTTATTTGAGCACAAGTTTTAGAACTTGTCTCAAAACCTACTTATCGTAGCTTCTACAGACATTCCAAGGTCAAAGGTAAAAAATCTCTTTATTGCAAATATCATGTTTCCTATGGGTTTTATGCTATTTATATCTTTATAAATATTGTAGAAAATTAAATTATCTACAACTTTTCACAAGATTTTTTAAAAATCTTGAACCATTTTTGAGATAGACGGCAGTGTGCGCGGTCTGATCCCTAAAGAATAAAATTTAGACTGGTTTATCATTATCGCTTGTTTAACTGCCCAACATACGGCGGTATTTGTCTAATCTACTTATTTGTGTAGATATCTTAGTAATTATTAGTACTTACTGGCTATTCGATTTGTGTAACCCTTTGAGATACTTAGGCTGAGTAACAACAGCTAATAATTCAACTTATCATACTTTTTAATTTGTTTTTACAACCACATGCAACTTTATCTAATGTCCGATACCTCATTTAATGCTGAACACCAAAAAGGAAGAAAAATTGCACCTGTCACACATTTTTTTTTATGCAAAAGCTGGCAGACAAACAGATAGGCCACCTGGGACTTTGTCATTATCACTTGTTTTACTGCCCAACATGCAAAGCTATTATATTTTTGTATAATCTTGTAGATCTGTGGGGTGATCGGCATACTCTGTTGCAAATAGAAATGATTGACCGACCCTGCTTTTACAAACATTGACATTTCATCCGTCGAAGTTCACTTCACTTCACTTCTTTATTAAATGGCTTCTGGGATAGTTATTCACAATTTCACCAGTATCAAGTATAATAATTATTCATAATAATATGAGGCAACGTAGTACGGTTTATAAGTCCAGTCGTCCAGTCTTCGGTCAGGTCCTGTTTTCTGCTATAGCCATGGCGACTATAACAAAAAACGATCGGCGCACAATTTTCTTCATCAGAGAATTCCCGTTCAATCTTCTTTTATTCCATTTCACTAATACTTGTGTCTTTTATCTAACATTTATAGGTTATAATACCATGAATATTAAACGACATATAATAGAAAAACACTAGAAAATAAAATTTAATAAAATTGACAACCGTCGTTCAAGATGAAAAAAATGGTGTCCTCCGTCGAAGTTCAATGATTGTAAATTGACAAACTGTCACAGTTTGTTTAAATAAGGATCGGTGTCAATCATTTCTATTTGCAACAGAGTTAGCCGATCACCCCATATATATTGATGATTGGTACTGTTTTTTTTTTTACTAGAGTTTTCATCTCACTGCTGGGCAAAGGCCTTCCCAACTCTTTAGCACAACCCTGTCTTTGGCAGTCTGATACTAATTGTTCTTTTTATATTCTACTTATAGCTCTGCTCTACGTCGGCATCAGAAACAACATGAACGCACAGAAAGGGTCAGATGTGAAGAGTGTAACAGAAAATTCAGGGATGATGTGCTTCTTAAACGTCACATCAAATATGCACATAAAGGTACATATAAAAAAAGAGCAACAAAAAAAAAAAAAAACACTTCTTACTTGATATTTAATTTAAAGAAGATAGGTACCTACTGTTTGAATTCGGTGCAGTACCAATGTAGGCAGAGGCCTCCAGCCCCATCTACGCTCATGCATTCATACATGCGTTGTGATGTGTTGTGGCGGAAGCTGAAGTATGTAGCCCATCTAAATGGCTTAGCAGTTAGCACTGACTTCAAACACATGAGTCGGTACCTATCTTCTTATTTAAATAAATACCTAATTTCGTTTATTTTAAAAAGTTGTTTTATGAATATAATATTTTTATATCCAGGTACTTTGGTTAGAAAATTAACTCACATAAAATTATTGGAATCCCTTTTCTTGGATTGGAGATGTGTAACATCAGTCCTTGAGATAGTACAAGAACTATTTTTCGAAATATTTTTTTAACCTTACGCTCATCATATGACAGTAGAGAAATGACCAAGCCACATATTTTGACTAGGGCGAGTTAAAAGCTCGGCTCGACATGAGATCTATAACTTTTTGATAGTGTAAGCCGTATGGACTCGTCGTGGCAACATTTTACATGAAAATGTTTTTGGTGGGATAATTTTTTGGTTTAATTTTTCTTATAAACTAGACATTAAATAACTTATCAAATTATCATTCATTCATAAGGTGACGATACATGTCAAACCTCCCTCTCGCTCGCACTGATATTACGTGATAGAATCAAAATGTTATTAATGCTGTTTGAATTGTTATTCTCTAGAATTTGAAGGTTTGCTATTTTGCCTAACTACATTCAGTGATCTTCAAAAATTTTGAATAATGCGAGCGAGAAAGAGGTTTGAAATGTATAGTCGCCTTATGTTTTCAATTTTGTAAACTGTTTAAGGCACCTGCCATTCTTTCTATACGTGAAAACTTTTAAAGGCTTTTTTTACATAAAATCTTACACATCAACTGCAATATCGGTAACTATCCGATAGAGAACTAAAATATAGATAGAGAACAAGATAGAGCTGAGAGAATGAGTAAGCTGAAATGGCAGTATAAGCTGGTCATATCTGCCGAAGAACTGACACCCGTTGGGGTAAACGAGTTTTTGAGTCTCGGTGTAAGACGCTCTCCGGCTAGATGGAGTGACGATCTGCGAAAGTCTACTGATCGTTAGCAGGGGGTCTACTACAATTCACTGAAGTAGAAATGACGTGTCTCGTTTCTTGTGATTGGTACCCATAATGAAACGAAAACCGAAATTTCGGCACGAAGTTTGTAATGTAACAGTCAGAACGTTGCGCATCCTACTCTATTTCACAAAATTTACGACCGCAATATTGGAATTGACAGGAAATACGACCAATCACACGAAAGGAAACATGAAATTTCGTACTTCGGTGAATTGTAGTAGACCCCCAGAAGCTAGATGCGTCGACCTGAGGACAGGTCACAATGGTTGTCATTGAGGGAGGCCTACGTCCAGGACCGCTATAGGCTAATGATGATGATGATTTCGAGGCAATTATTGTTTAAAAACTTTGTCTAAAAACAACAGCTTAGTAGTTTAGTCAATCATTCAAGTGATTCCCCGTTGCTTAGTTTCGGGCTAGATGATGCTGTTTGATAATGTCCAGCATTATTTTATTTATTAGGGAAGCCTTTATTACCATCTTTATCAGAATTAGCCTATACCAGACCACTGGATATAGCCTGACCTAATAAACACTATTGCGCTTGTCTTCTTGATGAAAGCTTATGTACCATACACACCTACCGGCGCGCGTCGGAGAGCATCGAAGCGCTATTTAAAACATGCTACAGGAAATTGAAACATCCACAAAGCAGTTAAGTTCCTTAATTGGTAGGATGCAATATCTACTTACGGACCTTATGTCAGTGTTTGACAAAGCTCAAAGCTGCGTAAATTGCATGCAAATAAGGAACTTAACTGCTTTGTTGATGTTTCAATTTCTTTAGCATGTCATAGAATGACGACTCTCCGACGCGCGCCGCCAAGTGTGAATCGTAAATTACTCAGTAACTATTATTATACAGGCACATTCATCTGTGATAAATGTAACTCAAAGTTCAGCAGTGAGCTAGCTTTACGCACACATATGAAGACGCATAAGCCAGAGTCAGAGAGACGGTACAAATGCAGCCACCAAGGTTGCACTAAGACATTCAACTTCTCGCACCATCTGAAACACCATGAGCTGACGCACACCAATGCAAAACAGCATTTTTGCTCCCACTGTGGTAAAGGTAAGTGTCTCTCACTGTACCTATTTAAATAAAAAAGCCACCCATCCCGAAAACTTAAAAATAAATTATCTACGTTATAAATGCGACAGTTTGTGTTTGTGAGTATGCGTGGAACAACATACTAATGTTGTTCCCACAATATTCCCTAACGGTTGAACGGATTTATATGAAACCTGGATTAAGCTACGGGTGGAAACTAGTCCTTACTAATATGATTAAGGTGAAAGTTTGTTATATGTAAACATGTAAAATGTGAAATGTTTGTCCCTCCTTCAAGCCAAAACTACTGAGCGGGTAAGAGCTGATTTTTTGACATTATATAGATTCTTTATATACATTCTAGAACAAAATTAACATACAGAGGGCTTACCACAGGTTTTTATGTTTTCGAAAACTTTATAAGTTTCGGTATCTTTCCATACATTTTCAGTACAGCGCCTCTAGGGAAACGTGCATGAACTACGAAAATGTATGGAAAGATACCGAAACGTTAGTTTTCGAAAACTATCAAAACCTGTGGTAAGGCCTCAGGCCCTATCTGTGTAGTGTGAGCTAGTTTAGGGTTCCGTACACAAAAAGGGTAAAAACGGGACCCTATTACTGATACTAAGATTCCACTGTCCGGCTGTCTGTCTGTCACCAGGCTGTACTGTATCTCGTGAACCGCGATAGCTAGACAGTTGATATTTTCGCAGATGATGTATTTGTATAACAAACAAATACTAAAAATTGAATAAAATAAATATTTAAGTGCCATACAATGGCACAGAACCCTTCGTGTACGAGTCCGACTCGCACGACCGAATCGCACTTGGCGGGTTTTTAATAAGATATTCTACAAGGCAAAATATTTAGTACAAATTCCGCTAACTTTCTCTGACAAGTTCCACAAAATGCATACGCGTGCACCGCCCTCCCGCCCGCAGATTCACATGCAAATCAGAGAAAGAACAAGCAAACAACCATTCATTAATAAATGCAACTGTCTACTTACTCTTCCACCAAATAAAAACAACACGTTGACCTGTAATTAAGAAAACAAGAAAGGCGAAACATTGTCGAATTTGTGTTGAGTTTTTTCTTGTGTATTTATGTGTGTGTCGTTTCTCCAAACTAATTACAGGCTTACGTGTTGTTTTTATTTGGTAGAAGAGTAAGTAGACGGTTGCATTAATTAATAATTGCATGTTTGCTTGTTCTTTCTCTGATTTGCATGTGAATCTGCGGGCGGGAGGGTGGTGCACGCGTATGCAACTTGTAATGGATTTTCGCAAAGTCACGCCTGAGTCAATTAATGGGTTTTAATAATATAATGCCATGTCTTAAGAGGCGGCTTACCAGGACATGCATAGGAGCGCCTAACTGCTTACCTACTCACCAATTCTTCAATCACTATGTTACCTTCCGAGCATGGTGATTATGGCAAACCCTTCCAAATAAGTGATGTATACTTCTATAATCTTAAGAAAAAGGAGTGCCATGTAAGCTGCATGTTCCTTCAGCAAAGAAGATCGATCAGTTTCATACAACCTGTGACCTAAGACCTGACCATAAAATGTCGGTTCTAGAAATGAACTATGTCCTAATTGATAGTTCTTATTGCAGGATATCATGTTCAATTAATCGTTTTTTTTATTAAAGCCGGATAATTTTTCTGTGTATTTATTTTATACTTTTAGGTTTCGATCGATTAGGAATGGCGCCATTAAACAAAAACCAACCAATCGCGTGCTTTGTTAGTGGCAGTTTTGTTTTAAACGGTTGATATTGGGACGAGAGATGCACAATGTGGATGAGAGTGCGTTCAATAACCATGATACGTTATGATAGGGCGTATTGCGATCAATATTTATTATTAATTTACCAAGTATTCCGGCTTTAATAAGTAAAGTTATTAGTTATGATTTCGATACTCCATTATCAAGAAATTTTTTACATTATTCGTATTTTTATTCTCTTCGATTTTTAATCAGGTCTGAAATTACCGGCCTTCTTTAATAACCCATTATACCAGCGAGCCTGGTGTAAATTATCATCATTCGAATCAGCCTATAGCAGTTCCCTGCTGGACATAGGCCTACCCCAATCGCGCTTCTACCTTTTGCAGATTGTCTCTCCATCTATCTGAAAGGCGTCCTACACTACATACATTTGACGATTTTTTTGCCGTGTAAATTAAGGTGTTCTCATTTTAAGGTTTCATCCAATCACACCATTTGAAGACCCACCTGAAAGCCCACGATCCCGCTGGAAAGTTGTTCTGTGAGGTTGCTGGCTGCAAGAAGAAATTCAGCACAGACTATGCTAGGAAGAGGCACATGGCTAATCATAGTAAGGTTTATTTTAATATGCCAATGATTGTAACTCTCAGTCGGCCACGGTCTTTCCTGATGAATATAATGCGGGACTCTGGTCCCCACATTCCAAAACTAAGACAACAGAAGTTTAAATCTGACATTTTGTATACAAAATACCAGTTTTTGACCTAGACTATCCTTAGTCTTCGTTTTGGATTAAGACAGTTTCCCCCTCATTCTAAAACGAAGACTTAAGATAGTCTAGGTTTATATGACATTCTGTGTCATCGAGATATAATGTTAAACAAGATGGGCCAAAAGAAATCACCCTATTGGAAGATGCCCTTATTTTTGCAAATGGCGGCCAATGTCAAATCTGTTTTGACATTTGTGAAATAGACAGATGTCGAATACAAGTGAACAAGCCGCTGTCAACCGCCAAACGCGTGTAACCTACGCCTAAGCCATCCTCAATCTCGAGGACGATTTTTCGACCAAAATCATAATGAGCGATGAGGCTCATTTCCACCTCAGCGGGTACGTGAACAAGCAAAACTATCGCACCGAATCGAGGGCACCGAAAATCCACGAGTGATGCACGAGGAGCCATTACACCCGTTCTAAGTGACTGCATGGTGCGCTCTTCACGCTGGAGGAGTCATCGGGCCATTTTTTTTGAGGACGCCGCTGGTCAAAGACAACAGTGGACGGTGCGCGCTATAGGGCTAGGATTTAGGGTTTTTTGAAGTCCCGTGTTTACGTGAACAAGCCCTGGAAGCCCTCAAGGGCAACATTTGACTCGAGTGCGAGAATCTGTCGCCCGAAGTTCTCGCCGAAGTGATGAAAAATGCCATAAAACGAGCCCGTATAGCAATCAATTGTGGCGGTGCCCATTTGGCCGATATCATCTTCTCGGCTAACATGATCGAAAAACAGAATCGAAGTTTTTCATTTAGAAAAAAAAATTAGAGCCAAACAACATCGGATGACTTCTTTTGGCCCACCTGTTATATACAATGTTACGTCATAGAATGTTCTGTGTACAAAATACTAGATTTAAATGGAGACTATCTTTAGTCTTTTTTTGGAATAAGACAGTAAGTCTAGAGTGAATAGTTGTCGTCTGGACCTTCGTGCTATATCTTAGACCATGTATTGCCTTAATCCCCACGCTGGGTATGCGGGTTGGAGATCGCAGGGCACAGCTACTCGCTCCGCCGACACACTGCTGTCCATAAGCGGCTATAGGATTTAGCTGTACCGGTGTTAAGCTGTGCTATGCCGCAATAATGACGACCTCTGTGGCGCAGTGGGCGAAGGCCCGCCTGAGACGCAGAAGGTTGCGGGTTCGATTCCCGCCATGGGACAAATGTTTGCATGTTCTGCAGCTATTTGTCTCGGGTATGGGTGTTTTCTATGTATGATATGTATATGTTCATATTGAAAAACGGGAATTTTCACGTACCGTTACATCGGTGAAGGCACCGACGGCGTTTCGACTCGTTAAGAGAGTCTTCATCAGGGTGAGTGAACGCGACGCTCTCCCTCCGCGTCCCGTCTTGCACTGCGTGCGGCAGCTCTTGCTGTTCGGCTCGACACGCCTGAGGCCGGGGGGGAGGGCGCTTGTGTCCGGTTTAATGTCGGCGGCGCGGCGGGCAGCGTTGATCCGCTGTCTTCACTACTACTATCACTACCAGTCTCTTCTATCGTGCCGTCTTGGGTAGCATTTAGACACGACTTCCAGGCAGGTGGTAAAGCCCATCCGCGGTCTCTGTTGAAATTTGGTACACGACCTATCTCGATCGCCTCACGGATCTTGCGGGGGACGAAAAACTTTTCTCTAGCCAAGACCCGGGCCTTGTCAAAGCGGATATAGTGTGTTGCCCCAGAGACCAACGAATGCTCCGCTAATGCAGAGTTGTTGATATCTACATTCTTCACAGCGCGGATATGTTCAGAGAGCCTGCTAGAAATATTCCGCTTGGTTTCGCCAACATAACATTTGCCGCAGTCGCAGGGAATTGCATAGACACCGGGGACACCCAGTGGGTCTCTATCCAAGTGTCTATCTAGTGCAAGACGGGACGCGGAGGGAGAGCGTCGCGTTCACTCACCCTGATGAAGACTCTCTTAACGAGTCGAAACGCCGTCGGTGCCTTCACCGATGTAACGGTACGTGAAAATTCCCGTTTTTCAATATGAATGAGTTAATTCACGTTAGTTTTATGAGTAAGATATGTATATGTATTTACAAAAAAAGTAAATGTATGTAGTATATCAATCATGTGGTTCCCATAATACAAGATCTGCTTAGTTTGGGGCTACATGATGCTGTGTTTTTTTTTTTTTTGGACGTTATCACACAGCATCATGTAGCCCCAAACTAAGCAGAGCTTGTATTATGGGAACCACATGATTGATATACTACATAGATACATTTTTTTTTGTAAATATATCCATAGCATACATTGAAAACACCCAGACCCGAGACAAATATCTGCAGAACATGCAAACATTTGTCCCGCAGCGGGAATCGAACCCGCAACCTTCTGCGTCACAGGCGGACCTTCGTCCACTGCGCCACAGAGGTCGTCGATTACGTCCAGCATTATTATTATTATTAATCAGCCTGCATTCATTTCATTGTTTCTATTGTAAAATAGTGACTCCTATTCCTCCTTATTTAAGTATACTTTCTTTTTCAGAAAACAAACCAGATAGCGGCATATCATCCGATTCCAACTCATGTGATGCTTCAATTTCATCAAAGAATTTTGATACAGGTTAATAAGGTTTTTTTTTTATCATATAATCGTTAGAGATTTCATTTCACTAAAACTTATTCACTATATCTATTGACACTTGAAGTCTACTGCTAGGTACTTTACATATACCATAAAGTCACGCCTAACCACGGATCTTCACTTGCTGCGATCCTGGCATACCTATTTTGCTTATTTCACACTTATCATATTCTTCATACATGCTCGTCACTCTAGACCTGAGGGCCTACCATGAGTTTTTTGCATACCATCCGTGTGATGGTTTCGGTGAGCTCGATATACCATATGGTTTTCCGGTGATTAGTACCATGAGTTCTATGTTTATAGCATAGTTTACACCATATCATTGATCGACTAGCTCGATTGAACGAACTTCATGCTGCATACTTCTATCTCTCTTGCACACAGGCAAAAGAAAAGAGACGAAACAAACCGTGTAAACGACACGTTTTGACGTTTTGCAAATGGTGTTTAGTTGCTTGTCAACAAACCGCGCTCTTTTCTCGAATACCTAAACGCAGAAAATCCAACAACTTTCCAACAAATAGTTTTCAAGATAACGTCTCTCACAAAGATTTATTTATCGACTGAAAGTTTACGATAAACTACATAGTTTACTTCCACAGACTTGCCAAAAAACGAACTCGTACTGCCAAATTAGCACAAAACTGATCGAAAACTTTTTTCGAGGTCGAAAACTACGAGTCGATAGAACTCGTGGTGCCGATTTTAGTTCATGCACGTTTCCCTAGAGGCGCTGTACGAAAATTTATGGAAAGATACCGAAACTTATAAAGTTTTCGAAAACTATCAAAACCTGTGGTAAGCCCTCTGGCCTTTTATCAGCACGTCTCTAATTTTATACGTCGAGGTTTTCTCCTTTAAACTGTCCCATTGACACTAACCTCATACTTTAATTATAGGCATTTGTAATTGTAAGTATTCATTCATTTTGTCGTATTCTAGATTCTATCAATACTGCAACTTGTGGAGTCATCTCACAACACGAATCTGAAACTGAGATTTCATATTGCTTCGTTAAGATAGAATGTGTCTCCAAAAATGGTTCTGATAAAACTGATGAAAATACAGATGCAGAATGTGCAGCCAGAGGAGATTTTGATGAACCTGTTATTACTAATGAAAATACTCAAAATATAGAAGAGTGGCCAAACAGTCCCTTCAAACCGAATTCTTCTAAAGATTATTCTACCTTCAAGTTCATTAAAGAAATAGGTGATCGTAATACAGTAATTGACAGCTGTGTTGGCAAAGATGCCTTATGCGTCCAATCGTTAAAAACAGAAAGTGGTAATTATGATTTCACGCTTATAAATAACAATATTGCTAGTTCTGAAACTGATAATACTGGAAATGATATATCTAACGACAAACCAGCTTACTTGCAGTTTGAATCGAACTCTGAAATTAACACAGTTGACGACATTCCATCTATGATTATAAAAGTACGTTCTGTATGCGATTATGATCAAGATAGGCAACAAGACATGTGTGCAGGATGTGACTGTGCTAATATTTGTGATGCTAAAATATCTATGTATGATATTCCAATAAATCCAGATGAACTAACGCCAAAGATAGAAAAACTCAGCGCTACACCAAATATAGAGTATAGAATAGATGGGGTGATCAAACTCAAAGATACATTTGATGTTGATATAGGGAAGACGGAGAATGATATTTCGGCAAATAAAAGGAATATTCCGTTTAGCACTTGTAAAGATGTGATTGGGAATTGCCTGATGAGCGGCGGTGATGGTTGCTTGTGTGCGAGGATGATGGCTGAAGATCAAGCAATCATAGCTCAGGAAATAGACGATATCACGCCACATCCCAAGACTGAGCACTTATAAAACTGTGTACTTATAAACATACCTAAGGTATATAGTGTTGTTAATGTGATACTTACTTGTAACATAGTACTTAATCAAATATTCATATTTTGTTTTCTTGTTAACTTATATTTTATTTTTATCTTCGTATATTGAAATAAAGTTTATATGTATTGAGTTACTTATGCAGTTTGCTTTTGAGATTGTATAATGATGATAACACATCAGTAATTATTAACTTATTTATTTACAATGTATTTTTTACAATATCAACCATTTATACAATATATTTAGTTAACAAATAGGTACTAAATTATTTACTATACATACATCAGACCACACTTCTGTTATCACTAAGTAAAATTTTATATATTGGAATGTAGGTATCACATACGGCATGGCAGACAAAGATTCCCTCAACAACACTCAAACATTAAAGTAACTAAAATTTACCTTTATTATTTACCTAAATTATCCTCCACAATTTAGATATACTAAAATATACATTTAGCTATGGTAACAAATTAGACAGAATAATAATTAAAGGCGAGTAAATATTGTTTGGAATTAAATAGAAAAAAAAACTTCTGTACTTACAATAATAATAAAAATATTAATATCAAGAATTTGCGCATAATCTTTGATTTGTAAGTCTTTACAAGTCATGTCGCAATATTTTAAGTACGACGAAATCTATAAATTATAAATCTATGCAATTGTTCAAGATGACTCCTTTCTGGTTTGACTAGTCTAATGATACATAATTATTATTCGCTCATTATGTAAAAGTAAATTGTTTAATATTTAAATAGCAACGTTGATCCAATACAAGTAGTCTGTAGTTAAAAAAGATTAAAATATATTTAAAGTAACCGACAGCATCACATGATATGAAGATAGCAAATTTACACAGATACAACTTACACTACAAGTAAAAAGTACAACTACGCTTCATTATTAAGTACCGAATCGAATTTGGTTTCACCTAATGTCCTTCTGTCACTTTTTTTTGGCGAATCACTTATATCATTAAGTTCTTGCATACTTTCACTACTGAAGCTTTTTGATAAAGCTTCCTTTTTATCCAAACTTTCTTTAATAGGCACAACACTCAATAAATAATCACTATCATCTGTATTGGGTGATGGTGATGGTGATGGTGATGTTGTTGCCATTCCATTTTCTAAATTACTTTCTGTTAACGACGTAGTCTTGCGTTCAGTCGTGTGCTCTTTTCTAATATCTAAATCATCAGTGTCTAGGAAAAATGTAGACATCGGTAACGTTACATTACGTTCCTTAGTATCTTCTTGACTTTTTACGGAATCTATTACTTGCTTGGCATTATCTGTTATATTGTTTTGAGAAGCTTTCAAAAGGTCGTTAAATGTAGCATATTCCTCTACTGGTGCCGTTGTTGAAGATGGTTTATCTTTAGCGTTAGCTTGATGCACAGTTGCTTCAGAAACATTACTATGTTCTTCGGTATTTTCATTTTGAGTTTCAGTTAGATTATTTGGCTCGATGTCATGGCCCTCCTGTAATTTTTTCACAAGGACCTTGTTGTTTTCTGCCTCTGGTAAGAACGGGTTCATTTCAG
Source organism: Horisme vitalbata (assembly GCA_951804965.1). NCBI lineage: Eukaryota > Metazoa > Arthropoda > Insecta > Lepidoptera > Geometridae > Horisme > Horisme vitalbata. The sequence goes on from OX638096.1 coordinate 6,185,180, forward strand.
TTTCGTGGTCTTCAAAGTCAGTAGCTTGTGCGTTAGCATCTTTACCAGCAGCCGAAGAGTTGTTATGACTAGGTATTTCGTAAATTGTCACATTGAGATTGTTGACTTGTGTTGCGTTTTGTGATTCTGCGTCGCTACTAGACACTGTTTGAATGCTACTCAATGTTGAAGAGTCAGACATCGATGATGTCAATGGAGCTTCAGTTTCTTGAGATGTCACCGTAGTTTCTGTCGCGACATTTGTTGTAGTTGTAGCTGTAGATGACAGATCTGAGGGCACCACAATTTCATCTATCATGACGACACGAGTAGTTGTTGTTTCTTGATTTTTATTTAGGTTTTTCAATAGTTCTTTGACAGTTAAATCAACTTCAGGTTCTTCCCATACTGGTGCAGGATTTGTTTTTTCTGTTGATGCTTGCGTTGTTGATAATATTTCCGAATTATTTTGAGTATCGATTTGTTCTATACCTTTTTCAGCTGATTTGTAAATGTACTCAACAACTGGCACTGGTCTTTCAGTGACTAAAGATTTTTGTATTTCGCTAGATTCTTTCATGGCAGCTTCGGCTGTGGCTGCTGTGTTTACTCTTTTTACTCTTGCGTCTTCACCATCATAATCAAGTGCCATGCCATACATTGGTTCATCTGGTTCAGATATTTTATGGTTATTTGAACTCATGTTATTCAAATAGTCTGGTTCAAAGTCATCTTTGGGTTTTCCACCGTTTATTATTTCATCTACTTTACTGACAGCTGATTCTGTAGTTTCGTGTTTTTCTAGGTAGTCCATTGCTTCGTCATATTTAATTTCAGTGACTGGTTCTGAAAGCCAATAAGTTTCAGTTGTGGTTTCTTTATCAATATTGTTTATATTTGAGTCGGTAGAATCTTGTTTACTTTGGGTCCGGTTTTCGATCGATTTAGATGAGCGATTGAAAAGATTACTTATGGTATCGAATGTAATATCCATGCCATCATCAGTCTTCACTGGTTTTGTAGTGATTTCAGTTTCTTTAATATTTTTCTTTTTAAGTGCTTCCATTAGTTGTGTTTCTTCACTAGACTTGGTAACTTGTTGATCGATAGAAACCTCTGATGTTGGTTCTGGAGTTGTTGTTGTTCTTTCATTAGTATAAAGGTTTTGAGTTTTTTCATTATTATCTTCCTTAGGTATTACAGTAACTGAAACATGAATATTTTGTTCATTTTCACCAACATCATTCTCAGTAGTTTTATCCATAATATTAGTTCTGATTGTAGTGGCTTTGTTACTTTCAGTTGGTGCATTTGTGAAAACTTCTTCTATTTTGTCGTTTTCTTTTATATCATGAAATTGTACGGTACTATCATTATCTACGCTACTTTCTACCGTAACCGTAGTCATTGGTTCTTCAAGTAAAGCGTTTATTGACTTGAAAGACCTTGGTTCAGACTCGCTCGTTTTTGGAGCTTCCGATGAGACTGCACTTTGTTTTTCACTTTGAGACGTTTTATCTTCAAGCCAATCGTTTACTTCAGTAGTAGTCTTACTTTCACTAACCACTTCGGTAACATGCCCCTGTTGGCTAAAGATGGAAACTATTTCAGGTTTTGGCTCATACGATGGTTCATTAATAATATTAGGTTCCGAGAAAGATACTCTAGCTGTTGTTGTCTCCATTTCTTCTGTAGACATTGATTTTAAAAATACAGTAGTTTTCTCATCCAACCCAGACTCGTGCGCTGGGCTTATTGGTTCAGTTATTTCAGAAAAACTTTCAGAAGGATTAGGCTCTGGTTTTGGTTCTGCAGATGGAACAACCTCTGCAATTGATGTTTTTGTTGTTGTTGGCTCTGTCGATAAAGTAGGCTCTGAAATAGGTTCAGGTTCTGATTTCGGTTCTGAATCTGTATTCGGTTCGGGTTCCGGTACAGTTTCTCGTTCTGTATTCACTTCGATTTCTGGCTCTGGTGTTGGTTTAGGCTCAGGTTTCGGTTCCGCAGTCGGTTCTGCGGTCGGTTCTGGTTCGGGTTCGGGCACTGTATCTAATTTCAGATCGCGTGCTGGTTCTGGTTCCGCAGTGGGTTCAGGAGTCGGCTCGGCTGGCAGAGATGGTATAACTTCGAGTTTGTGTTCGATTTCCAAAGAATTAGGTTCCGCAGCAGGTTCGGAATTAGGTTCGGGTTCTGCTGCAGGTTCTTGTGCTGGCTTGGCATTAGATTCAACTACGGGTTCTGACGTTGGTTCTGGCTCTGCTTTAGGTTCTGCCGTCGGTTCTGGCTCAGCGGTTGGTTCAGCAACCGGCACTTCTGCTTTGTGTTCGTTATCCCCATGACCGAATATGTGAGAGAAGTTCACATCAGCATCACTTTCAGTAGTAGTCTGCGGTATCGCGTGGTTTGTTTCTTTCCAATCGAAAGCTTCTTTTGCTACGTATACAGTTTCTGTGATCGGTTTCTCATCATCTGGGACGGGTTTCGTCGTCGAAGGATTTGAATCGACTGTTAATATTTTGGTATCTTTGTCTTTGTTGCCTTCAAAAGATTCTAAAGGATATGAATTTTCAAGAATAGCCATGCAGCGCTTAGGGTTGGTTATGTCTAGCATTTGCCCATAGGGACAGGTGCAAGTGAAGTCAAGGATAGCCTCATCAAACTCGCATCCGTGCTGACACTGGTTGTTGTCGATCTGGCAGATGTCGAGGACTGGTTTGGCGTCAACTTTGTCTTCAGCAACGTGGTAAACGTTGATCATGCGGTTATTCTTATCGAGGTATTCGTTGAGTTTCGTCTTCAAAATGTCTGCTGTGAGTATATCGATGGAGGGTGCAGCATCCAGCTTTGGCGTCCAGTGGATTCGGTAGGTGATAACCACAGAGCCTTTCCTGTAAATAAAAAGGAGTATTTATTATTGTTTGGTTATTTATGACTTTGACCTGTGTCTTGGGATATCATAAAATCCACCCATAATCGCTTCATGTGTTTAATTCAGCTATGGTAATATGAACTCAGAAGTAGAGGACGTTGTAGAAAGTGAGTGTCATTTTTAATTCCATTCAAATAAATGAACAACACTGGTTCATACTGGTTCATCCGGCAAACATTTGTCCCCCAAGTAAAATCAAACCCACACAGTAATTAAAGAGGTACATTGGTAACAATAGTTTCCTTATTAGTATTGAAGTGTAAGGGCTTCCAAACTCCATCTTCGGAACCCTAGCCCACTTCGCCTGCCCGTGGTGCACCCGGCAACAAACGGGGTTTTGGCGGCCGGCTCAATGCAGCATAGCGCAACCTAACACTGGCTAGCTAAATTCCCTGACCACCGACGAGCAGCAGCGTCGTCAAGTAGCTGTATGAAGCATTTCCTCCTTTATTAGAGGACGTGTTGAACGTATCCAGCAGTGGACTGATATAGGCTGGTGTGTATCACGATCAGGTATTTGGGCCCGTATTAAGTTCGTTAATCCACAAGTATTTTAGGTGGAGGCATTTATGACAGTTAGGGCAAATGATTTCCCTATAACCCTATAGGTCTATGTCCAGCAGTGGGCTGATGATATAGGCTGGTTTTGTTATTTTTTCTCATTACCTGAGCTGTATAACCTCCACTTTGATATCATTTTCGCCGTTTTCCAGTGTATTCTTGTCGAAAACTGCGCGTTTGAGCGCGTCGTTGAAAGTAGCCACGAACTCCCGGTACTCAGCACTGTCGGTGTCCTCGAGGGCTGGCGAGAACTCTTCGTTGTCGATCTTCAGTTGGCCTTCCAGGGTTTGCGGTACTGAAATAAAAGTATGGGAATAAGATTAACTCCAGTGAAATAAATAATACATATTAGCTGTTCATTTTTAACATAACATCATAATACACCGACGACCGCTATGGCGCAGTGGGTGGAGGTCCGCCTGAAGAGTGCGGGTTCAAATCCTCCGAGACAAATGTTTGCAATTATGCATATAATATAATATAATGTTTGCAGATTATTAAATCTGCAAATATTTGTCAGGGTGTTTTCTGTGTATATTATTTATAAAAAAAAAAACAATTGGCTAAGTGCGAGTTGAACTCGCGCTTCGAGGGTTCTGTTCAAACTTGCAGGTATATATTATATTTAGTATATTTTTTTATGTGACTATTATTTTATGCTTTTCGGCCTGGCTTGTGCTATGAGACAAATTTCTTGCGTTTTGGACAACGGCAAGTACCCTTAATATACGTTTTGATTCTCTTGCGAGAATGTGCGGTTTAGTATATTTTTAAGTGACTATTAATTTACGCTTTTAGGATTATTCCCTTGGCTTGTGCTTTGAGATAAATTCATGAGTCAACGGCAAGTACCCTTAATATACGTTTTGATTCTCTTACGAGTGTCAAAATGTGTGGTTCTATCTCTTTTTAATACTTTTTTATTACATTGTAAATTTAAAATAGCGACTTACAGTCGTCTGTGAACTTTTTGACATTTTGTATAGACTATAAATAGTACGACACCTCATTAGTCAAAATCCGTGCGCTTAGGCTTCATCGACATACAAAGAAACTAACATACATAGGTACATGGACACATTTATCCTTCACCCTAAAACATTACCATCCTTAGTATAAGGTAAATAAATAATATCAATAGTGTCGATTCTGTTGTTCACTTTTCTAAACTAAACTAAATTTGACACCTTTAAAGTTATAGCTATCCTTGTCATTTACACCTAAAAGAAAGGGATTGTATCAATTTTAGGAATGTCAAATTAAATTTAGTTTAGGAAAATACACAACAGAATCGACATCACTGTCTATCTATAAATTATCTAAAAAAACCCTGCCTCAGTTTTTGAGTTTAGGCACAGGTTTAGGATAGCTTTAAGAGAACCTACTTGCCTCCATGATAGCAAAGGTATATTATTTGGGGCATTAGGAAATATATTTCATAACAAGATAGAGAGAGCTCCCTTACCTATGCGTTCATTATTTAGGGAGCCTATGCGTCTGCGCGCACTGTGTGACCTCATAGTAAGGTCTGTGAATACGGGTGTAAATATGGCTAGCTAGCTTCCATATTTACATATGCGTTCATTATTGAGGACGCATAGTGCCGATCGCCACTTCAGTATTGTCTATGAATAGGTTGTTGGGAGCATGTGCGTCTGCGCGCACTGTGTGACCTCATAGTAAGGTCTGTGAATACGGGTGTAAATATGGCTAGCTAGCTTCCATATTTACATATGCGTTCATTATTGAGGACGCATAGTGCCGATCGCCACTTCAGTATTGTCTATGAATAGGTTGTTGGGAGCATGTGCGTCTGCGCGCACTGTGTGACCTCATAGTAAGGTCTGTGAATACGGGTGTAAATATGGCTAGCTAGCTTCCATATTTACATATGCGTTCATTATTGAGGACGCATAGTGCCGATCGCCACTCCAGTATTGTCTATGAATAGGTTTTTGGGAGCATGTGCGTCCGCGCGCTCTGTGTGACCTCATAGTAAGGTCTGTGAATACGGGTGTAAATATAGCTAGCTAGCTCCCTTACCTATGCGTTCATTATTGAGGATGCATAGTGCCGATCGCCACTCCAGTAATATCTATGAATAGGTTTTTGGGAGCATGTGCGTTCGCACGCACTGTGTGACCTCATAGTAAGGTCTGTAAATACGGGTGTAAATATGGCTAGCTAGCTTCCATATTTACATGCGTTCATTTTTGAGGACGCATAGTGCCGATCGCCACTCCAGTATTATCTATGAATAGGTTTATGGGAGCATGTGCGTCCGCGCGCACTGTGTGACTTCATAGTAAGGTCTGTGAATACGGGTGTAAATATGGCTAGCTAGCTTCCATATTTACATATGCGTTCATTATTGAGGACGCATAGTGCCGATCGCCTCTACAGTATTATCTATGAATAGGTTTTTGGGACCCTGTGCGTCCGCGCGCACTGTGACACCTCATAGTAAGGTCTATGAGTACGGGTGTTAAACTAGTCAGTCAAATTGAGATTCTGCGAAACACTCACCATACATTGACATGTCGTTCTCTTCCAACCCAACTGTTTGCACATTTGCTTCATCATTCTGCGTCTCAGGTCCGTGTTCAGTCTGAGTTGGTACTGCAGCGTGGTCACTGTGTTCGTGACCACTGTGATCATGGTCACTATGATCATGGTCATTGTGATCGTGACCACTGTGATCGTGGGCACTGTGGTCATGGCCTATATGATCATCATCGTGTTCGTTCAGTATCCCGCCAAAAGCCCGTGCTGATACCGTTGTGTTGAATTGTTCGAGAGTTGTGGGTTGACCTGAGAAGAGGACGCCAGCTGAAAAAAAAAATGCAAAATTTTAAGCATGGGTCCAGGTTTAAAAGGCAAGGTATTTATGACCGCACGTTATCATTAATGTTGGGTTTCTACAGTATCTGAGATTTTGCTTAAGTTAAAAAAAAATGCTGGACTATCACACAGCATCAAGTAGCCCCAAACTAAGCAGAGCTTGTATTATGGGAACCACATGATTGATATATTATGTATGTATATATATATTAGTAAATACATACATATAATACATAGAAAACACACCCGAGACAAATATCTGCAGAACATGCAAACATTTGTCCCGCGGCGGGAATTGAACCCGCAACCTTCGCCCCCTGCGCCACAGAGGTCGTCCTTCAACATTCATCGATTCTAGATCTTCAAGCTCCTACCCAAAGAGTTTGGATTTTTTTCTTTTTATTTAATCTATGCTCCTGCCTTATTTTTTTTCTCCCGATGTAGGCAAGTAGGCAACTACTTATTATGAGCTAGTCAACTCAGGTGTTGGAGCTTGTTTTTAGGCCACGGCCGAATTGATTACCTACTTATTTTATATATTAAGTACTTATTAACCTAGGCGGACGGATTTCTCTTCGGTACCGCTGTAAACAATACCCGCTGGCTAGAAATTCGGATCCATGAGTACATCCTTATGTTTCGCCAGAATCTGATTCATGACTGTAGGTTTAATGTGTTTGGTCTATTTCAGTTGACACGACTATTGTAGGTACGTACTAGGGGTGTAAGGGGTCCAACCTACATCTTTGGAATCCAAGCCAACTTCACCTGTTCGTAGTGCACGCTGCTAACTAACAAACGGGGCTCTGGCGGCCGGCTGTTTGCGGCATAGCGCAGCTAAATTCCCTGATCACGGGCAACAGCTTCAGCAGTGTGATAAGCTGTGCCCTGCGATCCGCATGCCCAGCGTGGGAATTATGGGCATATCCCCCTTTATTAGAGGAGGCCTATGTCCAGCGGTGGACTGATATAGGCTAGTGTGTACTTACTGGCTGCTAGAACGATGACAGCCACGATGGCTGCTATCACCAGCACCAGCAGGGTCCAGCACAGTGGTTTCTTGCAGCCTCCTTTTTCACCGCGTTTGTCTGCCGTTACATATAGCTTCTCGCCTCTGTAACAGACAAAAGCATTTTTATGAATATTAATTTTCTATGAATAGTTTTTCTTTGGACAGATGGCCCACCTCATGTTAAGTGGTTACCATAATACAAAGCATATAAGTAAAAAAAACGGCATCTTAGGTCAGGCATGTTCGGAACCTACTACGAGCTTCGATACGAAGCTCTGTGTAGATTGACTTGAGGCAAAAAGGTGTGTATAATTTCACCGGCACCCACTCGCTACAAACGAAACACAGCATAGCTACTTTACGACAGGAATAGAACATAGTGGTACCTCGTAGGTACTTCCCCGGACGAGCTTCGTCTTCACAAAGAGATCCTACTAAAAATTGGCTAATGTTAGGTACACCTATGATATTGACGTTTTGCATACAAAACATATTCTCCATAGAGAATTTTTGAGAGAAAATTGATTTCTCAATACATACAATTTTCTGTTTTTTTTTCTGAAACTACAAATCCTATTGCCCTAAAATTTGTGTGAATAATTGGACAAAATTGTGAAAAGTATGCGAAGCCTTAAAAGAAAACGATCACATAAAAAAATACACCGAATTTAATAAAGCATTGGAAGCGACAACACATGAAAATAACTGTTTTTAAGTTAAATTTTTTGAGGATGAACTTCCTCAAAAATAGCATTCATTGAATTTTCAATCTTTGCAATAATGTTACGTTCAGAATATAAATTAATTTTGTAAATGTATGTTGCGTTAAAAAAAAAAACTAAATAAAATACATAAAAAAACGTCAATTTTATAGGTAAGGACCTAATAATTCAAAAAGGAAATTATTAGTCAAATAAATGGTCACCGTAAACAATGGCTTGGTCAGCTTCAGTTAATAAAAACAACTTGACCTAAGTACATAAGTAATATAATGAGATAACTACTTTGTAACTGGTATAACGCGAGCAAATTCGCGGGCATATGCTAGTATTATCTTTATTTATAATAAGGTTTATTGGTCTACACAGAAAAGTATGTGATCTAACCTCTTTGGTCTACACGCGGCCACGGTGACTTTCATAGTAAAATTTAACCTAGTACAGTTGCTCAATGCGTTCAGAATAACTATTTATGATAAGATAGTATTTGATGGTAAAACCAAAAACATCAAACAACTTATCTTGTGTCACTACAGTCATTCCTTATTACTATCATGACCTTGATAAGCTAAGCCCCAGCTTATAATTTCTTCTGTCCACCTCTAGCTGTTAGGGGTAAAAATACACAGTAAAATAGAACATACTACAAAACATTAGGGATATTGGAAACGTATTTAAGTAAACTAAAGTTGGTTATCTTACTTACCTACATATTTTAGCTAAGTAAGTACGTAATTTTAATAGACGGCCAAAACCACAAACGCACAAAAACATTTCAAACTAAGTAAAAACTAATGATATCATTCGCATTACCACAAACCACAATGACCAAAAACCAATCGAAAATCAGACCAAATTAAAAAGAAAATTACAATTAAATGGTGTATCATGATAGTACTGAATGTACATACATTTCATAATCTCTTTTGCCATCGCTTGTGTTGAGAAGCTTTTGTTCTTTAGCTGGACCCTGCTCCATTGCTTGCAGCTTGCGGTTGAATGCGAAACGTAACTTTTTAAACTACTCACAGTAACTTTTGTAAGCTACCTTCTAACATACATTTTTTGTATTGAATTCGAATCCGACGCGACGGGTCCCGCTTTTTGTCTATGGTCAATATGGTTACACATTTGGTAAAAGTTTATTATTATTTTCCCAATAGATGGCGTTACTTTAACGACGTTAACGAAAACGTCTTTGGCTACACCTCAAACAAACAAGGGAGGTAAACAAAAGCTTAAAAAATCCAGCTGCTGTGGATAATACTTATTCGTTAAGCAACTAAACTAAAACTATTGAAAATTCGTCCCAGGCGCATTCTTTCAATACTTCTACATAAAATCATAAGCTGTACGTATGACTTGCAGTGCGCTCGCGCTGTGGAGTCAATTATTGACTCATGATTCTAGTAGGGAATGCACAGGTTTCTTCACCATTGTTAAAACATACCTAGCTGTCGATAAATAACTTTTCTACCGACCAACTTCAAAACCATTTAAAACCCACTCACTTGGCCAACACTCTTTTTTGTTTCTGACAGTAAATAGATTACAATCTCCTCTTCGCAATAAATATACCTACATAAATATAACCTGATTGTAACGACTAGCGACAGGGGTACCTAGAGCTATGAGCAGATGTGTTATTACAAAACATCGCGCAAGTACGGTCGCAGGATGGATTGTATGGGTACCTAACTACCTACTTATATCCTTCCAGTACCTAACTTTATAACCGACCATTGATGTAATATACACCAATTAGTTTGCATCGGATAGTTGCATAAAAATCTAGTTTTATAATGGCTAATTCCAGATCATCCGAGCTAATGAAATACCATCATCATCACCATCTTCCTGCCCTTATGTGGGGTCGAAACAAATTGTGTTCCCCTTCCATTTCCTTCAGTCTCTCGTCTTTTTCACAAGTTATTGAAACACCATGAGAGGAATTTTCTTTGGTTAGGTATTTTGATAACATCACACTTTTTCTTTTCAATCCTTACATCATGCCAGTGAAATGCAGAATCAGGAATTAATAATAATAAATTAATAAGCATAGTTAATAAAAATAATAAGCATAGTTAAAGCAGGTATTACTAATCTCTAAAGCTATAAGAAAAAAAGCATGGTCGACTTGAAAATTACAGCTTTGAAGTTGCGTTTTTATCTTATTTTTGAGTTTAATAATTTTCTGTTTTAATAGCTTGTCAATTAACCTTAACCACACCTTAACCTTACTCACACTTACAGAGAATACATGTATTGGATAACCGGCTGCCAAGGAAGGAGGAAGGGCTGATGAGTCGAGATCCTAAACGCCATACAACTTATCCGCATAAAGTCCACCAACTGATCGCGGATTAAAAAATAGAACAAAAAAAATAACCTTACTGAAATTTCCTTTACTTTAACAGGATAATTTTAGATGTCCCAGGATAGGTTAAGATGACCCCGTTACCCCTGTCCTGAGTTTATACCCTGGTCCAAGAGTTGAGCGCGGTCGGAGGGTCGACGACCTCCTTTGTTCCTAGCATTCCTGGACCGGAACAATCAGCTTTGTTATGGGTCCTTCAACGTCGAGGTAGACCACACAGTATCGTGGTGAGGGAAGTATGGCAGGTCGAACCAAATATCTTTGGAGATTGATATTTTAGTTATAAAGTCTAGAAATAGACTTCTTCTCTACGGGACTTCGAACGGAACAAGTAGGGCTTTTTAAAAAAAATTAACAGACTTCAAATAAATCACTTCTTACTTCTTGCGCTAAAAAATTTTGAAAATCGGTTCACAATCGGTTGACGGAGATATTGGTGATCATAGGGCGAAAATTACAAGTGAGGATGAGGTTTTTTGAGTTTTCCGGGAAAAGTACCAATTCCTCAGGAATAAAAATTATATGGGACCACCTGTGAAGTATACTCTTTTAAACAAAAAAAGAATTTTGAAAATCGGTCCACAATTGACGGAGTTATCAGTGAACATACATAAAAAAAAGGTTCCGACGAATTGAGAACCTCCTCCTTTTTGAAGTCGGTTAAAAACAATTGTTCACAAGTTTTTTCGCGTGGTCCACGATATCCTTACGTCAGGCCTACACTCGTAATTTTGGTAGGTATTAACTTTTTAAGTACCTACTGATAAAACTGAACATGCTTGTAAGTTTTGAAGATTACAATATGTTTGGGTAAGAATTTCTCATAAAAATACCTATAGATCAATTAAAGTCATGAATAATTTGTTATTGTAATTGCTGCTTATAAAAGCTTTGAATCTTTGTTTTAGAATGATAGATGACCTGGATCTAACGATCGTGATCAGATGTATGAGCGCCATCGCGCCATTGAGCAAGCCTATTCAAATCATGAATGGATCCAAATATCAGTGTGCCATTTCACTTACGCAATGACTCATAAAACATTAGTAGGTACCTAAAGGTAAAAGGCCTATTAAAGCCCGCGATATTCAGTCTGTCATAGTAAGACTGTCATACACTGGGCGTAGTATATTATGAGTTAGCCACTTTGTCGGTCTTAGGCTTGACTAAATAGTCAGTAAGACAGTCTTACTAAGACTGACTGAATACCTATATATAAATTGGGTAAGTTTTGGTAGTGTAGAATCTACATTCATTATAAAATGAAAGCAAATTTTAAGTCGTTACATTTAGCCCATAAATATTTAAGTTACCTATTTAGAAGTATGTTCTCAGTAAGTGAATAATGTTATTCTTTTTGAGAAGTAAGGATTCTTAGATCTGAAGTTTTTTGTGATTAAGTAAGCACAAGTAAGTACACTTTTCCTACTTCCGTCTGTCTGAAACCAGTAATATTAATGGGTTTTAGATGTAGGCACTGCAAAGATTTTTTCGATATAAATTCTCAACTACGTACCTACCTTCAAGTATATTGATTTTGTTTTCTACCGGCTACAACAACAATAACAACACCAGTCTGTTATCAGTCCACTGCTGGACATATAACTCCCCATAATAGAAGCAGATATGCCGATAATCCCCACACAATCGGCTACCCGACTAAAAAATCGAAACAAAACGAAAACGTTTCAAAATCTAAACAAAATGTAAGTTTCAAAATAAGAGCTTAGCGCACGGGAAAATCTTGTCCAATATTCAAAACAGGTAAAGCGACAGATAAAATTACTTAGATTGTGATAAAATGTACCTAAGTCGGAACAGGAATTCAACGCATATAAACTGTAGTTTAAAGAACCACAGATGCCACATGTGGGGTCTTTTGGATTCTTGTTTTGGGCACCACCTTGCATCAAAATAACACTTATTTATTGAGCAGTAGGGTTTAAAAAGGAAACCTCGACCCTCGATAAACGTGGATTGAATACCTGTATATGTTTATGGACAACTGTGTAATTAACTGTTGCATGATTGTGCTTTGCATTACATTTGAATGAGACCACAATGGTTTGAGAAGACGACCAATTCAATGAACCCAAAAAACTTAACAGGAAAGCAACTTAACTTTGTTACGCTTTATTTTTACCCGCCGAAACAGCAATGAAAAAGATAAGATTATCAAATCGTCAAAGTTACGATGATCACACTAATATTACAAATGCGAAAGTTTGTGTGTGTGTGTATGTTTGTGGTCGCTTCACTTCGCAACGGCTAAACGGATTTCGATGAAATTTGAAATATTATTTTAAGACCTGGATTAACACATAGGTTACTTTTTATCCCGTTATCACGCGAGCGAAAGCGGAAGCTAGTAGAGATATAAAGGTAGGTCTTCTTCTTCTTCGTATGAGTTACTAGCCAACTCTGGTGTCGGAGTTTTATGGCCTTCCGAAGCGCTCGGACGGCAGAAGGCAGTCGGGACCAACATATTGCTTTCCGAAGCACGTAAGCGCTCAAATCTAAATACTATTAAACGGTCACCTATCTAAGTAGTGACCGGACCGGAGAGCTTAACCAACATGATCTGCTAAGGACACCGAAGTAAACCACCACAAATGCTTCGCTCGTGAGAAATTATAAAGGTTGGTAATTTTTACATTAAACCTAGTTGATATTGATTAACACAATGCCTTTTTCCGAGGGCGAGGTCTTTGAGTGAGAATAATAAAAAAAAGAAAAAAAAAACCTTTTTTGCTACATACATTTAACACACTGCACACATTTTATACAACTAAATTATTAACACTAAATCTCCTCATTCTTTGTTCCGTACCCCTTGTAGTAGTCGCCTCAGTGGCGTAGGCCTCCCCTAAATCCCTCCACACGTCCCTTTCTCGTGCTTTCCTCATCCAATCCAGTCCGCATCGCTGGTTGAATATATCTCTCCATCTTTTTTTCTGTCTTCCTTGTTTTCTTTTTCCTTCCAACGGAGTCCACTCTGTTACTCGCTTCGTCCATCTCGCTATATGTCCAGCCCAGTTCCATTTAAGAAGTCTTATCCTTTCTGTTACATCTACCATCTTGGTTTTTTCTCTAATTTTCTCGTTGCTTATTCTATCTGAGATTTTTATCCCGAGGATAACAGAGTTTAAGATCTTTGAGTGAGAATAGCTTCCTCTAACCTAGAAGTGTACTTAGGTGCTTATAAGTAGGTACGTAGGAAGTAATTCTACTTTGTTAAATGCCTACAAAAGCTATTGGTTACCATTTACAACAAAGATTAAGTTATTTCTGAAAAACAATTCCATTCCTTACTTTCAAATTACGTGCCTGAGAGGTGGTTTCAGGTTGCACAACCGTTGGTCCATTGTTCTTATGGCTTCAAATCCGTCAGAAAGTTTTAAAACAGAAAAGTCTCCTGTGCTAGTTGTTAAATACTTGGTCCATTGTGTGAAAGTGTTGCATATTCAAGAGATGGTGTGAAACTGTGAATGCTAGTGACATTGTGGGACCGCGCTCTGCACTGGACCGGAACGAAGATTAGCCTTTCTGATGTGTTTCCATGGAAACAAGAAACAGTTGAGTGAAAACCTAAATAAAATTCAAACACTGGCAACATTTACGAAAACTATTGCGCTTACAATATTGTATCGCGTCTTATTCTCCCAGTAAATATTCAAATTCAAATTATTTTTTTGGAAAAATTAACAAAGTTCTCGAAAACACTGGTGAAAAAGTTGACGCCTGCAAAAGTTAATAACTGTGTACCTAGCAGTGTCAGCGCCCTTTTCCTAGTTAGGTATTTATCAAAGTTCCTAATACCTTAAGTATGTACCTTTTACAAAAAGATAAGATAATAGGCTAGATTAGATTTAGCTAGTCTATTGATTACTGAATCTCATAATTAATATCTTCTTTTGCAGAACAAAACCCAGCAATATAAATCTGTAATATTAATATTTAAGCTATCGTTGCTCCTATTCAATAAATAACTACTTAGTATAACTAACTGAACATCTTAGTTTGCGCATCTACTCAACTGGCCTGTTCCTAAGTTCAACTGTCTACGAACAAGATAGTTCAAACGCAGCTGAAGTAAACTTCCTATTATCGCTGAATGTTAAGGCATCTGTCAGAGAGACGAAGCTGTTCGCAATAAAGTAAGTATATTAAGACCTTAGAACACTGATTGAGACGAAATACACAACGCAGTACTTTTTCACTTTACATATAAAAAAATACGTGGAAATCAATTTACACGCAACGCAATGCTCGTGATTGTATATTTCTAAAACTTACAACAAATTTGAATGAAGTAAAATTAATATGAACCTGGTTCTACTTGTCTATTAACCCCTTTACTTATGAACCCTACTCAACGTTAACCAATACTCAAAGTTAGTCCTGTCACTATTTGTCATTATTCAACTGTAAGAGATGGCAATAGCATAAGCATCATTAATCTTTTGAAAGATGTTAATACATAACGCGGTACTTTTTCACTTTCCATATAAAAAAATACGTGGAAATCAATTTACACGCAACGCAACGCTCGTGATTGTATATTTCTAAAACTTACAACAAATTTGAATGAAGTAAAATTAATATGAGCCTGGTTCTACTTATCTATTAAATCTTTATTCCTCCTATTATTTATCCTATTTATGAATTATCACATAACTTAGTAGCATTCAAAGGTAGGTACCTATTTCAATCGGGATGTGCTCACAACCCCTATCACATAGTGCACCACGTATCTACTAACATGGGCCATGTAGCTTAGCAGTGTAAAAGAATTTGTAATATAAAGCAAATAAAAATGAAACGGATGCGATTTCTTGATAGTTATTTTTATCGTGAAAGAGTATCGTTATGGAATATCTTTAAGAAGCCTAATTTTATATAGTAAATAGTTACGTAGGTTATGTATTTTATGAAATAATTAGATGCAGAAAAGAGTCGCTAGATCACAGAAAACATAACATTATATTATTGATTGAAAATCCAAGAAATTGCCATTTTATTTTGCCTTGCGCCGCGAGTAATTGCCTGGACTACCAAGTATTTGCATATACACAACTACCCACCAATATACTACAATATACAAAACTATCGGCTACGGCATCGGCATCGTTTCGTGTATATTAGACATAGAAATAGTCTTAATTATCCTGAATCAGCACTGCTTCGTGTATATTAAGGCTTAGACATAGTCTCAATTGTCCGGCATCGGCACTGCTTCGTATATATTAGGTCCTTACCTATGAAATTGGCGTTTTCACATATTTTATTTTACATACTCAACAGTTATTTAAAAAAAAAATTCTGAACGTAACATACTTGCAAATTCAATAAAATACTATTTTTGAGGAAGTTCATACGCAAAAAATAAAACTTTTAAACTGTTCATTTCACGTGTTGTCACTTTCAATGCTTAAATTCGTAGTATTTTTTTATGTGTTAGTTTTCTTTTTTAATAAGACTACGCATACTTTTCACAATGTTGTCCAATCTTACACACAACATTTCATTGCAATAGTATTTGTAGTTTCAGAAAAAAAACCAGAAAAATGTATGTATTGATCAATTTTATCAATTTTATCAATCAAGTATTAAACAATTTTCTCGAAATTCTCCATACAAAACGCCAATTTCATAGGTGGACCTAATATTAGCCAATTTTTAGTAGGATCTCTTTTTGAAGAGCTCGTCCGGGGTAATACCTAGAAGGTACCACTATGTTCTAATCGTGTCGTAAAGCAGCTAGGATAGGATTAGTAGTTCCAGAAAAAAAATACAAAAATGTATTTATGGAGAAATCAATTATCCCGAAATTCTCCATACAAAACGCCAATTTCATAGGTAAGCACCAGACTTAGACATAGTCTTAATTTTCCGGCATCCGCACCATTTTCGTGTATGTACACGAGGCCTTAATTGTCAGATCTCTTGACTTTTTACATTCGTCGTGACCGGCGACATGAACGCGGCACTGTCATACGTTACAACAATGAATATGAATTGCATAATGCATTATCAAGCCACAAAGCCTCGTGATGTGAGCTTCCTCGGAATTTCCGGTCTTTCAAACGTGGGATAGATTCAATTAATTTTAGTGAAAGCGCAATGCCGTTAAAATTGACACTGCTAAAATAACCAAATTAATGTGATGATTTAGCAGAACCAAATTTGATAATTGATGCTGGCCTCGATGCTTAGATCGACCTACTTAGCGAGGTTTTTACTTCTACAGGGGAATGTTCTTCTTCGTATGAGCTATAGTGGCTAAGTCTGGTGCTGGAGTTATAAGGCCACCCGAAGGCTTCAGCACGGAAGAGCTCAGATATAAATGCCACTAAACGGTAACCCATCTAAGTAGTGTCCGGGCGGTGTGTTGCTTAACCAAGGTGATCTGCTAAGAACAGCAGATTAAGCCACGCCACAAGCGAGTGAAATCTAAGTAGAGTACCTACCTAATTACTTAAGTAAGATGCTGCTACATTGTTAGATTTTGTTAACTTTGTGAGGAACATACCGAAAAAATATTAAAATAGTAACATTTTTATTTATTTATGTTTTGGTATGAAGTTGGTATTATATTTATTAAACTAGCGGCCCGTCCCGGCTTCGCACGGGTTAGGGCACTTTTTTATACCTAGGGTTACGTTCCTTAAGTTTTAGTAAGGATCCCTAATCTTTTCTAGCAATAAATTTAGTTTATTTTACTTAGGGTGAATGTAGCTTTCCAATGGTGAAAAAAAAAATTGAAATCGGCACAGTAGTTTTTGAGTTTATTCATTACAAACATACACACACACATAAATACAATTTTTTCCTCTTTATAATATTAGAGTGTAGAAGTGTTGATAGTGTAGATGCGTAGTGCGACTGACGTACGCACTGATGGTCGGTCGAGCACTGTAACGGGCCTTAACAGGGTCTGTTTTTCCATTGACTTATGTTATGTTATGTCTCAGACGGCTTAAAAACGAGAGTTAAAAGGTATCTCCTGGAAAAGCTCGCCCCATCTCCGACCTCATCTTTGACCAAGCAAGCCTAGATAGAGGTCAAGAGCTTGCCCATAAAAAAACAACTAAGGAGTAAATTAAGGAGCAGGTTAAGTGAATGGATCGATATCAGGTTTTTACATTAAACAAAATGACCTTGCGTGAGTTTGAGCAAAACTTATCCGATTTCAACCTTCACTGTGGGTAGATAGCTTAATTTCGGACTATGAATAATTAATCATAACACATTTATTACCTTACATCTAGGTGTAATAATAGGTACTAACGAGTCTTTGAAATTGGTTATAGGCCCTTAAAAGTAAGGCTATAATTACTAAATAATTTGCCCATACTGACATAAATCCCTCCATTTTAATATATCTGTAGATTCTAAACGGCAAATCACAAACTTAATAAGGGCCCACATATATGATCGTGATTTGATCTAGGCTAAATCAAATCTGTCCATTGCTGGTCATAATAGGGGGAGGCCCCTAATAAAAGGGGTCATAATCCCCAATGCTTCTCGCACTGACCCGACGCTGCTGCCCGTCTGCGTCGACTGTCAGGGAATTTATCTATGCCGGAGTTAGGTTGTTCTATGTCGCATTCAGTTGCCCGCCAGAGCCCCGTTTGTTAAACAGCAAGGTGCACCACGGACAGGTGAGGTTTTCTTGGGTTTTGATGAAACTTTTTACACCCCAATTATACCTTTACATAAATCGTACATTTGAACATTATTATTTTAAGATTTTTCAGCCTACATAGCCCCCAGGGCAAAGGCCTCCTCCCTACCATTTTCCATCACCTTTCCATTTTTAGCGATCCAGAGGGTTGTGGTGGTCCAATCTCTATTAAAAGAACATAAGATGAGAAAAAAATAAGAGATAGGTTAAGTTGATACTTAACCTATCTCTTATTTGCTTTTTTCAAGGTTACCTGATGGTATGCCAAATTATTATTTCGATAAAAAAGTTAGATCGGTATGTGGGGTATACAAGTTTTGAAGAACGTCTCACAAAAATTACAGTATTTTTATTAAAGGAAGTAGTCTTGAAACCTGTTGATTTCACGTTAATTAAGGTAGATATTGCAATTTTATTGCGAAGTAGTTAACTGAAGACATTTAGTTATTTATGAGCAGGAGTTAGGATGTTGAACATTATGGTTTCCTACAGGATATAGCGATGCTGGCACTTTAACACATTTCTGCTCATGACTTTGGATTTCAGATATCTACGTTTTGAAAATGATACATATATTTACGAACTTTACGAACTTACCTAGGTTTTAACTGGTACTAACGACAGATAATTATCAATAGATTTGGGTGGGGCAGTCCACAAAACTGGGGTGTGAAGACATCCAACCGCCACTATCGGAACTCAAGTCAATCCCACCGGCCCGTGGTGCACCCTACTAGCTAACAAACAGAGCTCTGGCGGCTGGCTGATTGAGAGCAGCAAAATTCCTTGACCACAGATGGACAGTAGGATCGATGGTACGAGAAACGGTGCCCTGCGATCCCCAACCCGGATACCAAGCGTGGGGATATCCCCTTTCTTGTTAGAGGAGGGCTAAGTCCAGCAGCGAACTGATATGGGCTGGTGTTGTTGTAAGTTGTAGTTGTTGAATCCATATATACACTGATCAACAGTCTCTTCGTAAGCCAGATTTCTAGACTATTATCAAATCAAATCAGAATTTAAGTATATTTTAATATTATAAATTCTCTGTAGTGCGACATTTTCCGTTGAGTTTCTTGGATCATTTTATTTTTCTGGTGAATCAAATCTAGCACACAAACAACACAGAACAAGCACTATGACTAACATAAGACTTTCTAAATATTTAAGGCTTAAGTAACAAAGGGGTGGACTTTACTTAGCACAACAGCATACATTGTAAGTAATTGTTTAATGATATTTATGTGGAATCTCTTTGACATCCGTTTAAGATTATGGTAGGTTTATCCTTTTCATCATGTTACTCATATTATTTTAAGTAATCTTTGTTATTTTCCTTGATAATATTGGCTTAACTTATGTATCTTGGACTTGAACATTGTCTTTGCTATGCCTTTGATATTGTTATTTGCATAAATACTTTTAATTTTTTTTTATTTAGGTACTCAAGCTGTTACTCACTACTATTCTTATTTATATGAGACTATTCAACTTCTTTAACTTTCATAATTTCTCATCATCATTGTTGGGTCATCAACTCAACTGCAGTATCCTATCTAACCTACTCTACGTAAATACTTTGTTTCTGTAGAATAGAAGTAGATTTTGGAAGTATGTAATTTTATATTGAAGAATGTTACGAATGTTAGATCATTAGCAATTCATAAGAGAGCTTATGTGGTTTGTGTTCGCATGTCAGTTCTATGGAATTTTATTAAAATTCAAGGTCAATTCACAAAATATGCGGGAGCTTTAAATAACCAGAACGGTTGTGAAGTGGACTATAAAATTGGTAGCGACATTCATTGATGGTAAAATATTTTGGTATGTTATCGATCGCTAAACCACTGTTTTCGTGCTCATTTTATGCTACGAAGGTTATTGTTTCTTTTAAACTGACATTTTATACTTATTCTAAAAGTTTTACATACCTATACTCTCGTTTTACAAGTATGATCATTATCATTATTAGCCGTTTTCGACCTATTTCGACGGCCACTCGCCTCGATCCTGCGCTAGTATGTGACAACCCACGGTCTTTCTAATATCGTCGACCCAACTCACTGAAGGAGGTCCCCCCTGTTACTAACTTTCAGCTACCACTCTCCAGACCGCTGACCGTTTTAACATGCTCTGTATTAACTTCAACGAAATAATACAAAACAGCTTCAAATTGCTTTATAATTTACACAGTTGAAATATTTAATTTGCCTGAATCAGCATTGCTAATGATACCCCATTAATTTTATGACCACGGAAAACTAATTGAAATCTCTTGGGCAATATTCGTCAAACATTGGCAAAGCAAAATATTAGTCAAACAAATGAAGTGAGCTAGCCACGAGCTAGCTGAATGACGTCACAGTTCAGTGGCCAATTGCATAAGCAACAGCATTCTGTGACACCACACGACCAACCCAGTCGGCTAAGCCTTGTAATACGAAGCGGGTTTATTATAGGTTTGTAAGCTGATTACTGATAATATGTTTCTTGATTTAGAAGCGCTAATGCTACGCTTATTGCTAATGAATGGTACCATTTTTTTAATATCTGAAATATTTCGACTCAGGCAGGACTGAAATCCACAACCTCCCCATAGAGTCTATAAGACGGGTCTATGCCATGGACCCATGGTCTTTTAGATTAGTTTGTAAGGAAAAGAGACACCTCTGAATCTCCATTGTAAATTGGAAATGGGCCTTCCGCTTTTTTGCTAAGATTTGGCCACCTTTACAAACGGTTTTCCATAAAAATAATATTCGTATGAAAACTTATTAAGCAAAAACGTAAGGTAACTTTTGTAGAAGATCCTGAAATACGTAGGCGCTTTCAAACTCTTGGCAAGCGAGCAAGATCATGCACATTTACTACCTATTATTTCTTACTTAATCCTACTGATTTAAGTTAATGACG
This sequence comes from Horisme vitalbata, assembly GCA_951804965.1. Lineage (NCBI taxonomy): Eukaryota > Metazoa > Arthropoda > Insecta > Lepidoptera > Geometridae > Horisme > Horisme vitalbata. The sequence goes on from OX638096.1 coordinate 6,206,201, forward strand.
ACCTTTATAAAGGGTGGTGCAAGAACATTTTTTATAAAAGGCATCAGCATGCTTCACGAAAGCTTTGATAAGGTTAAAAACGTTACGTCTGTTTAACAGACAATGCCAGGATGGCTGACGCCCATAATTATAATTTTCTCATCTGTTGAAATGAATTCATCATCACACATGTATGGCCGGAGTGACAGTGGTCAAGGGCAATGACATCAATTGGCTGTCTGAGCAGATCACGAAAAACCTATTTCAAAAAAATAATGATACCTGTTACTGCAACAATAGATAACACGTAGTCGTGGAGTTATTATATTCTTATGGTAGGTTAACAAAACAATAAAACGTTGACCGAGCATGGCATTTCATAGAAAGAGCAATCAAGCATGAACGGGGTCTTCATCCTAAAACAAAGACTTCTCATCATTATTATGGCAAAATTTTACCACGGATTAGGACAAAAGCAAATCGCTAATTTCACAGGCTGTAGGCCCCAAGGACGGACCGAATCGAAAATAAGTTAAGTGTAGAAGCGGAAATACGGGCTGTAACTAATTCACAAGACACGGTCGACAGACTCGAGACTTGACTGATTCATCAACAATTTGCTGTTGTTAACCAAACTGCTAAGTTGCTTGTGCGTTCCTGTTCTACCTATCCATGCTCTACCATATTGACCAACAGAGAAATAAAAAAAAGATTATTGTTTTTTTTAAGCCTCATGTGCTTATAGTTTCACCGGCACACAAACCCTTCAAACCCCAAGACAACAATGCTGCTTCACGGCAGAAATGGACATGTTGGTAGTACTTCTCCGAGTGGGCCCTTCACAAAGAACTCTACTTCTCTTAATGTAGGTATTTATTACAAGTTATACAAGTAAAAATTATTTATATTTTGTAAGCAATCATATTTATTACATATACCATCGCTTTAGGGTTAAAAAAATCCTGTTATGATGTTATGTGGTTTCTAAATCAATAAAATAATAATACCTAGTTTCAGAAGACTGTAACTTTATTTAGTACCCAGGTTACTTTGGAAAATAAACTTTTTTTTGTTTTTTTTTGTTATGGTTCATAGCAAGTATATTCCAAGTGCATTGTGCATTATCATTGACTAGTTTTCGCTCGCGGCTCTGGTCGCGTGGTACCGGGATAAAAGCAAAAATGTTATTCCAGGTCATGAATTGTGTAGGTATATTTCAAGATTCATCTATTTGGATGAAACCGAACAACTCCTAAATGGATTACCGTTCAGGAGTTGAGTGGGAACAAAAATACAAACACAAATGTACAAACACGCACTTTTGCATTTATACTATTAGTAAGATAATAAAAATACTTGAATACCATAATAAAAATTGCAACTTAATATGATTCATTCAACATTTTAGTTTCAATTGTACCGTCTATTACATAAATAGCTCATTAACTTTAAATGTCTAAGTACCTAGTGGTCATAAAATGAGTTAAGTTAAGCTTACATTGTTGCCCCGAGGTGAACAAACGGAGCCGAGATAAACATCTGGCTATGCCATTCCAATCGATCGCTTGCTTTGATCAGTACACCTGTGTTATAGTACCTACCATTTTATACTTAGAAACTTTCGAGCCCGTAATTTCATCTACATGTAATGTACCTACTGATTACCAGATGCAGATTGTTGATGCGGCGCTCAAGATAAAAATAAAACTACTTTAACTTTCCTTGATGCTGTCAAATTGTACATAGTATACCGAGTCAGCAAAAATGCTTAAGAAATGATAGAACTTACCTCATAAACTTCCTATGTTCATTTACAGGCACGAAGTACTCATCATAAGGGTTGCTAGTATTCATCTCAACAGCAGTATCCTTTTTCGTGCCATTCTTGGGCGTCAAGTTTATCAGCTCTAGATTAACTGCTTCTAGCTTGGTATCACCGTTTGGCTTGTGACCATTCTGTTGCGTCCCGTTGGCTGGTCCGTTGGAGGTGAAAGATTCGTTGTGGTTGGGATCTCCTTCGTCGTGTTGGTACGCTCGGTTGTCGAAGGCGGCAGGCGAGGACGGCGAGGGCGGTGAGGGCGGGCGGATCTGCGGCCGCATCGGCTCCCGAGGCGACGCCGATCTGCTGTGGCTATCCATTATTTTTGGAGCGGACTGACATCTGTTGACAAAACATGTTTTCAATGAAGATTCTAATTAATCATAACCATAAGTTAATTATTCGGCGGCTGCCAACTAGCCAGGAGTTGAAGTCTTCAAGAGAAACTGATTTACAAAGTAGTTTTTATAGTTTTTGGGGGAAATTTACTTGAAGTTTTAGGAGCGTCTCTTGACTTTACTTCTACACACCTACATGCATACTTGTACTAAGTGCAGTTATTCCACGCTATATGGGGTTGGCACAACATGTGTTCCCCCTCCATTTACTTCTGCCCCTCGTCATCTCAACACTCACTCCTTTCTTCTTCATATAAGTACGTATACCTACTACATACTACTTGGCTTTATTGAACCTTAAAACAACAACGTCAACTTCTACAGTGCGAAGAATTGAGTGTTATTTTGGTTCAAATTAAAACAGATTTTGAAACTAGATTTCTATAAACGAGCGCGACGCAATCAGTCAAGCCTGACAGAATTTCGTTCATCTCACGAACAACACAATATCTCACTGTTAACAATAGACACAAAACTAATTGTGATTGTTGTTTAAAGCTAGCCATTGTCGGTCAATTCTTTTATTAGCTGCAATAATGGCATGCAAGGTATTGACAACATTGCGACGACTGTTTTTCAACATGTCCAGGATCATATCCAAGATATAATGAAACGTGTTTGCTTGGTTTCGTTTTCTGTATAATATTTTATTTATAAACAAAACTGACCACAATTGCATTGACATTCGAATGCGTTTCTACTAACCCACATTATATTACTATTTTAACATAATTATGCGATTACTTATCACGTTCTTATCTCATCTTATGATTATATCGAGTTATTACTAAGTCGGCATGCTCGAATTTAAGATTTTTGCATAAGATACTCAAATAAAAAAATTGTTTCGTAGGTACCGTCATTTTGTTAGATTATACATATTGCAATTACCTATTTAGGCAATCGCCCTCACGAGAGGTCTATGTCTAGCAGTGGACTGATATAGGCTGATGGAAGATGATGAGGTTAAAATTGGTAGGAATAGTATGGTACGGTAGAAATATTATATAAGAACCTTGTTATTATATATTTTAAGTTTTATTTAATGATAGGTAGAGATACAATTGCGATTCATTAGACTTCTTAAATATTTAGTTTTAGCCATTATTTAGCTTCAGTTTCTAACCTAACTCATCTCAATGTATCTTTCTTATGAATTTCAACCATGATTCAGGTTTACAATTCCACTTCAAGACATCAAGACACATTGTTTGGTCACAATTCTAAACAATAAACAGTATAAATCCATTGTTTACATATGCAGTAGGTATGTGCGGTATGTATGTTTAAAAGATGCTGTCCTTAATCCCAATAGTGGCCAAGTGACGAGGCAAACCACCTTTTACCAACATTACTTTATATTTAACCACACGCATGATCGTTGACACAGGGTCAAATGGCATAGACACCGTATATGGAAGAAAAGTATCGTGAATTTTATAAAAACTTTTACCTGCAAGTAGGCAAAAATCTTTATAAAATTCACGCCATTTTATGTGATCATATTAGAAAACAATCATATTTAGGTAATATCTACTCTGCATGAAATGAAAATAAATGAAAAATATATATTTCTGTATAAACGTAATAAAACTATTCAGGATTAGGTAGCTTCAAAGATTTAAATAAAGCTCTTGTTATTTACAAAATAGTTTTTAGGTGTTACGAACGCCTTCTCTATTGTTTTTCCTATAATCGTTTTTGTTTATTCTGTAAGTAATTTGAACAGTCGTGATTCTGTTCTCTAAAGTTTGGTCTGAGGTACTAAATAACCTTTAGATGGGATTCCAAGCCGTGTTGAAATTGTAGAGGCGTGCATCAAGATTTTGTATGCTCTGTTCATCCTCGTGGAAAACGTCTTTACTTGCTTTGTCACTTTTGGTTCTATGACCTTTCTTTTGGACACCTGTCACTGATCAGGTGAACTTTTATCTCTGGGAAAAATTTATTATCGAGATAATCATAGTTTAGATATCAGAGTTTCATTCCCCATTGATTATGAACATTCCTCAGGTTACTTCATCATGATGACCTTGTATCTCTCAATAGGCTATATCTCACATATCTCGTGTCTCGGTGTCTTGCTTTTCTCTCGGTAGTACGCCTTATTGATAATGAATTTTGCCTTCCTTCCATTAATGTAATGAAATGTGATCTATAGGGTTCAGGTATGTATTTTATGGGACTGAGTGTACTTAGATATTAAATTTAAGAGTTTCTAGAATGGAATAGTTTGTTTTCCGATTTTCATGGCAACGTTAACGAAAAACAAAATTTTCATACATGAGTTATGTATTTATTTTATATTATTATTAAACTTACAGCTTTGCTCTTTCAGGTTCAAAAATACATTCGTACGTTGAAGCATGACGCTTAGTTCCCGCGACTTCCACGTCTGAATTGATTCCAATCTTTGTACCTTTGTTGCTTCTAATGAGGTTACAAACATTGGAACCAATCTGGTAGAGATTGTTAAGTGATAGACCAAACCGTCCTTGTCGTTACAAAACTAGAGTATTTGCTTACTTCGCTCTCTAGTTTACTTTACCCGCTTAGCTCCTTACCTCGTCCGAGGTGGCCCCCGTCTCCTGTTAGGAGAGTCGAGCACCAGATACCTTATCTAGTAGTAACGGGCATGAGCTCGGCATGGCGTCTGCGGCGCCTTTTTGTACCGCTCATACCTAAGGTAAGTGCTTACTTCGCTCCCTAGTTTACTTTACTCGCTTGGCTCCTTACCTCGTCCTAGGAGGCCCCCGTCTCCTGATAGGAGAGTCGAGCACCAGAGACCTTGTCTAGTAGTAACGGGCATGAGCTCGGCATGGCGTCCACGGCGCCTTCTTGTACCGCTCATACCTAAGGTAACTGCTTACTTCGTCCCTAGTTTACTTTACTCGCTTGGCTCCTTACCTCGTCCTAGGTGGCCCCCGTCTCCTGATAGGAGAGTCGAGCACCAGAGACCTTGTCTAGTAGTAACGGGCATGAGCTCGGCATGGCGTCCACGGCGCCTTCTTGTACCGCTCATACCTAAGGTAACTGCTTACTTCGCTCCCTAGTTTACTTTACTCGCTTGGCTCGTTACCTCGTCCTAGGTGGCCCCCGTCTCCTGATAGGAGAGTCGAGCACCAGAGACCTTGCGTAGCAGTAACGGGCATGAGGTGACCGAGGCGTCCGCGGCGCCTTCTTGTACCGCTCATACCTAAGGTAACTGCTTACTTCGCTCCCTAGTTTACTTTACTCGCTTAGCTCCTTACCTCGTCCTAGGTGGCCCCCGTCTCCTGATAGGAGAGTCGAGCACCAGAGACCTTGTGTAGTAGTAACGGGCATGAGCTGACCGAGGCGTCCGCGGCGCCTTCTTGTACCGCTCATACCTAAGGTTCCCCCCACCAGTCATGCTCAGTCACTCACATTCTACCCATTGGAAAAAAACACATTAACTGACTGGCCCTAATCTCACTGTTAGAAATTAGGTTTCATGTTCAATTTTGCAAAAAGCTAAATATTAGCAAAACACTACAATTTTTTTCTGTAAAATATGGTTTTGGTTTGACCGGTTCAGCGAAGAAACTGCCACGCAATGGCAGTCTGCTCATTCAGGTGACGAATCAAACAATCATGTAAACAATAATATTGTTTTCTTCGCATGCACGGGATGATGTGTTTTGACAGTAAACCACAGCAAAGAGGCACAGCTCTTCAATTGTTATGCTAGACTTGGCGGTTGCAATGTACATTATATGTATCTACTTACATACTTGTCTGATAGTTAAATATTCTATTTGCGTTGCAGGTACGAGTGAATATAATACCATTGAAGATTCTAATGAAGTATACAAAGAAGAGCTTAAAATTTATTTATTTATTGGTGCGGGAGTTGGTGACCTCGTCGTTCTTTTTATTAATATTAATTGACTTATACACAGTTTTTTTGCGATGATTAGCTTCAAATATGTTAAACAATAGTAATCAACCTAAAGATCATCAAACATCGAAGCAACTGAAAATAAACCAAAAAACACCGAAGCTTTTCCAAGTCAAGATTCGATTAAATTTTCATTCACATTGCCGAACGGAATTCAGAAAGTAACTTTCTAGGTATATCTCTCGCCAATCATGCTAATCGAAATACAAAGTAAAGACATCATCCTGTATAAAGTATTTGTATGAATGACTTCACGCTAAAAGAATACTGGTTGTCAATAAGTGGTCATTCAGAGAATAGACTGACGGTCGAACAGTTTCCCCTACAATGCATGTTTACTACGTAATTTGACATTGCCTAATGTGGGTTATTTCATTGCGATTATAAGCATTATTTGCATGGAGACGAATCTAAATATAAATTTAGTTTAGGTACTTACCGTAAAGTTACACTGTTTGACTACCGCGGGAACTGTAATTTTATTTGGATCTAAGGTATTCTATGTCCTTTTTTGTAACCCAGACAACGTGTATGAGGAATTCCATGATAATTGGTTGAGTAATTCAGGCGTTACAAACAAACAAACAAGCATACTTTCGCATTTGTAATAGGATAGTTGGAATTGATACAGTATTTAGTACGAACATATATATAGGTACTTGTTGCCTGGCTTCTAGGCAAGGTTTCCAGGGAATTAGGCAACTTTCTAGTAATATCATCTTGGTTAGGCAACACTTAGGCCGGTCACAACTTGGCTGGATGACCGCTTAAGTGGCATTTAGATAGGAGAGCTTCCGTTCTTCTGAAGGCAAATTAAGATGTTTGTTCTGGGTTTTTTAAACGATAAGCTACGTTGGAGGCCTAAAACCTCCAATAACAGAGTTAGTCACTAGACTAGCTCTTACGAAGACTAAACCACAAACTTTTGCAAATACAATTTTCCAGAACACTACCCATAACAAATCTAGTATTTCATAAGTTTGCACTTGCAACCAACACCTAAACGAATCGCATTCCAAGGCTTCACGTTTCGTTTTGATTTCAATATTTTGGCTCTATACTTTTCCTCTCTCTAGTAGTCTTTATATCATGAATATTAATTTACCGAAAGTTCGTTCTACTGTTGAGTTTTTTTACTCTAAGTACCCACTTTGAGACCCTCAGATCCTCAGGGCAAAGGTTGCTCAGACTCCTCCTGATTTACAACACAGTAGGTATTAGGCTACTAATTATTCTGAAAAATCGAAAACACTTATGATAGGTATATGTCCTAGGTAATTAGGCATACACTGTTTCTCTTCGAAGAATAAATCACTTACCCTTTGTTTTATTTTTGTATAATTTGTAACTAAAATAATTGTTTTTGTTACCTTTATATTTTCATTTATAGAAAATTGTCCTGCTTCAGACCATTTTCCAGTGCTAAGTATATGAACAACGAAAAGGAACTATCACACAAAGTAAGAAGTATCGTCGTTCCCCTATACTAAGTAGAAAACCGATAACAAAGTATAAAGTTATAAGTATCGTTGACCGAAAGACAGATTTTAATAGATTTTAATAGATTTATTAATTAGAGATACAAAGTTTACAAAGTTTACACCAAAACACTTAGTATCTTAAATTAAAACTAAGAAATATCTTAAATGATCTTATTATAGATATGAGACTATCGGCAAAAATATCTACATGGTCACATTCTTGGAGGAACTTATTAATTATAGTTTGTGCCCTAAGAGTTGGTATGTTGTTTGCGTGACAGGTCCGCAAAGTAGGACATCCAAACAGCTGGCGCCGTCGACGCCCAGTACGTACGTAATTGTCTGGTACATATAAGCTAAGAGCGCCCAATATGCCCGGACTATTTACTTTACTGTGCAGTATCAAACAATAATGTGTCACTAGCAGCAATTTACGCCTAAACTACAATGTATCTACTCCAATCATTCCCGAAACAAACAAAGATGGAAAGAGGTAGGGATAATAACCGTACAGATGTATACTCTTTGTTAAAATGTCATCGAGATAATTATAAAAAACACTGTAGAGTTGACAGTCTTCAAGTGAAATTTAACAAAAATAGTCCAAGCGGGTTTGACATAAATAAACTTCAAAACGCCAAAGCACTAATTTAGACCTTACGTCGCTTGAAAAGTGTTCAAAGACCGCGCAATTGACGCGCGCTGAGTTTTGGTGCAGACATTTTTATTCCACGTTTTCCACTCTAGAGTATAAATATCTCGATGTAAAATGTCATTTGTTTCTAATACAGTGTCGCTACAAAAGTTTGATAGAGCACCACGAAAATGGTTATGGAAGAGCGGAGACCTCTAGCACAAGTACTCTGTACTTAAAAGAAGGTACTGTTTATGAATCGTATTATTTGGCTACTGAAATAAACATTTTTTTGTTAATACTCAAACCCATAAAAAGCAACAGTATGTGACCCAAAATTAACCCACCTGCCCGAAAACAACGCAATAAATAGAATGTTTGTTGTCTACCATATTGTGTGTGCTTATTGAACCGATACATCTATCCGCTGCGATTGTTCCTATGTACTTCCACTTGCAGTGAAAGGTAGCTGGCAGAGGTCACGTCTCTGAAGATGAGCCTGTCTACCTCTCGCTTTAGGTTTTGTTTGCTGATTTTGTGGACTGAATGAAAGCTTATGCTGCATTATTGTCCGAGATAAGATTGTGAATAATTATTTTGGCAGCTAAAGGTAGAGACTAACTCAACGTGCAAGTAGTACGTACTCCACTTATGTCAGTTTTGTATGGTTGTTTTCAGAATGACCAAAAAAACTCAACGTACACTCTATTTTATTTTATTTATTAGGTCCACCAACAGTAACTACACAAAACAACTTCTAGGAATCTTAAATGATCTTACAGCTATGTGTACAACCTCAATACTCAATACTCAATCATTTATTGCGTTCCATAATGTAAATATGCAGGTGTTAACAAATTTTCATTGTGATCATTATAGACCCTGTTGGGCACAACAATAGTAAATAGGAGAGAGGAGGACGTCATAGTTATAGTCACATGATAGTAGTACATTTAAATAGATAAATTAAAGTCAATATTTACCCGCGCGGGAAAGCGGTTTTTGACAGGTTCAAGTTGGGACTTGTCAGATGGAGCTTAATATTTTTCTTACGCGCTCGCGAGATTTTTTCCGGAGTTTATAAAAGTCTGCCAAACTCCTTCATTCTCGATTACCATAAGTGTAAAGACATTGTTACATGTACAATAAACGTTTTCATTCTTGAAGAGTTCTTGTTTGCGTGTTCAGTTCCCTGCCTGATCTGAGGTGTAAGACTATAGATCATCCAAATTGGTGACCCCGACGTCAATATTTAGGTACCTTTTATAGGTGCACATCTCATGCATGGAAAAAAAACTGCAATTTAAAACCTTTTGATCATAACTTTTAACGCCTACATTAACTAGATAGATACTACTTATGAATAAACTATTTTAAACAACGGTACCTATAAACCTACATGGCAATTCATTTCGTCGTTCGTGCCTATGGTTTTTTTTCAAAGTTGTGATAGGTGTGCTATTGTTAGGTATAATAATGTGCTCAGTTTCATGTATAAAAGATGCTACAATATTATATCACATAGCCTTAGAATGAAATTGTAATGCGAGCAAAACTTTGTACCTAATTAATGTTTACCTATTGCTGTTAAAAAAAGAGTTTCTCCAACATAATCTTGGTATTTCGTATTTTACGTTTTATGACTATGTTAGCTCAATCAATTTGCACAAGGTTGCGAAAAGGACCTATGATGATAGATTTCTTTAGAGGTGACATCATATTTGGCTAAACAATGATAAACCTGAATCAAGATGTAGGTAGAGACGAATATCGAAATTAGCTATTTTTAGATACCATAGATGTTATAATTTATAGCAGCAAAACCTAGCAAGTAAAGCACTCGTGGCGTGGTTTACCTCGGTGATCTTAGCCGATCATCTTGACGAGGTCGCCACTTGGATGGATGACCGTTTAGTGTCCTTTAGAACTGAGCGCTTCCGTGCTTTGGAAGCACGATAAGATATAAGATGATCGAACTTCGACATCAGAGTTGGCCACTAGCTTCTAAGAAGAAGAAGAAGAAGCAAAAATTTGAATAGCTTAAAATGAAAAACAAGCCAAGTGCGAGTCGGAATCGAACACGAAGTTTTCGTACTGTTGTATGGAGCAGTACTTAAATATTTATTTTATTCTGTTTTTATTTTCTGTTTTTAGGTCCACGACCCCATTGTTTTCAAAAAATATTAGCGGCAACAGAAATACATCTGGGAAAATTTCAACTGTTTAGCTATCACGGTTTATAAGATACAGCCTGTTGACAGACAGACAGATAGACAGAGTCTTAGTAATAGGATCCCGTTCAATTACCTTTGAGTACGGCACCCTAAAAGCTTATGTTGTACCTAACTAATATAATAACTTCGTTTTAATTATTTTATTTGTGTATGATAATTAAATGGAAATTTTTAGTAAAAAAATTAATTAATTAAATTTAATCTATTGTTAAAGGGGTTTAGAAGGTAGTAGAGTTCTTTGTGGAGGGCTCGTCCGGGGAGGTACTGCCACCATGCCTATTTCTGCCGTGAAGCAGCTGAGCTGTGTTTCGGTTTGAAGAGTATGGGTGCTGGTGAAATTACAGGCACAAGAGGCTTATCATCTTCATGCCTCAAGTTGATGGACGTAGGGCGTTGCATCGTAGAGCACGTTCCGGAAAAAAGTGATTTACAATGCAATGCTTTGTGATAGGTAATGGTTACCACTTAACATCAGGTGGGCCATGTGCTTGTTCCATCTTCAAGTAGTATAAAAAAAAGGATAAACGGTTTCATTAAAAAAAAACATTCATGTATAGATTTTTTGGGCTAGAAGCCGTCACGAGCGTCTTCAGGACACCCTACCAAAGTTTCATCACGATCAATGGTTTCGGAACGCATAGAGGACAAACATACAAACATTTATTTTTATATATATAGATTACAAGCTTCTGCCTGCGGCTTCGCTCGCGTGATACCGGGATAAAAGTAGCTTATGTGTTAGTCCAGGTCACAAACTATGTACATTCCAAGTTTCATCCAAATCCGTTCAGTAGCTTTTGCGTGAAAAAGTAACAAAGTCCATTCATCCATACATCCATACTCACAAACTTTCGACTTAATAATAGTATTAGTAGGATTAAATAGATTTACCTACCTGTTCAATATTGAACCTTGTAATAGAATGAATAAACCCAGACGGTAAGTTACAGTGCCATAGGAAATAATCAATAAAATAAACCGGATTTTATTCAAGTATTATTTGATCATGAATGTGTCAACTTTTAAATATTATAGCAGGAAAAGTTTATTGCATGAGACCAGCAATATTGTGTATATAATTGCTTCATCAGCGGAAGGGATTGTGGAAATAAAGTTCCTGATATTGACAAATGATCTTGAGCAATTCTTGTTATTTCACAAACAAATGATGGGTATTAGAAGATACAAGTAAGGAACAAATCTAATTATATTTATAGAATCAATATGTTAGAAAATTATTATTACAAATTGATTATCTATCACAACATTTTTCTCTTTTAGTTCGTATGTGCCAACTGTTATATTGGAGTTTTAAAGTCGCCTGAAGGCCTCCGACATTACTTAACGACTTTTAAATCCGGGACAAACATCTTAACGTACCTTCTAAAGTACAGAAGGGCCCAGATCTAAATAATAAATAAGGAATAGTTATAAATAAGCATTACTTCGTTATAAGGTCTTAAACTAACTGTGATATTATTTTAATTTAGTAAACCTCTGTCATTAAAAAATTAAAATAGATTTGTCTATCTTAATGTAATATGTGATACTAACTAATTATAACTTAGTAATAATATAATATAATTTAAGATGATAATAATTTATATAATTTAAGATAATATTATTATTATACTATATGTAACTTTATAGTTTATACCTAGGCTTAAACTATTCTGTTGAGAACCTAACTATTGTAGTGCCCCAACGGGGCTCATGTTGCAGACCAAATTTTATTTAAGAACACCTTGTACTGTACCACATGAAACAATAAATAATATGATTATGATTATGATTAAATGCCACTAAATGGTCATCCATCTAAGTAGTTACCGGGCGGAGTGTTGCTTAACCAGGATGATTTGCTGACAACACTGAATTAAGCCACGCCATAAGCGCCTCCAGATGGATGATGAATTTGACCCTCGAATTGGATAATTAATTAGTATGCAAGGCAATTCTAAAACACCGGGCAAAATTACCTTTAATCTTACCTACATATACTTTGAAAACGGGAAGAATACTTTTTGTACATTTTCCCGTGCATGTGCCTACCTACAGGCAGTTGACGCATTTCAATCCAATGATGCAGGTGGTAAAGTGACCACAAATTAGCATTACGTGTTGGTGTACTTCCCTTACTTGAGATTCGAAAGGAAATCGGATGCTAAAAGGAAAAATCAACATACCTTCGATTACATTGGCAAGGTTAGTTGGTTTCGAATTTAAATCCAAAAGTAGGAAAACCGTGAGAGTTATTTTAAACTCTGTATTATGGAGGCCTAGGCTAAAATTTAGATAAAAAAATTAAATTAATAAATTAGAAAATGATGATCTACTTACATCCACAACATCATCATCATCATTATCATCATAAGAAAGTTTATATTACTTACAGAAAAAAATATTATATTATACTTTTTTTTAAAATTAAAATTAAAGTATTTATGACAAATTGCTTGCTTGGGGTGTACGTGGTTCCAATCCTCATCTTTGGAACCCAAGCCAACCTCACCTCCACGTGGTCCACCCTGCTCAATAACGAACGGGGCTCTGGCGGCCGGCTGATTGCGGCATAGCACAGCTTACATCGGCACATCTAAATCCCCTGGCCACCGACGGGCAGCAGCGTCGGTGGTGCGAGAAGCTGTGCCCTGCGATCCCCAACCCTCATGCCCGGCGTGGGGAATATGGGCATATCCCCCTTTATTAGGGGAGGCCTATGTCCAGCAGTGGACTGATATAGGCTGGTGTGGTGGATGACAAATTGCGAGAAGCTGTGCCCTGCAATCCCCAAAATACATGCACAGCGTGGAGATTATGGGCATATCCCCCTTGTTCTTAGGGGGGCCGAAATTAAGAAAATAATTTAAAAAATTCTAAGCTTATGAAATTGGCGCTAAGCGAAAACTGTCTTATCATATACGAATAATACTCTTCAATTTGCACGTGCCATTGATATAAATTCTCACAGAAGGTAACACGTCAACTATATAACTGACACAGGCAACATGTTTGTATGCCTCGCGTGTCTGTTCAAGGCCGGAAGGTCCACATTACCATAGCCACTGGTAGGTAAACATACAAATTACCTAAAATGACTATCAGAGATTCAATAGGTGTTCATTTACGTTAGGAGATTCCGATCATGTTGGGTTGTGGAATATTTGGCATCTACACAATCATGTGATGGCTACAAGTTCTCTCAAGAAAACTTTGCATGTGATTTGGCTCGCTTATGGCTCTAACTAAATCTCTCTCAACAAAACTTTTTGGCTCGCATAAGGCCTGGACCAACGAACTTTAAACTTCGCACTTCAAACTTCAATTTAATTTGATTAAATTAGAACATTATGGAGCGCTTTAAAGCACTCTCACCAAAGTTTTTTAACTTTTTTGAGTCAAATCTATCCGTTGGTAGTTTCACTTCTGTTTCGCTTGTCTTGTAACTCGTGTAGCGGTTTTATTAGTTTCGCGGCGGAGAGATGCGCACATAAATTTTGAAAAAAAAAAACAAACTTTGGTTATGCTAAGGTTCTAACATTCTAAGTCATGCTATAGCTATAAAGGCTATAGATTCTATCTGAGCTTTATCAGAATTGATTGCGTAACATAAAACATCTGTTTAGCTTCTCATTAACTAAATTATTATGTCAAACATAATCATTTTAATTTAACACTTTAACCTCGAAATATTTACATACCAAATTCAACGACTCGCAAGCGCATTGGTGTTAATATGCGCATAATTATGTTGCTTATTGCTGAAAATACCATAAAATTAGACCACAGCTTAGACCGCTAGGTATGAAAAATGAAAAAAAAAGATATTTTACCCTTCGTCTTATTCAAGACTAGTTTCGATTATTTATCTGACTGACAGGGCATATATAGCGCTCATTAGAGGAGGCATACGTCTAGCAGTGGACTCCATAGGCTGGTGATGATGATGATGATGATGATAGTGATGTACAGCTGCAATTTTGTACTTTAAATAAACTTTTTCTACTGCCACAGTAGATTGAAAATAAGAATTAGGACGCTATCTTTGAAAAAAAAAAAACAAAAAAGAATAAATCACAGGAAACCCTAGATAATTCGCTTACGTTCACGTACCTCAAGTCAACTGTATAAACTAGTTTTTGCGATTATCTGAAAGGCTACATCTGTAAACATTTTGCAGTTTTTATGAAAGATGAATGAACTTAGTGCGACCTCTACGACACGGGCGCTAATCTTGATTTAGTAACGGTTGCCGTGGCGAATGCTACTTCTATAAGTTTAGTTCACTGTGGCCCTAGGAGGTGTGCACATGGCACATAGGCTTGTACATTTTATACGCTTTGAGTGCTGAAAACACAACTCTCAATATGAAGATGCTGGCCCCCCTGGCACCCCCCTGTCCGCATTCAGTCTTTATTTCTATAACTAGAAGGTATGGCACTGTTTTATAAGTAACTCGTGAATTTTGCAATCACGACATAGGACTGACACTGTTTTTGTTTTCGATGCTATTTATCACTTTAATTGCCAGAAGGTGGCGTCCATTAATATAATATCCAATAATAGGGCTTTTTTAATAATTTGACGATTGTGGATAGAGTTTGAAAATCCCCAAAAATAGCAATGGCTATGAAACGATGAGTCAGAATTTTATTCCCGCAGCCGGATGTGCTGCGTGTATTATAAATTCAGTACAAAAGATTTTAACGCGCTCTCTTCGTTAGCACACACGTCTTGAAGAAAATACACATTTTAATTATAGAAAAGCATTAACTTATTATTAAAAAAGCTCTGAAATTTTTAAAAAACGTTTGGGTTTCAATTTTATAATTTGGTTTTTTATTATTAAATTCTGTTTGATTTGCTTATTTGCCTGTTTTTTTTGCATATTTGAGTGGTTAGAGTTTAAAAGTTACCAGGAAAAGGTAAAAGATCATTCTATTAAAGTCTAGCCCTTAGTCCAATGGCAGCATAATGCGTATATTATGTGTGGCTGGCGTGGGACCAGCTTTAATTATGGTCACGCTTCGAAACATAAAGCCCACACTCCGACCTCTAGATTTGAACCCTGCACTAAGGTAAGTATGCATTGTGGATATTTATTATAGAGTTACTTGGTAGGTAGTTCATATATCTATCAGTAATGATTGCAAGGACACATTGCGAGGCGAGGTTATGGCCGGTGGAGTAGGATAGTTAAGGAGTGGTGGCTTAGGGATGGCCTTAGGAGCGTGGGGCGTGCGGCTGCATAATGGGCAGACGACATTGTCAAAGTCGTGCCCCTCATAGAACTAGACAACACTAACATAGAACTCTCATAGAATCGTGGTAGATGGCACAAGGCACAATTGAGGGAGGCCTATACCCAGCAGTGGGTGAAATTTGGGCTAAGATGAAGATGAATGATGGCCATTGATGAATAAAATTGGAAAGCATAAAAATAAGGATATTTAAAATTCTCGTTGTTTAAAATGGGGTTTGTTTTACAAAAAAAATCGTTTTTATTATAATTATGAATTCGAGATATTTTACTATAGAGCGACAAATGTGGGAAAATATGTCCGCACCAAAACTCGGCACACGCTGTTTATGGCGCCGGTATTGAACACTATTTAGGCAATATAACGTCTAAATTTGTGCAAATGTAGCATTGTGAAGTATTTATTTGATGTTGCTGTGTCTATACACACTATAGCCGAAATTACGCGACATAAGTTCCGCAGCTGATTTTGACAAGTTCGGCTGTACGCCATAACGCAACGTAATTTCAGCATAATATATAATCTGTAATTCAAGTTAGCATTGCAGGCGTAATCGATAGGCGTAATTATGCCAAACTTTCGGTCGTAACTTCAGCATAGTATGTTTCGACCCTATGTGTGTCAACGGCGCTTGGACGAATTTGACGTTTTTTACTTAGAGAATGTGACTCTTTATAATACTTTATCTCTATGTCCTCAGCCTAAAGGTACAAGTTCATAGCCAACTACAAGTGACAGCAGCAGGCGACATGTCATTACGACACTACTGGTTTATATACCTTCCGTAGCTAGCGACACGTCGCGACCGCGTAACCGACTGACGCGACGACACGTCGCCTGTTGCTGTCGCTTGCAATCGGCTACGAATGTATACTTTTACAAACCAATAACATTACAAGGATTTAGCCTCATTTAAATTTCGTACCAAGTAAAGGCAATAAACGTATTTTGTAGTAGAGTCACAACTCGAAGGAATGTCCAAATGTTAGTCAATCCTTTGCAGTGAGTCGTGACATCGTCCGACCTCGTTGTGACTTTGAATCGGCTCGTGCCTCGAAAGTGTATCAAGTCAATTATAATGCGCCTGGTGGAGAGCCAGGCTTTGAATTTGTTATCTACTAGCCTTCCGCCCGCAGCTTTGCTTGCATAAAAAAAGCCTACTGATAAATATTATTACGTTCCAGGTCACCAAATTATACACGGTCAGTTTGAACTAATAAAAAAGATTGAATTGAATTGTGGGGAAGAGAGAAGGGAGGCCTTTGCCCAGCAGTGGAATCCAGCGAGTTCTATAGATTATTAGCATTATTATTTTCATCATCATCATCATCAGCCTATAGCAGTCCACTGCTGGACATAGGCCTCCCCTAATTAGCGCCATAAGGGGGTCTATGCCCATAATCCCCACGCTGGGCATGCGGGTTGGGGATCGCAGGACACAGCTTCTCGCACTGCCGACGCTGCTGCCCGTCGGCGGCCAGGGAATTTAGCCGTGCCGGTGCTAGGCTGCGCTATGCCGCTATCAGCCGGCTGCCAGAGCCTCGTTTGTTAGTTGTCAGGGTGCACCGCGTGCAGGTAAGGTTGGCTTGGGTCCGGAAGTTGAATGTTAAAACCCCTTACACCCCTATTATTATTTTATTCATCTCATAATGAAAAAGATATGGAGTTCATTTCAAAAAACCAAAAACATGAAATTAATTACACGCAAACGAAGTCGCTAGCGGGTAAGCTAGTTAAGAAATAAAAGCTACACCATAACATTTTTTCACTAAGAAAATTTCACAAAATAAATTCAAATTAATTTATTTTGTTTATTATTCAGTATTCAGTTTATTTATTGCAGCATAAGACTTAGTAACTATAACAGTGTTCAGTTCTATGCACTGTTTAAAGGATGTAGCAAAACTTAACCTAAATATAAGGTATCTAGGTTCTTAAAGTACCTACAACATATAGTACTATTTGGAATTAGAATTTACATAAAGTATAAACCTATACCTAAGTAGATAAACACTTATACTATATAAATATCCATTTAAAGCTTAACATACAGGAACATAATTTTATAAAATATTTACTTACCTACTAAGTTAATCTGAAATTACAAAACCTATCTATAAAATTTCTTTTTTAGTGGGCTTAAGGTTGAATAGTTATATTATATATATATATTGAACTACCTATACTATCTTATCCTCAAAAATCTCATAGTAATAAGATTTTTGTATTAGAATTTTTTTGAGTTTATTGATAAATGTTCGTTCATTAGTTTCATTTCTTAATGAGATCGGGAAGTTATTATAAATTTTTATTGACATGTAGTAGGGGCCTTTCTTAAACAACTCTATTCTTGGGACTGGAAGTAGTAGATTTGATTGTCTCCGGGGGTTTTGATCAAAATCATAAAGGTTTAGATGTTTTCTTACAAACAATGCCATTTCAAATATATATAAGCTCGTCAATGTTAGAATTTTTAATTTTACAAAATGAGGTCTGCAGCTTGTGCGTTGTCGGATGTTTGTGATGATTCGCAGGCATTTTTTCTGCATAATAAACAGCTGGTTTGCATCAACACTATTACCCCATAGTACTATCCCATATTTTAGCCAAGCATAGGCATAAGCATAATAGGCTGTTGTTGCTGTGTTAACATCAGTGTTTACTTTTAAGATTGACAGTGCATAAATAAATTGCGATAATTTAACTTTAATTTTTTCTATGTGCCCTTTCCAATTTAGATGTGTATCGATTTGTAAGCCTAATAATGTGTAATCTTTGACTTCTTCTATTTTTAAACTATCAGTTAGTGGAGTTCAGTTTAAGGGAGTTTTTTGATAAGGAGTAAATTGAATAATTTTTGTTTTTTTGGAGTTTGTTTCTAAATTGTGTTCTTCTAGCCAAGATTTAATTTTTATGAAAGTATGTTTGATATTATTTAGAGAACTTGAATCCGGTGAACATTTGAAGAGGAGGGAAACGTCATCAGCAAAAAGGATACAGGAGCTATCAGTTATTTTTGGCAGATCATTGATGTATATTAGGAATAGAACACATCCTAGAACGCTTCCTTGAGGTATAGAATTATTTATTGTAAGTGTTTTTGATTGAACTTTTTGTATGTTACTTGTTGTAGTTATGGTTTTATTGTCTATATCAAAGAATTCTGTTTCCACAAATTGTTTTCTATCTTGGAGATATGATCGTAACCAGTTGAGAGGTTTACCTCTAATCCCAATTTCAAATAATTTTGTCAAATAATATTATAAACCTAAGTAGATGTATTTTACCTATTATTTAATTAATTCTAATTGATCGACGTAAAACCAATAGTATACATGTAGAAGATTCACATAATGTAAACATGGATTATGGTAATACGATATACCGGTCTGTTAATTGTATGCTACTTTGGTATGAGCAAATACCAGTAAATATGGTAAGCATAATTGGTAGTTTTCCTGAATGCATAATAGTCATAATATTATATCATAAGCTACTGTTATGTTATACATCACTGATTTGTTGATTTTTAAGTTGATGTTTACAGTCATAATAACACACGCACCCCTTTGTTTTAACCTTTCACTCTGAACAAATAAACAATTATGATAATGATTATAAAACCGAAAACAAAGCTTTCAGCTTAGTTTGCGGTTCATACTTCCATAGGTACTTTAAAGTAATCATTTCATATTATTTTTATTGCGCTGTAAAATTTTGGAACCCTTTTTTGGCAATAAATATGATTTGATTTGACTAACATATAAGCAGCTTGGCTTATATGTTTCAGAGTTTCTTGCCAATTCTTCTATGTTTGGTCACAGGTACTTTGGAAGGCACGTTAAGATGTTTGGTCCGACATTTCAGTCATAAAACCATGTCGAGGTCCTTCAACAACCTAAAAAAGCCTCCCCACGATCTTTCCAGTCATTTCGATCTCGAACTATTGTACCCACGCTCTATCGAAGGTGTCTAGTTAATCCGACCATCTTTTCCTCGGTCTGCCTTGAGTTCTCAGGGGGTCACCTTATTCTCTCCACTGGGTTATTAGCATTATCACTTACAATAATATATTTATTTCTTATTCATATCATTCATCATCATCATCATCCACAGCCCGAATTTATCCACTGCTGGATATAGGCCTCCCGGAGTTTGTGCCATCCACCACGGTCTTGTGCTAATCGTATCCACGCTCGCCCGGCGACGCGTACTATGTCGTCGACCCATCTCGCTACTGGTCTTCCGACGCTTCTTTTGCCTACCCTCGGCCACCATTCGGTCAATATCTTGCTCCACCTGTCATCACCACGCCGCGCAATGTGTCCCGGCCCATCCCCACTTGAACTCCATAAGTCGATTTCCAATGTCCTGGACTTTTGTCCGTTTTCGGATCTCGATGTTAGGGACTCCATCTATAAGTTTGATGCCGAGCATAGCTCATAGTTATTCATATACTACTTAGATACTTTAAGTACCCACGTTGCATCTTGTTTAGTTTCTGCAAACGCGTACGAAGCGAAATGAAAAATAAAATATCTATCAAAATCTTATCCTTTCTTATCCTTCCTTATATTATAAATGCGAAAGTTTGTGAGTATGGATTGATGTATGGATGTTTGTTACTCTTTCACGCAATAAGTACTGAACGGATTTGGATGAAAATTGTTATGTTCCACAGTTTGTGACCTGGATTAACACATAAGCTATTTTTAATCCCGGTAGGGTAGGT
The DNA here is from genome assembly GCA_951804965.1 of Horisme vitalbata. Lineage (NCBI taxonomy): Eukaryota > Metazoa > Arthropoda > Insecta > Lepidoptera > Geometridae > Horisme > Horisme vitalbata. The sequence goes on from OX638096.1 coordinate 6,226,658, forward strand.
ACTACGCGAACGAAGCCTCGGGCGGAAGTAAGTGAGGATATAAATAACAAAGAATTCATTACTAATTTAATGAAACCAAAACTTTCTAAAGACGAAAAAACAAAAGTAGATAACCACAGAAACCTCTTGATGATAACATTTTCTATCATTGAAAATTATGATTGAACGGCGATTGTTTTGGGACCGGTATGATGGTTGATGATTGACGAGTGGTCATCTTCATTATGGCACGTAGCGGAAACGGTCTGTTTCGGATGTAACTGTAAAATGGTCAGTGACCATTGACTAAGTCAAGGAACCATGTTGGACGTGTAGGTGTTTGCTATACACGGTTTGGGACTTAAAACTAAAGTAAATACATTTTCGTTTTGATTCATTTTGATTTTTGAAATACAGTGGCTATATACATTTCAAAAACTCAATTTCAGTGTAATTCAAAAACTCCTCGGAGTACCTACTCCGCCAGATGGAGTGACGATCTGAGAAAAGCTGCGCCGGTTCAGGCTGGATTCGTCGAGGTGAGTACAGGGCGCAATGGCGTTCATAATGGGAGTTCAGCAGTGGAGTGCTATAGGCTGATGATGATTATGATATTACCTACTTAATATTCTGAGTTAGGTACCTATGTATTGTAAAATTCACATGTATGAAACATGAAAAGAGATGAGTGTTGGTCTATTATAAAAAGTTTAGGTTCAAAGTGAAATAAAAAGTATTTGGGCGAGATAATAATGTAAATTTTTCAGCTGACGAAATTAAGTTACACGTTCTTAGATTATATGAGGTAAGTAAATTATCTTTCTAGTTCTTTGTGATGCAATAAAATTATGACTGGTTTCTATAATTCTGTTCGTTTTGCTTTAAATGGTGCTCGTTATAGATTATCATTATAATATTTCTATCTTTGTTTCATTGTAAGGTTGTTGGAATGTCAAGTCCAATCGAAAATGGTAATAAAGGTCACGATCGAGTGAATTTTTATCAAGTGTGTCATTGAAAGGATTAGTTTTGTTTGGAATGGAGGAAGTCATTATTTTTGTGTCACGTAGACTCACGTAGTTCTATGATCTCATTACTTGATTACAGTGATGACATCGTATTGACACTTATTTAGAATGTCACTCCAAGTAACAAAAATAAAAAAAAACAAAAAAGAAACTTAAACCACCTAATTTTTTTACCTAACCCTAAAGTAACGATAGGATGCTTTCAAGACTCACGCTTATCTCTTATTGGTAAACTTGAATTGATTTTTTTTCGTAAAATGACCTTTCACTTTAAAAGAGGAATTTTGGACTCAAACTTTCGCCAAGTGATGTCTATTATTCATGATGATACTATATTTCGCTCGCGTGGTACCCCAATAAAAAGTAGCCAATGTATTAATCCAGGTCATAAATTACGCATATTTCAGGTTTCATCCATATCCGTTCAGCCGTTACGGGAGTTGAGTGGAACAAACCTACTCATACTCACAAACAAATTCTCTTAGTTTATAATATTCTTGTGATTTGATCAGTGTGATTTTTAAAACAATATGTAGGTTAGATGAAATAGTATTATAGAATGGTTATCTACCGTTATCTTAATATACAGTTTCAAATAACAAAATACGTTGTAATTACAATGCAAGTTAGAAAGGTGACAGACCAGCAGTAGTGCAAGAACAAGGTCGAAATCGGCGTTCCAAGTAACCAGCGATGCAAATCTCGCTCATGACTGGATTCTGATAAATTACTACAGGTAAATTAAGTAATTGAGTACAAATTATAGAACTTGAAAGACAACGGTAACATTTCAAGTTTTGAAAACACAACTGTTCGGCAGCTGAGGCGCAGGTCAATTGCAGTCAACGTGTTAAGGTGAAATAGGAGCTAAAGCAGCTGGCGTACGAAAAAATTGTTTCAAGACGGTAATAATTTTGATGAATATGTGAATAAAAACTTTAAAAGAAAGTAAGGAATTTATAATCTTCATCAATATATAATCCATAAAGTCCGGTGCTGAACAAGGGTCCCAAGAATTTCCTCGAAGAACAGACTCGAACCTTTTTCTTTAATTCTTTATTGTACACAGAAACATAATACAGAAAAAGAAATACTTAAATGCTACGTACAAGGGCGAGCCTTTGGGTATGAAGAGAAGTTACAATGAGAAGGATAGATACATCACTTCATTCACTGATTTCGTGCAAGCTCGGTGGATCTATCTGGTTGAGGGCCCTTCATTTACACCTAGCATCGCTTATTAACGTGGAATTATGTATTTTCGAGTCTTTACCAATAAAAGCGAACATAAAATCTGTAGGTATTAATTAATACAATCACATGAGAAAAACGGCTTCGACTCGTCAATTTATTTAGCTTAAAATAAACAAGTGCTGACACAGGACAACACATAAGACCATACATGAAGATGTCTATTATAACGGCCTCTGTGGCGCAGTGGGCGAAGGTCCGCCTGAGACGCAGAAGTTTGCTGGTTCGATTCCCGCTGCGGGACAAATGTTTGCATGTTCTGTAGATATTTATCTCGGGTCTGGGTGTTTTCTATGTATGATATGTATGTATTTACGAAACAAAAATTATATGTGTATTATATCAATCATGTGGTTCCCATAATACAAGCTCGGCTTAGTTTGTGGCTACATGATGCTGTGTGATTACGTCCCGCATTATTTATTATTTATTATTATTATATTAACAGGATATATGAGGTACAATCAGGTACATCTCGCGATAGTCACCAGTTATGGGTCGATAAAATGCAGATGCTATTAACAACTCCTTAGTTGCTTATGCATTATCAATTGTGGTTGGTGCATGATCAGGCTCTGCAAATGCATTAAAAACCAGATTATCCAAAGATAGTGACGCAGGAGTTACATCGTCGATGCATCTGTTTAGCGTTTGAATTTCAATTGTTTTGGAATGGCCTCAAAAGTAGACTACTGTACTAAATCTGTATCTACTTAGGTATTCGTTTTATTTATAAAGAAGTCCAGTAAAATGCGAGTTGACTTGCACTTCGCAATTGACGTCATAAGTGGGTGAGATAGGCAGTGAAGGAATAATGAAGTAGCTACATAACGGAAAGTTTTCTGCATATTTTAAATACTATATATAAGTCCTAATATAGGTTGTAAGCAAATCAAGGCCTTTCAATTGACACCTTATTTGACTTTTATAACTCTCTTTAAAAAGGAAACGGGCTGTGATGGAAAATTATAATTATTTATTTTGGTCCTAGGTTAAGTTTAGGGTTCAGGTAGAACTTCGAGTTTACTGGCTCTCCTATTAAAAACTCGTTTTACATGCAGTTTTCGTTTTCATATAAATTTGACATCAATTTCACGGACCTACATTAGGTAGGTAATACTAGGTACTCAAAATTTGCATTGTACTACTCGTATTTATTTTGCAATAGCTATTTAATGGTTTACGATATTCATATTGAAAAGTTTTTAAGCAACTTTCTACATTACTATGCAGACATTCTCAATTTTTAGCGCATTTCTTCATAACACGCAAGTTGAAGTGGTACTTGCGATACTCAAATCGCATTCATGATTTGTCAGCGTGCAAGAATTTGGGCGCGACTTGCATTCTTGCATTCTCTTATGACACAATAGGAAGGTTATCTGGAATACAATACTATTGTTGAGCCGTAATTGAGATGACAGGTCAGCATAACTTAAGGTGGGTTGGTATCTATGATAATGTTGGTATGAGTATGTTATTTAAAATGGTGCTTATAGAACCATAATCTTGATAAGCGGGCATTATGGTTGACCAAATCTATGTCAATAGTTGTCTTATTGATATTATTCTTAAGAATGGTACCTAAATTGGACGTCCACATGCTGTGAGAATCTCACTTGGAAATACTAAAGTGTTTCCAGAATTCTTTAGAAAAACTTTTAACTTTATCTTGCGGTTTGCGTGACAACCCTAATAGTAAGGTGGAGCCACAATCATTATCATCATTATATCGAGGAAAAAAAAAGATCAACATAATCGGCAAAAGCCGTCTGCAAACATTAAAAAAAAACAGATAAAATCTAAATAAAAAATATTTACCTTAAGCATTTGCCCTCTTTAATAAAAAATAAACCTCCTTTTAAATCATTTTCGTAATGAAATTGTATTTACCCCGTCTGTAAGGCTTTGTTAACCCTAAAAATACAGTTTACCTGCAGTTTTGTTAGAGTTCATAGCTATTGTTTGCTGGTGATATGTGATTGTATGAGATTGTTTGTCCTATTGTTCGTTAAAGGAAATATTTTTTTGGCTATAGTTACTTTTACTTGCCAATGAACAGGGCCAGTCGACCTCGACATTCAATCGGAATAGTATCGACTTTGAGAAGGTCCATTCTCGCCAGTAGAGTGAGTCATCTTGAAAATCAAAAAGGCTAGTGGTTAGTTGTATGGGCGTACGGAATTCCCACAGTATCAGTTCAGTCACAGTATAAGTATTAGTTCAGTACCTAACCAACTACGAAATGATTTCGGATTAGTCAGGGATTGATCGTCACTTGTTACGTCAGGGTATTTACCTGAGTTAAGTGTTTAGTACGATGAGACGACGCATTTTAATAGAGTAATTCGACGATTAGGTTCTTAAAAAGGAAAACAAAAACATATAAGGATAAATAAATAAAACCCAAGACAAGGAACATCTTTGGTAGGTTAAAGAACTCACTTGGTGGTAAGATCACTTGGTGTCTAAGTGTTTCATATTGATATATACTTAATAATTAACATCTTTATGAGTCTTATAAACATTATTGAGCACAAAAGTACAAAATTAATGAGTATAAAAATTGGGTTAGGTTGATTTGTCAATTTATAATTATATTACAGGGTTGTAGGTTAAGTCGACTTAGATCCTTGAGGGGGTTGCAGCTTTCATAATTCCTGACTGATTTGACAATGGAACATATAACGATATTGGACTTTTAAGTTTTTTTTAAAAACATACCGATATTTTTGTTATTTTGTTCGTGTTCTACGTGTCTTCCGCCTCTATTTCACACACAAACTCTCATTTTGTGTCTTATCCACTTTATAAACGTCATTTTGTACCTAATTGAATTGTTTTATTGTTTTCTGACTTAAGTACCATTATTTTATATTACTACATGATACCCTTTCATCAAAGTTTTTTCTAAGAACTCTGATAATACCCTTGCATGTTATACCTTGCGGGATAGCTAATAAAACGTAGATATTTTTAAGCACGACTGTCAAACACAAATTTTAAAATATTTGCGAGAGAAAGAAATATTTTTTGAGAATTTATTTCATTTTATCTTAATCAATCGTCTACTGCAACCCAATTGGTTCAGTTAACTGCAAATTTAGTGTTAAGAATAAGAAAACAACTCATCTACTACACGAAAATTGCAAACACAAATAATAATAGATCAATTGACAAAAATATAGTTGTTTTTTAAAAAAAACTTAAAAGTCCAATATCGTGAATACGGTTAAGTTTGGAAGCTACAACCCCCTCCAGGATCTAGGTCGACTAAACCTATAACCCTGTATAGCTGTTTTATTATATATTTAAAATTATAAATTGCGCTCTAGTAGCACTTTTTTCACTACCTATAATCACAAAAGATAGGTAGGTACTTAAGTAGGAAGCCTTAAAGTCAGTAAGCCTATGTCCAGATTACTTAATTACTAATATCTTTAAAATATATTCATGAAGTTTCAATTTTTACAAAATCTCGTAACATCCGACGAGCAAGGCGATACTTACAAGAAATAAGTGAATGTTAATTGCAATTTTACGGCCTTTACGAAAGATTCACACAAAGTATTTCCAGTATCTCGAAATCCGATACAAAAGAAAGTTAATATTGTTTCGAAAATCACAGAATTATAAAATTACCGATTAGCCTACAGAATTTTCACTGCAACGTGCGTTAAAACTGAAATATACCTACCCAAAAATTTGCCCATGATAGAACTTGCGAAGACTGTGTTCTAACAAACATTACAAAAAATAGGTTCATTTAATTTTTGATACTCAATCATAATTTAAATTCTGTTTGTGTTTTTTTATAATAACGCAGACGAGCCTGAGGCTCATTTTTATGAATAAAATTACTTTCTTAGGTACTAAGCGTGTGATTTTAGTTTTTCATTTGATAAACCTAGACATTTTTAATACTTACGCGCATTGAAGTGACTCAGACCCCGCCATCTAGACTTGCGCATAAGCACGCGACGATCGCACAGTTACTTCCGGTACAACCGGATGTACTAACAGTTATTGGTCTTAACCCGTAACGTAACCAATCGTAATAATTGTGTTTATATTATCCATACTTAACGGGCACGCGTAACTAAGTACATAGTAATAATATAAGCAGATTTATTTGCATGCACTGGTAATGGAATGCACCGGTTGAATATCTCTGCAGATTTAAAATTTTCATATATGTGTGATAAGATGTTATACAATTTAGTTCCACATCAAACTAGAAAGCGCTTGCTTGATGAAAACACGGCTATATTTCCAGAGTTCCACGAATTGTTGAACAAAACTTAAGTGTATCCTTTAATTCCCAACGGGTCCACGAACGCTCATCAAATGGTTCAACTTTAAAGCGACACGATCCTAAAACGTATACATCCTATTGCACGCGCGTTACTGCTTAGTTTTTGATTTATAATTCTGTTCAAAGATAGCTTGTAGCTGTAAATACTATCCATTAAGTCATCGCGATTTGTTTCATAGAACTCTATCGAGTCAATTTGCTTGCATTACACTGACTACAGCACTTTATTCGACCTTGGTTTTATTTTATTGTCATTTTACTCTAGTTTCTAATCTAGCACTGTCATTATTTTTACTAGCGAAGATAGACAATGAGAGCCTAGAAACCTAAAACCTAAGTTCTACACTCAGATTTCTTCCACTGAAGCAGCGTTTGCATCTTTGTTCCAGCGCTTGTTCGATACGAGCTACTGGATGCTAGTAAGTAGTCTGACATGAAAATCAACCGTCGTTTATAATCGGTTTATTAAAATGAATGCAACTCGATTACATAATTTATTTTGTAATTAAGTCAACCGCTTTATAAGCGCATAAATTCAAGACTTTCACATGATTAAATAGTTAAATTCCATATTCATTTTGCGATGATCTGAAAAAACATATAACCAAGGTGTAAATATAGATAGATCATCATCATCATCATCATCATCATTATCATCAACAACAACCTATAGAAGTCCACTGCTGAACATAGGTCTCCGAGGAATTCCACGAAGAACGGTCTTGAGCCCTCTCCATCCACCGATAGATAACTGCATTATTAAAAATTTGAGTTGGTTAACTGATTCCTAGGTATACTTGAGTACTTTGTGTTTTTACAATGGTTTTTATGCAATAATTAAAAAAAATATATCTTATTTTCATTTTTGACTTAGTCTTTTTAAGAAAATGTGCATGATGCAAATTTATTAAAAAGACTAAGTTCTTGTTGGTCTGGTCAAGAATAATTAAGGGAACAATAGTCTTTAAGAAAATCAGATACTATTATTTTGTTATTATTTTAGTTTTGTTTAAAACTATATTTTCGTGAAAAAAAATAAAATATATAAAAATATTTAAAAAATCAGCTACTATTATTTTGTTATTTTTATTATTATTATTTTTAATTATTGTGCACTCATTAAGTTGATAACATAGATATACAACTAATATTAAGTAAGACCTGTATTTAAAACCTATGTTAAACAATAAAAAAATGATCTTATCTTTACCTGGGTATCTCTGGTCAGAACCCATTAAATAAATAAAAAACGTTATTGCAAACCATGCAAAGAATTTAACTTAATGAAAAAGGCATTAAAAAGTCCGTACTTGAAATAATTTTATTGGTATTTGTTTCAGTTAAATTATATTTCACTATGAATTGTTTTAAATTTTATTTTTACTCTGGAACTGACAACGCGCAAACAAGATTGGAATCAAAGAAGCTATATCACATTTACAACATTCAATAGAGCTTTTGAAACTATAATGCTTGTGATCATAATTACAATACATAATTTATCAACGGGATATGAGTTCCTCCCGTGATCATGGCGCATGCAACTGCAATATTGGGAAATAAAAGTACTCACTAGTGGTATATATCCTGTTGATAAATAATCATATTCAATAGAGCTACCGAAATGCTTTCAATATAAATTTTCCATTGTACTTAAATTGCAAAATTATTATACCTGACTACAACCTGCAAGGCTTTTACCTGCTGGTCTGTAGATATCAGTCTAAATGCTCTTAATTAAAACACTCTGTTGAAATCGAGAGTGACGTGTGGGTGCCAGGCGGCCGTGAGGTACGCCCGCGGGTGAAGACAGCCTACAAGCCTGTTGTACGCCGTAACAAGGTTATCGACAGAAATGATAGCGGTAAAAGTTGTCTTAATTCTAGTGAAAAAACGTTTGTGTAGGCTTATATTTAAGAATAGCGAGACGTGGCGACAATCTCGGATTGACGGCCTCTGTGGCGCTGTGGGCGAAAGTCCGCCTGAGACGCAGAAGGTTGCGGGTTCGATTCCCGCCGCTGGACAAATGTTTCCATATCGTGCAGATATTTGTCTCGGGTCTGTGGGTGTTTCCTTTGTATGATAAGTATGTATTTACAAAAATAAAACTGTATATGTAGTATATCAATCATGTGGTTCCCATTATACTCTGCTCTGCTTCGTTTGGGGCTACATGATGCTGTGTGATAACGTTCAGCATTATTTATTTATTTATTTAATCACCTCGAGGAGTTGGTCATAGTTGGAAGCATAGAGGGAAAAAGATGACGCGTTATATCCCCAACTAGATGGACTGATTCAGTTAGGAGATGGTAAATTGATATTACTACAAGTTGTGCAAATAGCATCAGAAGCGGCTGAAGACAAGCAGTCCAGTCCATCACGAAGACAACGCGTAGTTATTACGATTTTCTGTTATGAAGTAACCGACCACAAAGAGATTTAATCCTAACAAAGTTATAGCGTTATACCTACCTAACGGCATAAACAACTTTATTGTATTAAATGCCAGAAGACACACAGCTCTTTCAATCAAAACTCTACAAAACCAAGTTCTTCTCCAATTATTATTGTTATTATAAGGTAAGTTTAATATTATCGAGGTCGGGAGACCCGACCATCAAATGGACCGACGACATCGTCAAGATTGTTGAATATTGGTGGATGAAGAGAGCTCAAGACCGTACTTCGTGGAAATCCTTGTAGGAGACCTATGTTCCGTAGTAAACTTCTATAGATTGTTAATATAGATGATGAATCTTTAATAACATATCTCAAAACTAATGATTTATATTTTATTTGAGTTAAGATCATATCTCTACCAAATTACTCTATTTGAAAAACTTAAAGCCTGAAATTTATGATGGAATCACAGCTAAAAAGTTCGCACCTGCTTTATGTTATATGTAGTCCACTCCAAACATTTCATATTTGGTCAAACTACTTGATCAAGTTAGCCTCGCGATTAATAGGTACACGCCAGTGTCGACATAATAAAGCATACTTTGCTGCCTTTTTAGAGCTATTACAAAGCCTTAGCCAATGCAACACAAAAAAATGTAATGTTTATTTGGTCATTATGTAAATCCGTAATTATGAGTTGCGAGTGAATAATGTGTGGTGCTGTGGTGACAGTCAAAGTATAATACTATTTTACTTATTTACTTTCAAGGTGATTTTAGTTTCGATGAAACGTTTAAGAAGAAAATATTATTCTCTCATTTTTGACTTCCAGAGGACTAGCAAGCTACCCCAATTAAGAACCTTAAAATAATTCAATTATGGTTGTAATAAGAAGTGTAAACCTTTTCTTTTAAAACTTAATAATGTAAAGAAATACACCGATACATACATACATTGACTCTTTTCAGAACCTTTCTCCCCGATAGTTTACGATTTGTTGTACTGATGCAGCAATAAGCAAGGTATTCTTCGAATTATACGACATTGGCACCTATTCGTATGTTTAAATTTGTGTGAGTACAATAAAGAGTTTTCTATCTATCTATCTACTTGTACATGGTGTGAGATGAATATTTTTTATGGGAAATATCACAATATTATCTTAATATAGCGAAAGCAGTTAAAATATTCATAGGTACAAAAAAATAAGTGAGAAATTGATTTACTACACTTTCATGTAAATTCACTGTAAAAGAGCAAATAAATGGGTGCATTGGCCAAAACATTTTTTCATCGGATTGCCATCAACACAAATTGGTCTAGCCTTGGTCATCAAATTATGATCAAACTCAATGCCATGCGCCAACGACAAAGAATATCCTGTATTTAAGATCGTTAAGGCAATTTATTCATAATAATCAAACATTTAAATTGCCGTAGAACTTTTTTGATGTTCGGAAGAAACATCACTAATGTAAATACCGTTTGATCGTACACCAATCTCCAATCACACCTACATAGTCTTAGCAAATAAATAGCAAAGAGTCATCCCACAAAAGTGTAACGGCCAATGACCTTTACATCATCCTAAGTACCAACGCTAACCGGATAGTTACAGGTAGACAAAGCCTCTATTATTTTATACGGCAACAAGTCTATCTTATGCTTGGCCGTGTAGTAGTCGCAGGCTTCACATAATCGCGTAGCAATCAATTTGCTCTCCTAAAATGTACATGTTAAAGTACAAATTTATATTGTAAGTGATCAGGTTCGCCGGACGTGAATGAAGGTCATTTTGTCATTGTTCATGTGTGAGATGTTTCGAAGTATCTGTTTTCAGTTATCTTTATTAAAAGGTAGTCGTGCGATTCACACGAGATCTTTGAGATCGAGAAAGTTCAGGGAAAAATAGACGAAAAGCATAAATCCAAGCTATCCAATGCATCCTTCAAAACGAACAACAAATTTTCCATTTGGTAGACTCTGAATGGGCAAATAGGCTCTGCTGATTTCGTTGTAAGTGTTTGTTCATGGTGAACAAATATTTGTGTGAAAACGTCGTAGGTATTTGTGAGCCGGATTCACCTACGATTGGTTGTACATCATTTTTTTTACTTATTTTGGTATTTTATTGTTTTCTTCTCTGCACCGGTTATATTGCCCGCCTTCTACTGCGAGGGGAACGGCCACATTACAGACTTCATCTAACTCAATATACGTCATTATCGCCATCATCATCAGCCTATAGCAGTCCACTGCTGGACCTCACCTCAAGATACCTATATACGTGCTTCCACTGAAAAAGAGTGAGCTAAGCGGAGCGTGCAAGTTGAAAGAGTTTCTGGCTGGCAATAGAAGGCCAACAGCAACACACCTTTTTGAAACTTCTCAGGAAGGCAAAAACTTTACGTTTGTTTCGATCGGCCGAATTCGGCCGCAGACGTTGCGGTGAGCATACTTCGTCCTATAACGGATTTGGTGTAATCGTGCCGTTAGTGGTAGTTGGACTCAATGCTCTTTAGTTCTTCTAATAAGTTCACAATCAGTGTCACTGGTGTCTTTCCACATCTAAGATTTAGTACCGTCAGCTTGTGAGCGTCATTTAGGTACCTATTCTTTTACTATCTTTACAATTTAACTATTCTTAAATATTTAATTATTATGGGTCAGCTCTTGACATCGAGGCGTGGGCAAGGATGAGGTCGACGATGGGGCGATCTTTCCCAGAAGATACCTATTTACTCTCTTTTTGCTTTTTCTTCTATTTGGTTAAATCATCGAGATATCGTAGTAGTCAATAATATCTCGATGGGTTAAATGCAATATTTTAAAGGGCTCCTTACGGAAGCTATCACCTTTTTCGACAATCACTACTGCGCTTCCGATGACAGGATCGTTATATAAAATGACATTTCAATCGTCGCCAACGACCAACCGTAGCCCCATTAGTGCATCTTCGACTCACAAACATGTGTCGTAGAAAGTTCACTTATCGTTACATCATTTGTGAGAGCAAATGGACAAACATTGCGATCGAGTTTCGTATTATACAATCAATTTCGGCTGTTAAGCAAATAACAGTGGCTTTAGAGATTATTCTGATAATGAAAGTTGGACAAAAATGAGATGTAATTAAAGGTTATCGAGTCTGAGGTTTGCTTTTAACGTTTCAGTTATAAATAGAAGACCATTATACCCATTATACTCTTTTAAATAAACAAAAACTGGTTTAATTATGTGAGGTAAGCAGGCTAAATTGAATACAAGGTGATTTAAATTCATATATTTTCCCGAAAAGGGATAAATCTTAAAAACGTAATAAAAAAAAATCTACATTTGTTCAAAGAGTCGTTTGAGTTTTGGGATTTTGTAGTTTGTAATTTCAATGAAAAATGAATACATTCTAAACTTAACTCTAAACTCTTACGCTAACTTTACAAGCCAGTTCTTCAAAAACTTGTCAGTAAGCCTTAGAACAGATGATTTGGTTAAACTTTGTTCTTGACTTAATCATGATGATAATTGAAGCTTAAGGCTACACAACTGAGGTTCTCACAACTAGTGAATTACCATGTTCCAAATCGTCCTCTTCTTCTTCTTCTTCTTCGTATGAGCTAGTGACCAAATCTGGTGTCAGTGACCAAACTGTCCTCTATCGGGATAACATAGGAATGCAAGCTCACCTTATGGCTGTCAATACTTATAAAAAAACTGCGGAATACTTTATGCTCTAATCATTATGGTTGACTTTACGACACTGAACAATACATGTGCATCCTGCTTCCTTAATCAAATACTTATTATTTATACATTATTTTTAATGTTTCTTTGTGATACGACTACTTCTAATTGTTCTCATTTATTTTCAAGAACTCTGTGTGAATGGGAAATCCTGCCATTTTTTTGCATCCATTGATCAGTCAACAGTCAGACGTGATTGTTCTAACTCAAATTAGATTGTGAAGTTTTTCAGGTGCTTGGTTAGGTCGATAATTACTGGTTACCTTTCAACTGTATACCTGCTTATACATGTAGTCATGTTTTTATGTTTTTTTTGTTCAGAAGATAAAAAGTAAACTACCTACATACCTAAATATTGAATAGAATTCTGTGGTATTCTTCTTTTTAGCTACAGTTTTGAACTTATTTCAAATAGGTTTTCAGAAGACGTTTCAACTTATTTTTGTTTAAAAAGTATTACATCCGCTTGTTTGGTTATGAAAGTGCCCGTTTATGATTCTGATACATTGAAAAATATTTCGTTACATAAGTTGAATTGTTACTCCTTTGTGCACATAGAAAGTTACACTATCAGTAAATGGATCAACTTTATCTTTATCATTCACAAAAGCATGTTAAAAGAGCTTGTAATAGTTTGTTCAATCACAAGCACACATAATACTTAAGACATAAAACTGATACTTCTAGTTTATAACTAAATGGAGATAATGAATACGATAAGCAACTTACTTAAAATATTTATTTAACCGTTTTCGTCCTACTGCTGGGCACAAACAATAAAGAAAATATAGCATATCTACTTTATTTTTATTTGTAGGAAAGAGAATAAGAATATAAAAGTCTAAAGTCAACTGAGATAATGATTTTGAGTAAATCGGCTTTTCAGTGGAGTTTTTTTTTCAATGGTAGGTAAATATTTTGTTACCATCTTTCAGCGGTCAATAGTTTGTTCTCTACATTGGTAGTTCTACGGAATCAAATGCTTGCATAACACTTTAGAATCTATATTCTAAGTAAAGTGATGAGAGAACTATTTTAATTACAGTATGTACTGACAGCACTTAGCAACTCATTACGAATGTGCCAAGATGGCTCAGAATGTTTACGGAACACGGCTAATGGACCTTTAATTTCAGTCCTAGATTTGTAATATTTACTCAGAGATATCGTAACCCATAGTAAATAAACTACTAGGCAATTGACACGTTACCTAAAGATTTCGACATTGACTTGAGAATCACGAGTGAAGCCTGTTCGCGATTTCACTGAGTTATTTTTTGCAATGTTAGAGTTTTTAGTGTAATACGCTAAGGATACACTCACGATCACGAACGACCTAGGACAGGGTTATGCATTAGTACCAGTTTTGTGACGCATTTCATAGTTTTACTCAGTTTGGCTTTCAGTAGTCATGTCTGAGATATACTCTCTACCAGCTAGGTCATAATGACCTGTAGTACCAACGTAATTTTGCGGCACCTGAATCAGAATTTAAAGTATTTAATTTATTTATTTGATGACTTATCTGACATTTTCTAAAGTTTAGCTAAATTATGTCCCTATATTCCCTTTTCTAAATGCCGTTGGCCACATCAGACGGCTCGGTTCGCGAAAGCAACGCTACCATATTCGGCGAGACCACTACTTCAACTTTCTGATGTCCTGGTATCCGAGCGTCGACTTTACCTGACGAGCCAGTTTTTATCAAAACTCTGAGATGATGAAGATATTTTGTAACGATAGGAATGCTGTTGGTAGATGCGAGTGTCTGGCGCATTATGACCGATTTATGATTGAAAAGTGATAATTTATGATTATGAACGAGAATTTTGATGCTATATGTACTTTATGAGAAACATTCTGGAATCTGGTTTCTTTCTGGTGTTGGTTTGGGATGTTTGAGATTTTGATTTTACTCAATGAATGTCTCATCAGTATTAGGTAGTTACTTAGCAGATAAAACCTATTAGTTATGAGTTCTAAAGTTTGAATTTATTTTCTCAATTTATGCTAAGATTTGCAGTAAATTTATAGATATTTTTTACCATTTTAGTGCTTTCGTTCTTGAGGTTGTTGGCATTAGTTTTTGCTCAATGTGCTGTGAACTTTGTATCTTGTCCGATTAGTGCTGCTATGATTCTCTCGAATATTTAAAAATGTAACATTTTGTATTTTAAAAGTTTGAAACTCATTATGCAGTCCAAGATTTTGGTTTGCAGTTTTTAATGCACAAAATGTGCCTATTTATACTTAATGAAAACTTTTTATTACGGTGTTTATCCTCTTTGATATTGAACATGAAATGAGAGAATTCGATTTTCAAACCGATTAAGAATCACATTTAAACTTTTACTATTGCACGCAATGTTCATTTGTCTGAACATTATCGATGTCTCTGGCATCACGTAAATTGTAATCTTGGAGTAGGTATACCAGCAGTATTCAGTGTTGCAGTGAGCGCAGTAGAGAGTATGGTTATGTAAAGGAACAGGTTCAGTTTGGAAGTGGGTCGGTGTAGCCCGACTCGGCTTTCCAGCGGTCCCTGCCCTCACTGCAGTAGATTGAATCCTTGTTTCGAATACAATATTTTGTGTTGCTATTATTAGACAGTCATATAATTTTCTTCATCTCGTTATTATTATTTTATTGCGATGTTCTTTTAAAAACTCTTTATGTAGGTATATCTTAGTAGGATACCTATGTTAATTGAGAAAACGGCTAGACTATTTTATGATCCCGGTTTCTGATCCCACACTTTCATTTAAGTTTTGATATAATTTTATTAGTCTCACGCTCATTAACTGTCACTTAAAAAGAAATTCTGATTCTAAAAGACGAAAAACTAGGATATCAAGCTTTATTTGTGATAGATATTATACAATTTAAGATTTTTATATGATCGAGAATCAATAAACAAAATTTGCATTGCAAAAATCCATAAAATCCTTAATCTAATGCCCATTAGGAAGCAACTTTTCTATTTCCTTCATATAAAGTGCCAACAGCAAGTGTCTACATAAGGAACAAGTCCATACTAATGTCGGCACACCCTTACTTTCCCTTGGACACGCATGAACCTGCATCTTGCATTCACCTTGCTTCAGGCGGACCTCACACATGTGTGACGTCATCGAACGTGACAGATATAAATTGTGTTCGAGGCTGCCGAGCCTTGAGGCACTTGAGTCAGAAAGTTGCAGATATTTGAATAAAATCAATAGGACTCTAGCGGCCCCTGATATCGGCATAGCATAGCCTAACATCAGCAGGGTATATCTAAATAATATCCACATGCTTTTTGTAGTACTATATTTTATGTGTTTCAGATAGAAATTACGCGAAAAATATGGCATGCCCAATTGCCCATTGTTGCCCATGACCTCGACCATCATGAACAAGGGCGAATCGACTAATCACATCCGTCGGCGGAATAGCCACATGACAGCTGACAGTGACGTTAATTCCTGTCATCATTGCTCTCCGCGGGAAACTTCAGCTGACGTTCCGTTTTCAAATAATTAGATTGTATTTCTTCAAAAACGGCAAAATAAAATGCGTGTGCCACGATAAGTAATAATAATAAGTAATCAAAGTCTACAAATGTAAAATAAATATGTGAAATATTAATATATTGGTTCATCGTTCATACTAAAATATCTTTTACGGTTTGTGCTAAAATTTTGCACATAAATGTAGTTGTAGATATCATACTTCTTATCCAGGTAGCACGCAAACTAAACCGCAGGCGGAAACTAGTTAAATAACGGATAGATAGAAATATAAAAGCATTCTTTGCATGGTTGTACCAATCATTTAGCTAACAGTCGTAATAAAGATATTAAAACAGTATGTTTTATTGAATAACTGTGCAAGCAATTTCAGTAACCTAGGGTGAATCATATCTTCCAATTTATTGTATAAATAAACAAAAAACTTTAGGTGTGGAGATTTTCTATGACTAATTCTTAATTTTGTTTGTAAAACATTTTTATGATGTTTTGTATATAAAATCTTAAAACAAGTAGGTAATACCTATCATATAAGTTGGGAGTTTGTTTCATCACTACCTGGGAGTGTCACGTAATTTTTTTGGAGAAATAAAAAAGTTCTTTCACAAGAAGAGAGCTTATATTAAACCGGTCATGTAAAAGATGACTTCAATGTTGCATTTTAACGCAAGCAGTCTTTGGGATTTCTTATATTCTACCTAGACTGTAAAATATAATCTGTGGTTATAGAAAAGAAACTGTACAATATCTGTGGTTATAGAAAAGGAGCGTTCACATTTAACCAAAATCTGTACCTTATTTTTTAACCAAAGAGGAGTTACACACAACACCTCTTTGGTAAGTACCACAGCATCTCTGGTTTTTTTGGGACCGTTTCCAGCATTCCCTTGTATGAGATAGTATTTAAAAAAATCCATAGTCATGTCTGATATATATCAGTCGTTCTGGGAATGTGGTCACATTCTTTATGCGATGCTCTTCAGTTTTTTGCTAACGTTGGTGGAGAAAAAAGTAATTGTTTAGATTGTGGGAACAAATATGATGAGTCGTTTATATAACAAATTAAGCTCATTTTATGTTGTCTAGTTTATGAGCTAATAAAGTTGATTGAAAAACTCGGCTAAGGGCTTCAATGCGTCGGGTTTTGTTAGTAAGATTTTTTGTCTGTTGTATTTTAAAGGTTCTGTTTTAAAGGTCTCTGTTCTTATTTTTTCTGTGGGCACAAAGAATATAACCTTAACCTAGTTAAGCGTTACTTTGGATAACTTGTAGGTAATGCTAAGCTCCATTGGGTTATAATTGTATAAATCTATCAACCTTTGAAAATTTATGTCACTTGTCGACCACAATTTTTTTTTAAACTTACAAACTACCCATAAAAATTCAATAAGAAAATATGATTTTCGGAAAATATTTTATGCATATTTATAAAAACAATATTTTTACCTACATCTAAATACTTAGGTAGGTATATTACCCATTGTGTTTGGTGTGAAATGAACACAAATTCTGAGGAAATGTATAAATAGTGAAAAAAACTTACCAAGGCAAAACAGCCAAGTAAGAAACGCACCGTCCGATTCCAGGACACTACACCACACTGTAGTCAGTTAGGCACCAGTTTGTAGATTCAGCACGAAGTATACACTATTACTCGAGTTCAAATGTTTTACATTTTATATTCGACTGTCGTTGAGTAGTCAATCTGAAACAATGAAATTTTTTTATAATAGCATAAAATAATACGTACCAACCTATATACAATTTAGGTCCTTTTTTTTAATGGCAACACCGAATAAACGTGACTCGAAGACCTCTGTGGCGCAGTAGGCAAAGGCCCGCCTTAGACGCAAAAGGTTGCGGGATCGATTCCCGCCGCGAGACAAATGTTTATATGATGTCCAATACTCGTCTCGCGTCTGGGTGTTTTCTATGTAAAATATGTATGTATTTAACAAATGTATCTAAGTAGTATATCAATCATGTGGTTACCATTACAGGCTAGACGACTGAAAAATTCTAATTAGTCCGTTATTTACATATCCAAAAAATATTGGACACATATTTTTTATTTTGTCAATTAAACAAAAAATAACAAAGATATAGTGCGTTAAAGTTCCGAGCGACGTCACAATATAGTACATTTTTTACCTAGGCGTGACGTCACGAGCTATCACTCCCGAATTTTCACGTTTTTTATCTCCGTCAATTTCTATTGATTCGATAAATAAAAAAATACGAGTCCAGTATTTTTTGTTGATCTAACTGACGGACTAATTCATTCAAGATTGCTTGGTTTAGGACTATATTATGATGCTGTGTGATAATATTCATCCAATATTATCTATTTATTATCTTTGGAAATAGCAGGATTGAAAATAATAAAAACCGTTAATGTAAGAACTATCTTACTATTCTTCTTTATTTAATTTTTAACAGTGAATTTCCATCGACTAAAGCTATTCTATTACTGTTATTCTAACTAATCTTCTCACATATGACTACATCCAACCTAATGTATGGACGCATCATGCCTCATTGGACGCAGAGGGTTTCTCACGCGCGGTCTAGGCAATCAAAGTTATGCCTCGGGGCAAGAAGCTAATTCCATCTTTTGACTTATTGTTACACCGTTTTACTTAAATCTTCATAATATTATTTATATTCTTGAATATTTATTTATATGAATAATAGGGATGGTCTATAACGATCGCAAATATTGGATTATCAAATGAATTGTTCACCTTATACATTTTTACTTTATTGGTTCGGCAACCACGGCGTTACGCATTTATTAAACGTAGGTACTTTATGTTACTTTTTCTTAAAAATTTCATTGAAGTACGAAATGGGATGAATATTTTTAGTTTACATTTATTTTTAAAGCCCTTACAGAATAATCTAGAAGACCACGGTAAACATGCGAGAATATTAAATCTCGGGTACAGTTTTGATGATCTTGTTTTGGAGTCTCCAAGGTGACACTCTGGGTCCATAATAAGTAACTGGTTCCAATTTATTGCTAAAACCACTGGCCAAATGATTGGTCCACTTAAACGAGTAAGAATGCTTCAAATACCAACCATGGTGTTATTAATTTTTGGCATTTTTGTGCTAACCGCTAAGTGCTTAGCTAGTTAAAAGATAATTAGAGACATACAACAACACAACCAGCCTATATCAGTCCACTGCTTGACCTTTCCTAATGAGAAGAGGGATATCGAAAATCGGGAAAGAATCCCCACCCTGGGCATGTGGATTGGGGATCTCAGGACAAAGCTTCTCGCACCGCCAACGCTGCTAATTATAGTCATATTTGACGCAAAAACACTAGTAAAATTGGTTCAGTTAGATCTGGGTCAGTTATTGAGGGTCGTACACGACAACACGAGTAACGCACGAATGCACAGAGAGCTGGTATTGCCACAAAATGTGCAGGTAATCAGTTTCGTTACCGTACCCAATGCATGAATTTATTAATTGATGCGTCGTAATGTATTGCGTGGTGTGCCAGGCTGGCGAAATTATTAAAAAAAGCTTTAAATACTTGAGTTATGGTAGCCTAGTGGGATATATCCTGACTTCCAATTCAAAGGTAGTGGATTCAAATCCCCGCCGTGCCAATGGATTTTCCAATTTGGAAAATCTTCGGAAAACACACCGTAATTTCGATGTCGCTTTTGCGGTGGGTCGTCGCAACTACCTCTCCAGTATTCAGGAATCACGATCAGGGGTCATTTCTTTTTGTTCTTAATTTAATGGTTTCTGGGACGATTTTTTATAATTTCACTAATTCAATTAAATCTATTCCCTAATCTGTGTTGACTTTAGAATTGGAAACTATCTTTAAATCTGTGCTAGACACGATCAGCATTTAATCTGTTCTCAAATACAGGCCTCAGTGTCTTTTATTAATAAAAAAATAAAGTAAGGCCGGTATACGATTATCATCATTAATCTATTAACATATCACTGCTGAAGGTTGGTCTCTCCAGTACGCCATTGAGACCGATCCTTGATTATTTAATACCATTATAGTAGGAATGCATTAGGTAGCTCTCCCGCACTCAAAGACTGAGAATTGTAAACATAAATAATACATAATTAATTACATCACTGCGATTTGTTCTTATGTGGAATTCCTCGTAAATGTCAAACCGTTGGTTCGAGTAGGTGGCCTCGTCACAAATTGTTGACCCACTCCCCGCACCTACGATCGCCGAAAAAACGTGTTTATGTAATTTGCAAGTGATATTTTTGGTATTGAACTCACTTGTTTTTTCTTATACACTCTTTCAGGAAGTCCATATTCGTTCCAAACTAATATCACAAGCTTTTTCGTGACTTTGACATTTTAGTCATGACGGAAGCCTTAGGGCGGCCAAAAAACAACACGACAGTTTGTAACTATCACATACAAAAAACTAAGGAATCATAAGAAAATTTCATTACACTTCGATCAGTAATTCTAAATTAACACAGTAATTTAGACATTAACTTATATGAATAAGCCCTATTTATTTTGGTACTTATTACAGCTTCTAAGAGATTTACAATTTAAATCAATTTCTTTAACTTATATGAACAAGCCCTATTTATTTTGGCTTCTAGGTATCTAATGCCAAAAGTACAGTTTTGAAGTAGATATGTAGATCATATCATGAATGTGCCTATAAAAAGCCAATATACTGGAAGCTTTAAGAACATGGATATGCCTATTAAAAATTCCAAAATATCGGAGGCTTTCAGATTTAAAGTATTACGTATATTACGTATTTGCTGACTACATATTCCGAACTTCTTATCCATACTTGATAATGACAAAAATATAGTCTCAGTGCAAAAATTGTTCAACGGTTTTGGTTTCACGAGATCGTGCCGTATCAGTTTTGACACAGAGAAGTGGCGCAACAACATCTCACTTTGACTTTATTATGACTTGTTACACAATAAAATGACAGCGTCAAAGATCTTGACGCACGGTTTAGTTTAAGATCGGTAGAGCTGGGTAGAGCTTTGGTGTTAAGCCCAAATGTACCGACATAATAGACTGTCAATTGTAACCATTAATAAATATAAATAAATAATGCTGAACTATCACACAGCATCATGTAGCCCCAAGCTAAGCAGAGCTTGTGTTATGGGAACCACATGATTGATATATTACATAATATACTTTTTTTTTTGTAAATACATACATATCATACATAGAAAACACCCAGACCCGAGACAAATATCTGCAGAACATGCAAACATTTGTCCCGCGGCGGGAATCGAACCCGCAACCTTCTGCATCTCAGGCGGACCTTCGCCCACTGCGCCACAGAGGTTGTCATTTACAAACCATTTTAAGCATAAAATGACAGATCACACATTTAATCTTCTATCAACGCTTGGTTTGTTCGTGGCACATGATGTACCCTAAAAAGCTTGGTCTACACCAGTTTCACAGAAATAGAGCGGTGCGGAGATTTTTTAAATCAACCAATAGAAACATGTTTATAAATTATAAAACCCACTGACTACAGTAGGAAAAAGATTTAGACTAAATGCTAGTGCATTTAGCGGTTTTCAGAAAATCTTATTTACTGAACCCCTAAACTATGCAAATAATATTCCATCTCAACAAGTCTCTAGGATTTATAGGTTAACAGCGCGTAGATTGACAGCAAGTCAGTCAATTAGTTTCACAACTAAAAAAAACAACTTGTACGTCGATATTTTAATTAATTATAATTATAAATTAGAATTGCATTTTGAGAAAATTGAATTTTCACGTACCGTTACATCGGTGAAGGCATCGACGCCATTTCGACTCTTTTAGACAGACTTCGTCAAGGTAAGCGTATGCGACGCTCTCCCCCGCGTCCCGTCATCATAAGAGATGATTTTACATCACTTTTATGAGTGAAATAGTTTTTCCTGAACTAGTTTAATCTAGTCTTTATCATTGGTAACATCTTTATTTATTTATTTGAAAATAATTTACGAGTTCGTAGGTAGTAAGTTTAATACATTATTAATATCATTATAGCTAAGTAGGTAATTACATAACTAACGCTAATTTAATCCTCGTGCTAAAAGGTATTTTACAAACATATCTACTATTATTATTATCTACAATAAATGCTAGCGTTAATTTTCGGACTTCACCTGCTAGCTTGTGCCTAAAAACTAAGTTTTTGCTTTACTTTTATTACTAAGTTCTTGCCTTCTTGGCGAATTGGATAACTTTACGCATATTTTCATCACAAATCATTGAACACTTATATGATATATGTATACTGGATGAATGAAGTATTATTATATAAGATTTATTTATAATATACAGACGGTTATTTATTTATAATATTTATTTATAATACAAAGACAGACAGACTTTGAGTTTTTATGCAAAACTAGGAAGCAAAATTCTCATATTTTTGTTGTCTCTTGTATCTTCTCAAAATACACTATGATGTTTGTAACTATGGTGTATTTAATTTTATGTGTAGTTTATTTATAAAATAGTTTATTATACAGTTGCAGTTAAAAGTTATTTTAAGATTTATAGAAATATATATAAATTATAGCACGCCTATCACCATCTAAAAACAAACCACAGGTTTGGCTGGTAGAAAATGCTCGTAACATTAAGCCCACCTTTTTGTTACATTTAATTTCCAATAAAGTATGTTTGTAAAGTCACTGCTGAAATAATAGTTAAACAGCTGGAGGATAATGTTTTTCTGATTCTTGGTATTCCAGAGTGTATTATACTAGAATGGCTAACGTATACTTACTTATGTCAAAATTGTTGTAGTTTTTTAAAATCTTTCTCGTAATAAATATTCTCGATTTATTAATTAATAAATAACAATTTACGCTCTCTAGATGCTTCCATATTAAGAAAATTATTTAAGGTGTTGTACCTTTCAATTTGATGAAAGGTTATGTGAGTCAATTCACTAAATCAGCTCTTTATGTTTCTGCTATACTTTTATTTATAAGGCCGTGGAATCTTAATGAAGTAGGTATTTATTATTCGTGTTTTGGATGAAACACGTTTTACACAAATATCCATGTTCATATGTTCACATCGGCTATAGGTATTATACTATGATAGTAGATTCAGCATAGATTTAGATATAGTTAATCTTTAACCAAGTGGGTAAATATATTTTATCGACAACACTAACTAAACCGAATTTAAACCCGACTCATAAATTAATTATTGTGTAAGTATTTTATATAAGTAGGTAATAAAATAACTAGTATTAGGTATAGTATTTAATGAAAGAAGAAGCAACGTATTTAATATTTCAAATAACATGTACAATAAGTAATTAGTATAATATAATTTTCACTTCTCTTGCTCAAAAAGTGCATAAAAGTGCGTGTAATAGTGTAGCTTAGCGGGCCTAAAACTCGAGTTTAATACCTCGGGCTAAAAAGTATTTTTTTTTATTTTTGTCTAAAATTATCAGCCCGTACAAAGCATTCGTTCTCTTACATAAAAACTCGACTTCTTGGTGCTCCGTCAATTTTTTTTTGAAAATAGAACCGTCTTGGTGATGTTTTATGAAGGTGGATTAATTTTTAATAAGATTTCTGAAAATTGACTAATTTTGAATTGTTTTATTTTCTCGCAATCGAAGTGAAAAGTAGAGTGTTTTGCTCGGGCCAAAACCACCCATTATAACTTGGTCTTGTCATCTTCCCTCGCTACGCTCGGGAGTATAACAACCTCGTATATAATGGGATGGTTTACTCTCTTGTAAAACAATCTAATATTAAATAATGAAAACAATCGAGCTCAGGATAGGGCGCAATGGCGCTCATTAGGGGAGGCCTATGTCCAGCAGTAGACTGCTATGGGCTGATGATGATGGTGATGATGAATGAAAACAATGATCTGCGAAAGGCTACTGGTAGACGCTGGATGCGTCGAGCTATGGACAGGGCGCAATGGCGCTCATTATTAGGGGAAGCCTTTGTCCGGCAGTGGACTGCTACAGGCAGCCTGGGGCAGTCTACCTCATCAGGTGATGATGAACCAGATTGTGATATTAAATTACAAATTAAAAATTTACCTATTTAAACCAAAAATTCAGTAAGTGATGGCCGACCTATAAGATTAAAATACAGCCTTTTTTATGCAGACCCTTCAGATTAAGAAATACTGATCTAGATTATACAAAATGAACACGACCTTACAGTAATGCCCGGTTTAATGTAACTCATGACACTCGAAGGTCAGGAATGAAAGGTACTCGTAACTCATACCGAATGGGTACATATTGAGCAAGAAATTATAATTGACCACATTATAATTTATCACAAAAAAACTGTACAGAAATTACACGTCATCACAAAGTAACTTTGTCTCTCTGATGTTGGCTGCAAGTATAAATAAGTATAAGCATAAGTATTTATTCAAGAAAAATTACAAGAATACAATTTATGAGAAAAACAGTATATAAAGATATTTAGGTATTTGTAAAAAATGTCGTTTAGCAGCCGTGTTAGGTAACCCTGTGTTGCAGATGCTATTAGTAGCGATGTGTTTCACTTGTTTGGGTCGGATTGTACTAGGATTGGTTAAATCCTGTGCTGGCCTGAGTTCAGAGTGACAAAAATCCATTGTAAGATACTATAGGTACTGGGGAGGACCACAAATCGTGGGCTCATTGGTCCAAAGTAAGATTATCAAAATAAGATAGGACAATATATACCATATCGTATCGTAGTCGTTATTAGTAGTAGAGCTCTTTGTGGAGGGCTCGTCCGAGGAAGTACTGCTAACATACCTACTTCTGCTGTGAAGCAGCATTGCTGTGTTTTGGTTTGAAGGGTGTGGGTGCCGGTGATATTACAGGCACAAGATGCTTATCATCTTCATGTCTCAAGTTGATGGACGCAGGGGTTGCGTCGTAGAGCTCGTTTCGATAAAACGTGATCTAGGATGCAATGCTTTGTTGTGCTAGGTAATGGTTACCACTTAACATCAGGTAGGCCATGTGCTTGTTCCATCTTCAAGTATAATAAAAAAAAATCGGTTGAATATCTCACAAAATCTCTTCCTCGTGAATTCTTACCCCTCTCCTTTAACTTCCAATAAGCATAACCAATGCCTTGTGAGGCTAAGCTGTCATAAAATATTGGTACTTATTTGTAAATAGTCTTACAATCATAATCTTGCTTGAAAGTTGAAGCCAAACCGGATTTGTATGAAATGGAGGAGAATGGTTCAGAATACAGTAAAAAAGGGTATGTCGCTTTGGGGGACTTTAGGTATAGGCCCCACTTGTCTGACCTGGCGCGGGCATGGCACGGGCGCTTTCCTATTCCATTCAAATTTAATACAAAATTCATGGAAATAAAGCACAATTTAGCTCGGACGACTTCGCGTCATAAGCACGTCCGATCAACGACATACCGTGTGTCCTAAATTGTGCTTTATTTCCATGCATTTTGTATGAAATTTGAATGGAATAAGAAACCGCCAGTGCCTTGTCTGCGTCCGACGAGGTCACATTCATCGGGCACGGACATGGCGCAGACATGGCACAGGCGGTTTCCTATTCCATTCAAATTTCATACAAAATGCATGGAAATAAAGCACAATTTAGGACACACGGTATGTCGTTGATCGGACGTATGACGCGCCATTTCGGCGCCCGCGCCCGATCGCCGCCAGATGGGCGTCAGATGGCCGCCAGTTCGTAGTATGTACTTGCTTGCGACATATGTCCGTTAGTGATGTAAAAATGCGTGACGAATGACGATATCGAATTTAATATTGAATTTTTTGAATTGATTGTAAAATATGCAACGCTTTATGATCATTGTCGTTCCATTATTGTAACTGAAATGTTCAAGATAAATTGTGGCTGGAAATCGGAAAGAGATTAAACTAAACCGGTATTAAAAAAAAATTATGTAATACCCATGGTAATACTAGCTGATCCTTGTGCAAATTCGTTTGCGCGTATTTTCTTCAACTGTATCAGGGCCCGATTTGGTAACCCGATGAAGAGGTTTTCGGCAGGGTTTTTCCAAAAGTTTAGTTAACCCTCTCCGTATGGTTTACACTATTATTTGATAGGTTAAACAATTCAAAACCCTTTTGATTAGGTTATCTGATCATGAGGGTTATCAATAGTATTGGGTTTTGGTATTATTCCAAAACCCATTCCTTAGGGTTACCCTTTTTATCATTGTAACACGGGTTATAAGTGGGTTATAGGAGATAATGGAGAAAAGAATTTCGGTCAAAAGATTAAAAATAATTGCGGTAATTGTGTTCTAAGCATTAAGGGTGGAAATGCAGACTACTAATTGTTTATTTTACGCAAAAATAATTATATTATAATAAAATTGGAATAAATTTTCGATGACAGCTGTCAAACTTAAATCGACCATATCTCGAGAACTACTTATCTAAGACTTGCTTTTACTAGCTCAAATGATAGCTATTGACAAGACCTTAATTTTCGATGACAGCTGTCAAACTTAAATCGACCATATCTCGAGAACTACTTATCTAAGACTTGCTTTTACTAGCTCAAATGATAGCTATTGACAAGACCTTAATTTTCGATGACAGCTGTCAAACTTAAATCGACCATATCTCGAGAACTACTCATCTTAGACTTGCCTTTACTAGCTCAAATGATAGCTATTGACAAGACCTTAATTTTCGATGACAGCTGTCAAACTTAAATCGACCATATCTCGAGAACTACTCATCCTAGACTTGCTTTTACTAGCTCAAATGATAGCTATTGACAAGACCTTAATTTTCAATGACAGCTGTCAAACTTAAATCGACCATATCTCGAGAACTACTCATCCTAGACTTGCTTTTACTAGCTCAAATGATAGCTATTGACAAGACCTTAATTTTCGATGACAGCTGTCAAACTTAAATCAACCATATCTCGATAACTACTCATCTTAGACTTGCCTTTAGTAGCTCAAATGATAGCTATTGACAAGACCTTAATTTTCAATGACAGCTGTCAAACTTAAATCGACCATATCTCGATAACTACTCATCTTAGACTTGCCTTTAGTAGCTCAAATGATAGCTATTGACAAGACCTTAATTTTCGATGACAGCTGTCAAACTTAAATCGACCATATCTCGAGAACTACTCATCCTTTACTTGCCGTTACTAGCTTACATGATAGCTATTGTTAAGATCTTAATTTTCGATGACAGTTTTTAGTTTGACAGCTGTAATCGAAAATTAAGATTTTATTAGTAGCTCTCATTTGAGCTAGTAACGGCAAGTCTAGGATGAGTACTTCTCGAGATATGGCAAATTCAAGTTTGACATATGTCATTGAAAATAAAGATCTTGTCAATAGCTATCTTTTGAGCAATTAACGGCTAGTCTAGGATGAGTAGTTCCTGAGATATAACCATTTATAGATGAATTTGTAGAATGAGTTTCGAGTGGAGCTTTGAGTTGAGTTTTGAGTTTGAGTTTTAGAGTGACAGTGACAGTGACAATCAAAAATTATTATTCAAAATAGTTTAGAGGTCATATTTTTCTTTTTAACACGTTGACTGCGGGTCTCGGACATAACGCTTTACAAAATACTCATTATGTGTACTGTCGGCTTTGCCTAATAAATACAATAAAAATAAAAAATAACGCTACGCAGAGTACTCTGCGATGATGCCCTATGAAAACTGACTGAAACACATTTTTTTCTTTTTAACATGTTGGCTGCGGGCCTCAGTCATGACATAACTGATGACTTATGAAAACTGAAACACCATTTTTTTTCTTTTTAACTTGTTGACTGCGGGTCTCGTATATGATAACGCATACTCTGTGATGATGACCAATGAAAACTGACTGAAACACAGCACTTTCCTTATGTTTTCAAAACTTTTCTTTAATGCAGTGACGCTCTTCCTTTAACCAAATAAAGCGATCCGAACTTATACCTAATGATTGACGACATAAATCAAGAGTCAAAATCTAAATTCCCCAACCCAGTGTCAGGCGTAATGATAACCATTGTGTAACATTCAAAAAAACCTATCAAGAGGTAACTCCATTCATTCGTTTAACCTCATAAGAGGTTAACCCTATCGACTGAAAACCAAAAGGAACGGGTTACACTTTCGCTTAAATTTATTAGATCATTAAAGGGTAATATTAAATCATTAAAGGGTAATCCCGTCAACTGTATAACCCAATGAAGGGGTTTCACTTTCGAAGCAACTAACTCGAAATCGGGGTTGTACGGGCCCTGATCTGTATATTTATTAATTGTATGCACGAGAGCAAGAGCATCTTCGTCTTCTGAGGATGACATGCTGACACATCGATACCGGACAACAGACTGCACTACACTTGTGCCTCTGTCACGTCATTTCTGCGTCTTGTCCGAGCCATGTCCGCGCCATGCCCGTGCCATGTCCTCGCCACGTCCGTGCCACGTCCGCGCCATGTCCGCGCCATGTCCTTGCCCGATATGTGTGACCTGGGCCTAAGACAGCATTGTTCTTCAAAAAGAGCTTATCAGGTAAATTGCAATGGCATTTCCATCAAAAGGATTCGTGGTAACAAAAAAAATATTTTCTGTATCTGTAATCATCTTTTTTTATGGTACTTGAAGATGGCCCACCTGATGTTAAGTAGTAACCATTACCTATCACAAAGCATAGTATCGTATACCACGTTTTTTCTGTGCCTTTAATACGAAACAAGGTTGAACTGTACCGTCTTGCAAAACCCTTCTAATTAAAACAATTTGCAGTTATACTTTTCACAGTTATGCAGTGAACTGAACAAGAATAGTGAGTTGTGAGCTGTAATTGTAATAAATATTGTAGTGTTGCTATTTGTATTATAATAAACATCGTGAAGCGTAATATACGCGTCTAACGCTACACTATCACACGACTTCATGTACCCCCAAACTAAGCAGAGCTTGTATTAAGAGAACCCTATAACTGATTGATGATATACTGATATGCGATGATATACTTCATAAACTTATATAATAGATGAATGTGAATGATAAAGTGGTAGTTGCAGAAATTGATATCTGTAGCATAGCTATATGTATCTAAAACTGTACGTGCATTAATGTCGAATCACATACGCGAGACGACTCAATTGCTTCGAAACACGCCACATCATTCAATAAGTTCAAATTGAAAAATGTTATATTTGAGCTATAACTACAAAAATAGCAGCAGAAGCATAGAGCTTCTGTTACTTGTATTGCCAAGGCTATCGTCTTGAGGTTGACGGGCTGTGGGATGATTCCAGCGATCAACAAGATACCAGCCTAGCAGGAGTTAACTAATTAAACAATTACCAATTAGGTGCAAGTGAATTCAGCAATAAATCGAACAGTTTGATATAATTGAGCGGGTGCTGGAGTGGATGCAATGCGAAAGTAAATAGCCACAACCGGTCGGTCGAAGGCCGACCGGCGCGCTTTTGTCTAACGCTGTTGCAAGGCAGGAGAGATCGCGGAAGTAGAAATGCTGCTAGTCAACGTTAGCTACTTAATTTTCCCGATCTCTAAAATGCAAAACTGCAGTTCTAAGTAAGAGATCTAATTTGGCATGGATAAATTTAATAAATAAAAATCATCATCATCATCAGCCTATAGCAGTCCACTGCTAATGAGCGCCATTGCGCCCTGTCCTGAGCTCGACGCATCCAGCTTCTACCAGCAGCCTTTCGCAGATCGTCACCCCACCTGGCCGGAGGGCGTCCTACACTACGTTTGCCGTTTGTGTGTTGTGTTTTGTTGTTTGTTTAAATAAAAATAAGAGTATATAAATATTATAAAATAGAAATATAAACGTATATAAAAAATAAGAATATATAAATATATGAGGTAGAGATCGAATTTATGCCAACGGTTATGGTACGGTGATAATAAGCGAAAAATGTACAATAGAAGCAACCGCGGAAAAAGGTAAATACGAGCCAGTGTCAACGTATAGAACAGGTTGGCAAAATGCATCCATAGCAATAGTTTGAGCTGAGTTTTAAAACCTTGAATAAGCTGGACAAAACTCCTACTGATTCAGAAGTAATGAAAACATCCGCAATCGATCGAAGAATGCCGCAAAAACAACGATGAAAAACGCACACGTATAAATAAGTAAATTGTATATGACGGGTATGAGGTTGAAGCTCTTTATCAAAAGTACCATAATAATCTTTATTTAAAAAATACTCGGTGAACTTCGTACCAACTAAAATCGATTTGTAAGCATGTGTAAATTTCTATACAAAATAACAAATTATATTTTTCGACTGTTCCTTTGGATTTTCTTTATTACCCGCCAAAAAGAACCCGGCAAAGCAAAAAGAAGGATTATTTTATTTTTTCTAAACCACTCCTGAACCAAGGCGAATAAAACAAAAAATGATCTTAGGTCGAATTTGAATCGTCGATAAAGCAAGTGTTTTTATTTATGTTCTGAATTGGCACCGACCTCTCTGGTGATTTTTCCTAAAATAAATTAGGTAGAGTTATTTGTTATACAAGAGTGCAAAGTTGTTTTGTAACCGCGTGCTCAATTTTGATGACCGAGCAAGCGAAGGATTCTAAAATTAGAATCCTGAGCGTTAGCGAGGGAATCTAAAGAGCACAAGGTGAAAAATCTTTGCACTCGAGTGCAACACGTAACTTTTCATCCCACCTCAGCGAGGAAATAACTAAATTAAAAAAATATTAACATTGTATCATTTAAAGTAAAAACATTTTTGAGTCTAAGGTTTTATCAAATTAAAATGGTGATAAATTCGGCACCATGGAGGTAGAAGTAAATAGGTTTAATGATGTTTTGAATTCACAAACTTAGTGCTTACTGTTATACGGGATTGAACTGTTGGTGTTTTAAAAAAGAAAATACGCGATTGAACTTTGATTAATATAATATTGAATTTGATTTTTGACAATTTTTAATATGCGTGTTCTTATTGAGGACCTTGG
The DNA here is from genome assembly GCA_951804965.1 of Horisme vitalbata. Taxonomy (NCBI): domain Eukaryota; kingdom Metazoa; phylum Arthropoda; class Insecta; order Lepidoptera; family Geometridae; genus Horisme; species Horisme vitalbata. Next base: position 6,257,851 of record OX638096.1, read on the forward strand.
ATCAACTGAGGCAAGTACCTGGAGTTAGGGAAGGAGAGGATGCAAACGTGCAGACGTAAATGAAAAGGTAAGCAAAATATGTAACATTTGGTTGGGTATAACAATACGATGTTTTAAATTCAATTTTCTAGCGTCAATACTTTTCTTATCTCCAATACTTTTTCCTCTTGCGGATAAAAACGGCTTTTGCACTCAGATATCGAAGAGCAAAAGTATTCTTTCCGAGATGGGGGGGTGAAAAAGTATTTTTTTAAATTGTTACTGGATTTACTAACTCTACCGCTCTTATCACATCCCACAGCCAAAACTGCAGAAATGCAAGCAAAAACGCATACTGCACCACTCCTACTGCCGAATACGACGTGCCTCTCGCTCTGACCTCAATTTTCGACATCATGCCGTCCTTTTCAGGGACCCATGACGAAAGTTCCAACACGACGAAACGATAGAAAATAAAGAAGTAAATCTAGACAGAGCAATACAGGTAACTTCAATTGAATGAAAGGAACGAAAATGGAAGAAAAAACAATGTTTTGTTTTGACAGGAAAAATAAACTTATAGGAATTAGCCATCTGGTTTCAAAAGTGCCCACCATTGAGTTAGACAACACGTTATGGATATGTGATAAGACACGCTTCAACAATGAACATTTTTTGTAGTATAAACTAATATTTTTGCACTTAAGGGTGTGAAAAAGAGCTGAAACCAATTAAGTTAAATGTAATTCCCCCTAGAATGGTGCAATGAGTTCGGTGGCTTAGTCGGCCTGCGGGGGCTTTATGCCTTCCTTATTATTGTATACCTATGCTTATTTGAGAAACAAATTGACTGACAAAAAGTATCTACATACCAATATACATTCATAAATATGTATGTCGAGTGTGAGTGTGACACAAACCCTAGATGGTTTATATGGTAACAATATAAAAGTAACAAGTGTTATTTATGTAATGTTAATAAATATATTTTTTTAAAAGTATCATAAATCAATTTTAGCTAAGTGGTGATTAAACTTTAATCCATCACTTTTCAATCCACGTTGTAAATAGAAAGTGACGGCTACCGACAGTCAATTACCTATAAATAAAGCTCATAGTATTATTATAAGCCTTATTCAGCAAAAGTAATACAATTAATAACTATTTTACTGGCTGTCACCTGCCCAAATTCAGATTTTAACTACATACCAAAAGCAGGTGACGAATCAACGAGTAACTCTTAAATAACTAAGGAAAAACAATAGAAGAATTTCACACCATCGTTTGAAAGACTAAAAAAATTATGGTAGGAAAATAATCCTTTTTTAGATGTTAACGTAGAGATTTTTCTTTTAAGTATTCATTGGACCGTGACCGTGGAGGTGGCTTCATATTGGTCCAAATAAATTGAATGAACAAAATGTGGTTGAATCATTGACACGCAAGGAAGAAAAAAGAAGAAGCATACACGTGTATATTTTCGTTAGTTAGCAAAATTAGATATAAATTTAAAAATCTATATAAAATCATATCAAAACACAGTAATGTAACCCAAAACGATGTATTTTGTAACAGTGTCATGTTACTCTAGGCAGCGGTCATATTTTATCAATAGCGGAACTAACACGGAGGGTGATGCGTTTGTTTTAGAGGGGATACTTTGTATTAAGAATATCAGGGTGTCCTGTCTTGCAATATTAATATTTTGGAGGTATCAACGATAAGGTCCCAAATTATTAATTTCTACCTTGTACTTTAATGTGGGTGGATCTGAAATCATGAATGAAAATCATTCGAAATTCTAATCTCTTCAATCTGTAGTTATGTAATTTAACAAATTTTGAATATATATTATTGCTAATTTTATTTTTTCTAAAGCTGGCTTTTATAGGAACATACATTGTGTTATTCAAAAAACATATAATCTTTTTAAAACAACTGAGAATTAGACTTTTTATTTTTGAACAATAAGAATAATAAAAATCTGTGTCCGTCTCCATGTTTTGTCGTCAATTTTTACAACCAATAAAATATATTGAAATAATGTTCCTTTGGACGATCAGGTTTTTTAAATGAGGTTTTACGCTTCTGATCAGTATGACCTTGGGATCAGTAGGATGTTTTGATTATCTTTGATACTTTTTACATTATTTTTATACCTATTTATTTACATTATCCTGTTTAAGCGAAATCTTAATAAAATATTTTTTCAACAAGTTTTAAAGATTAATAAAGTCTCATTAAAAAATTACTAACATTCATATTTGTAAGCTCAGCTGTATTTTTAAACAATGACATTGGTTAGGTAGTTTCAACAACATCAACATCAGTCTTTATCGCCATCGACATAATTCTCCCCTAATAAGTAGCTGATGCTGCTGCCCATTGGCTGTTAGGGGATTTAGGTGTGCCGTTGTAAGAATGCGCTATGGCGCAATCAGCTGGCCGCCAGAGCCCCGTTTGTTAGTAAACAGGGTGCACCATGAGAAGGTGAGGATTGCTTGGGTTCTAAACATAGATGTTGAAACCTCCTACACCCTTACATTACCACTTATTAAAAAAACCCCTATAACATCATACATAATATTAAAATACCTCAGATGTTTAAAATGGCGTTAAAATATCATCCCACCTCATTTTATTTACATTTACAGGGACAAGTTTACTTTATCGAGCCGTTAAAATATGACATTTGTTTATGAATAAGGGGCTAAATGTTTTACCTATTTTATTATTCCTAAAAGTGTAATCTAATCTCACAAATCCACTTCTTCTTCGTATGAGTTAGTGACAAACTTTGATGTCGGAATTTTTAGGCTGCCCGAAGGCCTCCGACATGGCTTAACGACTGAAAAGCCGGGTCCAACATCTTAACGTGCCTTCCGAAGCACGGAAGCGCTCAAATCTAAATGTCACTAAACAGTCACCCATCCAAGTAGTCACCGGGCGGAGTGTTGCTTAACCAAGGTAATCTGCTATAACTGACGACTGAAAAATTCAGCCTTGTTTGTTAGTATTTCGTCTTGGCATAAAGCGAAACGCCTAATTCAGCGTTCTACTTGCAAAATCACAAATTCGACATGAAATCTGTCTATGAACGCCTTTACAAATTATTGCTTATTATTTTAAACCTAAAGATTTAGTTTTACCTTGAGACATTCAAAGTTTAGAAATACAATGCTATTTATGAATTTGCATCAATTTCAACGTTGATTCGATTTAGAATGCAAAGCAACTTGATAGACTTTATCGCAACTATTACTATATACTGACTTCTGAACTCATTAGCATTGATTCTGCGCAACTTTATTTTGACAATGTCATCAATCAAGGTGATCAATAATTTATTGATTTATAATGAATTCAGGATATAAATATGTATAGTTTATACATGTATATAAGTAACTAATACTCCACATATTCAACGACTCTAACAAGCTGCTCTTCCTAAAGTAAAAGGTCAGAAAACACAATTATTAATTGTTTATTAATTATAACGCATCAGTTTATGTTGCGTTATGCAACCGCGAAAAAGATCTCAATCCAAAAAGTGTCATCTATCTATCCAAGCCCTATTATATTAGCTTAATAGCATTCAAACTGACAATTCATAGTGTACACTTTAACTTTATAGCTGAAAACACACTTTCGGCCGCGTGATGCTCCTTCTCGTGCGGAGCGTCAGAGGCACGTAGTCAACGTGTTAAGAACAACAGTTAGTAATACTGAATATTTCGTTTTTTATAATCGAATTAACACCATTTTATTTGCTGCCGAGGTTTTCCCTAGAGACTACAATATCCAGAGTCTCTAAAAAGGCGTTTTAAAACACGCATATCCTCATAATGTTACATAGGCGTCCATTGGCTACGGGAAGCGCGTACTATAAGAATGACCATAATATGCCTGTTTGCTAAATTAGTAGAATAAAAAAAGTCATGACAGTGGGCTGTTAAGGCATTTTTACCTCTTAATTTCCACTACATTTAGTTAAATACAACAAAAATGGTAACAATAGAACAATAGGTTCTTTCCCAATGCCAGAATGCTTAAGTAATTGTGCTTAGTTACCTTTAGTGCTTAAACTTATGTCAATTTATATTAAGTTAATTTGTAAAGGTAATGACACCTTGAACACAGATAATAACCTCGAGGAATTTATATTGTAACCTTCTAGAAACTAGAGTATCCTGAATGCGTAAGCTTTTATATATTTGGCCACTTTTTATAATACCGATATTGCGTTCGAATAATGTTAGGAATTTATGAATAGGACTGAATTTATTCCAAGTAGTCTTAAAAGTTCTTTTTGAGAGAGAGAGAGAGAGAGAGAGAGATATTGACTTTTGAATTGAATTGCATAACCAGCGGACAGTGGACTCTTTATCATGGTCAGATTGAAATTTTGAAAATTGCTTTGATTCAAGGCTTAGTGGGGAAAAAATATTACTCGAATAATAATTTAAATTAATGCTTTGTGACTAATTACCACTGAACATCAAGTGGGACATGTGCTTGTCCCATTTTCAAGTAACCTAACATAAAAAATATTGTTTTTATTATTCAACCTTCATCGTCCCACTGCTGAACAAAGGTCTTTTATTACCGCCAACCATCTCTTACCTTCGAGATATTCCATCATCTTCTCACCCAGCCTTCGAGTTCGTCGCGTTCATTTCCATCACTTTTTTGACCGAAAACGACCTTTTATAGTGTGATTTATAAATGGATAAAAAATAAAAATTATGTCAGCTGCATGCTTCGGAGTGTCAGAGTTTCCAACCTCGATCTTCGGAACCCAAGCCAACCTCATCTATCCATGCACCCTGCTAATTAACCGGGGCTCTGGCTGGTCCCAAAATCTGGCGGTCGGCTGATTGCAGCGTCAGGGGTGCGAGAAGAACCCTTCTTATATAGGTGTTTATGTTGAGTAATTATTAAAATTCACCTATTTAAACATTATAAAATGCATACAACTAAAATGCTTACTTTAGTACAGCATATTATACCATCATATAACAGACACATTTCATAAACACGATTATCATGTCCACCGTGATGATAAGTCACGTTACACGAACTGCAGACACGAAAACGTTTTATTCAATATATTAACGAAATGGTAAAAAATATTATAATAATGTACGAGTTCTTTGATGATCACGTTTTAATCGTTATGTTACGTAAAAACCGTTTATAATTATATGGTTATGTATTGAAAAAATATATCCAAGTTCAAGTTAAGTTCAAACCTAAATTTGTAAAATAAAAGAAAAAAAAATATTTAAGTACATTTTAAAGAATATAAATAGAAAAACACGTTAAAGAATGCAAATAAAAAAATTCAGAACTTAATACTTATTTATATTGGAAGTAAGTCGCAAAATCTATGAAATCCGTTACGAAAACGTTAATGAAAGGAATCCGTTAAAGCTTTTCTTGAAGACCTTGTAAACATAAAAGACTTGATGTATAGTATGTTACGGTATAATCTAAGATTTTTTCAAAGACACAAACTAATAAACATTTTCCTCTATTTATTCGGTCCTAATAATAATATGGAATTGTACAAAAAAAAATATCAATTAAGTAGATCTAGGAGCGTTATACAGCATAAATACTAAATAGAATGTAGGTAATAGTTTACTTACGTGCAAAAAAATCGGCACAAAATAAAATCACTATCACAAAATCCTCAAGCAGTTCGTGTCACTGGCACAAAATAAATTAAAAAAAATAATGAAACGGCTCAACGTTCTAGATTCAAATTCGAACGGCGGCGTCGGCGGTGCGCGCGCGAATGTCGCCCGGTCACGTGCGCCCGCCCACCGGCCGCCGGCACCTGTTACCTTGCCGAATTAAAATGGTAGGTGCAAGCTGTGCATAGCATGTGCGTGCATCCTACACTTGGGTAAAGTTCTTTCCCTTTTCCGGCCCCTTCTTCCTTTGTGGCTAAGTAATGAACAGGTTTGTGACTCATATATTTTTGTGGTTTATTTATGTAAAGGTTTCTTGTGACATATTTTTGAATGAAAATTAGGGCTACATTTATTTGTTGTGTTTTTAATTATTATTATTTTGTTTATATGGTATCTGTAAAAACTTAAACTTCTAATAATATAATAGAACGATGATATTCTGTGGCCTTTGTTGTAAAAGTATTCTCAAATATTTCAGCGATGATTATAGAAAACGTTCCAGCCTGAATTACTTACCTACATAAAACATCCCAATTGGTTCATTATAAACACGCAAACTTAGAGCAAGCTCAAGGACACGACCTCAATTAAATAACTTATTTTAAAATTAAATTTAGCAATGGCTGCTGGTTACTAAACATGTAAATAGTTACATGTTTAGTAACAAGCAGCCATTGCTAAATTGTATAATTATATAGTATGTGAGAGTAACTTTATAGATTTTGATTGATTTACTATTGAAGATCAAAGCTACTTACAATGATGATCGTCATACATTAATTAATTTAATTAAAGCTAAAAAGATTAACAAATAAATTAGTTCTAAGTTTATTAGTAACTCAGAACCAACATTTTTGCCAATTATTTATAAGAAAAAGAAACTAACAACAACGTGTAAGTAATTACAATTGATTTTCGCATTCCAAAGTAATTTATAACTGAAGTCTGTTTTTTAAATATAATTCCTATAACCTATCTAACCTATGTTCCTATATTATTTGTAAAAAAATGAGAAACAAAATTAAATTGTGATATAATAATTGTTACTTGTTATTCAAACCATACTTTGAGATTTTGCAACGGGCCTCGTCATACACGGACATTTCATTTTGGTCGGGTTATAACCGTCTAGCGACGGGCATTGGCAAAGCTCGGCCAGGTAAGCTCGTTATCGTCTGGAAATACTCGGAATTGCTCGATTATTACTCTACCACTGCATTCAGATACATTTGTTCTAACTTCTAGCAAACGCATTCTTTTAAAACAAAAGTCATTATTCTTTTGTTTATTACGTGAATTCTGATTCATGTTTTCTTTTATTTATTGAATAATCATAATAATAGTAAATGTAGGTAGAGCCAGTGAACTTCATTGTTTAGCTTGTTTATTTCTTTATTGTCCGACCAACAGCTAAATTAACAGTAAATATCTCAAAATAATAACGGAAAGCTAATAGGGATGATGCCTGGGTAAATAAATGATAATTCAAATTAGTCCGTCATTTACATTATAAAAAAATATTGGACACGTATTTTTTTTATTTTTAGGCATCTAGCCTATTACAGGTAATGAATCACGTATGGCCACAGATTATAATAATTATGTTTGTAACGATGACGACAGCCAATGAAAAGCCAATTTGGTTTTCGTCATCGTTCATCATTGATCAACATCATCGCTACGTTTATGTCAATGTCAATGTCCCGCATATTAACCTTATATTACAAACTGTACAGCGTAAGCATTCAAGGAGTGATTTATGTTATAACTGTTAGGTTATAAAGTAGGACCTAATATGATACCAAGAGTACAAATAAAAAAAATATATAAAAAAATAATGCTGGACTATCACACAGCATCGTGTAGCCCCAAACTAAGCTGAGCTTGTATTATGGGAACCACGTGATTGATATACTACATTCATATATTTTTTTTGTAAATACATACATATCATAAATATAAAATACCCAGACCCGAGACAAATATCTGCAGAACATTGAACAGAGCAAATATTGGTCCTGCAGCGGGAATCGAACCCGCAACCTTCTGCGTCTCAGACGGACCTTCGCCCACTGCTCCACAGAGGCCGTCATACAAATACATTATTTGATCAAAACATATGAAAAGAGTAAAAAGAACAACAACTGTTTCAATAGTGCAGCTACACCTCGTCTTGCTGTTTGTTTGTAACCTTTGTTTCTATATATAACTGTCTAAGTATCATCATATCTACTAGCTACCATACGTTCGAACTTTATATTCGACTAATGGCCGATTCCTACAATATACCTTTGCAACCAATAACGCTACGTTTTCCCTTAACATCCTTCCACTTAACGAAAACAAAGCTTCTTCGGTTACTGTATATAATAGGAATCGCCTTATGTGATCGGTCGCAATTTCGTTCGCGTGATCGCGTCTCTCCTCTCAGTCAAATAAATTAGGAACGAAGCCCATGGTACCGACCTACTGAAACGATTTTGAAAATATATTATTATGGTTCAGTAGTTTTGAGATGATTAAACCTTTACTAATTGTAATAAAAATAACAAGAATTATAGAGTAAATAATTCAAAAAATAAATTGAACATAGTAAATTGATATTTTTTTTAAAACTTTATGTTCTATTTAATACTTGTAGCTGGTAAATGTATTTTTAATGAGTTTAAGATGAATAAAGTGGTAAAATAATAGTGTGAACGATTGGTTTAAAATAGTTACAAAGACGGTTAATCGAAAAGGAAAAAAAATATCTTCATGTTGACACTCTGTAAGCTTTTAATAGTATAAAAGCTTACAGAGTGTCATCATGAACATTTTTTTTTCTTTTCGTTTTTCACTTTCAATAAATGATGCCAAACATTTTAGCTTGATTGTTAATACATTGTTAACTTCAATTACGTTAAAAGGCTGATGGGGCAAGTCATGGCGTTAATGACAGAGAGCTTTCAAATCACTCCACCAAGATTTTATCACGAGCTGGTCCTAAACAGTGTTGGTGCGATGGGTGAAATTAGTGAAAGTACTTGGTGCGAAAATTACCCGTGCTCATGGTGCAGTGGGCTCTGTAATTTCGAGTTTTTGGCACAAATTTCATTTTTGCAGTTCATTTTTGAGATAATTTGAGTCGTTATTATCGTATGGTCTGCATGATTTTGATGACGCTAAGCCATGTCTGAGGCCTTCGAGCGGCCTAAAAAGTCCGACACTAGAGCTGGCAATTCAACAAAACTCATATGAAGAAGAATAAGAACTGATTTTTGAACCATTTTGATGTAATTAATAGAATCAGCAGGGGAATCTTTAATTTTTAAAAGCAAACTGTACCTACAAGTACTCTTTGGTTTTAAATATTTCTTTTTCAAAAGTGCGCTCAAAGACTCCTTTAAAAACAGACTTGTTATCAAACAGTCTTCAAAGTCAAGATCATTTTTGACATAACCACAGCCACCTAATTACCTAAATCACACGTTCTACATAAGGCATCTTGATATGCTTACAATAAACCGGGTGAAGGCATGCGTCGCGACTCGCGACAGGAAGCCGGTGCACAAGTAGGGCTCCGTTGCCGGCAACGAAGCGCGACAGACAGTAGCTCAAAGAAAAGACAGTAATCAAGCTTAAATATTTATTTTAATAAATAAATTAATAATGGATATTATTACACTTGATCTTGTCAACTAAGCAGATTTTTTTATAGGAACCACATGACTGATATACTTTTTTATATATAGATACATATTAAACATAAAAAACACCTTAGACAAATGTCTCTAAATAATACAAACATTTATCCCGCGGCGGGAATCGAACATGCAACTTTCGGGCGCCTCTGCGGCGCCCTCTGCGCCACAGAAGGCCGTCAAGATATTCCATCAATAGAAAGATATATAGAAAGAAAACTCTTTATTGCAGAAATTAATACAAGTAAACAGGTGAACTTAATGCTAAGTAGAATTTTCTTCCAAATAACAACACAAAGGTTATCTGGAAGAAAGGTTAATAGGAGTTAATAATAAAACACTAGACATTACAAGTTTTTTGCGAGTTGCCCTTTGCCGTCAGTATGGTTTTCTTCCAACTCTATATTGCAAGAATATTTTAATCGGAAAATATTTTTTTATATATCCCCGTTGCCATTAATAGAAAGTTTATATAAAAATTAAAATTATAAAAATTACTTTCAAGAGGACATATTAACATTTAACAATAGTTTTCCAAAATCTACCTACGTCTCCACACTATATATCGAATTTTACATATTAAAATGAACAATTCTTGTACATATATAATCTGAATCTCGGAAACGGCTGCAACTATTTTCATGAAATTTAGTATGCAGGGGGTTGCGGGGGTGATAAATCGACTTAGCTGGGTTTCATTTTTAGAAAACGAAAAAAACGAGCAATTTCGGTCATTCAGGTATTACCATTGGGACTTGATCCATTGTATTTGACCTACTCTTCCCTTCTACTCTGTGGCCGATGCAACTTTGACCGTGACCAGGGTCCACTTCACTCACAACTTGATTGTGAGGGGATATCTTATATTCCATTCAAATTTTGAGAAAGTTACCGGTATTATATTTCCTTTATTGTAGTAAGCTTTCTGAGTAAAATTACAAATGTCATAGGAAATAGTTGGGTGTTACTTTAATTAGAGATCTTAAAACCTTTTGGTTTTACATTCATAAGTACCTACTTAAGAAAAAAATAGTCTATAACATTCTTCAATTCAATTCTTGCATTGAAATATCATATTAAAAAGCAAAAAAAGTAAGTATTAAAATTTTCAAAAATGGAAACTTCTAGAAACTTCTCAATCTGAATGTAAGGAAGGCAATGGTTTAAAATAATGCCTCACAACCTTCAATTTAAAAGCCAATATTCATCAAGTTAAAATTATTAAAGAAATTCCTTCTAAGAATAGGATAGTACCCACCTACTTCTTATCCTATTTATATAACAGATTCCTCGCCTACCTGAATTTGTGAATGAGATGCGCATGCACAATGATTTCATCAGAAAAGCATTCATCTTTGCACAATAGCTATCACTCCCATACTGTAAGGAATGCACCTACCTACACAATTTACCTGCTAAAGACAAATAATTGTTATTGTTTGACTGAATAAGCCCGAAATAGGCATGTCGTATCTATTGCCTAATGTATTTCATAATCTAGAGATCGTCCCTTCTTCGCAGATTGTAGTATTTATTATGCTGTAATAAATAATAACTAAGCATCTTATGACCCCAAACTAAGCAGAACTTGTATTATGGGAACCACATAAATAAATAGAATAAATAATGCTGAACTATCACACAGCATCATGTAGCCCCAAGCTAAGCAGAGCTTGTGTTATGGGAACCACATGATTGATATATTACATAATATACTTTTTTTTGTAAATACGTACATAGCATACATAGAAAACACCCAGACCCGAGACAAATATCTGCAGAACATGCAAACATTTGTCCCATGACTGATATACCTATTACATTTATTCTTGTTTTTTGTAAATACCTACAGGATACATAGAAAACAGCCAGACCCAAGACAAATATTTGAAAATCATAAACATTTGTCTCGCGTCATGAATTGAACCCGCAACCTTCTGCGGTTATGCGTCCAGGTGGGTTTTCATTCACTGCGCCATAAAGGGCGTCGAGTTATTGGTGTTATTGGCGAGGATATTGGTGTTGGTCGGTACTCAGATAGATGCTGCGATCCTAAGAATGTAATCACCTCCTCGGGCATCCACGGGAGAGAATAAAGCAGTTCATAGTTGCTAGAATGCCTTCCACGTCATTGGCTAAACCGAAGTTTGCGTTACCTGCTTTGGAGTAGTGATTGATGCCACTGCGGTTGTATAGGTACAGAATACAGAGAGGTATAGGTTACATAAAACCACAGTTTGTCCCGCACAAGTTATGTGTCCGTATTTGAATCATGCAAGCTCACTTTCAACTTGTTTCTTTTCTTGTATGCATGTACCCTTTACTACTCTACAAACTCTTCTCTATTAGGTACTAGTCACTCTACCTACTTTTCCACTCTACAAGTGTTTGTCATGTGATGTGCATCATACAGGATTTCAATTTATGAGCGGGTTAACCGACCGACGACCGAAGACCTATAAACAGTGACCAATACGATTTTCAAGAAACGATATCATCACTAACGAAAATATCATTAACGGGATCGTAGCGTAGGGTAGTTTCTCGCACCGCCGACGCTACTGCTCGTCTATAGCCATGATGTGTTGTTGCTGTGCCGGTATGGCTTTGCTATGTCACAATCACAGAACCTAGTTTGTTAGTTATCAGGGTGTGCCGCGGACAGGTGAGGTTGGCTCGGCTCGGATTCTGAAGATGGAGGTTAGAAACCGTCATTTGAGTTGAATAAAATTCATTTTGTTAAAAGCAAAACAAAAATAAGCAGATTCAAAACAAAAAATCTCACCTAACCTTCTGGGGCCTGCATCCAAAGAGCTCACTGTAAACCTTCAACTTTGCAAAAAGTTTCCAACACACAATAACTAACACATATTCTATGGTTTGGGAACAAAACCATGACGTCAGGTTCTCAGCCGGGCGATGACACCGATCCTGTTAACCCTGAACTGATTCTAAGAAGGCTTGCCTTGAGATGAACAGCTTAGAAAATGTTGATTCATTTAAGCTTTGTTGAGATCCTTCAGTGATTTGGTAATCAGTTGATTAATCAAAGTTGTTACTCGACTAAAGTCAATTTGTTTAGTCAACACAAGTATGATCATGAATCATGGAAGTTACTTTAAAAAGAAGGATAACGGATCTTTTTAGTCTGATCATGTCCTACTATTGTCTTAGGGTTAGAGATGATATGTCCTTAATGTTATACGTCTATTTATTTCGATTGTATACAATATTTCCGGTTGATAAAACCTATTATTCTATGAAGGTAAGTACACTACAATTTATCGCATAAAATACCTTATTTTTGAAGTACCTATGCAAAAAACAAACGGTTGAGCTATTATATCCTAATGATGACTCATCCAACGGATTTTAAGGCTCCAACGGTTGGATTCCGTTTGGATTCGAAGTTTTTTGGATCATTGTTCAACATATTTCAAGTATAGGAGTGGAGTTTAAGAGTGGAAAAAATAAAATAAAAAGATGAGGAGGCTCTGAAAACAAATCTCGATTCTCTCTGGAATTCGTCTCTTTAACCAGGTAGGTCTTTATACTGTGCTATAACGGAGCTGTTTATGGTCCCTATTCCCAATACCAAGGAGTTTTTAAAAGAAAAAGAATAAAAATAATGCCTTCAACACTACAGTAGGTAGTGTTGAAGGTACATCTAAAGCATTACGCTGTTCATACTTCAACAGCATCTTTTTGGCAAATAGGGTATTATTAGCAACTGGTTTTGCAAAACTGAAGGCATTTTGCGTTACATTTACGCCTGAGGCTAAACACTCGTGAGAGAGGTAACATCTTTGTGGAGTGCAAAGTTGTTTTGAAAGGTCTCTAACTTTAGTGTGTTTCCATTTAACCATTTATTAATTTACAAAAGATACACGGATAAATAAAATAATAGCAGCTGATATTCTTAAAAACTAGTATTCCCATATTGTACTTTATTAATATCACATCTAATTTAATCCCTTTTGACCTGGCAATTGAAGTAGAGGCATGTCGTGTTTCTTTACTATGTCCTCATAAAATAGTTGTATCTATCACAAACACACAGAAGAGTTTGTTTGATACTTATTGTTATTACGGGTGACCACATCAAGCACGTTTACTTAAATGTGCATCATAATGGTACACATATACTGCGCCAACAAGACAATGGCATTTTTTGTTCGCACTTTTATCAAACAAAATAACAATTAAAGTGCTTTATTTCTTTACAGGTTTGTATACAAGAAAATCTGATTGATGTCAGAAAGGTCTGTTGTCAGATAGTGGCAACTGGATACCGACGTAACGACGGTTGTCAATATTATTAAATTTTATTTTCTAGTGTTTTTCTAATGTATGTTGTTTAATATTCATGGTATTTTAACCGATAAATGTTAGTTAAAAGACACAAGTATTAGTGAAATGGAATAAAAGAAGATTGAACGGGAATTCTCTGATGAAGAAAATTGTGCGCCGATCGTTTTTTGTTATAGTCGCTATGACTATAGCAGATAACAGGACCTGACCGAAGACTGGACGACTGGACTTATAAACCGTACTACGTTGCCTCATATTATTATGAACAATTATTATACTTGATACTGGCGAAATTGTGGATAACTATCCCAGAAGCCATTTAATAAAGAAGTGAAGTGAAGTGACGTAAACAAGTGTCACTCCCAGATTTTGTTTGATTATTTCATTTGCCTAAGGGCACACGATACACGAGCGGTATACCGCTAATGGTAAAGCAACTGCAGCCGTCGACGCGACGTTGACGAATTCCGAGGTTTCGACGGCTGCAGTTGCTCTGCCGTTCGCGGCATGCAGCTCGTGTATAAGAGTCCTAAGTGGCGCAAAGTTAAAATTATCGTGTGTATCAGTTTAACATGTTTATGTGCATTTTTGGTATGAATCATATTTACATTGATTTAAATTCAAATACTTTGAAAGAGTTCATATGACTTATCATATGAACTCTTTCAAAGTATTTGATTTAGGTACTTACAATACTTTTAAGCCTAGAAATAGATATGTTGATATAAATTTAAGAACAAAATTTTATAATGAATGGACTAAAATATTATTTAATCCTTAAAAAAGTATACATTATTACTCGTAATATCGTTTAACTATGGAAACAACCACTAATCATCGCGTCAAACAAAATAATGCTGTTCTCACGAAAATCATCTGCCATTGGGTCTTTTTAACCCAATGACTGAGTCATTTGTTTCAATGACTCATTTGGAAATACAAGTATAATTATAGGGTTTTAGATGCTTCAAGTTCATTAACTTCTTTAGGAAGTGTGTTTTTGTGAAATAAGCACCCATGCGATTAAGAAATTTGATTTAGGTACATATAACGAAATTAAAAATTTATTATTTCAGACATTTCTTTCCATATTAAGCCCAAACTACTGTTAAGGGCTAATTAAGGAAACCTACTGGAGCCTACATGTATGTAAGGGATTCAAAAAGCCGAAAAATAAAAATATCTATTAATGTTTCGAACCTAAATTTTTCAGTCATCAGTTACTATTGGGTCCTTACATAAAGAAATTGGCGTTTTGTAAGTAGAATTTCAAGAAAATGGATTTCTAAATATATTCATTTTTTTTCTGGAACTACAAATCCTATTCCGCTAAAATTTTGTGTGCATAATTGGTCAACCGTTGTGAAAAGTATGCGTAGCCATATTGAAAAAGAAAACTAACGCATAAAAAATACAACAAATTTAATCATTGAAAGCGACAACACATGAAATAAGTAACTGTTTTTAAGTTTTATTGTTTGGAATGAATTTCCCCAGAAATGGTATTTTTTGAATTTTCATTGTTTGCATTAATGTTACGTTCAGAATATAAATTTAGTATATGACTGCTGAATTAAAAAATATATTAACAAAATAAAAAAAGAGTGAAAAAACGCAATTTCATATGTTAATATGTAAATTAAAAATAGAATGCGTAGTTTCATTCATTTTTTGAATATAAATCGATGAAAAAACTGATTGTAATAACTGCTAATTTAAAAATAAGCTTGTAACTTGGCTAGCATAGGTTAAGTCGGTCAACTAAACCACACTATTTCACGCGCAATTCAAATCACTACAAGGTTTTAGTGGAAAACAAATAGAAAATTACATTAGTAGGTGCATAGTATGAGAAGGCAATATTAAAATATGCAGAGATCACACCAATTTAGTTTCTCTGAGTTTCTGTACATTTATAAAACCAATACAAGTACTCAGTTATGTGTAAGTAAATATATTAACACGTGAGCAAAGATTGAAAGTGAAGGGCATAGAGCTGCATGACATTATTATTTACTCGGTTACGTATACAAATCAATACAGCAGTTTTGGTAAAAGTCCTAATTTAGAAATCGTTCATTAATAAAATGATTTTATTTCATTCACCTTCTTTTGTTTATTGAACGAAATTGGCCTTTTGTGACGTTATGTTATTCTCCTGAAGTACAAATGATTACTAAAATTACCCCTAGTTTATGGAGTGGTAAACCTTTTGCAACTGTGTTAAAACTTAATTATATTCAAAATTTAAATTCAAATTCATCATACTTTATAAGTAGGAATTATGTTGAATACTTTTGATACGTATTTTTTTGAATAAACACTAAATTTTTAAAGCACTTAGACTGAGAAGGTTTGGTAAGAAACTCTGCTTGGCTTATATATTTTTAACTTCTTTGTATCAATAATTATTTTTCTACTTTAATATTATATAGAGGAAAGATTTGAATGTTTGTTTGCATTGAATAGGCTTCGAAACTACTGGACTGATTTAAAAAAATCATTCACCGTTGAGACGCTACACTATCTTCGAGTCACATATTATATTTTCAAAAAAATTAGGTATCCTTACTAAAACTTAAATAATGTAACCGGAGGTGTAAAAATTTTACCTAAAAAATTCGTGTACCTAAAAAATACAACTCGTGCGCTGTGAAAACTATTGATGATAGAACAAAATAATGTACTGCAACTTTGCAGAATACATCATTATCTACAAAAAATGCCGCAATATCATATGTTTAGCTTTTAGAGTTATGTCAGAATAGGTGTTCATTTATTAAAAAAAAAAAATTGAATGCCGGCGCTACAAAAGGCTTTTTATTTGTTCCTTGGTAATAATCCTTATCAAATAAATTACTTTATATTCAAAACTGCTTCAATAACGTTCTATAACTTTTTGAATTATTCAATTCGGAAATTCCATTCGAAATATATAACGAGTTTAAAAATGTAAGTATTAGAAAGTCACGTGGTCGCCGCTTACCCCGATCGACTCTCTAGGCAGCACCATAATATGCGATATAGGCTAGGCGTCACTGGGGTACGGAAGGGGAGTCAATAACTAGAAATAAAGTGCCGCGCGGCTCAAAAAAATAACAAAAAAATCATTTAAAAAACCTAACCTAACTTTATAATATTATAAATATTTGCATGTCTAAGCTACTGGCAGAACATTGTCTAGGACAACACACTAATTACCTTCCTATGATGTTACCGATGTTTGCAAATAAATAATCTGCTTTTTGATTAAAATAATAATATCCAAACTTTATATATTTTTTTAACCCAACGCAAAAATAAAGTCTTTGTGTGTGGGTGAGTGTGTGTTAAAATTTATAATATTTGATTTTTTTGTTAAATACCCGTTCCGAGAAGTTTTTAGTGACTCTGAGTTAGTTTCATTCTTAGCTTTTTTGTCATCTAATTATGACAAAAAAGTCTAATTAAAATAATTAGAAATTTTATAATAAGCTTTATTAATTATAGAGACATCTGCATAATACCAAAATATTTTATTTTATGCCTGTCCATCTGGCCATCTTGCAGCCTTTTTTATATGTAACTCTTTTAATTAATTGTTGTTATTATTATTATTACTACATCCTGTGTATTGATAAAATCTACCTTATATTTTTTAACTTAACTTTATTTAACCCTAATAAACAAACAAGCGTGATGGCGCTATTGGCCTCTTATCTAAATAAAATAATTATAATATAAAATATAAAAATCGGCCTTTGCGCGTTGATGTCTTTTGTATCAAAAAAACATCTAAAAAGATTATTTATTTGTACTTCTTTAGTTTTTAATATCAGAATCTTTCAACTATTTCTCAATATTTCTTATTTTTATATAGTCTGTCATATTTGCAAACCCTTAAACAAATAATATTTCGAAATAATTACTATGTAACACGGCAAAGTAGAAACAAGTTTGTCATTTCTACCCATCGAGATAGTTCTCTATAGAGACACAGTCTTCACGTGAAAACTCTTATAAATCATGTAAAAACGTATCGTTGACATACTTATACATCAAATAAATAGTTCCCAATGCTACATTTGCTCGAATTTATACATATAGACTTTATATCGCTTGAATAGTGTTCAATGTCAGAGCAATAGGCAGTGTGCGCTGAGTTTCGGTACGGATATTTTTTTTCAAGTTGATGATTTATTAGCTCTAGAGTATACTATCTCGATGTTTTTACCTAATGTTATTTTCGATTTGACATTTATGCCATGTCAAGGTGAACCGATCCTCGATCCGTTAAACCGGTCGGCTTTATGGTTCGTCACATCGTTTTTTGGTGCGAATAAAATATTAATGAGTATTGAATCACGAATATATTATGTTAATAATATAAGAGCAAATAAAATCAAAATTAATCTTAAAAACAAGTCAAAAAATTCCGAATATAATCGAAAAGGACCATAAAAGAGTGCGTTGAAGTCTTTTGTGAGATTAAGGGAATCATGATTTCATATAAAATCGTTGTATTATTTTATTATATTATTATATTAGCCATCTATGTCCTACTGTCGAGCTAAGGTTTTGGCTATGCGGTAGAACGAAGCGGGATGAACTGGATAAATCTACATTATTATTATAGAGAGGAAAAATTTGTATTTTTGTGTGTTTGTATGTTTGTAATGAATAAACTCAAAAACTACTGTGCCGATTTCAAAAATTCTTTCACCATTGGAAAGCTACATTCACCTTGGGTAATATAGGCTATATTTATTGTTAGAAAAGATTAGGGATCCTTACTAAAACTTAAGTAACGTAACCCAAGGTGTAAAAAAGTGCCGAAGCCGGGACGGGCCGCTAGTTTCTAATAAAAGAAATGTATAAAAAAATCCAAATCCAAATAAATTTTTTAGTTATCTAAAATAGAAATATAGATTTTAAATAATTGTTCGCTAAAACAGGTACGTTTCTGTAACATCCCATCGACATGTGATCCTAAGTGCTTTCACCCCTGTCGCACAAAAATGGCAGGTGAGCCAAGCTTGCCTGTTTTATGTCCGTCTTGCCCTTGATACATGAACTCGTGAGTCTTATGTTTTGTTCGCCACGTTTATTTGAATTGGGCATTAGATTACTTCAATGGCGCCTGACGAAATGTAATCATATTTTATGTGGTGATCACTGTATCTATTGATCATGGATACACAGATACAAGGCAGAATTGACTGGCCATGAAAATCAGTTTCCTAGTAGACAAGGTTGGGTGTATAGGCATAGCTAACTGGGTGCCTAGTGTGAGTTTTTTTACCAGCTCGATCGCGTTTGCATTTACGCAAATTAATATGGAATCGAGGTAGCGCCATCTAGTGAAAAATGCGTGGGATTGACTCCTTTCCATACAAATTTCCGTAAACGCAAACGCGATCGAGCTGGTAAAAAAACTTGCACTACGCACTCTGATAGTTATGTAAGTAAGCTCTTTGAATACGGACAAAATTTCGGGAAGGAAATGTAACTAAATGGGTAAAATTTTGGATGTAGGTTAATGGCTTCTGTGGGACAGTGGGCGAAAGCCCGTCTGTGACGCAGAAGGTTGCGGGTTCAATTCCCACCGCGAGAATATGTATGTTCTTTGTCTTGGGTCTGGGTGTTGCTTACACAAGCGCTGCTTACTTTAAATAAAAGATAATTTTATTAGGGAAACCCATAATAATTCTCTTCAGTTTTAATACTGTATTTTTTCAAGGACAAACCGGTTTATATATGGTTTTAGTTAACCAATATTTCTATAGAACCAAATATCACATATTATATCCAAATAGAAAGAAGAAAGAATCGACTCATAACATGTCAGCTAGAATCCCTTGAAACACGTAGAAAAGTACAGGAATTAAATGTCTTTTTAAAATAATTCATTCCCTTCTTGATTCACCTACACTGATTTCTTTAATAAACATTAATATCAAACCAAGATCTCGTGACCCCTTCACAAACACCTTCGCCCTTCAAGTCTAAACGAACAACACATCCTATTATAATCCTCTAGTAAGAATGTACCGTCTTTACAACGAGTTATTGATTGACAATAGCGATTCAGTCGATATTTTTGATAACAGATTGTCTAGGCTTAAGAAATGCATTTTTAATTGCATTTTGAATTCTGTTCACTTCTGAGTGAGAGCAGCCAAAATGTATTGTCAGTAAATTACCGTTTTTGTGTTAAATTCTTTCATTTCTTCACTGCTTGTTATAATAGTTGTAATCATCATCTGTGTACACATGTTTAGGAATATTATGTAGCTCTAATAATCTTAATGATTAAGTATTGATTTTTATCTGATTATATTCTGTTTTGTGTACCATATATCAATAAAAATTCAATAAATAAATATTAAATATATTTCCCAATCTCAGACGTTTTTACCAATGTGGTTTTTACTGAATCGAGGCTTTATTTCGTCTGATGGTGGCTGAAACCCGAAGCAAGGATCGTGACTCAGTCCCGTCTGACGGGTTTCTGTACGGTATGCTATCGCTTCCACTGTATGATGGCAGTAGGAATTACAAATTGCAGAACATTTTCCGTGCTTTGAATTCACGCAACAACAACTAAATACCCTCGAGAGCAATGAATCCGGGTCACTCAAAGAATCCAAAAAATCTCGGAAAGTAAGAATGCTAGGTTAATGCAATAAATTGTATTTAATAGACAATTTAATACTCCTTAAATGAAAGTATTAAAACTTCTTAGTTATTGTAAAGTTATATCATAAAAAAATCAAATTTGAAAAGGGAACACTGTCGAAGATGGAACTACGAAATTACAGGATTTGTTTTTGCTTTTGTTTGTAATCTGTCATTTATGTTGGTACATAAACCAGGTTGATAGTGCTCAATATTCATTATTCAAGCTGAAATCATGTCGCTTACACTTGAAGAATGCACCAGAATACTTACATTGGTGGAAACCGGCCGGAGTCAGCGCGATACAGCCAGGACTGTCGGTGTGTCGCTGTCAACAGTACAAGGAGTTCTCCGACGTTACGAAGAAACTGGTTCTAACCTACGCAGACCAGGAACGGGCAGAACTAGGTGTACCACAGCACGAGAAGACCGATACTTGGTGAACACCATGCTTCGAAATCGCTTTCTCACAGGAACTGAACTCACAAATCAGTTTCGACGCCTCGGAGGAAGTAACCCAAGTGCATGGACAGTAAGACGTCGGCTTGCTGAATCTAACTTAAAACCCCTTAGACCTGCAAACGGCCCTAAACTGGAGCGTGGCCATCGTATTTCAAGACTAAGATATGCCCAGAACCACGTAAATTGGAGTATTGAAGATTGGTCGAAAGTTATGTTCTCCGACGAATCAAAATTTATGCTCTACAAGCACGAGGGAAGACACAGAGTGTATAGAAGACCAGGGGAAAGATTCAAGCAAGCATGCATCGAAGAAAAAGTAGCCTACGGTGGTGGGTCTGTACTTGTGTGGGCCGGAATTTCCTCTGAAAGTCGCACAGAGCTGGTGATCATAGAAAACGGCTCTTTAACTAGCGTAAGATATGTGGAAGAAATCCTCAACGAACACGTTGGTCCATTTATGGTCAATTTGGGTGAGGATGCTATATTTATGCATGACAATGCCCGACCTCATACAGGTAGGATTGTGAATGACTACCTTCAAGAGATGAACATTACTTGTATGGAGTGGCCAGCGCGCAGCCCGGATATCAACCCGATCGAGCATGCTTGGGACGAGCTAGGGAGATGCGTAAAACAACGAAACCCTCCCCCAATCACGCTTCCTGAGCTCAAAATTGCTCTCACAGAGGAATGGGAGAATATTCCCCAAAATCGTATAAGGAACTTGGTGTACAGCATGCCAAACCGCGTAAACGCAGTAATGGAAGCACGAGGAGGTAATACGAAGTATTGAAATTCAAGAAAATCGTCATAAAGTTCAAAAATTTCATGTTTCCTATTTTTGTTTTAAGGAGAGATCAGCAGTTTTTTTTCTTTATGTAATTTTGTGTAAATAAAATGTATGGTGACTCATATTTTTTTAACTTTCATTTAAGGAGTATTAAATTGTCTATTAAATACAATTTATTGCATTAACCTAGCATTCTTACTTTCCGAGATTTTTTGGATTCTTTGAGTGACCCGGATTCATTGCTCTCGAGTGTATATTACACAAAAAACATCTATTTATCTGACTACTCATTTACTTACAAAAAAACTCTGAGTTAGTTCCGGTAGCCATCTATGGTGTTCATCAGTTCCACTTCACCAAATGGTGCATTCCGTGAGCAAATGCACTAATAGGTACTCCAAGTTTCTCCAGGGTTCTAAGAGGATTAGATCTTAATCTGATGAAAAAGCGACCACTTGTGAAATATAAGCCTTGAAAAGAATCATTCGGCTTTTCAATCAGCTCTATCCGTTAATACTAGAGGAAAAAATGCATATTTCACGTTTAGTTTTTTCTTAATCGTCTTCGATTAATCGTCTGATGCCAGCCACCCACGATCAAGTTCACCGTCAAGTGTGCGGTGGACTTGATGCGGCGAACAGTAAACTTGACGGTGTATGGCTATGGGTGTGCATGACAAGTCAACTTGAAGCGAAAATAGAATTTCGTTCTGCCGACTAGATCAAGTTTGCAGCGTCATCTAAACTTGAAGATGTGTGTGATCGTTCAAGTATGCATGACGTTAGTTGTCATCGTGCGCGACTCACGCACGCACGTGTTCGAATGGCAGCCATCAAGCAAACTTGCCGGTAAACTTGATCGTGTGTGTTCTATATGGACGAACTGCATACTGGACTCCGCATCAAGTCCGCTGCAAACTTGACGGTGAACTTGATCGTGGGTGGCTGGCATGATGTTTAGTTTTTCTTCTTTCTCAACGTAAAGCATTGAAAAAATCCTAGATAATGTAATACATAATTTACTAATTACCAAACCAAAACCATTAAAGAAAAATGCTATGACGTTAGAAATAACTAAGTGGTTCCGAATCGATATTCATCATTTCAATGCTTTTGTCGGTTTCGTTATCGATAAATTATTAATGTGTAATTACTCTGTTATTTGTTGCTAATATACCTACATTACCTCGATTATTATGAGCGTACGAGCTCTCCCCGCGGCTTTGCTCACATTAAAAATTAGTGTCTGGGTACAGGCATGATTCCAATACCCAGAATGATGATGATAGTTGACTTTGCTTTGATAGAACCGGTAAGATATGATTAAAATGACTGCTCGTCACCGATGTATGCTTTAAACTGATTTATTATGAAATCAAACGTTGATATGCATAATTTGCTAGTTCTTGTAAAGGCTAAATGTGCGGAAGTGGCCCGTATACCATATTTCTATCCCTATGGTTTTTTTTTGGGAAACGTACTTTTGTTAGGATGAAAGAGTAAGTCCTTTTCTGTAAATCTGTGTCTGCATTTCGCATTCAGGCTAAAAAACATAAAGGTGGTAATCCCAATATTATATTATAATGCGAAATTATAGTGTTTCATAGCTTAACTACTCAACTAATCTTCATTAAATTTTGCACGTTATCAGGGGTACAGAAAAGAACATAAGGTGCCTTTCATTTAGAAAAAAAGATCTGTTCTCGAGGGAGGAAACGATGCGAGTGAAGCAGCGGGCCAAAGCTATTAGTAGATATGTAATACTAATGGAATATGTTAGGTATGTGACTGTGTCCAATACCTTTAGTTATCTCAATCTCTTTCAGTCATGAGCAGACATGGCAAAATGAAACAAAGGTTAACTTTGACTGCTGGCCTCACACATGACACTACGCGCTATGAGCTAGTCCTGGACCTCCTACACAGTTGTGTTTTCGGCGCTAATAAAATAAATATTGATCTAACTCTTGAAAATATAAACTAAATATACTCGTTTAGGATTCAAAATATGACTTCTTTATAAGCGTAACTTATTAAAATAGTAGATTTATAATAAGATTTCTTTGTTATTTAAAATATTCATTATCAAAGACTCAGGTATATCTTATTATTTTGTTGAAAGACTTTCTCTGTATATTGAATAAAACACAACATCTGTAAGCTTCCATCATAGTTTAAATAAATAAATGAATATAAATATGTAATATACTTATAATATTCATTATTCATCATGTTATGAAAGTCCATAGGTTGTGATGTCAAATGTCTGGGACCCCTTCAAGTTCTGAACAAGTCAAGGACCTATTTACTAAAGGTGGACCTACGAGTATAGATGGGAAGTATGCAGGATTGTGGTGGATGGCACAAGTTGAGGTAGGACATGATACTCAGCAGTGGATTGATAGATAACACTGTTACTGTTAGCCTAAATCATCCCATTGTAGAGCAAAGGCCTCCCCCCATTTTTTCCATCCACTTCGATCCTGCGCTAAAGTTTCCCAGTCTTTTTGGAAGAAGTCTATTTCATCACGCCATCTTCTACGTGGTCTGCCGCGACGCTGTCTCGCTGTATCCGGGATCCACTGAGTGGTAATTTTTGCCCACAGCTCATCCGCCATGCGGCAGATAGATAACACTAACACTCATAAAACTTTATTGACATTCATACAAGGTAAAGTAAAAGTAACTTAATCTAAGCAATATGTAGGTACTTTAGGATCTCTTCCAGGCAAATGTAGTACGCATATAATATGCATAGTAGCAGTGGGGGAAATCTGGCTATACTTTACAATATTTGGTCTATACAGAAGTTTGCTAGTGATGACTATTTTTTTTGTAAAAATATTACAAAATTGTAAAGTAATAAACAAAAACTTCCCAGTGATTTAGACTCCTATCTCTCTGATCTCTAATGTAAATAGCGTGACTTGGATCCGTTTGAGAACAGTTTTCAAATGAAGCTTTCGTGATGATAACTAAGATCTGATTTTCTGATTTTGATTAAGCAATACTTCGGTCACTACTTGGATGGGTGATCGTTTAGTGGCATTTAGCGTTTCCGTTCGGAAGGAACATTAAGATGTTGGTCTCGACTTCAGTCGTTAAATTTCGGAGATCTCGGGGCGTCGAGCGGCCTAAAAACTCCGATACCAGTTGGCCACTGCTCATACGAAGAAGAAGAAAATATAATAAGCCACTTCAATTGAGCTTGAATGTGACAGTTACCCATTTGAATTAAGAGCTTGAATTTGACAGTTAATAATTTGAATTTAGAGCGAACATGACAGTGACTTTAAAAACCTGCATCATGAAACCTATCGTCGTAACTATTATTAAAAATGAGAGTTTCATTTTTAAGCTATTGCATAGCTTCTATCGAGGGCCTTGAGCGCGGGGACCGAATCCAGAAATTCCGTAACGAAAAAAAACCTTACGCCCCCCACTCCGACGGGCACGGAGGTGTGGCTTGAAGGCCGTGCATTGTCTAACGTCGTTTCTTTTCGGCAGTCTTCGACACGGTGTTTGTGTGCGTGCAACTAGACTTATTTTTATTTAATAAAAGAAAAAAAATGGTTTTCTTATCGGTCACCACACTCAAAAAGTGTAACTTGAATTAATATCAAAGAAAAAGAAATTCTGCATAAATAAAATAAATAAATAATTATAATTGCATAAGTTGATACAAAATGCTATACAATAGCTTTACCGCGGCAGTCCCCGAGTGCCACAGTTCTATTTTTTCATCGTAAATAACGGTTGTATCATTTTATTTTATTTTCTAGTGTTTTGATCTTAATTGTTTATAATAATGACATTTAAATCAATCTACCTTAGTAATAAAACAAAAGTATAGTGAAATGAAATAAAAGTGAATTTAGGCAGGAATTCTCTGATGAAGACAATGGTTCGCGCATGCGTTTTGTTATAGTTACCATTGCTGTAGCAGAACAGGACATGACTGAAGGCAGGACGACTGGACTTATAAACCGTACTATGTTGCCTCTTATTATCATGAACAATTACCGGCTGCCCGTACCCGTACCGTACCGGCTTCGCGTGGTTGGACTTTTTTTACACCTTGGGTTAAGTAACTTAAGTTTAAGTATGGATCCCTAATATTTTCTTTCGATAAATGCCTATGTTACTCGGGGTGAATGTAGCTTTGCAATGGTGAAAGAATTTTTGAAATCGGTACAGTAGTTTTTGAGTTTTTTCATTGCAAACATACACACGAACACACAAAAAAATACAATTTTTCCCCTCCTTTGTAAAAAAGTGTAGATGTAGACGTAGATGTACGTTTAAAAGTCTTCTTCTTCTTCTTTTTCGTATGAGCTAGTGACCAACTCTGGTGTCGGAGTTTTTAGGTCGCCCGAAGGCATCCGACATGGCATAACGACTGAAAAGCCGAGACCAACATCTTAACGTGCCTTCCGAAGCATGTAAAAGTGAATTTGTTTGTTTATTTGTTTAACCGAGGATCATGAAATTTCGTATTACCTATGCGAAATTGTTACGTTGTCAGAGGTACAGAAAAAATCAAAGAGTAGGTACCTTTTATTCAGAAAATAGGAGGTACACTGTTCCCGGGGTATTGAAAAATAACTATTATTATTTAACGCAAGAAAAGCCGAGCGGGGAGGTGGGGCAAAAGATAGTAATTATAAGCCTTTCTGTAAAACAAATATTGGTTTCAGGTCACTAAAATGAGTTTTTTAACTTTCACATATATAACGATTTCATATACCCAAAATATTATGCTCGATACGTAACTTGGTTCTTTTTATGGGTGATGGTGTCGCTTGACTCTATAATATACAATTTATCCTTTTATGATACTATAAAAATTATTATTTAAGAATTTGAGAAGTGCATTTTTCATTAAAATTAGTTGTAAAAGATTGCATCATTCGTGCGGAGAAATTTGCCGAGTTGTGCAAGAGAGAGTGCAGATGGACATGAAACGACCAAATCGCAATTTAGTTGACTTTTACTGAAGATGCTTGCCTTTACAATATTATTGAAAGTGAAATGTGAACTGCCTGTGTGAGTAGGTACCTACCTACCTAAAACAACAACAAAAACAACCATACCAGCCTATTCTGTTTCAAATAAAAATCTATTCAATTATAAAGGAGAATGCCGTCTGATGTATGGCGCTCGGAACCAAGACTAAAGTGATTGCGTCAAAAAAATCTCCAATAAGTTTTTAGTCGATTCTACTGTCAAAATAATTAAAAATGAGGGTTATTGCCATAGTAACACTTTACATCAATGTTTGTTGCCATAGTAACGTATATATCATTGGTTGTTGCAGTCTAATGGCGGCGCGGCGTGCGGCGGAAACCAAATCAACGAATTTTTTTTTTACTTGATTATTAATCCCATCGGTGTGTAAAACTAAAGAAAATGTTAGTGTCATTTATAAAATATAATAAATTTTATGGGATAATTCGATTTTGACGCAATTGGTACGGGTTCTCGGCATTCTCCTTTATAACAGAACCGTTGTGTCAGCCAAAGAGATAACATGACTTGTCCCCCAATCGTGATAGCTGCAATCCTCAACCCGCATGCACAGCGTGGAGATTATGGTCATATATACCCCTCTATCAGGGAAGGCTTTATTATAGGGAGGTCCAGCAGTGAACTGATATAGGCTCGCGTGGTCTGGTGTGGTCCCTTGCGTTGTCAGTCAGCGAGTCACATATTCAGTCAGCTTCATTAAAGTTTAATGTATTTAGATATTCGTGTTAGTATTTTCTTCGCCTACTTGTTTTGATGGTCTTGCGCCTACACAACAATCATTGCAAGTACGTTTTGTTGCGCTTGATATTAATCAGGCCTTTTCAGTACAGTTTAGACACTCCAAAACTTGAAAAATTGAGAAATATAATTTATAAGCACCAGTTTTTCATTGCAAAAGATGGTAATATAGCTAATGGTTATTTCTAATGATTAATAATTGTCAGATAAGCCAATAAATAGCAACCGTTGAATAAATTCGAAAAAATCTATGCTTTCTATTTTCTAACCTATTTAACGTAGAGTGGGTAACTAACAAATGCATAGTCTTATTGCACTCAAAGGGTTTAACGGCTCCTTCCCAATACATCCCAAAAAGATTCCTACTCACATCCGGTAGCATTTATTCAATAAAAAAAATTATTTCTACTCACATAAGCGAAATGTTTTAGTACAGTCAACATAAGCAAGACGTTCTCGGTTTTATTTATGAGGACGATGTTCAATCTTTAAGTTGCGAGCATTGTATGACCAAATAAAAGCAGACAAACCTCTACTTTTTATTTTCGATAACTTCTTAAATATTTTTAGAAGTTATCGAAATTCGTACCTTACCTAACTACCTACCTACTTAGGCCTTTAAACTATCAGAAGATTCTCGTGCTGACTCTACCTCAACTTATGCATGGATGTGACTGGGAACTAATGTACGAACAAAAATATTTTTAAAACTTGATAGTAGCTCGTGGATGTGGATGGGAAATAATGTATGAAAGTTTACTTTTCCAAGAACTTTGGAGACAGAAGAGTTTTGGATGTAGTTGGAAGTAGCCGGTTTAACTAATCTATACATCAATGAACAAATGAATAAAAAAACATAAAAAAATATTTATTTCCGTCATAAAATCGAACAAATTTTTGCCTAATTTCTACTTGTGCTGCGCTCCTCGGTACCGGTGGTCGAGGCTGCCGTACGAGGGTCTGTACTTGGGCGTGCGTTGGCTCCAGGGGCTGCGGCGGTTCTTGAACGAAGAGCACGCGATCAGAGAGTTCATCGCCGGGGGCCGGGACTGTTCCACTGTGATGCCGCATTTACGACTGGAACAAAAGGATTCATTTTTAGGGTTCCGAACCCAAAGGGTAAAAACGGGACCCCATAGCTAAGAATCCACTGTCTGTCTGCGGGTAGTGAGCGACATAACAGCTCCGGTACCATTCATGGACAAATGGTAGTACGTCCTTAGCGCACGAGTAACTCACCTGAGTACCGGGGTGCATTTTGCATCTCGGCAGCAAGACCTACTGTTCGCAGGTCCTGGTATTTGTCAGTTTAATCGTCTGCTTCATATTGGTTGGTAAGGGGACGTTAAGCATTTCGTAGATTTGATTGGGTACTGTCTGTCTATCTGTCTATCTGTTTGTCTGTCTGAGTGTCTGTCTGTCACCAGGCCGTATCTCATGAACCGTGATAGCTAGATAGTAGTAATTTTCACAGACAACGTATTTCTGTTGCCCGCTTTAATAAAAAAATACTAAAAACAGAATAAAATAAATATTAAAGTGTGGCTCCCATACAACTGTATGGAACCCCTCTTGCGCAGGTCCTACTCGCACTTGGCCGGTTTTTTAATGATATCTGATGATGTAGCACATGGCCCACCTGATGATAAGTGGTAACCATTACATAAAACTAAGTATTGCTTCGTTGGTTGAAACGTGCCCTACTATGCAACACCCTGCGTCATCAACTTGAGGCACGAATGTGTTAAGCCTCATGTGCCTTTAATTTCACAGGCACTCACACCCTTTAAACCGAAAACAGCAATGCTGCTCCACGGCAGTAATAGGCACGGTGGTAGTACTATGAGATACGATGTGATCATATTAAAATAAATATGAAACTTTCTGGCCAAATAAAGAAAGTCCGTGAAGCCTTTCTTTAGAGGCTAACTTTTCAAGTAGCCTCGAAGACATAAAAGTAATAAAAAAATTGCTCTGTTAATTAAACGCTATAACACACATGTAACACCACTCCTTAGCATAGTTTTCAGCCGCGGCTAGATATTCACGATATTGAAAGTTATACCTCTTGACTCTCGGTGCAGGGAACTTATCTCCTATCAGCACACTCTCGTCCAGGGTCCCGTCGATCTGGAGCAGGTCTCCGGCAGACACAGACACGTCCATCTTGTATGAACGGTCGCAGATCCACAAGAATAAGAGGACTACAAAAGCCTGAAAAAAACAGTACAATATTCATCAACGGCCCAAAAATTATACGCACAGGATGAAAAGTATTGAGCTAGCACGTTGGCTGCTGGCTTCGCACATGACGCTCCGCGCCATGCATGGAGGAGGAGGAAGTGCAGAATCACATTTGTGTTTTCAGCACTCAAAGTGCTATACATTAAATGAAATAAGAAATGCTCCTACACAAGTGCTGCTAGCAAAGCCCGGCGGGCCTTTACATACACACATACCAACCAGCCTATATCAGTCATTAGCGTTTTGGAAAATAATAGACATGTTTGTGATGCAGGGAGACCCACAATCAGGAAAAATACGTCTTCTCTATCGTAGAGTAAACGTAACAACAACATGCTATGGGGGCAGGTCAAAATACATCACCAGGAAGTTGATTTCCCGCTGCATAACACATTTTAGCATGATCATCATCTAGGTACAGATTCTTTTAACAGAGTGTAGTTGTCCTACAGTACCATCACCATCATCATCGACCTATAGCAGTCCACTGCTGGACATAGATCTCCCTTGAGCGCCATTGCGCCCTGTCCTGAGCTCGGCGCATCCAGCTTCTAC
This sequence comes from Horisme vitalbata, assembly GCA_951804965.1. NCBI lineage: Eukaryota > Metazoa > Arthropoda > Insecta > Lepidoptera > Geometridae > Horisme > Horisme vitalbata. The sequence continues at coordinate 6,287,996 of OX638096.1, forward strand.
CAGCAGCCTTTCGCAAATCATGACAACACCTGGCTGAAGGGCGTCCTACTCGCACGTCGACACTACGTTTGCCGAGTCGCGGTCTCCACTCAAGAACTCGTTTACCCCAACGGTTATCGGTTCTTCGGTAGATATGGCCAGCCTACTGCCACATATGCTTGCTAATTCTCTGCGCTATGTTGACAACTTTGGTTCTATATCGGATAATCTCGTTGCGGATTTTATCCTACCATACTATCCTACATATACATTATAACGGATTCTATCCTACCACAGCCGTGGTGGCCTAGTGGGATGTACCCCGACTTAAGATCTGGAGGTCGTGGGTTCGAATCCCAGCCGTACACCAATGGATTTTTCGTTTCGAAAAATTTATGTGCGCATTATAACGAGCTCGAAACGGTGAAGGAAAACATCGTGAGGAAACCGGCATGCCCTCAACTAAAAAGTTCGAAAGGTATGTGCTAGGCTAGTGTTCCAATAAAAAGCGGCGATGGGCTTGCAACCTGTCACGTGGAATGCTAGCTGCTTGCAAAAAGTGGGCATGTATCGAATGTAATGTTTGGACTTGCCTCTGACTACCCCCGGTAAGGTATCCTCAATAGATTTGCGTACTGAGCAATATTTGAAGATATCCATAATGGGGAAAAAGTCGTGAAGATGTTTTTTAATCTTTTTTTTTTCTTCCGTGATACATAGTTTCTATACACAAATCAAGAGAAAATCATAGTTTTCAAGGTTGTCGCCGCTGAATATGACTGTAGATTATATTGTTCTTACCACTAAAATATGTAAAGCTGTGATGAAGAGCGTTGAGTTACGGAATCCAATGGAGTCGAATAGCAATCCTGATACAGTTGGCCCGATGAACGCTCCAAGTGCGAATGTAGACGTCCACATTCCAGATACTAGACCATATGTTTCTATGGAGTTGGGTAATCCACTGGCACTGAAAGTAAAGTTACAAGTTATCATAAGGCTTTTCCTTCAATTTAGGGCTGAGAAAAAAATACTTTACACTTTTTGTGGCCAATACTGTGATAATACTTAACTTAAAAAATTGTGACCATTTACAAAATTGATGGCACATTGGCCCACAGCCCGATTGAGGCTCAGAAGGTTGCGGGTTCGATTCCCGCTGCGGGTCAAACTTTTGCATGTCCTGCGGATATTTGTCTCGCGATTCTAAAAGATTTTCACTTTGTTGAACTTAAAGGAGCTGTCTCTTTCTTGTAGATGTAACTAATACGAGACAAAGTGACTTTGAGCTAGATAAAACTAGTTTTAGCGATAAATAGTGTTACTCCGAATCCACCACAGTATGATATCATGTATCTATTTACAAAAAAAAATGTATATAAGAGGAAGCTCTCGGTCATGTGGTTCCCTTAATATAAGCTCTGTCTAGTTTGGGGCTAGACGATGTTGTGATTATGTCCAACATTTGACCAAAGGTATAGGTTATTATACTTATACTTGAATACTTACATGGCCGTACTTAAAGCATCAGAGAAGGACGCGACGAGTTGACTTCCTAGGCCTAGTCCATGGAACATGAGTCCTAATATGCACACCCATAGGATCCTGGAACAAAATAACCCTTTGGAAATAATCATTGCAATTGTGAAAATGCTAGTAATCCTATTGTTATATTTATAAACGCAATCCTATTTTATAACAGTTCTATATATCTCAGATAGTTAAAATATCATGTCATCTCTTTTTATTCACATTTAAATGACAGGGACAAGCTTACTTCATCGAGCGTTATATGAGGTAACAAATAATAAAAAAACGAATAAAATGAGCCCATAAAATTTTCATTCTTAGTTTTCTCACCCTTAGGGTTGGTATTTATTACTTCAAATTTATATCGGACCAATTGGAAAGTATACCCTACACAACGACAAAAGAATATTCTAAATCGGTTCATAAATGATGGAGATATGAGGTAAGAAACAAAAAAAAAAAAAAAAAATTCGAGCCCAAAAAAGGTTGATTCCCGATTTTCTCACCCTTAGGGTTGATATTTTTTCTTAAAATGTATATAGGACCAATTGGGAAGTATACCCTCTCCAACGAAAATAGAATTATCCAAATCGGTTCATAAATGACAGAGTTAACTAACAAACATAAAAAAAGAAAATACAACTGAATTGAGAACCTCCTCCTTTTTTTGAAGTCGGTTAAAAATGAATTTGGTTATGAATAAGGGTGTAAGTTTTATGTTATATGAAATAATGAATAAACATCCATGTTTGTTCCTCTTTCAAGCTAAAACTACTGAACGAATTGAGTTAAAAATTTGCGCATATGTAGTTCTAGATCAGGAATAACATATGATTTTTATTCTGGTCTACCTCGCAAGCAAAACCGCGGACGGTAGCCAGTATATAGATATAGGAACAGATTGTAACATGATTATATTTATTGAGATTTATAAATGTAAACACGGATCAAAGAAACTTACGTAGGCATATCAAAGAAAGGCGCTGGGCCAATCAACAAGAATGCGCCTGCGACGAAGAAGCAGCCAATCACAGTGACGTATTTTGGCTTTATTCGTGGATGATCGCACACCCAACCCCAGAAAGGTGCTGAAATGGCGTAGATGCCTCCGTTGATGACAAACATCAAGCCGAGGACCATCGGAGAAAATTGGAACTGTGGAAGAAAAATAAAGATGTAAGTGGTAGTCTGACATGTATTGTTCAAAATTTGTGATAATATTTGGCGTATTGTATACTCTATATAATATTTTACAATTTTACAATTCTTTATTTAAACACGTTAACTGCGGGCCTCGCACACAGGGACACGTACATTAAAGATTTAAAAAAATTGAAGATTCACAGAAGCAGTAACAGAATAATGAGTAAACTATGGTACAACAATATCCAGACCTGGGCAAATATTTGTAGATCATACAAACATTAGTCACACAGCGGAAATCGAACCAGCAACCTCTAGCTTGTTAGATATCTATTGCACTAAAGAGGACGTCAAAATTAATCTACCTGTCTAAGATGCGGTTCCAATGTCGCCTGCAGAAAACCGAGGCTCAAACTCGTAGATATAATGCTGATTGCGGACAGTAAAACACCAGGGATCTTCAGCAGTGTGAACATGGTTGCTGTTGGGAGAAAAAACATTATTAAAACAGCCTACTTATTGGCTATTTGGAAGTCTAGCTGTGCTTATTGTGATAGAAGTTTTGCACTGATGAGTTATATTTCAAATAAAAAGCAACAACAGCGGGGTGATCGGCTAACTCTGTTGCAAACAGAAATGATTGACTGTTTTTACAAACTGTGACAGTTTGTCAATTGACGTTCATTGAATTTAGATGGATGAAATGTCAAAGTTTGTAAAAACAGGATCGGTGTCAATAATTTCTGTTTGCAACAGAGTTAGCCGATCACCCCGCTGGGCCAATGTCGCTTAATAATTTTGTACAAGCTGAACTGCAAACTGCAGGACGAGGGCAATAAGCAATACCTATGTATGATATGTATGTATTTACAAACAAATGTATATATGTAATATATAAATCATGTGGTTGCAAGTTTTTTTATTTTTTTATGTTACTTGAAGATGGAACAAGCGCATGGTCCACCTGATGTTGAGTGGTAACCATTACCTATCACAAAGCATTGCAACATAGATCACGTTTTTTGAAACGTGCTCTACGATGCAACGCCCTGCGTCCATCAATTTGAGGCATGAGGCATGAGTTCTGCTTAGTTTGGGGCTACATGATATTGTGCGATAGTCCAGCATTATTTATTTATTTATTATTTATTCATTAATTAGTATATGTTATTTTTTGCTATAATGAATGTATGTAGGAATTGCACGTGCATTCGTTTAAAGAGAGCATAAACATTATCGTAAAATACCTCCTTATTTTAGGTACAATATTTGATGTTACGAGTAATAATTTCATCAAGTTCCATTTTTTTATAAATATTAGCGTGTCATATGCCATACACACCTTAAAACATTTAGAAAGATATTTTCACTGTATCATCAAAAAAGTTACATATCTTTGCCATGCCAGTTCTAGGTGTAGTGTCCTAAATAACTTCTAAATCGTTTTTTGTAAACAAAGAGTAAATGAAAAAGTTACATAAATATCCCTACACTCACGCCCCGAGGGCGATAGATCTTCGTCGTCATTAGTCCTCGGCAGAACAATACAGCTCATGATGGCAGCGCAGAACAGAGCAGAACCGAGCACGGCGAACGGCAGAGAATACCCTCCAAGACCGTACAAAGCACCTCCCACAGTGGGCCCCACGATCAGACCCAAACCGAAGAATGTTTCTAAAGACGCCTGAAAACATAATTCGAAGTTATAAATGAATAAAACATTCTTAACAACTTTTCTTATTTAATTGCTATTACGCCACTCCTGGCGATCTTGTGCTAGCCGGATCGACTGCTCTCCTACTGCCTTCACAATGTCCTCCGAACATCGAGCAGGCGTCTGCCTTGAGATCGCCACCCATCTCTTGGCCACGATTCGGTAACTGCTTTGGTCCATCGTTGGTCATCTTGTCATCTCCACTTCAGTCTCGCAATCCGTATACCTACATCTTCGACTTTCAGCATCGAATTTAGATGTTTGGTACACGGTCTATTTGCGTATCAAAGTATGTATAAAAAAAAATTGCCCAATAACAAAACGTTTATTTTAAATCTACGCGTTCTCTCAAACAAATTTTACGTGTACGATACGAAAACTCTTTCGCTAGTCTTCGTTATCGAGCCTCTATTGACATCTGTAGCGTTATAATAACTGATCCAAGGTTTCAGCAAAGAATTCTCATATGAAACTAGTTCTTACATCCCGAACATTCAATAGCTAGTCATAGCATTACTAAACTAAGTATCAATCAATGCATTTGATACTACAACAAATGACTTACGCTAAAGGGAACAATTTTAGTGATTACTCACAAACATAGTTGCAACGTTGTTGGGGAATTCCTTGGCGATGATTGCGAAGGAGGCGGTGAGGAAAGCGGCATTGCCCATCGCTTCGACAATCCGGATCACGAAGCTGAGAGTTATGAACGGCACATGCCCTTCCACCTTATCTAACATTCTGTAAAAATATAGCTATAAGACATTGAAGCCAATTTTAGTACAGATCAACGAATAGACCTTTCTTAAAAATTCCTCTGTGGTGCAGTGGGCAAAGGTCCACCTGAGACTTTTGCGTCTCAGGTGGACTCACTGGTTGCAAGATTCCAGCCGCGGGACAAAGGGACAAATGTTTGTATGATCTGCAGATATTGGTCTCGGATCCGGGTGCTTTCTACGTATAATATGTACTTATCTGTTTGCAAAATGTCTATAGGTATGTGCGTCATGTACCTAGTTCTTTAATACAAGCTCTGCTTAGTTTGGGGCTAGATGATTTTGTGCAATGATGTTTAGCTTTATTTATTTATTATGTAGAGATCGGTAGTAAAGATTGCACTAGATTTTTTATAGAAAAATTAACCACTGATCTACAATAGTATTATGTGATTTAATCAAATAACCTTGTATAGTTTTCATCAAAAGTATGGCTAGACAATTACAACCGGGACTCAAGTATATTTTGGGACTTGAGAAAAACGAGTCAATTATTTTTTATAATTATTATAGGTATACAAGTCCTTCCTTTTTCTTCTTATGAGCTAGTGGTCTAGCTAAACTACAGAGTTAGTTTTTAGACCGAACGAAAGTCTCCGATATGGCTTAACCACTGAAAAATCTGGGAACAATATCTTAACGTGCCTACCGAAGCACGAAAGCGGTCGGATCTAAATGCACCTAAACAGTCACCGATACATGTAGTAACCAGCTGGAGTGTTGCTTATCTTAAATATGTTTAAAATGAACACCTGAGTGGGTTGGGTGTATAAATCATAAATAACAAAAGGTTCGTGTATGCTTGGAGGTAAAATTGCAAAAGTGAACCTTGATAGAAATCTGATATTTGTGAAAGACGGAGCCTTGAATGCGTTTGTAGTTCAAGCGTTTAATAGATTAAAGATTGGGTTTATATGGTCTATATATCTACAAGGACATTGCGGAAAGGAACCTAGTTGAACATCCGCTGGTTTGGTAATAATGTATAACCAGAGACTATATCGACTGTTCACTCTGACTGTTGGGAACAGTAACAGTTCTTTCTATAGAACTGTGATAAAAATACACATTATTACTCAGGCCTTTGCATCGAATCTTGCCAATTATACAGCGTTATGAGGTGATTTTTACTCATTCACCCGAACTCTGTAGTGCTTGGGACTTCATGAGTAGAGGTAGGCCTGCCCAGTACCCACATCATCATTTCAGCCTAGTGGGCTAGTCGGCTTTCGGTCATACACCATAAGAACACAATATTATACCAAATTCATCAGTTTCTAGGTGATAAAAACCATTTAGGTACTATAAGAACATTTTCCAAGCAAAAGTTAAAAAATACCGTGGTTGGTTTAAACAATTTTTATATGATTTCATTTAACTTTTGTATTTACTTTCAATATCAGGACTAATCCTAATAATAATACAAAGTTTGTGAGTATAGATATATGGATGGATGGATGAATGTTTATTACTCTTTCATGCAAAAATTACTGAACGGATTTGTATGAAACTTGGAATATACACAGTTTTTGACCTGGATTAACACATAACCTACTATTTATCCCGGTATTACGCGAGCGAAGCCGCGGGTGGAAGCTAGTTTCTGATATTAATACATCGAAAAAATTCTAAAATGAGTGCAATCACAACATTTAAAATGTACTCACCGATATTTATAATAAAGGAACCAAAAATCGAGCCAATGATGAGTTTAAAATCTTAGTTTTATGTCTGTTAGAGTTTATTTATGCTTTGAATAAGTTTTTTCTATACCTAGTTTTTTTTTGTTTCTAATGTAATAGATTTAAAAGATGCTTCTCTGCGGTTTGGTGCCTTTGGTGTCTTTTGAAAATAAATCGTTCTAATTCTAATTCTTAAGCTGATGCAAATACTCATTTATTTAACTTTAGGAACATTACAGTACCTACACTTGGTTATGTAAAGAACTTGGATCTTACCTACTTAAATCACGGTCGTAAGACAGACAAACCATTTATGACATCCATTTTTTTTCCCTTAACTATCCTACTCTTTTACTAGGTCGATAAGTAAGTATAAACCAATTTATTTTTATCTTTATCTTTACTCACCCAAATAAAATAGCACAGGTGCCGGTCGTCAGTATTCCTGTATTGAAGAGAAGCTTCGGGCCTATCCTGTTGAGATGAGCTCCGTATATCGGGCTGACGATGAAGACAACCAACTCAAACACCCCAAAGACCAGGCCGTATTCGGTAGCGGTACAGCCTTTTTTCTCTGCCTGAAAAAAATACATAAAAAATTGAATAAGTAATACATAAAAAACTTGAATTATTTTGGATTAAAAGTAACCTATATATTAGTTCAGGACACAATATTTTTTTAAATATTTTTTTCTGGCACAAACAGTCATTACAGAAATTTAATCTAAGAAGAATATAACTAGATCTAAGGACCAAAGTAGTGCCCAAAAGTTAGTATTACAGTAAAAAAACTTAAGTTGAGCTTATTACTAATAACATACTAAGTACCTACAAAGTAGGTAAAATTACAATTAAAGTGCTGCATGAGATATATATTATGTAGTTTTAAGTAATTTATAAAAATATACCTACAGGTGCTTAGAGTACCTACAACTGCTCCTACATCTGATATATATTATACCTATCCATCCAATCTCAAATCCATTCAGCCGTTACGGAGTTGAGTGGGAACAAACATACCTACTCACACACACTATATATATATACATATTATTAACGTGATAAACAGGGTTGTCGTGTGAGTGATTCCGATTTGAAGGTTATAAATCCCAGTATTGCGCTTATTTACCTAGGTAAATAATAAAATAAATAATATGGTTACTTAATAGTACTAGAAAAATAAGAGTTGTTTACACAGTAATACAAAAAGTTTACTCAATCATAATTGATCATTTATGTCGTCGATTACAAAAATAGCACGTCATATTAATATCAATTTTAAAAAAATATTAATATTTAATAAAAATTTATATAATTTCCATTAAAAACTCTCTCAACGATATCTTATAATTTTGCTTGTTTTTTTATTAATCTTAATCTTTCTAAGCTTGTATTTCTCTAAGTACCTTGTTTGCATGTCGATCAACGTAGAAGTGTGTCTAAATATTGTAAAAACCTCACGCACGAAAACTCAATGACATAAATAAAAATTAAAAATATGATACCACAACACATTTATAATATTTGCATGCCTACATGCAGGCTGAATGTCTCCATGTACATAGCTTTAAGACCTAATTATCTGATAAATAATTATGCATTCTAGCCAGGGCCCGCAAATCCCGATTTCGAGTTAATAGCTTTGAAAGTGTAACCCCTTGATTGGGTTATGCAGTCGACGGGGTTACCCTTACCTTTGCGTAACCTCCTAACACAAACAACGAAAGTGTAACCCATTCCTTCTGGGTTTCAGTTGATAGGGTTACCCTCTCATGGAGAGTAACCGAATGAATGGGGTACCTCTTGATAGGGTTTTGGAATGTAACACCATGGTTATCATTACGTCTAACACTGGAATTTTGATGTTGACCCTTGATTTATGTCAATATTTATTAGTTCAGATCGCTTTGTTTGGTTTGACAGATTAGAAAGGAAGAGCGTCACTGCGTGAAAGAAAAGTTTTGAAAAGAAGGAAAATACTGTGTATCAGTCATTTTTCATTGATCATCATCGCAAAATATGCGTTGCGTTAAATGTTTGTTTTGATTCAAATGTTTATTTGTTAGAATTTCTAGCAAATAAACATTTGAATCTTGAATCACCTGTTGCTTAAATTTGCAGTAATGCAAAGATCTCTTCCACGGCGGGAATAGAACCCGGCTTCACCCTATTCGTCAATGTGGTCATCAATTTCATTTCGCATTAGGTACCTAACTCTAACTAATGTCATTGACTATAATCACATGATGTTGTTCCTATATCTTCTACACTAGGTTGTAATAGGTACTTAGGCACACTCAGTTGATGCTACAAAGTAAATAATAATCAGCTTGATAAGTTAGAAATTAATAACAAAAGTGCGAGCTTGTTACTGATAATATTCAATTAAAAGGTCATGTACCCATTTACTTTATAGGTACCGAGCGTGAGGGGTAAAAGTTGTATTTACTTTTATAGTGATTACAGAGAAGAAATGGTATTATCATTGGTTTCGGTAACATTGTCAAACCAGGTGGTTGGTTAAGAAAAATATATACTAACCACCCAACTAGGTGGACAGAGAGCGTGGTCGGTTGGTAATAGACGAATAAATTTTAGAAGACTAGCATTACAAGCCTGATTTACGCATTTGCGTAACATCGTCAAACCAGGTTGTCGGTTAAGAAAAATATATACTAACCACCCAACTAAGTGGACAGAGAGCGTGGTCGGTTGGTAATAGACGAGTCCATTTTAGTAGACTAGCATTACAAGCCTGATTTACGCATTTGCGTAAAATCGTCAAACCAGGTTGTCGGTTAAGAAAAATATATACTAACCACCCAACTAGGTGGACAGAGAGCGTGGTCGGTTGGTAATAGACGAATCCATTTTAGTAGACTAGCATTACAAGCTTGTAATGCTTATAATAATATACACCTTGTAATAATATACAGTAAGAAATGTATAAAATAAACCATGCGGAAAATTCAGAACTTATAAACCAGTTTTTTTTTATGTGGAAAATATTAGAGCTTGGACAATTTAGAATTCGGAGTGAAACGTCGAAACTTTTCACTTTTATCATGGCATGGAAAAGATGGTAGTGAATTCAGTTTGCCTAAAAAACTTATCTCATGACTTTCTGAGCTAACTGAACATATCATATTCCAAAAAGTCCATATTTCAATACGTTGGTGTGATGTGCTAGGAATCACTATCACTTTCAAGGGAATGCGCGCTTTGAAAAAAATCTGTGCCTAATGTATTCTCAGACCTTTGCCAAGCAGTGGGAAGGTCCAGGTTGACTAAATAAACAAAAAATGTATTCTCCCAAAAAGGTGTGGTGTCTCGTTTTCTCTATAGCGTTACACAAAAGAGGAAACGAATATTTGTTCAAAGTGCGCACTCCTCTATAAAAACTCCTAGGTAAGTTCTCAAAAGAGATATTTGAATGCAAGCTCTTTTACAAAATGTTATTGGTGTAAAAAAAATCACTGCGTTCAACATTCGATATTTGAAATGCATGTAAGGCACGTGATTACAGTGAAACTGACGTCAAACCGAAATGCAAACGTATTTAAAGTTGATATAGAGTTGTACTCGTAGAAATGCATGAACGTAAATGTCGAAAATCACGTTATGCGAAGCGCCGCATTTATGTAGAGACGATTTAAGTAGTCAATGGCTTTTGGAAGAGGTTATCAGAATGAGGTCCGTGAACCAGACAACGTGATTATTTGTCTGTAAAATTCATACGTTTGTAACTTCTTTTCTTCTTTTTTAGATAAGTATATTACGTTTTTTTAGCCTATAAATAGGAATTTCACAAATTTTAATTAATTTAGTACTTAGTAAGTTAGTAATTTTTAGACCCATGAAGGGAATGATCTAAACAAAAATGTACCAAAATATAATCTTAAAAAGAAGGAACGATCTACGGAGAAACTCATTTTTACTTCATAAGATCATGATATTATTTGGTTTCGTCTCTCTGCAGATTTAGATTTAGATCAAGCAAATAGTTGTGCATAAATCCAATTATCTAAAAAACTAACAATTACAACTTTGTGTTAATTTATCAAACCATTAAAAACAATGCGAAAACGTGTATTTAAATTTTGCATAGTAGGTGCTTTCATAATATCATGGGGTATAACCAAGAATAGGTTTTATTAATTTAGATATAAGCTTGGAAGGAGATGGGGGAGAACTTTGCCCAGCGGGATAGTATAGGTTAATTTAAAAAAAAATTATATATACTCGTAGATTTACTGGTTTCCGCCCACGGCTTCCCACTCGTGGTGCCGAAATAAAACTACCTATGTGTTAATCCAGGTCATAAATTATGTATATTCCAAGTTTCATCTCAATCCATTCCATCCAATCCACCCGTTACAGGGTTGAAGACAAACATACACACACACAAACTTTCGCATTTATAATAATAATAGTGTGATGTAAAATTTGCTTTTTATATTTATTTCCTGGCACCTGAATGAGGATACCTGAATGCATTTTGTTCTAGACATTTAATTTTTCTTAAAACTCATGAAAAAAATTTTTTTTCCTATAAAGTTAACGCATTATCAATCTACTATGTATACATAAATAATATTAAAACCACTATACTAAAAAAAAATCCAAAATGGTGGACCACTGATTATTATTATGACACTTTATTAAACTTTAAAACTCGTTAAAAAACATTTTTTACTATAAACCTAATATTATCTACTTTATACATAAATAACATCAAAAACAATATAGTATTTTTTTTATTAATCATTTATTAATTATTATTTATATTATTACGAGCCATCAATACCCTACAGCTGGGCAATGGCCTCATTCATAGAATGATGAATGAGGTGATCATTTTAATTTCTGAAATTCTTACCTCTTGAGGATAAAATGGTGCTTGAAGAGCAACGCAAATTGCATTGCAAAAATCTGCTATTGAAATCACTATTATCGTCAACCACTGTCTTCTTGTAAAGTTGAACCCCATTTTAATATATTTTTCTTTAATTTTTATAATTACACAAAAAAATATTAGTTTTCACTTCATATTTAGTAGCATTTTTATATGCTAAAATTTAGAGTTCAATTTTCTATTCAACTTCGTGTTTTGATTTGCAACGCGCCAAACTAAATGCGAGAACATAAATTCTGGACGGTATCTGGACCTCTGATGATACGATGTATACGAACAGACTCGAACGATGAAGCAATACTAATTTTAATTCTGGTTTACATTGCTTCCCAAGCTACCGCATCCCTTATCAAAATGGAGTATTTCAAGCAATGTATCACACTTTCTAGAAGAATACTCACAAATCAAGGTCAGTTTGACTAGGGGTGAGAGAGCAGAAGTAATGACCGCGCGAAAGATAAATATTAAAAGTATATAATAATTTGTTGTCGTACGTGTTTATTATAATTAAGTTGCGTAGAATGTAAACAAATTATCATATGAAAATTTTGTATGAACCTAATTATTTTTTTGCAACTGGGTTTGACATAATTAGCAAATTATTTAAAAGAGTTACCCCCTTATTTATAACCAAATGTCATTTTATAAAGGCTCAACAGAGTAAGCTTGTTCCTGTCATTGTAAATAAAAAGCTAGCTATCTGACGTTTATAGAACTGTTATGAATAGGACGGTTAGTGTCACCAAAACGTATTAGTATTATGTTATCTGTGCCAAAACTAAAATTTACTAATCACGTTGATTGTGGTTGACTGTGGGCAGCAGCAGCCGGGCTAAGTATGTTTTCAACACTCAAAGCGTTAAATATAACTTGGCAAACCTATTGATACAGCTCAGCTATTTTTTATTTAAAAATCACCACCATACCTACTTATTGCTTAAATACTATGCCCAAGCTACGCCAATACTGAGTTAGGTACTTCTTATCGATTGACAGAAGCGCTCGTGGCTTGGCTTACTCTGGTGTTCTAAGCAGATCACCTTGGTTAAGCAAAGATCCACTAAGTCACTACTTGGATGGGTGACCGAATAATCAAGAATGATCAAGAATAATCAATTTGTTGGTAAATAACTCACATTACCCGTTTAGAGGCATTTAGATTTGAGCGCTTCCGTGCTTCGGAATGCACGTTAAAATGTTGGTCCCGGCTTTTCAGTCGTTAAGTCATGTCGAAGGCCTTTGGGCGGCCTAAAAACTCCAACATCAGAGTTGGCTACTAACTCATACGAAGAAAAAAAAATGTTAAATTATTTAATAAATACCAAAATATAAAAAATAATAAAAAAAAATACTAGAGAAAGAAAAAAAGTACCTATCACAGGTAAGTGTAGAGTATTTATATCCTTTAAAATAAACTTGCAGAAGATAAATGCATGTTTATAAAAAAGACGTGTGGCACTCGGGGACTGCCGCGGTAAAGCTATTGCATAGCATTTTGTATCAACTTATGCAATTATAATTATTTATTTATTTTATTTATGCAGTATTTCTTTATCTTTGATATTAATTCAAGTTACACTTTTTGAGCGTGGTGACCGATAAGAAAACATTTTTTTTTCTTTTATTCAATAAAAATACGTCTAGTTGCACGCACACAAACACCGTGTTGACGACTGCCGAAAAGAAACGACGTTAGACAATGCACGGCCTTCAAGCCACACCTCCGTGTCCGTCGGAGTGGGGAGCGTGAGGTTTTTTTTCGTTACGGAATTTCTGGATTCGGTCCCCGCGCTCAAGGCCCTCGATAGAAGCTATGCAATAGCTTAATAAAAACAATAATCATTTTCACTATTCCCTTCCGTCTTATAATTATTCAAAGCTCTGTAGATTCTATTTGAATGAATCATCGTCTTAGTTAGATTGGTAAGCTATCTATTGACTTGAAAGTGCCTGCTTATCTTGCGGTAAGCAATTGTTGCGGTCTTTCTTAGTAAGACTGTCTTACTGACTAATTAGGCAAGCATATGACCACTTACTCATATCATACTACGCTATATGTAAGACAGACTGAATACCGCGTTGTCGAATAAGCCTGTCAATAATATTGATAACTGATTATTGCACTTTACAAAAAAATCTATGTAAAATTGGTGGACTTAATAGTAGAAAGCATTTTCTGCCAGTCAACCACAGCTGATTGATTGATGTAAAATGTCATACTGTTTAATTATTGTTACGAGCTATTTTTTTTGACTGACCGTTTCGAAAAGGGCTTTTTAAAATCTTTAAAAGGGTCAGCAACGCGCATGTATACCTCTTGATGTTAAAGGCGTCCATAGGCTACGGGAACGGCAGCATCAGGAGGACCGTATGCCTGTTTGTTAACTTAGTAGTAAAAAATAATAATAGCTCGTAACAATAATTAAACAGTATGATACTTTACATCAATCAATCATCTGTGGTTGCCTGGCAGAAAATTCTGTCTACCATTTAGGTAGAAAGCAATTTCTGGCAGAAAGCGGGAGGTAATTCCTCTGGAACTTCACAGTGCGAAGAAGTATTTCCAGCTTTCAAGCATAATACGTCCAAGGATGACCCTGAATGAGTTTGATAGTTCTTGCACAACAGCGGTTTTTATTCTTACTTCATACTATATAGTTTAAAACAAAGTCGCTTCTCGCTGTCTGTCCCTATAGTCCAAGAAAATTAGTCAAATTAGGGCAAGAATCTCGGAATGAGAGATAGTCGGCTATAAACTTGTATACATTTTTATTTCAGCACCCTAAAACTGGTCTCAAAACCTACTTATCGTAGAGTGTTAGTTTCTACAGATATTCCAAGGTAAACACTGCGCGCACTCTGCCCTCTATCTCGAAAATAGTTCAAGATATAAAAAAAAAATTGTACAAAACTTGTAGAGAATTTGATGTTCTATAATATTTATTAACATATAAATATCATAAATCCCATAGGAAACATGCTATTTGAATTAAATCGATTTTTTTACCTTTGACCTTGGAATATCTGAAAAAGCTAACACCCTACGGTAAGTAGGTTTTGAGACACAAGTTTTAGGGTGCTCAAATAAAAGTTTATACAAGTTTATAGCGAACTATCTCTCATTCCGAGGTGAAACCCCTAATTTTCCTGGACTACTATGTATGCTTAGATCTTTAAAACTACGCAACGGATTTTGGTGCGATATTTTTTTAATATATAGAGTGATTCAAAGGAATATAATTTGTACCCGTACGAAGCCGGGGCGGGTCGCTAGTACTTATTACTTATTTAGATACACAAATTATGCTTAATAGTCTGTATTATTTTAGTATAGGTACTTGTGGTCATAACCCATTGGTTATGACCACAAGTACCTAACTTAAATATTCGCTATATAGGTAGGTTATAGGTCGCTAAATTAAATATTCTTGGAGCGTTCCATTGAACGCTCCAAGAATATTTAAGTTAGAGAAGTTTACATAAAGAAACCTTTGATTCAGTTTTAACTCATTTCCTACCGCGGCTTCGCTCGCATTAAAAAGTAACCTATATGCTATTCCTGGTCTAAGATCATCTTTATATGTGCAAAAATACTTTCAGTAGTTTGGTGTAAAGAGATCAACACATGCTCGTATTTCACACAATTTTTTCCTTTATTTTTCCTTTAGGTTTATTAATTTTAACCTGGAGGTATGTAGGTAGGTTCTCGAAAAGAGCAAGTACCATTTCACAAGAACACCATTGTTTTCCTTGTTCCACCCTCTTATCAACTCATCAATGACATAATATCGTGTCGCCCAGCTTGGTCAGCTATTAGTCCAAGCAACAAGCATAAAATTAGACAGCTACACTCTTCCCTATGCGTTAGGAATTTGATGGTATAGTGGGGAGCGGCCGAGGGATGACGAAAAACACGCGCGAATAAAACACATAGCCCTGTGCTTTCACCTCAACTAAATGAGACAAGTGCCTGTCCGCCATCGCCATCAGATCGCGCCTATTGCCAGCTAAAACCGAAGAACAACGGACGCGGCGAACTCCGAACGACAAACTGACAAAAAATTATAAAAAAAAAACAAAATATTTTTTATTTTTTTACAACTAGCCAGTGATTTATGATCTGTGATATCGAACAATGCATTGTTGACTGTTAAATTAAAAATAAACGTGACATAATTTTTGAAAAAGGAATTATAATGAAAATGGCCGACCGCTGCGTATTTTCCCTGTTCATTTTGAGCTTGGCTGTAATCTGTCCCAATGGAGCGGCTGAAGACAACTCCATAACAGCACGTAAGTAAATTAAAAAAAACAAATAACACACATCATTTAATTTGAATAGACATACATTTTAATGTTACTTATAATAATTTTTCAAAAACGCTCTTTATCTACTCTACACATGTTTTCGCGATTGCACTTTGCACTTCCTTTATCATGCAGTTCAAAATACTTAATAAAACTAGCCTTGTCTTGGGTGTTTATGCATATGACTCGTTATAAGTACATAAACTTATTTTCGCTGCTATATATATTGAAATACTTCAAACTTTCAGTATGTAAAATTGTTATTTCATCAATTGCACTGTGGCTTAGTACCTTATTAATAATAACATAAAAGATTATTTTTTCTGTACATTTCACTTTTATTTTAGGGAAATTACCACACAGAAAGCCTTATTTAGGATTACGTAGGGTATTTATAGTAAAATAGGGCTTTCGGGAAAGCTTTTTTTATATTCAATGTAATAAACAGTTGCAGAAAATTTTACTATGATTATTAGCGTGAACTTGCAAGTCCTTTTTAGCATTGCGTGACATACACATACCTATGTCCTAGATGTGACATAACCCTAATATAATTTCAAATGCGCTCGCGATACTTGAGCAACACGCGTAATACCATAAAAGCAGACATTTTATAGTTATTACAATATTTTAAGTGTTTCAGTTTGATATATAGCGCTTGCGAGATTGATCGTAAACTATTAAAACCACTGACTACTATCGTTCAATCGTACAAACGTTTGAAGAAAAGAAAATACTGCTACATAAAATGTTACCATTGCGTTTACGCGTTTACCCCTATCCCCCATACTTATTAACGCTACTTAAAAACCATTGCTTAAAGTTGACTCCGTCACTGTTTTTCTATAATAATAATATAAGCCTTTATTAAAAATCTTACAAATACACATTATCATCAATACATCTTATTTCTATTTTGTACGTTTAGGTGTGCCAACAAAATTTATACCTGTTTCTAAATTGTTTGCATCTTATTTTCTATCAGCTGATATTTTGGTCGGGTTGGGCACTGCTGTTGTTGCGAGACTGAACAATGCTATTGTAGATAAAGGCCTCCCTTCATTCTTTCCAGCCACTTCGATCCTGCACTAGTGCAATATCGACTGGTAATGAATCGCTGTAATATGCGTTTATCTTCAAACTACGGGCCCGACTAAACTATCGCCCGAGAGAAAGCCTGCCGACTGCAAGGGCTCTGTTAGGCTACTGAAGGAGGCATTTCTATAAGTATTGCCATAATCATCACGCATGAGTTTTCTTTGGTATTTTAACTTAATTTCGATTAGGGTTCGTTCTCGCCGCGAGACAAATGTTGTGGGTTGCTTTCTATGTATAAAATGTATGTTTGTACAAAAAAAATATCTATATAAGTAGTATAATATTCAAGTGGTTACTATAATACAAGCTCTGCTTAGGGCTACACGATGTTGTGTGATAGTGTCCAGTATTATTTATTTATAGTTTTCTAGATGGAAACGCAAACATGCGATGAAATTTTTACATAATTATAATTTCAGATCATGTGTTTAGAATTATTTTTCGCTCGACTGAGAGGTGCTTATTGAAACTAAACTAATAACATAATCCAATTAATATTTAAACGAGCTAATGGTAAACAATGACTCTCGCATTAACGCACAATGTTACAAGATCATGCAAATAATATCTCTCATTCATATTGTATTAAAATATACCTATGAAGAAATTGCATACGTCAGCCTTCTCCGCCTTTTTGGGCTTGTGATGAAACAGATAGTTGTGAAATAAATAACGTGAACGTTTCCCAAAACTGACCTTAGGCTCGTTGCAATTTCTATGAATAAATAATGAAACAAAACAAAACGATTGATATTTACTTACTCAGTTCATAAATTCATCT
Source organism: Horisme vitalbata (assembly GCA_951804965.1). NCBI lineage: Eukaryota > Metazoa > Arthropoda > Insecta > Lepidoptera > Geometridae > Horisme > Horisme vitalbata. The sequence goes on from OX638096.1 coordinate 6,305,925, forward strand.
TGATAAAAAACTATCTTCTTTTGCGTAAAAATTATTAAGTTCAATCCAAGTATGACATTTCAAATCCACATTTACTAATTTCGTGATAATATCCTTATTCCTATTTAATACTTTAATACGAAAGTTTGTGAGGATGGATCGATGGATGGTTGTTTGTAACTCTTTCACACAAAAACTACTGAACGGATTTTGATGAAACTTAGAGTATACATAGATTGTGGTATGAATTAACCACAGGGTATTTTTATTCGGGTACCACGCGAGCGAAGCCGCGGGCGGAAGCTGGTAGGTATATAAATATGAAAATGAGTATAGTAAAAATAACAAGCAACAATAAACTGTTATTGATAATATGAGTTCACGATTACTTGTTTCTTCACTTCTTCTATAGGCTTCTATAGGCGATCATGATAATTTTTACATGCAAGTACCTATACGTACCGAAGAAAATACTACAGTCTTAAACTTATTAATAATAAACTGCCTTTTTATTGAATAGTACTTAATAATCTATCAGTGGAAACTTTTAATTGCCCTTCTGTAATGTTTAATCGGTTTATTCTAAAAAAATATACCTAGCTGTAAGTCATCCCACAAAAATGAAATGACCTGTTGCCTACGTATAAATAATAAACAAACCTTTAGACTATCAAACAGAATCATATAACCCAAAAGAAGGCAGAGCTTATGAGAACTACATAATACTACAAGCTCTACTACTTTTTTTTTTAAATGCATATATAATTTAAATAAAACAGCCAGACCTAAGACAAATATTTTCAGAAGATACAAAGATTTGTCTCATGACGGGAATTAAACCCGCAATCTTCTGCGTCCCAGGCGGACCTTTGCCCACTGCGCCACAGAGATTAAGTAGGTATCGGAAAAAAGCAATTATCGACCAGTCGATTACGTTCTTCCTATGCAGTAATAATGCGTAATTTTGTCGCAGACACTGATTTAGAACAGGCCTACCATTACCATGTCAAGGCCAGTTCTTCACAGTTTGTCCCTATTACGAAACTACAGAACCAATAGACGCATCAACGTAGGCTTCATTTGCTTAAGTTCCTCTATGGGTTGCCGTAGTATTTGGCAATAACATAATAATCTTTTTAGAGTTACCAGTATTTCGTGTGTTTAGTATTATTCTTTCTTGAGTTATCAAACATTGGTCTATTAACATAAAGCTTTTGCTTGCATTTTTGATTGTTTACTACCCGAGCATCTACATTAATCATAAAATAAAATTTCAATTTCAATTTTAATTTCAATAGCCTTCTTTTAACAACCCAAATACTATTTTTATTTTAAAGAAAAATACTCAGTAATACTACGGCAAAAAAAAATAAGACACCGATTCGGCCCTTACATAAAGTTAAAATACATGACATTTTCGGGCCCAATCGGGAATAACGCCTTATTTCACATAAAAACAATTGAAATTAGTCATTAGTATTGAATGAATGTAAATTGCAGTCTTTTTCAACGGATAACCATTTTAAACTTAAAGGCAGATAATGAGAAACCGTCCGTGCTTCGTAAGGCCCATTAAAATGATGATCCCGGCTTTTTCAGTCGTTAAAGCATTTTGGAGGCCTTCGGACGGCCTAAAAACTCCGACACCACCACCATCACCACCACAACACCACACCAGCCTATATCAGTCCACTGCTGGACATATACCTCCCCTAGTAAAGAGGGATATGCCCATAATCCGCACGCTGCGGGTTGAGGATCGCAGTGCACAACTTCTCGCACCGCTGACGCTGCTGCCCGTCGGTGCTTTCGGTCAATAATACCCTATTTATAATATACCCATAATAAATACCATTATTCAATGGGAATTCATGTACTAGCCCTAAACACAACAGTTGTGTTCAGAATTATTATAAGACTAGTACTAAGCGCCTAGGCGCTTCCACAAACATAATTTATAATGCGCACTGAAATTTGAAACACTAAAATTTGAAATCATCTGCCAAAGTGTCTACTTTTCCATTGACTTACAACTACGGCTACGGCTCACTACGGCTCACTTACGATACGGCTTCAAAAGGAGAGTTAATAGGCATCTCCTGGGATAACTCGCTCCATCGCCGACCTCATCCTTACCCAAACAAGCGTCGATGTAAATAGCGTGCCCACAACCAATAAAAAAATATTTGAAAATACTTTACTTCTATAGATCTGGAGATAGAAAGAATCGCGGATCATACAATATTCTGTCAATATTAATAATAAGCTTCTGAGCTAGCTCCTCAGTTCAGGTACCTTTGAAAATTCTGTAGTCAGTTACATCCTGTTCACAAATCCTTGCGTTAATACTTTTAATCAAACAATAGTTTGTTTACCTGTTACACTAGACGTAAATGAGTGAGGCAAACTGTGGAGTCATTTGCAAGTATATACCAGACGAGTATGGCTTTGAATTTTAATTCTGTATCTGAACAGTCATACGCAATGAATCGTACATTATTCTGCTTTGTCTATTTATCTAGTGCTAGTGTCGCACATAGTATGCATTCTCAACTACGTGATTCTTTGTAAACAATATTAATAGAAATTAATAGATTTTTGTTGAACAAACGGAAGCAAAGTCGGCAAAAACAGTTAGTATTTTCTCAGTAGATAACTTTAGTGTCTGGTGTCGGAAAAGCTCAACCTGGATATAAAGTACATATATTAGGTTCTTCTTCGTATGAGCTAGTGACCAACTCTGGTGGCGGAGTTTTTAGGCCGCCATTACATTAGTTACTTACTGTATATAAAGTTCTTGTTTCTTTATCTTTTGGCCATGTATGTGGTACATACAGGTTGAGTTTTTTATGGGCCAGCTAGGTCAAGTTTGAAACCTTGCGAGAGTTATCGAATTGTCATGTAAGAAGGAGTTAGGGCTCGTTTAAAAACAAATAAGTTCTGCATTAAAAAAGCTAAATTTTATTTTTAGTTTTACTAAATTGAAAAAACTACATTAAAAAAATGCATTTTTGGGTTCTTTTTGACAATAAACAAATAAAATAAATGTACCTATAGTTTTACTATGCGTGACCAAATTTGTTGGAATACCTTCATAATTGAAAATTAGTAAATTCCACATTGATTCTGCGAACGTTGTACCTTCAGACTATGCGTAATGCGTATGCTTTTTTGTTACGACCTTCACAGCCTAGAAAATAACGATATAAAGGTTCAGCAAGAATATCATGTTGAACCCAACACGTTTTCCTACCAAAAAATTTGCTGAACCTTTATATTGTTATTTTCTAGGCCGTGAAGGTTTGCTATTTTGCATAACTACATTCAGTGATTTTATATCTTCAAAAATGTTGAATAGTGCGAACGAGAGGGAGGTTTGACATGTATCGTAGTCTTAAACCAGCACAGCTATATTCCCTGACCTCCGACCGGCGGGCAGTAATGGTGGCGGTGCGAGAAGGAGCTTATGGGCATCTCTCCCTTCTTATGACTGAGGCCATAGAGGCGATTAATATCAGCAGTGGACTGATATAGGCTGGTGTTGTTGATTCATTGTGACTAAAATAATTTAATTCGGACCAAAATGACTTCTGACAGCCTTGCTATTCCTTTTCAATAGGCCATAATATCTTTATGGGCAGCTGCACATGTATTGAATACCAAAATATAAATCAGATACGCGGAAAAGTAAATCATTCTAGTGTTTGCATTGCGTGTCTTGCATTGTTATGATCAAATTGTGAAATGTGGTTTTCCTTTACACCAGACGTACAGGTATTGTGACTAAGAAGGGTAGGGTTTTTTTCAAGATACAAGATACAAAATATTTATTTGCATATAAATGTAAGTAACAGTAGGTCTTAAGACTAGTTGTAAGTACATGACTTATTCACCGTTTTCCGGTATTGCAAATTTATTGGGTTAGGGCGCTTTACATTCCGACAATCATGCCCAGAATTAATCCTACTAATAATATAAATACGAAAGTTTGTGAGTATAGATGTATGGATGGATGGAGGAATGGATGAATGTTTGTTACTCTTTCGCGCAAAAACTACTGAATGTATTTGGATGAAACTTGGAATATACACAGTTTGTGACATTAACATATAAGCTACTTTTTATCCCGGTACCACGCGAGCGAAGCCGCGGGCGGAAGCTAGTCAATCAATATAATGAAAATAAAATACTGAAAACAGCATGATTTGAGAACATCATCATCATCATCATCATCAGCCTATAGCGGTCCACTGCTGGACATAGGAATTGAGAACTGCTGGCCTAATTTGGCAACTAGTCTTTTCAAAATGTGATTAGTGATAAATGAATTTATTGTAATTGTGCGTAAAGGTAGTAAAAGTTGCCTAGAAAAATGGAATAATGTTTTTTTTGTTCGCTTGAACTTGATTCAGGGGTGGTTCAGGAAAAAAGAAAATTAGGAAAACCCAAAAAAAAAAACTGATTTGGTAATTTTGTATGGGATATTTGCATGAACTTCTACAATTGAACAGGACATCGTCTGTGGCCAGTAAAAATATTACAAGGGAGTTTCAAGTGAAAATTTTCAGATTGAAGTCTGTGTTTTCTGACTAAGTATTATGTTACAAATGTTACAAAAAGTGATTGAGGGAAATAACTCGTATCAAACAAGAGGATACAGGCAAATTTTGAGACTTTCTGTAAATGTAAACGTATTTTTGATTTTATTCATTAAAAAAAGTAATTGTTATCTCTCTTTTTCCATTTCTCTTTATGCTTACTTCCTATTTACAATGAACCAAGAGTACCTAGTTTAACTGGTTTATATTTTATATATTGGTTTATATGATATATATTGACGACCTCTGTGGTGCAGTGGGCAAAGGTCCGCCTGGGACGTAGAAGGTTGCGGGTTCGATTCCCGCCGCGGGACAAATTTTTGCATGTTCTGTAGATATTTGTCTCGGGTCTGGGTGTTTTCTATATATAATAGGTATGTATTTACAAAAAAAAATTATATATGTAATATATCAATCATGTGGTTCCCATAACACAAGCTCTGCTTAGTTTGGGGCTACATGATACGTGATAGTCCAGCATTATTTATTTATTATTTATATATATTTTATAAGTATTTTATATATATTTTGTATATATTTTGTTTATGTTTATATATTGACGCATGTGGGGTGTATAATGAGTGACCCCAGCCAGCCCACTTCCTTAAAATAATGGTGAAAGACACGGAGGCAACATTGCTCTCCAGAATTCATGATGTCTGTGGGCTTTGAAGCTCATAGACCGAAGAGAGTAAAACCTGTGAGTTTACCAGTTAACATTTTAGTAGTTCCCAACATTAAGTGATCCCAGACAACGGAGACCTTAACCTTCCATAGACCTTACTGCCTTCTTTTTATTGGAAATGTTGCCAGACAGCGAGTACCCAGCATCAGACTAACAAGGCAGTCGATAAAATGGCTCAATACTGATATTTTTTAATGTTTATTACGTAGAAGACCATGAATGATCAGGATGTTAAATTTTACCATTGAAATTGGCTTGTCTAGGTTCAAAGACGCAATATAATAAACGTACCCGTTATTGATCTTGTGGAATATTTTCGGTTTAATATAAAACTATTATCAGTACCTTGATTTTTTATGAACCGATTGACTGAGACTCATTTTTTGTATGTTTGGTATTTTATTTTATTTATTTATTGGGTCGCTGACTTTAGCTGATATTCTAAAGGTTTCTACATACTATGCCGGCGGTTTGACCTGCCGGGCTTTGCCAGTAGCATTGCGGGCGCTTTCTGACCCTGCCGGCGGCACCTGAGATGAAGAAAAGCTTTGCCGTGTGTAGGATAGACCTATAAAGACTTGTGTTTCCTTAAGTATCCCTTCGACATCGGAATAAAGGGCTTTATTTTATTTATCCATTAGTATGTCCTTGTGAAAAATTTATTTTTAATCGCAAGTAAGACGACAGTAAGAACTGTTTGGTCTTTCTTAGAGGCTTTCTGCTCATTGAATAATAAATATTTTACTTCCGAAAAAACTGTCCACAAAAAATCCACCTAAAAAATGTAAGCGATGTGAAAAAAAACATTGCGCGAAGCTGTTATTTTATCGACTTTCAACTAAGCATGTCCAAAATTCTCGCGATGTTGCTACATAGAATGTATTATGTTTTTAGTCAGTTTAAGTATTTTCTTTGGGGTATTTTTATATCTTAGCCAGGGGCCGGCGCACACGCAGCCTTGACACCGGTTGCGTCAACGTTTGCGAAACATACCTTTTTGTAGTAACCTCACGACCAGCTCCCTAATTGATGAAAGCCTTGGACATTAGGAGGGCATTGGCTATAAATTTAAATAGCTGACCGTAGAATACTAAACTCAATCAAACAGCTTACAATAGACAAATTATACTCAAGGTATAGACAATAAACTAAGTGCAACCGGTTTAGCCCGATAATCATCGACAAGAATAATAGAGAAGGATTTATTTTTGGATGTAGATGTCGCAGCAATGGAAATATTTTGAGTACAGTTACTTATCTCAAGAATAAATAAAATAAGCGTGTACGGGGTTCCAACCCCCATCTTCGGAACCCAAGCCAACCTCACCTGCACGTGGTGCATCCTGCTAAACAACGAACGGGGCTCTGGCGGCCGGCTGATTGCGGCATATAGCACAGCCTACATCGGCACATCTAAATCCCCTGGCCACCGACGGGCAGCAGCGTCGGTGGTGCGAGAAGCTGTGCCCTGCGATCCCCAACCCGCATGCCCAGCGTGGGGATTATGGGTATATCCCCCTTTTATTAGGGGAGGCCTATGTCCAGCAGTGGACTGATATAGGCTGGTGTGGTGTGGTGGTGGTGGTTGGGAAAAAAAATAGATGGGATGAAGGGTACGTGCTCTCTACCGTAGAGAAGACATGATAAGGGGGCAGGAAAAGTTTTCGTGTTTTTTTTACTATGTAAATCATTTTGAATGGTACGTGTTTTAATAAAGTTTTGATTTGATATCTCCAATTAACATTCAAAGTTCATACGAGGTTATCATTTAGACCGGCGCCAATATGATATATCGAATATCTTTAACGTGGTATGTTGGCTATGAAAATAAAGAGTACGTTATGCAGCAGAATTTTATGCGTTTTAAAATCAAACTTGACCTATTGCTCTGAACAAATAAAATATTCGACAATGAGCAGAGTTCAGTTTCTTATCTCTCTCAATTTGTAGTGTGGATAAACATGTTGTAATTGTAAAAGAACACAAATATTTTAAATGATATTGCCACGTAACTTGTATTTGCTGATAATATAAATTAAAAGTTATTATTCTAGAACCAGATACGAGTATGTCAAAATGAACTTGTGTTTCTGTGCATAATGTATTCTCCCAAAAGGTATCTTGTCTTCTTTCCTCTTTAGTACGATACCTTTTAGAGCATTTCTATGAAGAAAAGGAGAATGCCGGCTGATGTATGGCGCTCGGTACCAAGACTAAATTGAGTGCGTCAAAAAAATATCCAAAAAGTTTTTAGTCGATTCTACTGTCAAAATAATTAAAAATTAGGATTATTGCCATAGTAACACTTTACATCAATTTTTGTTTCCATAGTAACGTGTACATCATTGGTTGTTGCAGTCTAATGGCGGCGTGCGGCAGAAACCAAATCAACAAAATATTTTTTTTACTTGATTAATGATACCCGTCGGTGTAAAATTAAAGAAAATGTTAATGTCATTCATAAAATATAATCAATTTTGTGGGATACGTTCGGTTTTGACGCAATTGGTACGGGTTCTCGGCATTCTCCTTTAGGCACATATTTTTATAGAAGGCCAAATGAGAAATTGTAGATTCAAAATGTTAAATATAAAATTAGGTTGAAATATTCGTGATCGCCCTAAATATCGTGCACCATTAGTAGTTTCGGCGTTATTGAGTAACAACAAACATCAAAACAGACTTACGCACTCATTATTATATGTTATGTTCTTTCTAAAAGCATTTGGCAATCATGTAGTCTTACAGTGCGTTTCCATGATACCTTTGTATGATATGTAAGAACCAGTGAAATTGAGTCGACTCGACATGCGTCGGCGCTAACGCAATTATACCATGTAACAAGATATCGCAACGATAATCATACTACGCTGTAATCATAAGTGAATAGGGACAGCGATATTAAGGGAACACAAAAAATAAATTGAGGTAACAAACAATAGTAATTCATCATCATAATCGTTATCATCAGCCTATAGCAGTTGCCTGCTGGACATTAGGCCTCCCCTAATGAGCGCCGTTGCGCCCTGTCCTGAGCTTGACGCATCCAGCTCTTACCAGCAGCATCACAATAAAAAAGTTAGCATTTCACATTATAATACACATGGTTAGTACCAATTTTAAACTAAGATTATTAACATTCATGACTCATTCACGAAGCTATGCTTAATTAGGCAAGTAGGGTACATAATATTTGACACATAGGCAGCTATTGTATGGTTTTTGCGGTTCATAAGTGGTAATAGATCAACTCTATTATTTATAACTCTACTAACTTTAGCTTGTGGCTTCGCTCACGTTTAGAGTTATTTTTCTATCATTCGGGAACAGCACTTTTTCTGTATGAAAAGTACCTTATAACTTTTACTGTAACTCTGACAACGGTCATGCGAAGTTTAATGATGAGACACAAGTAAACTAACAAAATATAAATCAACAAAATCCCATTGCATTTATAATATTAGTTAGGTTTAGGATTTAAATGATATAGATGAATTAAAATTATTTATAAATTATTTTTATGATTATAGAATAAAGACTGATCTTAAGAAATTGGAAACTTTGGTGACCAAGGTCAAATAAAAGCCATTTTTAATACTTTAGGTCACGCACACAATGTCAAGTCAAAATGTGACAATAATTTTAGAGAATTCGATTACTTCATCGAATCGGAGCTAAGATATTTTTAATCAAAATGCATTAAAATACGACGTTATAGAACCTTATAACGACCAAATAATTAGTTTAAGAGTATACCAAATTTTTGACAGGCCGTTTACAACCTTCGCTTACAAAAAAGAGTGTAAGTGATTGTATTTATCACGTATGTATTATGTATCTTTACTAGAGATATAGATAAAGTTTTTTACTATATTTTACGCTTTATATAGGTATATTACGGCCCTTAAACTTATTGTTTACGTTTGCATCAAATCACGATCGTTTGCTTAAAAACGGGGCCATCGGGCCGCGGCAATTAGTTATATCACGCCTTATATAACTGACCTTGTGAAACAGCCTTATTGGATGAGATTGCAGCGTTCAAGTTCAACTTCATTTGAATAATTTGTCTTCATTTGTTTTATTTTTTTATACAATTTTTACAAACACATTACACTACGCTGAATGAAATTGCAACATAAGCTGCGTTCATTCAAACTATCTGTGAATGTTGATGCTTTGTTTTGTTCTAAGAAATAAGTACAATCATTTTATAGACGTTTGAAGAAAAAATCAAACTAGACGCCATGTTTGTTTAATTACTTTTGTAACAAAATCTTTATTTAAGGTAGGTTCAATTTCTTAACACATGACTTGAACACGTTGAGTGCTGAATATAGAGCTGCTGTATCCGAGGCTTGCAGTCAAAGTTTTAAAAAGCGTTTCGTTATTCCTGTACGAATGTTTATTCTGTTACTTGTTAACGTCCGTTTTGAATCCATAATTACGTAGCTAGGTTAACCTAAACTTTTTTTTAATTGGTGTGAAAATGCGAAGCACCTCTTTCAACTCGAGCACGATCGAGCTCGGGTCTGTCGTGGTCGGATTCTCCGCCATCGACTAGCTTTCGCTAGCTCAGCGGCTTAGTCGGTAGTGAGCGGCTAAAAACAGACCGTGTTTGATCGCTCACCGTATAGTGCGTAATGCATCATCGAACTATTCATCACCTCATCATCAAGTTCGACGCTGCAGTAACACTTGACGGGGTCATGGGTTCCCGGTGGATTCTACCACGGCCGCGTTGGTGTTCTTTTGCCTAAAGCAAACTCCTCGGACCTTCCTTGTCCAGAGAGTTCCTATAACATTACGAACATCACAGGACGTGTCCAATTGTGGGAACCATTGGAGACCTGGGGCTGGAACCCCCACCATTGGAGACCTCCTGAGCAATGCAGGGCTGGGGCTCCCCGCGTCCATACCCAACCAAACCAAGAAAAACTCCTCAAGAATTTCTAACGTTTATGATCATGACTTAATAATACACCTTGAAGTTCAGTAAATATCTTCAGTGCCTACCTCAAACTTTCTACTCCAGAAAACAAACTTGTTCAGACCAACTGTTAATTTTTACGTTCACCTTGACCCAGAAACCTTGGCCACATTCGCCATTCGCGACCAATAACCAATTCCTTATAATTATGTTATTTAACATACACGCGTGTCCTTGGACTAATAAACAAGATTTCACTTTTGCTGCAAAATGGCCGGTCATCGCACTTTGCGTCACCTTGTCACCGTGCTCACCTAGTGGTACACTTCAGTGGTTATGTAAGAAACGCACCTTTACGCAGTTTAAACGTTGTGGTGTAATGCAGTTCGGCATTCCTTCACCTTATTGGCTACTAGCTTCCGCCCATGGCTTTGCCTTCGCGTGGTTCCGGGATAAAAAGTAGCCTATGTGTTAATCCAGGTCATAAACTATGTATATTCGAAGTTTCACGTTCAGTAGTTTTTGCGTGACAGAGTAACAAATATAAATCCATACTCACAAACTTGCGCATTTATAATATTAGTAGGATAATTTTTAGAAGTACTTAGTAGAGTTCTTTGTGAAGGGCTCCTCCGGGGAAGTACTACCATCATGCTTAATTCTGCCATGAAGCAGCATTGCTGTGTTTCAGTTTGAGAGATGTGGGTACCGGTGAAATTACAGGAACATGAGCCTTAACTCCTTAGTCCTTCATGGCTTTATGTTTGATGGACGGAAGGCCCCGCATCGTAGACCACGATCCAAACATGACCTACCAACCAATAATTAGTAATAAGTAGTATCATGAAAAAATCTTCATTTATTGAACTCTCGCTATATTATAAAAAAAAAAACAACAAAATTGAAACCCTCCTCCTTTTTGAAGTCGGTTAAAAACCAGATGTAACAGCGAAGATGACGCCTATTTTCCAAAGATAATGAATTGAATCAGGCGTGACTTTGCGGAAATCCATTACAAGATATTTAAAAGATAAAATATTTAGTACAAATTCCACCTACTCTCTCTGACGAGTTTCATAAAAACTCAACAGAAATTCGACAATATTTCGCCTTCCCCATAAATGAATGGCTATATGGCCCATACATACATATATATAGAATGACTTTATGGGGAAGCCGAAACATTGTCGAATTTCTGTTGAGTTTTTTATAAAACTCGTCAGAGAGAGTTGGCGGAATTTCTACTAACTATTTTATCTTTTGAATATAGCCTATTTTCCAGTAGACAAAACTAGGTTACGTAGTTTGATTATATCGTATGTAATACAGATAATAATAATAATGGCCATTTTAATTAATAAGGTAAACCATCCTGTTATCACGAAAAGTAATCACAACTAAGTATTGGTAATTGTCATGATATCTTCAGAGCTATTAAGCTAAGTCAAACTCTGTTTTTAGTTTGATGAGCTAGTTTGCCGAGTTCAACAAATTGTTTAAAAATTTATTTTTAATGTAAACTTAATACTCTCGAATAAAAAAAGAGATCAATCTTTGGACGATAAATCTATCGATAAAAGTAAAAAAGGGTGTTTCTGTCTTTAATTTGACTTTTGATCTTGAAGAGGTCTTAGTCATTGAAATTTTGTGAACAACGAGAGAAAATGTCGGAAAAATCAGTAAAAAAAATTCATTCATCCTCTTATCGCGGGCATCGAAATCAATACAATTAATGTAAAGAGTCTATTATTTCAAAGACAAAAGTCTTCAATGCTGAGAACCGTTGATGTTATGTTTGAACACATGCCCTTTCTATTGCAGCTGACTACATCCTACCATGCAGCCAAAGCGACCCTCAACTAGACAACTGCATCAAGAACTCCTTCAACCACCTGCGGCCGTACCTAGCCAAGGGTCTGCCAGACCTGGGCGTCCCGGCCGTGGAACCACTATTCATCGACCGGCTGGTGATGGAGAACTCAGCAGGACCTGTCAGGGTCACAGCTGCCTTCAACAACATCACTGTTATCGGCCCTAGCAACTATACCATAACCAAGATTAGGTAAGTCAATGTTACTTACTGACTTAATGTCAGCCTGAACCATCCCATTTAAGAGCAAAGGCTCCCCCAATTTTTTTCAACTTCGATCCTGCTCTAATCTCAGTCTTATTGAAAGAAGTTTAGTTCGTCACGCCATTTCCTACGTGGTCTGCTACGTCGTCGTCTCGCTGTATTCAGGATCCACAGAGTGGCAATTTTTATTGTATCCGCTGATTTAATACCTAATTTAATACAAGCATTTACAATATTTTGAAATATATAAATAGATACTGAAAAGATCAGAATTTTTAGTTACTAAACGTTGTTACGAAATATTTGTAGTACTTATTGCTATTACTTTATCTGCAATAGTCGCGACGTAAGAACTTGACCTCAATATTGATCTTTGATTCACGCTTATTTTAGCTCCGGGCGAGCAGAATTTCTCTAAAGATTTCGGATAAATGCTTCAAAAATAAACAATATAAACAATAATAAACAATATCAAAAATAATTTGGATCCGATTTATCCATGGAATGACTAGACCACTACACTAACGTAGGTACAAAGGAACCCGCGCTTTGAAAAAATATCTGTGAAATCTCCCGTAATGTCTGTGTAAACTCCCAAAAGCATTTTTTTATACAGTTGCTGTGGCGTGTGCCACTTTTTGAGCAACTGTATGTACTGTATACGTCCCTGCAATACTGCAGGGACGTATAGCGTTCGGGATGTGTGCTATTACATACTCGAGCTTTTTTTTATCTTTTCCGAACTCTGCGTTCTCTTTCCCAACTGTCAAAATAATGTCTATTAAAAAGAAAAAACCAACCACGAAGTTTTTACCAAAAAAAATCATAGAAGTTTTTATGATTCATGCAAATATTTCTAAAAAGAAGCTACTAATTTGTTTCAATATCAGATTTAATGATTTGATTTAATGAGTTAGGTTAGGTTTCATTTCAAAGAAAACAAAAAAAAAATGTCTGCCTAAATTTTTTTACGGTTGGCGCACTTTTCCAGAAATTTTCTTTATTATATTGCTTCATTTCTTTGCAACTGTATTAAAAATAGTTGTTCAGTACACGTGCGGAACCGTCATTGCAACTTGTTCCGACTGTCAACCCTCACTTTCGGCTACGCCTCGGCTCGGGTAGACATTTGTCGAAGCTCTTTGCAATGACAGGCTTTCCACACTCGTAATGAAATATACTATTTGGGCATTTTTATTGAGAAAAATTAGGCACAGATTTTTGTTCTAAGCGCACGTAGCGTTTAATTTCTCTATGTAAGCGCAGACTCCCATATAAAAACTTCTTAGATATTTCAACAGTTATTTACCAAAGATCTGATAAAAGTCAGTGATAATTTAAAAATAGAACAGGGAATTCCGTACTTATATCAACTTTGGATATAGAGACAACAATAACAATACCAGCCTATATCAGTCCACCGCTGGACATAGGCCTCCTCTAATAAGAAGGGGTCCCACAATCACCATGTTGCGCATGCGAGTTGGTGATTGCAGGGCACAGCTTCTTGAACCGCCGTCGCTGCTGCCCGTTGGCGGCCAGGGGATTTAACAGTGCAGTGTTAGGATGCGCTCTGCCGAAATCAGCTTAACATAAGAGTTGGACCAATGATTAGAACCCTTGGCAATCAAGCCGCGGTACCGAGTTCGATTCCAGATAAAAATTCTTTTTGCCGTGGTAGAATCCTACCGGGACCTCATGACCCTGTCAAGTGCTGTTGGTTCGATGATGCACTAGCACTACGGTGAGCGACGGAACACAGTGTGTTTTTAGTCGGTAGGCCGCCGGGCTAGCGAGATCTAGTCGCAGGCGGAGAGACCAACAGACCCTTCCAACTCTCCCCGAGTTTGAGGATATGCGTTACGCATTTTCACACCTTGAAATCAGCTTGCCGCTATAGTAAGGTTTGTTGGTTAGCAGAATGCACCACAGGCAGGTGAGGTTGGCTTGGGTTCCAAAGATGGCGATTGGAAACCCTTATACCCTTAAAGAGATAAGCTATACTAGATTATCATAAAAAAATGCGCTAGTTGTATTTAACCAAAGTTATCGAAAGGAGAACACAAGCTGGAAGAAGTAGGTACCGTCAAAGGCAAATTGTTTGACATTTTTCGATTAGTGTTAATGAGTTTGGTTCTGCAACGCATCATGGCTGATGTCAAAACTATAATCATGATAACCATCATTATTACCCTGTACGAGCTTTTGATGAAAACTGACGGTTTTAGATTAGGCTCATTACGTTTCACGACAGTTTGTGGCTAAATCTACAGCCCACAATTAGCTTACGACACTATAGGATCGTTGCGGCAGACTTCAATCGCTTTTAGATTCTGAAACCTTGGTTAAAACTACTTAAACTTCTAATCGTAGGCTACTTAATACCTTGTTACTAAACTAAGTCCCATTTGCGCTGAAAGTTGTGTAGTATTCAACCTCCAGTATCTTATTGTTGCCATTCGCCTTTTTTGATGTTGTTTTGATTTTTAAGTTTATCATCATATTGGCTTTTTCTCGTCACCCGTACCGCAATGTTTGAAAACGAAAGTTTTTAATCTAAAACAGTCATGACATACGGAGCCGAAACGTGGACACTCACAGTACGGCTAGTCCACCAGTTTAAAGTCGCTCAGCGAGCTATGGAACGAGCCATGCTTGGAGTTTCTCTGAAAGATAGAATCCACAACGAGACTATCCGACATAGAACTAAAGTAGTCGACATAGCTCAGAGAATTAGCAAGCTGAAGTGGCAGTGGGCTGGCCATATCTGCCGAAGAACCGATAACCGATGGGGTAAACGAGTTCGTGAGTGGAGATCGCGGCTCGGCAAACGTTAGGACGCCCGCCGGCCAGGTGGAGTGACGATTTGCGAAAAGCTGCTGGTAGAAGCTGGATGCGTCGAGCTCAGAACAGAGCGCAATGGCCGCTATAAGCTGATGATGATGATGATGATCATATTGACTTGAATCATCAGGATTATGTGAACATACTTAAAGGAGAATGCCGTCTGATGTATGGCGCTCGGTACCAATGCTAAAGTGATTGCGTCAAAACGAAACCTAATATTTTGAAAGATATTATACTGTTATTCATGGAATACTAAGTCTTTTTTAAGATAAACGTAAACAAATTGTTTTTATTTGATATTAGTTTTAGAGTTTGTTTTTGAAAAAATGCTTTCCCGAGACCTTGTGTGTTCAGTTTTGTCTACATAATTATAAATATTACACTATAAACATTTAAATATGATAATATCTATAAGAAAAGGTTTATATACCTCACAAAGATAGGTAAAAGGGTGTTTTAACTTCTACTTCGTAGGTAGGACATTGCATACAGTACTACTGTGTTCTACTTTATATTATTTTCAAATAATGATAGTGACGAGAAAGTAGATAGGCATTTACATCATCATAATAGGTATTAGTACTTACTGGTGAAGATGAAATCCAAGCTAAACTCCAAGATCTTAACACATTAGTCACAACGACGAAAAGGCCATGGATGCCTCGATTGTTTATCGTTCATTATTGTAATTATGTCTAATAAAATATCTATTTTCAGAATAAACACTGCTACACAATGCCACAGAACACTCTAGTAATACATAAAAATAGGAGATAGTTTAGTAGTACCACAAAAAAGTTTCTGATCCAACCTCTTTGATTATACAAAGTGAAAAAACCTCCAATGTTTTCATTAAATTCTACTGTCTAAAATTAAAAGTGAGGGTGGTTGCAATGTCATGGCGCCGTGAGCCGGAAACCAAATAAACGAAAGAATTTTTTACGTGATTATTAACACGTTTACTGCGGCAAGTAAAATCATAATTCTTCATCTGGTGCGGCGGCGGGCCAAAATGCGCCCCCAATGATATTTCCGCCAGTGCGTGGCAGGTCTTTCTAGACCCACCAGCACTAGGATAGATTAAAAATTGCTATAACTTTGTGGAAACATAATGTATACATTTTTTTTATATTGTTAGAATGACCTTGAACCCAACTTCCTTAGGTTTGATTCGCCCCGGGATCTGCCAAACAGGAAATGAGAAATAAAGCAGGAAAAGCGGCAGGCTAATATCGACCTGAACCGCACTAGAAAGTATTTTTATTAGTGATAGGACAGAGAAAAATAAGGGGATATCGAAAATAAAACAGAATTATCGTAAAAGAGCTGAAAAATGTATTTATTTACTTATCTTGGAAACATGTTACGCAAAGGTTTTGGTTGCATTTCCTGCAATATTTTTTTAATTTCATAACTTTTTTTTCGCTTGTGTACTATTAAAGGTTTTCCGCAGTCGTCCTGTCGTAGCACCCTGCACAATTTCTTCGTTTAGCGCTCATCTCAAGGACATGGTCATTGTCCTTAGGTTTTACTTAATTTTCTGAAATGAAATTTGTTTTCTTAATTCCTTGTGATTTATTAACCATTTATGAGTTTTACCACAGAACTCGCGAAACTGAACAACTTTCCTCAGAGGAAAAAGGTCGAAATATGAAAAAAAAATTTGGCCCTCCCTTACAAAATTGACAACCAGCTGATTGATTTACTAATACTATGGGAGGTCCAAAATTTTTTTAATACTTTGACCTATGTTCTTAGGGGAAAGTTGTTCAGTTTCATGAGCACATTCACCACCTTTAGGGTTCATACCCCCCTTCCGTTACACGATGTATAAGGTCATTTTAAATTAGGTGAAAATATTTTGGGTATGTTCTAATCATTAAACTGAACAACTTTCCCCAATAAACATGGGTCGAAATATGAAAAAATATTTTTATCTACTAAATCAGTGAGCTGGTCGGCAATTTTCATGGGAGGCCCAATTTTTTTTTCATATGACCCATGTTTTC
This sequence comes from Horisme vitalbata, assembly GCA_951804965.1. Classification (NCBI taxonomy): domain Eukaryota; kingdom Metazoa; phylum Arthropoda; class Insecta; order Lepidoptera; family Geometridae; genus Horisme; species Horisme vitalbata. Next base: position 6,323,047 of record OX638096.1, read on the forward strand.
TTGGGTAAAGTTGTTCAGTTTCATGTGTAGAGCACACCCTTAAAATATTTGCACTTAATTTAAAATGACCTTATACAACGTGTAATTCCAAATGCGCAAAACCTCTCGTGGGGATTACAAGTAGAATACACATTACAGTAATATAAGTAAAAATTAAATAAAATATGAAATGTGGAAAGATGTTCACAGATGCTCGGCAGATACTATAACACTAAAAGCAAAGAAATAATTTATGAATGATCATTTTCATAAAGGATGGTATTGCATAAAAAATCCCCACGTCATTATGACTCTAAGGCTGATATGTTGATATGTGTAGGTAGTAAACGAAACTTACCGCTTGTGCTTCGTTTTCCGTGCACATTTGTTTCCAAATTCCTTTTTTCTTCTTCTTAGTGGAAAATATTTCTTCACTGCTGTCACCTATCACTGTCAAGGCGAATTACTCAATTTTCCAAAATTTGTATTTTTCTTTTATTGCTTGCCATCGTTGATTATATCGAACGCTACTTCAGATCAGTTAGATAGCACAACACTAACTGGCGGGGCACGCGCTCTGTGCGGTATTGGGTCGCCAGTTGCCTGTTGGGAAGGCGGGCCGAAATAGGCCCACTGCCGCACTCAGCGGATGTTTTTCACCGTCAGTGCGATGGTAGGTCGATAAAAGCCTGCCGTTATGTTTTGATGGGGAACACCTACAATTTTGACCGCAAGATGAAATATATATTTGTCTCTGTCGAATTTTAACAAACACCTGAGATAATCGTTTCGCACAAGCGGGAGGGACAAAGGTTTCTTCGGCCGCACCAGCTGAAATACCGCGGCAGGCCGATATCGGCCTGTTACGCAGTGAACGTGTTAATCGAGTCGGTCTGTAAGACTAAAAAAAATGTTAATGTTATTTATAAAATATAGCCAATTTTATGGGATACGTTTGGGTTTGACGCACTTGGTACGGGTTATCGGCATTCTCCTTTATTTCATGTTTATCGATCCATAAATAAATAATGCTGGATGGTATCACACAGCATCACATAGCCCCAAAGTAAGTAGAGCTTGTGTTGTCGCTTCCGAATGGGTGGCGGTGACGAAATAATACACGATTTTTTTTGAGAGAAGTATTTTGTATTACAGGTTAACAAGTTTACAACGGTTAGGTACAACAGTCTTCGCGTAACAATTTTTTTATAGTGTAGTCGAAGTGACATTAGATGTCAACCGTTTTTTTGAAAATACGATGACGTCACTGCTGAATGACGCTGACATTACGACGCGCCGCGACATGCCCCCGGCCTTGAAAGCTCCAGCTTTAAAGATTGGCTGGTCATTGTTGTGGAGAATCCATCCGATGTTGCGCAGCATCCTCATTGAACAGGGGACAGATTTTAGCGAAACTACGCCTTATGATGCCAGATGCTGTCTGTATGTCGGCAAGGCGCGATACTCCGTCTCTGCCATGGATAGTGGTTTTAATTCTCCCCAGGGACCACTTAAGTGGGGGTAGCTTGTCATCTTTGATGACGACGAGCGTGTTAGGCTGTAGACTGTCACCATTGTCCCTCCATTTGCATCGAGTCTGGAGCTCCGAGACGTATTCTTTGGCCCAGCGTGTCCAGAAATGGTGCCGAATTTGCTCCACTCGCTGGTACCGGTTGAGCTGCCGTTCAGGTTCGCCTCGCATGTCCTGGTATACCGGTGAAGTGAGCGGACGACCAACTAGGAAATGTCCAGGACTAAGTGGTAGGAAATCGTGAGGATCGGATGACAATGGGGATAGAGGACGTGAGTTAAGGATTGCCTCAACCTGCGCTAAAACCGTGGTAAGCTCCTCGAACGTTAAGTGAGCATTACCGACGACGCGAGCTAGATGCAGCTTGCACGACTTTACCCCAGCTTCCCATAGACCTCCAAAATGAGCGGTGTAAGGGGGAATGAACCTTAACCTAATTGCTTGGCTGTGTGCGCATTCCGCTATGTCAGTGGAACAGTTTGTTAAAAACCGTTTCAGCTCGTTATTAGCACCGACAAAATTCTTACCATTGTCCGAAAATATTTCCTTGGGCTTGCCACGACGTGAAATAAACCGCTTAAGAGCTAAAATGTATGCTTCAGTAGATAGGTCACTCACAACTTCCAAATGTACCGCGCGTGTAACAAAGCATACAAACAGACAAATGTATGACTTTACGGTTTTAGCGCCCCTACCTTTGCGAGTTAATGTGAGAATCGGTCCCGCGTAATCTACCCCGCAATAGAGAAATGGGTATGTAGGACCCAATCGTTCCTTAGGTAGGTTACCCATAATGGGATTCAAAGTTTTGCCTTTCAATCGCTTGCACGCAACGCAATCGTTCACAATTTTTCGTGCAAGGTTCCGCCCCCCAATAGGCCACCATCGCTGGCGAACGTCATATAACAGCGCCTGAGGAGCAGCGTGAAGCAATCGTTGGTGCTGGTGCCGCATGAGCAAAACTGAAAAGGGATGTTTCGAACAAAGTAAGATAGGATGCTTTTTCTCATAGTCAAAGCTGTCCGAATAACTAATTCGATCGCCGACTCGCATTATATTTTTATCGTCTATAAATAGATTTAGTTTAAAAAGACTTGGTTTCTTTTTTAAGGAAAGATTTTTTGAAATCAGCTCATATTCATGATTAAACGATTCCGCTTGAGATAATTTAGCTAATCTCAATTCAGACTCTCTTAATTCATCAATGCTAAGCGTACCTGACTGGCGATTTAATTTAGTGCGCGTATTATTGATAAACCGCAGTATGTACGCGAAACAACGCCGCATTCGCTCGAACTGAGAGAATCTCGCAAACGGAAATATTCCTACGCTTGTTTTTGATTGTAAAACGTTGACGGCGCTTGATTTAACCTCGGGTATATCATCCCGCATCGTGATTGGACTTAAGTCCGTGATTAAGATAGCACAGTCAATAGTGAGATCACGAAGAAAGGGCGGTCCTTCCCACCATAACACGGCAGACGCGAGATCGGGTAGCGGGACCCCCCGTGAGACCAGGTCAGCTGGGTTTTCCTTCCCACTCACATGCCGCCAGGGTAGCTCTTTTGTGAGCTCGTGAATTTCTGCCACTCTATTCTGCACGAAAGTTTTTAGTAAGTTAGGCGACATTCTCAACCATCCTAGAACTATCGTGGAGTCAGTCCAGAACACTACCTTTTCAAAGTTATAATGAAGTGATTCGCGTATTTTCAAATATAACCGCGCGCCTAATAAAGCTCCGCAGAGCTCAAGCCTAGGTATGCTGACTGGTTTCAACGGGGCGACCTTGCCCTTGGAGCATAATAACATAACAGATATCGTTGAATTGTTATCGCCGACGGTGCGAAGATAAGCGCATGCGCCGTAAGCCGTTTGCGATGCGTCTGTAAAAATATGCAACTCAACATTCCTAGCCTGGCTACCTATAACGCGACGCGGCACTCGCAGTGACTCGAGCGCAGAAAGGCCGATAACAAACCGGTTCCAGTTGTCAGCGACGTCATGCGGGAGCGCGTCGTCCCAATCAATTTTTAATAACCAAAGTTTTTGCAACAGTACCTTCGCGATCATAATAGTAGGACTGAGTAAACCATATGGGTCAAAAATTTGGGAAACGTGCGACAAGATTGAACGCTTGGTAATGCTCGTATCGTTTTTAAATTGTGTATTGAAATGAAATTCATCGCTTGAGTTATTCCATCCCATACCTAAAGTTCTGCAAAGACTGGACTCGTCTAGATTTAATGATTTAATGCCGTTGGTCATTTTTGTCAAAGATTGGTCATCGCAGTTAAAATTGAAAATCCACTTGCGTAATGGAAAGCACCCCGATTGTAAAACTTTGCTTGTTTTTTCGCATAAATCGAGCAACTTACTTTTATCATCATGCGATGTGACCAAGTCATCAACAAAAAAGTCCTCGTTGACAATCGTTTTGACTTCGAGGTCAGGACAGTCAGCTGCGGTCTCCTTCAGGCACCTACATGCCATAAAAGCCGCCGCCGCGGTTCCGTACACTATTCGATCATGACGAAAAATACCTATTTCTTGGCTCGGATCGTCACGCCACAAAACAAGTTGCAGGTCGCGTTGGTCTTTATTAATTTCCACTTGCCTATACATTTTTTCTACGTCTGCAATAGCTACGTACTTATGCAGTCGCAGACGCAGTAGAATGGCAAGTAAATCGCCTTGTATGGGAGGGCCTACGAGCTGGAGATCGTTGAGCGAAACTCCAGTGCTTGAGGCAGCACTAGCATTGAATACCACCCGCAGCTTGGTGGTAGTGCTGTGCTCGCGTAGTACACCATGATGTGGCATAAAGAAATTCGGTGTTCCGTAAGAGCTAATACGCGTCATATGACCCAAGGCTACATACTCGTGCATAAATTCTGTATACAGCCCTTTGTACTCAGGATCGCGTTGCAATCGCTTCTCTAACGCTAGGAACCGCTTTAGAGCTTGAGGATACGTTTCCCCTAAGCTTTGTGTTGATGATTTCAAAGGTATGCTAACGCAAAATCTTCCGTCAATATTGCGCGTAGTGGTTTTGACGAAGTTATCTTCGCATTCCTTTTCCTCATCCGAACGCGTATCACAAAGCTTAGGTAACTCCTCTAGTTCCCAGAACTTACGTAATTGTTCCTCCACTGTTTGAGAAAAATTGCATCGAATGTAACTCTTATTGCGTATAATATTTATAGGACCCGACATGATCCATCCCAATTTCGTATTATGCAAGAAAGGACCGCTGGGCAAACGCATTTTTCCCTCGCTTAATAAATCCCAAAACTTATGCGCGCCTATTAGGATGTCGATTTTTAAAGATTCATGGAAATCGGGGTCTGCTAGTTGTATATTGTCAGGGATCCCAAACTGCGCGTATTGTTTAGGTATCGCTGGCAACGTAGATGTTATGTTATTTAGAACAAAACATTGTACTCGCATTGTAAATGAGTTGATACGCGATTTCACATCGATAGCGCATATTTGATTCGATTGAGATATCGCATTTCCAACTCCGCGTATTTCTTGAGTGGACTGTATTAATTGTACGCCTAGTTTGTCGCATAATGATTTGGTGATAATTAGGGCTTGCAAATATTCGAAAATATTCATATTCGAATATTCGATTTTTTTTCGGGTACTATTCGAATTATTCGAATATTATTCGAATAATAAAAAACACTATGATTTTATTAAAATCACATCTTATTTTGTTATTTTGAGTGTTATTTTCATGAAGAAGTTTAAAATATCAGCTTATTTTATTCTTAAACGCGTTTTTTCCATGAACGAATTAAAAAAAAATACAAAAAGGTATGTCACCGTAACGAGACATTGGTAATTTACACGCACAATCAACCACAAATTAAAATTTCCTTCTTCGTATGAGCTAGTAGCCAACTCTAGTGTCGGAGATTTTAGGCCACCCGAAGGCCTCAGACATGGCTTAACGACTGAAAAGCCGGGACCAACATCTTAACGTGCCTTCCGAAACACGGAAGTGGTCAAATCTAAATGTCACTAAACAGTCATCCATCCAAGTAATGACCACGCGGAGAGTTGCTTAACCAAGGTGATCTCTTAAGTACACCGAAGTAAACCACGCCAAAGACGGACGGACGGACAAAGCAGCACCAAAGGATTCGTTTGACTGGCTCGGTAATGTCACTCTAAAAACAGTCTTATAAATCTAGGTAATTTGTTATTTTAACAAAATCATGAAAATAAACATTCACGTTAACGACAAAGACGAATGGACAGAACGGTCTCGTCAACTACTCGAATGCACTACGCGACACTTCAGAGTGTATCCGAACCGTGTTCCGAACCCGATAAAATTTATTGGGTTTGGATCGGATATTTCGACATGTGGTTTACCCGAACGACGACGTAAACTTGTATAGTCTTGTATGGATATATCGCGCGAACTCTTAAGTGGCATTTCATGCACATCTGAGTTCCGATTTCGCCGTTATTAATTTAAATCGAATATTCGAATATTGAAATATCAGTATTCGAATATTCGAACAAAAATAATATTCGAATTATTCGAATTATTCGAATATTCGAATATTCGAATGCAAGCCCTAGTGATAATACATCGCTCGCTCCCGGAATCTAAAAGCGCGCGCGCAAGTTGATAATTACTATGCCTATCCATAACTTCCACTAGTGCCGTCGATAGTAAAACTGGTTGCACACACGGATAATTGGCGCATAGAACGTCCGTGTGAGTGCCTATTGTGCCGCTCGTAGGCTCATCGCAACTAGGATTTGCGGGCTGCGGTGTGGCGAGGGACGAGTGCATAGCGAAAGCCGGTTTACTATTCTCGCCTTCAGTTGGAAGTGAGACGTTTCTAAGTTCATTATCCCTGTGGATTAATGAGTTGTGTTTTCGATCGCATTTCCTACATGGGCCGAACCTACACTCGTTAACATTGTGACCCGCGCGTAAACAGTTTTCGCATAAACTTTTATCCCGCACAAGTTTAAGCCTACCTTCTACGGTCAAACCCAAAAACTTTTGGCATGCGTACAGTGGATGATATGATTTAGTGCAGAGCAAACATGATTTTTTCGCTTGACTGGACGGATTATTGGTGGAAACATTGCAGTGAACTTTAGTGTGATTTCGTGCGTTTGTAATTAGTTTTTTGTCGTTTGCGCTCGCGTGTGAAACTTGCAATGTCTCCAGCATGTCTGCTCTGTCTTTGAGGAACGCCAGCAAAACATCCACCTTCATGATTGACTTGGAGTCACCAGATTGTTTTAAATTAGTAGATTTGTATTGCTCCCACTCGCGTTCCGTGGCTTTATCTAATTTTGTGACAATTAAATAAATAATGAGCGTGTCCCAGCTATCTACTGGTTCACCTAATAATTTAAGTGCTCGCAAGTTCTTTAAAATAGTATCTATTAGGTTTCTAAGCAGATCTGGTGCCTCTTTTGTCAATGCTTGAATGGTGAAAAGTGACTTTACGTGGTTGTGAACTAATATTCTGCTATTGTCATACCTATTGAGGAGTAGTTCCCATGCTACATCGTAGTTTGCAGCTGAAAACTCTAATGACTCGATCACCAATGCTGCACTACCCTTTAGCGATGATTTCAGGTAATGAAACTTTTGGATATTTGTGATGCGGTTGGCATTGTGAATAAGCGACTGAAAAGTATCTCTAAATTCCAACCAACGCTCATACGAACCGTCAAAAGTAGGGATAGATATTGTAGGTAATTTGACTGAATTTATATCGAGTGGGGCGTCTTTAGAACTTGATCCTAGCTCACCACTACCAAGCATACATTCAGCCCTAGCCAACTTATCGTAATAGCTATTCTCAAACTGCTCGCGCTGTTCCATCTGTCCGTCAAGATCTACCTCTAGAACTGACTCTTCAATTTGCGATTGAAGATTGTTAAATTCTGAAAATAGACTCGCGGCTCCCTTTATGCGTAGCTTTAGGTCTACTTGCGTTTGAACGGTCAGAATTTTGTCGGTGACTAATGTATTTAGGTAGTTGGTAAATCGAGTAAGACGGCCTTTGACAATAGCCCGCTTTTTAATAAGATCACGTATCAATTGATTAGTATCGGCATCGTCCGTAACCGTTATTTTGTAAGGAGATTTTGAATTATCCTTTTTAGGTTCTGTGCTCATCTTGGAAGTCTAGTGAAAGGTGAGTACTCCACTCACGTTTGCAAGCGGCAGCTATGCTGGCTGCGGCACACGCTGCTGGACACTGTACAAGCGGATGATGACTCACTGCGTCTCAATCACTGAAACACGTATTACCACGAAATTAACACAGGAAGGGACAAGCGCTTTGGATAGGATAGATAGCTGACCGTACCGTTTCTTCAGGTAGATAGGTATGCGTGCTCCTGGACAGCTTTATCCTTGGGTACGGAACAGATCGTGTAGAGGTCGTGCGTGCTTGGGTCGGTTGTAGAATCCGGCTCCGAAGGTCCAAATTTATGTTGTCGCTTCCGAATGGGTGGCGGTGACGAAATAATACACGATTTTTTTTGAGAGAAGTATTTTGTATTACAAGTTAACAAGTTTACAACGGTTAGGTACAACAGTCTTCGCGTAACAATTTTTTTATAGTGTAGTCGAAGTGACATTAGATGTCAACCGTTTTTTTGAAAATACGATGACGTCACTGCTGAATGACGCTGACATTACGACGCGCCGCGACAGCTTGTATTAAGAGAACCACATGACTGTTAAACTACATATTATTCATTATTTTTTATGAATTCATACACATTATAAATAGAAAACACCTGGATCTAAGACAAATTTTTGCAGATCCTACAAACATATGTTTCATATTAGCTGTGCCCCGCGGTTTCATCTGTGGTTATATAAGTTAAAAAAAATCTTGTCATTATAGTCATACTGAACCTAGTATAAATGGTCCATAGCACCCGAGAGCCTCCAAGAAGGAATAATAACTTTATTTAGGACCATACAGAAGTTACATACATAATATATACTTACACAAATGATACCCATGATCCTTAAGCACATGCTGAGCCAACCCCTATTTCGGCACAGGGTGGCTGTATAGGGCTTTTAAAGGTACTTTTATAAATCTACCATGGCCACCACCTCTGTTCCTCTGTACTAAGTTTTTTTATACCTTTGCGATTTGTGTTTTTTAATGTAACCTATGAAGTACATTGTACAGTATCCCAGCCTTCTTGTGTCGAAATAAATGTTTTTTCTTCTTCTTCTTCTCAATCAAAAATGTACCTGTAGAAGGTCCTACAATAGCGTTCTTATCATAAAAGTGTCTTTCAGACGAAAGAGACTGTCCAACTAAACTAAAGGTATAATTCCTATTGAAATCGCTCATGGCGTGGCTTACTTCGGGGTTTCTTAGCGGATCGCTTTGGTTAAGCAACACTAGCCCGGTCCCTACTTGGTTGGGTGACCGTTCAGTGGCATTTAGATTTGAGCGTTTCCGTGCTTCGGAAGGCACATTTTGATGTCCCGGCTTTTTCAGTCGTTAAGCCATGTCGGAGGCCTTCGAGCGGCCTAAAAACTCCGACACCAGGGTTGGCCACTAGCTCATACGAAGAAGGAAGGAATTGAAATAACTGATGAGCATCGTTTGTATTCCAGGTCTGATCTGAAGAAGCTGCGCATCGACATGGGTCTGGTGCTGCCCCGGATCGAGATCTCGGGCGGGTACGAGGTGTCCGGACAGGTGCTCCTGTTCCCAGTCCGCTCTCAGGGGGACTTCTGGGCTGCTTTTAGTGAGTACACTTTTCACTTTTTAATGAGGGTTTCGAAAATGACGTACCGATATCATTAAGGTAAAGCAAGTTTTGTTGGTAAACTTTTGTTGATTTTAGTTAATAAGTAGATTTATTAGTTTTAGTCAAAAATCCTGTTCTTCTTTTACTTTTTTGTATTTATTGGGTAAAAATAAATGTATTTTCTTTCTTTCTTTCTTTCTTTCTTTCTTTATTTCTTTCTTTCTTTCTTTCTTTCTTTCTTTCTTTCTTTCTTTCTTTCTTTCTTTCTTTCTTTCTTTCTTTCTTTCTTTCTTTCTTTCTTTCTTTCTTTCTTTCTTTCTTTCTTTCTTTCTTTCTTTCTTTCTTTCTTTCTTTCTTTCTTTCTTTCTTTCTTTCTTTCTTTCTTTCTTTCTTTCTTTCTTTCTTTCTTTCTTTCTTTCTTTCTTTCTTTCTTTCTTTCTTTCTTTCTTTCTTTCTTTCTTTCTTTCTTTCTTTCTTTCTTTCTTTCTTTCTTTCTTTCTTTCTTTCTTTCTTTCTTTCTTTCTTTCTTTCTTTCTTTCTTTCTTTCTTTCGTTCGTTCGTTCGTTCGTTCTTTTATATTGAATCGAAGGCCCAGAATAGCCTTGCGGTGGTGGGCTTCTTCCCAATACATCCCTAAAAGATTTCCACTCACATTCGGAAGCTTGATAGTGATAGGGTTTAATAAGGTTAGGATGTAATAATCAATAATAAGACTAATAGTTACCGTCACCGTATATGAATAAAAAAAACCTAGTAAGCAATATTTTCATTATTATTAAGCAGCCTATTAAATATTCCAAGATTTTTAATGTCATTCATTAAAAAAAACTGTGAATGAATAAAAAAAGCATACTTTTAGCCAAAAGCATTTAACTGGCGTAAAAAATTGGGTGTGTCAATAGTTAAATTCTGTTCACAGTCGACGTAGCAGCAATCGCGAGAATTTTCGGCAAGGAAATAGAGAGAAAAAACGTAAAGTACATGGAAGCCGAGCGACTGCTGGTCGACTTCAAGCTGAGGAGTTCCAGGTTCAAGGTCAAGGATACCGTCAACCATGGCAGCGTCATCGGTAAGTTATCGAAAATGGTTTCTTATATGCATTATAAAATAAAGAAAGAAAGTAAATGATATAATTAGTCGTAGACTTCTATGGCGCAGTGGGTGAATGTCCAGCCTGAGACGCAGAAGGAAGTTGCGGGTTCGATTCTCGCGGCGGGACAAATGTTTATCAGCAGATACTTGTCTCATGTCTGGGTGTATGCGTAATAGTTATGTACTTACAAAATATATATATAAGTCATGTAGTTCCCATATTACAAGCTGTGCATAGTTTGGGGCTACATGATGCTTGTGTGATAGTATCCTGAATTATTTATTTGAAAAACTACGAAGCAAAATAATCACCATTATCACCCTAGAGCAGTCCACTCCTGGACATAAGCCTCCCCAAATGAGCGCCAATGCGCTCTGTCCTCAACTCGACGCATCCTGCTTCTACAAACAGTTTTCGCAAAATTTAAGCATATAAACAATACACTATGTACCTACAATTGTACACATTATCATCATCATCAACACCCTGTAGCAGTCCACTGCTGGACATAGGCCTCTCCTAATGAGCGCCATTTTGCAGTCCTCTACTCGACGCATTCAGCTTCTGCCTATTATCGTTAAATTCAAATGTTTGAAACTCATACGCATTTTCAAATAATAATAATTTTACACAGTTTTTTATCTACTTTTGTTGCTGACCTACACGGCTCGCAGTCAATATGTTAAAGGGACCTCAGGATTGATTGACCTTGACCTTGAGTTTCGAGTTTAAATGAGGGCCTCGATTTTATTTTATTTTATTTACTGTTCACTTCACAAAAGCCCTACTACAGTAGTAAAATACACCAATACAGTACAGTAGCCAATATCAACTCAAGCGACATGCTGTGTTTCGGCAAGGGGGGTGCCGTGAAATTGCGGTCCCGCGGCGACACAATTTCTGTAAATATTTGTCTCGGATCGGAGTTTTCAATGTGTGTTTTCAATTTTCATTATGTGTGTACAGCGAAAATATTTTGATGTCGTACTAGCTTCCACCCGTGGCTTCGTTCGTGTGGTACCCATATAAAAAATAGTCTATTGTGTTGCATCCAGGTCACAAACATATACTGTACATATACTCGTATATTCCAAGTTCCATCCGAATCCGTTCAGCCGATCTAGCGTGATTGAGTAACAAACGCCTATCCATTTATACTATTATACACAATTATAATATTAGTAGGAAGTAGGATAGGTTATATTTCACTTAGTGGCACGTCTCGCTCTTATATTTATTTATTCAAGCACACATTAGACATTACAAGCAATCAAAATAAATCTCTTAAACCACTGTTTTTTATACTACTATGTTAGCAAACAGGCATATGGTCCTCCTGATGGTAAGCGGTTCCCGTAGTCTATGGACGCATGTAACATACAGAGGTTGCTGACCCTTTTAAAAAAATATTTTTTTTGTTTTGATTTGGCTTGTAACATAACCTAGCAAAACGCAGCCTTACACTGGCACAGGTAAATCCCCAGACCTCCCACGCCAATGGGCAGCAGCGTCGGCGGTGCGAAAAGCTGAGCCCCTCGATCTCCAACCCACTTTGCCCAGCGTGGGGATTATGGGCATATCCCCCTTTTTATTAGGGGAGGCCTTATGTCCATCAGTGAACTGATATAGGGTGGTGGTGGTAGGCTGCCGATATTATGAAACTGTGTTATCATCTGCCAACTTTAACTTAAAAAGGCCCTGCCCAGCTGTACCAGCTGATCCTGAATGAGATGTCCCATATTCTTTATTCCAGGTGAAGCAATGAACCAGTTCTTGAACAACAACGCAGCTGAGATCATAGAAGAGATGAGACCGGCCGCCTCTCTGTCCATTGCGAAACACTTCCAGTCGTTCATCAACGCTGCCTTCACGAAGATACCTCTCGACGTCTGGCTCAAGCCTTAGTGACATCTAACCATTTGTCCTATTAATTAATAAGGCCTGTGGTAACCAATCTCAAGTCTGAAAATAGCTAGAGTTGAAAATATTTGTTTGTAGACTTTTTTCTATAGAGATGCATCAATATAATAGATTATTAGGATCAAGGTATATTGCCACAGAGTCAAAGAGCATCGAAGCGTCAATAGCATTTTGACACCTATCTCAAAAATGTAATGCGCACATTTTTATCAAGATAAAAAGCCCCAATCGTAAATATTGTAGCACAACTCCGATAAATATCGCGCGTACAGTAAAAAATATTTATTTCAACATATACAGCTATATTGATGTCGATTCTGTTGTGCCTTGTCTTAAACTAAACTTAATTTGACATTCCTAAAAATGATATTATCCCTTTCTTTTAGGTGTAAATGACAAGGATAGCTATAACTATAAAGCTGCCAAATTGAAAAGTGAACAACAGAATCGACACACTAACTATTACATAGTTAGACTAGTAACAAACTATGGGTATACTTGAGCATGTAACATGTTTAATTATAGATAGTTTAAGAAGGGAAAGGAAATGTCTGACGATGTCGGTTATTCATAACAAAATAAATAAATGTTTATTTCAGACTTTCAGACCATAGACAAAGCAACATTAAAAACACAAAACCACAAGAAATTAATTTATCACAAGAACTTATTTATATCGCGTGCATGTATGCGAATCAAAGCGTCAGTCGAGTCAACTGGCAACTGCAAGTCTCACATACGCGAGAATGCGTACGAAGACGCGCGATTGCGCGCACATTATATAGAATTTGACGACTGTGCGGTGTGCCTTAACCCTTACTATAGTAATATGTTATTTTGACGATCAGCTATGTGATCCTTTTATTAGTACGGGGCAATGCAATTTGGCCAGATCCATTGCACTCCACTTTTATGTATACTTGGCCTTTTCCTTCTTTGACCTGTTACGGATTTTACCCGTCCCTTTGTAAAAGACAAATCCACCAATGACGGCGTATACACAAAAACCGGGTTTTGATGGATTCACCCCAGTGTGATTCCCTAAGCTTGTACGGTCCCTTTTAATGGACTTTTAGGCTAAGGCACGTTGTAAATTAGGTACAAGATTTAAAATTTATTATATAAAAAAAAAGGGAGAAAGAAATAGAAACATTGTGATTTTTGTAAATATTATCTTTAGTTTATGTAGCCTATTAATATTATACAGTCTTAGTACTAAATTCATGTTAACTGCAGACGGTGGAAGTTAAAACTTGTTCGATTGTTTCATATGGTAAAAAAATAAAACCGAATTAATAAATAAATAAATAAATAATAATAATAATAATTCGCTCGCGAGTTACCCGGATAAAAAGCCTATATATGTTATTAGTTATGGCTTAGAACTATAATATATATAAAAAAACCGTTCAATCCGTTCAGAAGTTTTGACGGGAAAGAGGAACAAAATTTTCACATGTTTTTGACTAACTTTAGTATTTCCTATATAATATTAGTAGAAAACAAGATTAGAATTTATAAACTCGTACCTATTGACATAATTTTTTTCAACCTAAGACGGTTCATAGAAAGTCTTGGTTCTGCCCCCAACCATGATGGGAAGGTAGGTACTATAAATCCATTTCGGAGGCCTTCAGATGGCCTAAAATCTTCGACACGTAAAAGGAAGAAAATAGGTTATCTAGAATGCCAACGGTTTCCACGTAGAGGTTGTACCTACTCCTTTAGAGATGGTCATTTTAGAAGTCCTTTCTAGTGCAAGGAACTTTCAAATCCTACTACTACAAGGCTAACTGGTTTGGCTGTGCGTTGATTGTGATTGATTGACAGTCAGTAACAAGACGATTTTATGTATTTCGATCTAGAAGAAGATATATGAGTGATAGATAACGATTGTGATACTGTGGTCCGAAATTAGTATACTTACATCTCGAGTCGAGTTTTATATTACTCCGATAATAATTTACAAAAACGACTTTAAAGAAATTTTTACTTCTGGAAGTATAACCCCAGTTTCCAAATCGTTTCATAAATGACTGAGGTAATACATACAAAATACAACTGAATTGAAGACATCCTCCTTTTTTTGAAGGAGGTCGTTTAAAAATGCAGGTATAAAGTTCTAAGGGGCTAAAAGTTATCCCCTAGCAGATTAAGCTGTGTGTCTTACGAAATACCTACTTAAAATTGAATCATTTGTAAAATATGTAAGTAGAGATAACGAGTGGGAACTAGGCAATATTTTTTAAAGAGAGTTTATGTTAAAAACATGACATTCCCAGTTTATAAAACCATAATTTTAAGTTTATTTATTTAAGTTAATAACTAAAATTGTACTTTAGTGAATTCTTAATGTAAAATTTAATCAATAAAATATATTGTGTCTTAAATATGTGTATTTACTTATTTTATTTTTGTTTTTTGAGTTTTTACATGGAATAAACAATAATTTAAAATTAAAAAAAAAACCGACTTCAAAAACATTTATTGAAAAAACTGTAAAACTAAAAAGTTTAAATAATTGATTATTTTTTGGTTCATCCACCTTTTTTCTATAGATGTATCCCTTACGATCTATGCGTTTACCACATTGGTAGATCTAGATACCTACCTGTCAGTTTTGGAGTCTAATATCAATAAATGTTTTTGAAGTCGGTTTTTATTTTTATTTTAAATTATTATTTCTTTCCAAAGTTTTATTGAATCTGACTTTATGACGTTTACTAAAACTATAAATAAAATTCGAGCCCATAGAAATTTCATTCCCTATTGTCTCACCCCCGATAAACACAACGAAAAAGAATTTTCCAAATTGGTTCATAAATGACGGAGTTATGAGATAACAAACATAAAACATGAATAAAATTCGAGCCCATAAAATCTTAGTCCCAGTTTTTTCACCTTTGGAGTTGGTATTTTTTCTTAAAAATTTTATGGGACCAATCAGATAGTATACCCTATACCAAAAACGAAGCGTTTTTAAATCGGTTCATAAATGACGGAGTTACAAACATAAAAAAACTGATAAAATTTGAGCCCATAAAATTTTCATTCCTAGTTTTCTTACCCTTAGGGTTGGTATTTTTACTTCAAATTTATATGGGACCAATTGGAAAGAATACCCTCTCCAACAAAAATAATTTTCCAAATCGGTTCATAAATGACAGAGTTATGAGCTAACAAACATAAAAAAAATACAACCGAATTGAGAACCTTCTCCTCTTTTTGAAGTCGGTTATAAAATGTTTTTTTTGTATCCTGCTTTTATTTCTTTTCAGCTGGGGCCCAATGTAAAAACTTATAGGTTCACCTTTTCATTTAGCAAAAATAAATTGTTGAGTTTTTCCATTAAAATACATGGAAAATATATGGCATTTCAAAAATAAGAACGGCTATATAGCTGTTCTTATTTTCTCACTCTTGCGTCATGCTTTTTTTTCGGCTGTGGCATATTGTAAAAACTGTAAGGTAAACGTTTTCATTTAGTAATAACAGAATATTTTTTAGTTTTTCCATAAAATACATAGAAAAAATATGGTTTTTCAAAAACAAGAAAAGTTATTTTATCCTTTTATTGTTTTCTTCGGCTGGGGGATAATCTACCCAAAGCTGCCAAGTTCACCTTTTCATTTGCTTAAATTAAAATAAATAAATTTATAACTAAAAACTATTAATGTTCTGAAGATAGTACATCATCAGCGTTCAGCGTGGCGAAGGCGTGGTCAGCCAGCGGCTTGAGGAAGTCTCTCAGAGCGTCTTCCATCGGCACCTGCAGTTCCTCAGACAGATTCTCCCAGTTTTCATTCAGGAACTTGTTCATTGCGTCTCCTGTGGAAAATAAATATTTTAATACATACTACACAACGGATCAAACAGTTCTTTGTCTTTCTGAAATTAAGCTCAGAGATCCGAGTGATCCGTTGTCTTAGAAAACGATTCGACCAATTCTAGTTCACTCCGACCCAAAAATAAGAACTATGTCGCTACTTGCAACCAACTTCAGTGGGACAAAAGATACCTAGGTATGAACTCATGTTATGGCGGATGGTGATTCATAGAAATTGTATGCAATTGTTTTTTTAATATTTTTGCAAAATCTTTTATGATTTGATTAGATGTTACTTTGCAAAAATTGTTCTTATTAGGAAACAGCATCGATTGAGACCAGCTTATATTTTTTTTGGACAAATATATTTTCTAGGCTGAAAATGTTTTTTTTTTTTTCAAAAATCCGAAAATGTGTTAACTTTTATCTTCAAAATAAACTTATAGTTTCCTTAAAATAAAACCTTCTTACTACAAAAATATGAGGTAGCTGCCCTCAATGAGGTAAAATGTTGTCCCTCCCTGTATGTTATTCCAGGTGTAGAACTACAAAAGTGAAAAATTTCAGCTCAATTTTATATTTCACAAATTTTCTCTCTAGACTCTCAGGAGTCAGAGCTTATTTCTGAAAATCATCTCTGAAAATCATCATTATTAACCAATATCAGTCCCCTGCTGGACATATATGCTGGTCTCTCTCAAGGTAGAACACTGAGCTCGATCCTTGGTTTTTTTCAAGTATTTCTCTGAAAACATTTCAATTTAAATATATGATGTATTAATTTAAAGTAGAGGCATTTTAAATTATCATACGAATTTATTATAAGGTAATTTGAAAATGGAACATAATATTTTTTTATCAAATTCGTTCGATGTTATGGATAATTGCAATAACTTATTTGACACATCAATATAGGTGGAGGTTCTTAATCCGGTTGTCAACCTCTTTGGTAAAACACGAAAAAGGTTTTTACCTAAATCCCCATCGCCACCAAAAAGGTTATCGAGCTGCATAGATGCGAAACCGACGTGGAACTTTACGTCCAGCCGTTCGCAAGTCAGGGCATCCACGTCATTGAAACGCGGCTGCCTGCCGAGCTTGATAAAAACTTTAGCGTCTATGTCACCTGTAAATAAAATAGCAAATGCTCTAAAAACCAAACATTTATCTTTTTTTATTAGATTTATTGGCTGCAGCAGAACCGCGGCCATCAAGGCCTATTATAGTGATTGCCGTCTCCGTCGCCCCTTGTAGGGCCACCACTAAGAGCGTGTTCGGCTCACATGGAACAAGAATAAAATTAGCCTATGTGTTAATTCAGGTAACAAACTATGTATATTCTAAGTTTCGTGCAAATTCGTTCAGGCCTTACGGAGTTGAGTGGGAACAAACTGATATCTGTGGAACAAACACATTTCATTTTTTTTAACATAGATACATACACACACACACACACACACACACACACACACACACACACACACACACACACACACACACAGTAACGTACAGACACTGGTAGCTATTTTATCGTGACGAGCGCGTTTTTCATATATTTGCTCGTTCGTGGGCTATCTATAAATACGAAAAAAAGAGAAGAATTTTTTTTCTTTGTAGGCTTTGGCATCAGCCATATCCGTTTCCATTAAGTACATAATTTAAAATCTTACCGTATGTAGCTGTGAACTGTCCTTCCCCCTCAATGGGCAGTACAAGTAGCTGTCCAGACAGTTTGTAGTTGCCCTTCATTCTGAGCTCTTTTATGTACAGCTTACCAATCACTTGGTGCTTCTGGGAATCCACTCTGTAACATTAACTAGATTATGTCTGGTTTGATCCTTCACTAAATTATTTTGAGAAAATACTTCTTATTTTGGGAATTGATTTGTAGGGGCAGGAGTCTCGAGTGAACAGGTTTCTGCAACTTCGGTAAGCGAGTCTGGCGAAATGTAGTCGAAAGTAAGCCTATTTAATATAAAAAAATTAAAAAAATAATCAGGCAGTGTGACGACGACCTTTGTGGCGCAGTGGGCGAAGGCCAGGCCTTAAAGGCGATTTGGCTGTTCGATTCCCGCCGCAAGATAAATGTTTGTATGATTTGCAAATTTGTGTTTTCTAAGTATGATATGTATGTATTTACAAAACTATATATATGTGTAGTATATCAATCATGTGGTTCCCATAATACAAGCTCTGCTTAGTTTGGGGCTACATGATGCTGTGTGATGTGTCCAGCATTATTTATTATTAAATATTTGACCCGAGGGGTCTGGGTGATTTTATGACTAGTATGTTTTTTAATTTACCTATGCTCTCCCATTGCTGGGCAAGAATCCCCCATCTCTTTCCACGACTTATCATCATTTGCTGAGTCCCACCACGTATTTATTTACAAAAATATATATTTAGTATATCAGTCATGTGACTCCCTTAAAAGCTCTGCTTAGTTTAGGGCTAGATGATACAAGATACAAGATATTTTATTTGCACAAATAAGTGTAGGTAACATTAGGTCTTACACTAGTTTTAAAAGTACACGACTTATTTACCCTTTTCAGGCATCGCAAATTAGGTTGGGTAGAGGGCGCTTAAAACAAAGGGGGACAAAGCAACAAATACTTATGAAAATAATGAACTATTAACAAAGTTTTCTTAATATGAATACATTTAAATTGTAACTTTTTGAGTACATAAATTTACTCCAAATATTCCTGTACTGTATAAAACACTTTTCTGTAAGAAATGTTTTAAGTTTTTTAACAAATATATGAGTTCTGCTTCCGTTTTTTATTTCAGTGGGAAGTTTGTTGAAAATTCTTACAGCCATATAATATGATCCTTTTTTACCTACTGATAATATCGATTGTGTGTATAATCCTTAAGGACATTACACTCAATTGTCATCATCAACATCATCATCATGAAGTTATCATCTCATGAAAGTCACAATATCAAACTCACTCTATCTCCTTCACCTTCATAGACGAAGGTCCATGAACGGTGACGTCAGAAAACGATGACGTCACTGATATTGGCCCCGTCGACTGCTGGATGGTGAGTGAAGGTATAACCAACGGCTCACATGGCGGTACGCCGTATTGAGGAAGTCCTGTAAACAATTTTGCTAATTGGTTTCTTGCAATTCGATTTAAAGTAATTTATTACTTATTTTTATGGACCACTTAGACTTTTCCAATAAGGAAGTTAAATATTTTCCGTCTGAGTATTAAAACAATGTACATTACTGCAGAGGCCAGCAAAAGAGGCATTGATGGACGAACGTGTAAACGAAGCCGAGGCACACATACGTGAGTCCATCAATGCCTAGTTGTGGCCAAGGCTTTTATAGTACTTTTCTCAAATAATGTGAAATTAAAACAAAATAGTTCCTAAACAGAACTTGTACATTTTTCAATAAACAGCATTCTATTTGCAAGCCAGTTCGAAATTTAAATAAACCCTTTGATTAGTTACCTCCTTGGTTGCCATGTTTCGGAGTAAAAGATCGTTCCATTTTTAAATAACACGACAGATATGAGTTTTTATAGTAATTTATTTGGCTGCTAAACACGACAGGTATGAATTTTCATACAACTTTTGCCGGCCGCTGCTCGCATGTATTGGGCCAGTAAGCAATTTCGATTTATCTCGAAGAAAGTTGTCAAAATAATGCTCTAATTTCCATGCATGTTTGAGAAAATAAAGTTAAGTTTACGAAAAATAATAGGACTGGACGAGCCACGTCTGCCGCATGGCAGATGAGTTCTGGGCAAAGGCTGCCAAGCCGTTGACTAGACCGCTCATGACATCAAACGACCACTTGGCAGACCGCGGCGAAGATGGAGAAACGAAATTGACCTCGTGAGTTCTAGTAATATGGAATACTGGCAAAATAAAAGAATGAAAGGAATGGAAGGAAGGGAGGGAGGCCTTTGCCCTGCAATGTGACAACTCGTTCTTCATCATTATCATCAGCCTATAGCAGTTCACTGGTGCCTAATGAGCGTCATTGCGCCCTGTCCTCAGCTCGACGTATCCTACCTTTCTCAGATCGTCACTCTGCCTGGCTGGAGGCCTTATAAAAAACAATACGAAATTAAATATCTAAATATATTACAACTGTAATGAACCTGACTTATGGATAGTAATCTACTGACGGCCAAGACCTAAGTCCTAGAGACTTGTTTGTTATTATACATTGCCGACTAAATAGGTCTACTTAGGTATGATATACTCGTAGGTACCCAAATTTTTTAAATCGGTCCAGTAGTTTCGGTGCCTATTCAATGCAAACAAACAAACAATCAAATCTTTCCTCTTTATAATATTAGTGTAGAAGTGTAGATGTAGATGTAGATAATGTAGATAACTTCATTTAGTATTCACAAAAGCTTAAACACACAATGCCATGTACTACATTGCACAATAATAGGTAACAATCTAAACTAACAGAATATAATGTACGATATATTATGTAAGATTTTTTTTTTATTTTTTTATTTAGTATGGGCCAGCTCTTGACCTTGAGGCTTGCGTGGGCAAGGATAAGTTGGCAAGGATAAGAAAAGGTATTCACTGGTTATATACAATCAAAATATCCAAACTTGGCTTACACAGTCATGCATAATTGTAATCAATAGGTGATCGAAAAGAAATTAAAGAAGAACTTTATCTATAGGTAACTAAAGGGAGGTAAAGTTGTACCTTTAATTAGTTGGTACCTTGTACATGGCTGAGCACCTGATTACCTATACGTTAGTCATACTAATAACGTACATCTAGCTACAGGAAGCAGCAGGAAAGTCTAGCGCTGCGGTCAGAGGGCCTAGTACGAGTTACACAATTCGAAAACTTTTATACTATTCTATATCGTGCTCAATTCCAATTCCTCACCGTTTTGAGTGATCTCCAAGCAAATTACATTATCTACGTTGTTCGATCAGTTTCTACTTAAAACCAGTAGCGTAATTTCCAAAAAACGTACATTAAACTTGAGCTCGATATAGTATACTATGAAAGTTTTGGAATTGTGCTACTCGTACCCTCAGCCCTCAGCCTCAGCCTTTCGTACCGCTACTTGTACTCATAACGTTAGTGTGATGATAAAGTAAATTCCAATACCAGTAGCTAGTTCAGGAATGTAGGCGTTCAAGGAGTCTCGTAGACATCGGCCCAGCGCGCGTTCTTCTCTTGGACAGATGAAGCCTCCAACTATTCACAAATAAAATTGATCAATATTATAAATTAGATTAAAACATGTAATTTTTCTTCATTTTGAATAAGTTATATCTGCCCCTTGCCGTTTTTATGTCTACTCTACGATAGAGAAGACAACGTGTTTTTCCTAGTTGTCTCCCTGCATCCCAAACATGACTATTTTTTCCCCCCAAACGGTTTTTTTTTATAAATTATTTAGTTATACATCCTTAAAACATTCAAAATTGTGCTACATCTACATCAAAAATATTTTTTCTCTACTTTCTCTGTCGACAAATCCCTTGTCTACAGTTGCTGTGCTAAGCCGGCGGTGTCAGAGATGTACAAATATATACTTTCCCAAATAAATAAAATATGAAATAATAATGTTACTCTGTATGTGTTCATTTAACACATTGTCTGTTGGCCTTGGTGCACGTCCTGCAGCAGGTACGCCGGTGTGTTATTAAGCACTCAAAGTGTTAAAGGTAATGTAGTTTTACTTACAATTGATAAAACTCTTATCTGCGCACACGCAAACAACTGTTACAAAAATAAACAAAACTAATCGCATATTGGATTCGATCAAAAAATCATCTATAATTTAGAAAAGAAACTAAAAGATAATTTAATAAGTTTCCACTTAAATATCTTTTGATACGTGATGATATATATTTTAGATATATATATATATATATATTTATCTCCTAAGTATTATCTCTCAAACGTGGGTTTTATATGAGACACAATCTGATGCTCTTAAATTATACATTCACTATCGTCCAATCATAAAAGTTGGTTTTCAAAAACCTACAGATCTCGATAATGTGGGCGAGTAGCCGACTGAGATGCAACAGGTTCTATTCTCGCTAAGGGATTGCATAGGTATAACATTAGCCTGTTTAGTCCACTGCTGGACATAGACTTCCCATACTAGAAGGGGAATATACCCATAATCCCCACGCTAGGTAAAAATAAATAAATAAAATAAATAATGCTGGACGTTATCACACAGCATCATGTAGCCCCAAACTAAGCAGAGCTTGTATTATGGGAACCACATGATTGATATACTACATAGATACATTTTTTTTTGTAAACACATACATATCATACATAGAAAACACCCAGACCCGAGACAAATATCTGCAGAACATGCAAACATTTGTCCCGCAGCGGGAATCGAACCCGCAACCTTCTGCGTCACAGGCGGGCCTTCGCCCACTGCGCCACAGAGGTCGTCAGGTAAGGGATTCGCAGGGCTCAGTTTCACGTATTAGCAAAATTGAGAATTAGATTTTTATTATATATCACCTAATATTATACATAAGATGTTGTTCCCAGCTTTTTCAGTCGTTAAGCCATGTCGGAGGCATTCGAGCGGCCTATGACTCCGACACCAGAGTTGGCCACTAGCCCATACGAAGAAGATTATACAATTTTACCTACTAAGTAGGTACATTCACCTGTCTCATGCACGTAATCTTCTTGATAAGGTCGATGACCCAAAGTATACCTATAACCAGACCATACTTGCAGTGGCGGTTAATATTATCTACTAGGTCTTCATTATCAGTTTCTATTTAGGCAGGCTTCAAGATTCAAGATTCAAATGTTTATTTGCTTGAATACATAACATTATTTTCACCATTAGGTCTTATAGCTATGATAGAACGTGGGTATTCAGCCTGCATGCAGGTGTCATTACAAATCTAATTATTTAAATATTCATTTATGCTACATATAAAAACAATTAATTAGTAACCAATTATATATCTTTTTCTTGAATATGGTTCCAGGCAATTCATTATAAATGACTATAGACATGTTATAAACGTTTTTTCATTATCATCATCAGCAGCATATAGCTGACCACTGCTAGACATAGGCTTCACCCAATGAGCGCCATTTCGCCCTGTCCTCAGATCGACGCATACAGATTCTACCAGCAGCATTTCGTAGATAGACACTCTATCAAGCCAAGTTCTTGAGTGAAGACCGCTTCTCGACAAGCGTAGTGTTGGACGGCCTCAGGCTGGGCTGGCTTAACCATACCGAAAACACCGAAACGTCAATTTTCTCAGAAAACCGAGCAAAAAAAATGCAACTATTACGAGTAGATTACCTATTACTTATTCTATGCTATTACAATGCGTAAAAGTGCGTTCGTGCAAATCAGAATGATCACCAACTAGTAATAAACTTTCAGATGAACATCACAAGATTGGTATTTGCTTGTACATCGAAGTACAGATGTTGTAACTTTGTTACTAAATATGAGGTAACATAGGCCTGACCGCTGCAGTTGCGGCATATTGACATACTTTAGGCTTCTTGCAACACGCCACTAAACAGCCTTATGGTGTAGGGAATAGGGCTTAAAATGCTTGGAATTTTGTATGCTCTTGGGTGTTCTGACAAATAACACGCTTTTAGCCTTGAAATTATGGGTTTGTTAAAACCTGAGGTTAAATAAATAATATTGTCATGATTAGTTGGGCCATATTTCAACTACTAAGTGTGATTCCTCATAGATTTGTAAGAAAGGTAGGTAACCTACGTAAATTATATACCACTCATAAAGATTCCAATCCAACCTTTTTGAAACCCCTTGCTTAATAATTATAGGTCCATCGCGGATGGATGGCCGACGATTGAACTTAAGTGTCTCAGTTATTGCGAAGTCATGTAAATTAGATTACAAATATGGGTATTTGTGTTGATTTTTAATTATATTTTTGTCATCCTGGCACCTAGAGAAAGTATTTAGATGTACTTTATGTTACCATTATAAAAGTTTTAATGAATGTTTATGCTTATAATATGTAATGTATAAACTTGAACTAGCCATTGATTGCCAGGTTGTTACGTTATAAATATATATTTTTTTAATATTTGGATATTTTGAAGTTTATTTAACTGTTGCAAAATTAGATACCTAGGTATAGCGCATTGGATTAATCTATAATGTTATATCTTGTATTAATAATAAACGAATTTAAATTTGAAAGACTGCTTTACGTGTAATTCATTTCATAACAAATACAACAGATAAACAAACAAACGCTTTATACTGGATTATCAAAAGTAGTACTTAGAAGTAATTAACCACCACACCAGTCGTTCGACATAATCCATTGCGCCGTGTCCTCACCCCTACGGATCCAGCTTCTACCAGCAGCCTCTTGCAGACTACAAGCCGCGGTCTCCACTCAAAAACTCGTTTAATCCAACGGTTGTCTATTCTTCGACAGATATGGTGACTTCAGGTACATATACATAGGTAATAAAACATTTTATAGAAAACAATATTTTAATGCACTGTTTACAAACGCCATGATCAGCGAGTAACAATGACTTAATACTTAGTCTGGGCAAAGAAAGGACGAAATTAGGTCAACAACTTTTCTGAATTATTTCCTTGTACTTGTGAAAACATTGATAAAATACGCAAGCGAAAAAAAAAAAATAACCGAAATACTTCCTCATCAATGCATAGAACTATTAACAAATGGTTCAAACCCACAATAACTTAAAACCCCTAATACACTAAACATAACTTAAATTTCTAAATGCATCAACAGTTACAATACAGTCCTCCAAAAAAGTCTAATCAGCGAACACCATATCTGAAGGCACGTGCTTGAGGAACTTGTTAGCGATGTCCTCCAGCACCATAGCGAGTGCTGTTTCCACTGCCGGTTGTACTTCCTTGGCTATGTCAGAGGAATGCATGCTGACTATGTGGTCCGTGATCATTTCTGTTAAGGAAATTTTAAACTTATTAAAAATCCACGTGACATATCAATAGCTTATGTCAATCCCGTACATTTTTTTACTTTTCTACTAGCGAAGTCGGTGATAGAAGGACTTTGGTTAAACCCTAGTGGATTCCCAAGATCGGGAAGTGTGGAAAGAGTAAAGGGAGGTATGTACCCTGCAGTGGTGATACCACTGCAGGGTACATACCTCCTCAGCCTCATAAGATAAAGTTACGAAGAAGGTTAAAAAGATTAATTATGACTGGTTTATGCGGTATCACATAAAACGTCATTATAAATGCGAAAATTTATTAAATATGTAGATGTGAAGTTTTGGTTCCTTCTTCACGCTAAAACTACCGAACGGATTGAGCTGATATCTTGCACAATAAATTTCTGGACCAGGAATAACCTAGTTGATCCTCCTGGTTAAGCAACCCTCCGTCCGGACACTACTTATATGGGTGACCGTATAGTGGCACTTAGATTTGAGCGTTCCATGCTTCTAATGTTAGGATGTCCCCGGCTTTTTGAGTATTAAAGCCATGTCGGGGTCTTCGGGTGATCTAAAAACTTCAACACCAGAGTTGGCCACTAGCTCCAATGAAAAAGAGAGGTAGGAAGGCAAATAGTTTTCCCTTGAGGCTACCGTTACAAAAAGGGTTTTTAAGGGTCAGCAACTCGCATGTAATTCTTCTTGGTGTTACAGGCGTTCAAAGGCTACGAGAACCGCTTACCATCAGGTGAACCGTATGCCGGTTTCCTCACTTAGTAGTATAAAAAAAATTCAAAGCTATTTACAAATGAAAATCTAGCCCATAAAAATACAAAATCAAGTTTCAAGATAAGTAGTTTGAAAACTCCGGTTCTTTAAGGGTTTCGAGGACATTAATATTTTAGTTTACCCAACACTCGGTACCTAAATGTAATTGCATAAAGTGCTTATTTGTTTAAGTATACTATTGCAACTGTTGTACCATGACAAATACTAACTGCACTTATGTTGAAATCTTTACTGCGAAAACTAACTGGAAAACTTCGTTCACAAAATAATTCTAACTTGTGTTGTCAGGGACTCGAGAGTTTGAAGCGACCGGAGTTTTGAAGAATTGGCTTCCATTGTAATGAAAGTACAGAAAACAAGTTATCATAATATATTATGTAACTTTTAGAAATACAAAAACAATTATATTTTTTTTGTAGGTAAAATCACATAACAAATTTGCTATATCAAACCGTTTCTTGCCTTTAAAGTAGCTTTTGCTCGCGTCTTTGCTCGCATTAAAAGTTTTTTTTACCAACCATTGTCTATTTTAAGTTATTTTCCATCCCACAGGAATAATACAATGTTTTCCCGGATCAGTACAATCTGGGAGTCTTCAAATCCAGAGTGAATCGGTTCCTTCTAGGCAAGCGTGCTCCATCTTAGACCACAGCTTCACCAGAGTGCCTAGTGTGAGTTTTTTTACCAGCTCGATCGCGTTTGCGTTTACGGAAATTTGTATGGAAACTGGAAAGGAGTTACTCCCATGCGTTTTTCACTAGACGGCGCTACCTCGATTCCATATAAAATTGCGTAAACGCAAACGCGATCGAGCTGGTAAAAAACTCGCACTAGGCACCCTGTTTCAGGTGTGATAATTGTCAACGCTTGACTATTTTGTTTAAAAAAAAAAAGAATTAATGTAATCCTATGTCTTTTTCTACTACTTCTCTGACAAAGTTTAGGAACAATTTCACCATGATCGGAATACATAATAAATAAACAAACAATCTCACTTTCGCAGTTATAACATAAATCTGGTTTAGTATTAAAATAAATTACTAAACATGTTGACTGCGAGCAGCACCAGCTCGGCTAGAGCAAGTGTGTTTGCAGCATTCAAAGCAAACTACCGACTATACTATTAATATTTACTAAAAAAATATCTAAAATATCCGCCTTTCCTCACATTATCCTGATGAAAAAATTTGTGACTGATGATGACCAAACTGCAACAGGGTAATTAGATAACTAATCAATTTGTAATATCTTGATGGTAGATACTACCATGCTCTACTTCTTGCAGAGATAATACCATAATTAATAGGTACATCGTTGCACAACACCACTAAAGTATAAGCAAGATATAAGCTTTTAGTTACATATTGTTACATATAGGAAATACTAAATGGAAATATGTTTAGGCTCATTAAAAAGCTAATGTTGACAATGAGATGATACGAATAATAATGCTGGACATTATAATATATTATAAGATTAATAATATCAAATATAACCTAGCCCAATGAAACTATGCATAGCTTGTACCACGATATACTACGTAATTTTTTATGTTCTAATTTCATACCTCATATTCATTATATAAAATATATATTTTTTATATTCATTGACGGCCTCTGTGGCGCAGTGGGCGAAGGTCTGCCTGGGACGCAGAACGTTGCGGGTTCAATTCCCGCTATGGGATAAATGTTTGCTTGTTCTGCAGATATTTGTCTCAGTTCTGGGTATTTTCTATATATGATATGTATGTATTTACAAAATATATATATGTATATATGTCGCGGGCCGTAAGTGGGTTAGACTAGCGCAGGATCGTGCCCAGCAGTGGATGAAATCGGGCTGTGGATGATGATGATGATGATTATATATATATGTGTAGTATATCAATCATGTGGTTCCCACAACACAAGCTCTGCTTAGTTTGGGGCTACATGATGCTGTGTGATAGTCCAGCATTATAATTATTATTATTTATTTACCTATTTTAATTAGAAAACATAATGGATTGCTATAAAATACTAAATACTAAACTATTTACTCGTTGTTAATGAGTTTTGTTAGAATTCGACTTTTTTATGTTTACATAAACATTGCGCAAAACACCTAAAAACACTGAGTACCAATTTTTACACGCAAATTTCCTTATCTTGCCCTGTAGAAATCCACTGCTTGACATTAATACTCACTCACTCTCCCTAGAATATATCCTGAAACAGTCTTGAGTCCTTTATACATCACAGACTTCCTGCGATTTGATAACTCTTCCTTTGTCAATAACATCAATTTATAGAATTTATAGAACGAATAATCTATTTAAAAGATAATAATTTTATGTGAAGTGGCTTTTGCATACCCATTTCACCGGTAGTTGAGTGCGCCTCCATCAAATCAGCTTTAACAGGTCCCACGCAGCGCAGTTTGACAGTGGCATCACGGATCACCATCCTTTTGTGAACCCTGGCTCCGAGGGCTTCTAGTGCTGCCGTGCACATACCTGGAAAAGGGAGAATATATGAAAATATATTTCTAGTAGGCTCCTGTATATCCATGATCTTCAGCCAGTAGCAACATTATGACTGAGGTGTGTTTTTGAATTCGTAAGTAGCTATGACTTTAAAACTAGCGTTATCTGAAACCGAACGCGAACGTTTTATTTCCAAAATGGTAGTAGCATGGTAATAATACTGACATCTTGTTTTTAGGATGTTGGCATATTGAGCAACTCGAAACTTTGATTTATGATAAAACTAGGCTCATCTTTGATTTGCTTAGGTTGTAGTGCCTGTGAAATTTTAGTAGCACACGTAGAGGAACCAAGAACAAAGTGACACGAAATATAGCGTACCAATTTTAATCTTTTAGATACTTAGGAACTTACTGAAGTTAGCCGCCATCTTGCCCGTGGACTCGACCGGCAACATCTGGAACTCCCCTAAGACGACGTATTCACCGTGCATATGCAACTGGGGGAGACTTATGTTCGCTGTCACCTTCATCTCTTCAGGGTACACGCTAAAAACATAAGACTTCTAATATGTAAAGTGTTTCATAAGTCATGAAATAAAAATCTTGATAGCTCCGTATCTTTATCACATCTACCGAGCTGATCATATCAATTTTCTTTTAAACGCATACTACATAAGTACACGCATACACAGTACACGCATAGTACTTTAATCTTTATTTTTCAAATACTTGAATGATGTCTGGCAACAATACCAATCATATCTATTTGACATGAGCAAAGACTTACTCCAAATTATTGAAGGTATAGTTGGTGATGCCTTTTAGCATGACATCAGAGAGCCACGCGTCGTACTTGAACCCTTTCTTCGGCATGTGGTGCTGCCTCAGTCTGATGCTGGGCACCTTCAAGGGTTCTAGCGGCTGGATGTTCAAGGAAGGCACTCCTTGGGCCAGCAGGTGGCGGGCTTGCTCAGCCACTCGCTGGATGCATAGAGCAACGTTTGGGTCGCTGTAGTGGCATATTGACGAACGAACTGTAAATTGGTAATTGTTTACATTTTCATAGTCTCAACATATCATCATCATCATCATCAGGATAGAGCAGTCCACTACTGGACATAGGCCTCTCTGAGTGCCATTGCACCCTGTCCTAAGCTCGAAGCATCCAGCCAAAACATAATCGCATTAAAATTGTGTCTGCCTTATCAGTATTATTTATATGAATAAGAATAAGAATAAGAATCATTTATTGTAAAAACTGTGTAAACATAGATCTTATAAGTAGGTATATTTGTGACACAACAGTTTGTCCATTTTTTTTTAGCTAGAAACAGTTCACGCTTGCGTTTGGCTATCTCAAAGATTGTTATGACACGAGTCTATTTCAGAGTCGGTGAGTCGGTGTCAAGTCCTCCACTAATTTAGTCACTTTAGAGTGGACATTATATCATCATTATCAGCATTAAAGCCATCTACTGCAAGAAATAGGCCTCCCCCAATGAGCGTCATTGCGCCCTATCCTCAGCTCGACGCATCCAGTTTCTTCACTGATCGCCACTCCATCTAGCCGGAGGACGTTTTAAACTACGTTTGCCGGGACGGATTAAGATAGACGGATACAAATATGATTTAGTGTAGATTTGTTATTTATTAATTAATTATTAGATGTGATTACTTACTTATTTCATCACTTTTCACCTCACTCGTAGAATTCTGAATCCGTCTTCCTAAAACACCACTCACGAACACACAGCCCAACAAAAATCTGAACAACATGGTTCCCTCCATTGATAACGTCTGGCTGAATCAAACAAGATCTAGGACTTTTTATGAACTATTATACCTTTTAAAAGGGCAGGACTAGTATACCATATGTGGGGACAAGAACCTCGCTGCTCGGTCTAAGGACAACATGCTATTTAAATTCCTAGGTAATAAATTGTAGTAAGTCACATGCATATTTTGCTATGGACATTGCACACTATCTAAGTAAATAGTATTAGGAAGTGTATTAATAGAACGTCTATCTATATGTTGTTAATTACAAGGTCATTTATTATGAAGCGCTCGTGGCGTGGTTAACTTCGGTGTCCTTAGCAGATCACCTTGGTTAAGCAACACTCCGCCCGGTCATTACTTGGATGGGTGACCGTTTAGTGACATTTAGATTTGAGTGCTTCCGTGCTTCGGAAGGCAGGTTAAGATGTTGGTCCCGGCTTTTCAGTCGTTAAGTCATGTCGGAGGCCTTCAGGCGGCCTAAAAACTCCGACACCAGAGTTGGTCACTGGCTCATACGAAGAAGAAGAAGAAGAATTTATTATTATTACACTTTATTTCATTTAAAACGCAGGGCAAGGGCCTCTATCCCCCTTCCACTTTTGGAGGTCCAGTTGTCGTGGTCCAGACATGAATCCAGTTCGTCGTCATCTCAGTCTGGGTCTACCACGCCGTCTTCCACTGCTGAGGGCACACTTTGTTGTAATTAGCCCAAAGTCAAGTTGGTCGAGCATACGGCAAACGTACCAAGCCTAATTCCATTTCAGTCTGGCAGCTTTTTGGATGACGTCAAAGATTTGAGTTTTTGAGCGCAATACGAACACGGTTCTTCATTATAAAAATCAAAATCCTACTTTTTAGTAACCGAAATAGTTTTATTGTTCGTGACATATGTTTGCAATATTATATACATATTTATCTCAGGTTTGGGTGTTTTCTATGTATAATATGTATGTATTTACAAAAAAATGTATTAAAGTATTATATCAGTCATGTGGTTCGCATAATACAAGCGCTGCTTAGTTTGGGGCTACATGATGATGTGTGATAGTGTCCAGCATTATATTATATTATATACTAGCTGACCCGACATACGTTGTCCTATATCAAAGAGGGTATCGAAATTAAAGAAACATTCAAAAATGATATTGAAATGGAAAAAAGCAATCAAAAAGTATATTGAAGAGGATTAAGCAATCAATAAAGATATCAAAGTGGAAAATGCTATCAAATCGGATATCGATGTTAAAGAAGCAATTAAAGAGGAAATCGATGTGGGAGAAGCTATTAAAGAGAATACTGAAGTTAAAGAAGCAATGAAAGAGTATATCGAAGGGGAAAAAGCAATCAATCAAGATAAAACAACAACAACTAATAGCTGATTAGTTTAAAATATCCTTTCCCTTTTATGCAAGGATAGTACTTCCTAGGTTTGAATACTCTTGAACTTGATTTCACTTCCTATAGACAATCATTGAAATGATTCATAGATATGTCTGTACCTATACTTTTTATGTTGTTAAAAATAAACAATGTTCTAAGGTTTTCTGTGTCATAAAATCCTCACATTTTAAAATGCCAGAGAATACCCAGAGATCTTGTTTCATTCTGCATTCTATAATCTTATATGGTATGAATATGGGTGATAACTTAGGACAACTAAACATCCTGTTATCCTTGTCTTTATAATTAAGGGCATTTTTTATACTAAGGTAATGACATGCCATGGTGCTCATTGAGCCAAGCTATGACTGCTCTAGGCTAATGATGATCGTTACATCATTGTAATGATGATCAAATGCATGCCTCGTATTGACAGGGACAGACAGACAGGAGTGGTCATCCCGTTTTTAAGGGGCTAAGGGAAAAAAAGGAATATTTCATAAATAAAAAAAAATATAAACACTATAACGTCTATTTTAAACATAATTATTTTAGGCATCAATTGAACTCAAGTAGCTTCAAATAATCTTTGGTTATCGTTATAACTTTCAACAAAAATCAGTAGTTTTATATCAACATTGAATTACGATTTTCGTTCCTCCAAGCCCGATTCTTTCAATAGACACTCCTAGTACTTTCCACGTAACCGTAGCTACAACAATAACTTAAAAAAATCACATTTATTACAAATACGTCCGATTTTTAACATTACAATAAATATATTCACGCGATTTTTACACTTAGGTGTTGATAAAAGTCAGTCACAACGTGTTTTTCTTAATCAAGAAGAAGTTGGTTTAAAGGTATGCTGCCCAGGATCTTATTGGCGAAGGCCTTCACGATAGTAGCAGTTGTCTCCTCAATCAGAGGGTTTATGATGTCGAGGATCACGCGCGGACTCGCGTTGAAGAAGGCGGCTGCGGATTGCGCTGGAAAAAAACATATCTCTTATCATTGCCGTTTCTCGGTATTCTAGAGTATCATACCTCAGAACAAGACTAAAATAATTCTACTAATACTATAAATATGAAAGATTTTGAGGGATGGAATGATGGATGGAAATTTGCTACTCTTTCACGCAAAAACTACTGAACGAATTTTGATGGAATTTGAAATATACATGGTTTGTACCTGAACAAATTTTTATCCAGGTATAATTTCCTAATAGATAAAATAAATAAGCTTAAGCTTAAGCTTAAGCTTATTCTAGAAGTCTCTCGGCTCGAGCCCACGTTTTCTTGATATGTCAATAACCTCCAAGTTCGTACTTCGGCTAATCAGAATTATTAAAAATTCTCATCTAAGTTTTAAATTAAAATCACATAAATGTAACAAGATTCCATCGATTCCTTGGGGGATCTATGTTCAGCAGTGGACTTCTATAGGTTGTTGATGATGAAAGGTTATTTAAATTCCGTACCTGCAACGCCAGCAGTAGTGTCTTCTACGGCTATCTGCGCGTTTCCCACCCTGATTTTCGTAATGATCTTGTCAGTTTGGAGGTACTCCACTCCGTCTTTGGTGATGGGCTTGGCGCTGCCTTTGGCCACTACTTGAATATTTGCTGTAAAGAAAATTTGCACCTTTATAACACTTTATTTTTCACAAGAGTGATTGTGGAGAAATCAAAAAATAAATTTTTGCAGATATATTTCTTTGTACAAAGATCAGTCAGGTCAGGATATTTTTATTGATGGCTAAATAAATAAAAAATAACAGACATCAAAGAAGTTGATTCTTAGGGTGGGATGATTTTTAATTCATGACTTGAAATGGCTTACTTCCCGGTCAGTCCCATTAAAATTTGTGAATAAAAGCTCTCTTTTCAGAATTCGTTCATAAATGACGGAGAACCTCCTCCTTTATTGAAGCCGGTTTTAAAATTAAATAATTGGGAATTTGCCATACCATTCGTTTGGTTCTTTGTACCATAATATAAGTGCGTTTGTCTTTTTTTGGCCCTTTGAGCCGATGTAGGCTCAACGGAAATATCTTCATTCAAGTATTCTTTCAAAGCTTACACCCTAAAGTGTCACACAACTTTTTATTCGAATAGGTACCTACATTGCAACGAAGCCACAGGCTAGTGAAGTAAGTTTAGTTACATATAGTAAAGTATTTTCATAGGTATATATTATATTTGATTTTAATTCAAACGACGCATTGTGGTGGTCTTGATGTGTAATAGATTGACGTGATCAGATTGAAAATTTGAAATTAGGTGATCAGAATTCATTACGTGTGATTTTATTCATACAGCCTTGAGAATAATACTGGTGTGTTAGTTTATTTACAGAATTTAAATACACGCAAACGCAACCACGTGCGTTTCTTTGTTTTCAGATCAAATATTCATAAGCTCATGTTATGTAATCTAAAACGTTTTGTAAATCGTTTTTCGTGATAACAAATCATGAGTTTACAAACTCACTTTCAATGGTTGCCGTTACTGGTAGCTATACTGCACTGACTTTATGTTAACGGGTTTTTGGCAGGACTACCGATCTCTTTGAATATGCAGAGTCGCACTCTATTACATGCATAATGTATTTAGTAAATGTTGATATGCTCGATTGTATCAGAATAATTTAGGGCCCGGTTTTCCAAGTTCCGGATTTTATTGGAACAATCCGTCAATAAAACGTGAAAAGGTGCATAATAAACCACTTTTATTTGCATTTTCCTACCAAAAATTAATCAGTATTTCAAAACAATATCTATTGAGTGTACTTAGAGTTATTTTAAACCTTTTACTGAACGGTCAGTAGCTAAAAGGTTTAGAATTATGGTAAATAATGGTATTTTTATTCGATGGATTAATTACGATACCATCGTGATATCTCCGTGTGAGGAGACACTTAGTTATTATAAAATGTAGTGGAAGGATAATAATATTGTCGCGATACATTCGCTCGTACCAGTAGCGATGACTATAAAATATAAATAACAAAATGAATGAATACCAAGTAAAATTTTCTTAAGCAATACGACAGCAAATCATTACATGATTTGTCGAAAAACTTATAATCTGAAAATCATCGAAATAGTAGAGTCGCACCGTCCAATTCATAATAGTACAATTAACCACAGATTACTAAAATGGTGTTAAAATATCATGTCACCTCTTTTTATTTACATTCAAATGACAGGGACAATCTTACTACTCCTAGCTCCTACTAATAGTATGGATTTATGGATAAATGGATGAATGTTTGTAACTCTTTCACGCAAAAACTACTGAACGGATTTAGATGAAACTTGGAATATACATAATTTGTAACCTGGATTATCACATAGGCTACACACATACCTGTACCACGCGAGCAAAGCCGCGGGCGGAAACTAGTTTGATTATAAATAAGGGGGACAGACTCCAAGTGAAAAAAAGCTTTAATGCATAAAGATCAAAATGCCATATTTGTACTAATTCCAGGTTACAGACTTTACGTCGCTTGAACCTTGACCAGTAATTAGTTTCATAATAATAAATATTTTTGTAATTACTTACTGGCTTACTTTGCCTTTGAACATCAAAGTAATACTCACTGAAGTTGCCCTTAAGACTGCCCTTTCCGCTGACGTCCAGGGTGAGGATCCTGGAGCCACGGATGTCATAGTCAGTATTCACGTACAGTTCGGGGAAGAACAGCTTTATTTCGGCCACGTATTTGTTGTTCAGGTTCAATCTAAAACATAAATAGTAATGATTTGAAACACTTAATAAAGGTTCAGCGCCGTCAGAAAGTAATATTAAGAGAAAAAAAATACAATAAGATTTTCATATTTCCAAAGTTTGATCTGAATAATGAGTTGCCCAACAGAACAGATCACTATCCTGTATATTTATATTTATCTATTTATTGAAACGAAGTTCCTTATTGCGCGTTGCGAAAGCGGGCTAGACGGAAAAAATGAAGACCAAAAGTTGTAACGACACTTTGAAATAGTCAAATGGTTGGGCTGATGACGTCATTGTATAAAGACTCGTGCGCTTATTTCAACCATCTATGCTAAGTGCTCGTTAGCCTCGCCGTATAGGCTTGGGCTGCCGCGCCGCGACACCCTGTTCTAATTGCCGAAGTGATTACGTTTTTTTGCATGTTTTGAAACGAAGAAGTTCCTTATCGCGCGTTGCGGAAGGGGGCTAAACGGAAAAAATTAAGACCAAAAGTTTAACAACACTTTTTGTTGTAGTTGTAAGCCGTGCGGCGTCCCTTGAAACCTCTCAAGTTTTAATTACTTGTTGTGGGCCCTGAGGTTCTTGAGGTTCCGGAGGTGCCTGAGGTGCTGGAGGTGCCTGAGGTGCCGGAAGTGCCTGAGGTGCCTGAGGTGCCTGAGGTGCCTGAGGTGCCTGAGGTGCCGGAGGTGCCAGCAAAAGAAAGGAACTTCGTTCCATCCGGGTGTCCCTTGACGCCTCTCAAGTTTTTTAAATTCACGTAAAGAATTTTATCTTGATCAGCAAGGCAAAAATAAAAAGAATAATGGATTGTTAATTATTAGGATAAAACTATACCGATTTTTTATTTATGTAGACATAGATATAGACATAGACATATATTTATTTGCAACTGAACACACAACACAACAAAATAAAAAGTAACAAACAAAATAGAGAAAAAGTTAACATAGAACATGGTGACTCAGCATTATATCCGCTGTTTTAGCAGCGGAAGCTGGTATTCTGCCGAATCCATCATGTGTAGAGCCATTAAGCCCTGTGAGACTAAGTAAGAATAGTTTAGGTAGGTATGTGCTTTCCTGAAATAGTAAATATTGTGAAATACTAATTTATCTAAGCAATAAAATTATCATTTATGTAAAATAAAAGTCATAAGATTAGATCGTGTACGTGATAAGTGATGTCAAACAGGATAAAAAAAAAGTTATTGAAGTGTGAAATGTGAAATGATGAAGTATGTCAAAGACGAATTAAATATGAATGTAAGATTATTGTAAAGCAATGGTAAAATAAATTATTAAAAATATAGAATGATGTTAAACAGAATAAAAATGCAAGCAGTATTTTAGCAGGTAATAGGCGCTCTAAAACTTTCGGTACCAGACCACCCAGTTTATGTAGGTTCCGATTTTGATTTCATTAGTATGTAGTTTTAAAAACCTCAAGAAAAAATATTCTTCTAGCTTTAAATACGACTGCCTACCGACAGTGTAATTGCCATGAAATTCATAGTGCACATCAACAATTGCACCTTTCATGACAAGGTTAATAAGACGTAATAAGTAATAATGTGATGTTCCAGCTTCTTGCTTGCAAAGAACATCATTTTAATTGTTGTATGACAACATCATATATATGATAACATCATTTATAAAATGTTTATTGTTTTGTAATCTGATTGACGTTTCCAAGTATGCTTTAGTATATTTATGGAATAAAAATATATTGATTTGATTTGAATTGATGTTTTTTATGATACCTGAAGATGGAACTAGCACATGGCTTACCCGATGTTAAGTGGTAACCAATATTTATAACAAAGTATTGCTTAGGTCACGCATGTTCGGAACGTGCTCAACTTGAGGCATGAAGGTGTTAAGCCCCATGTGCCTATAATTTTACCGGCACGGATGGGCCCATCAAACCGAAACGCAAGAATGATGCTTCACGGCAGAAATAGGCATGGTGATACAACTTCCCCCGATGAGCCCTTCACAAAGAAATCTACTACTTCAAAAATTCACTACTAATTAAAAATTGCTTGCATACTTTTATCAATTGGCGCTCTTTCTACCGACACTGATAGGTTTGCATCGTATGAAACTTGTTAAATAAATAAATAAATAAATAAATAAATAATGCGGGACGTAATCACACAGCATCATGCAGCCCCAAACTAAGCAGAGCTTGTATTATGGGAACCACATGATTGATATACTAGACATTTTTTTTTGTAAATACATATTTATCATACATAGAAAACACGCAGACCTGAGACAAATATTTTACAGAACATGTAAACATTTGTCCCGCAGCGGGAATCGAACCCGCAACCTTCGGCGTCTCAGGCGGACCTTCGCCCACTTCGCCACAGAGGCCGTCAACATACACATTGTTACATGAACATATTCAGAAAATATACAAATTATGACAATGAAAATCGAATTAAAAATACTCATGGGATTACTTGATACTGTTTGTACATAAAACCCAGAAACCCAGAAAAAATAAAATACAATCAAATATTGTATTTTATTATATAACAGTTGATTGAGCTAAGCCGTACATAATAGCTAAACCACACAACAACCTAAACCACAATCAACACAAACTATCTTAGCACACCAATCGCATACATAACCTTGGCCCGGATTCTCTTTTGAGTCGTGGGTATCAAGAACTAAGAGCACATGATGGTACCACAACACTCGGACCCGAAAAAAAATCTGCCAATCATGCAAACCCTTATTTGTCTCGCAGCAGGAATTGAACCCGCAACGTCTTGCGTCTCAGCCGGTATCTAGCCATTGCACCAACGTCTAGATCACTCCCTTTTAGCGCTAGCCTTCCTTTCAGTAGTAGGTACACATAATATTTCCAAAAAGGTAAGTAAGTACTTAGAAATTAGGTAGTTTAGGTAAGTTCATGTGTGCTGCAGCACAAAAAAAAAGCATTGGCTCAGTAACATTCTTTCAATTGAATAATAAATTTACGGATTCGATTCAGAAACTTAAGGATGTATTAAAATATCCCTGCAAACTCCGGTGCATTTCGGCAAACGCATATTTACCTGAACTTGTCAACCTTGAAGTTGCTGCCTCCAAAAGCCGTCGCCTTCTTGATGGTGGCCTTGATCCTCAGGTTAGGTGCAGTTCTGTTCAGCTTCAGTTTGGGCACGGTGAAGGGTTCGAGGCCAGGGATATTGAATTCAGGAATGCCAGCTCTCAACATGGGCTTCATAGATTCTATGCCATCAAGTATACATTTCTCGATTTGTGGATCGCTTTTCTTGCATGATATAAAGGTCGCTGAAATTTAAAAATAAAGTGGCTATTATGGTTGTATTAGCCAATATACCTATTTTTAGTTATTGAACCCATTTCTGGGCAAAGGCCTCCCCGTCGATTTTCTGACAAGCTTTCCCACTAAACTCTTTTAATGGTTTTGGAGACCTATTACGCGCTTTGAAGAAAATTTATATTTGAATAGTTCATTTCTTCTTCTTCGTATAATTTAGTGGCCAACTCTGCTTTTGGAAATTTTAGGCGGCTCGAGGGCCTCCATCATGGCTTAGCAACTGAAAAAGCCGGGACCAACAATAAAACGTGCCTTCTGAAGCACGGAAGCACTCAGATCTAAATGCTACAAAAAGGTCACCCATCCCAAATACTGACCGGTCGGAGTGTTGCTTAATAAAGATCTGCTATGAACTGAAAAGTAAACCACGCCGCGATGTCTTAAAAATACATTGGTATAAATGGTGAAAATACATTACAGAACCAGAGTAGCTTATTTTAATGCAAGGAAGTGATGAAAACCTTTTATAAAAATGCAACGTGACTTGGCATCTATGCAAAAAATCGGTTATATAATTTATATTGTTTGGAGCTACGCTGTTATCCAACAAAAAAATTATCCCTGTACAGAATTCCTAAATACTAATTAAATTACTAGTTACCACATCCGGCTACTCTAGCGTCATACGCTGATAAAAGTAGCATGTGTGTTAATCCAAGTCACAAACTATATATAAAGCCAAGTTTCACCCAAATCCGTTCAGTCGTTATGGAGCTGAGTTTCAAAATACATACTCACATATACACACACACACACGCACACGCACACACTCACACACACACACACACGCACGCACACGCGCGACCGTAAATCTAACATGACTTCTTCCTTAAAATTTCTCAAGACATCTT
This sequence comes from Horisme vitalbata, assembly GCA_951804965.1. Taxonomy (NCBI): domain Eukaryota; kingdom Metazoa; phylum Arthropoda; class Insecta; order Lepidoptera; family Geometridae; genus Horisme; species Horisme vitalbata. The sequence goes on from OX638096.1 coordinate 6,362,482, forward strand.
TGACGTTTTGACTTAATGAAATTGATGGTCATTATTTTTATGGTGGCTTTAGTACGTAACATCTAATGATCATATACACATCTATAATTCAAGTTCTAAACGGGAAACCCCTATTACAGCGCAGTGAACGTAAAAAGCCTTGTGCCCTTTTGCATTTCCTTTGCGAAAATTCATTTTGATTTTGCAAGTCTGGTGACAAATACTTACGATTATATCCCTTATTGCAATACCTTAAAGCTCATTACTATAAAATATTTAACTTCATAGAGTCTTTTAAACTTTTAACTAGGTACTAAGTTTAATGTATAAGTAACCAGTTAGATTCTATAATCTGATAAAGCTGCTGTTCTAAATTGGTTAATTTAAGGTTGTTCGCAAAAACCGAATAGTGTTAGATAAATACTTTTTAGTAAATGGAATTTTACACTATGTTTGAGTTTTACACTAGTAGTAGTAGTAAAGTTATTTGTGAAGGGCTGCTCCTCCGAGGAAGTACTGCCACCACGCCTATTTCTGCCATGAAGCAGCATTGCTTTGTTTCGGTTTGAAGGGTGTGGGTGGGGGGTGAAATTAAAGGCACAAGGCTTATCATCTTCATGTCTCAAGTTGATGGACGCTGGGCGTTGCATTGTAGAGCAGCAGCAGAGTTCCTAAAAGCATGATCTACGATCCAATACTTTGTGATAGGTAATGGTTACCACTTAACATCTGGTGGGTTATGTGCTTGTTCCATCTTCAAGTAACATTAAAAAAATGTTTAAAAGTTGCGATTTCCAGTATTGAGTTTTAATTTTTCATGTTAAAATATAAAAACAAACGATCAAGAAACCATATTACTTAAACCTTATATATATCATATACAGGGTTATAGGTTAAGTGGACCTAGATTCTGGAGGGGGTTGTAGCTTCCATAATTCCTGACTGATTTGACTATGGAACATATAACGATAGAGGACTTTTAAGTTTTTTTTAAAAACATACCGATATTTTTGTTAGTTAGTTCTTGTTCTACGTATCCGCACACAAACTCTCATTCTGTGTCTTAATCCACTTTATAAACGTCATTTTGTACCTATTTGGATTGTTTTATTGTTTTCTGACTTAAGTACCATTATTTTATTTTTTTAAACTTAAAAGTCCAATATCGTGATTACGGTTAAGTTTAGGGTAGGGTGTTCAATAGTCAAATCAGTCAAGAATTATGGAAGCTACAACCCCCACCAGGATCTAGGTCCACTTAACCAATAACCCTGTATATACCCATACAGCTGGTCAAAAGCTTTTCTAGTAATTTTCTTGTCTTACGTGAAAATTTAATGTCATTCAAACAATAATAATATTATTTTATTACACTACTTAGATAGCTCACAAGCTCTAGTATCGCGTAGACGAGTATTTTAATTCACAGAGTTCACCAGATAACCTTCTAAACTACAATTAAAATAACATTAATTACAACTTACGACTGTCTTGTGCGTAAACACCGATTGTACACAAAGTTATAAATAGCAACACTTTCATTTTCACAAGCTGATGATTTTACTTTGAAGAAAGTACTGAAAACTAATGTTTTAATCTCAGTTTTTTTTTTTGTGGTATTCAAATATATTTTACTGAAACGGCAACAGTTTTTTGTCTTTCAATTTGATTCGGAGCCTGCAATGCAAGTTTGCAACGCGAATGTCCGAATCAGAATGTGCGCACGCGCCGAAAATTGTGATATTTGTAGACAAGTACGAGTAACTTGAGCACTGCTTACATTCACGGTGCAGGAAAACATTAACTAAAAAAATAAAAAATAAAATAAAAGATTTCGTTTATTTAAGTTTCAAGGGCTTCCAGTAATTTAAATCGCAGCTATGTTGGTAATTTTCCTACAAAAACTATAAAAAATAATGCGTCTTGATCTTAACTATAGCTTCAAACTACGGCTTTGCTCTTTGCTCTGGTTCTGAAATATTTATAGATAAAAATTCGCCTGCAGTTTCTTAATGGAACTTACTAAAATCATGTGCTGTTTGTCCGATTCGAACAAATTCTGATAAAAATCTACTGGTTTTTGTGTGATTGGATTGTTTAACTCGCGAACTTACATACAAAACTGCGCATTTATAACATTAAAGGAAGGTAGTATTTTTTCCTTATATCTAGATTGGTATTTAAAATTTAAACTAAGAGCAAAACCAATTACGATATACCTATTTTTTAAGAGTAAACTGGAAAATTCTCGGGGAATGACGCACAAAGAGGCTAACATTAGGTACTGAGGTCCTACTGATTCCATGGTTGCAAAAGTAGGCAAATGTAAGGAGAAAAAAAGCTCTAGAAAATAACTACAAGTAGTATTTATTTTTTTACAAAAATATTGAGTTATAAAACAAACGTAGTTTATATTGTGCCCTGCAATCCTCAACCCGTATGCCCAGCGTGGGGATTATGGGCTTATCCCCCTTCTTATCAGGGGAGGCATATATCTGGTGTAGGTTGGTGTGTGTGTTTGCGTGTGGGTATATAAATAAACTTCTCTAGGTTTGATATAATAGCGCACACAGTTGTTACAATTATTTTAATATGGGGAAAAATGATGAGATACTGTTTTAATAACTTGAGCGGTATGAGTTTGAGAATGCAAAATTGAACTAAACTAACGACGAATATTAATAAATAATAAAATCCGTTTTTAAACTGTTTTTAGAGGGCCATAGGTCATAGGTTCCCCTACACTAATACTCCCCCAACCTCTCCCAATAGTGTGTATAGTTTTGTTTGGTTTTCCGCACTCCCCCCTTTAGGGGTAGTTTTAGGGGGGAGGGAACTCACCCCTCCCCCCCCCCCATGTATTAAATATGGGATATTAAATTGTTAGACCTGTTTTTAAAAGATACTGCAAGACGATTAAAAAATTGGTGTTTAACGCGTTGACTGCGAGCTAGTCTTGCAGCAGGTGCTCCCTGTGTTTTCAGTACTCAAAGCGTTAAAAATCCTAATATATAATATAATAATATAAGTATACAGATATTCGTGGCTCAACTCACATGGTACCCGGATAAAAAGTGACAAACCTTGGAATATATTCCAAGTTTCATCGAAATCCGCTCAGCTGTTACAGAGTTAAGTGGGAACCAACATGCAAACAAACTTTCGCATTCTTTTGTGTGATTTATTAAGCAGCAATTTTTCAGGGGCACCGCAAATTTGTCAGTAGCTTAGCAGAGCTCTTAGTGAAGGGCTCGTCCGGGGAAGTACTACCACAGTACATATTTCTGCCATAAAACAGCAGTGCTGGATTTCGGTCTGAAGGATGTGGGTGCCGGTAAAACAACAGCAACTTAAGGCTTATAGCCTTCATGTCTAAAGTCAATGGAAGCAAGGCGTTGCACTTTAGGACACGCTGCAAACATTTGTGACTTACCATGCAATACTTTCTAATAGGTAAAGGTTGCCTGTCTAAAGTCAATGGAAGCAAGGCGTTGCACTTTAGGACACGCTGCAAACATTTGTGACTTACCATGCAATACTTTCTAATAGGTAAAGGTTGCCACTTAACATCATGTGGGTCATGTTTTTGTTCCATCTTCAAGTATTACAAAAAACAAGATCGATATCTCCAGGACGTTGCTTTGCTGGTTTGACCCTCGCTCACCTCATTGCATCAATGCGTAGTTCCACGATCCGTTGCATAAATAGCTGATCAGCTTGCAATTGAGTTATATAAGTCGACTGTAATACTTATCTCATTTCATACGAATTGGGCACTAAAATGCTGTAATCAGATGCGGCTAGTCTGTTCCTTGTTTGTTTTGACGATATGTATAAATCAAACACAATTTAAATGATTTATTCAGAACACGTACTTAGTGTTTTAGTTTACACAAATGTACGATGAAGCTGCACAAGTAAAAACTGTATAGCAGCTTCAACGTAAATTAATTTCCAGAAAATGAAATTTTCGCTCTCCTATACTCTCTCAGCCTCACTGGTACAAGGTGCACCCAGCTAACTAATAAACGGGGCTCTGGCTGCCGGCTGATTGCGGAATAGCGCAGCCTAACTCCGGCTCAGCTAAATTCCCTGAGCACCGAAGCGCAGCAGCGTCGGTGATGCGAGAAGCTGTCGGCCTGCAATCCCAAACCCGCACGCCCACCATGGAGATTATGGCCACATACCCCTTCTTATTAGAGGAAAACTATGCTCAGCAGTGGACTGATATAGCTGGTGTTGTTGTTGATGATGATGATCCTGTAGAATAAGTTTTATAATTTCCACACTGCTATAATCTTCACAGGCACATCAAACCAAGGATCCCTTTCATCATTGAGAAGTTACCATTGTCAGGGACATTTGCATCATCAACGCGACGCACAAGACGAAGCGGGGAGATGCGCTGCGACATCAGAGTGCAACGCAGCAACGCAGTTTTGAATAATATGACAGTACCAATACATATATTTGAATTAAAACTTGATGTATGTCTGAAAGAATAACAATATGTTCAAGAAAAATAGCGACAATCACAACTCAACACTAGAAATAAAGTTAAACTAACTGTTCATACGTGCCAACAAACGAGATGGGAAGATGACCTGAAACTCACGGCTGGACAGCATTGGAGGAGAGTAGCGAGAGATGGGACCCAGTAGAAAATGTAAGGCCGCGGTCACAAAGACAGCGGCGGCGGCGCGGGGAGCGGCGCCCCAACGCAAATTTATGCATTGAAAATTCCTTGCGCACCCGTCGGCCCGCTTCCGCTGACTTCGTGACCGCGGCCTTAGTAGAGGCCTATGCCAAGAGGCACGTTGAATTGCGGGACATTTTATAAAAGAACTAAACTGTGATGTATACTCGTGTAACCTGTGCAATTCAGAATAAAAAGCTCTTTTATATTTATCTTTATCTTATAATACTGTAAAGCTGTAACAGACCTCGCAAACACGACGGTTTGTCGTCGCGCTTAGTCGCGAGCATCTGTCATATCTTGCCGTCGCGATTGTCGCCGTGTGTGCGTGTGTGAGCTCTGAACAAAATGTATGTAACAAAATTGTCCCCCGCTGCTTGTCGTAGCGTCTGATCGCTAACGTTTGTCGTGCAATTTGCGCAGGCTGTAAGTCTGTAGCCGACTGCAGGCAGCAGCAGCAGACGACATGTCGCCGTGTCATGTCGCTGTAGTGCAGTTGACCCGACTACAGGTAGGTAGGTATACACCATTTGGTTACTACTGTTCTGCGGTCAGGCGAAAGACGTTCTGCCCGCGCGTAGCGGCAGACGACGCGACGCCTTGCTAGCCGCGGAAGGTATTTCATAGAAATACATATAAACCAGTATTGTTGCAGCAACATTTCGCCTGCTGCTGCTGTCTACAGTTGGCTACGAACTTGTAACTTTAGGCTCCATAAAGTTAGTCAGTCTTTTAAGGCGACGATACATGTCAAAACTCCCTCTCGCTCGCACTATTCAACATTTTTGAAGATATAAAAATCACTGAATGTAGTTTTACAAAAAAGCAAACCTTCACGGCCTAGAAAATAACAATACAAAGGTTCAGCCAGAATATCATGTTGACTCCAACATGTTTTCCTACCAAAAAATTTGCACTAAAATTGATCACATTGGTATCAGTTTTTTGATAAGAAAACGTGATAGAATCAAAATGATATTATTGTTGAACCTTTGAATTGTTATTTTATAGGCCGTGAAGGTTTGCTTTTTTGAATAACTACATTCCTCTTTCAAGTCCTCAGCTTGATGCATCCAGCTTCTACCAGTAGCCTTTCGTAGATCGTCACTCCATCAGGCCTACATTAAGTTAACATTTACAGGGTGGGGCAAAATTTTATCTCATTGAGGGCAGCCACCTATTTTTTTTGTCGTTAGAAAGTTTTGTAATTAGAAAAATATTCAAAATATTTACTTGAATATATTTACGTTTTGACATGACACACCCTAAACCGGGAAGCTGCGATGTCGTACTTCCGTCGACGCTGCCTCGACTGACGAACATCGCAGCGCAACGCAACGTAAGAGTGAAGCCCCATTGGTGCGTTGCGTTGCGTTGCCTCGCTCGCAGAGTTGGTCACTAGCTCATACGAAGAAGAAGAAGAAAAAAAAGAAGATACATATTTTATTATATGCCCCATTATTACGTTGCATCGTTACACGCGACGTTTCAACGGATCTACGGACAAGAGACAAAGCGGGAGGAAGGGTGATGCGCTGCGCACTATCGGAGTTTGGGTGCGACGACGGATAATGTTCCATTACTAGCGGGGCAAACTAGACTAGACTGCGACGTCGTGCTTTGACGCAACGCAGGTGTGGCATACAATTTGTTGATATGTTGCGACGACGCGACGCAACGTAAAGCAACGCACCAATGAGGCCAGCTCTTACGCAGTTGCCGTGTGTCACTCCGTACCTCAAAATCTTTTGTCGAAATTGTGCTGCGCCTGCAACGCCCATTTGGCATCGCTCTACACTGCATCGGTGAATCATGTCACCTTAAACTAATAACTACTACCTAAGGTAGGGTCAACCATTTTATTTGTGCCTGTGTGTGTGTGTGTGTTGTGTGTGTGTGTGTGTGTGTGTGTGTGTTAGTGTGTGTTATGTTATATTAGTTTAGTGCAGTTACTTAGCTACTACCCTGTACTAAATATCTTGAATCTAGGATTTTATCCTTTATGGTGGGTGTCGTGTCGTCCTATACCGTGACTAGGTACGTCATGGCTGCACCAAACCCAGAACCAGAACAAATTATCTGCAGATCGTATCATATTTATCGCGCAGCGACAATCGAAACTTTTTACTTCATCACTCGATCATTTGCGAAAACAAGGAATACATTCCAAAGTTTTAGTAGCTATTTGTACCTAGCTTACGCAGGTACGCAGCGATGCAACACACGCTTCTAGATTTGCTCGGAATACAATACGAGGCGCAGTTACTTGAACCTTCTTTTACCTTCTTATACCTTTTTTTCCACATTAATTTATTTATTTATTTTATTTATTTTGACACACCAACAACAGATACCGAGTAGAGACCGCGGCTCGGCAAACGTAGTATAGGACGCCCTCCGGCTAGGTGGAGTGACGATTTGCGTAAGGCTGCTGGTAGAAGCTGGATGCGTCGAGTTCAGAACAGAGCGCAATGGCGCTCATTGGGGGAGGCCTATGTCCAGCAGTGGACTGTTATAGGCCGATGATGATGATGATGATGATGAACAACAGATACATATTAACACTTATGAAAATGGAATTAACGATTAAAATTCTAAGGACCTGTGTCACTTAAATGTATGAAAGTATGAACTTAATGTATGTGAACTTTAAGTTCATACTTTAGTGTTTAGTTTTTCTATGTGAAAGCAACACGTCTTACTAATTATAAAAAATGCTATCCGAAATTGTCTACAGCCTGTATAAATCATTCATCCATGATTTTCTCGATCATGACGCACTAGGACCCAGTGGACCAGGCCACTACAATTCACCGTAGTACGAAATTACGTATTTCGTTTCTTGCGATTGATACCCATAATCAAACGAAAGCCGAAATTTCGGCTCGAAGTTTGTAATGTAACTGTCAGAACGTTGCGCATCCTATTCTATTCGACAAAACATACGACCGCAATATTGGAATTAACAGAATGAAATACGACCAATCGCACGAAACGAAACACGGAATTTCGTACTTCGGTGGATTGTAGTAGACCCCCAGTACCAGTAGGTAATAATAGTTGTATTGGATAAGTGTGTCGTTGGTTTTAAGCAAAGAAGTCCCGTCCCATCACGTTCAAAAATTGTTGAATAGAATTTGGTTACCTTCTTAATCTTTCTTATTGTAGATCTATTGCAGATCATATACCTAGGTATAACCCAATAAGGCTGGGCAGGTGCACATGGCAGACAGGTATAACCTACGGCCCACCCCTTTCTATGCACTTTGTTACCTCTACACCATCATCATCGTCATCAGCCTATAGCAGTCCACTGCTAGACTTGACTTGACTTCTTGATTTTGGCTTTTGTGGTTGTTGTCTCCACTGCTAGACATAGGCCTCCCCTAATGAGCGCCATTGCGCCCTGTCTTGAGCTCGACGTATCCAGCTTCTACCAGCAGCCTTTCGCAGATCGTCACTCCACATTGCCGGTGGGCATTCTATGCTACGTTTTTCAAGCCGCGGTCTCCATTCAAGAACTTGTTAACCCCAACGGTTATCGGTTTTTCGACAGATATGGCCAATTTCCTACTTTATAGGTTCTTCCTTTCTTCTTTCTTTGTATGAGCTAGAAGCAAACTTTTTAGATCAACTGTAAAATCCGGGAGCAACCTCTTAAACTTGCCTTCTGAAGCACGGAATCGCTTGGATCTCTAAATAATAAAAATTATCACCCATCCAAGTAGTAACCGGGTGGAGCGTTGGTTTACTAAGATGAAATATTTAAAAAATTACTAAAGCATTGACTTTCAACAAACTTTTGTCTTTTTCATTAAAAAAATTAATAGGGATGAAGACTGGGTAAATATGGGTGGAAAAATAATAATTCTTATTAGTCCGTCAGATAGATCAAATAAAAAGCAACATACAGTCGAATTGAGAACCTCCTCCTTTTTGAAGTCGGTTAAAAAATAGACACGTATTTTTTATTTATCAAATAAATAATAATTGACGAAGATAAAGAGCTTCAAAGTACGGGAGTGGGGGCTCGTGACGTCACAGGTAAAAGTGTACTAAGCCGTGACGTCACGCGGAATTTCAGCGTACTATATCTTTGTAATTTTTTGTTTAATTGACAAAGAAAAAATACGAGTCCGATATTTTTTGATAATGTAAATGACGGACTAATTAGAATTTTTCAGTCGTCATCCCTAAAAGCTCTTTTTAATTAATAGGGTTAGTCTGACACGTAGGTTCAGATTCGGCACTCAGAGCGTTAACTTTGAGTGCTGCAAGTACAACGGCGTACCTGTTAAAGGACAAGCTTCTCGAACCATGGCGCTGCCAATGCCGCTACCAATAGTCAACCAGCCAGGAGGCCCGCAGTCACCGAGTTTTGTTTTATCGACAGGTATGTCTGTAATCTTTTATGTATAAATAGTTTTTGTTACGTTTATTGGTTTATATAATATTTTTATATTTATATAGTTTTGGTTTAGTGTTGATATGTATATTATTAGTACCTATATTATTCGCATCATTTATCTTTTTAGTAGTTTAAGGTTAGCACGGCAACCTCTTATCTAAACCTGTTAGGTTGGCAGGTAGATAATACCTATGGCATTAAGCTCACCTTTTGTAACATATTTTAAGTAAGTGCAATAAAGTTTTCAAACAAACAAACAAACACACTCTTCTCTCACATTTTCCAAATGTAGTTCAAGTTAACAATTGGCAGTAAAAATCCGTAGGGTCGCAGGTCCATGTTCCGCATCGCCCATAAAACATAGGCGATTTTATACTATGGCCATGAAAACAATCCTTCTGCTTTTTGAAAAGAGACGGCACTCTGTTAGCTTGATCTAATTTTTATTATTTTTGGAGGAAAATAATGAACTTAACTAACTAACTAGTTAACTAGGTACCTACAATATCCTTCCCATCAGCAACAATATGTACAAAATACCATAAAAACATTTTATTACAAAATATTTCTTACAATCTAATATTTGTCTTATGCAACTATCCAAAATTCCCACCTAGAAATTTTACTATCACATTTTAGATCATTAAATCTACATTATCCCTCACTACTAAGGTAATTAATGCTTTTTCAATATTTTATCCGTTTTAGTATAATCATCAAGGATTCACCAGTGATTAACTCTTTATTTATCATCCGCAGGCAAGGTGTTAATTACATAAAATTTTATCTATCTTATATGATGTCAGGATCAAGTATTGAAAAGGGCACTAAAACATGGAAATCACATAGTATACATTTTTAGGCCTCGTTCAGAGCCTACTTAGCCTCTAACCCTAGCACAAAATCTAAAATGTCCATCTATAAAACCATTATCCCTCCTGTTGTCACTTATGGATGTGAGATTGAGCGACACAAACAGCGAGAGAGCAACTGAAACTCGCCATTTTCGGGGGGAAAATTCTAAGAAAAGTTTTTGGTCCTCTCAGATAAGGAGGCGGGTTTTGCTTTCAGATGAACCATGTGTGACACGCATCGATGAATCAGGAGATAATCGTCAGGTACAGCAAGTCAGAACGCTTGAGGTGGGCCGGGCATGTTCAGAGAATGGAGGAAAATACGGCATACAAAGCACCAAAGTCCCCACCAGAAAAGACCACGTGTGATGTCAAAAAATAAATTGTGCGACTGCATGGAAGATCTAAAAACCATAGGAACTGGTGAAGCAAAACAAAGGATCGAAGTGAGTGGCCAAAACCCACAAAGGGAGGTAGCTCTGAAGAAACTGTAAGAAGACACTGCCTTCTTTTAGGAAACAGAAGTACCTTAAGAGACTATAAAACTCCGTGGGCCAAGTCAAGTTCAATTTTTTTTTAATATCTAAACGCTTTATAAAAATACCATACTGCTTGTATTTTTATAAATATAAAAAAAAATAACTTGACTTGGCCCAAGGAGTTTTATAGTCTCTTTGTAACCTTATGTAGGTCTTTTAACTTCTTGGTTATGGTAATTAGTAATATACTTAGCAACTCATCGTCTTACCAAGCTGTTTACAAAATGTGGATTCAAATTGATTTAAGTAAAAAATATGTTCAACTTGGTTATAATTTTACACTGTAAAACTGTGAATCCTTGTTTAAATAAAAATGAATAAGATTAAATAATTAATTTTAAGCAGATAATCAGTCTATAGATAAATCAATTTTTGCTCAAAAAAAGCACTAGGAATATTTCTGTCTTTAGTTTTTTAAGTTTTATAGTACAGTGTGCAACACATGTGAACCTACGGTATAATACAAAACAAAGCTAAACTATTGTTATAGATAAATCGAATTTTCTCTAAAAGCAAGAACTTAAAAAACTGCAATGTCGAGTAAAAATTTATTTATTTTCCTGTTCTATTTGAAACGTTTTATAGCTCAGTGGGCAACAAATATTAAACCTGAAGTGTTCTGTTCGTACAAAACAGATTGCCCACGCCATTGCTAGCCTCAAACCTAAAACCCTCAAGTGAACCCCTCTCAAACCTGGACTCTTCCTATATTTTCTGAACGAAACCTAAAAATCAGCTCATGGAAACAGTTCCTTATAAGTAAACTTAGAGGTAATCTTATTGGCCATCTCGGTGAAGAGGTCTGCGAGACTTCGCTCGAGGACGGGACTGATCTCCGAGAGGAAGACCTGTGAGTTCTCGTTGATGACTCGGTTGGTGGCCGGTCCGAGGACTGGGTCGCCGTCGAAGAGGTTTGTTAGGTATATGGAAGACTGGCCGACGCGCAGCTTCACTCTGAACGGGTCGAACTGGAGGTACTCGTCCTCACCGCGCTTTTCTTTGTGCCCGCGCATTGTGACGTTGCAAGCGTAGTCCTCTGGAATTTGTAAACATTTTCGATTTATAACTTTGAAAGTTCAGTTCCTCCCGTGATCATGGCGCATGAAACTGCTTCAAAATATGGGGAAACAATAGAACTCACAAATAATTATTATTTATAATGATTTGTTATGCCGTTGATATATACTATTCGACTTAGTAAATTAATACAGGAGCACTTTCACTGTACAAGCTAGTATACATCGCATAGCCTAATGTTATGTTGATCTGAAACTATCTAAGTACCTACCTATATTCCAAGTTTCATCTAAATCCGTTCAGACGTTACGAATTTGACAGGGAACAAACATACTAACACCCACTAAAACTTTCGCATTTATTTTATTACTGTGATAGAAGATGGACACCGGATTTGTATTACATAGAATAGTCCCAAAGTGGTTCAAATCTTTAGGCACCAGCCACCAGTGTAGATACATATAGATAGATATAGTCTTTATTTGGCACAATAACACAACATAACAAAAATAACAGAACAAACAAGATAGGTAATGGAACAAAAAAACAAGATATAAAATAGAGAACAACACAAATAGGTGGTTTGGGTAGGCATGCGGACACCATATTTGTGCTGCAGTAGAGGGCTGTTCGTGCAATTTATAATAATTACGGGCCCCAGTTCATCACTTAGAACTAAGTCTAAAGATATAAATATTATGACTGTGCCGTGCCAATATATTTATGAAAACTTAATGTATGTCCGAAAAAATATCAAATTGTTTAATAAAAATAGCGACAATCATAATGTTAACACTAGAAATAAAGATAAACTAGCTGTTCCTACTGTAAGGCTCCATAAAGTTAATCAATCATTTAAAAGGCAAAACGTACGGTTTTTTAACAAAATCCCTAAGCATATCACTTAATTTATCTGTAAATAAATTCAAAACCTCTAACCTCTGTAATAAAGCTTATAAAATTGTGTGTTGTTAATAATAAACTTTGTAAAAAACAAGACTTTAAAAAAATATAAGCCAAGCACAGTTTCTTGCCAATTCTTCTCTGTTTGGTCGCGTTACGAATTGTTGTAAATTCAAATTTAAAAAAGTTACGTTTCAAAGTGTATACTGTATGTGCTTATTGAATAAACTTATTTTGATTTTGATTTTTCTTCAGACGTTACGAAGTTGACAGGGAACAACACCCACACAAACTTTCGCATTTATTATATTAGTGTGATAGAAGATGGCCACCGCTTTGTATTACATAGAATAGTCCAAAGTGGTTCAAATCTTTAGGCACCAGCCACCAGTGTAGATATATATAGTCTCTATTTGGCACACATTAACAAGATAGGTAATGGAACAAAACAAGGTGGTTTGGGTAGGCAAGCGGATAGTAGCCTAAACACTGATTGGTAAACAAACCCGTCCGCGTGCCTACCCATCCATAAAATCCTCATAGAGTGGAGCTGATTTTGTCTGTGCTAAGCGTGGGCCAAATTAGTGTAGGTAAAAACAACGTCAGTTGTAATACATTTGTTGTTCAAACGGGATGCAGCGCATGCACCTCGTAACCTGCACATTACGCCATACTCAATCTAGATTAGTAACATTTGCTAATTGAACTTGACACACATATTTAACTTACGTGTCAACTTCTCAAAACCAACTTCTAAAAAGGAGGAGGTTATCAATTCTGTTCTATTTTTTTTATATTTGGTACCTCATAACTTCGTCATTTATGAACCGAATTGGAAAAATTTATTCATATTACTTGCCGTTTGGTTCCATTTAAATATGAAATAAGAAAAAATATTGCATTTTTTTCATATTATTTATAACGTTAAAGTAGTTTATAATTAACGATAGTTCAATAGCGCGCAAATAAAAAATATAAACAATGGTTTATACAACCTGCAATTTATATGTAGGTCTAAGTATGTCCTATAAATGAATGCCTATATTATGCATAGATTTAGAAAAGAAAAATCCAAACTCTTTGATATTACCACGATCTTTGCATTTCTTCTTAAAGGACCTGGTAAAGAAATTCATAGGCTGCCTGAAAGCTCTGGGACATAATTTCATCTTCGGCCTATACGAGTCCACTGTAATACAAAGAACTCTCTGTATTTGGGGAGAGTTTGCCACAACCTGGTTGCTTGTCCAATGGATTTAATAGAATATTGGTTTTAATTTTGTGGCTAAACGGTCGTCTGGAAGACAAAGCTTTTGCGATAAGACCGCCGCTTGTAGGACCTTCTATAGGTACATAATTAAGGTGTCATGTATAGTTTACATTTAAGTGTGTAAACATCTGTATGGTCCTCCATAAAGTCATTTAAGTTATTATTTAAGTCAACAAGTGGGCCCCATTTTACTTCCTACTATCCTACCAATATTATAAAAAAAATTGTGTAACGTTTATGCCTGCTTGAACGGATTGAACTTAAATTTCGCACAAATTTATTTATAGCCCTGGACTAACATAGGCTACTTTTTTTTCATTTTATCGACAACCTCTGTTTGCAAAAGGTTGCGGGTACGATTCCTGCCCCAAGACAAATGTTTGGTAGATATTTCTCTCGGGTCTGAGGAAGCTGACGAAGCTGAGGAAGCTGCCGTGGGCTGGAGCTAGTACACAATAACAATTAAACCAGTCTTTATCAGTCTGGACGATATGTCCATAATCCCTACCCTTAGAAGCACCTTTTACTTCATCCACCGTAGAAAACATAAAGGCCATAATAACCATCAACTACGAATCTCATAATTAAACTCATTGGTGGAATTTATTAGATGACATTGATATATATTGTTACTAATGTTAGATTATGTCAAATTCCTCTACTATGTTATACCCTTTTTCGTATATTTTTCCTAGAGTCCAACTCTGGGGTCGGAGCTTATAAGCCTAAAAAGGCCAATTAATTGCCATATTTCTTATATTTTCGTAATTATAGATAGATATTTCTATGGTTCTATGCTGATACTAACTGAAAGTCCCAGTAATGTTCCCTCTGCCCTGAAGCCGCAGCAGAAGCACCTGGATGTCCATCTTGTATTTCCCGTTGAAGTCTAACTTTGGCAGGAGCAGCTTCATGTCGAACCTGTTCTTGTCCAAATCCGACCTGAAATGGAAAAAAGCAAGTTTAGTGGGTTTCCAAAATCAAAATCAAAATAAGTTTATTCAATAAGCACAAACAGCACACTTTGAAACGTCAATTTACACCGGTCAGTTGTAGTCACTTAAATAAGCTAAATAGCTTGATTTCCGAAGCGATAGAATTATAGAAGTTTTTATTTATAATAGGCATGACGACTGGGTCAAAAAATAATAATTCTAATTAGTCCGTCAGTTAAATCAACAAAAAATACTGGACACGTATTTTTTTATTTATCGAATCAATAGAAATTGACGGAGATAAAGAACGTAAAAGTTCGGGAGTGGGGAGCTCGTGACGTCACGCCTAGGTAAAAAATGTACTATATCGTGACGTCGCGCGGAACTTTAACGCACTATATCTTTGTTATTTTTATTTTTATTGACAATAGAAAAAATACGTGTCCAATATTTTTTGGATATGTAAATAACGGACTAATTAGAACTTTTCAGTCTTCTAGCCTATTGTTCAAATAATTGAAAGTGAATAATAAAACAGGTTTTTTACTAACAAATAGACATAATGCCTCACTCTAAGTACCTAGTACAGTACACACAGTATTTACTCTACTATATTTCTACTATGGAGCTATGAAAGTATAGTTCATATATAAACAGTATATATGGGCCACATAACTTTGACCACTACCTTGATATGACATGGGCGGAGATCTTAATGCTAGATGGACTGAGAGGGGAACCGAAGGCTACGTTATCATCCGCTTGCTTATTCTTTCAGGGAGTGGACTAACTTAGAAGGATAATCTCAGTACTGACATGTTTACCTATAGCCACTAGATATATCTCATTACTTAGACTGTTGAATAATTATACCATAATCTGTTTTACATCGTTACTAGGAAATCTAGTATACCCTAGACTGATCATTATTGAACGCGCCATTTGCTGTTAAATAGAGTCTATTATGGCAAATGTCCACATCATTAGCATATCTAATCTTATTAAGGGTATCAGTATGCTGTGCAAGTGCCGTGAACAACTCTATCACAAGGATAACATAGTACTTATATACACACTGACACTGAGGCAATATGAGTGAGGTCGGGACAGGACGGAGGGTAAAAAGCAACAGTAAGTCGATCACCATTATTTCAAGATAACATTTCGTAAGCGTAAAGAAAAATTTTGGCCAACGACAAAGCGTTATTTTCAATCTACGCTTCCTCATTGGTCAAAATTATTCGTCTACGATATGAATAATTTTCGCTAGTCTTCGTAATCAAACCTCATATCATAATAACCACTGACTTGAATAAATGGAATAATCAAAATTTGGTTTTAGGTTTGTGTTTAATAACTATATTAAACACAAACGGGAGGGAGAGACCTCTCACCCTCATGAAGGCTCTCGAAACGAGACGAAACGGCGTCGGTGCTTTTACCGATGTACATGAAAATTCCCGTTTTTCGATAAAGGTAGATTAGTGTAACATTACATTTTATAATATGTTCAAAGCTTAAAATAATTATATTTTGTATACCATGTTTCATTACTCAAATCAAACATTACATTCTTTAGGTGATTTATGTCATCATCATCATCATCATCATCATCACCAACAGCCTATAACTGGACATAGGCCTCCCCCAATGACAGCCATTGCGCATTCAGCATTACTTATAATCCTGTTTTTTTTAAAGTCATTTAATATTACTTACTTGAGCTCCTCGATGATAAAGTCACTGGGTCCACGCACTTTGACATCGTTGACGACGGCCGTCAGCTTGGCACCTTGCGGACCGCGGGCGAGGGCTATCTGCCCTAAACTCAGCGGCTCTATGCCTGGCACATCCAGCTCAGGAATACCCTGGAATAAGTAACAACAAATATTTTAAAAATGAATTATGAAAAGTCATATTAATGTATTCACGAGCCATTGCGCCCAGTCGTGACTGGGCGCAATGGCGCTCATTAGGCGAGGCCTATGTCTAGCATTGGACTTCTATAAGCTTATGATGAAAATTTTGTTATAGAAACAACAGCCCGGTGGTCGAATGATATCGTGGACGTAGCTGTGAATCTGTAGATGAGGCAAGGGACAGGAAGGAGTGGCGTGATAAAGAGAAGACATACCCAACAGTAGGTTTTGACGAGCTAAATGATGATGATGATGATACAGAAACAAACAGCATAGCTATTAACCAGCAAACAGTAGGTAGATTACCTTTCACTGAACTTAAATGAGCTAACTCATAAGACTTAAATAAGCCAACTGAAATCAATTTACGAAAATCTAAATAATTGACAAAAATAATTTGTACTATAATTCTTGATTAGTTACAAAGAAACGCAAAGAAGTCAATATTTCGCGTGACGAATGTGTAAATTTTGATAAAATACTTTGTCTTAACGAGACACGTGTGGACATTTAAACAGTATAAGTACCTACCTACAATGATTATTTAGATAAGTATTCATTTAATTCTGTATTTTTAGCTACCGAGGACTATTTACTATTTATGAGCAGATTGAATACTTCCTTCTATGAACTAGAGGAGGAGGAGGAGGAGCCGCCTGGAGGCATTCGACATGGCTTGATGACTGAAAAAGCCGGGACCATCATCTTAACGTGCCTTCTGAGGCACTGAAACCTTCAGATCTAAATGCCAATAAACAGTCATCCATCCAAGTAGTCACCGGGCAGAGAGTTGCTTAATCTGCTTAGAACACCTAAGTTAGACAAGTAATGAGCGCCTCCCAGGATACATACTGTTACTTAGTCGAGTTTAGCCGACTATAGTTACTAACATTGTAAGTACTTTGTAATAAAAATATTTAAAAGCCAGTTCTTTTAATAGAACAGAAATTATATAAATTACCTTTAAAAGCGTTAGATAAAGTTAATAAGGCGACAAGGTGCAGCAAAGAATTAAATTACGCTCATCAGGCAAAATGGCCGGTTAATGAAATAAAATCACATAATTGCATACTAGGTAGTTTAAATTGGGAGCTACGAGGAAAAATAACAACAATTTTCTGACGACCTGTGGCGCAGTAGTCGAAGGCTCACGCACGCAAAAGGTTGTGGGATCGATTCCCATCACGAGACAAATGTTTGTATGATCTGGAAATATTTGTCTCGGGTCTGGGTGTTTTATATTTAATATGTGTATGTATTTACAAAAAAAATACATAAGTAGTACAGTCATGTTGTTTTCATAACAGATGGTGCTTAACACCGAGACAAATCGAGAACGGGATTAGGATTTGACTTCTGTCATTTGGTAGTATTGAAAGCCTGCCTCGTACTCATACAAAAAATGACAACATGCGGAATTTGAATCGAGCTTAGGATAGACTTGTCTATTTTTGACACTGTTGACGTCGATAAATTGGAAACTGATCGAGTTTACTATCGAGCTTTTACAGTTTTGTGAAAGTAACTTTTTAGCGATCGAGGATTTTAATCATGATGAAGTTTGAAAAAACTAGGTAAAAAAATTAGGAGGTAGTCTGAGGCGAAACCAAACATTATTTTGGTACATAACTATGTGCTTGTGCGCTAAATTAATAAATAATCATCTAAGTAGGTAGGTACATACAAATTAACTGTTATTAATATTCACTGGAATTGCTACCTATTACAAAAAAATATTTCCGAGGTACAAATTTAGATAAATACTGAAATATGCTGCTGTGCGTTTGCAAGACAAACAGCAATCTTACCCTCTTGACGTTAAATCTGGCGGGACACCTTCCAATGTTGGATAATTATAAAAACGTTGAGTTATCTATTTTTAAATAAAATATGAAATATTACGAAATTTATCTAAACAAAGAAAATATAATTAATGGCAATAGTTTTCAAAGTATTGCTCACGTTATTTACAGGTCGAAAATTTACATTACACTAATAAAAAATATATATTTGTGAGGATGTTTCTCCGCCATCTTGACTTTCGAGTGACATAAATCCAATTCTAATCCCGTTCTCGATTTGGCTCGATGGTAAGCACCCTGCTTAGTTTGGGGCTAGTTAATGTTGTGTGATAATGTCAAGCATTATTTTTTATTATTATTTCCTAGAAGCTAGGCTGGGGAGGTTCTGGCAAGAATTAAAAACTCTCTATTTACTCTCGTATATGTACTGAGATGTATATTATAATAAGTTACTTATTATAATATTATAAATCTAAAAGTAAGTTTGTTAGTTCCAGTTTAACTACTCAACCGATTATCATATACTTCTTCTTCTACTTCGTATGAGTTAGTAGCCAACTCTAGGGTCGGAGTTTTTAGGCCGCCCGAAGGCCTCCGACTTGACTTAACGACTGTAATAGCCGGGACCAACATCTTATTAATATTATTGTATTGCAAAGGTACAAAAAAAGGAGATAGAGTACCTTTTATCCAGAAAAATGATCCCGGTGGATAGAAAAATAACTTTAACGCGAGCGAACCCACGGGCGGAAGGAAGTTCACTACAGTTTGTGTCATATTTTTTAGTTCTGTGATATTGTTATTGTTTTTGATACTCAAATAAAACAAAATACTGCGGTCACCAACCCACCTTCTAATCCTGATGATTATGGGAGGCCTCTTTAAATAGGGAGAGGCGTATGTCCTGTAATATATTTTACACCAGATGAGATGAAGATTCGTAGCAAAATTACTGTTTACGCAACATAAACAGGACGTCTCTAAGAAAAATAAACAAGTTCAAATGATGTCCTTCAAATTTATTCGCATATCTCTTGACATACTCGCACTTGCTATTATGAAACTTGACAATGACACACTTTCGAATTCGCTGTGTACAACTCTCTGGAGGTCGATTCCTTTGATTACAGCTTATGGCTTTTATGTTCATCTCAATAATCATAAAAAAACAAATGATTGGGTACCCTAATTTTATGATCAATCTTTCGTAATGGTGTCTTATTTCACGATCTTGCCGATTTTCTAATGTAAGATATAATGGAGTGACCAATTTTATATTTTACTGACTGACCGACAGACGTCCCAAGTTCATCCAAGTTCTAGAGTTCGTCCAAAACTCCCATAGAAAAAAAACACTTTCCAGTTTTTCCCATACTTTTCAATTTTCCAGTGAATTTAAAAAATATATATTTTGGGCGTTTTCAAGTATTTCATATATGAGGCAACGTTATCACACAGCATCATGTAGCCCCAAACTAAGCAGAGCTTGTATTATGGGAACCACATGATTTATATACAACACATATACAGTTTTTTTTGTAAATACATTCCTATCATACATAGAAAACACCCAGACCCGAGACAAATATCTGCAAACATTTGTCCCGCGGCGGGAATCGAACCCGCAACCTTCTGCGTCTCAGGCAGACCTTCGCCCACTGCGCCACAGAGGCCGTCACATAGTAGACTAGGTGGTCCGGACAACTTTTTTCCACCTATTGTTATATTATTTGTAATCTACACATTACAACAACGCTACAAAATAGCGCGGTCAAGTGGCAGAAAACCCTCCGTACTAGTTTTGACTGTATGACGGCAGAGCGTCGTTGCTCTTCCATGTAGGACTGTAGGTACTAGTAAAAACGTCGGTGACCAGATTCAGATGTAATTATTCATGAGATTTGCATCAGTTTACTAATCGCCCCTAAGGCATTTCATTAACCCTGGTAGTCGTAGAAAAAAAATGCTTTATCAAACACTACTTGGATCGTCTGCAACAGACGCGTATGCCGCTGATGATGATAATGGTAGCAGCATTACTAGCTCATCATGCATTATTTGCTTATTTAACCAATTAACTGCTTAATCAATTTTGATGATGTTGCCACCATAACAAATAGTTGTATCGTACAAGGAAAACTGTAAGTTGTTGAATCAGTTGAATGAAATACAAACGCTCATCTCTTGCCCAATATACCAAACTGTTTACTAAGAACAAAGTTTCAGCATTTACTTCAAAGTCATTCAAGAATGCGTTGCTTTCCGGAGAAAGCAACAACAGTCTAAAGTTTGAACTTTCAGTGCTTTTCTAACATAACTCATTAAACTTAGCATTTTCTAACTATATATATCGTCTATATACGAGTACCTACATATATCAAATTGATTGCCTTTGCATTAGTCTCCGAAAAACTCGAAAATGGCTCCACCGATTAGAATATTACCGAATAGTTTTTTTTTTTTGTTTTGCCTCATTACTGGGTTGCTGGGGTGGTTTAGGGAAAATGCCTTGCGTTAATCTCGGAAAAACTCAAAAATGACTCCTCACTGATTTGATATTTTTTGTTTTGTTTGTCTCAATAGTTATACACTATCTTTTCGTAGTATAACAGACTAACAGTATGTTTCTCACGCGTCTGGATGTCCAATATACCCGCTATCAAATCACGTGCGGATAGTTTCCTAATGTCAAACCGGTCCTGCCATTCACCCTAATTCAGGGCTCAAGGATATAAGCCTGCTTATATTTACTCAACATAGATTAGTACTGACGACGACAAAGTTTACATCGCTTATGGAGGTAATCCATTAGCCAGTAAAACCGTTGGTACTACAAGTGGGCCAGAGGTTTAAAGACAAAACAGCGGTTCGGCTCATTAGCTCTTCGTGCATGCTTGAAATGCTTTAGCCACGGTATATATTTTAATTCATAATTATTATTAATTAATTAATGATGTTACCTATCCATATAACATCATCAAAAACTAGTTAAATAGTATGTTTTTTTTAATTTAGACTAGCTTCCGCCCACGGCTTTACTCTCATGATACCAAGACAAAAAGTAGTATTCCAGGTTTAGAAATGTATATAATATGGGCATTTCTGCCCAATCTATTCAGTAATTTTGGCGTGAAGGAGGGACAAACATTTCACATTTCACAAACTTTATAATATTAGTGCGAGTAGAATTTAAATCTGCAATAGCTAAACCAAATGTAATTTCAAAAGATTTTGTTATTTTTTATTTCACCCTTTTCATCCCACTGCTGAACAAAGATTTCCCCCATAGACTTACAAACACATTTTATCCTGAGACACTCCCACTGGGTGGTCACGCAAATGTGGGAAACGTTGGTGGGACGAGCTCGATGCCTTCAAAAAAACCCGACCCCGATGTTACTGCTAATTACCAAAGTTGGTTACACTGTTCAAGGAACGCACTCGATTGGTTCATTTTGTTATTAGTTGATCAGAATCAACTAAAACCATGTACGGAGGCATTAACTTCCTTCACATCTTAGTAAAACCTAATACGGTTTTTTATATCTAGTTTTATTAAAATAACAAAATGAACCAATACAAAAGTAAGGAAAACTATAAGTTACTGAAAAAGTAGCAAATTTAACTACTCTTTGATAGTTTTCCTTTTGCTGGCCTACGTCTATCTGTATAAATAAAATTCAAAGTATGTAAGTATGTTTGTCCTGTATGCGTTCCGAAACCATTGATCAGATTGTGATAAAACTGGTAGGGTGTTCTGGGGTCGCCCGCGAGGGTTCCTGGGCCAAAAATCTATGTAAATAAAAAACAATATTCGTATGTTTGTCCTCTATAAGTTTCGGAACCATTAATCTGATTGTGATACAAGTATACAAGCAAACGAAGTTACGGGGGATCAGCTAGATTTGAATAAAAAAATAGATGAAATGTTTAATTTACCTAAACCCACTTACACTGACTGTACCAAGTCCCTTCGCTTGTTGCATCACGTTTCCTTTCAAACTTAAATACAGGTAGTTAGTAACGAATATCTAGGCTTGCAATCATTGATTAATACAGAATTTGAATTATACTCATGATTTTTATAAATGCCGACGAGCGTGCAGGATATTAACTATTTACATCCTTAAATTGTTTGCGGTTTTTGTATCATCATCATCATCATCATCATCAGCCCTTTAGCAGTCCACTGCTGGACATAGGCCTCCCCAAATGAGCGCCATTGCGCCCTGTCCTGAGCTGGACGCATCCAGCATCTACCAGCAGCCTTTCGCAGATCGTCACCCCACCTGACCGGAGGGCATCCTACACTACGTTTGTCGAGCCGCGGTCTCCACTCAAGAACTCGTTTACCCCAACGGTTATCGGTTCTTCGACAGATATGGCCAGCCCACTGCCACTTCAGCTTGCTAATTCTTGCTAGTTTTTGTATAGTTTTGTTATTATCTTTCATCAACATCATTATCCAGAGCCCGACTTTACCCACTGCTGAGCCTGGATTAAGCCCTCGAAGTCCCGAAATGCTATCCATCACAATCCATGCTAACCTCATCTACGTACTTTCGGCGACGTGGTATAGTTATATCTTTGGGCTAAAGTTTGAGGCTTAGACAACCATATTATTATAATAAAATGCAATGTTCTTAGAAAAAAAATATCACTTGCGCCTAATTTTGGCCATTTTAGAATTTGTTCTATAGATAAAAATGTTTTTTATTTTTAACAGTTTATAGGCTTACGTTTGACCGCCATCTCACCTGTTGGTAAGTGATGATGTGGTCGATGATGTAGCACGCTTGCCTAGAATGTACCTATTAACTCTTCGCTTGAAGACCCCCATGTTTATGGCATTGGTCTTAAATGAAATGCAACTTCACAGTATCAGCATTAATGATCTAGTATCCTAGGTATAATAACAATAGTATTTATTTTAAAAGAAACCGGTTTACAAGGTGGACTTAAGTACGAAGTAGAATATTTTTTGCAGAAAAAATACTAGGTATAGTAAAGTTGTGTAAATATAAGGGCTTCACACATAGTAGCTATAATGTAAAGACGTATATTATAGCGCGATACATCCCATTGCATCTTTCCATAAAAATTATATTAATATAATTTATATTTATTTATTTATATTTATTTTATTTTTTCGAAGATATGTGCGGTCACACACGACAGCTTATAGTGTCTTACATCGTAAGTTTTACATATTCGTAAAATGTATATACATTTTCGTTGCTGTTTGTAAAGCCCTTATGGTTCGACATTACTTTGAGTTCCTCACTTCAACTTAGTACAACTTGTATGTAGACTAAAGAGAATAAAGTTAATACACAGTTGCATATATCCTACAGGAACACGTGATTTCCGTCTTCTTAACTTTGGTAATAAAGAACATTCAGATAAGCAACACAAAACAAAGTAGTTATCTGAGAGGGTTATTCTAACTAGTTATACGTGCTTATTCGACACCGATAGAAAACGATGACTGGTCATCAATGATGACGAATAGTCATCCTATCGGATTTATGAATGACAGTATATAAGGCAAGTGTTTAGCGAATTAGATACAAACAATACCTTTTTCACAATGGGGTATGAAGTGGTTTTGGTGTGTGTATTTCTGTGTAGCCTACAGGTAAGTGAATATAAATTTTTTATGAATATTTTATACCTACTCATACTCATACTCATTTATTTCACCATAGGAACATATAGTACACTTAAAAGTGTAAGCAGGTATAATCTTGAAATGGGTATTCTATATGTGAAATGTTTGATTTTAGCTGTTTTCATCATTTGAATCCCTTGGTTACGTAATGAATATTGTTATTCAGTTGGTCCTTTCTTTTCAGTTTCATTGCGGGAATGGCGACTGTTACAATATTCAATTAAGAATACCACCCAGTTCCATCAATGGAGATTTGCAAAACACGCAGTTGAACAGTAACGTCCCGTACCCTTCGCAAGGAGGTTATAACATCTGTAACTCTTGCAGAGGCTCGATATGCAATAACAATTGCAGATCAAATTACCCATTCAGGTTTAATTCACTCCCAAATACTCTAACTGTATCTGTTCCATCCAAAAAGTCTAGAACTGGAAGAATAGATATAACTATTGATACTGTACAACGAGCCCCTGGGAACGAGGCAGCTCCAGCTACTCCAACTCCAACGCCAACTCCAACAGGAAATGGTGAGATAAGCAATCAAACTGTCCAAGTTGTTGTAAGATTCATTCCTAAAGATCAAATTAAAGGTAATCTGTCTACATCTATCTTTGGCAACTCCAGTGCTACCAGCACTAAGAATGGTGACATTATGAGAGCAAACACAGAGGGAATAATAGTGATTCCAAATTACGATAAAGTTTTGGATATATCAGTAATAGTTAATAACAAAAAGTTAGGCGGCAGAAGGCTAAGTCAGTCCACTTTGGATACACATTTAATAACATATGTTGGTGAAAAAAAAGTATCTGAAACCGTGACTAAAGCTGGTATCAAAAAAACACTCAAATACAAAAATACGAAGCCGAACTATAGCAATCAAAATCCTAATGAACCTTTAGATACATCTGATCATCAACCCGCAGCCACGCTTGATAGTAACGATTCACATATTACAGGAAGCGATACAGATCCAGCAACACCAGATGCTAAGCAGCCAGGAGCATCAGCACCTCAACCTCCAACTCCACCTGCACCTACAGGTGATTCTGAACCACCTGCACCTATCAAAGCAGAACCTGTCCCACCCCCTGCATCAGGTGACCCTCCAAGTGCCACCGCTAGCACAGCAGCAGGATCAATAGCAGGCGATAACACAGCAGGTTCTGCTACAGGGGCTGTAGCTGACTCTGGATAAATTAGATTTAACTGCAATGTTAACATTACATAACAATAAAATAAGCCAAGAACAAGGAAAACATCCTCAGAAGCCTGACAAGCCATTACTTAAGACTAAATAAAACACGAATAAAATCAAACAGTAAAAGAAAGATAAATGGAAGAATATTATCAGAAGATTCACCTACAAGATTGAGAAACCTGAAATTCATGAAAGCAAGTTATTACAAAATCAACAATGTTTAAAAAGAAAACAGTTAATTCTAATACAACATTTGATCATGAAAAAGCATAAGATTTGCCTTCAAAATTGATCAGAAAAAAAAGAAATCTGGAGTATTTTGGTGTTATTTCCATTCCTAAATTAAAAAGCCTTTCGAAAGTCAAAGTTAACCTGTTACAGAAGATGAGACTCAAGCAAATGCATCAGGTGGAGCAGCTTATGTACCAGAAGGTGCAAAAGAAGTCATAGCTGCGGGTTCAGGTGGATCAAGCGCGGGAGTGTTAACCACAGGAGGATCAACAGGTGGATACATAGTATCAAACAGCAACAATGGAGGAGCTATCATCACAGGAACTTCAACCCCAGGAATCTTATTAGTGGGGGGAGGTACATCTACGGGGGGTGCTATTACTGAAGGGACAACCACCGCCTCTCAAACTGGCGGCGGTAACATAGTTTCTGTGGTTAATTTAGTACCAGTAGAAAATAAAAAGGACACAGCAACCAAAGAAGAATCCACAAAAACAGTACCTGCGACCACAAACAAAATGGACCTATTAGACTCGACTACATTATCAGGAGACGATATACTTACCACTTAGCTCTCAGGCCACCGATGAAAAAGACTAATCCACTAAAACGGAGAAATAGCATCAGGTCCAGTCACGTCTACCAACGTCGCCCTACCAGCAGCTCAAAATGCGTCTACTCAAAATTGGATGTATGACACTGTGCCTAATATAAAACTGAAACTTTGTCTGGTTAGTGATCGTATTCGTGTTTCCTATAAATAAATAAATAAAGCATACCATAATAATTTCGTATTAACTTTACAAACCGCTTGTACTTTGTTCTTTTCTATGTACATTTAGATTTACAATGTAAACCATGAACGCTTTAAAGCTATTAGCAGGTACGGATATTAAATTACCTTCTTTATTTTTGGCCTGAGTTCCTCCACCGAATTTTTGATGCAAAAATCCAGATTTGGGTCATCTCTGTGGCAGACTTTGATGTACGGAGCTGGAATGAAAAAATATAGATATGCACAAGTAAGTATGTAAAAAATCTACTTTTTTTTAACTAACGTCACATGTTACAACAAACTTTTTACTTTTATAACTTTTACTAATTAAATAAACGAAAGTAGGTACTCCGTAACGCTTTGAGTACTGAATAACCCACCGCTGTACCTCTTTTTCTCAAATTAACAAACATGAAGGGCTTATCCTTTATAACTCATAAATAAGATAAACTAATTTTTACTGAAAAGCTAAAGAATTTATTTAACAAATTTAGGTAGAACAAATTATAATATCGGGTGCAATACGTTTTTACGGGTCACTTCTGCTTATCATTTTATTTATAAATTGTCTGAGCTTCATTCTCATTTTCACCCGACATAGAGTCGAATTGACAACTTGTGCTCAGATCCTGGACACGCGTCACGTGTGTCGAGGATCAGAGCCCTAATTCTCAGGTATATAAATTATCGCCATATCGTTTCGGAATATGTCGCGTGAACTGTCCATTTTCCAAAGAGATTTGACAGTTCAGAGTTTGACAGATCATTAACATCACATAAATATCTATTTCTGAAAATAAGGGCCCTATGTCTTTGATGAAGTCGTCATTCTCAAAACTCGCTTGCCAATTCTCAATATGGCACAAGCATTAGCAAATTTTTCACCAATCAGGGTTCAAGAAACTGGCCGTGAGTCTACAACTGGTCAAGTACCACCCGGCAGTCTTACATCACAGTTACATAGTGCTTGGACGAATTCCACGCCGGCAACCATTATGAACGGAAAATGTTGACCAAAGTGTTGCCGTGAGAGGAAAATTTTATGCTTGACGATTTCCCAAACATTCTTTCGAAGGGCAATCAAGATATTTTCATTTGTAACGACAACGCTAGAACGTTACGATTTTATTATGCAAATAGTATTTTTTTTTATTTGAATCTACAGCTAATAATATCAACTATAATATTCCAAAAATAAGTAGCGTTTTATAGTGGTAGTAGCGAGTAGTTAGGTATGTACCTAATTTTCTCACTGACGGACAAAAAAATACCACAAAATTGACCCCATATGCCGTTATATTCATATCTACTAATATCATAATTTTTATTTAAAATATAACTTAGGTACCACTCGCTTATTTAATCATTCATCTATTTCCTAAACATATAATAAATACTAGCTTCCTATTAGCTAGCTAGCACGGTACCCGGAAGAAAACCTATGTGTTAATCCAGGTCACAAACCATGTATATTACCAACCACCAACCAAGTTTCATAGAAATCCGTTCAGCCGTTCTAGCGTGAAAGAGTAACAACTTAAAATTACATTATAAATTTAACGACTTGATCATGCCATACGATTAAATAATAAAGAGTAACAAACATCCATACATCCATACACCTTCACAAACCTTCACGTTTATAATATAATTAGGATAATTGGAGTAAATTGCCAAGCACGTCTTTCAGTTATAGAAAAATTATGCGTAGGTATTTCGAGAAAAGTCTATGCTGCCATGCCGATATTATAATTGCTGTTTATCGCAACGTGTTCTGCAATCGGGTGTCAACACTCTCCGGTCCCAATACACGCCGTTACGAGACAAATGCGACAATATTAGATTTGTATTATTGCTAAATGCGTGTTGCGATAAACGTATTATTGTGTTTATGGCAACGAGTAGTACCAATTGGAAAACGTAGGTACTTGAACTGCAATTTACTGTTTGTATACTTACTAAGCTTACTGCAGATCATTGTATTTTACCTTTTTGTGATTGTTAATTAACTTCGAAAGATAAACACGTACGGAATTGAAAAATTTACAATACTTAATGAAAAAACGTAAATGCCGTTCAAGTTTCGAACTTTTTTATATACCTACTTGTGAAAAAGGTTGTGTGATTCTTGAAGTCAAAAATGTTATGCAACCATTTTTGTTAATTCTTAATGAAAAACTTTTTTAATTCCTTCATCTAAAGACTAGCTAACAGCTGACTAACAGCAACATATTACCAGACTTAGCTCAACATCCTATAAAACAAACATTGTCACTGTAAAAGTCTAAAGTAGAGTCGTGACATGCCCCGTAAACTAAGTTTTCACTTACGAATTTCAGCGGCAACGTATCGCAGCGCGACCAGAAGCACTGCTGTTGTAAACATTTTTGTTAGTTGCACAACGGTTTCTTCGCGACAGGGCTTGTCGGCCACCTGGGTCGCGGTGTCGGCCGCCACTGGCCCGAGCTGTGCCCACACACCACTCCACAGAGGAAGGACGTTTGAACGCAGCCCTACACTAGGTAATACTAGATTTGATCATCTTACTCGCAGAGGTCGTTGTTGCAACACCTGAGCCTAGTGGAATTCTACGGTGATCGGTTAATTTATTTGACAAACTACTATTAGTAAACATGGTGCCATTCCGTGTAGTCTAAAACTGATTATTTTCATTTGATAACCTTATTTACTTATTGACCTAAATATGTTAGAAAGGTTGCTTTCAAATCTGGAAGAGGCATCTTCATACAAGCGGCGACCGATAAAGTTAATAAAGAAAGTATAAACTATACTTCCACAGGTCTGTTTATGTAAGCTACCACAATACATATTGGGAATCGCACTTGCTACTTTAGATTGTCAACATTCAGTGTCAGCAATCAATTACTAAGCATTAATAAGCATTTCCTCTTGCACAAGCCGGGAAGAGGTAGTTCCGTTATCCTGGATGCGGCGGGCCGTTCGGCTCGTCCTCATTATGTTGCGAAGCGTCCGTCTGAAGGAAGCCATTTAGTTTTTGCATTACGGTTACTTTGTACCAATTCATGCTAAGGTTTTAAGGCGAAAGTAACTCTGTGTAATCTGCATGTGATCTGATTTGTTTTTATTTCAGACTAGATGACCCGCTCGTAACATTGTTTTCGTTGTCGTTCGCTACTAATTAGCAAATAAAACGTAGGGTGTAAGTAAGGTTAATAGAGCTTCCTCTTGGTAAAAGAATTGGAAAGGGATTACATAGTAGTTCCAGAAATGTACAAGCATATACAAATATACATACTTTTTGAAAATCGACTCCTCAGGGACACAAGGAAAAATTATATCATACCCGAAACAGAGTAAAAAGTCTAGCTAATAACTGAAAAAAGTAAGTCAACAAGCCTTTTATTTTATATATGTAGATTATTGTAAAGTCAATATTAAAAGCTTATATTTTACCTCAGTCATTAAATGATAAAACCTTATTATCCGCAATTTTCCAAGAGGTTAATCGCATACTAATTATGTAGGTCAACACTCGAGTACGTGTCCAAGGTTTTAGTCGTACGCCACAGAGCAAAAGCATTGCACCTACAATTCACAGTTACACGAGCTAAACCAATATTCTAGAATAAATCATAAAACTTTTCTTTTAACATAATCAAGGTTGTATATCACACTATACCTAAGCTGATATTAGCCCACTGCGGGACATAGATCTCCCATAAAAAAGGAGGATATGCCCATAAACCCTACGCTGGGCATGCGGATTGGTGATCGCAGAGCACAACTTCTCGCACCGCCGACGCTGCTACCTGTCTGCGGCTAGTGGGTTAAGCTGTGCCGGTGTTAGGCTGCGCTATGTATGCCTCGTATGCCTATGAACCTCGTTTGTTAGTTAGCAGGGTGCATCACGTTCGGATAAGGTTGGCTTGGGTTCCGAAGATGGGAGTAGGAACCCATGGGGGCTTGGAAAGTTGTCTTTAATAACCTAATAACACAGTCCCATAATCTAAAAAACAACCAAAAAGACAAAGTTTATTTTACTTAAAACAAACAAACATAAGCGTAATATGAGAAGGTACTTATTCGTTTATAATAGGCACCTCACCATACGTGATGAATCTGTCGCGCTGTCTTCATCCTCTTCTTCGTAAGTGGCATTTAGATCGCCCGAAGACCAACTGAAAAATCGAGGGCCAACATCTTAACGTGCCTTCTAAGATATCAATGCTACATTCAAGTAGTAACCGGGCGTAGATAATAAACTAAAAACATCGAAGTAAGCCACGCCAAGAGCACTTTTGTTGTACAGTATTACCTAAACACGCATAAACAATAAAAATTTAATCATATCTGGGTCAAAATCGGAACTCAGCATTCCCATAGCTTCCAGTATTTGTAAATACTGTAGGACAATTCGTACGGTATCTGCAAATAGTCTCACTAACCGAATGAATGGACAAATGTTTCGCTGGTTTCAAAACGCAATCATCATAAAAATAAACGATTATGTAGACTGCACTCGAAGCATTACCGTAACATAACTTGTATTATGGTACAAACCGACCTAATAAAGACCAGCTCGCAACTTCGTTCTTGTCGGCCTCTCTCGTCTCACAATAATTAACATTAAGTATAGCGATAATGTGTAGGTTCCTATAGGTAAAAGTTTTTTAATAGGATCTGTAGTTCCAAAGTTACATTACCCTTCATATGAATTAACAAACTTAAACATTTTATAGATAGATCTTATTTTTGTCCAAAAACAAATTACATGTATTTGAATTGACAAAATTAACTAAAGAACTAATCCGTGGCTGTACAATAGGCGGCCATATCGCTAAAAGCGATTTCTTCCAGGCAACTTTAGGATGGATTGGATATTGTATAGACCAAGGGGGGCAGAATTACAAAAAAATTACAATTTAACAATTCATACTTTGTATTTGTGTCATAAAATTTTGCCACTCAAAAGTGAAATATATTGGAATTATATTATTGATCAGTAAATTGCCTAAAAATTTGAAAATGCTTACTTTTTATGACAAGTTTGTAGTGACCAAAATTTACTTGGACTAATGATAAAGTTACTGTTTTAATCTGATTTCCCTCCCTACTTTGAAATTACTTTCTTGCGATATTTAATTTTGAAAACGAGGTTTTATGTTTCTATAGCTATTCTTCTTCTCAGTCGTTTACTCTTGGCTGAGAGGTCGTAGTTGTGCTGATGTCGTCCACATTGGGGTCGACGTCTTCGGTTTCCTTCCGAGGGCTGCAACTCTGACGATGCATCGACATTTGTGTTGCCTAGTTGCATTGCGAGAAGACTGCACAATGGTGGTCTAGGTTGCTGGGTTGGTTTTTCTAATAGCATCCGTCCAGAGAGATGTGTGCCTTTTTTCCTAGGTTCTGGCCTTGGAATTAAAGTCTCTGTCCAGCCCTCATTTCAGGCGATATGTCCAAAGAATTTCAGAATATTTCACGAGTTTATACGGATGTAAGCCATTAGTTTTTCCTTGCTGCAGTAACAAGTCAGGTAGAAACATATTGAAAGAGGTCAAAAAATTAACTATAATCTGTTTATAGGAACTAGATGCTTCAAGCTGAGGATAGTTGACTAGTGATGTAGTGTGTGATTAGGCTAATGATGATGACAATCAAGAATCCTGCGATCGTCCAAACGCCTGCAAAGTAAAGTGCCTCTGAAAAATCTTTCAAGAATAGCGCCTCCAAATGTAATGGTTCTTATTCCTACAGTGTACATCCACAAAAGTAGATTAGCACTTGAGATTTTCCATTCTACTATGATTTTGGAACTATCAAACTTTTGAATAAACATATAGGCCTATTTGAAGATTTGCTTTGAATTGTTCTCGTTTAATTCAATGTGGATTACTCCCTTAGTAAAACAGCCTTCATAATATTCAATCAAATAATAAATTGCGAGTAAATTGCAATAGAAACTGCACTTAATTATAGATTGCGTATCAAATGAGACGTACTCTAGTATCCGACAACCGAACGGGTAACGGACAAAGCACGTAGCTCTCAAAATTTTAGCAAGTTTAGGCATTGGCCAAGCTCGTAAGTAACCAACTTAAAAGTTTATGATATCATACATTCTAATTCGTGTATTAATACAAAGCTTTATACCTATCTAATTTTGCAAAATAAAATTATACTTATTCAAAGCAACAGTTAAGTAAACTTCAAAATAAACAAATAGAAAAAAAAAGATAAAACATAACATGCTGGTAATCAATGGCCAGTTCAAGTATGTACTATCAGCTACAAATCTACCGTACCATGGGTGCAGTTTCTGTGAAGCGACTAGCTGTTAGCCCCACCTTGTAAAATTTTAAACACTAGTAAATGTAAACTAGAGGCTTATACTTAAATTCGAAGAGTCATAAAAACAAACTTTCTCAAATAGAAACAGATGTTGTATCTCCGATTGGTCAAAATAAGTGGACAAAGAAAAATGCGGGGTTAGCTAAACTGCTTGCAAGCGAAACTGTTTTAAAATTGGTAAGGTAGACTTGTCGCTGATAGTACATAATTTAAGCATAAATATTATACAAGATAGAGCTAGCACATGGCCCACTTGATGTTAAGTGGTAACCATTCCTTATTACAAAGTACTGCTTCGTAGGTCATGCATGTTTGGAACATGCTCTACGATGCAACGCCCTGCATCCATCAACTTGAGACATGGTGTACCTGTAATTTCACCGGCACCACAGAATAGAAAAAGGAACAGAATTTTCCACACCAGCCTATATCAGTCCACTGCTGGACATAAGCCTCCCCTAATAAAGGGGGATATGCCCATAATCCCCACGCTGGGCAGGCGGGTTGGGGATCGCAGGGCACAGCTTCTCGCACCACTGACGCTGCTGCCCGTCGGTGGCCAGGGGATTTAGCTGTGCCGATGTAGGCTGTGCTATGCCGCAATCAGCCGGCCACCAGAGCCCCGTTCGTTGTTTAACAGGGTGCACCACGTGCAGGTGGGGTTGGCTTGGGTTCCGAAGATAAGGGTTGGAACCCCTTATACCCAACAGAATTTTAACTTCCTAGAAACTATTAAACAAATAGCTACTTTAGCTGCGACGCAATAAAGTGCAATTCAGCTCGTACCTAATATTTTATTTTCACCTACACCTTGCATCCCTTTCTATACGTAACTCTTAACTCTTCTGACGCGTAAAAACATACGGAGCGAGCCCCGCAGTCGGGGCCAAGACATGGAAGCACGGTAGTACTGCCCCAGATGAGACGTTCACAAAAAATTCTACTACATACTGCTAAGCTTAGGACACGGTGCAATGGCGCTCATTGGGTATTCTGACCAGCAGTCTACTATAGGCTGATTATGATGATGATGATGAAGAGGCAATGGCTAAACTCAAAGAAACTTGTAGAAACAATATCATCATCATCATCATCAGCCTGTATCAGTCCTCTGTTGGGCATAGGCCTCCCCTATTGAGCGTCATTGCGCCCTGTCCTTAGCTTCATCCTCATAGTTTTTTTTACAATTTTAAACTTCCCATACTCTGTTTTGTTCTGGGCTAGATGCAGTGTTATAGTGACCAACATTATTCAATACTTATTACTATTAAGAAAGAGTTTAAATATCAAAGCAATAACGTGCATTTATACGCTAGTTATGATAAGATATTTAGCAAAACCCTCTCGTCAATATCTAGTCAATATGTCAAGAGGTAGATCGCCTTGACCAATAGGATTGCTTCACTAACATGTCAACGAAGGTATACTTTTCCTTCTTTGATTTAAAATTAATAATATGCATAAGTAGGTACTTATGTACTGATACCAATCAATCATCAACAACAACCTATAGAAGTCCACTGCTGAACATAGATCTCCGCTAAGGATTTCTCCCTGAAGAACGGTCCAGAGGCCTCGTTTACTAACTCAGTTGCACACCGAAATGATCGGCACCGGACCTTTATTTGCCAACTTTGACATTTCATGTATCGAAATTCAAAGAACGTCAGTTGACATACTGTAAAATTTTGTACAACCAGGACCGGTGCTTATCATTTCGGTGTGCAACTGAGTTAGTAAATGAGGCCTCTGAGCGTTCTGCATCTACCGATTTTCTGAAATTTTGACTTGTTCATTTCATCATATTGATATAAATACTAACTATTTTCCTATCTATAGGATTTTGTACTACATCGTGGTTCGTGGGTATCAAGCTAGAAAATTAATGTGGACCATCATCATTGTTATATACTATACCGACGACCTGCCAGAGATCAACCAAGACGAGGTCGTACTGGCCCTGAGACAGCTTAAAAATGGAAAAGCCCCCGGTGAAGACGGTGTTACTTCGGAACTTGTGAAGGCAGGAGGAGCTCCTGTTGTGCAGGAGCTGCAGAACCTCTTCAACTCCGTCCTTCACTGTGGGAGAACTCCAAAGGCGTGTAACGAGAGCTTGGTGGTTCTGTTTTTTAAGAAGGGAGATAGGACGCTTCTTAAAAATTACAGACCCATCTCGCTCTTGAGTCACATCTATAAGCTGTTCTCTCGGGTTATTACAAATCGTCTCGCCAGAAGACTCGATGAGTTCCAGCCACCGGAGCAGGCCGGGTTTCGCGGAGGATATGGCACCATAGACCACATTCACACAGTGAGGCAGATTATACAGAAGTCCGAAGAGTATAATCAGCCCCTGTGTCTGGCGTTTGTGCACTATGAGAAAGCCTTTGACTCTGTCGAAACCTGGGCTGTCCTGGAATCCTTGCAGCGATGCCAAGTGGACTATCGTTATATCGAAGTGTTGAGATGTCTGTACGAAGCCGCCACTATGAGTGTCCGAGTACAGGACCAGCAGTCTAAACCCATCCAACTGCGCCGCGGAGTGAGACAGGGAGATGTCATATCTCCGAAACTGTTCACAAGCGCGTTGGAGGATATGTTTAAGGCGCTGGACTGGAAAGGTATGGGCATAAACATAAACGGCGAGCACATCTCACACTTGCGATTCGCTGATGACATAGTCCTAATGGCGGAGTCGCTGGAGGTGCAACAGATGCTGGACGGCCTAGTATCAGCCTCGCGAAAGATAGGTCTCGGCATGAATTTGGACAAGACCAAAGTTATGGTCAATGACCGAATTGATCCGAGTCCTGTCGTCGTTAATGGACACCTTCTTGAAGTTGTTTCGGAGTATACATACCTCGGGCAGATATTGCAGTTGGGTAGAAACAACTTCGAGAAGGAGGCCAAGAGGAGGATTCAGCTGGGTTGGGCAGCATTTGGAAAACTACGTCGAGTTTTCTCGTCACCCATACCGCAATGTTTGAAAACAAAAGTTTTCAATCAGTGCGTCCTACCCGTCATGACATACGGAGCCGAAACGTGGACACTCACAGTACGGCTGGTTCACCAGTTTAAAGTCGCTCAGCGAGCTATGGAACGAGCTATGCTCGGGGTTTCTCTGAAGGATAAAATCCGTAACGAGTTTATCCGACATAGAACTAAAGTTGTCGACATAGCTCAGAGAATTAGCAAGCTGAAGTGGCAGTGGGCTGGCCATATCTGCCGAAGAACCGATAACCGTTGGGGTAAACGAGTTCTTGAGTGGAGACCAGGGCTCGGCAAACGTAGTGTAGGACGCCCTCCGGCCAGGTGGGGTGACGATCTGCGAAAGGCTGCTGGTAGAAGCTGGATGCGTCGAGCTCAGGACAGGGCGCAATGGCGCTCGTTAGGGCAGGCCTATGTCCAGCAGTGGACTGCTATAGGCTGATGATGATGATGATGATGATCATTGTTCATCCTATATAGATCACTGCTAAATATAAGACCAAAGAATTCCAGGATGACCACGAAGAATGGTCCTAATTTCCCGCACGAAGTATTGAGATTTTCTGTCTACTGACATTGCGATGAAGAAAAAGTGAAATTATAGTCTTAAATGTAATATGGTCGTGTGTGTGTGATTTTAGTTGCAAATAAAAAAAATTTTGATGTCTATCTGTCACGGGTAGCTTACACCATCACCCACATACTATAACGTCCCGGTGAGTGAGTAACAGTTACCAGTCGACGCTGTAATTTATCTGGACTAGAAGCAAAGACCTAAGTGTAAGATAGTTAAAATTGCAGCTCATAGGTAATAAAATATAAATAAGTGCTCAGCGGGGTGATCGGCTAACTCAAACAGAAACAAACAGTTGCAAACAGAAATTATAATGACACCGATCCTGTTTGAGCAAACTGTGACAGTTTGTCAATTGACGTTCATTGAATTTCGAAGGATGAAATGTCAAAGTTTGTGAACAAGATCGGATCAATCATTTCTGTTTTCAACAGAATTAGCCAATCGCCCCATAGATATATCCCGGCCATTCATTTGTGTTGGCATTGTTGAACGTTAACTTACCTAATCCATAACTTTTTTAACCGACGAAAAACAACGGAGGAGGTTCTCAAGTCGACGCGTATATTTTTGTAATGTATGACCGACGCATATCTTTTTACAGAGTAGTCCGATTTTAATAGCACCCTGCACACTTAAAGATAGGACCGCGCATCGGGAGTGCGTTCCAAACCGCAGTCCGATCTGTATGGTTTAGACTGCGGATCAAACTGTCGTGCTAATGGCGCGTAAAGATCGGACCGCGCGTCTGGGACTGATCACTGACTGATGCGCGGTTAAAACTGTGAAATTTGCCTTCGCGTCGACATGCCAGATCGGACTGTCAGCCCCGCGCATCTACACGTACGTACGGAGTGCGGGTTGGAATGGCGCGTGCTCTTTCCCGCGGTCCGAACTTTTCGTGTGCAGGGCGCTAATAATTATTCTTTTTTTATTAAAGTATAAGCAGCCAACAAATATTTGAATAGTGGTACTTATGTTCACTACTTAGAAGTGTATAGGTACAGGATGAGCTTGAATTCGGACGAAATCCTGAAAGGGGGTTTGGACCATGGTACTGCACATTTTGGGAGAACCTGACTTAAAGGCACAAACTTTTGAGTAAAATGATGGTCCGGCCAGGTGGAGTGGCAATCTGCGAAAAGCTGCTGGTTGAAGCCTCAGCTCGACGCATCAGCTTGATCAGCTGATGCGTCGAGCTGAGGACAGGGCGCAATGGCGCTCATGCGCTCATTAGGGGAGTCCTATGACCAGTAGTGGACTGCTATAGGCCGATGATGATGATGATGATCATGGGACTTCCTAGCCATTTTTATATGAAAAACTACAATAAACTAAAAGTTGTGAAACAATTTGTTATTGACCTTCGGCAGTTGGTTTACCCCCTTTCGGGATAGCATAAAATTTTTAAAAAATCCCACTTTTTGCTGCTTACAAAACGTGGGCATGTATCGAACGTAATGTTTGAACTCGCCTCTGACTACCCTGTTAAGGTATCCTCAATAGATTTGCGTACTGAGCAATATCTGAAGATATCCATAATGGAGAAAAAATCGTGAAGATGTTTGTTTGTTATGTTTTTATACAAATTCAAACTCACCATATACTTAAATCTTTTTAAAAACAAAACATCTATAATAAAAACAAATAAAATTTAAGAAAGAATATCATTTATTTATCTTAAAGAAATAAGAACTTACCAAAAATATCCTATTTTATAAATCACAGCTCGGATAGGTTTGTACATTTGTGTAAAAAAAATGAAAAAGTAGTACCACCTCCTTTTGCTAAGATAATGGCAATTAAGGCATAAAATGGCTAAGTGTATTCTGAGTTCTGATGCAACGCAGAGCAGAGGGCAGAGCAAGGGCTTAATATGTATTAATTCATGAAATTATTATTCAAACGTCTATAATCTTGGAATAAGCTTAACTTATGGTTAAACTTACAAGCTTAATTTGAAGGTTTGCTTTGGATTGTTCTTGTAAAAATGACTTGCGCATAGGCATTTTTAAGTTACAACACGAAACTCCATTGACCAGAGGTGTTGATGGACTTTTGTGTGTGACTGTGTGAATAAAAAAAGTTGAAGTTTCAATGTGTTCCATAAGTACAAATTGAAATTTAAAAAAATAAGTTGGAAAAAAACTATTCCTACTAAAGATTTGTTATATACATGGACAGCTGGGCCCATTATACACCATAGTATAGATTTTATAATTTACTAAAAATACCAATATGCTTTTGAACTTTTGACAAATGTGCTTTTCACTTCTCTTGCTCAAAAAGTGTATCTTAATAGTGTAGCTTAGCGGGCCTAAAACTCGAGTTTAATACCTAGGGCTAAAAAGTATTTTTTCTTTTTAATTTTTATCTAAAATCATCAGCCCGTACAAAGCATTCGTTCTCTTACATAAAAACTCGACTTCTTGGTGCTCCGTCAATCTTTTTTTTTTAAAATAGAACCGTCTTGGTGATGTTTTATGAAGGTTGATTAATTTTTAACAAAATTTCTGAAAATTTTCTAATTTTGAATTGTTTTATTTTCTCGCAATCGAAGTGAAAAGTAGTGTGTTTTACTCGGGCCAAAACCACCCATTATAACTCGGTCTTGTCATCCTCCCTCGCTACTCTCGGGAGTATAACAACCTCGTATATAATGGGATGGTTTAGTCCCTTGTAAAACAATCTACTATTTTTAACGGGTATTAATAGAATTTATATGGAATTTGCCACTTCGGATTGCAAATCAATTTGGTGGTACGAAGTTCACGGGACATTCCCTAATAAAAAAAATCTTGCAATATCATTTGCCCTTTGAATTGAATTTTTGAACTTTGAATCGCCCTGCTTACACTGCGTTGACTGCATCTCAGTATACGCCTATCTCAAACTTCAGTTTCAAGGTTTTGGCAGCAACTTAGCCAGTGGTATGTCCGTGACGATCTTATTCGCAGAATCAAGCAGTATTTCTTTTACTGTATTCTCGGCATAGGGCTTAGCGGCTTTAAGGAATTCATCTCTGTTCTGGTTGATGGCATGGTTGGCAGCTTCCCCTGAACATAGTAATAAAACATGTTCATTAAACATCCTATTTAAATAGATACTTGTAACATACTTGTAAATCACAACGCGAAGTGCTCGCGACTTACTTCGGTGTTTTTAGCTGATCCTCTAAATTATGCAAAAGTCCACCCGGTCACTACTTGGATAGGTGACCGTTTTGTGGAATTTAGATCTGAGCTCTTCTTTTGGAAGGCACGTTAAGTTTGTCCCGGTTTTTTCAGTCGTTAAGCCATGTCGGACGCCTTCGGGTGGGCTAAAAACTTCAGTACCTGTTTTCATCACTAGCTCAGATGAAGAAGACGGTAATGTGTTCAAGTGTAAAGTGACAATAACAAAATGTGTCAAATATAATAAGCGCTTATTTATGACTAGCTGACCCCATCGCAACTTCATTTGTAAGTTCAAAGTGCTCTTCGTGGAATTGCACATAAACCTTATGATCCTACGACAATCTTGCATTGATTCTAGTCTTCTATCTAATGGGCTGTTCACTACCGCGCTTCAGCTAAGGTTCGCGTAATAGTCCAGGAAAATTAGGGGTTTCACCTCGTAATGAAAGATAGTCGGCTATAAACTTGTATAAACCTTTATTTGAGCACCCTAAAACTTGTCTTAAAAAGTTGGTTGGTTCAAGATATTAAAAAAATGTTTAAACAAAAGATGTAGAGAATTTAATGTTCTACAATATTTATCAAGATATAAATAGCATAAAACCCATAGGAAACATGATATTTGCAATAAGTCGATTTTTTTGCCTTTGACCTTGGAATATCTGTAGAAGCTAACACCCTACGATGAGTAGGTTTTGAGACTAGTTTTAGAGTGCTCAAATAAAGGTTTATACAAGTTTATAGGCAAGTATATATCTCTCATTCCGAGAGTCTTGCCCTAATTTACAAATTTTCTTGGACTTTAATAGCTCTTTCTGACGAGTCAAAAGTCTATTTATTTTGACTGATCGCACAGCTCTGTTAGCAGGTAGCTCTGCATTCGATTCCTGCCCAGGACAATTATTTGTGTGGTAAACATGTCGAAATCTTATATTAACCTGTTTCTTCTAGGCAGGCAGAAAATGCCCACGGCATGCCCGCCTTTTGTAACATATTTAATGGAATAAAGTGTTCAAAACAAAAAAGAAATAAACATGGATGTTTGTTCTGTGTGTGGATGTTTTTATTATGAGTATATTGTTATGTAGATATATAAGTATCTGGTAGCCGTAGGCTCTGCCTAGTTTGGGATCAGCTTACCATTTTTGAGATTTCCCATTTTTGTCTTGTTCAATCTTAGCAAAGCGCAATAGATAGCGTGATAGGGATAGTGAATATGGTGAAGATGGATCTACACAAACACTTACCAAGAACTTTGTCTCCGTTGAAAAGTCCTTCAAGCCAGATCCTGTAGTCTTTGACATTGATGTCTATGTCCAATTTGTTGAACTGTATGTACTCGGCGCCATCTTTTTCTGTGATCACGCCATGAAGTACTATGTCAGTATCGCATTTCACTGAAAAAAACACTCGATTAATAAGTAAGTACACTCACACAATACTTACAAGTAGTATTAGAGCTCTTTGTGAAGTGATTGTCCGGAGAAGTTGTACCACCATGCCTCTATCTGATATGAAACAGCATTGCTCTGTTTCGGTTTGAAGGATGAAGGTGCCGGTGAAATTACAGGCACGAGAGGCTTATCATCTCCATGCCTCCATGTTGATGGACGTAGGGCGTCATTCCCGAAGCATGAAAGGTTTAAGATCTGAACTATTTGAATTCATGAAGTCAGGGAAAAGTACATCCATGTGTTAGTCTTTTCAGAGGTTATAGTTCTTAGTTTTTAGTTACAGCCGGTCATAGAAGGTATTATGCCAACCAAACGGACATTTTGACAAACTAAAAAATCACTACAAGATGTAGGTTAGGTAGCTCTCCACAAGTAGGTAGCTCGTACTCTTCAAAAAATAATAATAGACTACCTAGGTACCAAAATATATTATGAGAAACTGGCCCCTTCAAGGGTGTAAAGGGACTGCAACCTCCAACTTCAGAATCTAAGCCTCACCTGCCCTTGGTACACTTTGCTGGATAATAAGGCCTATGTCGAGCAGTGGACTGATATAGGCTGGTGTGGTAGTGGGCCACTTCAAACCTAAAAGGCCTTGCGAGTGCCTTAAATAATCCTATGAGCAAAGTATTGAGTAGGTAAGTATAGATATTTACCAGCATCCGCAGTCATAGTGCCTTCTCCAGTTATTGGCACCAGGATTTGGGTGTCCAGCTTGTACTTCCCTTCGAAGTGGAGCTTAGGGAAGCGAACCCGCGCACGGATCGTAAACGTGTCCAAATCAACACTGAAATATTATAAATGACAACATTAGATTAACACAACAATTGCATCGCTCGCACCCGCGTCATATCCGACCCAATATCAAAAACATAGTCTTGCTTACATTAGTAGTAGAGCTCTATGCAAAGGGCTTGTTCGGGGAAGTACTGCCACCATGCTTATTTCTGCCTTGAAGCAACAGAGTTATTCCCGGTTCGGCCCGCGAAATCCATGGCTCGACGATCCCAAGCAGGATTTACAAAATAAATGCGATTTTGAATCCCGTTTCGGCCCACTTCTTTATTTTTGAAAACAGAACTTGATTCAGTACAGTCATAAGCAAATATTTTATTGCGAATATGTCTAGAATCAAATGGCGACTTTTTTAGTTCAGTTACAAAATCATTATTATGATTATTTTTAGGTATATTGCAATTGGGGGCCGAGGTTTGGGGGTTTGACTGTCTTTTGGTTTGAAGGGTGTGGGTGCAAGTGAATTTACAAGGCACAGGAGGCTTAACAACTTCGGCATTGCAAAACACGTTCCAAATATGCGACCTAGGAAGGACCTAGGAACACGTGATCTAGGAAGCAATACTTTGTTATGGGTAATGGTTACCACTAAACATCAGGTAGGACATGTGCTTGTTCCATCCTCAGGTATCATATATCATAAAAAATGGGGGTATCAAATCTATGGGAGTAAGTACAGACCGAAGTACTTATTTTTTTTATATTATTTTATACCACATTCGTGCGTTGAGAGAGAATAGTGGGGTTTTCAAATGACTCCTTTTGTTTTATGCTTAGCAAATTGACTATAGTAGGAGGTTCTGGCACTAAGAAAACAAGTCGCATTTTATCATCATTACGCTGCGGTCAGACGACATGCGTCCGCCTAATGCACGCCAAGAGTACAAGCGGGTGCGAGGCGTGCGCGATTCGTACGCTGATTTTGGGGCGGGCACAACGCGTGTGCGTCGTCGACGCGGGTCGTACGCGTCGTGTGAAGTCGTTCTTAGTGTCTAAACATAATCCCCCTTACTTATGAACGATACTTAAAGTTAATCAATGTTTAAAGTTAGCCCTGTCACTGTTTGTCATAATCCAACGGTAAGAGATGCCAATAGTTTAAGCATCGTTTATGTTTTGAAAGATGCTCATAAGTAAGGCCAAATATGCTGAAGTTACGCGATCGAAGTTCGGCATAATTACGCTTGCAATGCTATTTGAATTACAGATGACATATTATGCTGAAATTGCGTATGGCGTACAGCCGAACTTCGGTCGGGCGTAAGTCCAGCGGCAATTCGGCGGTAGAGCACACATTATACGCGACTGAAGTTCGGTTCAACTGCCGAAGATGATCTGGGGCGGGGAAAAACAAAAGTTACGCAACTGAATTTCTGCCTCGTAAGTCCGGCGTTTATGGTGTGTCATATCAGCCGAAAACGGAATTATGTCGCGTAATTTCGGCATAGTGTGTTTAGACGCTTAGAGATATTGTTTATAACAAAATCATATTTTGACATCATCAGAGACAGTCATTTGTTGTAACGTGACGTTACGTTCGAGTCTCTACATTTATCATCAGCCCCATTGTCTTATTATTAGTAGACTTGATCAGCCCCTATATAAAATGTAACTTACGATAAACTCTTGATGGTAAAGTTCCCAGCGCCTGTAACTTTGATATCTTTTCCAGTAGCCTTGATTGGATTCGAATTGCCAGCGACTGGTACAATCTAAAGTTAAAATTCATTAATAAGTAAACATCAAGATCTATCAACAGTAAATTGGATTTTTTTTATGAAAAAGTTTATCTAATATATACTTTAGTTAAATAATAAGATTACACTGAAAATTATTACAGATTTTTAATTAAAAACTAATGTTTTTCTTAAAAATAATTATTTTTCTTTCTGTGTGATTCAATATCGGTATCGGATTTTTTAACTACTATTGGGCACACTATTTTTTTCCAAAAAGTAGGTACACTCTGAGAAATTATCTTATATAAACACCATCATCATTAACACACTGCAGATGATATTGATTTATATTTTTTATGTTAAAATTATTCCAAGTAGTTGTAGTAAATAAAGATTTTCACTAAACTTAACGTTAAACTTAAAAGAGCTGTCTCTTTCTTGTAGATGGAGATAGTAAGGAACGAAATGAGTTTTAGCTAGTTGTAACTATTTATAGCAATAAAAAGTGTTACTCAGAATCCACCATCCCTGCCCTTATCCCACTCTAGGTGGGGTCAACACAACATGTTTGCTTTCTCCATTCACTCCTATCGGCTGTCAACTCTGTATTCACTTTTTTGACTCTCATAACCTCTTTCACACAATCCATCCATCTCTTCTTCGGCCTCCCTCTACTCGTACATCCAGTCACTTTCATACTCATCACTCTTTTACGCAGAATCCACCACAGTGAAGTAATTTACCTCTTCAATAAAGAAGGGGTCTAGCCCAGGAACATCTATCTCGGGAATCCCCGAG
Organism: Horisme vitalbata; assembly: GCA_951804965.1. NCBI lineage: Eukaryota > Metazoa > Arthropoda > Insecta > Lepidoptera > Geometridae > Horisme > Horisme vitalbata. Next base: position 6,406,473 of record OX638096.1, read on the forward strand.
CTGAGCTTCGGCCGTAGCGCCTCTATGGAGTGCCGGGCGCAGTCGTTGATCGTATCCGGGTCACGTTTGCAAATATTTATGTAATCCGCTGAAAAAATAAAATAAAGATAGAAATATACATATAAGTTTGCTGAAATCAGATTTAGACCGTATTTGTGAGTGGAATAAATCCTATGGTCTTACTGTAAACCCTCAAAAGACACAAGTGATCATAACAGGACCCACAAATTGATTCCTAGGATAGATTTCGCACAATTGCCGCCAATACTTTTTGATAGAGTTCCTATTAACTATTAGCAAATTTGTTAAAACTTTTTATCGTGCTATCCTGTCCATCCATAGGTTGTCTGGAAGAGATCGCTATTGGCGATAAGACCGCCCATTGTGCCTTTTTTTTTTTATTGTAATTTTTCCTGTAAATTGTTGAATTTTTTTGGTGTACAATAAGAATTTATCTATATATCTATCTATCTATAAATAATGCTAGACGTTATCAATCACACAGCATCATGTAACCTCAAACTAAACCGAGCTTCTATTACGGGAACCACATGATTGATACATTAATTTTTTTTTTGTAAATACATTTCATACATAGAAAACACCCAGACCCGAGACAAACATCTGCAAAACATACAAACATTTGTCCCGCAGCGGGATTCGAACCCGCAACCTTTTACGTCTCAGTCGGACCTTCGTCCACAGAGGTCGTAAAAACGATTTAAAGTGTCTTGAGTAATTCATATTTTAAGGCGTCACAGCCGCGGGTGGGCTTTGTATAGTATTTTTCTCCAGCCGAGGGTTTTTTTATGGCTTTATTTTCGTTCCAATCACTTTTAAATCTTGTCCTATGCTAAGTTTGGGTCTGCCACGAGATCGAGTTGGCCCATAAGAAGACGCTTTGGTGTTCTGGCGTCCGACATACGTTCAAAATGACCAGCCCATCGTTTTAAGTAATTGTTTTCATATTTTATCACACTTCTAAGCTTCGCCCTGTGTGCAGGGCTTCTACTGCACGACTTCCAGCAGCTATAAGTATGCACAAGGTACGTTAGAATTTGTATATTATTCTGAAATGGAGTAAATCCACTCCCGAAGGTGAACAACATTTGTTGAAAGACCTTTCGAGTTTTTTAGTTTTTAATGATGGGCTCACAAGTTTTTGAGTTAAATTAGCTACGCAATAATTTAACTCAAAGTGCCCTTAGAACAGCTAATTTCGTTATGCCTTTTTGATGATGATAATTGTAGCCCTGCCTTCATTTTAGGGCTGCCAGACACAACACAAAGATAAGCTTAAAGTCTTGTAGTTGTAACTGGTTCTCACAACTTGTGAACCATGGTCGATACGATAATACTAGGCTAAAGTTTCTGTTCAATACAGAACATAAAACTAATTATTCATGTCAAATCATTAAAATAGTAGATCTTTCGAATAAGTAGCTGGCAATACTGCATCTTCTAGCACTGCACGGCATCCCATGATTGCCGCCATTACTGATCCATACAGTTTTCAAAGTTGACACCGATTTCAATAAAACCCAACTTTTAAATACATTTCGAATCATAGAGATTTCATACAAGAGGGATAGACATGAAAAACTTTATCTGCTCAAAAACGACGCACATGCTGCCTACTGCGCAGAATTTTTTACTAGTTATCAGGCTGCCACGCACCAACTACAATGCAGCGCGATGCCAATGTTCTCAGTGAGAAGCTGCCCGAATAACAGCAGATACTTGAAAAAAAAGGATGGTGTTTCGTCTAAGTTAGTGCAAATATGGCATTGCGACATTTATGATTGATTTATAGGTACGTCAACGACGCTTAGACGGTTTTTTACAGGCTTAACTTGGAGACTATCTGTCTATACTAAAGTTTACTAATAGTACGTCAATGATTTTGAAGCCTATTTATTTATCCAACAGTTTCGAATCCTATATGGTTTATATTAACTTCCACCCGCGGCTTCGCTCGCGCGCTGGCAGGTAAAAGTTGTTTATGTATATTAGTAGCCCGTAATCATCATTATCATCTTCCACAGCCTGATTTCACCCATTGCTATAGGTATAGACCTCGCTCCACTTGTGCCATCCACCACGGTTCCACATACGACCTGAGACTTTGACAATGTCGTCTGCCCATCATCTTCAGCCTTCCATCATCTGCAGCCACACGTCCCACACTCCTTAAGCTATATTTAGTAGTTATGTAGGTATATATATAGGCCAAGTTAATTTCAAATCCGTTCAGCATTTCAAAATGCAGAAGTTTGCATGGTTGAAAACATGCTTACATGTTTTCATCAACAACAACAGCCTATATCAGTCCACTGCTGGACAAAGGCCTCTACTAATAGGTAAGGGGATATGCCCATAATCTCCAAGCTGGGCTTGCGGTTTGGGGATCGCAAGGCACAGCTTCTCGCTTCCCCGAAGCTGCTGTCTGTCGGCAGTAAGGAAGTTAAGCTTGGTCAGCCGGCCAACAAAGCCCCGTTCGTTAGTTAGCAGGGTGCACCAAGAGCAGATGAGGTTGGCTTGAGTTCGTAAGGTGGCTGTTGGAACCTATTACAATGAATGTTTGTTTCTACTCAACTCCGTAGAGCTTAGAGGGAACAAACATGCCAACACACAAACTTTCGCATTTATAATATTAGTGTGATACCATACGCAGTATGGTACTGTGCAATTTGTCTCCTTTGTCTTTGGAGCGTGCTGTTAGATGCAAAACAGGTCGGCAGATAAAATTACAGTATATAATCAACAACCCTTCATTATTCTAATGGAGTAGGTATATAATTTATTTGATTACAAGTCTAAACTAATCAAATACAATACCTATGTAAATCATAAGGCATATCGCTTGTACGATGGTGAAATTGAACAACACATACTTCTCGTTAGATTCTAGATATTTAGTTCAAGATTTCGACTAAGGTGGTAACTCATCATCATCAGTCTATTGCAGTCTTCTACTGGAAGAATATAGGCCTGTCCTCATCTTAATCGCCAGCCATTACTGGACATAGGCCTCCCATAATGAGGGCAATTGCGCCCTGTCCTCAGTTCGACGCATCCAGTTTCTACCAGCAGCCTTTCGCAGATCGTCACTGCGCCAAAAAGGAAGAAGCAATGAGCCATGTATTTCACTGTACCGTGCTCGCAATAGCTAAGGATTTCTTGGCCAAAAATTAAGTTCTAATGTTCTAATGCTGTTTTTTTAGTCACATTATGATTTTATAACAATATGAATATACTTTATAATACATAGGTACACACTCTTATTAACTGGACTTGTAACAAATCCGACGTGGCAAAATATTTGTGCTTCTGTATCTTCAAACCTTAGTCCTAAAAAAACTGACGAAATTGACCAAGTCAACCACTGATAATGTACGAAGCCTATTATTTTCATGAATTCTAAGGAAAATGCGTCAATTACTCTTAGCCTTTTTAAATCGGTCAATAATAGTTATTATGGCATCACTACAAATTAAACCACTGCGTGATGAATGATTAATGATAAATCTATCGGAGACACTGCATAAAAAACTTGGCGAATAGAGGTAAAACCTATTTATAAGTGTGGTAAATCATTATGTCGGCAACGTAGTAGTTTTGTTTCCAGTCGTCAGTGGCCGGTGACAAATAATCGCATTGTGCATATGATCAGCAAGATGACAGACGCAAGACTGAGATAATTTGCCACGCTACCCAACTTCATGTCCATTGTATCTTAAAATAATTATAGTTTCTTACTTTTCAACTTTAATCATAATAATAATATACTGGACCCCATGACACAGCATCATAAAGGCCCCAAGCTGAGCAGAACTTGTATTATGGGAACCACATGACAAATGACTTTTTTTTGTAAATACATACATACATATTATATTATACAAAGAAAACATTCAGACCCGAGACAAATAAATTTGCAGAATAAGTACAATCATTTGTACCTACTTGTTCTACATAGATGTTTGTTGTAGAATCACTAGATAGACCACGTCATGGAAAATAGATTTGCGGTATTGTAAATTGATTCAAAAGTTGATATTAATACCCGGAAATTATATTATGCTAATAATATGCACAATGTATTTTATAACAAGATAGTATGTTTTCCAAGGCCAGCTAGAGAAATAAAATGAGATGAATTGTAATATATTGTAGTCTACAAAATATAACTAAACGATCTAGTTATATACTCGTAAGTAGTCTATTGCCAATGCTATACATTTGGTTAAACTAACGAACATTTATTTCAACAATTACCTCCTTTAGTTTAAAATGTCTTCACATTCGGTCTTATTTCTCGTTCTCACGGGTAGGTAGTGTAATCGACGGATCTTCGTTAAGGGATATTCCCGTGTAAGATGCATAAAAAATATGTAGGTTCCAGGTGTGTATGCACTGACTGGAACTTTTTCTTGGAGGCCTTAAATATTTCTAATCTCGAAAACTTTATGTGAGATGGGATATCAAGAAATATTTATTACTTATTCATTTTATTTTTACTATCTGGCACTCGCAAACTTGAAATCGATTGAGCCCAAGGGCAAATATATACTGAACCATATAAACAAAGTTGGAGTAGGATGCTAGTTAATAGTGCAAGGAAATCTTTGTTAACTGGTTTTTATTACTTACATTTCCAAAGAAAGAATGAAAATCTTTTATCAAGCAAGAAACCTTCAATAAGAAAAACTCGTCGTCGCCTTTTAATAATTAACCACTGAATTTCTTTAGATGTCCTGGTATAACAGTAGTTATTCATGGTTGTGCCGGGATGTTCTTATCTACCACTATTTTGGTTACTTTTTCCGTAAAAGTTTGTTGCCAACTCTGATACCAAAGATTTATGACCGCACAAAAATGATCGACATGGTTAATCTTAACGTGCTTTCTAAAGGAAGAAAGCGTTCAGATCTAATTACTAGGTACTAATCGATATTCATTCCAAACGGTAACCCAACGGATCCATCCCTAAAACGTTGGCTCTTATATTAGAAACCAAGAGAGGAAATCAGGTATCTGATGGCTGATAGTCACACTAGTGTTGATACATTAAGTACAAAGTCTTCAAAACTTACGTAACTCTTTGAAAAGTCCGCTATCAAACGCACAGCATAGCAAAACCGTCGTCGCGAAAAACTTATTAATTTTCAACATTTTCTAACGTAATTTACGTTTTCTATGAACTTAGTGGTCACGTCAACGAGTCACAGTCCACTATCGCGTTTGTACTAGTCTAGGATATTATATACTCAGTCAAAGGCTGCTTCAGCGATCAAGGCAGCCTTAGTCTACTAAATAAAACATAGGCAAAAACTACGGGATTTTATCATTTTTTGTGCGTTTTCATCATTGTTTCGGTAAAAGAACGCATTGAGAAAAAATATAATCAAGTGATTTTATCTTTTATAGTCAACTAAAATAGCTCTACCATATTAGCCTTAATTGCTAGTGGTATGGACCGCCACCTAATTAAAGTAGGATTCTAACCGTGACTTAAGAAATGGCCTTCAGCCGGCCTGAATACTCGAATTGCAGGGTTGGTTGGACTTGAACGTATGGGTTGGTATAGGCTAGTATTAGTATTATGTTATCTGTGGTATAGGTACGAAATTTCTATAAGGTAACTTACTACTTTCATCAAATCAAGGGACCTGATACTCAGGAATGGAGCTGATAGTCGAGTCAGATATAGTATATCGCAAGAACTGTCCTATTTACATATAAATAAGACAGTTCTCATGATATACATCGAATGTGATAATAATACATATTCCCCGAGAATTAGGGCCCAGGCACATACTATCATCATGCTTAATTAATTCCTTTAAAATTCAAATATTTTTTACAGTTCGGTTGCAATCAGCCGTCTTTACAAAAAATCTGAAAATTGGAAGTTAAGTACATACATAGATAATTATAATTACGCCTATTTCCTTAAAGGGTAAGCAGAAACCTCCGGATCTCCACTTGCTACGATCCTGGTATATTTTTTGCTTCTTTTGCTCTTAAATTAAAATTAAAATTATTTTCGCCAACTGGAAATTCTTGTCATGTCCTTCCTAAGCTCATATTGTTGAAACTTTATTTGGTATGATTTTTTGTATTTTAGGTGCTAGCCCGCACTTCAGGGAAAATCTAAGATTTTTATACGTCCCAAAAATAACCTTTGTCACATATAAACGCAATTAATTACTTTGACATTGACGTTTTGGATGTAAAGAAATAAACACATCAATAACTTGAGTGCGAAAAACATACCTCACTACAAAGTTTGCTTTAACTATATTTTTGTATGGAGATGTCAAAGTTTTACAAACATTTTTATACAAAAAAAAAGTTTGTAGTTAAATTTGTAGTGAACGTATGTTTTTCACACTCAAGCCACTGATGCTTTTGCTACTTTACTTCCAAAAAGTCAATGTCAAAGTCATTAATTGCGTTCATGTGTGTAAAGGTAGCATTTTATTTTATTGAGACGACACATTGATGTCATCAAAATCATAATGCAATACTTATGTATTACGTAGGTACTTACAACAAAACACAATGACTTAAATATTACGTAGGTACTTATTGCCGACTTGTCCATTTATTTTGCTAGATAGATAGGTATTGTCCTAAAATAGGTCAATAAATAAAATTAGGAAATAAACATATTGTAATAACGTAGAGTAGGACGCCCTCCGGCCAGGTGAAGTGACGATCTGCGAAAGGTTGGCTGGTAAAATCTGGATGCGTCGAGCTCAGGACAGGGCGCAATGGCGCGCATTAGGGGAGGCCTACGTCTAGCAGTGGACTGCTATATACGGCTGATGATGATGATGTTTGTTCCCAATCAACTCCGAAATAGCGTAAATGATTTGGATGAAACTTGGAATGTACATAGTTTCTGACCTTAACACATATAGGCTACTTTTTATCCGGGTACCAGTGCGAGCGAAGCCACGGGCGTAAGCTAGTTTGTTTATATTTGTTAGCGACTTCTTTTTTGGAACGATAGGAATAAGGTTATCCGGTTTAACTACATGTAACCTTATCAAACTGAGTAATAACAAATAAACTTATTATCAAACCAACTAAGATTCAATACAGAGTTAAACAGTACAAAAGGTTCTAATTATTTAAAAAAAAGCTCTACAAGAAACATCACCAGATATTATCTCAGGAAGTAAAAAATGATGATAGATGATTCTGAATTAGCCAGATTATACAAAAACTGTAATGCCAATAGTTAGGTGAAAAAAGACTATTCAAAAAGAAATTAATTTACGTTTAGCATAGCAAAAAGTGTTTATTTCTGACTACTGCGTAGTTGGCCACATTTATCAATAAATTGCTCGAGTTCGATAACAACAACACCAGCCGACTAGGACTGCCAGACTGGGAGGAACAAGGAAACTCACACTTACACACATATACATACACACACACGAACACACACGCACACACACACACACACGCGCGCGCACACGCGCGCACGCACTCTTTCACAGTGTTTGTGTACTATTTGTTTATTTGGATTCTTTATTTAATTTATATTTAAGTATACATAAGTATGTTCCTTTAGTTTTTAGCATAAGCGTAGGAACATAGATTTTTTTCGCTTTTGGAGGAGGGTACTGGCATTGCTACGCAGTTTTTCAACTTTCGTGGGGCCAGCGTTTCCACCGTTTTTATGTACACTTTTTTTGTTCCAAATAAAAGCTTTTTACTTTTTAGCCTATATCAGTCCACTGCTGGACAAAAGCCTCACCTTATGAGGGGGATATGCCAATAATCTTCACGCTGGACATGTGGGTTTGGGTTCGCAGGAGACCAGCTTCTCGCACCGCAAATACAATAAAAATAAAAATTTAATTTAATAAATTGTTTTATTGTTGTTATATGTAGCGGCAATATAAATACTCACATTGAAAATTTCAATTTTCTTTTAATTTACGATTCACACTTACCGGCGCGCGTCGGAGAAAATACGCTAGAGTAAATTGAAACATCCACAAAACAGTTAAGTTCCTTATTTGCATGCAATTTACACAGCTTTGAGCTTTGTCAAACACTGGCATAAATAGATCTGCTGCGGAAATTGCATGCGAATAAGGAAGTTAACTGCTTTGTGGATGTTTCAATTTCCTTTAGCATGTTATAAAATGCGCTCCGACCGGTAAGTGAAAATCGTACATAACGGTTCATGAGATACAGCCTCCTGAGAAACAGGGGACAGCCGAGGCTTAGTAATAGAGTCCCGTTGGGCACCCTTTGGTTACGGAACCCTATTCAACCCTTATATAATTTATAAAACATATTTTTTTTCAGCGTAGTATCGAAGTGGCTGTGGAAACTGGGGGGCTTTGCCCTACATTGAGATTGTTCAGCCTGACGACAACAACAACAATTTTCTTTAAGCCCGTCTTCTTCTTCATAAGCTAATGAGATTCACGAATTTTATTGAGAAAACAAAGTACGGAGTAATCAAAGGCACGTAACATATTATTTTAAATTTAAAACGCTTTATTTTTACAACATAATCGCCACTGCTGTGTTTACATAATAGTTATTTTCATGTTCATCAATTATCTAAAATGCAAGTAAGGCTTGGTGTGCGTCACTATGAAATCGTGTTGAATGCCGTCACGATAAATTAAATAATTTGTAAATTCTGAGAGCTATTTAAGGAAACGTTACTCACCCGGAAAAGTTCATAGACTACCATCATATGTTATTATTATCACGCTGCACAGACGACACGCGCCCGCCTCATGTAGTCAAGTCAATAGTAGTACAAGTGGGTACGAGGCGTGCTCCAGGCGTGCTCCAGGCGTGCGCGATGCATACCCTAGAGCGGCGCCGAGGCGCGCCATCGCAAATCTATGCATTGAAACGCGACATTCCTATCGCCGCGCCGCCGCACCGCCGCCGCCCCGCACCCGCTGACTTCGTGTCCGTAGCCTTACGGGCGGGCGCGAGGCGGGTGCGTGTCGTCTGAACACGCTCTTAGTATTGTTAAGTATATTATGTTATTCTCGACACTAACACAGCACCATCTAGCCCCAAACTGGGCAGTGCCCGTGTTGCATCGTGTTATGCGAACCACACGATTGATACATAGATACTTTTTATAAATACATACATATTATACACAGAAAACACCCAGACAAATATTTGCAAGTCATTAAATTAAGAATTTAATATATTCATTGATATTGTAGAATGGATGATTTTCTAGGTAACAATAATATTGTTATAGCTCAAACGCATTTAAAATTATATTGTAAAAATTTACTACTAAGGTAATAGTCGGTACTAAAACTCATATTTACCTCAACGTAATATAAATCTAGAAAAACAATAAATCGTGCTAGTTGAGGTAATAATCAGTAGGTTCAAGATCAAGTTCTAAGGAAAACTAAGTGTACTTATTTATGATTTAAATCGCAATAAGTAAATGCAGAGATAGCTATCTCATACCACTGATTGATTTCGAACTTGATCTGTCTTTTTCAATAAGAATTACATATATTATTTACTAGGTCAATATAAGTAGATACTTTTGTATAGTTTATTTCCATAAAACGGCACAAAGTATACTTCAACACAAAGAAATCATCTTGTTGCCAACTGAGTGAGAATATATCTAAATTCAGCATTGGGGGTGTAAGGGGTTCCATCCCCCATCTTCGGAACCCAAGCCAATCTCAACTATGGTGCACCCTGCTATCTAACAAACGGGGCTCTGGCGGCTGGCTGATTACGGCATAGCTCAGCCTAACACTGGCAAAGCTAAATCCCCTGGCCGTCGACGGGCAGCAGCGTCGGTGCGCGGCGGTGCGATAAGTTTTGCCCTGCGATCCCCGACATGCCCATATAAAGGGGGATATGCCCATGAATTATGGGCATATCCCCCTTTATAGGGAGGCCTATGTCCAGCAATGGATATAGTTTGGTGTGTGTGTGGAGAGAATTGCAATACTTATAAAATTCTACATTACTTTATACTAAAATTAAAAAATTAAAGAAAATATTTTAAGAAATAGGGATATTTAAAATCAAAAAAATAATAATCTAATCTAGTTACCCAACCTTTACTAATATTAAATTGTGAGTTGGTTTGTTACGCTTTCACGCCATAACTACACTACACAACCAATCATCATACAATTTCTCATACAACATTGCGAAATTATCAGGGATGAAAATGTTATGGTACAGAAAAGGCCATAAAGTACCTTTCAAACTCAAACTCAAAATTCATTTATTCAGTAGGAACTGTATAGTACACTTTGAAACGTCATTTTTTTTTTATTTACTACCAATTCGTAACGCGACCAAACAGAGAAGAATTGGCAAGAAACTCTGCTTGGCTTATATTTTTTTAACGTCATTGTTCTTAATAACTAACTATTACATTGTTTTTGATGGCGATGGAGGCAGTTTCATCCCAAGCATTTTTGTCATCTAAATAATCAGACGACCTCTGGCGCAGTGGGCGAAGGTCCGCCTGTGACGCAGAAGGTTGCGGGTTCGATTCCCGCTGCGGGACAAATGTTTGCACGTTCTGCAGATATTTGTCTCGGGTCTGGGTGTTTTCTATGTATGATATGTATGTATTTACAAAAAAAAATATGTATCTATGTAGTATATCAATCATGTGGTTCCCATAATACAAGCTCTGCTTAGTTTGGGGCTACATGATGCTGTGTGATAACGTCCAGGATTATATTATTATATAATCAGATATTTTATAATAAGCTTTATTACAAAGAGGTACTTACATCCAGAAAAAATAACTGTTCCTGAGAGATTAAAAAAATCAAAATGCAAAATCCTACGGTTACATTTGGTAAGTTATTTAGGTAAATAGAGTCAATTGGGACCAACTTTTTTGACAAATATAAAATTTTCTGGCAAATATATATTCTTTGTGTGTAGACTAATTGTTTTCAAAAATTCAAAAATTCGGTTTCTTTTTTTAATAAACTTATTTTGTTCAAAGGATACTATTTTCCTTGTAGTTACATGTAGCACAATGAGGTAGAATTTTTGCCAAATTTTGTGTGGTCAACCGTGGCTACCTACTATTATACTATATTACCTACTAGTGGAACGCCACACAACCTCGCCGCCTAGATAGAGGATTTTTAAATTCATCTCCCAACACATCCCTTTTGAACTTAAAAGTATGTGGCGGGAATTGAATAAAAAAAATGAATTTAAATAATCATTTTGCTGAGCAGAATTCAATTACAACAGAACAAAATTACGTGAGACCTAAATCATTTATAACAATGATAATGTTTTATAAAAGCGCAAGATAAAACTAAGGCAAAATAGATGTAGGTACATGCACATGCACGTGAATTAAGCGGAAAAAAAATGCAGCACTTGTCACGTGTTTTAAACTCTGCATATTTTTTGTGGGTCGTCTGTACGGTTCCGTTTATACTAAATAATTATAATTGTTTCTTCGCGGTCAGTATGACGCAATCGCAAATAAGCTGTATTGGCATTTGGATAAAATACTAAAGCGATGAATACGTCACATGATCAATCTGTATACAACAACAACGCACCTGCCTATATCAGTCCACAGCTGGACATACCTTCCCCTAATTAGAGAGGGTTATACGATCATCCCAGCGTGGACCAGTGGCGAATGTACCAGTACCTAGACTGAGTAGGCTGGAGCCTAGGGCGGCAAATTTTAGGGGACGGCAAATTTAACACAAAACATTAGTTTGCTTGCAAAAATAAAAAAAACATTTTTCTAACCTTGGAAAAAAGAAGTCTCGAAATAACAATATTTAAGTACTTTCTACAGTAGGTAAATGTAAATGGACTTCCTTTCCCGCAATTGTACTCCAGTTGGTCCATTGTGCGTGTTTTCTACAGTAGGTGTAACCGAATACTCCAACGTTTGACATCAAAAATTACAAACTTTTTTTTAGACTACATTTGCCTAGTTGTATTTAGATTGCGGCGCAGGAAAGATTCGATTGACATACCTAACCGTTCGGTTTAGGTATGTCAATCGAATATCACTCGATCACTAAATCGTGAGTTGTAAGAATAATCTATGTAGGGACTAACATATCATGGATGTAATTATAACGTTCTAGCACAAATCATAAGATTGCAATTTCATTGACAAAGAAAGTCTAATTAATATGATTGTAAACTGGGGTTTTAAATTGCAGAGTCACAAGTGCTAGAGGTTAGTAGGGGTGGCAAAAATTGAATAGCCTACAGGCGGCAAATGTGTAAATCCGCCATTGGCGTGGCCATCCGCCTGCCCGTTCTGTCGGCGGTCAGGGAATGTAGCAGGGAATGTGTATTTTAGACTGCACTATGCCGCGTTCATCCAACTGTCATAGCCCCTAATTCTAATTCTAATTTGAGGTGGGGGGAGAAAGTTCTGCACTGACGTCCCGAATTGGGGTGTATTGTGCATTGCCCCCTGCTAACTATACTCAAATTGGAATTGCTGGTACTATTCATGGAAAAATAGTAGCCGGCTACACTGCCTAAGCTGGGTTACAAGTTACAAGTTAGCTATCCTGCAGTGGTTAGCGGGTAGTGAGCGACATAACAGCTCCGGTACCATTCATGGACAAATGGTAGTGCGTCCTTAGCGCACGAGTAACTCACCTGAGTACCGGGGTGCACTTTGCATCTCGGCAGCAAGACCTACTCTTCGCAGGTCCTGGTATTTGCCAGTTTAATCGTCTGCTTCATAACCTATTGGTTGTTAAGGGGACGTTAAGCATTTCGTAGATTTGATTGGGTTCTGCCCCAATGCTAACCCGACCCCAGCCAGCCCAACTCCAACGGAGAAGGACTCTGGGTTGATGGCGACATTGCTCTAGAATTTCTGATGCTGCCTGAGTCTGTGAGTTTTGATCAAGCAGCTTTTGTAACCCGGAATTTACTCTGGCTTCGTTTGAGGTAGTGGTGACATGCTCCACTGTTTCTTTATCTTGAAAGCAGCCCCGACAGGTGCCGCTGTCCGTACCTCCTGTCTTTACTAGGTGGTGGTTCAGGTCACAGTGGCCTGTGATAACCCCAACCAGTATGACGTATATTTATTTATTTATTTATTTATTTATTTATTGGTTTACAACAATTGTTACACTGAAAAGAAAACACATATAATACAATATAATAAGAACTAAGTGTACAATTTATGACAGTAAACACATCATGCTTAATAACAAATGCTGTATATATATATATGTATGTATGGTCTTGACGCTTCACTTTTAACAGAGTGTTAGTTATTTTGTAGTCCTGAAATAGCCCCGTTAAGGCTTTGGGCAAATCAGTATACATACATGTACGATAATGACGATGATGTATGCATTTTTTATGTCCAAGATTCCTATTTCAAGGTTTATCATATCCTTTCTACTATAAATAATAATGAAAACATTTTAGTACGGACCGCTCTTTTTCCTTATTATTTTTGGAAGCAATTTGAATATAGAGAAAGAATAAAACTTGAAAAATACTCTTCCACAGGTTTAAAGATAGCGACATCTCTACCAAATTCCAAAAAATGTATAGAGAAGCCTCAATAGCCATGCGCTTGCGCATTCCTACAACTACTCTATGTGCTTGAATCAGTAAATGTGAGTAATAGTACAGCGACGATAATACAGAGGGAGCTAAATACAATTCTTTTTAATGCCAGAATTGAATTTAAACATTTACATTTTACTCTTACCATTAATATTAATGAACATAAATCTGTCTTGGAAATCTCTCCCAACATGATATTTATTTACTACTTGCAAAGTAGTAATAGCAAATCCATATTTAATTATATTAGTACTATGTATGTGTTATATATAGGTAACAGATGATATCAATCACGAAGAATATCGCTGAATGCGATTTCTTCCAGACCACAGACTGCAGACTTTATTGTTAGGGCGAATGGAGTATATAGCATATTCATAGAAATTGTATGGAAAACTTTTTTTTTTATTTTCACGAAATCTAACGACTTGATTTGGTAAGTTACATTGGGAAAAGTGTTCCTGTTGTGAAATAGAGTTGATTAAGAGCAATTTGTTTTTTTGACAAATGTGATTTTCTTGGGCTGACTGTAATTTTTTTCAAAAATGCGAAAATGCATTTCTTTTTTCAAAATAAGCCTATAGGTTCCTCAGAACAAAATCTTCTAACTACAAAAAAAAAAAGGTAGCTGCCCTCAATGAGATAAAGTTTTGCCCCACCTTTATAACCATGCGTTTCTTACATTTTAACCCGACTTCTTGATCGTTAATGTTTTGTCAAGAGTCGTGTTCTCTCTATGTATGAAGGAGGGAAGGATATGACAGATGTGCGACTGCTCAATTGACATGTTTTATTTGAAATTAAACATTGTTTATTGATTAGTGGAAACGCAAAGCACTATAGTTCCCCATAATGATCATTAAACTGAAAAATTGCAACAAACAAATCCAACAAAACAACTTCATTAAGTAAATACAACAGATACATATACCTAATTCCCAGTGACGAATGCCCAAGATCCGATAACAAATTAGTACGAAACGGGCGAGCGATAAACTACAACCCGTGACCCTTTAGTAGAGTACACAACTCCCATCCAGTAGTTAGTGATCTAAACAGCTGTGTGTTTCAATAATGGAGTACAGGATGCAGTTTTTGTTATTTTTCGCTTTATTTGCGAGCGTTTGGACCCAAGGTAATCAATATTTGTGTTTTAATTTGCGTGTACAGGACATTGAGGAAAGAGCAGTCTGTTCAAATACCTACTTTGGAATTTGAAGTCTTTGTGTGTTCTGTGGTCAGACGGTATTATTAGGTGCATGTTAACAAGGAAAAAATGTATAAGTCATCATTCACACTAATAATAAAGACAAAAGCTTGCAGACACTTTCATTTCACATAGTCAAAGTATCTTTAAAATACTTTGACTATGTATATAATAATTTATCTTCAAATTCAGAGAAGTCACAATGCATTTCAAATATTATAAACAGTAGATGCATATGTTTTTTTATTTTATTTTAATGATAATAAATTCAAAATCCGTTTTTGAAATAAGTAGGTAAGAACCTACTAACTTAATCTACCTGAATTTAAATGACATATAATAAACATCGTCAAAGGTAATTTTAAATGCATTATAACCTCTATGAATTCCGTTAATCTGGTTGGCCAGTTGCTTTTGGCAATGCCAGTTGTAAGGAACTTAATAATATGATAAATGCGAAAGTATGTGTGTGTGCATGAGTATGTTTGATCCCATTCAACTCGGATTTAGATGAAACTTGGAATACATGTACATAGGCTGTGACCTGAATCCATAGACATTTTTTATAAATTATATATCAACATCTTCTACACTAATATTATAACGAGGAAAAAATTTTATTTTTGTGTGTGTGTATGTTTGTAATGAATAAACTCAAAAACTACTGCGCCGATTTAAAAAATTCTTTCACCATTGGAAAGCTTCATTCACCTTGAGTAACATAGGCATATAGCCTATGTTACTCAAGACATATAGCCTATGTTATTGCTAGAAAAGATTAGGGATCCTTAACCCGTGCGAACCTTAACCCCTATCCTTATCCTTATCCGGATCCTTAACCGCGACGGGCCGCTAATAAATTATAATTATAAACTATGAAAACTGTAAATATAATTTAATGGTTTTAGATGCTCCAGAAAAGGTGACCACTGAAGCCCACCTAGTGGAGGGCGAAAAGAAATTAAGCGACAACATTCTGGCCATACTAGAACACTTCAAACAGCCGGACCCTGTAGGCCTACCCGGAGCCGAGATACCGGAGCCCTACCCAGTGCCAGACATGAAGCAATCCCTCAGCTTCGCCACATTATACTTTAAAAAGACAGCTGTGTATGGAATCAGCAAATTTCGCATCCTCCACGTGAACGCTGAAATTGGAGCTATGGAGGTAAACAAAATAAAACAGATCAATTGGCAATGCATTAATTTGGTTCATCATCAACATCATCATCAACCTATAGCAGTCCACTGCTGCACATAGGCCTCCCCTAATGAGCGACATTGCGCCCTGTTCTGAGCTCGACGAATCCAGCTTCTACCAGCAGCCTTTCGCAAATCGTCACTCCACCTGGCCGGAGGGCGTCCTATACTACGTTTGCCGAGCCGCAGTCTCCACTCAAGAACTCGTTTACCCCAACGCAACGGTTGTCGGTTCTTCGGCAGATATTGCCAGCCCCCTTGCCACTTCAGCTTACTAATTTTCTAATTAAATTGGTTAAATCCCGATATTCCATTTCAACCTCCATATTCGGAATCCAAGCCAACCTCACCTTCCCGTGGTGCAGCCTGCTGTATAACAAACAGAGCTATGGTGGCCGGCTAAATGCAGCATAGCACAGCCTAAGGTGCGGAACAAATACAATCAGCATAGCACAGCCTAAGGTGCGGAACAAATACAATCAGCATAGCACAGCCTAAGGCTGATGAGGCGCGGGAGGCGCTCAAACGGTGTCGGAAAGGCGAGGCGCAGGCGAACACAGTGGATTCATCTTGTATTTGCCCCGCGCCTAAAACTAAAACCGGCACAGCTAAATTCCATGACCGCCGATGGATTGCAGCGTCGGCGGTGCGAGAAGCTGTGCTCTGCGTACTCTGTGTACCCCCTGCGGGTTGGGAATCGCAGGCCCAGTTTGGGGATTATGGACATATCCTCCTTTATTAGGGGAGGCCTATGCCCAGCAGTGGACTAATATAGGCTGGTGTGGTGTGGTTAATTCGCAAAAAAGTTAACACTTATTGAGGGTCATTAGTATTCGTATTGTAACTTGTGGGAATCCATACGTTAGTAGATATTGAAGTTTTTATGTAGTCAAATTCTTTGTTTGCCTCAAACATTGTAGTAGCACTACAAGGATGAGTAAACATGATAATGACTACCTACTGACACACTGCATAACTTTATATTGCACACATATTTGCACGTGTCTTAAAATATGACCACTGCTAAAATGTAATCAAAAACTTGCTTTATCTCTTTTTCTAAAATGTTTTATGACCACCTAGAATGACGATATCTAATACGATATAGTATTTATATATCAAAAAATATGTTACAGGTGCAAGCAGCTATGAAAATTGATAAGCTGCAAGCTCGCGGTGACTATACAATGAAGACCTGGCTGAACCAAGCTTCAGGCCCCTTCACTGTAGACATAGAAGGTCTCCTCGTCAACGCAAAAGCTGACCTGGGCGTCGAACGAGACGGAAAGATTCGCGCACAAAATATCAAAATAGACCTCGCTTTCAGTAGCATCGCCGTCGACTTTCAGAACCTCGGCCTATTCGGGAGCATGTTCCAAGGAATCATTAACACCGTCGGCCCTGTTGTTTTTGACTCTATCAAGCCATACATCCTCAAAGAAGCTTACACCAAAGTTAGAGCTGAAATCAACTCTAAGTTGGATGAAGTCGCGGGTGATATTCAGTTCCCTAACTCCATTTCTCCGTTGGACATGGTCGTCGCGGATGTGAGGAAGAAAGTGCGTAGTATGGGCATGGACCCCTACAAAATCAAAGATTACAATACAACTGTGAGCATATTCACTGTTGCTCTAGAACAAACATGGATCACTGGCATATCCTCGTTCCAAAGGGTTGGTAACATTACATTAAAGATGGAGAACAACACGTTGATTGCAGACTTTGAGATCGGAACACAGAAGCTAGAAGGAAGGACGCTGTGGGACATATCTGCGATAAGCGGTCTAGTGTCTAGGGCTGGCACAGCTTCTTTCTCTGTTGAGTACTTAACTGGTAGAATAATACTAGCCCAGCCCTTAGACACCCGAAAAAAACCGGAATTCAGAGATTTGGAGCTAGAAGTAGGCAATATTCAGGTTAGATGCAATGGCGCCGGTACATTTGATTATATTATAGAATTTGCTGTTAACGTGCTGCCTAACCTTCTCCGGTACCAAATAATGGATGCTATCGAAGGTCCAGTGAAGGAAAAAGTACAACTAGAACTTAATAAAATAAATGTAGAAGAAATTATAACGCAGAAATTACCTGAATTCGACCAAATGAACGAGCAAGGATTAAAACTTTCTGCTCTTATTGATAAAGAAACTGAAGAAGAACCTTTTGATGAGGACGAATTTTTCAATTTTTGAGTCTTGAAGACAATAAATAAAACAATCATAAATAGAAGTAGGGTTATACTTATATTTTTTTGTTGTTTGATTTCAATTATATTTTAGCGCTAAAATTAACAAAGCACCTAATAAGTAAATAAATAAAATGCGGGACGTAATCACACAGCATCATGTAGCCCCAAACTAAGCAGAGCTTGCATTATGGTGACCACATGATTGATATAATACACATATAACTTTTTTTTTGTAATTACATACATATCATATATAGAAAACACCCAGACCCGAGACAAATATCTACAGAACATGCAAACATTTGTCCCGCAGCGGGAATCGAACCCGCAACCTTCTGCGTCTCAGGCGGACTTTCGCCCACTGCGCCACAAAGGCAGTTGAAGTATGAGGAAAGGTGAAATACCTATTCAACTACTTGTTATAAATAAATAAATAAATAATGCGGGAAGTAATTACACAGCATCATGTAGCCCCAAACTAAACAGAGCTTGTATTATGGGAACCACATGATTGATATACTCCACATATTATATATTTTTTGTAAATACATATCATACATATAAAACACCCAGACCCGAGACAAATATCTACACAACACGCAAACATTTGTCCCGCAGCGGGAATCGAACCCGCAACCTTCTGTGTCTCAGGCGGACCTCCGCCCACTGCACCACAGAGGCCGTCATTATGAGGTATTTTTTTTTATCTCAATAGCTTTTAGGTTATTATACAATTCTTTACAGAAAGCATAAAATACAAAATAACACTACGTAACTTAACTACTCGTACAACTAATTCATGTGATGACGACCTCTGTGGCGCAGAAGGTTGCGGGTTCGATTCCCGCTGTGAAACAAATGTTTGCATGTCCTGCAGATATTTGACTCGGGGGCGTTTTCTATGTACGATATGTATGTATTTACAAAAAAAATCTATGAAGTATATCAATCATGTGGTTCCCATAACACAAACTCTGTTTAGTTTGGGGATACATGTGTGATGATAACGTCCATGATTATTTATTTATTTATTTTATTTATTTATCTTTCTTAAAGAAGAAGTAGAGTTCTTTGTGTAAGACTTATCCGGAAAAGTACTGCCTATTTCTTCCGTGAAGCAGTGTTTCGGTTTGAAGGGTGTGGGTAATCGGTGTAATTACAGGCTCGTGAAGCTTATCACCTGCATGCCTCAAGTTGATGGACGCTAGGCGTTGCATCGTAGTGCACATTCCAAACAAATATGCCCTACGATGAATGCTTTGCGAAGGAGGGCCATGTGCTTGTTCCATCTTCAGGTACCCTAAAAAAGAAACTTATTCGTGAATCCTGATAATGATCACCAAATAGTACAAACTCATCATCATCAGATAACTCACTGGTCAACTCACAGAACAAAACTATTCTTAGTTCTGTTGGCCAACTCAAAGAGATAGTCCAGGGTCCTGGAGGTCTACTACGAAGTGAAAAATCCGAAGTATCGGACGATTGTTCGGTTGTTGCCTACTACGAACTACATTAGTTTCGGGTCGGTCGGTTCATCGGTTCATTCGGTCCGACCGAACTTCATTTGACGTTAGTTGTATCGGAAACCCTACTCTAAACGCAAAAAGTCCGACCGATAATTTGATTTTGACAAGAGTTTCGTCGTCGATTTGTGTCAAAATTCACGATAACAAAATAGCTGTCTTTTAACCATCGGAAGTGATTATTTTAATGAAATAAAACATTTATGTTCAGTTCTTCAGATTCTCGTGAATAGACTATGTTTCCATACATTTGTCTGGAAACATAGTCTATTCCCGAGAATCTGAAGAACTGTGTTTCATACACACACACTTTCACATAAACTGTCTTTCCATACATTTTGACAGTTCATTCGATGTATATCTAACGTGACATTGATATCTATTCCTGAGAATCGGTATTGGAAAAATAGGATATAATATTATATTGAAATCGGACAAGTAAAGCCAGAGATACATTTTGTCCTCTCAGAAGTTCCCACAACCATATTTACCAGTGGTCTATATAATAATGAAGGTCTATAGACGGGAAAGAAATTTTGCAAACGGTGTTTGCGCGCGGGTCGGTTAGTTACATATAGACCCTAAACGCAACAGCAAATTCCAAAACGTCGTAAGCGTGCGGTCAACGCATCTTGGTAAAAGCCTACTCGTAAGGTCCGCAAAACAACCATTGCTCTCCTCGCGGCAAGACGGGCCGCACGCTTACAGCCCGTTCAAATTATACGTCAAAATTTATTTCTTAATAAAAAAAATACCGTGAATTTTGCCGCATTTCAAGTAAAATGCTGAATTATCAAGTGTGTTTATTAATTTTTGCGGCTTCGGTAGCAACGGGGGCATCGAACACAAGTAAGTTATAGAAGAAAGTAGAAAGACGGGTGCTACTATTTGTGTCATATTTACTGTGACGTTCGCGGCACAATATGTGATAATACTCACTGTAAAAAATATAAAAGCTCTCTTCCATGTATAGCTTTTTGAAAATTAAAAACTACAAGAACTAATAATGAACTCTCAGATAATCCAGTGAATATAATATCCATTGAATAAATTCGATAACTGTATGAAACTTCGCTTTCATAATATTTACTAACAGTAAAATCGGTTAATAACCGCTATACTTACTTAACTAATTATAAGTAAAATGCTACATAATTTATATAAGTACTTTGAAATTTACAGAGTAGATCTGATTTTTAATAAGCTGTTACTCAATTAAGATATAAATTATGTAAGAGTGCATTGAATGAGTGTACTAAAATTAGACTAATTCTCACTTCCATAACTGGTACATAATATCTAAGCCTATTTCCAGCAGTGGACTGCTAGTCTAAGATGATGATTATGACGATTATAATATATACCGTCCTGCCTTCAAAATAAGACTCAAGGTATGGGATCAGGGAGATGTCAGGTAGATTCTTGTCTGTAACATTATTAGCCATTCCAAAACATTTTTACGTATCCCTAAGCAAAACATTCAAAACAGGCTTGACATGCGTTTTGACCAAATAAATAATAAATAATGCTGTAGATAGTACAGCATTATTTATTATTTATTTACACAGCATCATGTAGCCCCAAACTAAGCAGAGCTTGTATATGGGAACCACAAGATTGATATATTACATATATATTTCTTTTTTGTAAAAACATACATAACATACATAGAAAACACTCAGACCCGAGACAAATATCTGCAGAACATGCAAACATTTGTCCCGCGGCGAAAAAATAATGAACTTTACAATGATATTATAACATTTACAAGGTTAACTCAATTCTATTGCGTACGGTCTGATTCAGTTCATCAAGCAGTCGTTTCAAGTTCATCACCCTCGCCAATGCTTCATTAACTTCTTCCTGTCTTCGACCCCTCCTGTTAGATCTGAATAGAAATTTGATAAGTAATTTGAATACCGCTTAGCAATTTATGAAGATCCTTCTTCGTATGAGTAAGTGGCCAACTCTGGTGTCGGAGTTTTTAGGCCGCCCGAAGGCCTCTGACATGGCTTATCGACTGAAAAAACCGGGACCAAAAGCTTAACGTGCCTCCTGCACGGAAGTGCTCAGACGTAAATTCCACTAAACAGTCACCCAACCAAGTGACCGGGCAGAGTGCTGCTCAACCAAGATGAACTGCTAAGAACACAAGCTACGCTACGAGCGCTATTTACTAAAATAAATGGATACCATATCAATATTTATAATGAGCGTAATTGGTGCAAGCCGTTCTAGTTATTAAGTAAATAAACAATAAACCATAACCCAATATAATATGATTGATAAACCCTAAGATATTGGACAGGACAGGGATGAATGAAAGTGTGTACCTACATGCGGTGGAGATGCGATTGTCAACCCGTTTCCTGTCCGCTGAACCACATACGGCTCAGGAAGCTTGCGTTTAGAACGCACATATACGTTCCTGAGCCATATGTGCGTCGGAGACACATACAATTTCTATAGCGAATATTTCTACGGGACCCGCGGATATTGTACTAAATATGCATGGGATATGTTAAAACGATCATATAGAAAAGAAAAACGCCAAAATGCCAAATTACTTCGACAACATAGTTTTTTGCAAATAGTTTATTGGACTTCCGGCTCAGTTTCGCTTTTTGTTTGGGACAAGAGAACGTCTTAAGATAGATGGATGTGTGTAACGTGAATAGACAAGATAAGGAATTAATGCATCAGAGCTTGAACGTAACGCCAGCGACTGAAAAGTTAAGGAGTAAAATTCGCTGGGCATGTCATGGGGATGGATGAAAGTCATGATACAAGAAAAGAATTAAATAGAAAATGGAGCAATGTCATCTGAAGTCAAATTAGATGGCTTGTGTGAAAGACGATAAATGAGTAAAAAAAAAGTGGGAGGAAATAACGAATAGGTCATAGAAGGAAATGAAAGAGGAAAAACATGTACCAATAAATTGTTGTAAGTAAAATAGCGATTAGGGAAGGTGATAATGAAACATCTGTCATCAATTCAACGTGATTTAATATAATAAAATAGGCTTAGGGGTTTTTCAGTAATTCTAACATGAAGTCATGGTGAACTGAGATTTGCGATTGAATAAAGAAAAAAATTTTTTGGGTATAGGTTGATATATAATCCCTAAAAAAATGTGTTACGGATGTAAATACTATATATACCGTATTTGGTTATCAAATACTATTAAAAATATAAGCATATTACACTGTCTCGCAGGAGGCCTGATTCTCAGGAATATAGATGATTGTCGCATCAGACATATATCGCAAGACCCGTCAAATTTACATAGAAATTTTACAGCTCTTACGATATTTATCCAATATGATAATAGGCATGACGACTGGGTCAAAAAATAATTATTCTAATTAGTCCGTCAGTTAGATCAACAAAAAATACTGGACACGTATTTTTTTATTTATAGAATCAATAGAAATTGAAGGAGATAAAGAACGTGAAAGTTCGGGAGTGGGGACTCGTGACGTCACGCCTGGGTAAAAAATGTACTATATCGTGACGTCACGTGGAACTTTAACGCACTAAATCTTTGTTCTTTTTTTGTTTAATTGACAAAAGAAAAAATACTTGTCCAATAATTTTTGGATATGTAAATAACGGTCTAATTCGAATTTTTCAGTCGTCTAGCATATTATGTATGTTTCCGAGAATCAGGCGCCAGGTATCGAACCCGTAGCTCTTGTATCTCGCTTACCGCTAAGGCGTGTAAGTGTAACCATCGAGATACTCGTGTAACCCCAAAAATTACACTGTGCAAAGTGCAATTTTAATGACAACGCAAATTCAAAAAAGAAAGTAATAACTTTCACATGATTATTTCGACACTTTCCATTGCGTATATAACATAACATTTAGCATAATGATAATAATTGTTGTATATATCGACGGGTAAAGCTATAAAAAAATAATTATCTTATTATTTTTTAGAGAAATATGTAAAAGTACTTAAAATCCAATATTCAAAAGATTTTAAATGCATAAGCGTACGAATATATGTAATGTTTGTTTTTCATGGAAACGAAGCAGGCATAATTTGAATACTGGAGAGGATATAGGTACACAGGGTTATGTTCTTATTGATAGATAGATAGATACTCGAGCGACGGCTCAACGATGGTAAAATCAAAAATATAGGTAAAAGAATTTTTAAAATCGGTTTTGTAGTTTTTGAGTTTATCCATTACAAACAAACATACAAAAAATCGAAATCAAAAAATTTTTTGCACTTTACCCGAGTAATAATAGTAGGGTGATGTAGATAGGTATCTACATCACCCTACTAGGTATTAGGTATATATATTATACAAACTCCACTAACACAGTTTACTATTTATATAAAAACAAAGAAGAAAGATTGTTTATTACATAAAAGTGACGCGGAAGACATGGAAAGTGGTAGAAATGTATGTTGAGCAACATAGTGCACTGACTTAAACGATACTTATAGACACTTGCGGTGCAGTAAGTATAGCATCCGTGGTTAATGAGCCAGCAGATTCAACTTGGTTTTCAACAGAAAACGAAAACAGAATCATCATCATCATCATCATCATCATCATCAGCCTATAGCAGACCACTGGCATTTGGGCAGAAGGCTTTACGCGTAATTCATTTGGCCGACCCAAATGAATCTTGAACTGTCTAGAACACAATTTGACTGTTTGTTATTTGACCTTCCTTCTACATAATGGGCCAAGCACTAAAATATCTACTAAAACACTAATTGACTAGTGCAATTTTTCCAACATCATCATCATCATACCAGTCGCTGGACATAGACTCCCCTAATGAGTGCCATTGCGCCCTGACAGCTCAAGAAATAACATAATATGAAATTATTATTTTTATAGGCACTCGAGTTATTTTAAGGTTGCTGAGGTATCTATACAGTCGAGTTGTTAAATAGATAATAATAAACTTTTTATGTATCAGGTAAATATAAATAAAACTATAAATAAATAATGCTGGACTATCACACAGCATCATGGTGCCCCAAACTAAGCAGAGCTTGTGTTATAAATAAACAGTAGAGCTTTTTTATTCTCAAAGTAAAACTTACATGTATGGACATGATTATACGAATGAATAGATTTAGACAGCCTATTAAAAGTTTCCACAAAAAACTACAGAATAAACATAAAATATTATTAATTAGCTTAGAGCGTTTAGAGCGCATTTATTGAAAAATGTCTACAGCTAAAATTCATCATCTAGATAGATAGATAGATAAATTTATCATCTAGATAGATAGATCAATATATTGATTATCTAGATAGATAGATACATAAATTTATTCAGTATACAGTTTCTTAAATTGTACGCTTTTTTGTACCAT
Source organism: Horisme vitalbata (assembly GCA_951804965.1). Classification (NCBI taxonomy): domain Eukaryota; kingdom Metazoa; phylum Arthropoda; class Insecta; order Lepidoptera; family Geometridae; genus Horisme; species Horisme vitalbata. Next base: position 6,431,538 of record OX638096.1, read on the forward strand.
TTAACATGGGTCGGTTTGTATCGGTACTCAAACTCGTTTACTTCGCACTGTTTCTTAACTAATATTACGAATAATCAGAAACTTAGTCATAGTATAGGTAGGATATAACAGTACCCCAACCCAATCCACATGCCCAGCGTGGGGATTATGGGCATATCCCCCTTTATTAAAGGAGGCTTATGTCCAGCAGTGGACTGGATAGGCTGGTGTTGATAACAGTACCCATCTAACTAGACCTCACACAAACAGTAAAAAACAGTACATCATTAAATATGGGTATCTAAAGTTAATGACTAAAGTAAATAGATTAATATTTATGTTATTTAAATATACCTACTTATGTATCTTGTACGGAAAAAGGAAAACATCATTAGACACCATGGCCTCAACCGTGTTAATAGCTAACTAATAAACAAGTTTGTTTACATGCGTCAAATCATCTCAGGCATTAATATGGTAAATTGTCAAAATCCGGAGTCTATTGACTCTGTAAAGGAAACCATTACGTTAACAAACTGCCACTTTGCAACTTCCGAAGCTATAGTAAACATACAGCTAAATGTAAGCCTTCAGCATAATCCATGTGTTACTAATTTAAGCGATTTTCAGAAGCACACGCTAATTCGTTAACTCTACATTTCCGGTTAACAAGAACGTATCAAAGTCAAATTGATTGAATTTAAATTTGTTTTTGGCACGAAATAAATACGTAAACCGTAAATACAGGTACAGGATAATAAATAAGAAGAATAATTTTATTACATTTAAAATAAAATACTAGTTAGGTACCTAAATATAAGTTATAAATACAATCTTATTTTATGTAGAAATTGTTAAATAATAATAGTATTGAGATAGCTAAATAAATTTCAATAAAAGTGAACAAAACTTATTCATGAAATTTAATAAATTGTAAAAATCTTTTTAGATTTTAGCGTTATGCGTTACAAGTACGACCGACTACCTGCAGCTATAGGCGTGGTGTTTCAGCAGAGATTAGCGAAATAAATAATACTAAATTTCCATTTTTTGCTTAAAAATTTAGGCAGTTCAAAATAAAGGAGAAAATCACAATAAGAAATGGAATACGCTGAAAGTATTTCTGCTCATTTCGCTAATCTTTGCCGAAAACAGCACGCCTATAGCTGCAGATTGTGGGCGTTCTCAAGCATGGCGTACCGCGTCATGTATATAGTCAAAGTGTTAAATTTCACTTCGACGTTCTTGTACATAGCGTACCGCCTCATGAATACAGTCAAAGAATTGGATTCTGACAGAATACAGTCAAAGAAGTGCTGAAAACACAACTGTGCTCCTGAACGTCCGCGACAACGCGGCCCTCCTGCCCCTGTTTCTTCCACTGAGCTCTATCTTTGAAGTCTGCATCGGAAACTTTACATGCCACCATGTCTCTGTCCTGCACAAAACCTCTGTCCACGCAGTCTGAGGTCTCCCTCTAGATGCTCTAACAGAGATGAACAGTTCCAGTTCGGTTGCTAAAGTATTATTCGTGGTCATCTCTTGACATGCCCGTACCATCTCAGCCTACTCGGCGATATCACAAACTCAACGGACGATCAATGTGTTAATGCAAATTTATAACTCAAATCTATTTACAACAATATATTCCCAAAGCCAAATGAATACCAAGTATACGATTAAATTTACTCGTCGCTTAGGTTTAGGAGCCTGCACGCAATGCATCCAGTAATACGTAGTATAACCTACACTTAAGTAATACCTGTATCCTATCTAATTAAGGTCTAAGTAGATAGTGGTTATATATCATTATCAAGTGCATATTGAGGTCAAAAATCACACGCATTTTGAGCGATTCGCGTGCAACCTTCTGCAGAGATAACGTATAAAAGAGGTCTTATTTATTCTAGTAGCCTTCACAAGGTCTGGTAATTATGTCTAGGCAAGCAAACATGCTAAGTTCGATTCAACTTTTCTAGGCTATACAATTCTTCAAAGTTATTTGATTAACTAATGGGAAAACATTTCAACAGTAGAGATCACTTTTCTTTTTGTCATGGTACTATGTTAGGAATAGCTACGACAAAAAAATATTCTCATCACTATGAGACCAATTTTTTTATAGATCGATTTGACATGTTAATTACTTGGTACTACTTACTTACTTACTTACTTTACTTAACATTGGTTACTTAGGTTTACATGACACACTAGCTTTCCGTTCCCTTTTCTTATGTATAAGGATAGTACAAAAATACTCTCATAACTATGAGAATATTTTTAACATAGATTGACTTGATATATTTTTGGCTAGGTTTCGCTCGTGGTTTCGCCCGCGTGGTACCCTTATAAAAGTAGCCTTTCAGGCCATAAGCTGTGTATATTTCAAGCTTTGTCCAAATCCGTTCAGCCGTTAAGGAGTTAACTCTGAACATACTAACATTTGCATTTATATTAGATTTTTTTTTATAGATCGACATGTCACGTTTTAACATTCTTCATATGCTTAGGTTTTTTAATGAGAGTAGGAGAGAGCCTAACACACACGCTAGTGAGTATTTTTTACGTTTAAGTTTAGACTTATCTAAGCGCGCAATTTCAGAATAAAAGATGAATAAACAGGTTTACGAAACGCCACTTTTAGGTTGAATACAGTAAATAAAAAAGGTAGGTATTTCCTACGTGAAAACATCGCTAACACGTTCAAACACAAATAGTTGAAATAGGCCTATTTAAACTGGACTCTGAGCCCACGTCATTAAAACATATTAAAAACTGGTCTCGTATCATTAACTGTACTAATAATAACCGTAAGGCTTTTTTGCAAGATCGGATCGAGTTTGCGGTCCGCTGACAAGGTTAGGTCATCAACCCCAGCCGGTGCATTACTCCGTTACACCTATAAACCAGTTGGTTAATTAAATATCATTAATTTTTACCCCAAATTTTCTTAAATCTAGGGATCATAGGGAAAGGTTGAAGAAATGATTAGAAATTAAGTAGAAAACGCGCTCACTCAGGCAAGTTGCAAAAGCCGACTAGACCGTTGAGCGATGTGGGTAACATTTTGATGCCCAATGCAAAGAAAAATTTTGTAAAAATCCCTTTATCGCTTTTTTAACTATCATAAATTGATAACCGATTTTATCATCATTTATTTAAGAGCTGTGCTCTTGTCGGCGCAACTGATGCAGCTCCTTCCATCTGCCTCTCTCCAAATCAGCCTCCTTTACTTCCCTATTCGACATGACATCTACTTTCTCTTTAATATGGCTCATATATTTTATCCTTCGTCTTCCCTTTCCTCTCTTTCCTTCTACTTTTGCCTCTATGATTTTGCGTATAAAGTTTTCATATCGTTTAAGGTGTCCAAACATTTTTCCTCTTCTGTTTTCTATATTAATATAAGTCTATCTTCGGCGACTCTACATAAACCGATTATAATCGATACGAATAATATATAAAGACAATAGATAATTAAGCGCTAGAAACTCTTTATAATAACAACAAAAAGCCTTTATTAGCGGGTCTGTTTACCGGACATCAATATGTGACTCCAACCTGTGGGTACTTTTTAAAGATAGGGTTAGAAAGGCTTGATTACACAGTTTTTTTAAGAAGTAAAATATTCATTCCTCAATGAAGAAAAAACCTGCAAAAATAACCAATCTTTTCTTGCCTTCGTTTTAACCGCCCCTTTGTTTGTCGGTGCACATGAGCCTAATTGTTTAAATTATTATGTGCACGTTGTCACAAAAACTTATAGGGTATATACATCTTGTATAGAAATTTTAAAGTGTAACGGCTATTATTTGGTTTGCTATTTTTGGTTTTCACTAGGAGTAGTCTATTAGTATTCCTTCGACAAACTTATAAGCAAAATACGAAGAACCATTAGAAACCTATGTAAGATTTATTGACCATTCAATTGTCAGGAGTACTAATTGGTAGGCATAGGAAGGCCCTGGGAACCTGGGAAGTATAAATAAACTTTAATTAGTAGGCTAGACGTCAGCCAAGGTATCAAATAACTTAAGCTTTTATATACCTTTTTTTAAGAAGAAGCTTTTTGAAAGCTTAAGGTACAAGAACACGAAAATAGTCAGAACCGCAAAATGCACCGCAAAGTCAATTATAATGATGAATTCATCATCAGATCACGCCAGCCTATATCAGTCCACTGCTGGACATAGGCCTCCGCTAAGAAACGGGGATATGGCCATGATCCCCACGCTGGGCATGCAGGTTGGGGATCCCAGGGCACACCTTGGCTCTGCTATGCCGCAATCAGCCGACCGCCAGAGCCCCATTCATTGTTTAGCAGGGTGCACCACGTGCAGGTAGGATTGGCTTGGGTTCCGAAGATAGGGATTGTAACCCCGTACACCCCTTAATGATGAATTGTGTAATAATAATGTCTCCGTCTATAACCCAGGTTTATAAGAAACACTGATTTTCCACATTCACTTGTATCAGTCTACTCTTGTATCTTTTGTGAGGCGTGAGACTTTCTTATTCTTTCACAAACTTTTGCCTGCAGCTTTGTTCGCATTTTACCTGGATAATAAAAAAAGTCTGGTCCAAGACCAAGCAAGACAAATAGGCTTTTTTTATTATCCCGGTAGCTGTAGTTATGGTAGATTTTTTTTTTTAACTAAACATATCCGAACTAACTTTCGCATTTACTAATAGCTTCCGCCAGCGGTTTTACTGGTACCCCGATAAATGTAGCCTATGTGTTAATCCAACCCACAATCAATATATATTACAAGTTCCAGCCAAATCTGTTTAGCCGATCTGGTGTGAAAGAGTTATAAACATCCGTACATCCTCAAAAACTTTCACTTTTATAATATTAGTAGAATATGATTAGGAAATGGAGAGGGATTGTGAGATTTATAAGCCATTAGCCGACAGACTGTCTATTTAATAAGTCCACACAAACCATATGCTAACTTACGAACATAAAAAAAAAAATTGTTAAAATAAATAATTATCTTATTAAGAGCCCGCTCTTGACCTCAAGACTTGCGTGGGCTAGGATGAGATCGACGATGGGGCAAGCTTACCTAGAATATGCCTATTAACTCTCTCTGCAGCCCTTGGGGTCGTAAATCAATGGAAAAGCAGACGCTGACAGCTGATTCCATATTTATAAGAACGAGTTTAGCCGAATCTATAGTCGTTCTCCATTGATGATCTTTCATACACGAGGCAATCGATTTTTATTTATAAATCTAACTAAAAATACACAATGGTATCTCAACTATCAGCACTAAGGCCATCGTCTCTATAGTAGCGGCGCGCCTCATTGTTTTCTCTGACCACCGATGCTAACCGTTAGAATACCGACTTGCATACTGATTAGTGATGAACAACGGTGGATGGACGAAAGCTGAACAACGGCTGATTCTTATCATAAATAGTATATCAGAAAACGTTTTTCAATAGGAACCTTGGCACCTTGATGGGTATTTTTTTTTAATTTACTCCAACAAAGAATTGGGAAAAAACTCTGCTTGGCTTATTTGATCAAATTGGGAAGTGACTGCTACGATGTAAACTAAGCTTTATTGACATTTTTTAAGTGATATGGAGAACGATATCTTTTATAACTTACATTATACTCAATGCTGTCTTTCACCTAACCCGAATTTAATTTACGTGGATGAGGCCCTAAAATCTCAAAATGCTAATAGTTTAAAATATACTGTAAAACGTCGTTAACCAAGCCTCAGAAGTACGAAATCATTTGGAGATGGTATACGTAGTAAAGATATGGTGTGCCCAAACCTTCCATTGAAAGCGGCGATGGACGGCTGTTACGTGGAATGCTAAGGGTAATCGCGCTCTATTAGTCCAAGTCCAAGACTACATCATCATCATCATCATCGTCATCATCAGCCTATAGCAGTCCTCTTCTGAACATAGGCATCCCCTAATCAGCGCCATTGCACCCTGTCCTGAGCTCGACGCATCCAGCTTCACAAACTCCAAAATTTACGATCTACATAGGATAGGAAGAAGCTATGTATTAACTGTTTGGAAAATATTTATTTTATTAATGTATTTTTCAGAGATTTTCGGCGGTCGGTGTTCACGACAAGATCCTAATGTGGACGCGTGCCTTCTCCGCAGCTTCAACTCGCTGCTCGAGTACTTGAAGGGTGGAGCACCCGAATTTGGAATTGAAGAGGTATATTTTGTTTATCATGATTTCATACACACTTTACATACTTTTTAATGAGAAGGCACTGTCGCCTATAACACAGCTGATCTTAGCTACCGCAGGTGACAAAGCTCTACCACTGTTTGTACCTTACTTTTGTACCTACACCAGGACACCAATACACCAAGAAATCAAATGCTTGGTATCTTTATCTACTATCACAACTTACAAGACAATTTTAAAATTACAAAAATATAAAAAAAAAACTTCTTTGTATGAGCTAACCAACACTGGGATCGGAGTTTTTAGCGGGACCAATTTATTAACGTGCTTTCTGAAGCACAAAAGCGCTCAAATCTAAATAACACTAAGCGATCACCCAACCAAGTAGTGACCGAGCGGAGCACTTCACATATAATATTCTGTAATAAAAATATCTACAAATAAACATCTAAACACTTGCATAAGTTTTCTCTTATACTCATATACTCATTGCATTTCTTATACAAAAGACTTCAACGCGCTCTCCTACAAGAGACTGGCGGATTCTTATAAATAAAATATATAAATAAATGTGGACTATCACACAGCATCATGTAGCCCCAAACTAAGCAGAGCTCGTGTTATGGGAACCACATGATTGATATATTACATTTTTTTTTTGTAAATACATACATATCATTCATAGAAAACACCCAGACCAGAGACAAATATCTGCAGAACATGTTTTCTTACAAAAGACAGGCTCTTCTTCTTTAGATATTTTTTTTCAAATACACAACACTTTTTTTATAAACATGTATTTTTCCAGTCAGAGCCAATAGTCATCGATGAGTTGTCGATTGCGCTGGGCGGGGGGCCTGACGGCTACCGAGCCACCTTCAAGGATATCCATGCCATGGGAGCATCCAACATGACCATCACCAATGTCAGGTGAGATTCTCTTATGATATAAACTCAAACTCAAACTCAAAATTCATTTATTCAGTAGGAACTGTATAGTACACTTTGAAACGTCATTTTTTTTAATTTACCACCAATTCGTAACGCGACCAAACAGAGAAGAATTGGCAAGAAACTCTGCTTGGCTTATATTTTTTTAACGTCATTGTTCTTAATAACTATTACATTGTTTTTGATGGAGTTGGAGGCAGTTTCATCTCAAGCTTTTTGTCATCTAAATAATCAGATATTTTATAATAAGCTTTATTACAGAGTTTAACAACATTTTTGAATTTATTTACAGATAGATTAATCACGTTATTTGGGATTTTGTTAAAAAAATCGTACACACATCCCTTTAAAAAAGTGACTAACTTTATGGAGCCTTACAGTAGGACCTTTATGGAGTACAGTATACAGTTGAGGTTCCTACCAGGGTTGGAAAGAATCTTTGAAACTGTGCTTTATGGCACAGTCAGTAAGTGACATTCAGTGTAAGAGTTCGATCCTTGGAGATCAAATTGTTTGCATTATTTTACTGGGTCTACCGGGTTTCTTGTCGGGTCGGGGTTTATCATCATGACAAAGAAGCAATAAAACCAAAATGGCTTTTTATTGATTTGACAACCAAATTGGTTTTCGTATTCGTTCATCATTGGTCGTCATCACTACGTGAATGTCAATGTCCCGCGTATCTTATATTTTATACTAGCTTTTTGTCGATTCGTCTCAAAATTATTTTTCTATCCCTCGGAAGCAATACATTTTTTTGGATAATAGGATAAAATGTTCTTTTCCTACAACGCGTATGTGGTAAATTCATAATGATACCTACAAACTCATATTCGAATTTATAATAATAGGTTTTATTATGGCTCTATTTTATTTTAATTCAACAATCATATTCTGATGGTAACATTATTGCAAACATTGAAAATTCAATAAATACTATTTTTGGGGAAGTTCATTCCCAAAAAATCAAACATAAAAGCCGTTCATTTCATGTGTTGTCTCTTTCAATGCTTACATTCGTTGTATTTTTTATGTGATAGTTCTCTTTTTTTAATAAGATTTGTAGTTCCAGAAAAAAATAGAAAAATGTATGTATTGAGAAATCAATTTTCTCAAAATTCTCCATACAAAACGCCAATTTCTTATGTAAGGATCCAATTATATTAGTATTAGCTAGGACTCTGTAACAAAGGGAAATATAGGTATAAATAGCGTTAGGTAGGTACTAATTTGTTTGATGTCCGTCAATATTTATGCCTTTTCACACAATTGTCATTTTTTAGAGCTTGTAAAAAACATGTGCAAATTCTAGTCACGTAGTCATGACACATGAGTGCACGACCATTGTCTTTTCGAGCCATCTCTTTTATGACCAGGGTCAGGAGACAAAGACCGTGTTTATAAATACCTACTTTATTGGCATGTCTTAACAAAATGTCTATTTAAATAAACGGTAGTAATGATTCAGAAAGATTTTCACTAAACTTATCGTTGAACTTAAAGGAGTTGTTCTTTGCTTATGATGGTATATTCATCATTAGCAAGGAACAGCTCCAGGAATAAAGACAAAATGATGAAGAAAATAAATTAGAATTAGAGTTCAACTTGACTACAACATTCTTCATCATCATCATCATTTCAACCTTTATCGACCCACTGCTGGGCATAGGCCTTCCTTTGATTATGCCACTTGCCTCGATCCTGAGCTATTCTGAACCAGGTGCCGCCGACGGTCTTCCTAATATCGTCAACCCATCTCGCTGGAGGACGGCCTCTATTTCTGTAACCAACTCTCGGCCACCCCAACTCCACTTGAGCCCCAATATCCGCTCGCTGATATCCTGGACCTTGTCCGCTTGCGGATTTCGGTTGATACAACATTCTTATACATTATATATTATAAACCAACGATATATAGGTACTGTTAATGGCATAAGACGCGAACTGATCACTTATCCACACTGAGCTTAGGTAATAGTCAGCAAGCATTTCATGTGTCTGTAAGGGAGTACTCACTCAACCACCAAACAATAAAGACGAACTCTAGCTATGAAGGTCTATCACTGCACTGTACCTCTCATTACCGGTGCCCCCCTTGAATGTCCAGTGCAATTAGTTCGGTGGCCCAGTCAGCCAGGCTTTACGCCAGTCAAGATTTTAAATGTATTTAAAATGTAGTATATTGAATTCAAATAACGGGTAACAATCCTATATTACTTGTTAATTAAGGTATTAACTTGTGCTATGTCAAATCAAACAGAACAGAATATACTTCTAGCAAACTATCTACACTATCTACATCTAAACTAATATTATAAAGTGGAAAAAATTGTATTTTTGTGTATGTGTATGTTTGTAATGAATAAACTCAAAAACTACTGAGCCGATTTCAATCATTCTTTCACATTGGAAAGCTACATTCACTCTGAGTAACATAAGTTATATTTATTGCTAGAAAAGATTAGGGATCCTTACTAAAACTTAAGTAACGTAACCCAAGGGTTACGTTACGGCATCGCACGGGTTAGGGCACTTTTTACACCTTGGTGTAAAAAGTGCCCTAACCCGTGCGATGCCGGTCTGGCCACTAGTTGTTAAATAAACAGGGAAACCTATTCGTTTGCAGTACGATCATAATTTATGGTAATGTACGATTAATTATGATAATTGATTGTTCTTCAAATATTATGCCGATGATGATAAATATTGCTGATGTTTGTGCATCGATCAAATGCCGATTCTATGAATAACCTTCTTTAGAATCCTAGGAAATAAAAATATTATCTTGTTTAGTTTGACTAAGTATTTATACATAATAGAACTTACTTTATAAATTATTTTTTTTTTCCGCGCGTTTTACTTTTTTATTTTCACGACGTGTCGCCATCCTAACGATGAGTTACAAAACGACTGATTGATTAAAAATCACATAATATTTTTTGTATTACTTTAACATAATAATTTTAATACTTGGAGTTTTTCTTTTTGCTGTACTAGCTTTTGCCCTCGGTCTTATTATCTTATTGTTACGTAAAAATACTTTCAACAGGTCGGACTTGGAGACTCACCAATTCCAGCTAACGTTGTTTGGACCCCACATCAGCGCCCGCGCCCGCTACCGTTCCTCCGGAGTTCTTCTATTGGTCAGAGCTTCAGGCGGTGGAGACTACTGGGGAGAATACGGTAAGAACAACCGAACTAGTGCTTATTGAGCAATTTGGACCTATGAACAGAACCTTTTATATCCGGCACATCCCTAAATATTATTCAAACGCTTGCGAGGCAGCCCTAGCACAGCTCATTGTATTGAACAAGTCAAGGACAGGACCATATAATATGATGATGATTGTTGCTCCGTCTAACTGCTAAGGTTGCCACGGAGTAAAACATTATTTTTTACAAAAAAATATAACTTCGTATTCTAAAGTAAGGGACACATCTTGTGGACAACAGGTTCAAATCAGCCCATTTCGGGAAAACATACGTATTCAAACTCATATATCTCCAGCAAATTGCATTTTCATTAACAACAACAACAACACCAGCTTATATCAGTCTACTGCTAGAAGGGGATATGCCTATAATCCCCACGGCTTCTTGCACCGCCGACGCTGCCTTCCGTCGATGGTGAGGGGATTTAGCTGGGCTAATGTTAGGCGCCATATTGCAATCAGCCTGCCACCAGAGCCCCGTTTGTTAGTGAGCAGGGTGCACCACGGGCCGGTGAGGTTGGGTTCTGAAGATGAAAATGGAACCCTTTACACCCCGCATGCGGACCATAACGTTGATCAGAAGTGACCCGTTCCTATATGTATTAAAATAATAATAAAATAAAATAACATTGAATTTTAATTTAAATGTAAATTGTGCTTCAGTTACCAACAACACACAAGTTCTTCTTGACCTGCATAACAATTCTAAAATAGCTACCAGCCAGACATATTTAATTATACCTTCAAATTACCATTAGTATCAGATATTTATTAACTAAACTGGTATTTCCTCATTCTCCTATTATGGTTTGCAACTGGCTATGCAAAAAAAATTGGCTTGATGATAATATTCAATCTAAATTCTGATAATTCAAAAAAAAAAAATATTAACACCAGTGACCGAACCTCATTTAGCAATGTATAGTTTTTTCGAGTACCATCATCATCATCATCATCATTAAAAATAATTTTAGAAACAAACTTAAAGCCTTTTTAGTTGAAGCTCAGAGAAAGCTTGGCAACATAAACAATAACACCTCGTTTATATAGCCAGCTTACTCATTTACCTTCTCTGAGCTTCAATAGCGTAAGTATTGTTTATAACAATATTCGTTTTAAGTATCATAACTTACCTTTATTTTTTTATTTTTTTGTAGGGAATCGTTCTTTTTTTATTTCATTTTCTTGTGTATCAGTTAGGTTAATGTTTCACAAACTATATGACTATGAACTACGACAGATCTGTTCTTTCCAACTCCAGCACACTTGCACTCGCGTATATTACTCAGTAAGCAAATCTTTATCGCTCGTCGGAGCCGATCACTCGGCTGCGCCCACGCGGCGCCTAAGTAGTTACCGACCGAGAACCGCTGCATCTAACGTACTTTTATTTTTATGCTTTTTCTTTTGTATGTAAATTAGCACATTTTTTAATTTTAATTTATTGCATTTATATTTACAAATGTATGTATTGTTATTATTATGTAAGAAGTTATACTATATTATATTTATATGCCACCCAACTTGTCGTCCGTAGCGCCAATTGCTTTATGGTTTTTGGCTGAAAAACAGCGCTGAACGTTTATCGTTCAGCACATGCTGAGCCAACCCCTTTTTCGACGCAGGGTTATGGGGGCTCATCAATTTACATTTATCTATAATATAAATTCTGTTTTTGATCGCTCCTTTATTTTGTACCTAAGTATTGATACATTGTTGTGTACCCGTGTCGAAATAAATGTTTTTCTATTTCTATTTCTACTTCTATGTGTGGCAAACCCAAAATTTAGGCAGAGCTACAAATATCATATTATAATTCAAGGACAAAGTTTAACAAAATCACCTGTCTAGGGCTACCTCACATGTTCTTGATTTAAATTATTCCGTCTCACTTTGCAAGCCAGTTTTTGATGAGAAACTACAAAATTTGCAAAGTTTTTGAACAAATATTGTATGCTTCGGGAGTAGATTGACTTATTTTCGGGATAACATACTATGATATCAAACTCACCGTGTATACAAAACAAGTAGGTTATTAGGTATATGATTTCATCTGTAAAAGAGAGATGACATTTATATAATAATCATATGTATATATTATATATTTTCAGATGGTGTAAAAGCGAAGGTTTACTTCCGAGGTGCCCCTTACGAACGTGACGGCAAGACCTATCTCAAGCTGCAGCAGCTAAAACTGGACTTCTCCGTCAAAGACATACAGATGGGCGTCAATAATCTTCATAATAGCAACGCTGTGCTAGGTAATACATTCATTTTGGGGTAACTGGGAGAAAATTGGGATCGCACCGGAGGGTCGTGATCTTAACTTATGTTAAGATGACGACCTCTTTAGCACAGTAGGCGAAGGCCCTCAGACGCAGACAAGCCTGAGAGGACAAATGTTTGTGGGTTCTGCGAATATTTGTTTCGGATCTGGGTGGTTTATGTACATTTACAAAAAAGTATATATATGTTAGTTTATAAGACATCTGGTTGCCATGGTTCCATAACATCGAGCTTTTCTTACTTTGCTGCTAGATGATGTGTGAAAATGTCATCTTAGCTGAGCAACACTTGACCCGATCAATATTCGGATGGTTGAGCATTCGGATGATGGCATTAAGATCCGAGACGTGCTTTCGAAGGTTTTTTATGGTACTTGAAGATGGAACAAGCACATGGCCCGCCTGATGTTAAGAGGTAACCTTTACCCATCACAAAGCATTACTTGCTTCCATCAGCTTGAGACATGAAGATGATAAGCCTCTTATGCCTGTAATTTCACGGGCACCCACACCCTTCAAAATACAGCACAACTGATTCATGGCAGAAATAGGCATGGTGGCAGTACTTCCCCGGACGAGCCCTCCCCGAAGAACTGTACTACTATAATACCTATTAGTGTGATATTCTCGGAGCCGTCACGAAACAGTGACTAACTATGAACTAACTATATTTATTTCATTGACAGAGGCTGCCCTCAACCTGTTCATCAACACCAACGCACAAGAGCTGCTGAAAGAGATGAAACCTGACCTCAAGAATGACCTCGCTGAGAAGATGTCGCGTTTCTTAGAACATATCCTCGACCACGTACCTTACGATGACTGGATTGTCGACTAGACTAGTGTTTGGAAAGTATTCATTAGTTCTAATTTTACTCCCAATGGTAGTCGATAATTTAATTCTAAATTACCAGTTTGACTGACTATACAAATTCTAAAAGAATCATTATGATTGAGATATTTTTTGGAAGTTTAAACAATTGATATTAAAAAACCAATAAGATTTTTTTTTCTAACCGCTATTTATATGAAAATTAGGTATTTGCTATCCAGTAATCTTAGGTACTTACCGATTTATTTTAAATGAGTTGTATCTTGTAACCTAAGTAATAGTTAATTTATTAATAGCTTCCGTAAGCCCTAAAATAATATAATCTAGTTTAAAGTTAGAATTTATAATTTAAGTAAGTTTATTTTTAATTGAATAAGTACAGGTACAAAAGTTATATTTGTGTATTATTTTCCTTGGCTGTGCCCTGAAAACTATTCCTTCCTACAAATATAATTAAATTATTATTGTTTAACGGGTCTTCCTTGCGTTAGCTTTTTTACTTTGCCGACGTTTCACGCAGTCACGGGAAGACTGAAAAACTGGCTTGGATTTGTAAATATTTGTCTCGGGTATATTTGATTCCTTTATATCGGGTGTAAAAAGACGTCTACCGAAAACGAAAGGTGGTGGCACAGCACACCAAAACCCAGCCGAAAAAAAAATATGTTAACTGAAAAAAAAATTATAACCGTGGAAAATAATGTTTCAAATATTGATCGACTAGCTGACCCGCTCGCAACTTCGTTTGCGTTTATACTCTCTTTTTACGTATGTCCTTTCAAGTGAAATGTTTCCCAAGCCTGGTGATTTGACACGGAGCCCTAAATATTATATCCTCTCTCTTCTCTCAGAGAAGGACTTGCTGCTTTTTGTAGCGAAAATGAAACTTAAAGAGGGTGATTTATGTGATGAAAATTTGCATGGGTAACCAATCATATCGAGAGCTAGGCATATAAAAATTCATCATACCTATACCGGCTGTTAACTTTGCGACGGGTCGCCAACGGAAACAGGAACGAAAAAAAGAGTGAGAGCGGGAACGGGAACAGGTACCTACATATGACTACATTACGGGGTAGGTAATGTCGTAATATGTAGTATATATACTAATAATATATAAGGTCCCGTCCATGGTTCAGCGCTTTAGGCGTTTATTTATTTTCGTCAGGTATAGTCTCTGTAAAAAAAAAAAGACGTGTGGCACTCGGGGACTGCCGCGGTAAAGCTATTGCATAGCATTTCGTATCAACTTATGCAATTATAATTATTTATTTATTTTATTTATGCAGTATTTCTTTTTCTTTGATATTAATTCAAGTTACACTTTTTGAGCGTGGTGATCTTCTCGATTCGTGCGAGCTTCGTAGAGTCGTACAATACGTCTAGTTGCACGCACACAAACACCGTGTCGAAGACTGCCGAAAAGAAACGACGTTAGACAATGCACGGCCTTCAAGCCACACCTCCGTGCCCGTCGGAGTGGGGAGCGTGAGGTTTTTTTTCGTTACGGAATTTCTGGATTCGGTCCCCGTGCTCAAGGCCCTCGATAGAAGCTATGCAATAGCTTAAAAATCTCAAGTCTTTATGTAAAAAAAAAACTTGCTATCCGCGTGGATTTGTCAATGGATTCGTCGTGGATTATTCAAATATCTAAGAACAAATGAATTGAAATTTCGAATTCTAATCCGATTTAAATATTATGTTTTATTTGACATTCCAATTTTGAAGAGTATTGCATTGCACCAAGCTTTTAAGGCTCCCCCACACAGGTGTGTTATTAACGGCGATAATATCTCATGCCCTACCTATTGCGATAATGCGTCCCAATTCCTTACACATAACTGCGTTATCGCAGCAGTATGTAACTTTTTGGCCGTCCTAATACATAATGTACTAAAATTCTATAGATCTCACACTACGCGCAACTATCAAATGCATTGAAAATGTAATTTAGAAATAAAGCACACGATAAAATTTGACTTTATTGTATTGACGAAAAAATGAACGGAGCGCAGAGTGGCTTCGCGCGTTAAGGCCCTTCTACTGCCTACAGTTTTTTTGTCCATCTGCCTCCTAAGGTGGCTCAAGCTGTAGCTTAATTCGATATCGAGATATAATTTTTCCCGTTTCTTGAATAGCGAGCTCAAAAAAAGTAATTGGAAAATTCTCGATCCAGCGAAAATGGTTGAATTTTGTCAAACTTAGGCAAAACTCAAGAAGTTACCACCGGATTTTGGAAATTCAAATTGCACTTTGAAGTCCTCTAGCAGACGCAAATATTGACATAATTATGACTGATCACTTTATTCACCTACACATATTTTTTATTGCATTTGACGAATTTACTTTCAATGTATGGAGTTTCAAAAATGTGACGAAATTACTTTATGGCAAATGTACAACAACCCCTCTCATATCTGCTCCTCCTCTCATACACTTTTATAAAGTAAGTAAATACAAAAATCTACCTACGTATACGTATGTGTGTGTGTATGTATATATGTGCTCATATATACATGCATGCATATGTGTACATGTGTGTACGTCTATGTATATATATATATATATATATATATATATATATATATGTATGTATGTATGTATGTGTATGTGTGTGTGTGTAATAATTATATAAGTGAGTAGGTATAGTTATTAGGAATAGGTTCATCAGTTTATTGGAGTACCTAGATGGTAGTAGGTAGTAGGTTCGTGTGATGTTGGCGAGCGAGTCTGGATCTGGTTTTGACTGAAAATCAGCGCTGGTTTTTTGTTTTTATAAACATATTCCAGCACAACGCTGACTCAAAACCATTTTTCCACGGCTTTCTGGGACGTAAAGTGAGCTAGCACAAATACCGATATGGGTAGATGGGCGCATTATCGCATTCTTTATTTAGTCGTAACTGTAAGATATATCCTATCTTATTAGATTAATGTGCTTTTTTTTATTGTCTATCTATTTAAACTTACGTGTGCTTTATGTTCAAGTATACCTAACATTGTTCAAAATTTCTCTGTATTTCCTACTTTTAAGTCAGTGGTGAATAAACGATTTTTGATTTGATTTTGATCTGCGAAACTACAGGCAAATGTCAGAATTTCATGAATCGGGGCACTATACTCGATCAGAAAAACTTAAACATTTTCAGTATCTGCACATGCGATATTACGATTTATTCTGTTATATTGTCTGATATTATCGCCGATAATAACGTACCTATGCCCACGCACCTGTGTGTAGGAGCCTTTATGTGAGAACAACGTTTTTTGAATAAATTTCGAATGAGTTTTCAAACACGACAATGTCAAAATAAAATGGCATAACATGTGTCACTAAGGAGTATTGATATCAACTTCGATGCCAATCACCCCCAAAATAACTTTCTACACCATTTTAACCCCGTTAGGCGATGAGTTTCAATAAAATATGAAACACGTCTTCAATCGATTCTGTTAAAGAATGTTTATGCAAAATTTGAAGTAGATTGGACCAAGGAATCACGTTGTTCCATACAAACTCTGCCACCGTTTTTCAACCCCTTGGGGGTGTAATACCGGAAATTCCTTTCTTATTGGATGCTTACGTCATACAAAGAACACACTTCTAAGTTTCAGGTTCCTACGATCAGCAGTTTAGGCTGTACATTGATCCTTCAGTCATTCAGGACAAAGGATTTTATATGTATAGATTTCCCTCCATTAAGGTTCTTTTTTTAAAACCTGGTATGCAGTCATTTATTATTTAATATTATAAGTGTTCTGACGAAGTTTCAAGAAACTCGCACCACGCGTTAAGATTTTCCCATACAAACTTTACCACCCTATTGCAACCCCCTCAAGGACTATTTCAAATTTTGAATGACACCAATCTTCATTGCTTGTATGGCATAATACATGTCCCAGGTTTCAAGTTTCTAAGTTCAAGGAATACGATTTTTCATACAAACATTTTTACCCCTTTTCACCCTCTTAGGGGTTGAATTTCCCAAAATCGTTTCTTAGTGAGCGCCTACACCCTACAAAGAATACTTGTGCCAAATTTCAGATCTTTAGACCCTGTAGTTTCTGAGATTTCGTGATGAGTGTGTCAGTGAGTGAGTGAGGATAGTTCTCTTTTATATATATAGATTTCAAAACTAAACGGGCGGACTGACTTACTACATATGCATGCAGTAAGTAAGTCCGCCCGAAAAACATAAAAATGCAATAATGCAATAATGCAATGTATGCACATTGCTGATTTTTTTTTATGTTTTTCGCATATTTAAATGGGATAGTTAGGTAGATATAATAAAAAATAAATAATGCTGGACGCTATCACACAGCATCATCTAGCCCCAAACTAAGCAGAGCTTGTGTTATGGGAACCACATGATTGATATATTACATATATAGTTTTTTTTTGTAAATACATACATATCATACATAGAAATGATGTTATTATTTTTGCAATATTTGAATATAACTAAATACATGTACTCGTATATTGAATCTTGAAATTTCGATGTAATAAATATCAATTTTGATGTAAAACACTCATCGCTTTCGCTACCGCTCTGCTCCCCGCCACCGAGGTCACAGCCTTTATTTACTAGGTGTAAAAGCAAGTAGCCACAGAGTATAACGACGATGCAATAAAACCAGGTTAATAGCTCTCCATAACGGGGTGCATTTATAATTTATAGTAGCTATAACATTCTGGCAGCCATGGCAATAGTAAACCTGTACAGTATACAATGTTTAGTGATATTAACTGAACTCTAACTAGAAGGAACCGAACCAAACAAATACACACATTTGTTTGATGATATGGACATGGATTTATGTCTATATATAATCTACAAGACAGTCATCAGACCTGTGGCATTGTATGGATCGGAGTGTTGGGCAATGAAAAATGGACGAAAGAAGATTGCATGCAATTGAGATGCGAATGTTGAGATGGATGTGCGGTGTGACGAGAATGGATAAGATAAGCAACGAGTATATCAGGGGAAGTTTGAAAGTAGCACCTGTGGCAGATAAGGTGAGGAGTGGTAGACTGGCATGGTATGGGCATGTCATGAATATGAAGGTGCATGGATGCACGAATAGAGGGAGACCGAAGAAGAGGTGGATGGAGTATGTGAAAGAGGATATGAAAATGAAAGGAGTGGATACAGATTTGACGGCTGATAGAAGTGAGTGGAAGAAAAAAACATGTGCTGACCCCACCTAGCATGGGACAAGGGCAGGAAAATGATGATGATGATGAACATGGATTATTATTTATGTTCTTTGTCTGGGTGTTTTATACAGGGTGGCGCTGTAATGGCGACATTAAATGAACACACGGGTAGTGCTACTTGTACTTGTTGTTGTAGTACTCATAAAAAAATAAATCTTATAACTTAATTCCATTATTCAAAATTTTATTTTTTCTAACAAACTAAATCACAAATATGGTAAGAAAATTTGAATATCTATGTATGTTTAGTTGTCTGTCAGGCTCTGACTAATTTGGGATTAGTTGACCGGGGGTATAAGGGGTTCCAGCCCAAGCTAACCTCACCAGCACGTGGTGCGCCCTGCTAACTGACAAATGGGGATCTGGATGGCGACCGGCTTATTCTTGCGACATAGCGCAACCTAACACCGGCACAGCTAAATCCCCCGGCCGCAGACGGGCATATTTATTTATTTATTTAAATTATAAAAGCTCGTAAAACTATTCTAACTCGCGGAAAAAATCTCATCTCAAGTCTAATGTATAAATATTATTATTATGTAAGAAGTTATACTATATTATATTTATATGCCACCCAACTTGTCGTCCGTAGCGCCAATTGCTTTATGGTTTTTGGCTGAAAAACAGCGCTGAACGTTTATCGTTCAGCACATGCTGAGCCAACCCCTTTTTCGACGCAGGGTTATGGGGGCTCATCAATTTACATTTATCTATAATATAAATTCTGTTTTTGATCGCTCCTTTATTTTGTACCTAAGTATTGATACATTGTTGTGTACCCGTGTCGAAATAAATGTTTTTCTATTTCTATTTCTACTTCTATGTGTGGCAAACCCAAAATTTAGGCAGAGCTACAAATATCATATTATAATTCAAGGACAAAGTTTAACAAAATCACCTGTCTAGGGCTACCTCACATGTTCTTGATTTAAATTATTCCGTCTCACTTTGCAAGCCAGTTTTTGATGAGAAACTACAAAATTTGCAAAGTTTTTGAACAAATATTGTATGCTTCGGGAGTAGATTGACTTATTTTCGGGATAACATACTATGATATCAAACTCACCGTGTATACAAAACAAGTAGGTTATTAGGTATATGATTTCATCTGTAAAAGAGAGATGACATTTATATAATAATCATATGTATATATTATATATTTTCAGATGGTGTAAAAGCGAAGGTTTACTTCCGAGGTGCCCCTTACGAACGTGACGGCAAGACCTATCTCAAGCTGCAGCAGCTAAAACTGGACTTCTCCGTCAAAGACATACAGATGGGCGTCAATAATCTTCATAATAGCAACGCTGTGCTAGGTAATACATTCATTTTGGGGTAACTGGGAGAAAATTGGGATCGCACCGGAGGGTCGTGATCTTAACTTATGTTAAGATGACGACCTCTTTAGCACAGTAGGCGAAGGCCCTCAGACGCAGACAAGCCTGAGAGGACAAATGTTTGTGGGTTCTGCGAATATTTGTTTCGGATCTGGGTGGTTTATGTACATTTACAAAAAAGTATATATATGTTAGTTTATAAGACATCTGGTTGCCATGGTTCCATAACATCGAGCTTTTCTTACTTTGCTGCTAGATGATGTGTGAAAATGTCATCTTAGCTGAGCAACACTTGACCCGATCAATATTCGGATGGTTGAGCATTCGGATGATGGCATTAAGATCCGAGACGTGCTTTCGAAGGTTTTTTATGGTACTTGAAGATGGAACAAGCACATGGCCCGCCTGATGTTAAGAGGTAACCTTTACCCATCACAAAGCATTACTTGCTTCCATCAGCTTGAGACATGAAGATGATAAGCCTCTTATGCCTGTAATTTCACGGGCACCCACACCCTTCAAAATACAGCACAACTGATTCATGGCAGAAATAGGCATGGTGGCAGTACTTCCCCGGACGAGCCCTCCCCGAAGAACTGTACTACTATAATACCTATTAGTGTGATATTCTCGGAGCCGTCACGAAACAGTGACTAACTATGAACTAACTATATTTATTTCATTGACAGAGGCTGCCCTCAACCTGTTCATCAACACCAACGCACAAGAGCTGCTGAAAGAGATGAAACCTGACCTCAAGAATGACCTCGCTGAGAAGATGTCGCGTTTCTTAGAACATATCCTCGACCACGTACCTTACGATGACTGGATTGTCGACTAGACTAGTGTTTGGAAAGTATTCATTAGTTCTAATTTTACTCCCAATGGTAGTCGATAATTTAATTCTAAATTACCAGTTTGACTGACTATACAAATTCTAAAAGAATCATTATGATTGAGATATTTTTTGGAAGTTTAAACAATTGATATTAAAAAACCAATAAGATTTTTTTTTCTAACCGCTATTTATATGAAAATTAGGTATTTGCTATCCAGTAATCTTAGGTACTTACCGATTTATTTTAAATGAGTTGTATCTTGTAACCTAAGTAATAGTTAATTTATTAATAGCTTCCGTAAGCCCTAAAATAATATAATCTAGTTTAAAGTTAGAATTTATAATTTAAGTAAGTTTATTTTTAATTGAATAAGTACAGGTACAAAAGTTATATTTGTGTATTATTTTCCTTGGCTGTGCCCTGAAAACTATTCCTTCCTACAAATATAATTAAATTATTATTGTTTAACGGGTCTTCCTTGCGTTAGCTTTTTTACTTTGCCGACGTTTCACGCAGTCACGGGAAGACTGAAAAACTGGCTTGGATTTGTAAATATTTGTCTCGGGTATATTTGATTCCTTTATATCGGGTGTAAAAAGACGTCTACCGAAAACGAAAGGTGGTGGCACAGCACACCAAAACCCAGCCGAAAAAAAAATATGTTAACTGAAAAAAAAATTATAACCGTGGAAAATAATGTTTCAAATATTGATCGATTTCAAAACTAAACGGGCGGACTGACTTACTACATATGCATGCAGTAAGTAAGTCCGCCCGAAAAACATAAAAATGCAATAATGCAATAATGCAATGTATGCACATTGCTGATTTTTTTTTATGTTTTTCGCATATTTAAATGGGATAGTTAGGTAGATATAATAAAAAATAAATAATGCTGGACGCTATCACACAGCATCATCTAGCCCCAAACTAAGCAGAGCTTGTGTTATGGGAACCACATGATTGATATATTACATATATAGTTTTTTTTTGTAAATACATACATATCATACATAGAAATGATGTTATTATTTTTGCAATATTTGAATATAACTAAATACATGTACTCGTATATTGAATCTTGAAATTTCGATGTAATAAATATCAATTTTGATGTAAAACACTCATCGCTTTCGCTACCGCTCTGCTCCCCGCCACCGAGGTCACAGCCTTTATTTACTAGGTGTAAAAGCAAGTAGCCACAGAGTATAACGACGATGCAATAAAACCAGGTTAATAGCTCTCCATAACGGGGTGCATTTATAATTTATAGTAGCTATAACATTCTGGCAGCCATGGCAATAGTAAACCTGTACAGTATACAATGTTTAGTGATATTAACTGAACTCTAACTAGAAGGAACCGAACCAAACAAATACACACATTTGTTTGATGATATGGACATGGATTTATGTCTATATATAATCTACAAGACAGTCATCAGACCTGTGGCATTGTATGGATCGGAGTGTTGGGCAATGAAAAATGGACGAAAGAAGATTGCATGCAATTGAGATGCGAATGTTGAGATGGATGTGCGGTGTGACGAGAATGGATAAGATAAGCAACGAGTATATCAGGGGAAGTTTGAAAGTAGCACCTGTGGCAGATAAGGTGAGGAGTGGTAGACTGGCATGGTATGGGCATGTCATGAATATGAAGGTGCATGGATGCACGAATAGAGGGAGACCGAAGAAGAGGTGGATGGAGTATGTGAAAGAGGATATGAAAATGAAAGGAGTGGATACAGATTTGACGGCTGATAGAAGTGAGTGGAAGAAAAAAACATGTGCTGACCCCACCTAGCATGGGACAAGGGCAGGAAAATGATGATGATGATGAACATGGATTATTATTTATGTTCTTTGTCTGGGTGTTTTATACAGGGTGGCGCTGTAATGGCGACATTAAATGAACACACGGGTAGTGCTACTTGTACTTGTTGTTGTAGTACTCATAAAAAAATAAATCTTATAACTTAATTCCATTATTCAAAATTTTATTTTTTCTAACAAACTAAATCACAAATATGGTAAGAAAATTTGAATATCTATGTATGTTTAGTTGTCTGTCAGGCTCTGACTAATTTGGGATTAGTTGACCGGGGGTATAAGGGGTTCCAGCCCAAGCTAACCTCACCAGCACGTGGTGCGCCCTGCTAACTGACAAATGGGGATCTGGATGGCGACCGGCTTATTCTTGCGACATAGCGCAACCTAACACCGGCACAGCTAAATCCCCCGGCCGCAGACGGGCATATTTATTTATTTATTTAAATTATAAAAGCTCGTAAAACTATTCTAACTCGCGGAAAAAATCTCATCTCAAGTCTAATGTATAAAAATTGGTGATTGAAAATCCTAAAAATACCGATCCAAGCGTTGTTTAATTTTGCCACTACCACCCATTCCTTATTACGTTGACTGCGGGCCTTGGACATGACGCTACGCACCATAGTCCTGCTTCTCCTGCACTGCACAGTTGTTTTTAAGCACTCAAAGAGGTATACATTAAAAGAGATTAAATAAGATTTCTTATCCTTCATCGATCTAAAGAGAGTTTGAATAAGAACATTTCATAGTAGATCGAAATTCAGAGGTAATATCAACTCCAAGATGCTATTGTAGGTACATTAATCAACTCTAAATCGGAGGTCAGTGTGCATCGAATCGTCGACTTGCAAAAGCTTCCCTACTTCAAAGAGGTCGTCAAGTTGCACATAACTCATTCATAAGGAAACCATTGCATAAACTCTTATGATATGTAATGGTAAAGTTCCTATCTTGAGTTATGTAACGTGTTGCAGCATCCATAGGTATCATGGTGGTTGGAAGTTATGTTTTTTTATTTTCCATCAGGTACGGTATCATGGTAAATATTCTTAACATGTTCTTCGATATTTCAAAGAAAGATCTATTTTGTTTTATCAGATTCATTCATTTTAAATCTAAAATTACTATTTAACTACATACTTACTTGATTCTGGTCTAAAACGCTCTATGAACTACTATGAAACATAGAAAGAAAGACTTACCTAGATTCAAAAATAGCAGGATATCAAATTTAATTCTCAAACGATGACGTTTAAGAAATACTTATATGTAATACAACTTACAGTGTTGGACTAAAACTGGGCTTGCATAAAATCTTCCATAAAATATTTATATCCATCGCCAATTCTTTACGAAATAGCATCACACATAACCCATTGCAAAAATAACCTGTAATATTGAGCTAGTCTTCAGCTAAGAACTCTTCATCAAATGACACCACTTGGGTGTCGCAATCAGCATACCACGTTCGGGGGGGCATGCACTTTCGCGGACCTTGCCAGACTGCGCTTGACCATAAGCGAAAACAGAACGCTTAGAGTACTAAGCCCTCCTTTCTGAATTAAAACTAGGATAAAAACTCTTTGTTGCTATATTTTTGCAATAAAAAAGTTAGCATCACTGGCCGGTATTTGAAAAATAAAAGCTCAAACGTTCTAAATTCTAGTTTGTTTCATATTTTGTTGGTTGGTTAGCAAAATGAGATCGTTAATTGTTAGTGTGATGGTGTTGTGCTATCTGCGAAGCTCTTGGGCCAAATTCGAAGCTGGGGAAATTGGTGAGTGAAGCAAATGTACCTGAAGTTTAATCTACTAGATCTCGATGTTTGAGAGTTCCCAGATACTGACATATACGAATTGCTAAGCGTAGAGGATTGATTAATAATAAAAAAACAGTTGTAAAAAGTAATAGTCGGAAGAGTTTGAACATACTTGGATAAAAATTATTAATTTTAGATATATTTAGGCCTTTTAGGCTTAAGTTGTTTTTGTTCTCAAGTAACATATACATGTTAAATTGTTAGGCTTGAGATGTGTAAGAGCAAACAGCAGTGGGTGGGTCTGAAGGTCGGTACTGCCTTAAGTAAATAGCAGGAGCATGTCTTTCCTGTGGATAGGGCTGATTTTGGTGTGAAGCTTTTGTAGGGCTAACTAAGGAGTTCTAAATCTCTACTATAGGTACGCCGTTCCCGTTAGTTTAGTTTTGAAAGTTTCTTTCCATCCAAAGGTTGCCTGGAAGAGATCACTTTAAGCGATAAGGTATGTAAGGCATGGCACCATTATTTTTATTGCCTTTTCCTTTATGTTGTTTTTGCATAGTGTGCAATACAGTTGTATCAGGTATCTATCTAGGTATATATACCTAAAGGTATCTATTTTATCTAATTATTTAGTGGGTAAAGACACTATGCTGTAAAAATATGTCTGTGAAGATACAGATTTTTTCTTGATATTGAGATCGGAGACCGAAGAAGAGACTGATGGAGTGTGTGAAAGAGGATATGAGAATGAAAGGAGTGGATACAGATTTGACGGCTGATAGAAATGAATGGAAGAAAAAACATGTTGTGCCGACCCCACCTATTGTGGGACAAGGTCAGGAAAATGATACAGATTTTTTCTTGGTCAGTGTTGAGTATACGTACAACATCAATACCTTCATGGTTGTATTAGCCCCTTAAAGGTCATTATGTCAATAATACTTTGGTGTTTCAAATCATCTCGAACTATCGATACTTTGTTTCAAGATGACGAAAGACAAATGTTTTGAAATACTATACCATTTTAATGTTTACCAACATGCAATCATTCTACATATATCAAGGCAAACAACCATCGATTTTTATTTAAATATGCATGGTTTTGAAACCCATTACCTACCTAATCAATTTTAATAAGACTTACTTAGCTCTTCCTTCATGCAGAGCTTTGTTCAACTCTAATGTCGAAGTTTTTAAGCCGCCCGAAAGCCTCAGACATGGCTTAAAGACTGAAAAAGCCAGGACCAACAACAGTTTCCGAAGCACGGAAGCGTTCAGATCTAAATACACCACTAAACCATGTTTTAGGCGTACCAATGCCATCCTTAACATTACCTACTATTAGGCTTTCCTATAAGTGTGTTTTTTTTATAAGAACACCCAACACAGGTTAACAGCACACACACAAAATAACATACAAAAGGATAAAATTCTCAGTGGACCCGTAATATTATAATAGGGTATCATAACAAGTACCCAGGGTGTACACAGGGAAGTATACAGGGTGGGGCTAAAGTTTACCACATCGAGGGCAGCCACCTTTTCTTTTGCATTTACAAGGCTTTGTTCTGACGAAACTAAAAGTTTATTTTGAAGAGAAAAACAATTGCATTTTTAGAATTTCGAAAAAATATACAGTCAGCCTAGAAAATGGCTTTTGTCAAAAAAAACAAGTTGGTCTCAATCTACTCAATTTCCCAACAGAAACCCTTCTTCCAAAGTAACTTACCAAATCAAATCATAAGATTTCGCGAAAATTAAGAAAAAATATTTCCGTACAATTTCTATGAAAAGCCATTCGTCACAACATTGAGTCTATGTATCCAATCCGACGCAATGTGGTATTCGGTGGTATTATCATTCTGCCAGCATATTATGAAAGATCAATTTGAAATAAAACAGAGTATTTCTCGGCAAATATTCGAATTGCATACATAGACTCAATGTTGTGGCCAATGGAGTTTCATAGAAATTCTATAAAAACTTCATTATTATTTTCGCCAAAACTTACGATTTGATTTTAGTAAGTTACTTTGGGAAAAGTGTTCCTGTTGGGAAATAGAGTCGATTGAGACCAAATTGTTTTTTATTGAAAAATTACACTTTCTGGGCTAACTGTACATTTTTTCAACATTCTGAAAATGCAACTGTTTTTTATTCAATAAAATGCAATAAATCTATAGTTTCCTCAGAACGAAACCTTCTATCTACAAAAGAAAAAGTGGCTGCCCTCATCGAGGTAAAATTTTGTCCCACCCTGTATAGTGTGGCCAACCAACTGGACACAAAGTTAAGAAACAAAATTTGGAAACTGGGCAAATACAGGCAACTATGTACTATATCTACTACCATATGAAAGGTATCAACTAAGTAGCCACCTACTTACCCGCGCGTTACGAAGTGCTCACCCAAGCAAAAGTAAGAAGATAGATACCGTCAGCATCCCTAACTTATATAGGTACTTATAGTATTTCATAATAATTTTGGGATGTGACCAACTTATCTAATACCAAAGCCGATTGCATCAACATTTCTGTTTTTATTATTTCTCTATTTTTCTTTTGTGATTATTATTGGTGTTGTGTGCAATAGAGTTTATCCATCTATCTATAAAAAAAAATGTTAAATTTTATCTCAACAGCAAATTTTAAGGAAATAAGTTTCACTTATTGGTACAAGCTAAAATATTGATTATGATGCTGACGGTACAAAATTATGGCGTAAATTTTCAAGGTTACAAACATTGTGTTTGAATTTGGTCGTAAACAAATATTGCCCATTTTATAGACTTAGAGTTAGACATCAAGTTAAACAGTAACTGAAGGTACCACCACTTAGTAGAAACATGCTAAATAAGTAGATATTGAATATAACAAAGCACCTATATCTAAATATGTTATTGAATAAAAGCTAGGGTAGGTACAAGTAATTCTACTAAGTTCTAACATTTTTAATTTAGGAAGTTGTAATTTTTTTTTGTGGCATTTAGATCTGATCGGCACCGTGCTTCAGAAGGCACGTTAAGATGTTAGTTCTGGCTTTTTCAGTCCGGAGGCCTTCGACCAGCTTAAAAACTCCGACATCAGAGTTAGCCACTCACTCATACGAGGAAGTAAAAGAAAACTTTTATCTCATTTTGCATTGCAAAAAAAACCGCGAGCAGACTTACAGTAGGCGCTCAATTTTATTATCAATATTTTTTTTTATAGTTTATAGGCGTACCTACGTTTGTCCACCATCTCACCTGTTGGTAAGTGATGATGTGCACGACGATATAGCACGCTTGCCTAAAATCTACATATTTTAATTAAATTCTTCGCCTAAAGAACCCTAAGTCATAGTGATCAAGAATCACTGACTAGCTATTACTTTTTCAAGAAATAACTACCCAACTCACATAAATAATGAATGATACTCACATACCTAACTAACCAAAAACCTAACAAAAATGTGATGACTGAGAATGCGGTCAAGTTCAGAGTCACAGTCTATACAGAAAAGCTAAATCAGTAAGGAACTTACAGGCGACCGGGCGCAGCGGCTGAAAGCCCGCTAAGACGCAGAAGGTTGCGGATTCGATTCGTAACGAGACAAATGTTTGTATGTTCAGCTAGTATTTGCCTCGGGTCTGGGTGTTTATCATGTAGTTCCCATAAACTAATCAGAGCTTGGCTTGTATTATGGGAACCTCTTGACTGATAACCGTTGCCCATAATACAAGTTTAGGGCAACATGATGCTGTGTGAAAGTATCTAGCATCATCATAAGTTATGTTATGATATGATACAGTACTTATATACATTTTCTCAGACCAGGGACAAATATTTGCATATAATCATTCAAACATTTGTCTCGCAGCGGGACTCGAACCGCAACCTTATGCGTCTCAGGCGGGCCTTCACCCAGTGCGCCACAGAAGTCGTGTAACAAGCTGTCCACATTATTTGCTACGTTATCGGTCTCTACCACGAACGGCTCTGGAATCTAGTACAAAATGTTAGCCTTTACTTTCAAATTTGCTCTTGTAACCAAGTTACATAACTTAGATCCAAAAATTACAGTCTGCTATTATGTTAATAAAACTGAATGTTATCTTACAACTTCCACTGATTTTCAAAATATATTTATGTAACATTTAAATTGCATAAGGAGAGCGCCTTGTTTTATTTTCTGCAGCAAGTTAAGTTCCTCGCAACTTATGTGCTTATGCACCTATTTAGATGGCAAGTAAACATAAGTCACGAAATTAAATACTTATTTTTCAAGTCGATAATGTTAGAAAGGAGAATGCCGAGAACCCGTACCAATTGCTTCAAAACCGAACGTATCTCATAAAATTTATTATATTTTATAAATGACGTTAACATTTTCTTTAGTTTTACACACCGACGAGATCAATAATCAAGTAAAAAATATTTCGTTTATTTGGTTTCCGCCGCACGCCACCATTAGACTGCAACAACCAATATATACTATGGCAACAAACTTTGATGTAAAGTGTTACTATGGCAATAACCCTCGTTTTAATTATTTTGACAGTAGAATCGACTAAAAACTTACTGGATTTTTTTTTGACGCACTCACTTTAGTCTTGGTACCGAGCGCCATAATACATCAGACGGCATTCTCCTTTACCATCCCACTTATTCATAAGAGTTCTACAAACCTCTGTTAGCTAAAATGGCATTAAATTATCATGTCACCTCATTTTTTACATTTATAAGACAGGGACAAGCTTACTTTATCGTCTAGCGTTATGAAATGACATGGGGTAGCAGGGGGATTATTTTTATTAATGAAACTCTCTTAGAAGGTATTACAGAAGACAAAGCAATCTTATGTCTACTCTACGATAGAGAAGACAACGTATTTTTCCAGGGTTCGATTCGCAGGAATAGTATCCATTCTGACGACCTCTGTGGCGCAGTGGGTGAAGGTCCGCCTGAGACGCAGAAGGTTGCGGGTTCGATTCCCGCTGCGGGACAAATGTTTGCATGTTCTGTAGATATTTGTCTCGGGTCTGGGTGTTTTATATGTATGATATGTATGTATTTACAAAAAAAAAGGTGTAGTATATCAATCATGTGGTTCCCATAATACAAGCTCTGCTTAGTTTGGGGCTACATGATGCTGTGTGATTATGTCCCGCATTATTTATTTATTTATTCTTTACATATCTATATTTAAAACATTCAAAATGTAGCTACATGCAGAGTAGATAGTAGTGGTTCTTTGTGAAGGGCTCATCCGGGGAAGTACAGCTACCATGTCTATTTCTGCCGTGAAGCAGCTGTGCTGTGTTTCGGTTTGAAGGGTGTGGGTGCCGGGGAAATTACAGGCACAAGAGGCCACCTTCATGCCTCATGCTGTTACACACAGGGCGTTGCATTGTAGGGCGTAAACATGCGGACCTACGAGCAATACTTAGGTACCTAATGGTTACCTACCACTTAAAATCGAGGGAGCCATGTGCTAGTTCCATCTTCAGGTACTACCATAAAAAAACATAATCTAAAAATAAATTTATTAAAGGGGTGTACGGGGTTCCAACCCCCATCTTCGGAACCCAAGCCAACCTCACCTGCACGTGGTGCATCCTGCTAAACAACGAACGGGGCTCTGGCGGCCAGCTGATTGCGGCATAGCACAGCCTACATCGGCACAGCTAAATCCCCTGGCCACCGACGGGCAGCAGCGTCGGTGGTGCGAGAAGCTGTGCCCTGCGATCCCCAACCCGCATGCCCAGCGTGGGGATTATGGGTATATCCCCCTTTATTAGGGGAGGCCTATGTCCAGCAGTAGACTGATATAGGCTGGTGTGGTGTGTGTGGTGTGGATGTGCTAGTTCCATCTTCAGGTACTACCAAAAAAACATAATCTAAAAATAAGTTTTCCCTATTCTTCCGTCGATAGATCTGTCCACGGTAGTTGTGCTAACCCGACCAAATCAGTTTTTATTTCTATTCCAGAAAGGATATTTGCGGCTTGTAATAAAACAACTCCAGAGTTCGACGGATGTATGAAGCGAGCTCTCAACAAACTGCGACCGTATTTCAAAGCTGGTAAGTTTCTAGGGTTCAGTGCCTGTAGAGAGCCGAACGGGACCCTAAAGCTTAAGGACGCCAATGAAGAAGATAACAAGGTTAAAATATCACACTTTCATGTACGTAGAATCAAAGTCTAGACCGTTCACATTATTCTAGTTTTTATTTCACATGGATCGGTGCAATATTACCGAAGTTATAAGCGTCGGAAGTTTACGTAGGTTTTTTAAATCTCGCTAGTGATCGCGAGTAGCGCGTGACGTCATCGATCCTATACGGCGCGCCGCGCGGCGGGCGTCCGTAGTACATTTCGCTGCTACGTTGTTTGCTCTCGTGCGTGGTTTTTTTTTTAATTTAAAAGAATGCTGATTGAGTGAGTGTATCGTGTAAATTATTGTTTTAGAACAAAAATGAAAGAACAGACAGACATACAGACGGACAGCGAAGTCTTAGTAATAGGGTTTCCGTTTTTACCCTTTGGGTACGGAACCCTAAAAAGCATATTACTAGCAAAAACAAAGTACCAACCTAGTCTACCTACTAGGTACTTAGTTAGTATTTCACAAGGCCAGGTTAAGTACCTACTACTTAGTATTTCACATGGTATTGGAACAACTGACATCGAAATGATGCTCACAACAATATACCTATATGCTGTTGTTTTTGGCCCTAATGGATGTGCTCTTCTCATAGCATTTGTCCATTTTTTCTCATTTTTGGATCCTTAGGAACTTAAAAAAACAACTTTTCGGGTGTTTTGTGGCCCTATTTTTACACTGAGACACAATACAACATTTATTAGATGGACTCATGTAGTTTTTATTGTTTCTTATTTAAAATAAACAAAGTAGTTCCGCGCGCGACGGGCGCATTGGGGTAAATGCTTCGAATCCTCGAGTCGCTCGCGCGGAGACAGGATCCGTGACGTCATCAACGATATCGCGCTCGGTCCGCGGCTTAGACCGAAAATGTTAACTTTGCACTTTTATATCTCGGTCAGTTTTATAGATAAAAAAATAATAAGAACACAGTTGTTCTCGTAATATTTTGTAGAATTTTGGCATATATAACAAAAAATGGTTTTCTTCTTCATTGAGGCGGAGCGGAGCGAAAATGTGCAAAATTGACCAATAGAATTGTGTTTATATGACGTGATACCTCTTTAAAGCGATAATTATTTGACTCAGGCGTGACTTTGCGGAAATCCATTACGAGATATTCTACAAGGCAAAATATTTAGTACAAATTCCGCTAACTTTCTCTGACAAGTTCCACAGAATGCATACGCGTGCACCGCCCTCCCGCCCGCAGATTCAAATGCAAATCAGAGAAAGAACAAGCAAACATGCAATCATTAATAAATGCAACCGTCTACTTACTCTTCTACCAAATAAAAACAACACGTTGTTTTTATCAGAAGAAAGTTAACGGAATTTGTACTAAATATTTTGCCTTGTAGAATATCTTTAAAGCGATTTAATTTGTTGATTTTGCACATCTCCGATCCGCTCCGCCTCAATGGAAACGCACCATAAGCCATCCGTCCATTTGGCTGTCACCGGGCTGTTTCTTTCAAACCGTTATATTGTAGAGAGTTGAAATTATATTGCCAACAACAAACAAAAAAGTATTTTTATATATGTACATAGTGTTACATATTGTAGGTACAGTAGTCAAAACGGATCTATGTCCCTCAGAAGTTAATTAAATAAAAAAGTGACGATTCAAAGTGTACTTTAAAGATCCTATTGATTAAAATAATTTTGACTTTTTGGTAGACTAAAAGATTCGACCAATCCTATTACAATCCAACCCTAGTTGGGTTTTATGGTACTAGGAACTACGTATTAGTGTATTTAAATAATTTTAACTATACATTATAAGTCAACCAGTACCTACCCACTTAAAAAGGTAGTTATTTTATTTCCTATCTGTTCTATTGTCATCTCGTGATTTCACTTGTAAAAGGCCCTAACTAAAAACCAGCGCGGCATCTGAGCTTTGTTTTCTAATGCTGCCTATGCTGAGCAGGGTCCTGTTTTACCCAGTGTTTATGTTCCTTACTCATATCTAGGTAACCTATTTTTTTTTCTTTTCTTTTTTTATTTATTGATCTATGACATGTATGTCATAAGTAATAAGTATGATTTAACTTGTAAGTTAAATCATACTTATTCTATAGTTACCTAGGTACTCACTACTATTTACTGTAATTTGGGTGAAATAAATATTTTAACTTTTCTTTTTTTCTTTTCACTACTTGCAGCCAAATACAGTGGATGTTGCGACTAGTTAGTATAGCAGATTTAGTAATAGGATGGTACGGAACCATTCGTGTGCAAGAACAAGTCGCACTTGACATTTTCTGAACTCATTTAGAATGTCGGTTTAGGTACATACCAAGGTATAATTTCATTTGACCGTCATAATTTCACCTTGGCTAGGTATAATTATGTTTGTGAAATGATGAAATCTCCCTTTACTATAGCGATTATTTGTTCATAGGAATCCCCGAATTAGGAGTGGCACCTTTCGACCCCCACTTCGCGAAGGAAGTGAAACAAATCAGATCGATCGCAGGACTAGGCTACACGCTGACGCTCACCGATGTCTACGAGAGGGGATGGACAACGTCTACCGTTACCAAATACAAGTAAGTTTTTTCAACACATTGGCTGCGGGCCAGAGCTGGTCCAGCGAGTGTTACAGTAGTGTTATTCAGCACTCTAAGCATTAAGTATATTTTATACTAGCGGCCCGTCCCGGCTTCGCACGGGTTTTAGTAAGGATACCTAATATTTTCTAGCAATGAATATAGCCTATGTTACTCAGGGTGAATGTAGCTTTCCAATGGTGAAATAATTTTTTAAATCGGCACAGTAGTTTTTGAGTTTATTCATTACAAACATACACACACACAAATACAATTTTTTCCTCTACATAATAGCATAAAGTGTAGATATAGATGCAGGTACTTAGATTATTTGTCGGCTGCGTAATATATCTCGCAGACAGTGGATGAGAAGAGCCTAGGATCGGTCTCAGTGGCGTACCTTGGGAGAGACCCAACACGCCCAACAGTGAAGTGCTGTTGGTTACTAATAGTGATTGACTCTTTTATCCTAACATTTTGGTAGAGCAAAGGTTCATTAAAAGTGTTATTAATCTTCGAGCAAAAATAGTAGATTGTTTTACAAGGGACTAAGCCATCCCATTATATACGAGGTTGTTATACTGACAGGGAGTATGACAAGACCGAGTTTTAATGGGTGGTTTTGGCCCGAGTAAAACACTCTACTTTTCACTTCGATTGCGAGAAAATAAAACAATTCAAAATTAGACAATTTTCAGAAATTTTATTAAAAATTAATCAACCTTCATAAAACATCACCAAGACGGTTCTATTTTCAAAAAAAAAAATTGACGGAGCACCAAGAAGTCGAGTTTTTATGTAGGAGAACGAATGCTTTGTACGGGCTGATGATTGTAGACAAAAATTAAAAAGAAAAAATACTTTTTAGCCCGAGGTATTAAACTCGAGTTTTAGGCCCGCTAAGCTACACTATTATGATACACTTTTTGAGCAAGAGAAGTGAAAAAGATCTTGTATTGCTCGAAGTTATTAATAGCTATTTTTTATCCTATGATTTACAGTAGGTATAAATGCGAAAGATTGGATGGATGGATGTTTATTACTCAATCACGTGAAACTGGCTCAAGGGATTTGTATCAAACTTGGAATACACATTGATTGTGGCCTGAATGACTACACCCCGCTATTGGTACCACGCGAGCAAAGCCACGGGCGGAAGCTACTAGTATATTTAGTACATAGCTACAGGAAGTGCTACGTCTGCGCTACGAGGGTAGTCCGTAGCAGTTCGTAGCACAAAAATGGTATGTAGCCTCCGCTTATTCAGAGCCTACATTGCGGTGTGCACACAATTCCGCAAAAGAACTTGAAATCTCGATTTCAAGTAACGGACTTATCTTTACAGAACAGACTGGGATAACCAGCGTATTATATACTCCCAGTACTTCCCGGAGAAGTGGTTAGAAGGAAACTACGAGTTCAAGGTAATTATCTTCACATCGTAATGGTCTTTATATAAAAACGAATATCTATTTAATTATTTATAATATTAGTAGGATTAATATTTCTAAGAAGACTATAAAATGTCACCAGAAGATGGTCTAACCTGATGCAGATGGACAGGTTATCGCAGCATTGGTGATGAGTAAATTAACAGTACCAAGGTAGTGACCTGTCCGATTAAAAAGCAATTTCTAGTTAGGTATTTCATATCTTTGACTCGAGAAATGCCGGGCCAACCCTCAAATAGGTATGTTTGTGTGACATGTCTATATGCCACGGTAAGTATCGAAAAAATACTAAATATATGTGTGCCTTTGTGTTACCACGTGCTCAAAACGGTGAAGAGAAACATCCTGGGGAAACCCGCGGCTATTTCACGTGCTCAAAACGGAAAACCTCGTGAAGGAAAACATCCTGTGCTACGTCAAGTCTACACGTTTCGATCATGTATATTTTATATATTTTTAAAAAGGAAAGTATAGTAACGGGTGGCGCAAAAGTACTGGCACTAAAGAAAATACTTTTTTTTTATATGACATTTTCTGTCATTCTGTTGTTGAAAATTGTGTAGTGAACAAATGTAAAATACACTGAAAATAAACATGGACCGTTTTACTCCCCAAGAACGTGGAATAATTGTGTCAATGTTCTTACGGAATAATTCATCAGTGATAAGAACACAACGTGAATTTCGTCGACGATTTCCCCACCGTCCGGCACCGATTGGTCGCACAATTCGACGCTTTGCCACACGCCTTGAAGCAACTGGCTCAACATTGGATAGACCTAAGTCTGGGAGACCAAGAACAGGCCGTTCAGCTGAAAATATCGATGCTGTGCGCGAAGATGTGGAAGAGTGTCCAGAAACATCAACGAGGCGACGTGCCACGCAATTGGGCATTTCCAGACGGACCCTGCAGCGTATTTTGGTGAAAGACTTAAAGATGTTCCCGTATAAAACTCAAATGACTCATCAGCTGCTGCCTGCTGACCACCGAGCTCGTCTAGATTACTGCCAGCGCGTCATAAACCTCAACCTTGAAGAGGATGATTTTCCTTCAAAATTGGTTATGAGTGACGAAGCGCATTTCCATCTCTCAGGGCATGTCAATAAGCAGAATACTCCGTTCTGGGGCACTGATAATCCGCGCATTATTCAAGAAACACCTCTACACCCACTAAAAGTTACTGTATGGTGTGGCATCTGTGTTGACAGAGTGATCGGACCCTATTTTTTCGAAGACGCTGGAGCCAATGCGATAACTGTCACTGGAGAACGCTACAGAACCATGTTACGTGAGTTTTTGATACCCAGTTTGGACGAATTGGGGCTGGAGCACATCTGGTTACAACAAGACGGCGCTACGGCACACACAGCGCGCGACACTATGGACTTAGTGAGGGACGCTTTTCCAGGCCGAGTTATCTCTCGTTTTGGCGATTTGCCTTGGCCTGCAAGATCACCCGATCTGACCAGTCCAGACTTCTTTCTTTGGGGTTTTTTGAAATCTCGGGTGTATGTGAACAAGCCACAGACTCTCGCAGCTCTAAAAGAAAACATTCGTCAAGAAATAACGAACATATCGCAGGAAGTGTTACGGCAAGTTATGCAAAATGTCATAAATAGGGCTCAAATGTGTATCAACTCTGGAGGTCACCATTTAAAAGACATCATCTTTAAATCCTAATGGTACGAAATTTAATGGCACAAATATACATTTAAAAAAATCTAAATCTAGTTTTCTAATTTAGAAAAAATGTTATAGCTGAACCAAATAGGGTCTTTACTTTTGCGCCACCCAGTACTATAGTTGTCGACGCAGCTCAGATAATAAGTAAGCTGAAGTGGCAGTGGGCTGGCCATATCTGCCGAAGAAATGATAACCGTTGGGGTAAACGAGTTCTTGACTCGAGACTGCGGTTCGGCAAACGTAGTGTAGGGCGAGGCCTATGTCTAGTAGTGGATTGTTATAGGCTGATGATGATGAAGTCCCGACTAGGCTCGAGGATTGTATCCAAGACTCGCATCTAACCATGTCTTAGGTAACTACAGCGTCCCGGTCAGTGCGTAAAAGTTACCACTTGACGCTGAAGATGCGAAGGCCTAAGAAGAGACTTATGAATACTTGCAATTTGTAACAGGGTGACGCCTTCGGCCTCGGCGTGCTTCGTACCGGACGCTGGAACATGACTCTCCGCGACTATTCCCAAACGACGCGTATCAAACGAAACGGAGAAGCCTTAGACGTTCACGTAGAGGTCGATCATATCGGAGACATGGAGATACACGTTGGGAACCTGCTAAGAGGCAGCGGGATCTTGGGTAAGACATGACAGCTGACTTAACCATATTATTAGAGAAAAATCAATAAGTTATGTTATCTTTCTACAATACAATATATACAATTTTCCGAGAGCGTTAGGTTAGCAACAAGCTCTACCAAAAGACTAAATCAGATCAAACTTGCTCTACACTCAGCTCTTGCTCTCTATCTCTACTCTGTTAAAATCAATGGATTTTTTTATACTAAATTTGTGGTATGATATAAAGTAATTGATAATAAGTAGGAACATATATGTACACTATTCGAAAAAATACCTTCATTTTTGACTCGGCCAATCCCACGAACAATCCCTTTATCATAAAAATGTTGAAGGTTTAATACACCAATCTTACTAATAATTAATTATAATTATAAATGCGAATGTTGAATATGCTTTCACGTCACCCATAATCATGACATTTGCATAAATTTTGTCCATAAATGGACTGTTCCAGGGGTACAGAAAAGGACATAAGGTACTTTTCATCCAAAGAAAACAAAACTATTCGCAATGGATCAAAAAATAATCTTACGACGGATTGACAAAAACTCCTTGGCAAAAGCTAGTCATACTCGTAAATGAATGGTGTAACGTACACACATGAAAATCGTCAAAGTTCCAAGGGATCACTGGAATCCAAAAATCATTATTAATTCAAACTTTTTTCCGTTGACAGAGCGCATGCTAGACAGGATCATCAACGCGACTTGGAAGCCCGGCTTCGCTGTGATCAGGCCGCTCATCAACGACCTCGTCAGTACTGCCTTCACAGACATCTGGAGCAAATCCTTCAAGGACTTCCCACTACAAAACTTCATCAAGGGCTAACTAACATTGAAAGATTCTATCGCAAACCCATCGTTCTAGCGTAGCGATTAATTTCTCTATGTTTTTAGTATGTTATTTTGTGGTAAACTAGTCATTACTAACATTAGCGTAAAAATAGGATAACAGGTTGCCGTGATAACATTTTCTGTAAATAATGGAATGAGAAATAAAATACAGAAATATATGACATATCTCAATATTATATTTATTAAAAAATATAACCTAACTATATATATGACTTTATAATCATTAACAAATAACTCGCTCGTTCGAAACTGGAATAATCAACCTCAGTCTTCCAACACAAATGAATACAAATCAAACTGCACGCCAGCCGGTGCACTAGCGAGGGCACGGCGTCCCTGGCGCCTCGACCCGCCTCCCAAATATAAATACTACACAATAACATTGCACCTTCCATTTTTTCTACATTATAATCCAGCTAGAGTTATACACAAAAACATGCCATCAAAAAGTCCCGGTTCAGCACTACAGCCTCGGCCAGTGCCTAAGATCAAAAACATAAAATGTAATGGATACAACCCGTTATTGACAATGTTTGATTTACTCCATGTGTCAATGGTACTATATTACAACAACAAAACTAAGTACATTTACAGACAAATCGTGATTTTCGACGTATTCGATTCTATACGAGATACATCGCGTCAGACATAACAGAAGCGAAATTATACTAACGGACAGTCCTTGCTTTAATTACAAATTGAAAAATCTAGTAAACAATAAAATATTGTCAGAAATTGTAAGTGTAGTTTCTACATTAGGACCCTGTGGACCGTCGCAAGACGCAACATATGTACGGACTAAAATCGTTGTAACAATTACAGAATCGTCGTCGTGTCGATAAAATAGATGACATTCACTTTACAACAACGATATCTATAATAACGGCACGAGAACGTTTGGTGCTCAATTTTATAGTAATATCTACATTCAAATAAATGAATTTTACAGCTATGATAAGCGTATAAACATCAGGTTAATCGGATAATGGACAAAATCGGTCTTAACGAGTGTAGCAGTTTTCAAATGAGATATTTCAGCTAGAAGATGTTCGTAACATTCGTTTAGACCTTAAGGTATGTACAATGAAATGAATACAATTTGTACTACACAGTGCCAATATTTTACTAATTAGTTAAATTCAGCAGTTATAGCTCAGTTCAGTTTTATTAAAATGACGGGTAGACCACCGCGATCTTTGGGAATAATGCTTCTTTTTTTTATGTTTTCATGGGCCGTAAATTCATGAGCCATCACAATATTATAGGAGTTAAAATAATGCGAAGTTTATTAGTCAAAGATCTTCCAATCGTACGCAAACATCGCAATAAGTACCCATCATTTTGAGCGTATTTGCTCACATAAACAATTTATTATAAATTAAAATAACATAATATTAGAGGCATAGTATTATTTCAATTAAAGCATAATCGAAAACAAAATATTTTGAATATTCAAAAACAAACAAAACGCCCAATTTATGGAAGTTCCAAAAAACCCTAAACTAAAGCGAGAAATATTATTTAGTTTTGTACTTCTTTCTCGTACTTTTGGCCCCAGATTGTGTCAGAATTTTAAAAAAACAATAAAACAAATAGGCCCGCAGATAAATGACCTTTTGGAGTGGAGTGCCAGTGCGCTCCAACAGTGACCATATTTCGATTGAAGTCATAAAAACAATCCTAAACTTTTAACATTGATAAAATAGTATCGTGTAATGCAAATATCTAAATTGACACTTATGAGCATAGAAAATTTATCAAAAACAGATTTTGCTTTATTTGGAGTAAAAGAACTAAAAATAATAATAAAATCTTATCAAACCAAATAGGAAAAAACTTAATCTTTATCAATAGTGAAACGAGAACAAGTGGTCAAAAATTCATTTCGTCTCAAGATTTCATTTCATCCAAGTAATTTTTATTTTGCCACAGAAATGGCAATAATAGTTAACATTTAGGAATAAACTAAGGTTAATGATCTCACGGGAAATATGTAAATCTAAACAAAATCGCAATTAAATATAATAAATAAAAATATTATAATACTAGAAGCGGCAGTATGTCTGGCGTGACGCCCTCGTAAATATTGTTGGAAGATGAGCAAAGTATTTGAACTTCTGGAGTTCCGTCACGCGCCCGCCACGTACTGCAATCCAAGGATGACTCCACCGTCCACTAGCCGACCGCGTGCCGGAACTCCGCAAAACAATTTATAATTAACAATTCTCAAAAATAATGCTGTTCAAGCGAATTTATTTACAAAATATTGATTGCAACCAGACTCCGTACGCCACATGAGCGCCTTCTCACGTCATTCATTCAAACCGCTCTCACAATTCTCAAAATTAATTCTAACATTAAAGATATTTTGATATGCACTTATTAATAGGTTTTTTTACAATGAAATTTTGTGCTGTACACTATTCAAAAACGACAGGACGGAGACGCGCGAACGTTTCGAGGTAATGCTCATACTACAGACGGCTCGAGTTATAGCACTTTGTACTTATGTGTATTCAAAAATCGTTACAGAAATAAAAATGTGGACGTTCGCGACGCTCCCGTACGATCGGCTGCTATATACAATGACAACTACGAAACAATAATGGAACTTAACGACAATCAGATACTCAACTAAATATTTGGCAAACAACGGAACAATGTGCAATGCAAACTACAGTCATACTAGGCATGGTTGTATGACGAATGGAACACTAGAGCTAGCTTTACAAGTAAAATCGAAGGCCGCTAAGATATCACCGTTCATTACATCGTAATATGTACACGCGCGAGGAGCCCGCGCCTCTTGATTTGAGCGAGACTATTTACAGTGCGGGCGGGAGGGGCGGACCCACGCGCCCTACGCCCGGAGTGCCTACGACCTGTCATACAGACACCAGCTAAACCACATACAAAATATGAGCATTACAAAAAATTTACCAACAGGAGCAGATTTTCTTGCACTCGCAAACGAGAAAATTTAATTACTCTTTGCATACAGTTCGTAGATCTCGTGCGCTCGGTTTCCAAAGATGCTAAACATCATCAGTTACACTCGAGGAACCATTCCTATCGACACCAGTAAGCGTTTCGCCCGAAGATAGAATGATGAAGCAAAGAACTTTGATCATAAAAATTTTAGCACCAAAATGACCAGAAACTCAGTTTCGTAGGATGATTGTTGTTCTGGATCAAAGATTCCACGTTAATCGTTAAAAATGAAACGTTTGAGTAATAGTCGTTTCCAATAATTAAGTTCTGGGCCACATCATTCCGATTTCTCTGGCAAATCTCCAGACAAGGTATATCTAACTAAATAAATATAAAACTACGACGCGATCGTCAAAATCAACTTATAATATTTACCAAAAGGTAACAGTTTCAGAAGCCATCACATAGGACAAAAAATATAATTGAATTAGTCATTTGGTTCTATTATTGCGCACATCAATCAAGCATAAATACATCGAAGTTAATATTACTTTCGCTGCATGTGAATATGAAATCTACAATCAGTCCTAAAATGGTACACGTGCAAAATTACTTATGCGTCCGATGTGAAAAGTTCTGAAACGAGCCGGTGTAAGTTCATCACTGATTGAACCGAGCACTAAAACACGTATCACTAGTAACCGCCACGTGGCTACCCTTGCACCGTGGTGTCCAATACTACCATAGCGATCACTAGAACTCAAAGTCGAACAGTTCAGACAGACCCTCGTCGTGGTCGAGGCAGAACCCGTAGTCGGAGGCTGACATCGGCGGTTCCAGCGCCAAGAACGGCTCTAACTCCAGCGGTTCTGAAACACCATCAAATACGCTGCTGAAAAATTGCTCTTAAATTAGAGCTTAGGATGGCTCAGAAGCGCACATGGGTCTTGTAATACCTAGGATCAATTTATTTTAGACATCTCGCCACCACCATCTGCGCGCTGTCAGAATGGGATGGAGCCCATTCCGATAGCGCGCGGGTGCATACATTTCTCTTAAGACTAAAAAAACTATCAAATACTCTAATGAAAAATTGCTCTTAAATTGGAGTTTACTATGGCCTAGAAGCGTACTTGAGTTTTGAATACTACCTAAAATAAATTTATTTTAGACATCTCGCAGCCTTGATAGGATACTCTATTATGGGTAGACTAAAATTTTGTATAACTGTGGACGACCGCCTTATCTATTCACACGCAGTTATATCTCAGAAT
Source organism: Horisme vitalbata (assembly GCA_951804965.1). NCBI lineage: Eukaryota > Metazoa > Arthropoda > Insecta > Lepidoptera > Geometridae > Horisme > Horisme vitalbata. The sequence goes on from OX638096.1 coordinate 6,473,487, forward strand.
ATTAATACACCCATTAGTTGCAGTACAATGACATTTTTTTTTTATACTACTTGAAGATGGAACAAGCACAAGGTGTTAAGTGGTAACCATTACCTGTCACAAAGCATTGCATCGTAGATCACTTTTTCCGGAACGTGCTCTACGATGCAACGCCCTACTTTGCTGCTAGATGATGTGTGAAAATATCGTCTTATGTGGGTAACACTTCACCCGGTCAATATTCGGATGGTTGAGCATTCGGATGATGGAATTAAGATACGAGCCGTGCTTCGGAAGGTTTTTTTTTATGGTAATTGACGATGGAACAAACACATGGCCCGCCTGATGTTTAGTGGTAACCATTACCCATCACAAAGCATTGCATCGTAGATCACGTTTTTTCGGAACGTGCTATACGATGCAACGCCCTGCCTTCATCAACTTGAGGCATGAAGATGATAAGCCTTTTGTGCCTGTAATTTCACCGACACCCATACCCTTCAAATCGTAACACAGCTCAGCTGCTTCACGGCAGAAATAGGCATGGTGGCAGTACCTCCCCGGACGAGCCCTCCACAAAAAACTCTACTACCTTCAAAAATGAATATAAAACCAGTATAAGAATGATCGCGATTATTTCATCATTCTGCATTACGTAGTACCAAAAACACTGCCCCGTACGACTTAACTGTGCACCTCACGTTATAACGTCATTCTGACGGTCCTGTTTGCCGTCCCTTTCGCAACAGTAACAAAGATGCAATAGGTACTGAACGCACGATGCGAGAGCAGAGTACCGCGGTGCCTAGCTAAGTCGCACAGATTCAAAAAAAATTAAAGCATGTCCACTGTCCAGGTCCATATCCCAGATTTATACATGTCGATCACTAACAAAAATATTCGTATCATAGACACACCTGTACACGCGAATGTGCACACATAAAATAACAACACAGAGGCAGCACACCTACGCACATTATTATAACATGGATTTAATAAGCACATCAACGGATTTGTATTTGAGGGTCCCGGAAAATATTTGTGTCTACTCTGTGTGGACTTGGGTGAGAGAAAAAGTACATTTTCGTCAAAACTCATAAAATATCATTGATATTGGTTTTCGATTGTAAAGAATTGAGACTTTTTAGACACATTTATATTCCATACCTTTCCGTACCCTCTGCTACCTCTGCATCACACACACACAGAAGGCAAGCACACCATTGCACAATAACGCAACGCATTTTCACACATTTTCACTAAAACAAATATGGTGGGATTGAACATACATCTATCTGTATTTTAGAGCTTGGTCTAAATTGAATTTATTGTATAAAAATACCATTTGTCCGAAAAAAATAACTACACTTGCAACAAAAATGCTCTTCAAACAGATTGAACCCGTTGAACCTAACTGCAATAAATCGTATAATTGAAGTTCCTCATTGTGCCACAATGCCACAATGCCACAGTTCTGTGTGATCATGGCAGTTTCTCGCAGTTACACTAAATGGCTCGTGTTCGGATACTACGCGAAATCTATAAATGTTCTAGTAATGAAAATGCGATGCGCCGCGTGCGTGCGCGAGCCGTAAACAAGTGCAAACAAATAAGTTAGAGATGAGCGTTGTTACTGCGATGTGGTGGTTAGTAGATGAGTTGTTAGTGGAAGCCGCCGTGAGCTGAATCCCATGGTGCTACAGGAGCACTGGAGCCGCACGGAGCCCAGCTCGCGACGGCGCCCTTTCGCCGCGCCGCGCCACCGAGATCCCACGCTTACAATACAATTTACACTAGCTATGTCCATCTGCGCTTTCAACTTCAACTTGACACTACACTTTGCGACTATAAAGTAGCAAAGTAAGTTGAAGTGTTCGTTCTCCTTTTAGATAAAAAAACATTTATTGATTTATCAATATAAGACGAAATATGTCTTGTGTCTGTAATAGTTTGGCTTATGCCGCTTTGCGTTCAAATAGGTCTAACGTACGCGCGTTGGGAAAAGCTAGATGAAGTCGCAAGCGCAAGAATATGGACGTAGCTCTTCACGAATATGGAAATGAATACATGTGATACGCGCGCGAAGTGGAGAAAACTAAGTGGCGTTGGTTGTCCCTATAAATTTGGAGTCAATTCAAAAATAATGACGTGTAATTTAATGGATAATAAAATAAAGAATTTCTTTATTTGTCTCTGTCATCAACCATCAATGAAGGATGAACACGATTTGATCGAAGTTTACTAGACTCGGGCACTTTTTACGAAATGAGGATTCAAAATGGTATATGTACAAAATATCTTGAGCAAGTCTATAATTGAACAATAGGAATCTGTTTATTCTCGTTCGATCAATAATTAAATACATCAATTTCAAAAGATGAGAAGCAATGTACCCTACAAACCTCAGTGAAATCTAACACGGAGCATACATGGTTACTGTTTATTGATAAATGAATTCTGCAAAGCAAGACGACCGCTCCGAAGGCAAACACAAAGTTATTTTCACTTCTCTTGCTCAAAAAGTGTATCATAATAGTGTAGCTTAGCGGGCCTAAAACTCGATTTTAATACCTCGGGCTAAAAAGTATTTTTTCTTTTTAATTTTTGTCTAAAATCATCAGCCCGTACAAAGCATTCGTTCTCTTACATAAAAACTCGACTTCTTGGTGCTCCGTCAATCTTTTTTTTTTGAAAATAGAACCGTCTTGGTGATGTTTTATGAAGGTTGATTAATTTTTAATAAAATTTCTGAAAATTGTCTAATTTTGGATTGTTAATGAAATGTTAATAATCATCCTCCCTCGCTACGCTCGGGAGTATAACAACCTCGTATATAATAGGATGGTTTAGTCCCTTGTAAAACAATCTACTATTGATTAAAATTAATAGTTTTGAATTAAAGTTTATATCTTTTCAGAATGTTCTGAGCATTTTCTGTCGCGTGCGGATGTCATTGTTTTATCAGCATGATATCTGCATTTTAATTTATGAATTTGATTGTAAATTTGTGACTAACGAAAATCATAACAAGCCGAATTTGTTTTTGTTTATCTGTAGATTAAATTTCTACGTTAAAAGATAAGGATCACATTTATTCATTTCCTCCAACATTAATTAGGACAGATAAGTAATTGAAAAAGCAACTTATACACATAAAAACCTAATAAACAGTTAGGCCGAAAAGCGGCTGGTTAATATTCACATTACACAAATTATTTACAAAATTACAATATTAGTACTGAGTTGAATGTAAGAATTTCAAGAAAATATCTTACAAAACATACCTACTCTGTCTGTTTCAAGTTTAGTCATAGTTAGTAAAGCTTTCAATGAGAGTGAAAATGACGTTACATGGACGCAGTGACAGAATAAGCATGCGACTAGTGATTGCACTTCCCAGGACCGAAACACATAAGCACATCTCCCAAGGCGCTACTCAAGAAACTAGTTACAAACTCTAATGAATAGCTAAAGATATAATTGTCCCTATATTTCCTAGATGGTGGACTCGTCTTGTGACTAAACTAACTAGTTTCTTAAAAGTAGCATCAAGGGAAACGGGCTGGGATTAGAATATGGACAGCATGTTAGGTGTAGTTAGAATCAGTCATCCTTGAAAGGTATCGCATACACTACTACATATTTATGATAAAATAAAGCATTAATTTTCACGTGATTTCCAACAACAAAAATCATTGAAAATTCTTACAAAAATCAGAAATATAAAGATTGTCGATTCAGTTGTGCATTTTCGTAACTAAAACTTAATTTGACAGTTCTAAAAATCTTGCCATCTGTTTCTTTTAGATGGAAATGGTAAGAATCGCCATCATTTTAAAGCTGTCAAATTAAGTTTAGTTACAAAAATGCACAACTGAATCTACAATCTTTATAATTCTGATTTTTGAAAGAGTTTATGAGAATTTTCAATGATTTTTATAGAAAAAGGCACTACCGAATTTACACGTACCTTTTTAGTTAAAATTTAAACAAAAATAGCAAACGATACAGCGATACCCTTCACCATTTAACACAAAATTACACTTACCGTGCTGCCAATTTTACATTTACAGATCCACCGTTACATATATTTACAAAAGCCCTGGAATGTGCTAAAATGAATCCCTTATCACTAACCTGTTGAGCCTGTTTCATTAAAAGTTAAAAAAAGATTTATAATGGGCAGATTTGAAATGGGCAGCTTGGAGCATCATAATGAAATTTTAAGTTATAAGCTCTTCTGTTTTTAGCATTACTCTGAAGGGAACGCGGTTTAAACACAACCTAGTTCTGGTGGTTTCCACTAGAGCTGTTTGAAGAAGCAGAGGTGAGCGAAATTTTATTAAGGCGACTGTACAGGTCAAACCTCCCTCTCGTTCGCACTATTCAACATTTTAGAAGATATAAAATCACTGAATGTAGTTTTCCAAAATAGCAAACCTTCACGGCCTAGAAAATAACAATATAAAGGTTCAGCAAACCTTTGTATTGTTATTTTTAAGGTTTGACATTTATCGTCGCTTTTATATAGAATATATATAGATAGAATTGCTAATATATAGAATTGCTTATTACACAGAGCTTTTTCTACCCGCTAATGGTGGAAAGGAGCCAGAACCAAAATGTTGTATTTATGAAACCACAAAGCTTGATTCTTTCACATATACATACAGAATGTATACTGTACAAATGAATACTGGATTTTATGATAGATAACAATAATGAAACAGGCCCATAAACACCATAATGACAGCAGTCTCTTCTCTCGTCGTGACGCCTGTTCGCACCGCACAGCTAGAACTCAGACTGTGATGTGATTGACACACAAATCACCGCCAGAGTACTAGTTGCGAAGGGCAATTACCATCTTCTAGTTGTGTACCTGTCTATGTGCTAATGTCTTAAAGATACCATGCAATAATGGTTATTATCTGAATTATGATCCTGTACGACTCAAGTACATTATTAGTCTCTTATGTACAGTACTCTCAAGGTATCTTTGACCCTCTTAAATTAGGTTCAGCAAACAATTCGACCAATCTTAGTAGAATCCAACCCAAAAGAAACTACAGCGCCACAATTATAGCTTGGCGCGCCTGAAATCAGCTGTTTGGCTACGCAACAGAACTTTTAGGGTACTAAATTCGCTTCTACACTGGCAGAAATCTATATTCAGATGCGCCTAACCTCCCCCACACAGGTGCGTTATTATCGGCGATAATATCGCATGCGTTATCCCAGTCCCAATTCCTTGCACACAACGAGTTATCGCAGCAGTGTGTAACTTTGTAGCCGTCCTAATACATAATGTACTGTTTTATAGCAAGTCATTTATCAGTACTATGAGTACATACTATAAGCCAACTTAATTTCTCTGTAAGTGAACTGGATTATGTTCTTTGAGAAATAAATATCTTTAACCACAATGTACTAAAAACAGATATCGCAATGATGCATGCGACATTATCGCCGTTAATAACACACCTGAGTGGTGGAGGGTTAATTGTGGCATGGCACTGTACGTCGCTACTTGCGGTCAACTTCAGAGCCAAAAATACGTTGTGAGTGTTGAAACATAGATATATAGAATAGTTAGATGACAATAAAATATAGTATTTCAATAGTGATTATTACCTTCGGGATGAAATTAAAGCAAATTCATAGTGAGTAATCTTTTAACACCTTGATTATTTACCATACAAAATAATGTAGGAAAATGTTGCTAAAATGGATTAATAAGGATAAAATTTATAAATTGATGATGAAACTATGAGATTGCTCATAGTTTCATCATCAATTTACAAAATTGTCACCATATCCCATGATGTGAATTAATTTGTTCCCATGAATGACTTCCTGAGAGAGATGATGACATATAAGTCCGAACCACAGAGCTACGCGCCTAAACTCATATCGTGAATGTAGGTTTAAAAGACGCTAAGTTGAAGTGGGATTGGGCTGGTCACCTCTGCCGCATGTCATAGCAAAGATCACTACATGGTACCCTGACCCAGCGAAAAGACGATTAAGACCGGAACAAAGATAGCAGGAGGAACTGGATAAATTTCTAATAAATTGGGTGGTATTTGGTGATGGTTTAGTGGTAGCTCAAACTCAGAAGTTAAAAAGTAATATTGCTCTTTATGATTGGCTTGTTCAGGGAATTACTACTACCATGCCTGTTCCTGTACTGAAGCAGCATTGTTTCCTAGGATGTGGATAAAAATACAGGCAAATGAGGCCTAGCACCTTCATGCCTCAAGATGAGGCATCTTAGGGCGAGTTCCTGACATGCGAGAGCTACGATGCAATATTTTATTATAGGTGACGGTAAGCAATTAACATCAGAAAGGCCATTTGCTAGTTTCATCATCAAGTTTAATAAATAAGTAGAAATAATGAGTGGATCCTTGCCCAGCAGTGGGATATTGAAGGCTGAAAATAATAAAGTATAATATTAGAATACCTGACTCCTGGTCTTCCGTCTGCAGTTGGAAACGACCGCCGCCCATGATGGGAGCAAAGTCGTCGCTGTCCGCGATAAGGGCGTTTCGAAGCCGACCCCTCGCACCGTCTGAAACAAAGTTTAAATTTTTATAATTTAAGTTTGAAATGAACTGACCTGCCATTCACACAGATTAACCTCGCCTGACCTGTTTGGCAGTCAATCTTGGCTGGCGGAAATAACTGCTTATGTTTATAGCTATAATAGACACAGATTTTTACCCATTTATTGCCCAACTGCTGCCTGTGCTCATCATTTCCCTGCCCTTATCCCACTCTAGGTGGGGTCGGCACAACATGTTTTCTTTCTCCATTCAATCCTATCGGCTGTCAACTCTGTACTCACTTCTTTCACTCTCATATCCTCTTTCACACAATCCATCCATCTCTTCATCGGCCTCCCTCTTCTCGTACATCCCGTTACATTCATACTCATCACTCTTTTAGTCACATGGTTTCCATCCCTCCTCATAACATGTTCATACCATGCTAGTCTTCCACTCCTCACCTTATCTGCCACAGGTGCTACTTTTAAGCTTCCCCTGATGTACTCGTTCCTTATTTTATCCATCCTTGTCACACCACACATCCATCTTAACATTCGCATCTCAGTAGCATGAACTCTTCTTTCGTCCGTCTTTTTCATTGCCCAACACTCTGATCCATACAATGCTACAGGTCTGATCACTGTCTTATAGATTTTCCCCTTAAGTTTAAGGGGCATTAGAGGGTCGCAAGTTGTTCCTGAGACCTGTCGCCATTTCATCCATCCCGCATTCATTCTATTTTTCACGTCCCGGTCAATATTGCCGTCATTTTGGAAGAGCGAACCAAGGTACTTAAAATCGGAGCAGACTGGTAGGGTTACACCATCCAAGGCAATCGGGGAGAAATTAGAGGAACCACCAAAATCACAGAAAAGGTGTTCAGTCTTGGTACGGCTGATTTTTAGACCGACACTCTCTAATTTCTCCTGCCATTTTACCAGTCTGCTCTGTACCTCAGCTGCATCTTCTCCGACAAGAACAATGTCGTCGGCGAAAAGCATGCACCAAGGTGCTTCCTCCTGTATGTCTGATGTCAGAGCATCCATTACCAGGAGGAACAAAAAGGGGATCCCTGGTGCAAACCTACTGCCACATTGAACTCATCAGTGATACCAGCTTCGGACCGGACATTCGTTCGTGCTCCAGCATACATTGCATGTATAAGCCTCACATACTTCGCAGGCACTCGTTTCTCTTTCAGAGCCCACCACAGAACATCACGGGGTACACGGTCATAAGCCTTCTCAAGATCAATAAAGACCATGTGAAGGTTTTTCTGTGCGAGTCGGTATTTTTCGCACAACTGGCATAGGGAAAATATTGCATCAGTTGTTCCCCGTCCTGGCATAGAACCAAAGTGGTTCTGTGTAATCTCACATTCCTCTTTCATTCTTTTTGCTATTACTTTCTCCCATACTTTCATAGTGTGTGACATGAGCTTTATTCCTCGATAGTTATTGCATTCCTGTACATCCTGTACATAAATATGGGCACCAGTGAACTACTGCACCATTCATCTGGGATCGACTCCTCATGCAACAGCTTATTGAAGAACAAAGTCAGCCATTTCCATCCATCCGCTTTCAAATACTTCCATACTTCAGCTGGTATGCTATCTGGGCCAACTGCTCTACCGTTTTTCATACTTTGTAGTGCCCTTCTTACTTCATCTATACTCACCTGCTCTACTAGACCCAAGTTAACTGGTATGTTGTCCAGTTCTCCACTCCAGTCATTCTCTTCATTCATTAACTTTTCAAAATATCCTTTCCAACGCTCTTTTATTTCTTCATCATTCGTCAAAACTTTTCCTTTATCATCTTTTATGCATCTAATATGTGTAATATCTTTTGCATTCTTCTCTCTCGCTTTCGCTAGACGGTATAGATTGATGTGCCCTTGGGGGCTTTCAAGTGTTTTGTACAGTTGATCATGTACCTCCCTTGCGATAGCGACAATTCTTTTAGCTTTCTTCTTGCTGTCACTGTATATTTTTCTTTTAATCTCTTTCAAACTAGGGTCACTATTATCCACATTCTTCCAATCTTTAAATGCATCCTTCTTTTCTTTCAAGATCTTTTGTATATCTTCATTCCACCACCATGAATCTTTATCAATCTTTCCCTTACCTTTTGTCTCACTGAAAACCTCCTTTGCCGCACTTCTTATACATGAAGCAATTTCATTCCAGCACTCATTCACCGAACTTTCTTCAATTTTGGCATCCATCTCAATCATTTTGTCAACCACAATTTTTTGGAACTCTTTCGCACAGTCTTCTTTCTCTAACATGTACCATCTAATTTTAGGTGATGGCTTAGGTTTGTACTTAGCTGTCTGCAATATAATTTTGACTTCTAGTAAAAGTAACCGATGTTGGGATACTAATGGTTCGCCTGGTAAGACTTTACAGTCTTTAACTACGTTGATATTACTTCTTCTAAGAAGAAAGTAATCTATTTGGATATTATGGTTACCACTCTGGTAAGTTATAAGATGTTGGTCTCGTTTTTCAAAATATGTATTTACTATTGCAAAATCAAAGGCGGTAGCAGCTTGCAAGAGAGTTTCTCCTTCTGAATTCCTGTTCCCATAGCCCCAACCACCATGTACTCTTTCATATCCTCCATTCACTCTTCCCACATGTCCATTAAAATCTCCTCCAATATAGATATCCTCGCCATGTGGGATACTCATCACTACTGTATCAAAGTCCTCCCAAAACTTCTCTTTCACTACATCATCACATCCAGTCTGCGGGGCATACACACTCATTATATTTAAAACTACATTTTCTAGCATTAATTTAACAACTATAATTCTATCATTCACTCTCCTAACATCCGTTACGCACTTTTTCAGCTCCTTATCTAATACAACTCCCACTCCGTTTCGCTTCCCATCAATTCCGCAGTAGAAAAACTTATACCCGACTCCAATTTCCCGCGCTTTCGTTCCCTTCCACTTCGTTTCTTGCAAACAAGCAATATTTATTCGTCTCCTTTCTAACACATCGGCTAGCTCTCTTCCTCTTCCAGTCATCGTCCCTACATTGCAGCTTACCATCCCCATTCTTACTTCCTGGACTCGCTTCTTACGTCACACCCGTCCCTGATGCAACAACCCTTGTCCATTTCTCACCGGCGCCGGGTGCTGCGCCTGCGCGTCGCCTCGGGGGTACGCCCTAGCATTATCGCATAATCCTTTCATACTTAAAATCATGTTGTAAAAAGTTTTGGCAATTTATTTTTATGATCGGCCGCCTGCCTGTCGTCAACCCTCTTTGGGAATACTTGTTTTCGTGGTTGCCGACGATAGTCATAAGACCCCTATTGCCGGCTTGCCTCGCCACCGTAGGTGGATTGCCAAAGACCGAGGTTAGTGCACTAAGCGTGGGTCAACCGCTAGGACTTCAGTGCCGAAGCAGTGAGGCCCCCCCTCACCAGGTTTAGCCCACGAGCCGACGTGGTTACCGGGATGTGGCCGATGCGTGCAGACATCTACTGGGAGCCACTGGTGAGAGTTTGTAGGCTATCAGCGTTTTAAATCTCAAAAAACTACCGCCTGTCACAGGCCGGCTTGGTAGAATGAGCTGCAGATACCCCACTACATCCCCCATACAACTGCTGCCTGTGCTGACGGACTTAAACCTGAAACGCGTCCGTCGTTTAAATCTGTGCATGTATGTTGAAGCAACAGATCAGCGTGCTTACCACCGAGCCAAATCGAGAACGGGATTTGACTTCTGTCATTTGGTAGTATTGAAAGCCTGCCTCGTACTCATACAAAAAATTACAACTTGAATCGAGATTAGGATAGACTTGTCTATTTTTGACACTGTTGACGTCGATAAATTTGAAATTGATCGAGTTTACTATCGAGCTTTTACAGTTTTGTGAAAGTAACTTTTTAGCGATCGAGGATTTTAATCATGATGAAGTTTGAAAAAACTAGGTAACAAAATTAGGAGGTAGTCTGAGGCGAAACCAAACATTATTTTGGTACATAACTATGTGCTTGTGCTAAATTAATAAATAATCATCTAAGTAGGTAGGTACATACAAATGATCTGTTATTAATATTCACTGGAATTGCTACCTATTACAAAAACTTATTTCCGAGGTACAAATTTAGATAAATACTGAAATATGCTGCTGTGCGTTTGGAAGACAAACAGCAATCTTACCCTCTTGACGTTAAATCTGGCGGGACACCTTTCAATGTCGGATAATTATAATAACGTTCGAGTTATCTATTTTTAAATAAAATATGAAATTTTACGAAATGTATCTAAACAAAGAAAATATAATTAATGGTAATAATTTTCGAGTATTGCTCACGTTATTTACAGGTCGAAAATTTACAATACACTAATAAAAATATATATTTGTGAGGATGTGGCTCCGCCATCTTGACTTTCGAGTGACATAAATCCAATTCTAATCCTGTTCTTGATTTGGCTCGGTGGTAAGCACCCAGATCAGAGACTCGTCTGTCGGGTATATCTGCGTGTGTATGGCTAGTTATTGTCTATCAATAAACAAGCCTTAGATAAAACTATCTTTATTGCTATGTTCCTTATACAAGGGCTATTTATTCCTTATTCAATGTATGGGCCTGTATGGGCAAAGAACACAGATTTTTCCTTGTGCGACCCTGAAACTTAACATAACGTCAACATTCACATTCACTTGATACCACGCTTCTCTCCTGTGTAGTGGAACTACGAGTGCACCATCGTACCACAACACCCAGTAGACGAAAATATTTGCGCAAATCATATAAACATTGGTCTCGGAAACTTCTGCTTCTAAAGCGGGCCTTCTAGAGATTGTCTATTTATGTTAGTGTGAGTACACTAACATAACACTTTTAGACCGAGTCCCCAATACCGAAATCCGCAAGCGGACTAAGGTCCAGGATATCAGCGAGCGGATATTGGGGCTCAAGTGGAGTTGGGCAGGACACTTGGCCAGACGGAGTGACGACAGGTGGACCAGAGCGCTGACCGAGTGGTGGCCGAGAGTTGGTTACAGAAATAGGGGCCGTCCTCCAGCGAGATGGGTTGACGATATTAGAAAGAACGTCGGCGGCACCCAGTTCAGAATAGCGCAGGATTGAGGCAAGTGTCATAATCAAAGGAAGGCCTAGGGCATAGACCCAGCAGTGGGTCGATAAAGGTTGAAATGATGATGATGATGATGAGTACACTAAACAATTTTTTATATATCTCTATCTATTTTTATTTTATAGATTGTAACTTACTGTCGGGGGTAGAGAGAGGTGTTTGCGGCGTGGTAGGCGTGTCCCCGAGAGGCAGCGTGGGGTCGGTAACACAAGGCCGACTCACCACCAGACCCGAACTGAACTGATCTGGCTCGCGCTTGATCGGGCATTCTTCTGGCTCACGTTTGATCGGAGTCCTACAACAAATATAAAAAAACTAGTATTTGAACATCTGCTGACACTCACTGGTGGCGGCTCAAATGCGATCAACTTGGCCCACACGGCGAATACTCGGAAGAGACAAATTAGCGCAAAAAACTTACCTACTTGCACTTAGATTGGTATTTGTGTAGGCTTTTGTATATTATGTTGTTATTCGTAAAGAGCTTTTATGGTAATATATATAATAGAAGATACCTACTTACCTATAGACTAATTTATAGGTTATATACAATTTTTGATACTACCTAGGAAGGTAGTATAAAAATTAGTAGTTATTAACTAGGTAGGTAAATAGTATGTCTCATATTTTTTGTCTGCGTATTATTGTGTGTGTGCTAAATAAAAAACAATTTTGGTAGTTTCTCTGTTGTACCAGAACTTGTTCTAAGAGAAGACAACATTGATACGTTGTAGGTAGGTAGTATAAAAATGAGTAGTTATTAACTAGTTAGGAACCTAGTATATCTCTGTTTCTTCTGTGTGTGTGCTTGATAAAAAACATAATTTTGGTAGTTTCTCTGTTCAAAATCTATTTAAAGCACAGTAAGCTAAATTATTAATTGATTTGACGACAGCTACCAATTTAATATTATAATTAATTCTATTCTATTTGATTTTTTTCCCATAGTTAACATTTTTTATTATATTAGTTATTATATTATTAAGCATACAGTAAATTTAAAAATATTGCATGTCATTTTATAAGGCAGAATACATTGTTTCAATATTATTATAAATAACAACCTCTTACATGTATTTCAAGCAATAAATAAACTTTGACTTTCACTTTACCAAAACTTGTTCTTGAAGAGAGAAGCCAACGGAACTTATTTCTTCAGTTTTCAGTAGTTTAGATGCTTTGCTTGGGTTCTTTTCGACACGTGACGTTATAAATATTGAAATGTTTAAAGTTAGTAAAGGTTATGCTTACGTGAAGTCAGCCGTGATGGAACTGGAAGGTACTGATTGTAGCTGAGCGATGAGCGGCGCTAGTAACGCCTTGTTGTCCTCCAACAGCGGGTCTAATGGAAGGGAACCCGATACTGCAACAATATAATAATTAATTGCCAGTTTCTTGATTTATCTAACTTCTGAAAACTAGCGCTGCAGTTGCTTCCATGATTCTACAGCATACGCTAAGTAACTATTTAGGAACTTACCTATTGTCGTTGTACTAGATTCTGCCTGCGGCTTCGCTCGCGTGATAATCGGATAAAAAACCGGCAAAGTGCTCCGCACAAACTTCCTTTACTTGTGATATAAACATTGCTTCTTGCCAAAATTCGGGATTCTGGTATATAGGTTTTTATTCCACTGAGTTATAAAATATACGGGATAAACGGCCGATCTTTTAATTGCATTGATTTAGAACTTTGATTTTTTTTCACAGCTCTAAGGGATTGCAGACCTCTATCTGAATTTAACTTGATATCTACACGCGTTTCTAAGAAAAAGGTCTTGACAGACAGACAGACAGACAGACGGACGGACGGACAACAAGTTGATCCTATAAGGGTTCTTTTTTTCCTTTTAGTCTTTATGTTATTCCAGGTTCACAAAATTTCACATGTTCACATTGCACACACTTTCGCCTTTATAATATTAAATAGTGTGTAGTGTGGCTGAAATAAATGTTTAATAATCTTTATCTTTAATTATTATTCTAGAGACTATACAGTATGTAATACTACAAACTTCCATGACGGGTCTTCGACTTCGGCACAGAAGTTTTTCGCCATACCTGCCAGATTTCGTGTCGCTGAACTTACCTGGATAAAAAGTACTCTATACCCTATTCCCGACCAAGGTACTCTATACCCTATTCCCGACCAGGGATCTATTCACCAAAATTAGTTTTATTTAGCATGGGCCAGCATGTTGGCCTTATTAATTGGTAAATCCCTCAACACACATACTTTCGGTGTAGTAAGTATGATATACTGTACTGCTGTTTATTAGCAACTTACATGATGAAGGCGAAGGTGGTCTTTCTTTTGGACAGAGGTAGACTTCTATTTCTCCTGACTGCGACTTCAGATGTATCGTGTAGCCTTTCTCGTCTGGAGTAGGGACCTGAAAAAGGGAAAATTTTCTTAAATTTACAAATCTAGGTTGAAGTACAAAAATTAATGTAAAGCAGATGAGACATGATTAAGTCAAATGTATTATAATCTGGTACTTCGGCTCTTTAACAGCATACTAGCAGCCACACCATCCACATACTCTTCAAAACCATACACTTAACTTATAATAATAAGGATGCTGTCAGCGTTCATTGTCAACTTACGCTAAGCCGTGTATCGGGCGGCGCCTTGATAGGTATAACGGTTTGATTCCGGAACTCTCGAATGGACCTGAGGTCCGCGTAGGTAATATAGGCGCTCGCCCCATGCTCGGCCGAGAGGCGGCTGAGCGCACTCTCCGCTAGCTGCACAGCTTTGGCGACGCGCGTTTCATTCGTAGCCAGCAATCGAACATCGCGCCGTAGCCGCCTCGCACGCCCTTCGTCGGCTTCCACGCCGAGGCCGCCCTCTGAACCCACGCCTAGAATACAAGCTTATAATCTAAATCTTGAACGTCATCATCAGCGAGCGGGACATAGGCCTTCTGCAGTCACACTGCTTGGCAAATGGATTGCTGCTGCAGGATAGGAGGCTTAGTGAGTTTCCACAGGATGAATTTGGTTGAATACTACCAAACCAGTCAATGCTAGACGTAGGCCTAGCCTAGTCAAGTTTGCTAATTGCAAACCTTAGCCTCGAAGGTGTAGCTAATACTACAGAGGCTGCGTATAACCTGTCCACTGCGAGGCAAAGGCCTTTAGTCATTCAAAGGTTTGCTATTGGTGGATTGCTAAAGCAAATTGGTAATGCTGGTACAAAATCACCTCCCAACTGCAAGACAGAGGCCTACGTCATAATAAAATTTGCTATTATTACTATATTTGCGAGGAAAATTGGCGTTGTGCAAGACTTACCTGCAAGACTTATGCCTTCGCCATTCTGGGGTTGCTAGTTGCTATTATCACGAAGCTTACATGGTGGAATGGAGTTGAGTATGGATGGATGTTGCTGCCCATACTAGTCCACTACAAGACGTAGGCCTTGTCAATCGGGTTAATCAATAATAACCGGGATTAGAAGAAAGGGATTGTTAAGATATAAGATGAGAGCTATTGAATAACTACTATAGTAATTTTTTAGTCATCTCTCGTTAGAGACCTACATCCTCGAACCTCGTCGTTACAGCCACAGGATAAGATGTCAAGGTTTCTTCTGGATATAAATTCTTTCTAGCCAAAGATCTGTCACGTTCAGCATGTCACAATTTAGCAAAGCTTACAAAAGGAAACCCTCAGTCAAGTGCTTTCAATAGCTTGGGTGTTTTCATGTAAACTTTTGTATTTTTGTGATGGTCAAGTGCTTTCAATAGCTTGGGTGTTTTCATGTAAACTTTTGTATTTTTGTGATGGTACACACACAAAATGTAACTTCACTACATAGTAACCAACACACGTGCACTGCAGGGGTTACTATGTAGTGAAGACTTTCCCTACACTATGCTGCCGAGAGAACTTCACAACTAATCGATTCCTAATATAAACAGAAGTAAATAAATGTTTGTTTACAGGATGATGACTCACCATACTTCCACTGTATATTATTCTTAGATCTCTTTTCTAATATCCCTATGCCTTCTAGTACGTTTGTGATGTCGTAAATACGACGTTTTTGGACCGATAGATGTTCCGCCGCTATGTTCAAGTCAAGGACACCGTTGGGTGACGACTTCAGCAGTGCGACGAATTTTTTAGTTAATAAACCTAATGATGTGTCAAATCTGTAACAAAGAGAAACTCATGATGTTGTGTAATAAATTTAAAATAACTATCGTCATCCGTCATCTATCTATCTACGAGAATCCAGATAAAGTTGATCTTGTAGAACGAGTACGTACTGAAATAGTTCCATCTAGCATTTATGGCTCAACATCGGAATGTGGACAGAGGAGCCCAACAATACAACTTTTAACCCAGTAATGCCCGAATTTTTTTTTTTTAGTTTTTGTTTATTTAGTTATCGAATATTGTTTTATTAGGGGTTTTTATATTTATCATATAAATATTATTTATTTAAATATATTAGAAGTTAGAAAAAAATTACGTGTCCAAGTGGACACGCTAAGCGCTTTCAATAGCAAAAAAGTTTGATCATAACCTACCTAGTACAAGGTGATAAATAAATAAAAAATACTGTTACAGAGCTTTTATTTAAAGTTTCTGATGGTACAAGACAAAGCAGGGTACGCACAAACCCACATCGCACTTCATACACTCAGTTCTAACAGAAGAGTTCTTAGATTTGCAGTTCGGCCCTACGCATCTTCTTTTTTTGGTGCACTTCCGCACATAGTGGTTCATCCCATCGAACCGCACTGCATTAGCCAGTCTGGATGTGGAAGCGCTGGGTCTTCCTGCACCTTTGGCGGCTGTCCCATATTTTTTTAAATAGCTAAGGACGATTTCTCTGCGAAACTCGAGCTGGGGAATCTTGCTCTTCTTTTTTTGTAACTGCCACGCATTGTGAATGCAAGCGTCCAGCATCCAACTAAGCAGGGACCAGTACCATTTTTTGCTCCTAATATGTACTCTATACATGTTTATGTTTTCGTCCATTCTATCGACACCCCCCATAAATCTATTGTACTCTCCCAGAAGAAATGGTCGTGGGACTTGGACCATCGTTTTTTCTTTTTGGGAAAATCGTTTCACCATAGACAGTGGTTGCACGCCCAGATTGTTGGATGCGATAGAAACGATTGAATTATCCATCCATTTTACAACTATAGCACCATCTTCTTTGCTAATCGCAGATTCATGATAACCTCTTTGCTTTTTCTTCATCATTTTATTCGAGGTCAACTTTTGACACTTCTGAAGTCGGTTTTCACGCACTGTACCTGTAGCTCCATATCCTTGCTGTCGGAAGTAGTTGAGCAAGTTCAAGCTAGTGAAAAGGTTGTCGAAGAAAAAATGATATGGCATTTTCTTTTTTTCGTCAGCAAAATTGTCAATAAGCGTCAGGAGAGGGGCAGCACATTTTCCAAAATGCTGTTCATAAGCTGTATTAGCATTTTGAGCTTTGCCTTGGTAAATCTCAAATGTTACCAGGTAGCCATCTGGAGTACATAAACTCCATATCTTGTAGCCGAACCGGATGGGTTTCCCTCTAATAAATTGCTTACAGGAATGTTGGCCGTAATACTTCACCATTGTCTCGTCAAATGAAAGGTTTTGCTCAGGTACAAAATGTTTCATAAAATTAGCTTTTATTTTATTCATGAATGGACGTAACTTCCACATTTTATCACTCGTATCAAGATCTTTGTTGTCCACACAATGAATGAATCGCATTATCTCTTCAAACCTGTTACGGCGCATGGCATTGCAAATAAGTTCATTTCTAGTATCTATCTCCGTGCTCCAATAAAGCCGTCTGTTAGCAGCAGGTGAATAGCCACTCAAAATTAGTATAGCAAAGAAGCATCGCATTTCATCAGTAGTGATATTGGGATTAGGGCAATTTTTCCAAAGTGCATAGCGATTGGACTGCAACACAAACATGTCAATAATGTCGTCATCAATAAACAGTTCAAACTGTTCGACGGCAGACTTGTCACCAGCATTGTCATTACGATCTCTGGAAATGGCCCCAAAAAGGGCTCCAGTTCTCCCTCGATCCATGTTCTTGTGCTTCTACCACAAAGATCGTCAAAACAACGAACAGAGTCGAGTGTTTGGTTTCTGAAACGAACCTCGGCATCAGCTACTAACTGTCGAGGATTCAAATTCTCGGCTCTCCCTCCACTATCTTCATCACCTGAATCCTCGTCCGTCAAAATTGCTGGATCTGGAGGTGCAATAAAAATAGATTCCGGTATCAGAGGATCACCGTCGCTATTTTCATCTTCACAGAGAATATCAAGAACTTCGTTGACGGTGCAACTTCCCCTAAACTGGTCGAAATCGAAGAACCTGAAAATAATATAATTTACTTTATAATGCTATGCCTAAAGCTTAGCGTGGTCGTATGGACACGGTAAGTTTAGTGTAAGAAAAAACATGCAAAATCAAAGAATTGCGATATTTTACTGCTATGTATAGATAAACAAATAATACTTTCGTTATTTCGCACGAAAATAAGATGGAAAAACCCAATAAATTCAAAATAATATTACTTACTCTCTTCTTGGGTCCATTTTTTTACAAGTTTTCAAATTCGCGCCAAAGAAATGAGAATATCTCTGTCACAAGACTTTTTATAAGTATGACAGTGGCATCTGTCAAAACTTTGACATTTGACAGTACGCCATGAACAATTATATAGTCGAAATATATTACAGTATTGCCATCATAGCCATTTTATTTTACCCTTATTTGTGTGGTTATATGGCCACGCTAGGCATTACTGGGTTAATATGAAACTCGCGTGACCCGATCCTTGGTGATAAAAGCGGAATTCGCCTCGCAGAATTCTAGATCTCTAGCACATAAACACAAACTTTGTCCAGAACCTTATAACCAAAATCACGAGTATCATGAATGATACATCAATTAGACAAGGAATTCAGTTGTTCAGATTCCAGTACGAACTTACAAACCGAGATGACAAAAGCGTGTTTTTTAGAAACCAATTTACCTGTCACAATTTTCAATACCTGGAACGTTCGGTGTATTTCTTCATAGAACTGGACGGTCGGCTGTACGGCGTGAGCACTTTGACTCGCTTCTGCTTAGGCGTCTTGAAGTCAGCCTTCATGGGCACCACGTGACCCTGGCTGCCTGAGCTGCTTTCGCTCAGGTTCAGTCTTCTCTTCACCGCCTGGAGACAAGCAAATAGAGCTGGTAAGTAAGTAATATTTTAGATAGGAGCCAAAGAAATTGGGCCCCACAATTTTCTCCCATGGGTGTCATAATACTAAGGGAATACGAAGGGTATGGGAAGCAGCATCAACCTGTTTATTTAACGTCAACACTACGACCACCAACCTGCTTGCCAAGCGTGGTGATAATTGCAAAACGTTCCAAATAAGGAACCATATTCAGCAACAAGGAGAAGCCTATTTCCTGTAGTGGACTTTTACGACCTGATGAAGACACACCTGATGGCAAAGGTCCGGTGAGATTGGAATGGACATATTAAAATCTATTTTCGATTTTTGAGGACCTCGGTGGCGCAGGTTAGCCGACAGAGACGCGATAAGTGCATGCATTATCTTTGCATGATCTGCACATATTTGCGACGGGTCTGGGTGTTGCGGTCTATGGTGTCGGACTAGCACAAAGTAAGTGTTAGATTTTATTCTTAATGTAACCAATTATTTTGATGCAACATAACGACGGATGCTGTTAGTTCTTGTTGGTCTGGTGTGTATCAGCACTCAATGTGTTTGAGACCTCACAACGCTCATTTTGTTTATTTTCTCATTACAATTTATGAGCGAGTTGGGCAGAGCTAACAAAGAGAACAGAGCATAGCTTAGGACAGTGTTCCGCAAAGTGTGTTCCGCAGCATACTGGTGTACCGTGGTCATTAGTTAGTGTGCTTCGGTAAAATAAGGTTATCTGTTAAATAGGCATCATCATCACCACCTTATCTCAGTCCACTGCTAGACATAAACCTCCCCTAATGAGCGCCATTGCGCCCTGTCCTGAGCTCGAAATAGGAATATAATAGAAAAATACCTACTTGAACAACCGCGGACACACGAGCGAGGAGTTTTACTTTGTTTGTCGAAGCTTCGTTTGGGTTTATTAACTAATAAAGTTTTTTTTATGAATAAAAAATGATGATTATTATTATGTAACGATTTCCAAGATGTACCTTGAACACAAAAAGTTCGCGGAACACGAGCTTAGCACAGCACTTCTCTACATTGATTAAGTCACTTGGCACAAGAGATCAATGTACAAAACATCCAACAGGGTAAGTTTGTCTTACCGCCTGTGGGGTAAGAAATTAAGAATATTACTGATATTTTTGTTATGTCACACAAAATATTTTCAGGCCTAATTTTGGATCTAATTAACTTTCTCAATTTAGAGTATAGGGCTAATTTTAATTTAACTAAATTAAAATAAGAGTATGTGGACACGCCCATGCTGATCAAAGTTTATTTTAACTCAGTGTCAAGCAAAAACTAAAATAAATTACCTGATAAAGTTAAAATCCAAAAAACAAAGTGCCACAAATAACCGTTTTCGTATTATTAGGATAAGTCACTGCTAACGTATTTTAGATATTATTACTCAAATCCTAAAAAAAACACATCGCACATAACTGTTAAAGATTAATTTGCATCACTGAACCGTAATTCAAACTTTTTTCACCATGGCACAAATTTACTCACTCTCAAGACGAAGTAAGTCATCTTTATCTTCACTCCATTCAATAACTAGTAACACTTTAGGCACATTAATTTCACGTACATTTGAACTTCACTTCAACACTACTGTAAGCTGTGACAAATGTTCTAATTTTTAATCTGTACATTGACCCCATGTTTTAATTAAATCGTTCCAAATTTTTTCAATGGCAGTGTGAAGCGAAGAAACCACATTGCAGAAACACTGAACGAATTATGATTAAGAATAGACGCGAATGCGCGAAGGATGCACAAGGCATTTTCAATAAGCTCCTGCAACAAATTCAATTTGGACATCCAGCGCGGTGCCGAAGCCCCTAAAGGAAGTGTGTGGGGAGGGTACCCGGTAACAATACATGACATAAATTAGAATCAACACAAAAGCCGGCGAACTCTCGGAAGGGACCTTTGCCGAAAGAATGGCAATTTCTTATCTTAGAATTTTTTGTTATTATAAATGCTGTACCGGGGACTATTGTTAATTTGCTGCCGGATTGTGAATCTTTGTGCGAGCGAGAACCCCACCGCTATGAAAACTAGAGCAGATGTTCTTCTTGACACCTAAGCAGATAAACCATCCCTTAGCAGCGTTACGCAAACTGTTTGTGCCATTAACATAATCAATCTCGCCTTTTGTGCGATCACTGTAATAATAATTAATACAACCGACATCGAAGGAATGGCACAAAATTGCTAGCATTTTGAATGGATTAATTTAGCCTATCCCATTGTGTTCGCGTCACCAACTTTTTACAAAGCACCAACAATCTTTAGATAGGGTTGAAAAAAATCAATGGTGCATCAGTCGTGTCTTACCTACTAAAGACACGTCATTATGATATTACATGCAACATTCCTTCTTATTATAGCCCTATATTAGAACCAGATTCAATTGAAAACAGTTAAAGTTAAGATGTTGAAAGGTATGCTGCTAACATTCGAAAACAGGAAAAGAAACAGGTGATAACAATCAATAACTTGCAACAGCTTTAATTGCAGAATACTACTGTTACACTTTTTATATCAGCAACAATCGGCCAGAAAAACATGGGTAAATAATGTAAAGACACATCCTAAATAGAAAGGTGTGCTAAATAGATTTCTTGAGAAAGTTTATTTAAAACTTTTATAGACGAAAAATATAAAATGAAATTTATGAAACTAAAATCTTTGTGGGTTGGATAGAAAAGTCGATAAATAAGTTAAAAAGTTGTAGCGTAAGTGATTTCAAGTTTTTTTTTAATTGAATTTAAGCACGTCTACCACCATTTTGTAACAAACAATGCTCCTAGCCTTAAAGGCGCGCCTTTTGGTACAAATATTGTGCAATAAATAATTAAATAAGTAAGTAAGTAATGCTGGACGTACCACACATCATCATGTAGCCCCAAACTAAGCAGTGCTTGTGTTATGGGAACCACATGATTGATATACTACATAATTTACTTTTTTTTTATAAATACATACATATCATACATAGAAAACACCCTGACTCGAGACAAATATCTGCAGAACATACAAACACTTGTCCCGCAGCGGGAACTGAACCCGCAACCTTTTGCGTTTCAGGCGGGCTTTCACCCACTGCGCCACAGAGGCCGTCAAAAAAAAATTTAAAAAAATTAAAATATAAGAATAAATAAGCTGTGTGAACTTGGCACCCGACTTTGGAAAATCGATTGTTTTTTATTTTATTCTTATAGATATTGGTTTGTAGTTGATTGTAGTAACAATTTTTTCGTTTGTAGTTACTCCAAAAAAAAATTGGAGCACTTTGAAAAATACTTGGCACCCGACTTTGGAAAATCAAAATTTTTTTTTTCGATTCTTATAGGCTTTCGTATGTAGTTGATTGTAGTAAAAATTATTTCGTTTGTAGTAGCTCTGAAAAAAAGTTAGGAGACTTTGAAAAAAAACTTAGCGCCAAACTTTGTAAAATCTATGTTTTTCATTTATACTTATAGATTTTGCTTTATAGTTGATTGTAGTAACCATTTTTTCGTTTGTAGCAGCTCTAAAAAGGAATCCGGAGATTTAAAAAAATCTCACACAGGTTTAGTAGACACTCGGCAATGAAGTGTTTGTATGAAATGAACGCTACTACAAACGAAATGAAGTTACTACAAACGAAATGAACGCTACTACAAACGAAATGAAGTTACTACAAACGAAATGAACGCTACTACAAACGAAATGAAGTTACTACAAACGAAATGAACGCTACTACAAACGAAATGAAGTTACTACAAACGAAATGAACGCTACTACAAACGAAATGAAGTTACTACAAACGAAATGAACGCTACTACAAACGAAATGAAGTTACTACAAACGAAATGAACGCTACTACAAACGAAATGAAGTTACTACAAACGAAATGAACGCTACTACAAACGAAATGAAGTTACTACAAACGAAATGAACGCTACTACAAACGAAATGAAGTTACTACAAACGAAATGAACGCTACTACAAACGAAATGAAGTTACTACAAACGAAATGAACGCTACTACAAACGAAATGAAGTTACTACAAACGAAATGAACGCTACTACAAACGAAATAAAGTTACTACAAACGAAATGAACGCTACTACAAACGAAATGAAGTTACTACAAACGAAATGAACGCTACTACAAACGAAATGAAGTTACTATAAACGAAATGAACGCTACTACAAACGAAATGAACGCTACTACAAACGAAATAAAGTTACTACAAACGAAATGAACGCTACTACAAACGAAATG
Source organism: Horisme vitalbata (assembly GCA_951804965.1). Lineage (NCBI taxonomy): Eukaryota > Metazoa > Arthropoda > Insecta > Lepidoptera > Geometridae > Horisme > Horisme vitalbata. The sequence continues at coordinate 6,496,639 of OX638096.1, forward strand.
AACGCTACTACAAACGAAATAAAGTTACTACAAACGAAATGAACGCTACTACAAACGAAATAAAGTTACTACAAACGAAATGAACGCTACTACAAACGAAATAAAGTTACTACAAACGAAATGAACGCTACTACAAACGAAATAATGTTACTACAAACGAAATGAACGCTACTAAAAACGAAATAAAGTTACTACAAACGAAATGAACGCTACTACAAACGAAATGAAGTTACTACAAACGAAATGAACGCTACTACAAACGAAATGAAGTTACTACAAACGAAATGAACGCTACTACAAACGAAATGAAGTTACTACAAACGAAATGAACGCTACTACAAACGAAATGAAGTTACTACAAACGAAATGAACGCTACTACAAACGAAATGAAGTTACTACAAACGAAATGAACGCTACTACAAACGAAATGAACGCTACTACAAACGAAATGAAGTTACTCTACAAGTAACTTAAATTCGTTTGTAGTAGCGTTCATTTCGTTTGTAGTATCTTCATTTCGTTTGTAGTAACTTTATTTCGTTTGTAGTAGCGTTCATTTCGTTTGTAGTAACTTCATTTCGTTTGTAGTAGCGTTCATTTCGTTTGTAGTAACTTCATTTCGTTTGTAGTAGCGTTCATTTCGTTTGTAGTAACTTCATTTCGTTTGTAGTAGCGTTCATTTCGTTTGTAGTAACTTCATTTCGTTTGTAGTAGCGTTCATTTCGTTTGTAGTAACTTCATTTCGTTTGTAGTAGCGTTCATTTCGTTTGTAGTAACTTCATTTCGTTTGTAGTAGCGTTCATTTCGTTTGTAGTAACTTCATTTCGTTTGTAGTAGCGTTCATTTCGTTTGTAGTAACTTCATTTCGTTTGTAGTAGCGTTCATTTCGTTTGTAGTAACTTCATTTCGTTTGTAGTAGCGTTCATTTCATACAAACACTTCATTGCCGAGTGTCTACTAAACCTGTGTGAGATTTTTTTAAATCTCCGGATTCCTTTTTAGAGCTGCTACAAACGAAAAAATGGTTACTACAATCAACTATAAAGCAAAATCTATAAGTATAAATGAAAAACATAGATTTTACAAAGTTTGGCGCTAAGTTTTTTTTCAAAGTCTCCTAACTTTTTTTCAGAGCTACTACAAACGAAATAATTTTTCTACAATCAACTACATACGAAAGCCTATAAGAATCGAAAAAAAAATTTTGATTTTCCAAAGTCGGGTGCCAAGTATTTTTCAAAGTGCTCCAATTTTTTTTGGAGTAACTACAAACGAAAAAATTGTTACTACAATCAACTACAAACCAATATCTATAAGAATAAAATAAAAAACAATCGATTTTCCAAAGTCGGGTGCCAAGTTCACACAGCCGAATAAATAAATAGAAAATATAAACAAAAAAATAAGATAAAATAAGAATAAATAAAAAAAGTTAAATAAAAGTATTTTCTTTGCTTTTGGGATTTAAAAGTTTGATAGGACTGTCTGGGCATTACGTGGCATTACTAAAAACAGGCAGGAGGTGAATGGGTGCCTAGCCACGTGAGCAGCCAGGGAGTCGGCGAACGAAGCCACATGGCTGCCTGCCTTTCCGGGTGAACGGCACTCCAGACAAGACAAACTGCCAACATGTGCGATTCCTGCCGTTACACTTGCCGCACGCTATTCTTATCATAATTTTACAAAACGACAAGTTTAAGGTTGGGCCTCCAGCTGACTGATGAATAAATAAAGTTAGGCCAAGATGACATGAACCAACGAAACAAAAGAGACCATTTACATTAGGTACGTCCATCGCATACCGGAAAGAAACAATAACGGTTGCCCGTAATTCCAGAAATGTATCCTGTCCCTTTCTCGAATTCCTCGGAGACTGACAAGCCAATACCGATCGACAGTCCCTCGACCTGGCCACCCACCCCTACCTAAATGGACTTTGAAGTTGTCATTGGTTTTGTGAGAAAATAATAATCTGGATTTGATGTTCTCAAATCAGATCAGATTCAGAACATATTTTATAAATTACAGGTTTTTAAGGTCAGACGGAAAACCTACTACGAATAAAGAAAAACTGCAGAGCTGGAAAAGTATGCTGATCTAAGTATACATTCAAGCAAGAATCTTTGATATTTACAGTTTCTATAATAACTAATTACTCTGGCTGTTGATATTATGGCATTGAATGTAATTTTTGGTTAATATGATGCATATAAGTCCTCGAACTGAGGACAGGGCGCATTGGAGCTCATTGAGGGAGGCCTATGTCTTGCAATGGATTGCTTTGGGCTGATGATAATGATGATACATTTTTTTAATCATTTAGACATTTGTCGTATCATTGATACTTAACTAATGCAAAAAATGCACGTGCACAACCACAAAGGTGAAATCGAAAAGAGAATGCGTAACCGAAGTAAATGCTAATTGATTTAAAAAAAATATACCTAACTAACGCACAAGTATAGATCACAGATCGCTGATCAGTGAACACACAAGCTGTTAATTTGCTATTATAATAGAAATCAAGCCGATGCAACCACGGTGTTTGTTGTCTTTATCGAGACGTTATCTACAAAATATGCGCGTGTGACACAGAAAGCATTTGAGCATACAGACCGACCATAGGTAACAGAACTACCAACCAATGAAAATACCGCACTAAACAGTCGTGTGACGATAAAAAGGTCTAACGTTCTCGTGTGAACTAGACTTTAGTTGCTTCAATGAAAAATATAGTACAATACAACACACTACATTCAAGATTTACAATTTGACTGTATGTGTCGCAATTAAATGTGAATCCCATCAACAGCATTAACAAAACTCGAATTATAATAAAAATTCATTGAATGGTATATTGCTGATATGAAATGCCAACTAATTATTATTTACCTACCTACCGATACAGGTTTCCTGCTGCAATACTAACATAGGTTATGTTCTCTACATAATATAATAACTGTGTTTCAAAATTACTACAAAAAAGAACTGAAAGTAGTGACGAAAGTTGATCGCAGTCCAAGGAAATAAAAAAACTAAAGAATTTGGCAATCGCTGCCGCTCTACCAAACCGATGAGAGAAACCTCGGCGTCCCTTAGTTACCTAAAAATTCCGATAACTCGACAGAGCGGTAGAGGTAACAACTCTGGCTTGTGATTGGTGCATCCCTTGAAGGGTCCTCGCAAGGGCGGTTTGGGGGATAAACGACGGCACACGCACCCCGGCTAACGGCGCCTAACAACCGCCATTTTGGTTTGCTATAATCATTGAAACTACGGGCCACAGAGTGCCCGTTCAAGATATTCAAACTGGTTTAAAGCGAAGCATCTGAAATATGTCTATCAACTGTAGATAAGATAGTTTGGGAACATCAACACATGCCAGAACAGTATTCTTTTTACACATCAAAATATCCAAGAACATGATAACTTTTCTGACAATATGTTCTGAAATAATAAACTGTGACTGTGACAGGTCTAGTCTAGCAAATTTAAAGCCTTGGTCAATGAATTGAGAACTAAATCATCTAAAAATGATGAAAAATACTTGTAAAATTTTAGAATTCATAAAATACTTGGCTATTTTTACTAAAGAGCTAACGAATCTTTGCCCAACTTTCATGGCTAAACGGCTGAAAAGCCGATAACAAGCACGGAAATGCCACTAACCCATCCAAGCATTGACCGGGCGGAATGTTGCTACAATCCACTAAGAAAACCGAATTAAGAAACGCTAAAATACTAAATGATCGTTTGATCAACTAAACAAGGAAACGATATAACTACCTAGCCTACCTAGTGTACCCTGATAAAAGCAACCTTGTTAATCCAGAGCATTCCAGGGCTTATAGCCTACATTCATACCTATACCTACCTATCATCCAAAATATCCTTTCAGCCATCCCAGTGGGAAGTGTGAACATAAAAACATACTTTCGCATAGGTATTAATATTATATTAATCAGTTAGTTTAATCATAATTTCAATTATTATTTTAAAAAACACCACTGCGATCGGTTTTTGAAAATACACGACGATAAACGCCTAGACCAAGCCCAAAAGAGATAGACATCCTGATACACGTAAGGTCAATGACCCCTTTAGGATCATTGACCCCATATTCGTTATGGACCCCTCTAAAACGAAATTCTGCATACCAGTTATTATTATTTTAAGGAATATGCAAATGGATATTATAACCTCAAAAATACAGAACATTATTAACAAAAATGTCTCTAATATGTAGCTATGTTACCCAAAAAAAAACATCAAGTCTACTGCTGAAAGTATGAGATGTTCTTTGACTATGGTACCTAGATACATAATAGTTTTGAGCATAACAATCAATTCACATGCTCAAACTCCATTCGTTCCAGCATGACAAAATTAGAATAGCGGTGTGTTGACATGGGTCAGGTGTTACAGTTTCAGAAACTAGGTACTTTCCGAATAGTTGACAAATAACAGCTTACTAAATAGTTGACAAGTAACAGTAACAATTTGATATGTAACTTTTATTAACTAAATAGGACTTAAATAATAATTAAATTATTAACAAATTAAGTAATGCAGGAAATTATCATATCAAAAAGCATCATTTACCCCACACTAAGCAGAGCTTGAGCTATTATGGGAAGCACATGATTGGGTTGATTTGGTTTTCTACTTATTTACATTTTTTTTGTAATAATAATACTAATCCATAGAAAGCACCAAGATTACCAATGTCAGAAGTTCAGTCAACGCATAGTCATCATCATCATCAGCCTATTAGCCATCCACAGCTGGACATAGGCCTCCTCTAATGACCGCCATTGCACCCTGTTCTGAGCTCGACACATCCAGCTTCTACCAGCAGCCTAACCGATAACCTATAGTACTGAGTACAAAATATTACTACTGCAATATCAAACCTATAATTGCAACAAGTCCCCGGACAGGGAAAGAAACTATTAAAAGAATTCAATATATTTCTTGACTATGTTAGTCAAGAAAAATTAAGTATTTAGAATCCAGAATGATGGGTAGAAATTCAAAGTAAGTATTACTCATTCTGTGCTGTAAGTTAATGAACTATTATTTCAAATACAAATTATTTATGCCAAAAATGAAACAACCCAGAATAAAATAGACAAAATAATTAACAATTAATTGGCAATTGGGATAGGATCATAGGGGAGGCCATAGGGGAGGCCTGTGTCCAGCAGTGGACTGCTATAGGCTGATGATGATGATGATGATGCTATCATCATGACAAGACTATTCTGCGCAAACAAATTCTATGCTGGTTTTCACTATATGCCATTGCTCGAGCTAAATTGTAAGTTGTGCCTAAATTAACAGTAACTCAGTACACTTGTTCTGTGCAGATCCCGGATGAACCAGAGCTGGGTTATATAGACTTTTTTTTCTTAACTTGTTTTTTAGTTTGCCCAGGCAAAAATGCATTCCTCTTACTTTATAGTTAGCCAGTAACTTTTTTGGGATTTGAAAATCAGAATGCAACAGGCTTTGATATAAATTACCTTGAATTAGGATAAGATAGGACCACATGCATTTTGTATGACAAGTATTAAATCAACAATCTTGCATCACAATTAAAAACAAACAAGAGTCTGCATGCCCTAGTTATTCTTTGATCAGTTACTAAACATTGAAATGTGTGCTAAGAACTTTCTGTGTAGTCAGTCAACCGCCAATGGTAATTTGATTAACACAAATACTAACCATCCTATTCTTAACAGTTGTATAAACCGCTAGCTAGTTATTTACATTTAAATGACATGGAAAACTTACTTTATTGATCCGTTATAAAATGACATTTCGTTATGAATAAGGGGGTAAGTCTTATGGTGCAATAAACTGAATACTGAAGACAAGTTCTATTGGTACCAATCAAACAATAATCTGGTTTGTTTCGAGAAAAGTATACTATTATGTTATTTCAGTTCTCGAACTACATAAGAACCATAATTTCAGCTCAATCTAATTATAATAGGTATTAGTAAGATTGAAATAAAGCATATTTACTTGTTTTACAGAAATAATAGCACTTGAGGTAGAGTAGAATCTGTAATAAAGATTTGCAAGTAGTTGTTGTGTCCAGTTTCTTGTTAATGCAAAAGCAACCAATTGACTGACGGATATATCTAAATTTTAAGATCAATCATAGAAATTTTAGTGAAAATATGTTGTACACTAAATTCTTACCTATCGATTGTGACATAAACTGGTCAAGGTCTCTAGAATCATGTAAAAGTGATTCAATGATTGTGACTCCTAGATTAACTTGTTGATGTGAGATATCAAGAAAACATCAGACATGGCTTCACAACTCAGTTTATGAAGATCAAAAACCAATTTAACATTTTAGTTCAGTATTCTAGAGCAAATCTAAGAATGACTCGAAGCTTGGTCTTTGATTTTGTTATTTACTGGCTCATTGAGAAATAAGTACTTCGTAAATGTTTATAGGATACTAATTCAGTGACCATAGAGATCTGGAATCTGCTTTCTAAAATAGTAATGGTATGTTCCATGCTAATAATGCAAATAAGTAGTTTTGACTTACTTCAGACGTCTTCGGCGGTGCGGTAAGCGCCTCGCGGCGGATCTGATGCTGTGGCGTGGCGCCGTAGCCATGGTCGAGGAGGTGGTATGTGATGGGCTGGCTGGGGCTGTCATCCAGGAGTGTTGTGTGTGCCGTGTAGTCGCTGACAGCCACCTCGGCCTCGCCCTCCGCCGACCCTCGCTTTACCCCCCTCGGCATCGCTAACAACACAAAATAATAGGCTATAAGCCAGTTCACAGGCCTCTCTTGGTACCCTTCAATCTGTGACGCTCCATAATCATCACAATTCAATTAGCAAAGAGGTTAGGGGCGCCGCGCGCGCGGAAATTACAAGTGAAAGAAGAAGCCTTCAAAGGCGAGTGGGTCGATAGGCATATTATTAGGCGCCCTGTAGGTGTTACCTAGGGTCCAAAGCGTTCCTCCAGCTGACCAGATTTGCTTACGTCACTTGTTCAACGACATTTTACCCGAAAATATCGACAGCCTAGCGGTGCTACTTGGCAAAACCGCTTCGTAAACTTACGTCCCCTTTTTTGAGGTTTCTAAGTAAAATACCCATCCGGTTCTTGTTATACTTACAAAAGGTGTAAGCGGACGATCTCCAAAGTTATAACCATAAAACGACATTAATGTTTTCCGACACAAACGCTACATTATCGAGTACTCAAAATAAAATGTCCGCCGCTTTGTTGGTCCCGAACGAACTCGTGGACATTGAGACGCTCGATATTATAAAATAGGAAAAAAATGTTCAAATCACATATTAATTTCATTCACTGCTAATCTCACTCACAAAACAATTTACAACCAAGGTCCTAGTCAACATTTTTTAATTAAATTTTTCAGATAAAAATGCGGAGGACTGAAACGGCGACGACGACAGGAAGCTTTTTTTTTTTGAACATCTGGCCAAGCGCAGGCGGGCGGGCGACGAACGACGTAGCAGCCAGCCAGCCAGTGGCGCGAACTACGCGCGCAGGCGCGAAGCGGGCCGAACACGCTACCCCTAGCGGACGCATTCTAGCTACGATCCAAATTCCACCCTTCGATCGTTGAAGCCATAAAAAAATTAGTAACGAATTTTTGAATTCCCAAGCCCACTCGACCGGTTTTAGGCGAGAGCAAGTAAGGTAATGAGACTCAAAGTAGGCAGGTAGAAGATAAGGTTTTCTTCTGGTTGTGGTAATGCACCTTTATGTGAAATATTATAATATATTTTTTTTGTTTCGACGCATTGCATATTTAAATCTCAATATTATACATACAGGGTACAAAGACTATCGAGTTCATAAACGTATGATTGATTGATTTGATTGATAAAGTACTTGTATTATTTTTTTATGTGAATAATGTGGCTTCAATATAAAGGAACACGAGCCTGTCACCAATAACTTTGGTTTTCAGTATAGTACATAGAGTCATTATTGCGGGTCAGACTCACACTTGGCCATTTTTTGTATTTTTGTTCATTTAAAGTTTGAAAATAAACACTCCAAGTTTGACGCATGTGTGTGAACAAAAAAACGTTTAAAAAAAATGTTTTGTACCTACGAGTAAATACCAGAGTTTAATGAGCCCCGGTGCGTGTCTTGCTTTTGTGGATTATGAGAAGACAATGACACTATTTAAATCTGGACTATCCTGGAATGAATCCTTGCAGCGGCTACTATTCTAATATCGGTGTTGCGTGCGATGTGTTTATGTTTACGAAGCCACCAACATGAGTATCTGAGTAGAAGACCAGATAAGCTAATTCGACTGCATAGAGGAGTGAGACAGGGAGATCTCATATCTCCGAGACTGTTAACATGTTTATTACTTAATAATGTTTAATACGGTGGACTAGAAATGTTGGCAACTTAAACGGCGATCTCACACTTACCTACACTTCGCAGATGACATGGTGGAGTCAATGAAAGGGTTGCAGCAGATGCTGGACGGCCTAGCATAAGCCTTGTGAAGGATAAGTCTTCGGTGGAATTTGAAAAAGAAAAAGTCATGGCCAAAGTTGAAATTGACCCGAGACCTGTCGTCGTTACTGGACACGCAATGGTACTCATTAGGGGAGGCCTATGTCCAGCAATTGGCATCTTTAAACTAAAGAAATGATGATGATAGTGACCAGTGGGTCACCCGTTTTCAGCCATCAACACTTAGCTAAGGTACCTACCGGTAACCTACCTACCTACTGGCAAGACAAGATTTATGTAGACCAAAGTTGGGTCGGAAAAAATAATGGTATAAACCCATCACCCACCCCATTGAATTGTTTCGCTAGCGTAATACAGGCCTTGATGTGAAAAGCCTAAGAATGAAAATAAGAGACTGGCAAAAACCAAAAGATTTTACAGATTTTCAGGGAAATAGATAAAATTATGGTACATATGTATACTGGAAACGGAAATACGATTTAAGCCGCGAACATTAGCGGAAATGAGTATCGGGCATAGACAACGTTGTAGATTCGGATACACCGTGAAACTTGCTGCTACCTCTTTGCTAGTTATTCACAAAAGAAGTTCCGCAGACGCGGCGCCACTTTCGTGTGAAAATTAAATTTGAATATAAACAAAATCAAAAGAAAAGCAAAATCCACACGTAATTAAAATATGATCCTAATAATCCGTTCTGTCTAGAATTTCTTGTTAGATGTTCGGTGTGTCAGCTTTAGTTCCGGAAATTGGCGTGGGTCTTTTTTCCTGAAAAAGGCAAGATAATCGCATCCTTACTTGTAATCCACCAATCGTTACGAGCGATGGCTACAAGTACAACTTTGATTGCTATTAGATATTCCTATATATATATTGTGCTATAATCCTCAACGAAATATGCATAAATACAAGGTTGCAGGGAGATTGGTTAGTCAACCTATTCCTTGAAAGGGGTTAACTTTGGGCTATTTGCAACAAAAAAGTTCCCATTGGGTGGCTGCGCTGGGGGATCGAATTTTAACGGTTGCTAATTAAGGCAACAATTAGATATATTTGAAAAATTTCCGACTTGCAACCAAAAACTGACGAATTTGAAAAAAGTACTGGTGTCTGCGCTATTTTTTCATTATTTTCTAATAGCTACTTAAATAATGAACAATCGAATATCCTGACCCAAAAGTTGCCATAGGTATAAAAGTAAACGGTAGAATAACCTCCTTGTTTCACATTTTTTCAGAAAAGGTAAATAATGTTGCCAAGTTTCACAAAATTAAAAAATAAACAAAATGAGCTGCGATGTTTGTATGTTTCTCGTGTCGTTGAAATCTATTACTAATGCCAGGTTCAAAATTGGTAGGGAACCGTTAATAACATGTGGCATGTTTGTCAGTAGGTCTAATTTATCTGCATGGAGGTAAATGGGATGAAAATTTGTATAGGGAACCGATTATTTCTCAAGTTAGGGTTAAAAATATAGTCTTTGATTTTAATAGGCATTGGGTTTGGGAATGGATGTATGAGGGGTCGGGTAAAGTTGGTTAAAACATAAGCGCTTTAGGTCGTAAGTTCCTATAGGTAGGTACCAGGGACGGATCCACCGTTTTGGGCACGATGGGCATGCCCACAACCTTAGAAGACTTATAACGTCACACTTTCACGGTGTTTTGAGATTGATAGCCCTATGATATTATATCCAATGTCTTAATCAAATCAAATAAAACAATGAATTGTGGTGATTCGGAACGCAGCGAATACTTAGTCAAATCATAACTTTTTAGACCAAGGAGTTTTTATGTGGGAGTGCTTTTAACAAAAACCTGTGCCTTATTTTTCGAGACTAATGAGTCATAAAACTTTTTGAGAGAAAACTTACTTTAGGAAAAGATTCTTGTTCAAAGCGCGCGTTTCGAGTCTTCTGGTGAGACGATTTGTAATAACCTGAGAGAACAGCCTATAAACGTGACTCAGGAGTGAGATGGGTCTGTAATTTTTAAGAAGTATCTTAACACCCTTCTATAAAAACAGAACCAACAAACACTTGTTCCACGCCTTAGGAGGAGTTCTCCCACAGGAAAGGACGGAGTTCAGAGAATCCACAGTTCCTGCGCATCAGGAGGTCCTCCAGCATTCAGAAGTTCTAAAGTAACTCCGTCTTCACCGGGGGCTTTTCCATTTTTAAGCTGTCTCAGGGCCAACACGACCTCGTCTTGGCTGATTTCCGGCAGGTCGTCGGTATGGTGGCGGGTCAGAGTGGCTCTAGTATCGTGGTTGTTACGTTAGGCTACAATACAATATGTGGTAAGTCATTAAAAAAAAAATTGGGGCTCGTGTCATTGCTGACTACATTTTTGAGTTGTTTTGGTGTCGCAAACTCAGCGCTACAAATTGCGCACGTATTTTTTATAAACCCTAGAAGGGTTTATAAAAAATATCGAGGCTTGCTCCAATCGCCCATCTATATTTCCACCTTGTTTTGACGTCGCAAACCCTGTTATTCTAATTAAGCATTCTGTAGGTACGACGTTGTAGTTTTGAATACTCGGTTTAAAATGTGCGGCTTGCTGCGCTCCCTTACTCAGCGACGCTACAAATAGGATAGAATATAACATATTTTTTTTGACACACACACACGATACAGATAAGTAGGCAGACAAGAGTGCACAGCACCAAACATACAAAGATACTACACAAAACTTATAGAAATAATTAGAAGAAGAAAAAGGAAAACTGTAATAGATATCACAAGTTTGACATAAGAAATAAAAATTAATATGTAGGAGAAATATAGGTATCCTATTCACGTCACAAAAATTACTAATTTTTTTTTAAATAACAAAAACAATTTGAAACTGATACTCATTAACCCACCCGCAACCGATTGCCGTTGCACCAATCAGCCACCTCCGTGGTTACTGAGAAAATGAAAATGTACAAATGAACACTTCTGTTTTTTGGACCTTAAAAATTTGCAGCTCGCTCCGCTCGCCGTCTGCCATTTTTGCCTTGTTTTCACGTCGCAAACATTGTGCTTCGGATTAGGCATCCTGTTGTAGTTTTACAAATTCGGGTTTTGCAGCTCGCTGCGCTTGCCGACTACATTTCTCAGTCGTTTTGATGTCATAACCTCAGCGACGGTACAAATTGAGCACTTCTTGTTGTTAACTTTCTCGTTGTATTTAAAAATTCACGGCTGGCTCCGCTCGCCGTCTGAATTTTTAACTTATTTTGGCGTTACTAACAAGATGTCTCAACTTCAGCCTCTTATAAAAACCAGTCAACGTGTTAACTATTTTATAGATCAATACTAAATAATTTATACGGCCTACGGCAGTTGTTAAAAAAACCTTTTTAACAACTGCCTTCGAAAGGGTCCGTGATAGGTCTGAAATTTTGTAAGGGTTTAGTAACCGCAAAAAGGTTAATAAAGAACCACTGCAATAGTGCAGATCGATCATGACTGAGCGAGTTCATACTCCGACTTGCACTTGGCCGATTTTCGAGCCGAGAGAACCTTTTTTGAGTGCTGGATCCGCGCCTGGTAGGTACACAATATAATAATAACAAAATCGTATTAGTAACCATTTATAACTCGGAAGGGCTGAACCAATTTTCAAGATCTTATATTTGTAGGTTTCGTCTCCGCCCCGAAAAAAAGAATAAATCTATCAAAATATTGGAAACATCCACGAAATTATAGGCTTAAGGGCAAAAATGTATGGAACTTGGTCCAAGAGCCTCCACTAATGAGTCGTGGAAATGAAAGGTTGTATGACTACTAAATTCTGTCCCGGGTTTTTTTTGCTATGGTCATTTTGTACATACGATAAAATATGACTCTACGTTAGACGATATAGATTGTATGTTATCTTTTATTATTATTATTATTAATATGAGCCATTCGATCAGTAGCGCAACAAGGCTAAGATCATGGATGTCTTCGCGGAAATACAGGGCCGGACTTAGAGGTCTGGAGGCCTCGGGGCAACAAAGGAGTGGAGGCCCCCTGGCCCTAAATTATTTTCCAAGTTCCGAATTTTCCAATAACTAATTTATTGTGAAAAGTATAGATTCTTTTATTATTTAAAAAACATATAAATATAATCGTAAACAAGAATTATCTGAAATTAAATTTTAGCGTTAACTAACGAAACCTTTGACCTTTGAACAAGAGCTTTTTTCCCCAAAAAATCGTTGATTTTGCTGAAATCCAGTTCCTCAAGTAAATATCACTTTCAATGCTCGCACGGTACGTTTATTGCGTTTACTCATCGAAATACCAAAACCACACGTAATTATTGTGTAGTGGAGGTCAAAAAACATTTCCTCACGATTACTTATTCAAATTATTAACGCAATATTTTCAACGACAAAATTTAATTAAAACAAGAATTCAGAGAAGGAAAAAATATATCTATCATTTTTAAAACCCAAACTTAATTATGCTGATATAAATTACGTTGCTATTCCGTAACTACGGGTAACTAGACGGGTAAAAATTGTTCAAAACTACAATTGTTTACTATTCTGAATTTGTATTTTTTGAAGTCTATATTGTGGGGGCCCCTCTTTTGTGGAGGCCCGGGCCTGTAGCCCTTGTTGACCTCCCCTAAATCCGGCCCTGCCTCTCCCTCTCTACGGTCTTCACTCACACAACCCCAGAACATACCACCTAATGTTCTTTACCTCCACTTCCAACTGTGGGTTGATGTTCGTCGAGCCTCAGAGTGCGTCCGTTATACGTAGCCAGGGTCAGGTGTTGGAGGTAGCCTTCTTAGCACCTCTTGCCCCACCGTTTCTATGGCCGCTACCATGGCCAAGAATAGCGGGCTGGGAACTGGGGGGTAATTTTATTTATATCCATCATTTAGAGGGGTTTATGCACATAATCCTCACGCTGGGCATACGGGTGGGGGCTATTGCTTCTAGCACCACCGACGCTGCCGTCGGCTGCCAGGGAATTTAGCATTGTCGATTTAGACTGCGCTATGCCGCATTCAGACGGCCGCCACCAGATAATTACCAGCGTGTACCACGTGCAGGTGAGGTTGGCCTGGGTACCGAAGATGGTGGTTGGATCCCCTTGCAACTCCCTCCTCTATCTTGTTTCTTTTATCTGGACCCGAGGCGTACATAAACAAGCTAATACACGGCCACATCTCTGCACCTGGCGTCGATGACGTCATATCGGGGCTAAGTACGGTGTCTGGTGCGACGGGGTGAGAGCAGGGAGTTTAAAGAGAAGCGGAAGGGGCATTGCTTTCAAAATACTTCGATAAAGAGACACTGAGACCAAGCCAAAATGAACGTAAAGTCATATTATTTAAAGTAAGAACAAACATGACCATAGCAAAAAACCCCCGGGAAAGAATTTATTAGCCTTTTGCCAGAATCATACAAGAGCTACTTATGGAAATTATTTTTCCCAAACATTTTGTATTAACGAACGGTTTTTTTTGAGAACGGATTGAGTGAGCGGGAATGGGAGCGAGAGATTCTCAAGATTCAAATGTATAATATAGAAAAAATATAAATAATTTCACAATTAGGTCTGATTATCTGATAACATGTATTCAGCCTGCATGCATGCATGCAAATATTATTAGTGTCCTTACAACAAAACCAATTATTTAAATATTAAAGAAAGGCAAAATCAAATAGGCTATAAAAACAATTAATCAATAACCTAATATTTAACTTTTTCTTGGATAAGGTTCCATCTAATTTACCTAAAGTGAACGCCACGACTCAAGTGCGATGACGGCAAAAGGGGTACAACTCGATCCCGATAATTAATGGAAAAAATGAATTGACGAGTGATTTTGACTGCGAAATGTCCGGAATAAAACCTCTTAGACCAGAAGAGCATATAAATACGAAATAACAACCAAATATTTGTTATATTTTCTGCGATAGCAGTGCAGCGCGCCGGAATCTAATTCATTATTTGTGTTTGGCAGTCTCGTGGGGCGAAGTAAAAAACTGATTGAATTCAGCTTTATTTATTGATTCTGAGACTGTACGAAGTCCGGTAGTTTTCTTTACAAAATAATTCCGAAGTTTCACAACTGTTACCGGACTTGTCACGGGTAGTTTGGTGGTATGTACATAATGACAGGTTCCGCGTAAAAAATAACCACGTTTGGAAAAAAAACAAGCACACACGCAAATGAAGTTGCGGGTGGGTCAGCTAGTACTTTATACTGTAAATAACTGTTTTTAAATGTTTTAAATATTTTAAGTTCTAATAATACATTTATGTACCTATTGATCTCTTAGTTACGATAAGTACCTACTACTTAGTTATTATTATTATTATGAATGCTGTGTCCGCCTGTAATTGGTTTCTTTAAGAAAACTTTGTCAGTGTAACTCTACAATGTATTGATATTTAAACTACATAATACTATTTACAAATATGGCCCATGGCATAAAAAAATAGATAGAAAACTATGTAAAGTAGGTACTCATTGGAAAAACATTATGATGACGGCCTCTGTGGCAGTGGCGCAGTGGGCGAAAGTCTGCCTGAGACGCAGAAGGTTGCCGGTTCGTTTCGCGCCGCGGGACAAATGTTTACAGATTTGTCTCAGGTCTGGGCGTTTTCTTTGTTTAGATAAATTACATAAAATATGATAGGTACGAGTATAATTAGTTCCTACACATGTATGCAAATAAATCATCTATAGTGTAAGTCTTGTGGTTCCCATAACACAAGCTCTGCTTAGTTTGAGGCTACATGATGATAGTGTGCAGAATTATTTATTTATTAGTAGGCAAATTATGGAATGACATCTGATTATTACATAGCTTTAATCAGCTTTTCCCATAAAATAGGAGGGTTTGTCAAAATCTGGAATAGATAGCTTTTAGTGATAAGACTGCTGAAAATCCCTTTTTTTTATTGTAAATTTTCCTGAGTTCTTTTTAATTTTCTTCTGTACAATAAAAAGTTTATGTTTCTATTTCTACTGACTATTCTGGCATTTTAAAATAAAATAATAATGTTGTTCAAATTTTAATTAAAAAAAACAGCATATAACTTATATACAATATTGTGTGTCAACTATGAAGGTAAGCAATAATTTTAACTCAACAAATATTATATATCAATAATAACAAATACTTCATACTTATTATCCTTAGGGTCGTCAATAATTTGCATTGCTGAATATGTGATAGCTTTCACTTCAGACCCTTGAGGATGTTTCCCAATTTGGAACTCCTCGCCGAAACACTTACAAACTATCCTAAACTCTTCCATATTAAATTCTGTGATCTCTAACTTCTTGCATATTAGAAATGGTTCAACAGAGAATAAAAATAGTAGTTCATCAAGGAAATGGTACAGCAGTCCCATCATGTCATCGGCAGTTGCTTCTATTGTGTGCACTTCTCTGATTTGTACATAGTTTAATTCTGTCATGTAACCAAACATTGCCATGCCACATTGTTCGAAGGCTTCTTTCAGGGTGTCTCCCCACGCATGTAACCTGAAAAGAGAGAAATATAATTTAAAAATAGCAGGGAATGCGAATTATGTTTTAATTCGAATTTTATTATCCCCAATGGCCTGCCCCTACTAGAGGTTTTTAAAATATCGCGCACTTTTTGACGTTTATTTATTTTGGTATATTTTTTTTTTCTAGCTAGTAGTAATTGTTATTTATTTTGGACAAAATAAGCACTACTTACTGAACATCTGCTGTGTGATCTAAATCTGTAAATAATCAAATAGTCAATTATTTAATATGAATTGAAAAGATGATGAAATTTTTTTCGCCGCGCCCGCCTCCCTTACCGACTTACATTCGTATTTTATAGGCGGAATCTGAAAATCATTTTCAGTAAGTCCTCCCATTTCTTCATCCATTTTCGAAATGTTTTTATTTAACGAAAACCTGTACGTGAAAAGCAGAAAACTATGAAATCATGAAAAAAGCCACAACACAACAAACAGCAACAGCCATAGAGAAAATAAACGCGGATTGAACCCACAGAGTACATTTTGCCGTCTCCGGAAAATGGAGCCATAGCACATAGTTAAAGTAACCTAACTAAAAGCAACCGATATAAAAGAGAACTAGAGAAAGCCTTAATATTCAACTCATACGGCTGATCTCTACTTTCTTATGTCCAATATCATCAGTTAGAAAGGGGGGACGCATACATATATCAATTCGACTTCAAAATAGATCAAAAAGTTAATCGTACGAGGGCGCTCGAACAAAATTCTATGCAGGTTCATATGAAGTCGCAGAAATTGCATTGAGATAACGTATGGATCAATTTCTAGCAAATGATTTATGGAAATTAGAGTTCAGAGGGCTTACCACAGGTTTTTATAGTTTACGAAAACTTTATAAGTTTCGGTAACTTTCCATACATTTTCAGTACAGTGCCTCTAGGGAAACGTGCATGAACTACGAAAATGCCCAGCGGACAGATATATCGCATGCGGTACAAACGATAACTCTTATTATTAAGAATAATAAAGGTACGTGTTATCGATGAAATTAAGAATAGCTTCAAAATCCAGCAATCAACCTACAAGCCATTGATCAGAATATTGAATAAAAACAAAGTTCTATCAAATATTCCATTTTACTCATATCAGTCTACATAGTTTGTGACTGTGATTTGTTACTATACTCATAGTATTGTATTACCTTTGATATACTCTTTGACCAAATCAAACACAGATTATTTACAGTCTGTGGTAACTGGTAATTCAGAATTCAGATTCTGTGCTGTCAAACAAAACAAAAGACAAATTTGCGTTCGAATTTTGCGATTTTCATTTTTTATTTCGTGACGACTGGATTTTTCGACTTCTGTATTTTTTTTCATATTAGCTAAAAATATAAAGTATACAATATCATGGATCCTCTTGCAATATTGCAAAACCGAATCGAACAGCTGGAAGCTAAACTTGGTGTTGCAGCGGGTAATAGCGACGGGCAACAAGGGGATTCTGCCACCATGAACCTTTTAAACACATCACAGGCTATCAACAACGCGACTGCGGGCCATGAGAAGCTTACAGAAGCTATGCATATGGCCAATGAGTTGAACAATTACACCGATCCAAATTTTGTAGAAAAGGTAAGTCTCATAGTGATGTCCAATACCTTGACTCATTCTACTGTTCAGTTCACCACTGGCAATAAAACTTACCAGAATACCCTGACCACCCTACTGTTCACCACTGGCAATAAAACTTACCAGAATACCCTGACTCACCCTACTGTTCACCACTGGCAATAAAACGTACCAGAATACCCTGACCACCCTACTGTTCACCACTGGCAATAAAACTGACCAGAATACCCTGACTCACCCTACTGTTCACCACTGGCAATAAAATGTACCTGAATACCCTGACTCACCCTGCTGTTCACCACTGACAATAAAACTTACCAGAATACCCTGACTCACCCTACTGTTCACCACTGGCAATAAAACTTACCAAATCAAGCTCAATTCATGCACAGGGTCCAGTACCAAACCAACAAACAATAATTAAATAGGAACTCTGAACGAAATTATTGAAAAATTTAATAAATATTTTTTTTTATAAATACACTCGAGAGCAATGAATCCGGGTCACTCAAAGAATCCAAAAAATCTCGGAAAGTAAGAATGCTAGGTTACATAATGCAATAAATTGTATTTAATAGACAATTTAATACTCCTTAAATGAAAGTATTAAAACTTCTTAGTTATTGTAAAGTTATATCATAAAAAAATCAAATTTGAAAAGGGAACACTGTCGAAGATGGAACTACGAAATTACAGGATTTGTTTTTGCTTTGGTTTGTAATCTGTCATTTATGTTGGTACATAAACCAGGTTGATAGTGCTCAATATTCATTATTCAAGCTGAAAGCATGTCGCTTACACTTGAAGAATGCACCAGAATACTTACATTGGTGGAAACCGGCCGGAGTCAGCGCGATACAGCCAGGACTGTCGGTGTGTCGCTGTCAACAGTACAAAGAGTTCTCCGACGTTACAAAGAAACTGGTTCTAACCTACGCAGACCAGGAACGGGCAGAACTAGGTGTACCACAGCACGAGAAGACCGATACTTGGTGAACACCATGCTTCGAAATCGCTTTCTCACAGGAACTGAACTCACAAATCAGTTTCGACGCCTCGGAGGAAGTAACCCAAGTGCATGGACAGTAAGACGTCGGCTTGCTGAATCTAACTTAAAACCCCTTAGACCTGCCTGCAAACGGCCCTAAACTGGAGCGTGGCCATCGTATTTCAAGACTAAGATATGCCCAGAACCACGTAAATTGGAGTATTGAAGATTGGTCGAAAGTTATGTTCTCCGACGAATCAAAATTTATGCTCTACAAGCACGATGGAAGACACAGAGTGTATAGAAGACCAGGGGAAAGATTCAAGCAAGCATGCATCGAAGATAAAGTAGCCTACGGTGGTGGGTCTGTACTTGTGTGGGCCGGAATTTCCTCTGAAAGTCGCACAGAGCTGGTGATCATAGAAAACGGCTCTTTAACTATCGTAAGATATGTGGAAGAAATCCTCAATGAACATGTTGGTCCATTTATGGTAAATTTGGGTGAGGATGCTATATTTATGCATGACAATGCCCGACCTCATACAGGTAGGATTGTGAATGACTACCTTCAAGAGATGAACATTACTTGTATGGAGTGGCCAGCGCGCAGCCCGGATATCAACCCGATCGAGCATGCTTGGGACGAGCTAGGGAAATGCGTAAAACAACGAAACCCTCCCCCAATCACGCTTCCTGAGCTCAAAATTGCTCTCACAGAGGAATGGGAGAATATTCCCCAAAATCGTATAAGGAACTTGGTGTACAGCATGCCAAACCGCGTAAACGCAGTAATGGAAGCACGAGGAGGTAATACGAAGTATTGAAATTCAAGAAAATCGTCATAAAGTTCAAAAATTTCATGTTTCCTATTTTTGTTTTAAGGAGAGATCAGCAGTTTTTTTTCTTTATGTAATTTTGTGTAAATAAAATGTATGGTGACTCATATTTTTTTAACTTTCATTTAAGGAGTTTAATACTCATTGTCTATTAAATACAATTTATTGCATTAACCTAGCATTCTTACTTTCCGAGATTTTTTGGATTCTTTGAGTGACCCGGATTCATTGCTCTCGAGTGTAATTACTGTGTCCGAGAGTAACTTTTTTTTGTCACAGCTGCAAGAAAGTGACATGCACATGCGTGAAGTGGCTGCAGCAGAGCCGGTCTTACGACACCACTGTCGCTGCATGCATCACTGCAAACAGGTTATTATTTTTCTTTTATTTTTTTGTCTACATTGATGAAGGATATAATAATAATTCTTGAGTCGAGACTGCAGCTTTGCAAACACGCTTAGGATGCTCTACTGCCAGGTGGAGTGATGATCTGCGAAAGGCTGCTGGTAGAAGCTGGATGAATTGAGCTCAGGACAGGGATCATATGGGGAGGCCACTGATGATAATGATGAATAATCAACAATCTAAGCAGAACCTGTAATAAGGGAACCATATGAGTAATATACTACCTTTTTAACAAATTATGTACAGAAAACACAGATCCGAGACAAATTTGGTTACCACTTAATAGCAGGTGGGCCATGTGCCACCATAGTTCCATTAATCTGCATCATAGAAACATTTAAAATTATTGGGAGATTCTCTCAGAGCAGGAATCGAATGAGCCACCTTTTGTGTCTTGCCTCTTGCGACGGATGTGCCCACTGCACCATAGAGGTCGTCTAAACTGAATTGAATGAGTAAACTGATTTTATTCCTACACAGGCTGCACCAGTACTGGAGTCTGAAGCGATCCAGGAAGCCCCACAGATGCATGCCCAAGTGAACCAGATGCAAGCTGCCGCCGCTGAAGTCAAGGCTGAAGCTGATAGGGTACATATTTATTAGTTAAGCTGCTTTGAAATTAGATACTTAAAGAAGCGCTGCAGTGATGAAACTGGTGCGTCAACTGTACCTTTACAAAGGGGAGAGAATAGTTCATCGCTGACTTACATGGAATCCAATAATAAATAAATAGATATAATAATAAATAATTTTAGATTATCACGCAGTATCATGTAGCCCCATACTAAGCAGGGCTTGTGTTATGGGAACCACATGATTGATATATTACTTAATATATACATTTTTTTTGTAAATACATACTTAAACATGAAAACACCCAGACCTGAGAAAAATATCTGCAAATAATGCAAACATTTGTCGCGCGGCGGGAATTGAACCCGCAACCTTCTGCGTCTCAAGCAGACCTTCGCCCACTGCGCCACAGAGGCCGTCTATGTTATAGTGTACCCAAGCTTCCTTTTTCCTTGAAAAACTGACAAAAATTAGCAACGAGGCATCGAAAATTTAATAGTTTTTCAGGGGAAAACTGACGAAGCGTCATCGGTAACGGTATATAGGAACCAGCCGTTATATGACACTGCTCCCACATATCGCACCCCTAGAACAACACGGAATTATGTCGAAAAACTACTTTTTTCAGAATCTTTGAAAAAAAGTTATCTGCTTATGTATCGAAGTTATTGCCAAAGTTTTGAATGTTTTATTATTAATTATTGTTAATTTATGTTTTACATATTAAATAAGCTTGTCTTAGTGGTGTGCGCGGGAAAACTTTACGGATTCGAATATACAATAAAGTCGATTTTGAGATTTTTCGACATAATTCCGTGTTGTCTAGGGGTGCGATATGTTCATTGAAATGTGAGCTTGGGGGTGACTGGTGGCCGCCACTAAGCCACTAGCGGCTGCTATTGGTGGTCGAGTCTAGTGGCTCAATGTGCAATTGACTTTAAGAGGTTCTTATATGTTATTTTAGTTTGCCAAACTACCTATTCATTGAAATTCTACTCAAATTTCTACAGAAAGCAGAAGCTATGAAAGGTGTTTTTGGTTTTAAGAAGTTCATGTGGTAATTTTTGGTATTTAAGGTGACTCAAGGCATACAAGAATTGGCAGAGACGTGTGGTACTGCCGCGTCTGACGCGTCGCAACAGCTAGCTGACGTCGCTCAAAAGGTGGACCAAGTTGAAGAAAAGATGTTCCCTAGACGACGAAATGGACTGGACTAAAAGCTAAATTATAATGTTGCAGGTGCTTTTTATTTTTTTTCATATTTTATTGCATTATTAAATTAAAACAGAGTATTAAATTATTAAATATATTTGAAATTGTGTTTTACTCCCACAATAACCAACAACATTCCATCAGTTTCAATGATGATCTAAGAAACTATCTAGCGGGGTGATCGGCTAACTTCGTTGCAAATAGAAATGATTCAACACCGATCCTTCACTTCTCTTCTTGTTTCTGGCTTTTGTGTCTATCTGTCACAATTCTGCCATGCTAGTCTGTACATGCTAGTGTCATAAACCTTTTATGGAGAGAGTATGTAATAGAATGTGATCGGTGTTTTAGATGGGAGAATCGGTTATAACAAACTTTGATATTTCATCCATCGAAATTCAAAGAACGTCAATTGACGAACTATAACTACAGTTGTTAAAACAGGATCTGTGTCAACCATTTCTGTTTGCAACAGAGTTAGCCGATCACCCTGCTGATCATGCCAATTTCTGCGGGGTGATCGGCTAACCTCTATCTACATATATTCAGGCTAAGTTCAGGTTCAGGTTCACGCGTCGCAGCTGTTCAGCAGGGGGATTTCAAAATGCTCGAAAACGCCATTTTTTTCGGATTCGATTGGATTTGATGGCGATTCCGTCAAATGCAATTTTAAAACATTCGAATCGAAATACTTATCGCTTTCGAGAGAAGATAATATTGTATAATAAAAATAATTAATTAAAACCATGCGAATAACATGCAATTATGAGTAAATTATTATAAAAAACTACTATGCTAGGTCAATTTTAAATCTTTCCTTTAAAAACAATTATTACCCACATAGAATATTCGTTACAAATATTCGATTAAGTTTGTGTTTATAATGTGCACTACTTAGGTAGGTTAGTTGTACCTACACACCCTGTTTATCATCGTCTTCTAAGACTTTAATCTTTTAAATGTATTATTTATTGGTATATAAAAATAGGTTTAACTAAAAACTTCAATTTTCTCTTTTCGCGCCAGACAAACAAAAACAGTGTTGCCCATGTGCAACGATAAAAAACGATATAATGATATTGCAAGTCTTCTTCTTCTTTTTCTTCAGCTCTACAAAAATGTCTCTGGTTTATAATAGGTTTATGAGGTAGGTTCAAAATGGATAGTTAATGGTAGTAATGGTAAGTATCTTAACTTATGAAAGGCCGAAAATGAGCTCTGCCGTCATAAAAGTGACCTTTGTGGTGCAGTGGGCAAAGGTCTGCCTGAGACGCAGAAGGTGACGGGTTCGATTCCCGCGGCGGGACTAATGTTTGCAGATAATGTATATGGATATAAGTAGTATATCAGTCATTCGTTCTCATAATACAAGCTCTGCTTAGTTTAGGGCTACGTGATACTGTGTGATAGTGTTCAGCAGGTACATTACTTGTTTCAACTTACTTTACTAAATCAAAGAATGAACATTGTTTTTTTACAATTACATTTTTTGTTGATCCAATTTATCTAAATTTAAAAGCAGCTTAAATGAAAATAAAATTGGTTAGATTAGGAAAGAACGTCTATCAAATTGGTAACACTGACGGCTTTTAGTACTAAACACAGAGTACATATAAATGGTAATAAACTAAAAATCTGTGGTAAGCCTAGACAGAGAAAGCTATAGACGACGAGATAATTCATCTCATTCTTTCAAGAAAGAGAACTACTTATGCGTGCTTCATGCAAATAAGGGAGACCGCACTATAGATTTGCTGTCCCTTATCGCGTGCCGGTTTTTTCGTTGTTTAGCGCAACATTGCGCTAAACATACTTTGGCAGCTAGCAGCAGTTTCGGAAGATTTTGTGAAAAACTTGCTTGAAACTAAATTATTACCTGGAAAAATTATGTTTCATCTATTGTAAATCAATAATAACAAATGAATGTTATGGATTTCTGTATCAAAATGGATCGGTGTAGTGTATTTTGGTGCAAAAGTGGCAGTGATCAAAACATTCCGGATTTGTCTTTTCAAGCGTAAGTATTTGACGAGGTATTTATTCAAAAATGGATTATTAACTAGACTTCCACAATAAATAACAACATTTAGAGCAGAAATCTGTAAGAAAATAAGCCAAAAAGTGAAATTCAATTTTGTTTTGTTTTGTTTGGTGTTGCCGGCATTTGAAATGAATTTTGCCCACTGCACATTAATTTTTGGCTCAACTTTCATTTATTTGTAGTGAGCTAGGCGGCTGGAACTTTTGTCACAGATAGGTCTATATCTAGGAAGCCTAAATCTAAAATGGCGTAGTGCGGAACCAAATAGTTTTTGAGATATGATTATTTGAAAATTCATCTTCTTTTTATTTATGGCCTCTGTGGTATTTTTTGGTGATTCGACATTGACAATGATATTTCTCGTTGTTAATGTAATACGTTGAATAGACAGTCGGTTATTAGATTTTTTACAACCACCTGGAAATCCTTCTCGCAGCAGTAGGTTCTAGGACACCCCAACTTGAGTAGCAATATCACAGAACTGACGCAGATCACCCCGATGCCACGTAGTCTTGTGGTCCCTATGCGAAGATTGGATATAAAAAATGTGGAACCAGAAATTCCCGTGGAAGATCCTGAGTGGAGCTAGCCCGCGAGGACGAGTGGACGAAGCGACACCCAGGGCCGACGAGGTCAAATACCCGAATAAAATATCCATTTTTATGATTTGAAACTGTTTTTAAACTGATCATAGGTCATAGGTCCGTAGTAGTCCGGTAGTGTGTTTTGGCGTATATTATTTAATTTTTTTTCTCTCGTTAACCTCAAAACGTAATTCATTTTTTCTCGGAAACTGTGAGTTTCCCCCTTTTAGAGGGAGGGTCCTCACTCCCTCCCTGCCCTTCCCCACCCCATAAGCTATAAGCTATAAGCATATAAAGAAAAGTCGTTTCATTTTTTATTAGAACTTTAAATAATATAATTTCTTTGGTTCATTATTATTTGCATAGCCCAGTTTAAAGATGACGTTTTAATTTCAGGATAAAAAAACCAAAGGCCACGTAATTTAATGGATGGTAACTGAAAATACACCTTTATGTCTCCAGTTATGTGAATCTTCCACAGTATGTATAAAAATCTTTAATCTTTAATCTATTTTGATACTGATTTTATCGTTTAAAAGCCATGTGCTATATTTGGTCAACCTTGACAAACCGAAGTTTTAATGAATGTATAGGAAAAAAGACCACGAAAACCAAAGAATTCATTATTTTTATATATGTTGTGCTATTAAATGTTAGGTTATTGTTATTATTATTATTATCATACCTACAATGATAGAATTCGTTCATGTTTGTTTTGGTTTAGAACTGTTTTTTTTATTTCAGACTAGACCAGAGGCTACGTTAAATCAACGGATCATTCAGATTTAAAACGGATTCGGGATTCGTCAGTCACAACTGACAGCATTTTTTGACAATACACCTATTTGCCCCCAATTATTTAAATCTGCCACAGTAAGTAAGTATCAAAAAGCCTAAGCTATATTTTATCAAAACCGGGTAAGTGAAACCCAAGATACTGCTTGCCTTCTCCGAAGTACCCGCAAATTAAATTAGCTAGTTGTGGGTTCAATTCCCACTGCGGGGCAAATGTTGCATGTTCTGTTTGGGGCTACATGATGTTATTTATTTATTTACAATGGACTTTGGCTGACAGGAAAGAAACACTTTAATGTTAGCTCCAGTTTTCAAAAAGTTTTCACCAAGATTTTATACTAGCTTCTGCCCGCGGCTTCGCACGCATGGTACCTGGATAAAAAATAGCCTATAATGTTATTCTTGGTGTAGCTCTACATACTGTGCAATGACAATTTATTATATAGGTGCACCTAGTTAACTACCTACAAAGCCTCGGTACTATATAACCATATTGCTAAATTTACCCTTAGACAGGGTTTATGTGAGATACCTTACCTAGAACCTGTAACACAATGCAATTTAAAACCATGTAATTTACTCCGGTGATCTTCGCAGTTCATCTTGGTTAAGCAACACTCCGCCCGGACACTTCTTATATGGGTGATCTGGATGGCATTTAGATCTGAGCGCTTCCGCCCTTCGGAAGGCACGTTAAAATGTTCTTCCCGGCTTTTTCAGTTGTTAGCCATGTCGGAGGCTTTCGGGTGGCCTAAAAATTCCGACATCAGAGTTGGCCACTACTTCATACGAAGAAGAAGAAGACCAATATGTTCCATGCCTCAATTCATATGTTTCATCATTATCATCAGCAGCAGCATTAATAGCTTGTTATATTTCCCAGCCAGAACGATGAAGACCTTGTAAAAGCAATAAAATTATTGTATTGTATTGTATTTGTATCTAAATTTTGCGTGAGGGAGAAATAAACAATACTCAATACCTTTCACCTTTATTATATTAGTAAGATTGCTAGCCTTTTATGTACGTATTTTCTACAGATTACATTTGCTATGTTTAAATACCAAAATTAATTTTTGATTACTGTTTTTAGGGTAAATCACCATCATACACACCACGAAGGCTGCGGAAAAAATTTGCGTTGGACTGCTAAGCTATTAGAAGATACGCGCAAAACTGCGAGCTCTTGGGGAAAAAAGTTTGCGTTTAATAAAAAAGTAGGGAATTTAGAAAATATGATTGCAGAATCGAAAGCATATTTTCTAAATGTTGAAGTTTTGGAGAAATAAAAATATATTTCCTATAATTCTATTCTTTTTTGTATGTAGGAATTTTGAAAGCGTATACAAGAAACATAAAGACATGCGTGAATGACAACTTAGGACACAAATAAATAATAGGATATTTTTGCCGTTCTGTAAAAAATCAATGCAAAATATATCTTTATTCATGTCCGTTAAAATATTCAATAGTCTCCCCGAAGACATGAAAGATTTGACACTTAGCCTTTTTAAAATAAGACTTTACAAATGGCTTGTAGATAAATGCTTTTATACGATTAAATTGAATTTATTAAAACTAAATAATAATTTACTATTTTTATTTCTTCATTTGAATGGTTAGTTTTCATTTTGACATATATTTATTAAGTAATCTTGATTGTCAACTTAATTATTGTTAATTAAAATTAACCGATATTAATGATAATTAATGACATATATACATATAACAATTTAA
Source organism: Horisme vitalbata (assembly GCA_951804965.1). NCBI lineage: Eukaryota > Metazoa > Arthropoda > Insecta > Lepidoptera > Geometridae > Horisme > Horisme vitalbata. Next base: position 6,523,412 of record OX638096.1, read on the forward strand.
TATTTGCACGCTTCTGTAATGAAGTATAAGTATGCGATCCACATAGCCTTTAAGATTTTCCTTTGTAATTACCATACTTTTATGCAAATAAATATAATTTGATTTGATTTGATTTGAAAATTATATAGGTAGGTGCATTCAATCAAATTTGCTAAACATCCTTCCTCCCCTAACATATTATCAAAAGTCATTAAAACTTGTTAGTGAAGGTAGATTATAAATGAAAAAAAATTTCGTGTAAATGAAAAAAATGATAGATTAATACTTTACCTGCAGTATTAATTGATAGATTAATACTTTACCTGCATGACATTAATTTCTTGTTAGATTTATATTTTACTCATTATCATCATCAGCCTATAGCAGTCCATTGCTGGACATAGGCCTCCCCTAATGAGCGCCTGAGTCCATGTCCTGAGCTCGATGCATCCAGCTTCTACCAGCAGCATTTCGCAGATCGTTACCACCTGGCCGGAGGGCGTATTATCAGTATATTTTACCCAAATCTATGGAAATTTTAATTATGTGGCAACCCTGCAGTTGAAATGAGAAAGACTAGGGTGGCCACCTAGACAGAGAAAGCTATAGACGACGAGATAATTCATCTCATTCTTTCAAGAAAGAGAACTACTTATGCGTGCTTCATGCAAATAAGGGAGACCGCACTACAGATTTGCTGTCCCTTATCGCGTGCCGGTTTTTTCGTTGTTTAGCGCAACATTGCGCTAAACAAACTTTGGCAGCTAGCAGCAGTTTCGGAAGATTTTGTGAAAAACTTGCTTGAAACTAAATTATTACCTGGAAAAATTATGTTTCATCTATTGTAGAACAATAATAACTAATGAATGTTATGGATTTCTCTATCAAAATGGATCGGTGTAGTGTATTTTGGTGCAAAAGTGGCAGTGATCAAAACATTCCGGATTTGTCTTTTCATTCGTAAGTATCGTACTTTTGACGAGGTATTTATTCAAAAATGGATTGTTAACTAGACTTCCACAATAAATAACAACATTTAGAGCAGAAATCTGTAAGAAAATAAGCCAAAAAGTGAAATTCAATTTTGTTTTGTTTTGTTTGGTGTTGCCGGCATTTGAAATGAATTTTGCCCACTGCACATTAATTTTTGGCTCAACTTTCATTTATTTGTAGTGAGCTAGGCGGCTGGAACTTATGTCACAGATAGGTCTATATCTAGGAAGCCTAAATCTAAAATGGCGTAGTGCGGAACCAAATAGTTTTTGAGATATGATTATTTGAAAATTCAAATTTTTTACTTAATTTCGTCAAACTTGATGACACTGCGGGCAATTTTTTTTTCATCACTGAATATCAAAAATATGATCTTCTTCTTTTTATTTATGGCCTCTGTGGTATTTTTTGGTAATTCGACATTGACAATGATATTTCTCGTTGTTAATGTAATACATTGAATAGACAGTCGGTTATTAGATTTTTTACAACCACCTGGAAATCCTTCCCGCAGCAGTAGGTTCTAGGACACCCCAACTTGAGTAGCAAAGGTTCTAGATATATCACAGAACTGACGCAGATCACCCCGATGCCACGTAGTCTTGTGGTCCCTATGCGTAGATTGGATATAAAAAATGTGGAACCAGAAATTCGCGTGGAAGATTCTGAGTGGAGCTAGCCCGCGAGGACGAGTGGACGAAGCGACACTCAGGGCCGACGAGGTCAAATACCCGAATCAAATATCCATTTTTATGATTTGAAACTGTTTTTAAACTGATCGTAGGTCATAGGTCCCTCTCCCGGAAGTGTGTTTTGACGTATATCGTTTAATTTTTTTTGTCTCGTTAACCTCAAAACTTAATTATTTTTTTCTCAGAAACTGTGAGATTCCCCCTTTTAGAGGGAGAGTCCTCACTCCCTCCCTGCCCTTCCCCACCCCATAAGTTCATTACATATACAGGAAAGTCGTTTCATTTTTTATTAGAACTTTAAATTATATAATTTCTTTGGTTCATTATTATTTGCATAGCCCGGTTTAAAGATGACGTTTTAATTTCAGGATAAAAAACCAAAGGGCCACGTAATTCAATGGATGGTAACTGAAAATACACCTGTATGTCTCCAGTTATGTGAATCTTCGTAAGTATAAACAACTTAAGTCTATTTTGATACTGATTTTATCGTTTAAAAGCCATGTGCTATATTTGGTCAACCTTGACTAACCGAGGTCTTAATGAATGTATAGGAAAATAGACCACGAAAACCAAAGAATTCATTATTTTTTTATATGTTGTGCTATTAAATGTTAGGTTATTGTTATTATTATTATTATTATTTGTTTTTCTGTTTTCAATCAGCTCGGTTCTAAAGACCCGGGTGATACTAAAACATACGGGCCTAAGCCAAGTGTGTTTCAGATGGTTCAGTTGATGTGTTACTATTGGTGTGCGTTGTCAACACATCCAGGGAAGTATCAGTTTGTAGAAACTTCCGGACTATCCTGCAAGTGTTAAGGATTACAGCTTTTTGAAGAAGGGTGTATGTATGTTTCGGAAGATTTAACAGTTCTACTGACTTGTGCAGTTGTTTTGGAACAACTCCTGTAGATGACAATACAATTGGTATAATAGAAACTCGCTCCAATCTCCACATACGGATTATTTCATCTTTTAACTCTATATATTTGGAAAGTTTCTCTGTGATAGTATTTTGTAAATTATGGGTGTTTGGAACGGCAATGTCTATTAAAAGAGCTGTTTTGTCAGTTTTGTTAATAACAGTTAAATCTGGTCTATTGTAATGAATGGTTTTATCTGTGAGAATAGCCCTATCAAAATATAATTTGTGAGTAGAATTTTCCAGCAAAGTCTCAGGGGTGTATTTGTAATAAGGTGTTGGTCTGGATGTTGAGTCTATGAGTCCATATTTAGCAGCTAGTTTTTGGTGGATGATGTTAGCCACCTGGTCGTGTCTGTGCTTATAATCGGTCTGGGCGATTGCTTTACAAGCCCCTGTGATATGCTGGATGGTTTCAGATGACGCATGACATCTACGGCATGACTCAGATGGTAAGTTAGATACCTTCATTATGTGTTTTTGATAGTTACGTGTCTCTATCACCTGGTCTTGGATGGCAATCATGAAACCTTCAGTCTCGGGGAAGAGTTCCCCTCGTCTCAGCCACTCGTTCGACGCTTCCTTGTCGACGTTCTGTTGGCTTAAGTCGTGGGGATGTCTTCCATGTAGAGACTTACGGGTCCAATCATTCATCAATGTCAGTCTGTCCGTCTGTTCTTCATTTTTCTGTTTATTTTTGTCTTGAAGGTTTAACGGGGTAAGTTTCCGGTCATTTTCAACTATTGTTCGATTTTCATTTTCATTTTTTTCATTTTATTTATTTGCATGAATATATGTACAAAAGTTCTTATAATCTAGTATGTCCATTTATATTCTACCTCGATTAGGCGTGCAAATTTTGAGTCAAATTAATAAAAATCTAACATAATTACAGAATGTCAATTGATAAAAATAATTACATAGTAGAAAAAATAAAAAATTATAATACAAATTGAGTCAAAAATAATAATAATTCTAATAACCGACCTTCTTATAATTTAAATATTCATTGATGTCATAAAAACAATGCTCCAACAACCAGATCTTCACTTTTCTTTTAAATAAATTTAAACTTAGTTCCTTAAAATCATTTGGTAATTTGTTGTAGATTGTAATGGCGTGATAGTAAACGTTCCGCTTAACAATTTGTAGACGACACGGAGGTACATACAGTTTATATCTGTGTCTCGTGTTCTTTGATAGTGCCTCTGAGTGTGTTTTGAAATAGTGAGGATATTGTTTGACAAACACACATATATCCCTGATGTACATACACGGTAATGGAAGGATCTTGAACCTTTTAAATAATGGTTTGCAGCTATCCATACTCCATGCGCCACATATAGCACGAATGCATTTTTTCTGTGTTTTAAAGGCTTTATCGGTATCAACAGAGTTACCCCACATGATTAACCCATAAGCTAGTACAGATGATACGTATCCATGATAGGCACTGAGAGCTGCCTCTTGGGATACTCGCAATCTGAGGCTTTTTATTGCATAGACAAACTTGTCTACTTTGTGGCACACATGCTGAATATGTGCTTTCCAGTTTATATGTTCGTCCAAAAGAATGCCTAGGAAAGTAACTGTATCTGCTTCGATTATTTGGGTATTATTATAACAAATTTTTTCCTTAACCTGATGATTAGGACCAAATTGTATCACGTTTGTTTTATTTAGATTTATTTTTAAATTATTCTGATCCAACCATATAATTATATTACAAAGCGCTTCATTAATATCTCTTTCAAATGTCAGTTTGTTATGTCCCTTTATAATAATCGTCGTGTCGTCAGCAAATAATATAGTCTTATGTCTTGTTACATTTGGTAAGTCATTAATATGTCGATGTAAAAGGGATGAATCTGATTTTGAATTAAAATATACTCTCAATGTGTTAATTTGTCTATTATGAAGATTACTAATGTCAATTAATCCTCTGCCCCCCTCTGATCTTGGTAAGACTTGTCTTTGGATACATGCCCTTGGATGGTGTTTTCTACTTTTTGTCATAGAAACATTGATTGTCCGCTGAAGATCTTTCAGGTCTTTCTTAGTCCAATTTACAACTCCAAAAGAGTAGGTCAGAACAGGGACTGCGTAGGAATTAATAGCTTTTACTGTATTTTTGGAGAAGTTGTGTTCTGAGTATAGAATTTATTCTGTGTTTAAAATTAGCTACTAATTTATTTTTTATTTCTTTGTAAAGCATTAATTTAGATTGATAATATCCTAGATACTTGTATGATTCGTTTTCATTTAGTGGTGTGATTGTTTCCCCATTCTGCATGTCGTAAGTGTGTTGGTGTCTCTGTCCTGCTCTGATTGTTTTTATTTTACATTTTATCTATTCCAAATTTCATCCCGATATCTAAGGAAAACTGTTCAGTTGTTTGGATTAATTGCTCTAAATCAGGCTGTGTCGAAGCATACAGTTTGATGTCATCCATATAAAGTAGGTGACTTAATTTATATTCTAGGGTGTCAGTATGTGTTTCATTGCAATAAAGAGAGTAGCCTAGAGTGGATGAATTGAGAATTTTGGAAAGTGGGTTCAAAGCAAGACAGAACCACAAGGGACTAAGAGCATCACCTTGGAAAATTCCTCGTCTTATCTGGATGGGATCTGTTTCAATGGCGTTACAGGATGATTGAACACGCAGTTGAGTTGTCCAGTTATTCATAGAGCTCTTCAGATAAGCGACAATTTGTGGGTGAATTTTATATACCTCTAGGCTTCTTATGAGCCAAGAGTGTGGCACAGAGTCGTACGCCTTTTGGTAGTCAATATATGTAGTATAAAGATCTTTTTTCTTTTGCTGTACCTGACGTAGAATTACAGAATCAATAACTAACTGTTCTTTACAACCCTGAATAAACTTCCTACATCCCTTTTGTTGTTCAGCTAACATATTGTTGATGTCTAAATGTTGGTATATAAGTTGGGATATACATGCTGTTATTATTTTATAAATGGTTTGAAGGCAAGTTATGGGTCTATATTTGGCCGGGTCGTTACTATTGTTAGGATCTTTTGCTATCATGTATGTTACTCCAGCTGTGATGTATGCAGGCATTGTAACAGAACAGCGTGTCTGTTTAGTGATAGTTAATACTAAAATTAAATTATACAAATATTTTGATTAAAATACATTTTCTCAGTGCCCTCTAGAGGATTTTAGTTGAGTTACGTATCTACATTCAAAGAATTAATGTAGAAGCCACGCTATCCGTCGCTAGATGTCGCACGTGGCCGTACCATAGATGTATGCATGCATTCTAATTGTAATGTGTGTATTGGTAGAATGACCAAAGACAATCTTTCTAGGATTGTGGATCTGTTGGCGGACTTGGGTAGAGTACAAATGGATTGATCTTATTATTTTATGTAATAACAATAATTTTATAAACTAATTAAAATAATTTGAAGCTAAAATATTGTAAAGATTTTAAGCAGAGATATAGTGTTAAAAGGTTTTCTATTTGTTGAAAAAAAATATATGCAATTTTGGTGATGTTAGAAATTCGAGGGCGGAAGTGGATTTTCGTTTGTGAAATTCAAATAAAATTTGGAAGAAAAGACGCTTGGCGGGAATGCGAGTGAGGATAGAGGTTTCGGTGGAAAAACGCGGATTATTCAGCTTGGGGCCGCGATTGAATTCACTTTTGTTTGACTGCGTAAAAAACTTTTAGAGTAAAATTTTGATTAATTTGTGTTAAATCTTGTGTAATATTAAGGGGAGGAGATTTCTGTTAATAATTTCAATTGATTGGGTTTAATTTTTGAGTAAATACTGGGGTTTTTGTAAAGTTTTGCTTTTAGTGTTGTAAATTGGCGGGAGCGGAGTCTAGGCGCGAAGCTAGGGTCTTCCCTGTAATTGCGGTAAATCTTCTTATAGTAGAAGTTCCAGAGGGAGTTTTACCTTGCGGTGTTATCACGTACTCTGGGTCCTCTGCTAGGTAGCTAGGGAGCCAGGTTTGTTGGAGTGGGCTGGCCTTCGAGTTTTCCCTCGCATAGGGCTCGAAGTAACTCCCTGGGTGATGTAATTTGACTATCAGAACCGGTAGGGCCCGTCGAAGTGGATCCGTGCCTCTTGGGGCGCCGGAGCTCTGGTACTTGAGTTGCATTAGCTCAGTCTTTATTTACATATTTATCTATTACACCCATATAGTCCTTGTCCGGTAACTCTTTGCATCCCAAAGCTTCGGCTCACAAAGTAGAAACCCTTAGGGCAGTGCTAGGGTAGAGTCACAAAGTCGAGGCTCACTACCTCGTTCCCCAGCTCGATAGTGGAAGAAGCTCTTCATTGCACTTCGAAGAGCTACATGCACGATTAAATGTAAATGTGAAGCTTCGGCTTCCAGCTTGCTCTAATACACATTTAGCTGTAGGTATAGGTAGATAGGTAGGTACACACCACTAAAAATAACTAACGTTTGTAGGGAAAGGATAGTTAACTTAAGTCTAGGGTTATTTAGACTACTTACCTATTTACAATAGTAAATTCAAGTTTGTGGGAGTATGTTTGTTTATATGATACCTTGTTGTAGGTAGACTTGGCTTTTGCCCGCGGCTTCGCACGTAACTTATGTAACGTTTATAGTAGAAATGAATATATAGGTAACAGGAAACAAGCAAGGAATAGCTAAATTTTAAGTAGGTAGATTTATTTAAGTCCACAACAGTAGGAAGGCCTATATACCATCTAACCATGTTGGTTACGTATAATACTTTTAATAGGTAGACTGACTTTCACCCGCGGCTTCGCTCGAGTGGTGTCCGGCCTATGTGTATGGGTACTTATTTACCTACTTGAAGGAACCTCCGATTATGTTACATAATTTATTAAATAATTATCCAACTTTATTTTAGTACGCTTGGTCGAACATAAGTTCTTGGCAACTCTGGGCTGTAGACTAATGACAGAGAAGCTAATATCGGTTTGACTGGATCTATGAAATATATAAATTCCGACTATAGTTGCAAAAGCTCTAACTATATTGAACATAGGCAAATGTTCTAGTCTGTTCTGTGATAAGATATACAGAAGACTATTCGTCACGTCATAGTTATAAGTGGCTGGTTGTACTATAGTTCGAATGAAAGAACTGTTTATTGATATTCTAATGACTAGTAATCGGAAAGTTCTAGATGGTAGAAACTAACTGATACGTTTATAATTTGGACTAATATTCATTGATTATATGATTATAATGAGATTTGATATAAAAATCTAAAACAAGATAGAGACTGGAGTTATTAGATAAGAAATTGATTTTTCACTTCTCTTGCTCAAAAAGTGTATCATAATAGTGTAGCTTAGCGGGCCTAAAACTCGAGTTTAATACCTAGGGCTAAAAAGTATTTTTTCTTTTTAATTTTTGTCTAAAATCATCAGCCCGTACAAAGCATTCGTTCTCTTATATAAAAACTCGACTTCTTGGTGCTCCGTCAATATTTTTTTTTTGAAAATAGAACCGTCTTGGTGATGTTTTATGAAGGTTGATTCTTCCCTTCACGGTAGAATGCGAACTGTTTCGTTGAGGGTTATTGAAGGTATAGAGATTTAAAAAAAAAGATGGTATTGGCGCTAAATCTCTAGAATTTTCTTCATTCCAAATCACAAACTTTTACGTTTAACTTCCTGACTTTAACTTTCAAATTGTGAACGTGAAAAATGTCATCAAGTGATAGTGAAGATGCTAATATGCAAATGGAAGAAAAGGGCAAAGAAATAATTATGAATCTGTTGCCGACAAAATCACGTGAAATATATTTAAAGAGTTACGAAAATTTTATGAAATGGAGAGATGAGAAACGTGTGGATTCTTTTACAGAAGGGGTTTTTCTCACTTATTTTGATGAATTATCGAAAAAATTCAAATCGTCGACTCTTTGGAGCACATATTCAATGTTAAGAATGACCTTAAAAACGAGACACGATGTCGATATTAAAAAATATGTAAATTTAACGGCTTTACTGAAGAAATTGTCCCCTGGATACAAGGCAAAAAAATCTAAAGTCTTGACGACACAAGAAATCGAAACATTTTTAAATAACGCTCCAAATAAACAATACTTGGCAACAAAGGTAACCTACTTATGTACTCTACTCAAACTAAATAAATAGATACCTACCTACATACCTAAATTATGTACCTAGGTTATTACGATTATTAACACACTTATTTTTTTGTTCAACAGGTTGCTTTAATTTATGGAATCAGCGGTGCATGCAGAGGAATAGAGCTTGCCAATATAACGCTAGAAGACGTAGAAACGGATACAAACCTACAAGCTGTGAGTCTGCCGAACACGAAAACAAACAAAGAGCGTAAATTTGTCATCAGTGGAGAATACCTTAATATAGTTAAAGCCTATCAGGAGTTACGTCCCACTAATGTTTCAACGAGAAGATTTTTTCTAAATTATCAACATGGTAAATGCACAAGGCAAGTCATAGGCAAAAATAAATTTGGTAACATGCCTAAAGATATTGCCACCTAAATTTACCAAATCCGGAACTCTACACGGGCCATTGTTTCCGCAGAACATCCGCGACTCTGTTGGCGGACTCTGGTGCGAATATAACGACATTAAAACGCCACGGTGGATGGAGGTCCGATCAAGTGGCTGAAGGTTATATAGAGGACTCTATACAAAACAAGTATCACGTCACGCAGCGGATTATGGAAGGAATCAATATTCTACCAAACATTACAGAACCCCAAGCATCTACATCGCGGGATTGGATGAATATGTCAACTCAGCTGAAGCCGCACTCAGATCTTAATAATGCAGGAAACTCAAGCATGATTCGAGTCTCTCCAACTTTTACTCCACAACAATCAACTCAAAATATTATCACATCCCAATCACAGAGAACCGAAATAAAATTGCCCGGGAAAAACATATCACTAAACATTCAAAATTGCTCTAACTGCACATTTAATTTTTAATAAAATTTCTGAAAATTGACTAATTTGGAATTGTTTTATTTTCTCGCAATCGAAGTGAAAAGTAGAGTGTTTTACTCGGGCCAAAACCACCCATTATAACTCGGTCTTGTCATCCTCCCTCGCTAAGCTCGGGAGTATAACAACCTCGTATATAATGGGATGGTTTAGTCCCTTGTAAAACAATCTACTATTATACATACCAATAAAGTAACTCATTAGAGTATACCTATTATGTTACCGACTATGTTGGTTCAAGCAGAGAGGCAGAAGCTTCTTTAATAGGATTTCCTTAAGTTTTGGTAAGTATTATTATACAAGGCTTTTGGAAATCCGCAGTAACCTTTTGTCACAAAACAGAAATGTTTTGTGCTTTAGATCCCTCTTGTCCCTTGAAAGCAATATACTGACAGACACGAATTTACATTATGTAGAGTTTATTTGCTATTGTGATTTTAATTAATTTATGTACGGTTATCTGCGATGCCGCGATGTAGGTATGTCCCACTGATTTATCTACTCGTGTGTGTCGTGTGTAAGTGTATGTGTGTGTGCTGTGTGTGATTGAGATATTTAATTATAACGTAATTCAAGTCCCAATTATTAAGTACGAGTCCCAGTACTTGGAATGTGATGGAGGCTTGTCCAAGTAGTGCTGTTGAGAGTCACCCGCGGGGCGGGGCGGGTATCCTAGTCATGTTCCAGGTTTGTTTGTATGTTTGTTTGTTATTTGAAATATTAGTTATTTCCAACTCCGAAAGGCTAAATAGGTATTTCCAAGTTGTTTTTATAAATAGGTAGGATAAATAAATCAATTAAAAGTAGTTTTAAGTAGGTAGATAGTATATTAAAGCCATCTCGAGTATCTTTAAAGGATTTGGGTATTACAATTCACAAAGTACGGTCCAATTTCTTACTAGACGATTACAAGGCCAAAACAAATATTTAAGTAGGTACAATTATCTAATTAGGTTGTTTAAACTAAGTCAAAAAGGTAGAAATTAGGTATAAAATATTAGTACTACAACATTAAGACAAAAATAGTGCAGATCGGGTAACTTTGCACCAACAGATGTTTAGTTGGGTAACATTGGGACATGATGTTAAGGTACACAAATTTATGAATACGGACGAAGTATTTTGTACGATTATGTTAGAAATTATCGTGTAGGAATTTTAATACTAAATAATAATAATATAGGTAATTAATTAATATAAACATAAATATTAGGAAACTACTGGTTATTAATAACATAGGGTAATATAATAGAGTAAGACTTTTTGATAGGTAAGTTAGATATAGTGTTAGAGAATTAGAATTGATTTTAATATTATAAGGTTTGTTAGATATATATATATAGGGGGGGTGTTACAGCATTATATCAGGATTTTGGATGAAGTTGTTTATATGATTATATAAGCATGGATGAATATAAGTAAATTTTTTATACCAAAAAATGTGGATGTGATCAGTGCCGGGTGATTTCCAATTATGGGTCTTATGACAAGCTTCGATGGAGATGTTTTCAAATTGCATCGCACTATATTTTGTACTTTTTCTCTGTTCTTCTGTAATCCATTGAGCATCTTTATTATGATCCACAGGCACTTCCCATATCCTAGCCCAGAACTGTCTAAGTTCTGTCGGATCAATTATGTCAGTTTGTGGTGAATGTTCATTATGAGACCGCGGTGTTTGCAAGTTGCTTGTATTTTTGGATAGGGTTTGATAAAATTTGTGTTCATTGTTCTGAAATTTACTATTTTGTGATTTACGCAGTGTGCATGTTTTATATCGACGTAAACGGCTGCTGAGTACAGTTAGTTTTTGTTTGAGTGTATCCAAAAATTCTGGCATGTTTTTATTGGGTTCTTCATGAATTGTGTGTATTTTATAGTTTTTCATTATGATATTTACTTGTTTCGTTAAAGCTGGACTTCTATATCCTTTATTAAATTGTGTTACCCTACCTATTTTTTTCCGCAAATCTTCAACTTTTTTTTCTAGGCGTTTTTGCCAGTTTGGTTTACGCTCTTGGTTTTGTCGTTTCCCTACTTCAGCTGGAGGTATATTTAGCTTCGCTCCATTTATCTTAGCAGCTGTCCATGCTGCACTGTAAATAGAAGTTTGTAGAGTCTCAAATGGAGAGTTTATATCAACAGTCTCTGGTAAGGTGGTTGAATTGATGTAATTTATTATTTGGCTTAGGTTTTTTGATGGTCTTTGCTTGGGTATGAATGGTCTTTGCGTTGGATTGGTCTGTTCAAAATATTTCAAAGCTTCTTTAAATGTTTCGTCTATTTCTAAACTTCTATCTGTTTCTTTAGGTGAATAGTGTTCTTGTGTCTGTAATGAAATATATGTAGGTTGTACTTCAAAGTTAAAAGATAAATCTTCTTCATGTAATGTATTTACATTTTCAGTTTGGTTGGGTGTTATGCTGTCTGCTAAATCTAATTCACCTGTTATCTCAAGTTTTATGCTATTAAGTCTAGTATCGCTGATAAATTTATTTGCTATTATAAGTCTTCTCTGGTCTGCTATTCTTTGCTCACTTATGTGAGAAAGGTGAGGGAATCTTTGTATAAAATGCTGGTGGAGTGGCTTCCTATACGCGGTTTTGTTTGTTTCTAACCGGGTGATTCTATAATAATCCTTTATAATAGCTTCATTGTGCTCCATTGTCCACTTCATACGTGGTTGTCCCGTTTGCGCAGTGTTTTGGACTGTATTTATTCTTTGGTTTGCCATGAGGAGCGCCTCTACTTCGGCTCTAATTTGGTCCACCGTGCTGGTATCGAGCAGATTATTACGCACTATAGCTCTACGTTGATCGCCTAACCGTTGTTTACTAACTTGCATGTCAGGGAATTTCTCGGTGAATTCTTTGTGTAGGTCAGTAAGGTATGACCTGGTGTCAGTTTCAAGTTTTGTTATTTTAAGGTATGTACGCAGGACAAAAGCGTTCATATTGTCGGTCCATTTTTTACGCGTACGCTTAGCTTTGGCGGGTGCAACACCATCGACTATTGTCAGTTGCACAACGTCCTCGGCCAGTGAAGATTTGGGTGAAGAAAGAGAAGGTGAAGAAAGAGAAGGCGAAGAAGATTCAGGCATAGAATTCAAATAAGAAGGAGGGGAAGAAGGAAGAGATGAGAAGAGAGATTTAGGCGACGATAGAGGTGAACTGGCTTCTTGATGCTCTTCAGCTCGTTCGGTTCGGCTCTGGCTCCGTTCGTCAATGGGAGCTAACCGCCGCTCTTCTACTCCGTCTCTGCTACAACGACGTGCAGTGCCGGCTCCTGGTGTGCTCCGGCTCCTAGTTTGCGACCGTAGATTATATCTTCTAGTGGACATTTTGTTCGGGTAACCCGGCAGAGGGCCGCCCATTACCCTCGCCACCGATGGCTTGCAGGCTGTGACGTCCAGCATCGGCTCCAGACGTGCCCCGGCGATCGCCCCCGGGAAGCGACCATAAACTTAATACATTATTCATACGCTCCATCATGATGGGTTTGCCCTGCTCTGTTGGTCACCCACTTAGTTATTTGATTGCGGGTGTCCGCCTCTCACGTGGCTTAGGTGTTCAAGCACGGACGTAGAGTTGGACTTTGAGAGGCTTATTATTATTATTATCATACCTACAATGGTAGAATTCGTTCATTTTTGTCTTGGTTTAAAACTGTTTTTTTTTTATTTCAGACTAGAGAACCAGAGGCTACGTTAAATCAACGGATCATTCAGATTTAAAACGGATTCGGGATTCGTCAGTCACAACACAACTGACAGCATTTTTTGACAATTCACCTATATGCCCCCAATTATTTAAATATGCCACAGTAAGTAAGTATCAAAAAGCCTAAGCTATATTTTATCAAAACCGGGTAAGTGAAACCCAAGATACTGCTTGCCTTCTCCGAAGTACCCGCAAATTTAATTAGCTAGTTGTGGCTTCTATTCCCACTGCGGGGCAAGTGTTTGCATGTTCTGTTTAGGGCTACATGATGTTGTGTGATTACGTCCCGCATTATTTATTTATTTACAATGGACTTTGGCTGACAGGAAAGAAACACTTTAATGTTAGCTCCAGTTTTCAAAAAGTTTTCACTAAGATTTTATACTAGCTTCTGCCCGCGGCTTCGCACGCATGGTACCTGGATAAAAAATAGCCTATAATGTTATTCTTGGTGTAGCTCTACATAATGTGCAATGACAATTTGTTATATAGGTACACCTAGTTAACTACCTACAAAGCCTCGGTCTGCCTACTATATAACCATATTGCTAAATTGACCCTTAGACAGGGTTTATGTGAGATACCTTACCTAGAACCTGTAACACAATGCAATTTAACACCATGTAATTTACTCCGGTGATCTTCGCAGTTCATCTTGGTTAAGCAACACTCCGCCCGGACACTACTTATATGGGTGATCTGGATGGCATTTAGATCTGAGCGCTTTCGCCCTTCGGAAGGCACGTTAAGATGTTCTTCCCGGCTTTTTCAGTTGTTAGCCATGTCGGAGGCTTTCGGGTGGCCTAAAAATTCCGACATCAGAGTTGGCCACTACTTCATACGAAGAAGAAGAAGACCAATATGTTCCATGCCTCAATTCATATGTTTCATCATTATCATCAGCAGCAGCATTAATAGCTTGTTATATTTCCCAGCCAGAACGATGAAGACCTTGTAAAAGCAATAAATTTATTGTATTGTATTGTATTTGTATCTAAATTTTGCGTGAGGGAGAAATAAACAATACTCAATACCTTTCGCCTTTATTATATTAGTAAGATTGCTAGCCTTTTATGTACGTATTTTCTACAGATTACATTTGTTATGTTTAAATACCAAAATTAATTTTTGATTACTGTTTTTAGGGTAAATCACCATCATACACACCACGAAGGCTGCGGAAAAAAATTGCGTTGGACTGCTAAGCTATGCTATCCTAGATACGCGAAAAACTGCGAGCTCTTGGGGAAAAAAGTTGGCGTTTTATAAAAAAGTAGGGAATTTAGAAAATATGATTGCAGAATCGAAAGCATATTTTCTAAATGTTGAAGTTTTGGAGAAATAAAAATATATTTCCTATAATTCTATTCTTTTTAGTATGTAGGAATTTTGAAAGCGTATACAAGAAACATAAAGACATGCGTGAATGACAACTTAGGACACAAATGATATTTTTGCCGTTCTGTAAAAAATCAATGCAAAATATATCTTTATTCATGTCCGTTAAAATATTCAATAGTCTCCCCGAAGACATGAAAGATTTGACACTTAGCCTTTTTAAAATAAGACTTTACAAATGGCTTGTATATAAATGCTTTTATACGATTAAATTGAATGTATTAAAACTAAATAATAATTTACTATTTTTATTTCTTCATTTGAATGGTTAGTTTTCATTTTGACATATATTTATTAAGTAATCTCGATTGTCAACTTAATTATTGTTAATTAAAATTAACCGATATTAATGATAATTAATGACATATATACATATAACAGTTTAATATTTGCACGCTTCTTTAATGAAGTATAAGTAGGCGATCCACATAGCATTTAAGATTTTCCATTGTAATTACCATACTTTTATGCAAATAAATATAATTTGATTTGATTTAATTTAAAAATTATATAGGTAGGTGCATTCAATCAAATTTGCTAAACATCCTTCCTTCCCTAACATATTATCAAAAGTCATTAAAACTTGTTAGTGAAGGTAGATTATAAATGAAAAAAAATTTCGTGTAAATGAAAAAATTGATAGATTAATACTTTACCTGCAGTATTAATTGATAGATTAATACTTTACCTGCATGACATTAATTTCTTGTTAGATTTATATTTTACCCATTATCATCATCAGCCTATAGCAGTCCATTGCTGGACATAGGCCTCCCCTAATGAGCGCCTGAGTCCCTGTCCTGAGCTCGATGCATCCAGCTTCTACCAGCAGCATTTCGCAGATCGTTACCACCTGGCCGGAGGGCGTATTATCAGTATATTTTACCCAAATCTATGGAAATTTTAATTATGTGGCAACCCTGCAGTTGAAATGAGAAAGACTAGGGTGGCCACGCAAACTATAAATCTATATATATACTTAATCTATGGGTGGCCACGAAAACTATAAATCTATATACATAGATTAAGTATATATATAGATTTATAGTTTGCGTGGCCACCCTAGTCTTTCTCATTTCAACTGCAGGGTTGCCACATAATTAAAATTTCCATAGATTTGGGTAAAATATACTGATAATACGCCCTCCGGCCAGGTGGTAACGATCTGCGAAATACTGCTGGTAGAAGCTGGATGCATCGAGCTCAGGACAGGGACTCAGGCGCTCATTAGGGGAGGCCTATGTCCAGCAATGGACTGCTATAGGCTGATGATGATAATGGGTAAAATATAAATCTAACAAGAAATTAATGTCATGCAGGTAAAGTATTAATCTATCAATTAATACTGCAGGTAAAGTATTAATCTATCATTTTTTCATTTACATGAAATTTTTTTTCATTTATAATCTACCTTCACTAACAAGTTTTAATGACTTTTGATAATATGTTAGGGAAGGAAGGATGTTTAGCAAATTTGATTGAATGCACCTACCTATATAATTTTCAAATCAAATCAAATCAAATTATATTGATTTGCATAAAAGTATGGTAATTACAAAGGAAAATCTTAAAGGCTATGTGGATCGCATACTTATACTTCATTACAGAAGCGTGCAAATATTAAATTGTTATATGTATATATGTCATTAATTATCATTAATATCGGTTAATTTTAATTAACAATAATTAAGTTGACAATCGAGATTACTTAATAAATATATGTCAAAATGAAAACTAACCATTCAAATGAAAAAATAAAAATAGTAAATTATTATTTAGTTTTAATACATTCAATTTAATCGTATAAAAGCATTTATCTACAAGCCATTTGTAAAGTCTTATTTAAAAAGGCTAAGTGTCAAATCTTTCATGTCTTCGGGGAGACTATTGAATATTTTAACGGACATGAATAAAGATATATTTTGCATTGATTTTTTACAGAACGGCCAAAATATCCTATTATTTATTTGTGTCCTAAGTTGTCATTCACGCATGTCTTTATGTTTCTTGTATACGCTTTCAAAATTCCTACATACAAAAAAGAATAGAATTATAGGAAATATATTTTTATTTCTCCAAAACTTCAACATTTAGAATATATGCTTTCGATTCTGCAATCATATTTTCTAAATTCCCTACTTTTTTATAAAACGCCAACTTTTTTCCCCAAGAGCTCGCAGTTTTGCGCGTATCTTCTAATAGCTTAGCAGTCCAACGCAAATTTTTTCCGCAGCCTTCGTGGTGTGTATGATGGTGATTTACCCTAAAAACAGTATCAAAAATTAATTTTGGTACATATTTAAACATAACAAATGTAATCTGTAGAAAATACGTACATAAAAGGCTAGCAATCTTACTAATATAATAAAGGCGAAAGGTATTGAGTATTGTTTATTTCTCCTTCACGCAAAATTTAGATACAAATCAAATCAAATCAAATATTTTATTCGTGGAACAGAAACACAGTACATAAATGATTGAAAACGATAACATCCGCAATAGTTAATAAAACTGTGTCGCGAACATTAACGCTCTCCTCCGAAAACAACAAAGTTCCATTACTATTAACTATAGATACTAAACTACTTAAACTTAGGATGGCCACGCGCGTGCGTGCGTGCGTGCGTGCGTGCGTGTGCGTGCGTGTGTGTGTGTGTGTGAGTGTTTGTGTGTGTTGTGTGTGTGTGTGTGTGTGTGTGTGTGTGTGTGTGTGTGTGTGTGTGTAGGTGTGGGTGTGGGTTATTCTGTTCCCCCCAGTCTCATTAGAGTCTGGTTATCACAGAGATAACCCACAGTGTAATTATGTTATTGAGGTAGTGTAAGGGTGTGTGATTCGTAAATATAGGGAAGTGAAGGGGGTAAAAGTGAGTGAGAATATTAGAATGTTGTATAATTTTTGTGTGAAATTTCAGTTATGTTTGGCTTTTAAGTAAGTTCTCAGTTTGATCATATGATAGTGTTATGAGCCACTGTAGAAGCTTGCGTTTGCAGATGTACAGGGTAAGGGGGTAAATGTTTAGTTGCTTGTTTATGGTATTATAAAGTGTTGAGCTTAAAAAATAGTAGTGGCGACTAGCTAGTGCAGTACGTCTTAGTTCAGTTTTGCAAACTTTATCTACCCTACGCTTAGAATTGATTAAATCAGGCTCATACTCGAGTTGCGAGTGCTTTTTTACAACAGTTTGCAAAATGAAGAGTTGACGTACTGTAGGGAGTTGGGTAAGGGCATACAATTCGTTTGTGGGAAACCAGATTGGCTTATTAGTGAGAACCTTCAGGACCGCCCTCTGAGCTCTTTCAAGTCTAAGCATTTGAGTTTTTACACAACCACCCCAAGATGGGATACAATAGATTATGATGGATTGAACTAGAGCAAAATAAATTGTTTTAAGCAAATGATAGGGGACAATAGAGCGCAGTTTTTTAAAGACAAAGATGAGTTTCCTTACTCGAGAGATAGTAGAATCAATTTGGGGTTTCCAGTTTAGCGTGCTGTCAATGAGAACTCCGAGATACTTAATAGAGGTAGAACGCTGTAAGGACGGACAGTTGCAAGGGTTTGGAGAAGATCTAGAGCAGCTATGAGCGTGAATCGAATAGCTGAGAAGTGGTTGAGTGGCGGAAGTTGTAGAAAAGGGGATAAATTTACTTTTTGAGATGTTTAGGGTCAAAAGATTTGAGTGCAGCCAATACATTACAGTATTCAGAGCATTTTCAGCATAGGCGCGAACTTCTTGCCATGATTCACCGTGAGTAAGAAGTGCTGTATCATCGGCATAGGTAATTATTTTGCATTGAGGAAGAGAGAGGTTACACAGCTCATTAATGTATATTAAAAACAGGGTAGGTCCAAGGACGCTACCCTGAGGGACGCCAAAGCAGATGGATTCCTCTTTGCTTTTGAAGCAATCGATCATAACGTACTGAGTACGATCAGAAAGATAGCTGCGAAACATGTCGTGGACTACTCCTCTAATGCCGATGAGTTCTAGTTTATTGAGGAGGATGGGGACAGAGACGGTATCAAAAGCCTTTGAAAGGTCGAGAAAGATTCCTAAGGTTTTATGCTTTTTATCAATGTGTCTAATTACAGCATCTGTGAGCTCTACAACAGCGTCCTCCGTAGATCTTCCACTCCTAAAACCATATTGGTTTGGTGAAAGAATACTCTCTTTATGTAAGAATTTTATTAATCTTACATTAAGAATTTTTTCAAATATTTTGGAAAAGACTGAGAGTACTGCGATAGGTCTGAAGTTTGTGATAGCATCTCTGTCCCCATTTTTATATATAGGATGTACAATTGCCTTTTTGAATGCATTTGGAAAGGAACCAGCTGATATTGATGCATTGAAAATGTGATGGAGGATGGGAATCAGTACGTGTTTGGCGCGTTTCACTATTGTGGTAGATATACCATCCCAACCAATCGCACAGTTGTCTCTTAGGTTTAAGATTAAATTCTCGATTTCCAAGCAGTCTACACTAAGAAAAGCCATAGAGTTAGGGTAGGAATGAGTGGGGGCATGCTGGGAGGAATATTGAATATAAGCATGAGATGAACACGGGCTAGTCAGTGAAAAGGGTTGGATTTGTGAAGCAAGCGATTTTCCTAAGTTTGCGAAAAATGCATTGACTTTGTTTACAGACTGTTGGGGAGATTCACACAGTTTTAACAGATGTGTGGAAGTAGAGTTTTTCTTTTGAAGATTGGCAATCTGTTTGATGACATTCCAAGTATCTTTAGGATATTTTTTAGATTGGTTTATTTGATTACGGTGATAGTCTAGTTTTAATTGTTTTAAAAGTTTATTGCAAAATTTACGATAGCGAAAGAAAATTAATTTATGAGAATCATTATTGGGATTTATTTTGTACTTTCGATGAAGTTTGTCTCTTTGTCGGATACATCTAAGAACTCCAGGGGTGACCCATGGTTTAATAATTCGTTTCCGACTCGGTATTAGTACGTTCCGACTATGTTTTTTAATTATGTTAGATATTAATTCGATGAGTAAGTCAGTGGTTTCGTTGGGGTCACTAGAGAGAAAAATGGTAGAGAAGTCAGCGTTTTCAAGATCACTAACGATGGCTGGGATATCGTGGCGGAGGGACGAATGGTTAGTGGTCATTTCGTTTACTTTAGACTTGCAGCAGAAAATAATTGGAGAATGGTCAGTAATAAGTGAATCAAGAACGAGAGTAATCGAAGGGTTCGGTGTGCGAAGGATGACATGATCAATACAGTTATGATCTCTCGTCGCAAATAGATGAGCAGGTAGCATAGCATGCGAAGCAACTAAGTTCAGGTTCTAAGTTCAGGCAATACAATACAATACAATAAATTTATTGCTTTTACAAGGTCTTCATCGTTCTGGCTGGGAAATATAACAAGCTATTAATGCTGCTGCTGATGATAATGATGAAACATATGAATTGAGGCATGGAACATATTGGTCTTCTTCTTCTTCGTATGAAGTAGTGGCCAACTCTGATGTCGGAATTTTTAGGCCACCCGAAAGCCTCCGACATGGCTTACAACTGAAAAAGCCGGGAAGAACATCTTAACGTGCCTTCCGAAGGGCGGAAGCGCTCAGATCTAAATGCCACCCAGATCACCCATATAAGTATTGTCCGGGCGGAGTGTTGCTTAACCAAGATGAACTGCGAAGATCACCGGAGTAAATTACATGGTGTTAAATTGCATTGTGTTACAGGTTCTAGGTAAGGTATCTCACATAAACCCTGTCTAAGGGTTAATTTAGCAATATGGTTATATAGTAGGCAGACCGAGGCTTTGTAGGTAGTTAACTAGGTGTACCTATATAACAAATTGTCATTGCACATTATGTAGAGCTACACCAAGAATAACATTATAGGCTATTTTTTATCCAGGTACCATGCGTGCGAAGCCGCGGGCAGAAGCTAGTATAAAATCTTAGTGAAAACTTTTTGAAAACTGGTGCTAACATTAAAGTATTTCTTTCCTGTCAGCCAAAGTCCATTGGAAATAAATAAATAAATAAATAATGCGGGACCTTATCACACAACATCATGTAGCCCCAAACAGAACATGCAAACACTTGCCCCGCAGTGGGAATTGAACCCACAACTAGCTAATTAAGTTTGCGGGTACTTCGGAGAAGGCAAGCAGTATCTTGGGTTTCACTTACCCGGTTTTGATAAAATATAGCTTAGGCTTTTTGATACTTACTGTGGCAGATTTAAATAATTGGGGGCATATAGGTGAATTGTCAAAAAATGCTGTCAGTTGTGACTGACGAATCCCGAATCCGTTTTAAATCTGAATGATCCGTTGATTTAACGTAGCCTCTGGTTCTCTAGTCTGAAATAAAAAAAAAACAGTTTTAAACCAAGACAAAAATGAACGAATTCTACCATTGTAGGTATGATAATAATAATAATAATAAGAGAGAGAGAGCTTGTCATCGTCCCGGTGAATCCCTCAGACATATACTTTCGGGTTGTTCGCACCTCGCTAACACTGAATACTTGCACAGACATAACCAAGTAGCAAAGATCATCCATCAGCAGCTTGCTCTCCAATACGACCTTGTCGGTTCAGAGGTTCCGTACTATAAGTACGCACCGGTACCGGTTCTCGAAAATAGTCGTGCTACGCTCTACTGGGACCGCTCTATCATCACGGACAGGACTATTCTTGCGAATAAACCTGATATCGTCTTGGTAGACCGGTCGGAACGCCGGGCGATACTTGTTGACATCACCATCCCACATGACGCTAATCTCGTGAAGGCCGAGAAGGACAAGCTTAGCAAGTACCTTGACTTGGCACACGAGATTACCGCTATGTGGGATGTCGACTCAACAATTATCGTTCCGATAGTCGTTTCAGTGAACGGTCTGATAGCGAAGAGCCTTGACCAATATCTTAAGAGGCTCTCGCTAGGCAGCTGGATCAAGGGTCAGATACAGAAGGCGGCTCTCCTGGACTCGGCACGCATTGTGCGGAGGTTCCTCTCTCTGCAGCCCTAGCCACCGTTTGAGCCCAGCCCCGCGGTCGATGGTCTCCCGTTTTGATACATTTTTTACTATAATGTTTTTGGTATTTATTTATGTACATAAGTAGTATTAAGTATAATAGTAAAAAAATGTATTTTAGACGAGTTTACAATTAAATAAAGTGTCATAATAATAATAATAACAATAACCTAACATTTAATAGCACAACATATAAAAAAATAATGAATTCATTGATTTTCGTGGTCTATTTTCCTATACATTCATTAAGACCTCGGTTGGTCAAGGTTAACAAAATATAGCACATGGCTTTTAAACGATAAAATCAGTATCAAAATAGACTTAATTTTTTTTACTTACGAAGATTCACATAACTGGAGACATACAGGTGTATTTTCAGTTACCATCCATTGAATTACGTGGCCCTTTGGTTTTTTATCCTGAAATTAAAACGTCATCTTTAAACCGGGCTATGCAAATAATAATGAACCAAAGAAATTAAAAAATGAAACGACTTTCCTTTATATGTAATGAACTTATGGGGTGGGGAAGGGCAGGGAGGGAGTGAGGACTCTCCCTCTGAAAGGGGGCCCTCTCACAGTTTCCGAGAAAAAAAAATTAAGTTTTGAGGTTAACGAGAGAAAAAAAATTAAACAATATACGCCAAAACACACTACCGGACTACTACGGACCTATGACCTATGATCAGTTTAAAAACAGTTTCAAATCATAAAAATGGATATTTGATTCGGGTATTTGACCTAGTCGGCCCTGAGTGTCGCTTCGTCCACTCGTCCTCGCGGGCTAGCTCCACTCAGGATCTTCCACGGGAATTTCTGGTTCCACATTTTTAATATCCAATCTACGCATAGGGACCACAAGACTACGTAGCATCGGGGTGATCTGCGTCAGTTCTGTGATATTGCTACTCAAGTTGGGGTGTCCTAGAACCTACTGCTGCGAGAAGGATTTCCAGGTGGTTGTGAAAAATCTAATAACCGACTGTCTATTCAACGTATTACATTAACAACGAGAAATATCATTGTCAATGTCGAATCACCAAAAAATACCACAGAGGCCATAAATAAAAAGAAGATGAATTTTCAAATAATCATATCTCAAAAACTATTTGGTTTCGCACTACGCCATTTTAGATTTAGCCTTCCTAGATATAGACCTATCTGTGACAAAAGTTCCAGCCGCCTAGCTCACTACAAATAAATGAAAGTTGAGCCAAAAATTAATGTGCAGTGGGCAAAATTCATTTCAAATGCCGGCAACACCAAACAAAACAAAACAAAATTGAATTTCACTTTTTGGCTTATTTTCTTACAGATTTCTGCTCTAAATGTTGTTATTTATTGTGGAAGTCTAGTTAATAATCCATTTTTGAATTAATACCTCGTCAAAAGTACGATACTTACGCTTGAAAAGACAAATCCGGAATGTTTTGATCACTGCCACTTTTGCACCAAAATACACTACACCGATCCATTTTGATAGAGAAATCCATAACATTCATTTGTTATTATTGATTTACAATAGATAAAACATAATTTTTCTAGGTAATAATTTAGTTTCAAGCAAGTTTTTCACAAAATCTTCCGAAACTGCTGCTAGCTGCCAATGTTTGTTTAGCGCAATGTTGCGCTAAACAACGAAAAAACCGGCACGCGATAAGGGACAGCAAATCTATAGTGCGGTCTCACTTATTTGCATGAAGCACGCATAAGTAGTTCTCTTTCTTGAAAGAATGAGATGAATTATCTCGTCGTCTATAGCTTTCTCTGTCTAGGTCTATATATATACTTAATCTATGGTGGTAAGAGTTAAATAGTAGCACAGAGTACATTCTGATATTAGATGACTGATTTTTGTTGCACGAATAGAAATGAGATGAGTCTTGTGAAATGAAAAATCGTGTGTAAATTGAATTGATACCCTGAAAATGTCGGATACAGCTGTAATAGCCCCTCCAGGCGATGAGAATGATGATACCTGGCTGTACGGAGACGGGACGGAGCAATCTGCCGACAAGCCGCAAGAGGACGGAGAAAAAACTCCTGAAACCGCAGACGCCACAACAGCAGCGGTAAGATACAGGAATATAAATTTTACGGGTATTTTAAAGGCCCTGAAGTATAAAAAAGTACTTAAGTAGTGAAGTGAAGTATTCTGAAGTGTTTATGCTTTGTAACTTAAATAACCTATTAATCTGATCCATAAGACAAGATAAAGTGAACTTGCAATAACAAATCCTGCTCAATTAGAGAGACGTATGTGCATTACCTATTTAAAATCTAATAAGCTGGACAGGTATTAGGTAGAATTAGTAATGTACAGAATGTAACATAACACCAGCGATCAATAGCCTATATTAATCCACTGCTGGACATAGGCCTCTTCTAACATAAAGGAGGATATGCCCATAATCTCCATGCTGAGCATGCGGGTTTTGGATCGCAGGGCACAGCTTCTTGCTACGCCGAACCTGCTGCCCATCAGACCAGGGCATGTAGCTGTGCCATTTTTAGGCTGCGTTATGCTGCAATCAGATGGCCGCCAGTTGTTATACAGCATTGTGCACCACAAGCAGGTGAGGCTGGCTTGGGGTTCCAAAGATGTAAGTTGGAATCCCTTACACCTCCATCTCTAACATTGTATTCTTTTTTGTGGTTGTAGGAAGGAGAGGAAAAGGATGAGACTGAAGCAGCTACTGAATCCCATTTCAACGATGAGCATTTTGAAGATGTCAGTCAGGATGAGGACAAGGCGAACGGGGAAGATGGGGACTCTGACTCTGATGACAGTGATGATATCAAAGTTACCATCGGAGAAATTAAGTCGGGCCCGACGGCTTACGGCAGCTTGAATATCAAGGTTTGTTATCATTGGAAACATTACTGTCTCTATGCTTCTGCTCGTACAAGGCTTAGGCAAGGAGAAAGTGGTTGTTTGTGATTGATAATAAATCCAAGATTTTTATATATCATACAAAAATTTAATGCGGGTGGGTGTTTTTTTTCCTGCCTGAGCTGAGAGATTTTAAATCAAGTCAAATTAAAAAAAGATTATCCCTGAAGTGTAGACTAACACAATACAAACAATTGAAATCCAATTTAAATGTTAAGTTTTTTTTCCCGAGTTTTGTATTTTAGTAAGAAAAATTATGTGGAATATTGGTCCTAAGATTTAAGTTTATTTATTCAATTAATATTATATGCATAATTTTATATTTCTTATACATAATTATCATGTTAACAATTTACTTGTAAGTTAAACATCCATTCTGAGCTAGTGGCCAACTCTGTTGTTAGAGCTTTGAGGCAAGCCAAAAGCCTCCGACATGGCTTAACTATTGAAAAAGCTGGCTCCAACATCTTAACGTGCTTTCCGAATCATAAAAGAGTTCACAGCTGCTAAATGCCACAAAACAGTGACTGCGTGTAGTGTTGCTTAAGGCTACGATGCATGTCAAACCTCCCTCTCGCTCGCAATATTCAACATTTGAGAAGATTTAAAATCGAAGAGAAGAAAAAAATAACAATACAAAGGTTCAGCAAGAATATCATATTGAACCCAACATGTTTTTCTACCAAAAAATTTGTACCAAAATTGATCACTGATACAAGTTTTTTGGTAAGAAAACATGATAGAATCAAAATGATATTCTGCTCAAGCTTTCAATTCTTATTCTCTAGAATGTGAAGGTTTGCTATTTTACATAACTATAGTTAGTGATTTTATATCTTCAAAAATATTGAATAGAGCGAGCGAGAGGGAGGTTTTACATGTATAGTCGCCTTAACCCAGATCCGCTAAGAAAAACGAAATAAGCCACGCCACAAGTGCCTGAGAAGTTACCGATAACCTCTACAAATCAATTCTTTGAATCTCCTAAAAAATAGAACTTGAACTCCCTTTGACGACCTCAATAGCGCAGTGGGCGTAGTCCCGCCTGAATACAGTAGGATGCGGGTTCGATTCCTGCTGAGAGACAAATGTATGTATCTAAGAAACAAGTAAAAGTCACTTGACTTTTAACTTTAAAAACAAGTTATAGTTTATTAGTTATGTGGCTCCCTTAATACATGCTCTGCTTAGTTTGGGGCTACATGATACTGTATGACAGTGTCCATCATAATTTTATTTTTAAAAAACTTAATAATTTGTTTTGACATGTAGAATCTAATCAATTTATAGCGAGGGGTAGGGCTAGTCTCCTCGGGCCCAGTGGAAAAACCCCGCACCATCACAACTACAGGCAAGGTGACTCTGGAAGACCTTGATGGTCCTGGCAGCATCAATGGTGTGCCTGCTATGGAGTTCAATATTGATACTATTGAGGATAAGCCATGGAACAAGCCAGGAGCTGATATATCAGGTGAGCTACAACTGGAATCACTTGCCAGAAGTTGTTGTAAATTGGATAACTGATTACAAACTAAGAAACTGTTACTGGAACAACATCAGCCTATATTAGTCCACTGCTGGACATAGGCCACCCTTAATAAGAAGGGGCATATGTCCATAATCCCCATGCAGGGCATACGGGTTAGGGATTAGGGCGTCGGCGGCCAGAGGATGCAGCTGTGCCGGTATTAGGCTACCCTATGCCGCATTCTGCCGGCCGCCAGAGCCCCGTTTGTTACTTAACAGGGTGCACCACGGGCAGGTGAGTTTGACTTGGGTTCAGATCGTAGTTGGAACCCCTTACACCTTTAACTTAACAGTTATTGAATTCATTCAAATAAAAATAGTGCTAAAAAGTAACACAAATTAAGATTTTCCATACTGTGTATTGTAGACACATCAGCGAAAGTTGCTCTGTCTATGAATAATAATTTGGTTAAATTTTACAACAGATTATTTCAACTATGGTTTCAACGAAGTGACATGGATAGCGTACTGCGACCGGCAACGACGCATGCGCGTGGGCGAGGCGGGGGTGAATATGCTCATGCCACCGTCAAGACAGCCAGACAACCGGCGACCGCCACAGGGTATGACAAATTACAACTAGTTTGTTAATTAAGGCGACTATACATGTCAAACCTCCCTCTCGCTCGCACTTTTCAACATTTTTTAAGTTATAAAATCACTGAATGTAATTATGCAAAATAGCAAACCTTCACGGCCTAGAAAATAACAATACAAAGGTTCAGCAATAATATCACTTTGATTCTATCACGTTGTTAGTGACGTGTTTCGTTTTTTCTTGTTGTTTAAAACAGCAAGTTCCAAAAGTTCGGTTTTGGCCGTGCGGCGGCGGCTGGTGACTAAAATCGACTGAGTAAATGCTCAGTTGTAGGCGCTTGTTGATCAATTGTTTTTTTCTATGTCAAAATACCTCTGATTTTGATTGACCCGTTTAAATTGTGTTGGCGATTCGATTTTTACAAGCGATTCAATTGGTGACTTAACGCATGGCTTAAGTTACCCGTGTAAATCCGCCATCAGACCCCTTTAGCATTATATTCAATAATTCATTAAGTATAGTGTGATAATAATAACAGCAGAACTCAAATTTAGATTTACTATTCCAGCCTCTCACAGAAGTAAGTTCACTTTAACTAAAGATTTTATTACTTCTACCACTCTTCCGCTTACTAAAACCTTAACCAGGTACTAACTTCCGCCCGGGGCTTCGTTCGCGTGGTACTCGGATAAAAAGTAGCCAATGCGTTAATCCAGACCTCAATCTATGTATGTATTTCTAACCGGCCTCATAGGTCAGTTAGAAATACATTGTAGTTGGTAGTAACTTTGCCTTCTGAAATCGCGATTGGTTCGATTCGCTTTGATTCCCTCCCAGGACAAACATTTGTGTGATAAAAATGAATGTTTGGTCTATATGTTTATCAGTCTATGGTACCCATAGTACAGGCTCTGCCTAGCTTGGGATCAGTTGACCGTGTGTGAAATGTCTTTTATATCTATTATTATTATTTCAAGTTTCATCCAAATCCGTTCAGCCGTTCTGGCGTGAAAGAGTAACAAGCATCCATACATCCTCACAAACTTTCAAGTTTATATTATTAGTAAGATAGGATAGCAGGATTTGATCTGTGAATGTCTATTCCAGCATGCTGTTATGAACTGTATTCTGTTCTTGCTTCTAGGACCTCCAAGACACGAGGATATGCAGGGTCCTCCACACCCTCATGTTATGCACCAGGGACCACCAATGCATAACAACTTCCAAACTAGGGAAAATACTATTCAGGTAATAGCATTCGATATTTGTGGCTGTAGCTTTCGTTTGAGGCCTGTGGGAATTCTCTCTGTGAAATTCACTGGTGGAATAGAAATACATTTTTTCGCAATTTTATGTTCTGGTGGACAAGACAAGTGGTTGAGACGAGCTTTGGACTGTGGGGATCGACATATACAAAGGGAGGACTATGTCCAGCAGCAGTAGTGGGTGAAGTCAGGATAATGGATGATGGACAAGACAAAAATAAATAAATCTCGATGTTAGTAGCTTATACTCAATACGAGTATGTACTAACATCGAGTTGAAAGATATTGGGCATGGTACTGAGAGGGGAGTAGAGATAAATAAGACCACAGTTAAAAATCCAACAAATATCCAACCTTCATTGCTTCTTCACGCTGCAGTAGAACTGTCGGAACTTTATCATTCAACTTTTTTGAGATACAAATTTTTATCGTTTCCACTCATGAATGGTTCAGATATAGCCGTCCTTTTGGTACCTATTAGTCCAGCTACATTAACGCCTTGCGATTTGCGTATTGCATCTCTGTCTGCCGAATGAAAAGTCTTAAAAGTGAAGAGATCACAAAATGCGAATCTGAAGTCCGATAATGTAGCCAGGCTATCTGAAAATGATTTTTTTGTGATCGAACCTCTGCTTCCTTCCTTCTCGCACAAGCTAGTGGCCAATTTTGGCGACGTTTTTAGGCCGCCCGAAGGCCTCCGACATGGCTGAACGACTGAAAAAGCCGGGACTGACTTAACGTGCCTTTAATGCCACTAAATGGTCACCCAACCATGTACCGACCGAGCGGAGTGTTGCTTAATCTGAGAACACCGAAGTAATTCACGCCACGAGCCCCTTACTTCTTTGCTGAATAAGGCCTTCTACCTGCATAGCTTAGTTTGGGGTTCAATGGTACGTCTATAATATGGGCCCCAGAGAAGTTTAAAGTAAATAATATAATGACAGTTCCATACCCATACATATATGAAAACTTAATGAATGTACGAAAACATAATAAATGTGTTGAAAAAAAAAAATAGCGTTATCTGTTCCGTCCATCTCGGAAAGAGTATTTTTGCTCTTCGATATCTGATTGCAAAAGCTGTTTTTATCTGTTATAGGATAAAGTAAAATTGAATTTAGAACATCGTGTGCACTAAGTTTGTGAATTCAAAACATCATTAAACCTATTTACTTCTCCCTCCATGGTGCCGAATTTACCATAAAACCTTTTTTAATTTGATAAAACCTCAGACTCAAAACCTTCTTGGTGTACTTTATTTTTATTTTAACCTTAAATGTTAAACTATTTTTTAATATATTTATTTCCTTCCTGAGATGGGATGAAAAGTTACGTGTTGCACTCGAGTGTAAAGATTTTTTCACTTCTCTTGCTCAAAAAGTGTATCATAATAGTGTAGCTTAGGATGCCTAAAACTCGAGTTTAATATCTCGGGCTAAAAAGTATTTTTTCTTTTTAATTTTTGTCTAATATCATCAGCCCGTACAAAGCATTCATTCTCTTACATAAAAACTCGACTTCTTGGTGCTCTGTCAATATTTTTTTTTGGAAATAGAACCGTCTTGGTGATGTTTTATGAAGGTTGATTAATTTTTAATAAAATTTCTGAAAATTGTCTAATTTTGAATTGTTTTATTTTCTCGCAATCGAAGTGAAAAGTAGAGTGTTTTACTCGGGCCAAAACCACCCATTATGGTTTAGTCCCTTGTAAAACAATCTACTATTCACCTCGTGCTCTTTAGATTCCCTCGCTGACGCTTAGGATTCTAGTGTTAGAATCCTTCGCTTGCTCGGTCATCAAAATTGAGCAACTTTGCACTCTTGTCTAACAAATAACTATTGTTTTGTTCAGGTGATGACAGCAGAGCGTCGCGAGTACCGCGGCCACATCCGCGAGATGGGCCCGCCCGGCGCGCCCGAGTACTTCGGCGGTCCGCCGCCGCCCGACCACTACAACTACCCGCCGCACGCGCCCTACAACGAGCACTGGGGTAACTATCTGTACCCCTAGTACATGCATAGATCGCGTCACGTAAAAAGAACGCTGGCGGTAAGCTAGTGTTGGCCAGCTCTTGACCGGCTCGGCTTGCGTGAGCAAGGATGAGGTCAACGATGGGACGAGCTTTCCCAGACGATGCCTATTAACTCTCTTTTTTTAAGCCGTTAGGGTCATAAGACAATGGAAAAACAGACGCTGGCAGCTGATTCCATATTTTAGCAGTTCGCATTATAAATGACTAGCTTCCGCCCGCGGCTTTGCTCGCGTGGTACCGGGATAAAAAGTAGCCTATGTGTTAATCCAGGTCACAAACTATGTATATGCCAAGTATCATCTAAATCCGTTCAGTAGTTTTGGCGTGAAAGATAAACATTCATACATACTCACAAACTTTCGCATTTATAGTATTAGTAGGAAGTAGGATGTTTGGAAGCGCTTAGTCCTGTTAAATGAAATATCAACTTGATGCGGATGGTAGTTAGTAGTGCGTCTGAAGCTCCTATGGAAGAAAGGTGAAGCGGAATAAGGTCATGTAGCTCCTGCGCACACTCTCCGTAGTACAATCTATAAAATACCGACAAACACGCAACCTCGCGACGATGGCTCAAGCTCTCGAGCCTTGCTTTAGCAAGATACTCTTGACCAATGAGCCTCTTAGCCCTGCGTTCGACTGCGTCTAGTGCAGCAAGTTGATACTTGGCTGAACCATCCCAAAGGTGGCTGCAATACTCCATACAGGATCGGACTTGAGCTTTATACAGGGTCAGAAGCTGTCCAGGTGTGAATTATCGCTTAACCCTGTTTAGGATGCCCAGTTGTTTGGCCGCAATTTGAGCTTTAGACTCCTTCCAAAGTTGAGATTAGCCCTCAACTCCATGCCAAGAAGTTCGAGGCTGTCGGTTACTTTAATCGGTGTACCACGAAAAGTGGGAGTAAGGTCAAACAAACTTTTTTTCGCCGAAAAAAGACATGCCTGTGTTTTAGACGCGTTAAAGTCGACTCTATTGTCGTCACCCCATTGGGAGACAAGATTGAGAGTCCGATTTCTCCGCTTATTGGTATTTACCCATGCGCAAACACACCTCCTCCACTTCTTTCAGCGTTATTTTTACATGACACGTACTGTACAAGTTGATCAATTCGAAAACTTTATAGTTTACGTTTTTGAGCTCAATTTTGAAGTACCTTTTTTCGTTAATTATCTAACTGTTTTGATTGACATTGAAATCTGCAAGAAGTTTACATTACCTACGTTGTTCGAACAGGGGCCTAATTCTGAAGATTCGATATATGAGATTCTATTAGATATATATCGCGAGAACTGTCAATTTTCATACAGTTTTGACAGTTTCCGCGATATATATCTTAATAGAATCAAATATATCGAATCGCCAGAATCAGGCCCCTGTTCTATAAAATATTGCCAATGAAGTTACATTAAAAATGAGCTTGAAAACGAAAACGATTGAACGTTACCGTATTGTGCGAGTCGTATTAAGGATACTGTAACTTAATAAGAAAACTTTTATAGTTTTAGTTTTCGAGCTAAATTTTAAAGATTTTTTCTGACGTCTTAGGTATGTATTAGTTTTATCCTGTGCCTGTGTTCTATATTTCCAACAATTCCGAGGCCTGTGTCGAACTTTTATTAAAATACTGTGCTCGCAGCTTTGTTCGCGTGGTACGGGGATAAAAACTAGCCTATGTTTAACACAGGTCATAATAGTACATTGTTCACCGAGAGGAGAAAGTGACCGATTACCGTCGAGGGTGTCGTTTGAAGCCCGAGCCGTAGGCGAGGGCTTTAAAACACCCGAGATCGGGAATCGCACTTTCTCTCGAGTGATACATAGTGCTTTATACTACACCTACGAGGAAAATAAAAAACTAACTTGACTTTGACTTTGACTTTGACTAGCCAGTGCTTTTTTTTAGCTAGTGGCCAGTGTCATTTTGCGAACTTGGAGATAAAAACTCACTGCAAAAACTTTTTGGCTTTTGATATTTAGGTTACCAGCGCATAGTCTTACCCAAAATTAAAAAAGAAAAACCACGTAAGAAATGGATTTTCATACACTTTTCTCTCCCGCTCAGATGCGTTTTCTCCCCGCATATTTGTTCGATATGCAATGACGTACTTTCTACCGTAAATTTGATAAAGTATCAAGGTACTTTCCGAGCAGGTGTAGTATAAAGTATATTCCTAGCTTCATCGAAATCCAATTAGCATTATAGGGAGTTGAGTGGAAACAAACATACTCAAACACAAATTTTAGCATTTGTAATATTACTATCTGATCCGTCCGTAACTTAGTTTGCGTGTATACTTGTACAAACTTTCGCATCTATGTTATTACTAGCTTGCCCGTCCGCAACTTCGTTTGCGTGTATACTTGCATATCACAATCTGATCAATCGTTTCGGAACGCATCGAGGACGAAATATTGATTTTTATTTATATAGATTGTTTGAGGTGTGATATGACGTGATTTGATTAGATTAGTGTGAGTAATTTTCCAGGTCTAGAGTCACAACCGGGGAAAAAAGTGTCTGCACCAAAACTCGGCGCACTTTTCAAGGGACTTAAGGTCTAATTTAGTTCAAAGGAGAATGCCGAGAACCCGTACCAATTGCGTCAAAACCAAAAATATCCCATAAAATTTCATCATCATCAGCCTATAGCAGTCCACTGCTGGACATAGGCCTCCCCTAATGAGCGCCATTGCGCCCTGGCCTGAGCTCGACGTATCCAGCTTCTACCAGCAGCCTTTCGCAGATCGTCACTCCACCTGGCCGGAGGGCGTCCCACACTACGTTTGCCGAGCCGCGGTCTCCACTCAAGAATTCGTTTACCCCAACGGTTGTCGGTTCTTCGGCAGATATGGCCAGCCCAATTCCACTTCACGACTTTAAACTGGTGGACTAGCCGTACTGTGAATGTCCACGTTTCGGCTCCGTATGTCATGGCGGCTAGGACGCACTGATTGAAAACTTTCGTTTTCAAACATTGCGGTATGGGTGACGAGAAAACTCGATGTAGTTTTCCAAATGCTGCCCAACCCAGCTGAATCCTCCTCTTGGCCTCCTTCTCGAAGTTGTTTCTACCCAACTGCAATATCTACCCGAGGTGTACTCCGAAACAACTTCAAGAAGGTGTGCATTAACTACGACCGGACTTATGATCAATCCGGTCACTGACCATGACTTTGATCGAAGCTAGTAATAATATCTCGATGTTGGCAGGTCACGGCGAGGCGCCGGCCGGCTGGGCGCCCAACGAGATCAAGGAGCTGACGCCGGGGCCCGCGCCGCCCGCTGGCCCAGCCATGGGCCCTCCACTAGGTCGGTATACACATATATAAAATACGGCCAAGTGCGAGTCGGACTCGCGCACGATGGGTTCCGTACCGTTGTGTGGGAGCGCCAGTTAAAAAAAAAAAAAATCTGTTTTTAGTAATTGTTGTTGTAGCGGCAACATTAATTCATAATTCGGTTCATGATATATAATATATTTAAAAGTTAAAATATTTAGTACAAATTCCGCCAACTCTCTCTGACGAGTTTCATAAAAACTCAACAGAAATTCGACAATGCATGAATAAATGAATTTTGAAAATTAGAAAAATATCTTCGTGATCGAAGTTCTGATCGCCAAATCGTTGAGTGTTTTTTGTTCATCTTAGGTCCGCCGATGGGCGTGCCGCAGCAGGCGCATATGCCGCCGCCGCACATGATGCCCGCCTCGCCTTACGGATCGCCATTCCGGCCACACCAGCCCATGCCCCATCCTCACGAGAGAGAGAGGGAGAGGGAGAGAGAGCGCGAGCGCGACCGGGAGAGGGAGCGGACGCACGAGCGGGAGCGAAGCGAGCGCAGGGAGCGAGATAGAAGAGATGAAGTGAGTTTGCTTGTGAGGTCACTTGTTTATTTTGATAGGGTCAATTCAGGGTCTTAGTTGTCCACTAAAACGATAAGCACCAGACCTGAGTACCTATTGTAAGTTTTTTTACCAGCTCGATGGTGTTTCCGTTTACACCAGAGATTACAAAACTTTTTTTTCGTATACTACTTTCAAAATCTTACTGGTTTCGGTGGACCCCCTGCTGCTACATTTCTAGTTTCTACCACATTCCCATAACTCGTAAAAAATGTGAAGGAATTACTGTAAATCTTCATCTTTTGAAAAAAAGGGGCAGATGATCAACAGATCATCTGCCCCTTTTTTGTTAATAATTTTTTGAGTACCTAGTTTATTGTCTGCCTCTACATTGAAAGATAAGTAAAGCCAAGCCAACATTTTTGCTCTTTACTATGGAAACCAATTACGTTTTCGTGGACTCCCACTTACAGCTTGTGAATCCCCATTTTTTTTCACGCTAACGTAGACCCCCAGCGACCCTCCCGTGGACCCCTGGGGAACTTTGGAAATCACTTGTTTACACAAATGGCGCTACCTCGATTCCATATAAATTTGCGTAAACGGAAACGCGTTCGAGCTGGCAAAAAACTCGCCCCAGGCACCCTGTTTAAATACAAACTTTCAAACTTTGATAGTTTGCCGTACTTTGACTTTGTTTGAATTTCGGCAGTTTGAAAATTTTGCAAATTGAGGTCCAGTGCGTTATTCATTCGAGTTTATTAGAGCTTCCAATGAGTAAATACACCATTCTTACAAAAATACTTATCTAATATTTAAAAAAGAGCTAGAAAGGAGTTGACAACTGATATTGGGATAGAAGCGCTGAGCTATTCGAAATAATGACTCCTAGCGGCTGACCTCCAGCGCTGTTTACCGAAAACCCCTACGAATGTCTCTCATATTCAGTTTTTTTTTTTTTACTAAACACGTTTGTTTACAGGAGGAAAGAGACAGGGAGCGGGAAAGAGACCGCGAACGTTCGAGATCAATTAAGCCAGACAGAATCAGAGAAAAGTAAGTTTTAAGTATATTTTTAATCTGGCATGGCATTTGGAGAGGTAGGGGAAGACCAAGGATAAATTATATGAGCCACATTAAAGTGAAGGTAGATGTCATATCGTATAGGGAATCAAGGCTGCTTTGGAGAGAGGCGGATGGAAGGAGCTGCATGCTCCGGCTCACAGCTCTTGAATGATGGCATGTACTATCAGCTAAAAGTCTACCTTACCATCTTAAGGGTGCATTTTCTGTGCAGCGACTGGCCGCTAGCCCCGCCTTGTCAAATTTTAAACACTAGTAAACGTAAACAAGATGCTTATACTTAAATTCGAAGAGTCATAAAAATATAGGGCTTTCTCAAAAAAAAACATGTTGTATCTCCGATTGGTTAAAATTTGTGAATAAAGAAAAGGCGGAGTCAGCTTGCTAAACTGCTTGCAAGCGAAACTGTTTTAAAAATTGGTAAGGTAGACTTGTCGCTAATAGTACCTGTAGTATGTAAAAATAATACATTTCACGATCGGGTGGTTTTATATTAGAGTGGTGCTTTGTTTCCAGATCGTACAGGCGCGAGAGATCGCGTTCCAGGTCGCGACGCCACAAGTCGCGGTCGCGCTCACGCTCGAGGGAACGGTCGCGTGTCCGTAGCGACCGCGACCGAGACCGGGACCGCTCGCGTGAAAGAGAACGCAGCGTCAAACCGAAGACCAAGGACAAGGAGGAAAAGGAAGAAAAGTAGATATAGGAATAGTGCTAAGTGTGGTATATGATGCGAATGAGCTCCGAGCCTTATGAATGAATAAATTCTGCCTCAAATCAGATATTGTGTTTTTATTTTTATTTACTAGATACAAAAACACAGCAGTTCACAGAGATTTATTATCATTATTAAGCCCATTCCGGGGATGTTTCATCATGATGATTGGTTCATATCCGGCTCGAAGGACCACAATGACTATGTTTGATAAATACTTCGAATTCGGCTTCGAATTGTGTACGTATTTTAAGTTCGGATTGATTGAAACGAATGTGTACTTTAAAAACTGTATAGATCAGTAATGGTGGCGGCGATCATAAGATGTCAAAGAAAACTAGAAGATGCAATGATTCCAGCTACATATAAAAAAAGATGTACCTACTATTTTTAATTATTTAACATTTTATGTTCTGTATTGAACAATGATGACAATGAAAGTACGGAGACCCACTTCACTTGTTTAATTAATGGCTTCTGGGTTAGTTCTCCACAATTTCGTATAATATCGTGTGCATCAGGTTGTCTAATTGGTCACTTTATGCATGAGTGCAATGTAATTAATCCCAGTATACCTAATTGTTTGTTGGAAAATTATAAAATAAAAATGACACAACTGTCGTTCAAAGTGATCAGTTTGCGGAAAAAATGGTTCCGTAATGAGACCCTTGAGCGGCTTAAAACACCTGCAAACTTCGGTGGTGTCGGTCGGAGCCGAACATTCGGATGTGTCACTTCGGAGTAGCAGCTTCGACTTCATTAGTCATTAGAAAAAGGGGGAATTCAATAAAATTATTTCTTTCAAAAGCACACTTAGGCAAAGTAGTGAAATGCTACAACCATTTGAGACACCACTATCCTTACAAATCTGTACTGAAACGTCAATTAACACGTTGACTGTGGACCTCGGAGAGCGGGTTGGCCTGCAGCTCAGTCGACGCATTCAAAGCGTTAAGCTTATGTGGTCACAGCGTCCGGATATCAGAAGTTAGGAATCTGGCCCACCTCTTTGTAAATATCCCAGCAACTAGACTTCTCAAAAAAAGACATCTCAATAGAGCATGTCATATATATTACAATACCTACCTAATATGGTTCCGCCCATTATACCTACATTAATATTTCATTTCTCTGTTTTTATAAATTTTTGGTTTTTAATTGGTGTTGTGTGCAATAAAGGGTTCATCTATCTATATATCTATCAATGGTTCGGGTGGGCGCAGAACAGAACCCAGTGGTACTCAATAGTCAAGTAGGTAGAGCAATGAAACGACATAGTAATAATACAGAAATGCTTGTATTTTATAATTAATGTCTAAATAAATGGATCATATAAATGTTTCCTAGAGCTCACAGAGGCGGCGGCCAGAGCGGCGGCCGCGGCGCGTCGCTCTCGACGCCGCCATCTATTCCATCACATCGGGTTTTTCTTCATGTTTTTGTACAGAATTATATTTTACAATAATTTTATTTTCAATTACAATCTAGACGTAAAAAAATCTTGAGGTGAGAAGGAAACTAAGCTTCCTATAAAAATAATTACAAATGGAAAATGAGGGCTACGCTTAGTGCGACCGGCTGGCAGACCTCGACCTAATCTATCAGTACAGGACTTTACAATCATCACTATAACCTACGGCTTTCGGCAGCGCGGTGCCTGCGCCTACTAACATAAGCATTCTCCGCTCGATAAGCGCCATAACGCTCGCCCCAACCACTCGGGGGCTCATTAACTAAATAACTTAAATTAATTACATAAAAAATATACAAAAATATCATTTTCACAAAATTATAATCGACAAACTATACACTCCGGCACTAAAAATATTCGATAACTATGTACGATTTAAGCCGGTTTTAAACTTAAACGAGAGCTTGACTTGAAATAGTACAAAATAATAGTAAACATAATCACGACTATAGTGTCGATTGTCTAGAACTGCCTGCGGCATTTCCTCATCTCTCGAAGATTCAAGGTCCCCTAGCCCAGCTAATAGTAAATCTACATCGAGCTAAAATTACGGAAACTCACGGGATCTCTTCATCAGACCGTTCTTTCCATCGATTCATAAATTACATTGAGAAACGTTCAAATATTTATACATAGATTTTTACGAACAACGAATAATACTAGAACACTTACGACTAACACAATAAAACGTCACGCCGCGGTGAGGCGACGGCCAAGCACCGAAGTGGTCGACGCTGTACAACTATTGTTACAACTTTACCAATCCTTTATAATACATGCGCCGATATTTACATGCGCGCGTCAGTCTGCGCCCGCCGCGGCCAGCGCGCTTCATTTACAATACAACTAATATTAAACGACACGCGGCAATTACAGACTAATCGAGAGATTTTACACGACGCCTCGGGGCGCCGGAGCTTAGGCTAGGGCGCGCGGCGCGGCGGGCGGGCGGGGCGCAGCGGCGGCTATAGTTTACAAAATGTATACAATTATTTTTTACAATTAGGCGGGCGGTGAGAGGGGCCGCCGCGTCTCCGCGGACGTTAATACTTCACGTTCGTTAGGCGAGTGCGGGTAGGAAGGACTACAAGACGGGGTTGGGCGGCGGCGGGCCGATGGGCCCCAGCTCGGGCGCCTTCATGAAGAACTTCTCCAGTTTGGCGATTATGTGCTTGCCGTACGTGTACTTGCGCAGCGAGCCGATGTGCGGCCGGATCTTGTGCATCAGCACCTTGCGCTGCGTCGGCTCCGCTACGTCGATCATCTTCTGCACTACGTAGTTCGCGTACTGGTCCTTCATCATCACGTGCAGTGCGCTGTAACACACAAACAACATGCTACACTACTGCTCACAGATACACTTTAGGCCTAGTCTGTAACACTCTATGCAAACAACCAAGCCGTGCCACGATCTATTCCTCAAAACGGCCAAAGTTGCGAGGAAGCGGTTCCAACCTTTATCTTCGTAACCCAAGTCAACTTAACCAGCTTGTGGTGCACTCTGCTAACAAGCGGGGCTCATAACTAACGTATTTTCATTTAACCAAATTTTACGTCTGTGATAAGAAAGGTAGTCGTAGTAGAGGTCGCGCGCGTCACGTAAAGAGAACGCTGGCGGTAAGCTACGCATTAGGCGATTTATCGGTTATATACCCGTGCGCAAACACACCCACTCCCACTTCTTCCAGTGTTCTTTTCACATGACGCGTACTATAATAGTCGTGAACGTCGATCCAGTCAGTAGTTGAATAACTGCCAACGGCTTCAATAGAAGACTAGCCTAGCCTGCATATGCTGAGATGGGACCATTTGTAATCAAATTATTTGTTACTTTTGCAAATAAACAATTAGAATAGGCAAGATGACTGAAAAATTCTAATTTGTCCGTTATTTACATATCCAAAAAATTTTGGACGTATTTTTTCATTTGTCAATTAACCAAAAAATAAACATATAGTGCGTTAAAGTTCCGCGTGACGTCATGGTGAACAAAAATGTACTATCATTTTTCTACCTAGCCGTGACGTCACGAGCCCCCACTCCCGAACTTTCACGTTCTTTATCTCCGTCAATTTCTATTGATTCGATAAATTAAAAAATACATAAAAAAAACAAGAAAAAAAAAACATCACTACTTTTTCCCCATTATGGACATCTTCAGATATTGCTCAGTACCACAGAATACAGAAAGGACAGAAGCTTCACTCCGCGCAATCATTTAAATAAATAGCGACTTTAGCTGCTACGCAATAAAGTGCTATTCAGCTCGCACCGAACTCAGTGCCTAACATTTATATTAACCTACACCTTGCATCCCTTTCTATCGTATAGCTCTATCTCTACTGACGTGGTACGTGTAACGTTAGGGTTGTCTTGAGAATTATTCTGTGACGAATAATAATAACCTGGCCGCCGACGGGCAGCAGCGTCGGCGGTGCGGGAAGCTGTATCCTGCGATCCCCAACCCGCATTCGCAGCGTGGGGATTATGGGCATATCCCCTTTCTTATAGGGGAGGCCTATGTCCAGCAGTGGACTGAATAGGCTGTTGTTGTTGAACATTTTACTATCCAGTTACCTAGCCACCTATTTCTTTTTAGGAACAATGATAATTCAAATAATATCTACTACCTAGTATTAGATGAGAAAACTATTTTACACTGGCTAGCTGCATTAAGAACTCAGAAAATAGGCATACCTACTAGGTAGGTACTTGGGTCCTTAACACTTACTTAAGTGTTTAGGTGTCTTGTGTACGAAAACCGAATAATCACTGTTTAAGGTAGGTAGGTACATCATGCTAAATATTAAAAGAAATTTTTGTAGGTAGGTACCTACATAGATATTTGCAAGAGAAAGAAACAACATTTGGTTTGTAGGTAGCCTAGGTATCTAGTTTTAGTTGTTAGTACACCTACCTTTAGGTAACTTACCACATCGATTTGTCTACCTACACCTACCTACCCGACTGTTTTTAAGTAGATAACCTACACTGCCTACTTAAAGTTAAACCAAATAAAAATGTACCTAGCTTGGGTTTCTAATCTTGCTCTCAGTCTACATAATCAAAATCATAATACCTACTTACTACAGCACTATGTAAGTAGATACCTACCAAAGGCACAAAAATTGTCTATGAAAAAATACCTACATAATAGTAATAATATTACGTTTATTTATGTAGGTAGGTACCACATTCAAATAGAACTTGTACCTAAGTACCTACCTACTTAAGTAAATACGGGAGACTTTGATATCTAAACAACGCATTATTTGGTAGAAAAACTTTCAGTTCTGTACCTACTATTGGTATTATTTACATTTTCTTATTATTATTCAGGCAACCAAATGCTGTGCAGTATTTTTTTGCCTTAATTTGGCGAAAAATAGAGGTACATTAACAAAAACACACAAATGCCGCGGCTGCTCAAGGACACTTTCGTTCCGGGCAGAACGCGGCAACCGACGTAACGAACCACGCTCGCAAGGCCGGCGATGCGTAGGTATATTTTTATACCTATTCTGCGGAGTGAAAGAGGCCTGTCAGTACGCAAATCTATTGAGGATACCGTAACGGGGGTTGTCAGAGGCAAGTCCAAACATTACGTTCGATACATGCCCACTCTTTGCAAGCAGCTAGCATTCCACGTGACAGGTTGCAAGCCCTGTAATGAAGGATGTTACTTTGTGGTATGTTGGGAGGGACTGTGCAGTGATAGACCTTCATTGTAGTACGTGTTTATTCGTTGGTGGTTGGGTGAGGAGTCCATACAGACACATGTAATGCTTAATGACTATTACCTAAGCTGTACTGAGTTCGCGTCTTACACCACAGCCCATCGCCGCTTAAAAAATACGTGTCAAGTATTTTTTGTTGATCTAACTGACGGACTAATTAGATTTTTTTTACCCAGTCGTCATCCCCTAAGAGTACTCACTTGACGTTGAAGCCGCATTTATTTTACCCAGTCGTCATCCCTATTGCTAAGAGTACTCACTTGTCGTTGAAGCCGCACAGCTCGTCGATGAGCAGCGCGCGCTCGTTGCGCGTGGCGTGCGAGACGCACTTCTCGACGACGTTGCTGGCGAACTTGTGCTGCGAGAGCGCCAGCACCTTGCCGCGCACGCCGGCCACGAGCCGCGCGCGGTCCTCCGCCGCGCCGTGTTCCAGCACGTGTTGTACCACGTAGTTACCGTACTGGTCCTGCGATACGCAACATCATCTTAGCAAACTAATTATAATCTAGATTCGATAGTGGTAGAATGCCCACTGTACGGTGCATGTTAAATCTATGATGTCAAATTGACACAGTAGTGAACGTGGTGCACCACGTAGTTGCCGTGCTGGTCTTGCGATACATACTCATCATTTATTCCAAAAGACACAAGACTGATATAGGTGCTCAGGTAGGTAGGTTCATCATACGTACAAATCCGCTAACAAAAGGAATATCCTGCGCCAACAATCTCACACACTGTCAGTTATGTCTCGTCAAAAAGGCGTCAAGTCAGAATAAAGGCACTCATAGCCTTTTCAGACACTCAGAGCGCACTTGACATTCCAAGTGACATTCAGCTAGCCTGATTGGATATACGCGACAATCGTGCGACTCAACTAGGGCTTGCAAATATTCGAAAATTTTCATATTCGAATATTCGAATTTTTTTCGGGTACTATTCGAATTATTCGAATATTATTCGAATAATAGAAAAAACACTATGTTCTTATTAAAATCACATCTTATTTTGTTATTTTAAGTGTTATTTTCATGAAGAAGTTTAAAATATCAACTTATTTTATTCTTAAAAGCGTTATTTCCATGAACTAATTTAAACAATAGCAAATAACAAATTAAAAAATAATACAAAAAGTTGTGTCGCCGTAACGAGACATTGGCGATTTACACGCACAATCAACCACAAATTTAAATATTCTTCTTCGTATGAGCTAGTGGCCAACTCTAGTGTCGGAGATTTTAGCCCGAAGGCCTCAGACATGGGTTAATGACTGAAAAGCCGGGACCAACATCTTAACGTGCCTTCCGAAGCACGGAAGCGATCAAATCTAAATGTCACTAAACAGTCATCCATCCAAGTAATGACCGCGCTGAGAGTTGCCTAACCAAGGTGATCTCTTAAGGACACCGAAGTAAACCACGCCAAGGTCGGACGGACGCACAAAACAGCACCATAAGGGTTCGTTTGACCGGCTCGGTAATGTCACCCTAAACAGTCTTAAAAATCTATTTTAACAAAATCATGAAAATAAACATTAACGACAGAGACGAATGGACAGAACAGTCTCGTCAACTACGCGACACTTCTGAGTGTATACGAACCGTGTTCCGAACCCGATAAAATTTATCGGGTTCGGATCGGATCATTCGTCATGTTGTTTACCCGAACAACGACGTAAACTTGTATTGTCTTGTATGGATATATCGCGCAAACTCATAAGTGGCATTTCATGCACATCTGAGTTCCGATTTCGGTGTTATTAATATTAATCGAATATTCGAATATTGAAATATCAGTATTCGAATATTCGAACTAAAATAATATTCGAATTATTCGAATATTCGAATGCAAGCCCTAGACTCAACTCGCGCGTAAATCGCTTATCTGGGAAGGCACTAAGCAGCTTACTTAACTAGTCCCTACTCATCGCTGGTATTCTGATGAGTCCATGTAGGTAATGTATTAGATGACAGAAAAGAACAATACACAAGATCATCAGTCAATGCTTATGTGCCATTATTATTAGTAGGTAGGTACGTTTACGTAAGTACGAAATAATTAAGAAAGTGTTATAAAAAAAATATTAGATTTAAATAAAGCGATGCATGAAATAATAATGATTCTTCTTCATATGAGCTAGTGAAGTTTTTGGGCCGCCTGAACGCTTCCGACACGACTTAACGAATGATAAGCCGGGATCAACATCTTAACATACCTTCCGAAGCAAGGAAGCGCTCAGATTTAAATGCCACTAAACGGTCACCCAATAGTGACTAGGCGAAGTGTTGCTTAACCAAGATGAACTGCTAAGAAAACCGAAGTAAATGGCATAATAGACCACGCGGTATTCAGTCCGTCTTAGTAAGACTGTTCTACTGACTAATAAGTCAAGCCTAAGACCGACTTAGTAGCTTACTCTTATTACACTACGCTAAGTGTAAGACAGTCTGAATACCGCGTGGTTTAATTGCCCTATAAGGGGCCTCCGACGGACGAATTGCCCATACAAACGTAATACCAAAATAAATTCATAGTCAAGCATATTTCCACTATATTGTTGTATTATTTGTATTCCAATAGTATTTATCTAGGTTCCTGGATAGTTTTTTTTACAGAATACTTATTTACAATGAAAGAAAAGCCAATAGCATTTTGCACATTTTTATGCCGAAATTGACCACTTTACTTCGTCTTTGTTAGTATTCAAAACAACAATATCTTACGTGTTGTTTGATATTGAACATAGCTTATAATATAAGCTAAGATAATTATTATTTAGTTATATAATAACAATAAATTGTAAAGAATACATAATATTTTCAGTCATCATTTTTGGTATTACGGAACACAACCAAATTCTAAGAAAATTTTGAACGGCCAATATTGCTATCCCGCCCGCACGGCTGAATCGCGATCTTTTGCCCGCTTCCCGAATTGAAGTTGCGAGCGAGGGTCGCCGCAGTCTTAAGCCACGCCACGAACCCTTCATTACAAGTTTCACATAGAGCAGTAGAGCTTGTGGTGCTAGTGCTAGTGTTACCTGTATGAGCTGGTCGGTGTGCGCGTGCAGCTCGTTGAGCACGGGCTGCGTCTGCTCGGCCGTGCAGTGCTCTAAGATGCGCTGGATGACGCGGCAGCCGTACGGGTGCGTCGACAGCGCGTACACTTGACCCGCGAACGCGTTTATTATGAACTGCAGCGCCGACGGCTCCACGCATTCTATGCACTTTTGTACCTGCAATCGCAACGACAAATATACATTTCAGAGCGCCTGAGAGTAAGGCTGCTTCAGACAAGCATATTGGAGAGGCGTTTTTCTCCCGTGGATTAAGAGGTCTAAGGGTTGTAGTAAAAATTTCGTAATCGAATGAGTATCGAATATCTAAGGGTTAACACAGGGGAGAGCAGAGCAGCTAGTATTCAGCAGTGTATATAAATAGTACAGGGAACATCAATCCTGCCATATACCAGACAAAACCTACTATAACTCTTTGTCCGACACTGCGAGAGAAATGCCTTTGTCCTGAAGAGAAAAACATGTTGTGCCACACCTCTTAAGAGTGAGATGACGGCAGGAAGATGATTAAGAGATCTAAGGGT
This sequence comes from Horisme vitalbata, assembly GCA_951804965.1. Taxonomy (NCBI): domain Eukaryota; kingdom Metazoa; phylum Arthropoda; class Insecta; order Lepidoptera; family Geometridae; genus Horisme; species Horisme vitalbata. The sequence goes on from OX638096.1 coordinate 6,567,823, forward strand.
TGTAGTAAGAATATCGTAATCGAAAAGAGTATCGAATATCTAAGGGTTATACAGGGAAGAGCAGAGCAGCCAGTATCCTGCTGTGTACTGTGAACACCAATCCTGCCATGTGCAGACAAAACCTCTTAACCCTTTGTCCGACGTAGAGTTCTACACTGCTTTTTGTCCTGAAGAGGAAAACATTTGTGCCACACCACTTAGAGTAGGATAAACGGAGGGAGATGATGATAGAAGCGTGAGCGCAGCGCTGCTGTCGTGAAACGCGACTGATATTGACGGCCTCTGTGGCGCAGTGGGTTAAAACTCGCTTGAAACGCAGAAGGTTGCGGGTCCGATTCCCGCCGCGAGACAAATGTTTGTATGATCTGCGAATATATGTTTCGGAACTAGGAGTTTTCTATGTAAAATATGTATGTATTTACAAAAACTATCTATGTAGTATATCAGTGATGTGGTTCCCATAAATACAAGCTCCGCTAAGTTTGAGGTAACATGATGCTGTGTGATAGTGTCCAGCATTATATAACAATTTTGTTACTAGTGTAACTTGTGTGAAAAGGATTGATAAAATAAGGAACGAGTATATCAGTTCCCCTGATATATTACTATATTGCTTGAAAGTGGCACCTGTAGCAAATAAGGTGAGGACTGGAAGAGTGATGAGTATGAATGTGACTTGATGTAAGAGTAGAGGATGATGAGATGGATGAATTGTGTGAAAGAGGATATGAGAGTGAAAGGAGTAATACAGAGTTCACGGCGTAGCAGGAGTGAACGGAGAAAGAAAACATGTTGTGCCGACCCCACCTAGAGTGGGATAAGGGCAAGGAATTGATGTTAATAGTGTCCATCACACGAGTCCCGTAGACAAGGTGCCACAGTCGTGTGAAAATTAAAATGGATGGGAAATAAAATCAAAATCTTCACGTATATGATGCAAATAATCTGTCTAGATAAATTGTCCATAAATGTTTAGTGTTTTACGTATACTTGAGATTCGGCTTCAGTTCCGCTGATTGCCGCGGGACTTCTTTCAGAGACGGACTCTTGTATAAGGGCTATATTTTACCGGGACACCATAGCGGCGCAACCAGTCACCGCTACCAACAAAATGTATGGTGGTGTTCGTTTGGTCGCGCAACCAAACGGACACCAGGTGAGTAACTCTCTATAGAGCTGTATACATTTTGTTGGTGCCGGCGACTGGTTGCGCCCCCATGGTGGCCCGGTGAAATATAGCTCTAAGTATTTAGCAGGGCGAACCAAGAGCCGGTAACAGCCCCTACGCGCTATATGCCTATAGGCCGGCGATGCACTGACCACGTGGTTTCCGTTCTGGTCCTTGACGCACTTGAGCACGTGCCCGTCGAGCTCGCGCACCACCTCCTGCTGCTGCTCCGGCGGGATGGATTCCAGCGCCTTCTGGATCACGCGGCACCCGTACATCTGCAGCGCGAGGTTCAGCACGTGCCCGCGCACCTGACGCAACACACACTACACATACAAACCTCGTCCACACAACTTGTAATACAAATCTAATCTAGTTATGCACGCAACGGACCTATGTTTTTCTCAAGTTAGGATCGGACAATCCTAGTACAATCCGACCCAAAACTAGAAATTACTAGCTACATACAGCCTAGTTCACAGTCACAAAAATACGTGGCGACTATTGTACAATAGATTTTTTGTATTTTAAGCATAAGCCCACACTTCAGGGAAAATCTAAGATTTTTATATGTCCCATATTATATATCCCGCCTGAGTCGAACTTTTTGGGATATATAAAAATCTTATTGTGCAATCGACACAAGGAATTTTTATCCTTCGAAAGTTAGGCCCAGGTTCGTCTACACAACATACAGTACTCACAACGGATCTATGTTTCTCTCAAGTTATGCTCGGACCATCCTAGTAAAATCTGACCCAAAACTAGGGAATACGTCGCTACATACAGCCTAGTTGAGAGTCATAAAAATACGTTGTGACTAATATACAATCGTCACAAGGGATCTTTGTCCTTCGAAAGTTACGCCCCGCTAACGATTCGAACAATCCTAGTACAATCCGATTCAAAAATAGCAATTACGTAGCTACTTGCAGCCAACTTCAGGGTACAAAATTTGTAAGTTGTGTAGTATTAGAATAGAATATAATTATTTTTAATAATATTGATATATCACGTCACCGACTATGATACACAACATGAACATATCACATGCCCATGGCAATTCCCAACAGGTTGACGTAATTTAGACTGACTATAATATAGCCTTCGACCGAATTGACCATAATATCCGTATGCATAAACTTCATCAGCCAGGAATTCGAGGCGATCTAATCAGGTAGTTTTCATCACATATTGATATTAGGTAGCAGGCTCTTGCCTTGAACAACCACACATCTAGCTGGGTTCGTTTCCTTTCCTTCCTCAAGGATCTCTTATCGGTCCTCTTCTCTTATCATCTATATTGACAACATAGAAGTTTGCTATTTAACCTCCACCCTGCTTTGTTTAGCTGATGATATGAAAATCTACTAGTGCAGATGTGTTCTTCGCACCTTCGCGTGGCGGGAACAAAATGATGGGAAAGCGTTTTATTGTAAACTACATCCGTTATGTTGCGGACAGCACACGAAGGAGCAAATGCGGTCTCCACTGGTCGATATTTCGTCACCGACACACAATCACATTTTCATACAACTGATCCAGATGACTGCTATGTTAGTTAGTAAATATGTACGAAACAACGCTTTATATTGAATATTTTTCTATAGGATATGGTTCGAATTGTTATAAATCAATTTCAGGGTTAAATTGTACTAAACTAGTTCGCGAATGCTAATTTTAAAGTAATAAAATAACTACATTACAGAGTAAATAACATACCTTTTGCGCTAGTGTTGTTTTCTGTTCTGTCGTTCCGAATTCGAAAAATTTCTGTATCACATAGTTTCCAAATACATCTGTCATTAGACTATACGCTGCGCCAATTATTTCATTGAATACCAGTTGTTTTTCTTGTACCGTAGCTCTTTCTAATTTTTGTTGAATAAACCTGAAATAGAACATTAACTTTTTTTACATGTCTGTGGCTTGTCATCTTAATTTCAAGGGACAAAGCAAAACTTTGTTATAGGTAATGGTTACAACCAAGTTGGCCATGGGTTGTTCAAGTATTATAAAAAAACAAGTTTTTGCCCGTGGCTTCATCCCCTATCCCTCGGGAAAAGTTATTCTCGATGAAAGGTTATTTTCTGTAGCCCTGACAACGCGTATACGAAATTTCATGGTGATCGGTTAGGCAGTTAAGGCGTGAAAGAGTAACAAACAAAAAGCGGTCCAAAATAAAACAAAATAGACAAAAACGTAAAATTCGTAAGCCGATTAAAGAACCAGCTTCGAAGGACGTTCTAGGCAATTAATTTTGGGTATATGGTACGCAAGCTTAAAAAAATTTAATAGATTAATGTAATAATTGATGGATAACCTCAATTATGTCTCAAATTTCATAAATCGAGCCTGACCTCACATTTATTAGAATAGTAAAACGTTTCAATAACAGTTTCAATCAGGGCTTCCAGATGTAAAAAGGTGTGATCGTACGCCAACTACAACAAAATCTTATTCAATGGAAAGAGGTTCGAACATTTTTGTATTGCCGCCTGGCATATACCTAGTCTGCCATTTTGAAAAAAAATCATGTTTCGGTGGCCAGTGATGAAATGCATGCCAATCGACAGAGTAAATGATTACAAACAAAAAGTGTTCAGTAAACAAATCTCCTAAGTGACATTTCGGTTCGAGATATTTGGGTCTAAACACTACAAAAAAAATCTGATCCTTAGCTATGTTCTACCTTACTTTACCTTATTTAATAGGGTATGGGAAATAAAATCCATCTAATTCTATTTCTTGAACACATTTTAATATAGAAATCATAATCTCATCATCATCAGCCTATATCACTCCACTGCTAGACAGGCATCTAAGCCGCAATTGGTCATCGCCACGACCCCATTTGTTAGCAAGGTGTGCCACTGGCTGGTGGCTCTGACCTTCGTCACCAGCTACATTTTTGGATTCGATAATTGTCAGACATGATATAGAGAAAATGAAGCATATGACGATTTTAAGAAGCCACTGGTGGCAAAATAGTTAACCTAATGCTATAATTCGAAGCTGATACGGCGTGACCTTCGGAGCTCCAACACACGTCTCAATGAAGAGGCAATAGAGCGAAACTAAAGGTCCAAAGTATCCACTCAGCAGCTTGGCAGGAGCCACCTTACGAAGTTAACAACACACGATGGCCGAACCATACAGCCAAAGCCGGAGATATTATCTGAGATAGAGGACTTTTATTGCACATGCTCCTTGCCCCCAACAACCACGATTCCAGAGCCACCCTCACCCGCCACTACACCGACGACCTGCCCGAGATCAGCCAAGACGAGGTCGTGTTGGCCTTGAGACAGCTAAAAAATGGAAAAGCCCCCAGTGAAGACGGTGTTACTTCGGAACTTCTAAAGGCTGGAGGAGCTCCTTTTGTGCTGGAGCTGCGGAACCTCTTCAACTCCGTCCTTCAGTGTGGGAGAACTCCAAAGGCGTGGAATGAGAGCTTGGTGGTTCTGTTTTTTAAGAAGGGAGATAGAACGCTTCTAGTCTATAAGCTGTTCTCTCGGGTTATTACAGAAGACTCGAAGAATTCCAGCCACCAGAGCAGGCCTCCGCGGTGGATATGACACCATAGACTACATTCACACAATAAGGCAGATTCTACGAAAGTCCGAAGAGTATAATCAGCCCCTGTGTCTGGCTTTTGTGGACTATGAGAAAGCCTTTAACTCTGTACAAACCTGGGCTGTTCTGGAATCCTTGCTGTGTTGCTAAGTTGACTATGGTTATGTCACAGCGTTGAGATGTCGGTATGAAGCCACCACTACAAAGAGTGTCCGAGTACAGGACCAGCAGTCTCAACCCATCCAACTGCGCGACAGGGAGATTTCATATCTCCGAAACTGTTCAAAAGCGCGTTGTAGGATATGTTTAAGACGCTGGCCTGGAAAGGTATGGGCATAAACATAAACGGCGAGCACATCTTACACTTACGATTTGATGATGACATAATCCTACTGGCGGAGTCGGCCTAGCATCAGCTTCGCAAAAGATAGATTTCCGCATGAATTTGGACAAGACCAAAGTCATGGTCAATGACCGAATTGATCCGAGACCTGTCGTCGTTAAGGGGCTGTTCAAGTATTACGTAAGCAGTTTTATTACTATTTTTAACGCCCCTATCCCCCCTTGTCAGCAAAAGTAAGCAAAGCTCTTACAATGCCACGTGGAGTGACGATTTGCGAAAGGCTGCTGGTAGAAGCTGAATGCGCCGAGCTCAGAACAGGGCGCAATGGCGCTCATTAGGGGAGGCCTATGTCCAGCAGTGGACTGCTATTTGCTGATGATGATGATGATGATGATTGCTATAATAAAATGTAATATAATATATTCAAGAAATATAATTAGATGGATATTATTTCCCATACCCTATTAAATAAGGTAAAGTAAGATCTAAGGATCAGATTTTTTTAGAATGTTTTGACCCAATTATCTCAGAAACACACTTTTTTTTATTTACACCATTTCGTAACGCGTCCAAACAGAGAAGCAAGCAAGGAACTCTATTCTATATATTATATTCTCTCAATTCTTCAATTTTTTTTAAATCCAATTTTTATTCTTAACTATTTACATTGTTTTTAAGGGAGTTGGAGACAGTTTCATCACAAGCTTTGTCATCTAAATAATCAGATATTTTATAATAAAGCCTTATTAAAAACATTTTTTGAATTTATTTACATATAAATTAATCACGTCATTTGGGATTTTGTTAAAAAAACGTAAGTTTTGCCCTTTAAATGATTGACTAACTTTATGGAGCCTTACAGTAGGAACAGCAAGTTTATCTTTATGTCTAGTGTTAAGATTAAGATAGTCGCTATTTTTTTGAACAAGTTAATATGTTTTCGGACATACATTAAGTTTTCATATATATATATTGGCATGGCACTGTCAAATCATTTATTTTTTTAAACTTAGTCCTAAGTGATTCTCTGGGGCCCATATTATAATTAGCACGAACAGCCCTCTTATGCAACACAAATATGGTGTTGATATCTGCAGCATTCCCCCACAACAAAATGCCGTACGACATAATGCTATGGAAGTAGCTGAAAAAAACTAATCTAGCCGTTTCTACGTCAATAAGTTGACCGATTCTTTTGACTGCGTATGCTGTAGAACTGAGTCTGTTCGACAACCTATCTATGTGAGCGCCCCATTGAAGCTTATTATCTAAAGTTATGCCTAAAAATACAGTACTTTCCACAAGATTTAGATCTTCATCTTTTATTTTAATGTTAGGTTTAACTTGTTTAACATTTGGTAATATAAATCTTATACATTTTGTTTTAGTCTCGTTCAGTAATAAATTATTTACATCGAACCAGTTGACAACTTTCGCTATTGCATTGTTCACGTCGTCAAAATTGGTCTGCCGTCGCTTTAATTTAAATAAAAATGACGTGTCATCCGCAAACAATACAATTTCGTGGTTGTCTCTCACAAGTTGAGGTAGGTCGTTGATGTAAATTAAAAATAAAAATGATCCAAGTATTGACCCTTGCGGAACACCCATCTTTACTACAGATCCTGGAGAACATTTTCCATTTACGTCTACTTTCTGTATTCTGTCAGATAGGTAAGAAGTGAGAAGGGCTAAAGCCATACCCCTGACGCCATAGTGATCTAGTTTCCTGATTAATGTTTCATGGTACGCAGTCATATGCCTTAGACAAATCACAAAAGATGCCTAAAGCATCATGTGAGTCCTCCCAGGCATCGTAGATATGCGATACCAACTCAACACCGGCATCAGTTGTTGATCTTGATGTATGCTGCAGAACTGAGTCTGTTCGACAACCCATCTATGTGAGCGCCCCACTGAAGCTTATTTATGCCTAAAAATACAGTAGTATCCACAAGATTTAAATATTCATCTTTTATTTTAAAGAAATGAAATTAGTATAACCTCCTTAAAATTAGTCTAAAATTATTATAATTTTTACAGATAAAATATTATGTTAATCACTCATTGTGTAATTTTTCATTCATTCATCATTTTCTAAATAAATAACAATTATTTTTGATATAATTTAAATATTACCGGAACCTATTTTGAAGTAACCTAGAACTAAAATTCATGTTAATTGTACTTTAAAGATAAATTTAAATCGTTATTAGTTTTCAAAGGTATTTTACTAATTTGATAGATAACATTTTGTTTGAGGTAAGTATAAAATGTTATTTAAGTAATCAGGTGTGGTACAGAGGGGAAGTCGAAGTGTATTGAATGTAGTCAGGGAGTCCCGAGGCGGTGAATTCTAATATTCTGGTTCGAGCTTCGAGAAGGGAGGCACGTCCAGCTCTGCACCCTGTCGGTATTAATCGGCTTTGACTACACCTTCATTGCTGCAAAATGAGCTAAGTAACTTAAATAATTATTTCGGCCTGTTGACAATATTTAAGGTTATTTTGTAAATAACGTTCTAGCCCTAATTGCATAGATAACGGAAACACAAAGGAAAGTTTGAACGTGTTTTGTTTAATTAAAATTATTTTTACTAGTATTATAGTATTTTAATTTCACTTCTGCTCATACATGCGTTAGGTTCTTGGGAAATTCCCCGAAATTCAAACTTGCCGGTGGAGCATGTTCGTTTAGTTATGAAATCATACCAGGTATATAAAAAAAATTCATTTTCCGTACGATCTTGGTCTAGCGATCGTACATGAGTAAACGGTAATGGAGACAAAAAATCGTAGGAGTACAATGTAAATCGTACAACTGGCAGCCCTGGTTTCAAGACAATCTCAAAATAGGTATTAGTATTACAAAAAGTCTATTAAATGTTCCAGTAACAATACACGCACTCAAGTTATGAATACTTATTATTTCCTAGAATTGTTTTGTAACAAAAATCTATTCTGCCTATATGAACCTCGTCAGTTTATGGTCAAGAAATCAATAGATAACTGCACACGTGTTGCTCGCGTAAGCAACTACTGTAAAATGACATGCAATTCACCTAACAATGGCATCTAAGGAACTGAAGCTGCGTATCGATCATGCGCCAACATCGAGCGCACCATAAGTGCGAACATGGAACGCGCGTCAAATTTTCGAAGTGGGGAAGCGTTCTTGTCTTATCTGCCGTTCCAGTATACTCGATACACAGCTTTTCACGCGCGGAAAAAAAACTTAGTGGAACGACGCGCTCTATGTTCGAGCGTTTCAACTGGCGGGCGTCCTCTAAAGAGGAGGTAGAGGTGTGTCCAAATATTACATTCGAGACATCCTAACATAATTTTGTTTAATTTACATTCGGTACGTGCTAACATAATAGTTATAGATGCGAAACCGATTTAGTTTGTTAATAAAGGACAATGCTGTCTGATGTATGGCGTTCGGTACCAAGACTGAAGTGAGTGCGTCAATACAAACGTGAAACAATCTCCAATAAGCTTTTAGTCGATTCTACTGTATAAATAATTAAAAATGAGGGTTGTTGCCATAGTAATAATATATATATAAATGGTTGTTGCCATAGTAACAGTATATATCAATGGTTGTTGTAGTCTATGTCAGATGGTGGCGTGCGACGGAAACCAAATCAACACAATATTTTTTTACTTGATTATTAATCCCGTAGGTGTGTAAACTAAAGAAAACGGTATATTCATTTATAAAATATAATCAATTTTATGGGATAGGTTTGGTTTTGACGCAATTGGTACAGGTTCTCGGCATTCTCCTTTGTTACACTGTCACGCCTTAACTACTCAACCGATTCTAACATAGAGCATCAAAACTTATATTATTAGTAGTATTTTGTTTCATCATTCATCCAGAAAAAAAGTACTGTCATGTAGAAAGATATGTTTTTTAAGCCAAAGTTGGCAGACGAACAGACGGGCTACCTGACTTGAAGTAGTCACCGCCGCCCATCGACGCTTGCATCACCAGATGCGCTGTGCCGGCTCTAAAAATGCTATAAAAATATATAATGCTAGCGAAGCCACGGGCTAAAGATAGTAATATAATAATTCAAACTGACCTTGATCCGTGTTGGTCCTGTGAGAATTCTACTATGTGGTTTGCGAGATCTCGGAGTTGTAGGTTGGGGAATCTGTTGTTGCGGAAGTCTTCTAGTAGCCGCGATCGGCCAGCGGGCGGCTTGTCACCAACCAGCGCGCCCACGCTGCCCACGCCCACCCCCACGCCCACGCCCCCCGTTACTAGTTCTGGAACCAAAAAATACAACAACTTAACAAACTACTTGGACCGCCGTCATAGCTCTGTTGGTAGAGCAATGCTTTTGGGTTGAGGTTGCAGGCTTCTTGTCTGACACAACACATTTGTGTGGAGAAGATTTGTTTCAGATTGGGTCTTTTTCTTCTAACCCTATTTTCTATCTTATCTTTGCCTAGTATAACAATAGACCGTAAATTAAATGAAAATAAAATATTTGATCAATGACAATATTTTTTTATTCCTTTTCAAATACAGAAAACTTCGGGGAGGGTTACGGTTGGTCGCGTTGCCTATAAAATTGAAAAAAAAAGTTTTATTTAGGTCTGAGGTTTTTTTACTTTTCTAACGTTTTCGGTTGGGAACCTTTAATTTGGGAAAATAGAGACACCAAACCATTAAACTGCTGGCAGTCATCATCATTTCCAGTGTATTTAATGGTCAGCACAATTATCCTACTAAAGGAGGATTTTAATGAAAACTAGCAGACCGGACAGACGTCTTTTCCGAAGAGTTCATACAAAAATACAAAACAAAATTACCGAACCAGTTTTTTAAATTTTTCAACTGTTCCTTTCTGATTTTCCTAATTTTATTTTTTCTAAACCCGCCCTGAATCAAGGCGAACAAAATAAAGAAATAAGAATATATATTACAATAGGTCAAGCCGTTTTCGAGCTTGTGTGAGACACACGCGCGGCAAATATGTATGAGAAAGATGAACCAAACCATCCATTAGCCCGAACATAGTTACAGTAACACAGAGCATTATAACTATAATGCTAAAAAATATAATATGCTAAATGTAATTGTTGCCGCCAACTGGCGGCAACCATTATTGGTTGTTGCAGCTTGCTATTAGATGACCTTATTAAAATGTCGATAATGAGAGCGGCATTGGCGCTGACGTTACAAAATAATAATATGGTTATCTAGCTTAATAATTGTTATATATTCTCACAGCTGTGTGATTTTCCGGCACATCATGACTATCAAAACGTAAATAATAACAGTAACATTGAACTACTTAATTCGACTAGATCTGCAAAAAGTCTTGATCAATAACAGGCCCTAATGCATTATACATTTGTACAAAAAATAAGAAATCCAGCAAAAAAAAATTACTATGCACAAACATGTTTCTCCACCTTACACAATACTTAAGTATTTCTGTAAACCATAAACAGTGTTAGAGTGTTAGTCGGTCATATTATTTACAAAATATACAGAGTTGGTGATGAAATATTTATAAAAATATAAAACAGTGCGCCGTACCAACCTGATATGGTTCCGACTCCGCTCAGTTTGCTCAATAACGAGGATGACGAACCGAACATTCCATTCGATGACAGACCCTGTGCTAAACTGCTGACAGCTCTGAAAGACAAACATACACGCTATTCAAGAAAAACGCACTCAATCACAAACATGAGCCGAGTGAATGAGACAATGAACATGCTCGATCTGCGATAAAGTTACAAACTGTACAAGAAATGCCGGATTATTAAAGAAGGCACAAGTATTTACAGTACATTACAAACAATACATTATGACTACTTTAGAGTCTGATTTAAACAAACCATATTTTAAATACAAATGCAGCTGTGCGGCGAAAAGCTTTTGCTGACATCGAATAATACCTGCTTTTATTTTATAAGGGTTTTATTTCTGTAGTGTACATGTACATGTATTCTTAATATTAGTTTTATGAGTCAGGCAGGCTATAATATGCGCCTGAATAACGACCCTAAGTACGATATTTAGTCATGGCTCCGCTAGCTGCAAACGCAGAATGTGTTGATTACTTTGAAGCTATTTGTCTGCGAGAGTAACGATTTATTTACAGTTTCAAATGTACTACTGGGTAATTCCGAAAGGTGTTTGTTTAGAATACAAAAATCTAAATTCATTTAATTTGAAATATTTACTGGAACTTTGCCATGCAATCACATTTTTATACATAACCGTATCAAAGTATCATCAAATCTGGCACGTAACGCTCGTGATGACAGCTAGACAGGCTGTCTGACGCCAACACAGGTTGCACAACAATAATGCTGATGCACTCGAACGGAATGAAGCCATCGCAATTGCGCTGACTGAACCGAAACAGAACTGAGTATGAAAATGCAACATTTTTTTAACCGCACGAACGGAGTTATTCACCTACATTTGAATATTTGATACCACCGCGAACTTGGAGCAGCGGCGGTCTTCGAAGATGCATATCGTTCAGAATAACTAGCTCAGTTCGATTGTAGTGTGAGTGCACCTCAGCATTTAGCCGTAGATTAAGCAACAGTATATATTGAATTAAGGACATAATTCATTCGACGTTCCAACGCCTATCCAAACCGTGACTACGGTTCATGTGCCCACCTACATTACATGGCGCGACTGCCAGCTTCAGATTGCCTACCTACATTACATGGCGACCTTGCCAGCTCCATATTGCCTACCTAAATAACAAGATCCTGCTGATGCATATCGTTCAGAGCAGTAGTAATAGCAGTTAGATCCTGCTGATACTCCGGAGCGTTCGGCACACGTACAAACATCGGGAACATAGTGAGGGGCGGTCCCGTGTACCTGTACTTGGCTGTCTCTGCGCCCGGCGCGGCGGAGACGGGCCTGAGGCCGACGGGTCCTAGCGCGCCGAGCGGCGGCGAGAGCGGCGAGGGTCCCCACTTGCGTGCGTACTCCTGCAGCCCGCCGCCGAACTCGAGCGAGTCGCGCCGCGTCGCGCCCGCAACGCCGCCTGAAACAACAACGGTACCTGCGCGCTGCACCACACCGCACGCTCTACCCACTATCGTACCATCCTGCCTACCGCCTGACGCACGGAATCCGAACACGTTCCGATATACCGCTCAGAATGTCTATGTACAGAACCTGATGCTCATGCGCCTGTCACATCGTAGAACGTGCATTCGACTTCGACAATTTTTATTTTAGAAAAACGAACACCTAATTTAAAACCAAATACATAAAGTTGTCCGCAATGAGGCTGCAAAGGAGAAAATCAAGAGATCGAAGTTGTAAGCGCAGTCCTCGTAAAAAGACGCAGGGAAATAGCATGATGGCCATCGCCATATCCAGCCCTCAAGGTCCCGATTATCAGGAAGTTCTTCGCGAGAACTTTCGAAACTGTATGAAAATTTGACAGCGACATAATGTCTGCTGTGAGAATAACTTCCAATTCTGAGAAACAGGGCCTACTTTCAGATACACCAGAGAGATATTGTAGAAGACCCGGACTGATGTTTTGAATATTGATAATACGACCCATGGTCAGTCTCTATCTAGCGAGAGCGATGACACGTTGTATAATGTAACAGGCGCATAACGGACTTTGCAATTTACATTGGATTACATGGGCCGAGTCGTGCATTTTTGAAGCTGGAAATAAACTTTCAGACACGTCTGAGAACTATCGTGACGTGGTCAATGCGGCCGGTTGAAAAATATCCAACCATATTCTCGCCAACAACTAGTTAAGAAAAATACTTTTATGAAACTGGTAGGACAAATATGTACATACTAATACAGCTTCAGTCGCGTACGATAGTTCGTCTCCAGCTTTAGAGATATGTTTTGTAATGGCAATAGTTGATGCATGGTAAAAATGCGCAAGCGCGCCAACAAGAGTATTTATAATATTAGAAAAAAACTAAATACATTATGGCTTACGAGTTCTCCTAAGAAAAAACTACAATACGAGATGTCAACAAATTCAATAGCGGTTTATACTTTGAGTATTTACAGGACATCTACGTCAATAAAACTGGAATTATGTTATTTTATACAGCACAGCATTAATAAGTTAACTTAGAAAATAACTGTTACACACATTATGTACAACTACAGTTTAGTAGGAATTACTATTATATCTTACTTCTGAATTATCTAATTGTCTACATTAGTATGACTGAAAAATAACACAAATCAATTATTAATAATTTACCTGCTCACTTGAAGTTACAGCAACATTCGTAAAACTTGGATTATAGGACTTGACTTACTGGTTCTACGACTTTAAATGACAAGAAACTCCAATTGTCTCTGTATTATCGACAAGTCATGCTTTAGAATTACGTATTAGCTGCGTTAGGTTGAATTATGTATAAATTTTATTTACATCGACAATGCTTTCATTAGCAAACTCACTGATTCACTTTAGTTTTTCTTTTTTAAATTATATTCCTATTCAATAAATGACGTCAAAGTATATTTAGTTCAAGGAAGTTGATCGTATAATGGCAGTTTTCCATATTGCGATTAAATTAATATTTTATCATGTCATTTAAGACTTGAATAACTGGTAGATAACCATTGCGATGAATAAGGTCATTCTTAAGTTTAGCAAGAAATAAGGAAATGGGTATGTTCGTTTGGGGCGAGGTGTCGAGGGGTGTATGTGTTGTGCGTGAGTGTCGAGTGTTGTTACCTGTCTGCTGCTGCATGGGCTGCGAGGTGTTGGGCGGCTGGGGCGGCTGGGGCGCGGGCGGCGGCTGGTAGGAGCGCGGCGCGAGCACGCCGCCGGGCGAGACGAGCCGCAGCGGCGTGGGGTTGCGCGTGCCCATGACCAGCGAGCCGGGGTCGTAGTACGGGATCACGTACTGGCCCTGCCCGTTCACCTGCTGCTCGGGCTGACTGGGCGTGAGCGGCCGCCGCGGCTGCTGCGCCTGCTGCTGCGGGCCCGCCACCAGCCCGCCGTACACGCCCCACGGCGCCGCCACGCCGTAGTACGGCGGCACGCCCGTGATCAGCGCGCTCACGTACGGCGCGCCCTCCTGTCCCGCGTTGATCACGTACGGGCCCTGCGTGAACGCCTGCTGCGCCGCCAGCTGCTGCTGCAGCTGGAACTGCTGCTGCTGTTGTTGCTGGAGCAGTTGCAGCTGGGCCGCCGCGGCCTGCCCACCCGCCGCCGCCGCTTGTTGTGAACGAAATAGTTGCTGCAAACAAAAGAAACGCATTATTAGTTCGACATTGAAATTTAAACTATTAAAACCTGAACGCAGTCTACATTTAACATTAAGATTATCTTTTTAATGGTACCAAGATGGAACAAGCATATTACCCACCAGTTGGTAACACCTATCATAAAAGCTTGCATCGTAGGACACGTTTGTTTGGAACCTACGATGAATTGTCCTGCGTCCATCAACTTGAGGCACGAAGTTTCATGTGCCTGTTATTTTACCCTTCAAATAGAAAAGCAGCAATGCTGCTTTACGGCAGAAATAGGCGTACGTGATAATACGTCCAAAACGAACGTACGTTCACAAAGAACTCTACTACTACTACTGAATTGAAGGTTGAAACCACAACTCTCCATGTCGAGCAGCTCCGGCACAGCGCTCCAAGGCCATCAGTCAGCATGTTAACTCGTCAGTTTATTGTGAAAATGTTTTACTGAGACGTTTGTGTAAATAAGAATAGGATTTTATTTTATTTGTAACCAATAAAACGGTCTTACTCTTAAATCTATTGAAGAGAGGTGGTATAATTAATCGTAAAAAATCTAAAGGCGTACTGATTTGTTTCAGATTGCAAGACACTACAAGTCCCGCATCCACCTGTATCCAGCACGTGTAATGAGAAATTAATCCGGTTGTAACAAGAGTCGGAAATGCAAATGCGGATTACCGATCACATGCAATTTAATTAATAGTGAAGTGCAATGTATCGTTTATTGTTTTTGCAGAGGCTGTGCGGCGACGCTCGAGGGCTTCTCGCAAGCGCGCTAATTAACACAATCGTTTAAAAAAAAGCTCTGTGCTGTCCGACGCATGTGCTGCCGGCACTCGGCGCCTTCTTTATTTCTCCTAATCCGCAAATTAAAGCCAGGCCAGTTAGGCATGAGAAAATATAAAATTTACGTTCTGTTTTACGATTCTGGAAGAGAGCACACGGCTACGTACGTCGTCGACTGAAACAACAAAGTGTTGCGTAACCTGGAAATAATATTATTTTAGTTTGAAGAGATTGTGAGTATTTTCAATGAGGTGATTCATTCCCAAGAGTGTGTCTATAGAGCATGATGTCAGTAGAAGCGAACGGCTCTATCTACCTGTTGAGATTAGTTGGCGATGGTCCAGAGCGGTGCGCGCTTCTCTCAAAACACACGGTAACGTCTGTCTCTACCCCCGTAACGCAACTGATTCATGGCTAATTACACCAGTTGCAAAAACATTTGCATTTTGATGGTATATTTATGTCTTCGTGGTAATTGTTGGCGGAATGCGTCAAAAATGGTTGCAACGATAATTTAGACGATATTAATTTCTTAAAACACTGCATTTTTTTTATAAATTTAATCACGCTAATTAAATCTTTATTCTGGATTGAGTTATCAAAGATATGAACTTAAAACAGATGCCTGCCAGCGAGTCATCACCGTAATTTTAATTATAGCGGCTCTAGCCGCACATTCGAAGGCGTATTTTATATTTCATTAGCTAATTGACACCGAATGATTATTATCTAACATCGTAAAGTTTTCCGGGGCGGTTTAGTCGTCTGGAGATGGGTGGATTGCAAAGTCTCATTATTCAAGACGCTGGGGCGTCGCGTTTGATCTCGAGACTGGCGTGGCTTTCGGTACAATTTAAATCGTAGAGCCAGCGTAATTAAGGTGTGGGAGACAGCGGGTCCGACTTAGTGCACGTGCGCAAAACAGACCAGCTTGACCTCAACAAAATTAAGTCTACGGCGGCGGGTTGTTCTGTACCCCGTGAACAACTGTCTCCGGCAGGCGACGGCGCGTCTCGCATTCAATTAGACGTTCAGTAATCCGGCTGCGGCGAGCTTCGATACCAATTACGGGGTTATTAGTGACGGAACGAGCGCACGAGATCAGCCCGACTGCTGCTTCTAGCTATTTGATTGTAACAAAGCTCAGGTTAAAACGCAATCAATTTTTTCTATGCTTCGAGTTTAGAGGAAATGGATAATTTTGTGTTTTGCTACTGAATATGGTATAAACAAATCGACCTCATTGGAGTGAAAAACCTGAGAAGCAAGGGTGGCAATTCGATTCTAGATTTGAGAAAATATGTTTGCGTAATCCTGTCCTACTCTTACTGTGATATTATAAACGTATTTATTATTGATTACATGGCTTTCATATTACGGCCATGCCAAAACTACTGAACACATATTATCTATTTAATTTTTAACAGGGTACCGCGATCGAAGCCCGGGGGCGAGAGCTAGCCAAAGATATTTGTTTCGCGTCTGGATGTTGTAGTACCAGTATACTCATTTCAGTTTCTTATACTTCCGACCCCAACACAGAGGGTAATCTTCGCGTGGAGTCATGGCTATACCTAATTATGATTGTTGCATTATTATCTATGCCATGTTATTTATTAATTAATGAAAATAACACCACGACTGACAACTAAAGCCAGTTGGCGTCAACTAATAGGTATTATAGTTTAAGTATAAGAACAGAGTGCCTTCGAGATCGATCAAATGGTCAACGGGGCATTAATAAATAAATACTGCGCAGTAGAAATCTTATCTACCTAACAATAACTATATAGGTAGCTTGGCAGATGTGGGTGTAATGAACATAATGTGGATTGATATTATATTCACTTAGTTACCTACCCGCAGTGGTCAGAAATGCGTCGTCTTTTGGAGAAAACAACCGTATGGCACAGAGACAGGGCTACAGAGAGAAGCAATAGAGTTCTTTGTGAAGTGCCAGTCCGGGGAAGTACTACCATCATGCCTATTTCTGTCGTGAAGCAGCAATGTTATGTTTCGCTGAAATTACAGGCACATGAGCCTTCATACCTCAACACAGGGCATTGCATCGTAGCGCACGTTCCAAGCATGCGTAACCTACGAAGAAAGACTTCGTTATTATAATTAATGGTTACCTTTTAACATCAGGTGTGGTCATGTGCTAGTACCATCTTCCTATTTTTCATATTATTACTTTTAGTGTATGAATATTATGTAATTGATATTGAATTGTAATTATTACGAATGTAGATGAGCATGCATGTAATGCTCACTGTAATTTATTATTGTAAACTGCTAATCCGAAGTATTAGTTATGTTTTTCAGTAACTGAATAGCTATAATCTTCAACCGTATCTTCAGATATCATAAAAAAATATATTAGATGATAAATTGAAATATCAACGATTATGATGACGATCGACCACCCCGTGGATCAATATTTAGTGTATGAAGAAAATAAAAATACATCTGGATGCCAGAAAATAATTCTGAGCATAGCCATCTCAAGTTTGGGAAGAAGGTGAATCCGGAGAAAAAGCGTTGACAGACGAAATAGCTTTGTCCGCTTTACATAGACATAACAGGGCTCCCATTAACTAAATGAAACCATTTGAGATCTTCGAACGCTTATATCTATTAGGAACCCGCATCTGTTTATGATTATCTCAAGTAGGAACTGTACAAAATAAACTAAGAGAAACTAGACAGTTTTCGCACAAATCATCAAAACATCAAAATTATAATGATACAAAAATAGGTATTTTACTTTAAACTTAATTAAATATTAATAAATAGGCGGGCAATAATAAAATATTTGTTAGAACTAAGAATTTGTTCTATTAATTAATTCTGTGGTAGTGGTAGCAGCGAGTTATAATGGCATTAGTGCAGTGCGATTCATCAACGTTAACAGAGACGTAGATGCCGAATCACGGAGCGGGCGGGCGGGCGCTACGCTACGAGCTACAGCTACGGCTACGGAGCAAGGTGTTTATTTATTTACGAGGACATGACGAGAGGACGAGCGCCACCGGGTCCCGCGAGGACCGCGCTCCGACGAGCCGCGAGGCGTCGACAAACAAATTACGCGACAAAGCAATCAATTACAAGCAAGGACAAGAACGTAGCTAGCTCTACGCCTCTTCAATCGAACGCTGCGTCAACAAGAAGCTTTTAACGGCGTCGAGGTGCTACGTGCTCCGACCAAAGCGCCAGCTACCCATTTAAATGTTCTCTGTTTGTTTATAAAACAGTTGCAAGTTTGCCTGGTAAATTGGGATGTAAGCAGTTTTAGGTAATAAAAATTAGATTGACTGTAAGAATTGTCTCGGGGTAATTTGTTGAAAATGGGCAATGTCGAGAAGGGAGTCGCAACTAGATTAGGTGGATATCCTGCCACGATGGCGTGGCACGATCCTACTGCCGACGTATCTGGCTCTAACGAGTTTATCTGCCCCGCGGGCTGCGGCCCCGTCGATGCTCATCTCTCCTCCGTAAATGTAATCAATTTGTAATGGAGGTATTTCTTTTTATCTTAAACAATAGCTGGAAAAGAGCTTGGATTTAGGAAAACAATCAGCACTTTATATATGATGTGGAATTGTGGATGGATATTCTAAAATCCAACTTCATTGGATGGCTTGTGATTGCGAATATCAATAAGGTACGTACAGAAACTGATAGCAATAGAGTTGTGATAATTTCGGACTCAGCATGGCTTAAGTCTCTAGACCTAAGTTAAGAGTTGTAAATATAACTTAAGGTTACACTACAATCTAGTGGCACAATGCATGTTTTCAAAGTCTGACTGGTGAGTATTACGAGACGCATAGGATAGGGTTTCAAATGAGTAACTAATTAGAAAAACGATATATTAATGATCAGCAGTGTGAGATAAGTAATGGCACTTCGATTTCTTCCGAAAGAGTACTAATTTCCAAGAAGTACGACAGCACTAAATCCATAAGAAGACTTAATGCGACTGGACCTATTCTAGCCGCAATAAGTCCTCCTCCCTCCATCCTACACCTCGCTCGGTCATATCGAAACTAGCAACAAACTAAAAATTAATGGAATCTGCAAAGAATAACCATTAAACTTTATATTTATTATTATTCACATGAACATTGACTGCTGTTCGTAAAAATTGGCTTCTGTCCGTTGGTAAACGTATTAATTGAGAACAATAGAAAAATATTGAAAAAACTGAAAATGCTTTATCTTTGAGATTTTTGTATGAACTCAAGAACTTGGACAGGATAACATCAGCTAGTAATCTAATAACGTAGGTTTGATTAGACCTACCAGAGACTTTTGAGAATCTTGAACATTTCATAATGGCTTAATATCCATTATGATAAAAGACGTATAGTTTTTGTAAATTCTATTATTTAAACAAAGAAGGAACATCGAACAGTATAATAATTGCTTCTAGTTGTTAATAAAAAATATAAGTCTGTATCATAAGTTTTTCTATTTTCAATGTAAAAAAAAGAATTTTATAATTCAGTAATAAAGTTGTGTATTAAAACATGCCTAGACAATTATAGCTGAAGACGAAAAGGTGGAAAAGGGCGAAGGCGTGTCTCAGTCCCAGCTGGGCGGAGCATGGACACGCCCAGTCACCCACGCCCTACCCGAAATTCAACTAACATTTTTTATATATCTAATATAACATCAATAGATACTAAGTAACAGCTTGTACTCAAATATTTAAGAAATGTACTATTTAAAATAGCATCAAAATGCATAAAAATAGAACCATATGCATCTTCAGCTGTATTATGTACGTATAAAGATTTAAAATAAACTTATGTTTCACATTATAATTATAATTTTCGGGAACGAAAACCTCGTACAATTATATACACCAACATTTATTATCACTTTATAATGATTAAATTAGATTTACATTAATCTATATGAATATCTACCTGCAATCAATAAACGTATTCTCTTTCTTGTTTTTATTTTCAGAGAAACCTCGCGATGTGAAGTTTATAATAGCTGAATTGTAAATTGTTGAAGCCAAACCAATCATGACCTCGGAAATGAGCTTAGTAGTTGGTTAGCTATAAAATATTTCCGACTATCGATCGTGCAAACTTCGAGTCTACTTCTACGCTCAACCTGTAGACGATTTCAAGGTTTAATTACGCACAAAGGTTGCTATGCTTACTGTAGGCGAGTATTGAGGATAAAATCTCATCAGCAGCCTCTAAAAGCGTGATTATGTTACATGCACTGTCTATAAAAAGTAACATGTACAAAAACGTTTATCGTTCCTTTTCGTAGCACTGGCATGTTATTTAGAACCGGAGTTAACACTTGAATTGTTTACACTTAAAATTTATGGTCCGTATTTCACAAGTTTTTGTGTGTACTGAAAACCAGTGTTGTGGATATCATCCCCATCAATTATACCGAGCACAGAAATTTTTCTGAAGAATTTTCACGGCAGCATTCATAATGTCTCTTTGGTTCTTAAAATGTAATCGTTTTTCACTTTTTATTTGTATTTCACTATCATAGAAGTGTTTCTGTAATTTTTTATCTTTCTATAATTTATTATTAATTATAGCCGAAATTTCGCCGCCGAATTTCGTTATGATAATAAGGGACTAGAAGAGAGAAGCATAGGTACCTAGAATACGATTCTCAATATTATACTTATTTGGATAAAACATTTTCAAAAATCCAAAATTACAACAAGACATGGAGTAGGTACTAGTTTTCGTCAAGTGTCATGCCCGCGTTGTAAACTTTGATAAAAAAAAGACTAACCTAAAAATATACAGGATGTTTGGTGGTGGGTTAGACAAATTGAGTGGGCTTGTAGGTGGACCTATTGGTAAAATACAAATTGAAGTAAAACATCCTAACAGTTAACATTTTTTTAAATCCTGTTTTTTGTATTTTTTATTTGTTTTCCGAAATTTTATTTCTCAACCCCTACAATTTTTTTGGGAACAAGTTTTTGATTGAACTTTTTATTTGGTTTTGTTTTATAAACTACGAGAGCTCATAAGTAATTATTTACTCATTATTTTGGATTAACTTTGCCTTCGATAGACCAATGATATGTCTGGGACCAAAACCTAATAAAAAGTTCAATCGAAAACATGTACCCAAAAATGTTGTAGTCGTAAAATCATGGATAATCTTAAAAAAATTTAAAAAAAAGGGATTTAAAAAATTTTAAACAGTTAGGGTCTTTTACTTCAATTAGCATTTTTATAAATAGGTCCACCTACATACCCAACGAGTTTGTCTAACCCTCCACCAAACACCCTGTATATCGAAAAAAATACAAGTAAAATGTCTCCGAACATGGTGCAAACGACAATAAAAGCAATAACGGTACTCCTGGCATTTATGAAATTGCTACCAGTAGTGTCAAAAGTAACGACCGAACGTTTATATCATCGTACGAGTCATAAAAGTGAAGCCACAGTTTATAAGTATTACTTGTATTTTATTATTTATAGAACTCTTGTTAATTGATTAATTTTCCCCTGCAGTCATCACATCTAAAGTTATGTACATCTAAAAATGCATAAACGTGTGTTATGAATTTTTTTACTGCCTGCGTCTTGTCAGATCTTGTGAGCATAAACAACAACTCTACAACATGACATGTGTCATGCTAGGGATGATGGTGGCGACGAGGTATATGCGTCCACTGTTTATGTGCAATCAAATTGTTTGTAAGGAATGTCTTCTTATTCGTATGAGTTTGTGGCTAACTCTAGTGCAGTTTATAGACCGCATGAATGTCTTTCACATGACTTAACGACTGAAAAAGCCGGGATCAACAACTTAACGTGCCTTCCGAAGCACGGAAGCGCACAGATCTAAATACCACTATCGGTTATCTAAGTAGTGACCGGGGGGAGTATTGCTTTAAAGAAGCCATGACACGAATAATTGAAATAATATCAGCACTGAAACAATATTCGCTCATAGGACTTATAAAAAACAAAACTTTCATTATTGTTATCATTCATTTAGTTTCTATGTGTTTATGTTGATGTGAGTACAACACCAACTTTTTCTATCTATCTACCTATCTATCAACAAATTTTACCTTTAAGTACGTTGAAAAAAAAGCATTGAACAAGATGAGTTACGGAGCCATTATATTATCAAAACGGTAGCGTACATAATAAACTTTAGATATCAAGAAACAGAAACTTATTCCGGCTTATAGATAAGGTAAGAGATACCTAATGTAAGCTCACGTCCGATGTATCGAATAGTATATTTTATTGGTCACAGCGGTGACGGTGGCAGCGGCGTGCGGGTGCGGCCGGCGAAGCTTTTATCAAAATTAGCAGGCGCGCCCGCGACTCGTCGGCGCACCCCTATCGTAAAAACACCATCATTGCCGCATCGTCGACGGCTCTGATGCCACACCTAGCTGTCGCACCCTTGCAACTCACCCCTATACCGTGTTGATTCAAATATATATATTTTTAAATCAGTTGTCTGAACGTGTCCGTTTCTTCAATTTTGCTGGAATATGAAATTAGTACTCAATGTAGAGTAACCAAGGAATATACTTCATATTTCTTCTTTGTATGAGCTAGTGGCAAACGATAATACTAAAAAAAAAGAAAAAAAAGTATCAATGATTCGTTGATTTTGTTTTTTAGTTAACATTATACTTACTTTCAATAGTCAAAAGGCAAAAAGTGTTAACATCTGCAATAAGATGTGTACAATTTAGGACCATGTCAAACTAGAAATCACCTGCACACAAAATATGGACTGCTCTTCGAATGATTCAACTTTACAGCGACGCGGTCCTAAATTTCTTCGGAAAAGGTTAGTCTTCATAAAGGTCATCAGAATCCAAGCCAACCTCGCATGCCCGTGGTGCATCTTGCTAACTAACAAACGGGGCTCTGGCGGCCTGCTGAATGCGGCATAGTACAGCTAAATTCCGTGAGCGCCAACGACGGGCAGTGCCAGCGCGGTGCAAGAAGCTGTGCCCTGCGATTCCCAAATCGCATGCCTAGCGAGGGGATTATAAACATTAAACATATCAATAATATATTATTGGGGGATGCCTATGTCCAGCAGTGGACTGATATAGACTAGTGTGGTGGTCCTAAAATGTAGATCCTATTACATGTGACTGTACTATGCGAAAATTGAAATTTATGATATGACCTAACAGAAAGAAGGTTTGACCGTGATACAGACCTAACAGAAAAAAGTTTTGGCTTAAGACAGTGTTTTCTTTACAGAAAAAATGTATATATGCAGTTTCGATGGCATTTGGGCATGAATATATCCAAACGGACTTATAGGGATCTCGACCGTACCGTTTAACATTATTCCCTTTCTTTAGTCGGACACGTACTCAGTCGGACTGAGATCAAGTAAAGGCACCACAATATAAACAAACAAGCTTTAGAGGCATTATAGAAAGCTCGAATGAAAATTTTCAAATAGTACCTATAACTTAATGATTTGGCTAATACATTTTATCTCACGACAACAATGAGTTGACTAGATGGCCTTGATCACAACCACTTTATTTAAATTCAGAATATGACAGCATGTAGATTAAAGAAATTCAGAAATCAAACGAATGCAGTAGAGCTTGCATGTATATGTAACTAGTACGCTACGCCAGACACAGAGTTTCACAATAATAGCTTAATCCTAATTTCGAGTGTGCTATGTCCACCTTCGTGATGTTTGGAATGGTAATGGCTCTAAATCAATGTCCGAAATGCGAGTTTGGTTCGGTAAGTTGGTCAAGCGGCCGAGGTGCGCTCTGTGCTGCTTACTCGACACTACATGCTTTGATTATAGTGCAATCTGTATGCTTGATTCGCTCGCATCACCTAACTGTTTAGATACCGGTTACGGATTTCTTCTTCACGTTTGAGGTAGTCAGTTTTTGTACTGGAGTTTTTAGGCCGCCGAAGGTTTCCTACTCGGCAAAACTAATGAAAAACCCTTCGATTAATCAGTTTATGCGTGAGATAAATAAGTTGTTTTTTAAGAAAAAATATTATAGATAAAGAAGGCCGGTCATTTCAGACCTGACCTTAAATGGAAGAAAATGCGAATTATGTAAAATATTCTTGATAATGGAGTATTGAAATTATAACTAATAACTTTATTTATTAAAGCCGGAAAACTCAGTAAATTAATATTAAATATTGATCGCAATACGCACTACCGTATCGTATCGTTATTGAATGCACTCTCTTCTACTTCTTTTATTTATGGCCTATCACAGATACAGGAAGACAACTAGATAAAGTCTTGAAATTCAAAACGGCTGATATACACTTTCTTATGTCCAATATAATCAGTTAGAAAGGGATGCATACATATATCAATGCGACTCCAAAAAGTTTAGATCGCATTGAGATAAAGTATGCATCTCTTTCTAGCTAACATTTATGGACATAAGAAGAAAGAGAATAAAGTAGAGGTCAGCCGTATGAGTTAATGTTCAGAGCATAAATGAATTTTAAGACTTCTTCTATGCTTTAGTCCTATTTCTTTGTGGCCTACCAACATTGTGCATCTCTCGTTATGAGAATGTGAACTGCTAAAAACCAAACTGTCACTAATAAAGCACGCGTTTATTGGTGGTGTTGTCATTTTAGGCCAATCCTAGTACTATTTTCAGTTTTACATTTATTTAATTTTATTTTATTTTATTTATTTAAATTTTACATGCCATTACAGTATGGAACCAAGGCGACAATGAAAATCCTTAATAATTTAAATATCCACTACTTAATTTTAATTTGACCTAACATCTAAAATACCCTCGAGAGCAATGAATCCGGGTCACTCAAAGAATCCAAAAAATCTCGGAAAGTAAGAATGCTAGGTTAATGCAATAAATTGTATTTAATAGACAATTTAATACTCCTTAAATGAAAGTATTAAAACTTCTTAGTTATTGTAAAGTTATATCATAAAAAAAAAAAAAAATTGAAAAGGGAACACTGTCGAAGATGGAACTACGAAATTACAGGATTTGTTTATGCTTTTGTTTGTAATCTGTCATTTATGTTGGTACATAAACCAGGTTGATAGTGCTCAATATTCATTATTCAAGCTGAAATCATGTCGCTTACACTTGAAGAATGCACCAGAATACTTACATTGGTGGAAACCGGCCGGAGTCAGCGCGATACAGCCAGGACTGTCGGTGTGTCGCTGTCAACAGTACAAAGAGTTCTCCGACGTTACGAAGAAACTGGTTCTAACCTACGCAGACCAGGAACGGGCAGAACTAGGTGTACCACAGCACGAGAAGACCGATACTTGGTGAACACCATGCTTCGAAATCGCTTTCTCACAGGAACTGAACTCACAAATCAGTTTCGACGCCTCGGAGGAAGTAACCCAAGTGCATGGACAGTAAGACGTCGGCTTGCTGAATCTAACTTAAAACCCCTTAGACCTGCAAACGGCCCTAAACTGGAGCGTGGCCATCGTATTTCAAGACTAAGATATGCCCAGAACCACGTAAATTGGAGTATTGAAGATTGGTCGAAAGTTATGTTCTCCGACGAATCAAAATTTATGCTCTACAAGCACGATGGAAGACACAGAGTGTATAGAAGACCAGGGGAAAGATTCAAGCAAGCATGCATCGAAGGAAAAGTAGCCTACGGTGGTGGGTCTGTACTTGTGTGGGCCGGAATTTCCTCTGAAAGTCGCACAGAGCTGGTGATCATAGAAAACGGCTCTTTAACTAGCGTAAGATATGTGGAAGAAATCCTCAACGAACACGTTGGTCCATTTATGGTCAATTTGGGTGAGGATGCTATATTTATGCATGACAATGCCCGACCTCATACAGGTAGGATTGTGAATGACTACCTTCAAGAGATGAACATTACTTGTATGGAGTGGCCAGCGCGCAGCCCGGATATCAACCCGATCGAGCATGCTTGGGACGAGCTAGGGAGATGCGTAAAACAACGAAACCCTCCCCCAATCACGCTTCCTGAGCTCAAAATTGCTCTCACAGAGGAATGGGAGAATATTCCCCAAAATCGTATAAGGAACTTGGTGTACAGCATGCCAAACCGCGTAAACGCAGTAATGGAAGCACGAGGAGGTAATACGAAGTATTGAAATTCAAGAAAATCGTCATAAAGTTCAAAAATTTCATGTTTCCTATTTTTGTTTTAAGGAGAGATCAGCAGTTTTTTTTCTTTATGTAATTTTGTGTAAATAAAATGTATGGTGACTCATATTTTTTTAACTTTCATTTAAGGAGTATTAAATTGTCTATTAAATACAATTTATTGCATTAACCTAGCATTCTTACTTTCCGAGATTTTTTGGATTCTTTGAGTGACCCGGATTCATTGCTCTCGAGTGTAGATATGTCCTACTTATAAAATATACATAAAGAAACAATTCAGCTGTTATTGGTGACGTCTATATTTTAAATAAATGGTTTTCACCAGTATTATAATACGTAGTGAATACTTGTGACTTTAGAATAATTGAGTAACTGAGACTGTCCTAATCGATCCTAACCTAAAAGTATAAAATAAATATTCAACAAAATTCTACGGCTTTAATAAAAAAAACTATTAATTGCACATGATATCCTGCAATACGAACTATCAATTAAGACATAGGTCATTTCTAGTCGCGACATTTTATGTCAGGTCACAGGTTGAATGAAATTGGCCAATCTTCTTTGCTAGTGAAAGAAGAGTTAAGAAAATAAAATCTCTTATCTCATAATAAAATAAATCGGTAAAGGTAATTTATAGATATGCTGGCGTGCAACCAAATACATTTTACTGGTATATGACACACGATAGGAAAAAGTGGTTTGGCATTCACCACCACCACCACCACACCAGCCTATATCAGTCCACTGCTGGACATAGGCCTCCCCTAATAAAGGGGGATATGCCCATAATCCCCACGCTGGGCATGCGGGTTGGGGATCGCAGGGCACAGCTTCTCGCACCACCGACGCTGCTGCCCGTCGGTGGCCAGGGGATTTAGCTGTGCCGATTAAGGCTGTGCTATGCCGGTGGTTTGTTTGTGGTTTGGCATTCGAGTTGAGAGAATTAAATTGTTGGTTTCGTGTAGGCGGCCGCAGTTGCACACTTGCAATATGCATACGAAAGCAACGGAAGACGTTACCTTATCTGTGGGGGGAAACAGCAACCTACACCGTACCGCCTACTTCCTTTTTGACTTATCTACTGGAGACTTTCAATCAAGAATCACATAATCAACCAACCACCAACCTAGAAAGATTTTGTTCAAATAAATAAGTACCGTGATACATTAATATAGGTTGTTAGAAAGTTGTGAAATAGAAATTACGAAATTCATAGCTATAGAACAATATAACATACTCGTAATAAACAAAGAAGGAAACAACATTAAGGATGCGAAGGTGGTGAAAATGTGAATATATTACACTGAACGTAATCATACGCACGCAAGAAAACGGGCGTTGGTTTAAAACGGTGGAATAACATTCCTAAAACCGATAATTCATATTTATATGCTTTAATTTCGGGCAATTCCACAAAGAAATATGAATGTGTTACGCATAGAATCGGTTTCGTTTTTAATTCGGTGGAACGGTTTGAAAGCATACTGGGAGTAGCAGTCATAGCGTTATGTTCCCAGAAGTGATGGCGCGTATAGGCGCAAGACGCGCGGGTAACGAGGCCACGTAATGAAGTGGCACGTTAGGCCCAGCATGGGTCGCACCTCCGCTCCAATTTCCCGCTAACTGGACCCTTAACGCAACGACCTCCGGGGGTTTTACTGCTCAGGAGACTAGATTTAGATCCCATCTCTCCGAGATGGGAGACAATTAATTAACATGTGCATGCATATAGAGACTGTGATCATTTTCAAAATTAAACGTTATTATGTAAAAAATACGAGTGTAAGGGGGCCCAATCAACATCTCTCGGGCCCCAAGTCAACGTCACTTGCAAGCGGTGCACCCTGCCGACCAGCAAACGAGGCTCTGGCAAACCTGACAACACCCACTGGACCAGCGTGGCGGGTTATGGTGCAGTGATAATAATGTAAAAAGAGGTGATTGAAATGTTTACAGCTTCGGTGAAATAATTTTCCAGAGATATTAAAATCGCAACTTCGTTTTAAGAAAATAAATGAAAGGAGAACAGGCAAAGTCAATCCAATTATGCTGCTTGACGTAGTAGAGGGATAGCGAAATAGCTTCCTTAATTCTTCGTCTTATCATTTCGTAAACTTGTATTAAGTTGTTTTAAAATGACCTTGCGTTATAAACAACAATGTTGAAATTATTATTCAAATAGGACATAACTAAAAATTATATTTAAAAACTGAGATTTACGTAACAGTCTACGGGGGGTCAGATTGAAAGATGTGATTTTTAAAAATATGTAAAAAGGACGTCTGCAATAAACGTTTGAAATAAATTAACAGCTAAGTAATTAAACACAATAAGTTAGTCATAAATCGGAAAGTGAAGTTTATGATTTAACTATTGTGAAAATACTAATAGTTTTATAGTACTATTACATACGATTGGAAAGCCCGCCACTTTGTCCGCGTAGAGGTTTTCCATTGCACACCCCTTACTGAGGTTAAAACTGACAAAAGTCAGGAAACCCTTACTTAGTGCATTAGGTGTGCAGAAAATATTTATTAAACTTACATAAGCTCTGTCATGTCATTCTTGGCCTTCCACGCAATCATTGCTTTAGGATCAACTTTACCAGGTTTGCTCTATCATCAAGTTGCTTGCTTTTGCTTACTTATAAACCGTTACTACGATTTGATAAGAAAAAAAACATTTTGCTAACTAACCTAATACACGCGCAAATGCGCAAAAGCTAAAGACCACAAGGCAAATGCACAAAAGCTTCGAGGTCCTTCAGGCAAATGCACAAAAGCTTCGAGGTCCTCAAGGCAAATGCACAAAAGCTTCGATGTCCTCAAGACATATGCACAAAAGCTTCGAGGTCCTCAAGGCAAATGGATAATAGCTTCTTGACTAGTATGAGTCTCTAGGGCTCGATAAATAGTGAACAAATCTAAGGCAATTAGGAAATAGCTATGTTTTCATTATACTTTACTGCAAACGAAAACAGTGTTCAAAAGAATAAAATACCAGCATTGAATGTCCGTTGCAAAGCTTAATAAATACAGCTGAAATCTAGCTTTTTTGAGGACACCCCATGAGACCCTAATCTTTTTATTTTTAACCATCCATCGTACTTCTTATCGGCTGCTGGCCAAAATATACCTAACCGATAAGTCGGCCAATATACCTCAACGTTAACGTCAGAACAACGGTATAGAATATTTTCAATTTGCAGTGTTATTAGAAAGTGTGCATTCAGCCAAACTTTATGGTAGGTACCTAACAAGAAACAATAAAAAATAATTAGTTTCGTTTTTTTATGTAAAAACAGCATTTTGTTTAACAACCGCGAACGGTTCGACAACCTCTAACGGTATTTTGATCCGAATTCATTAGTTTCTCTAGCGTTAAGCTTCGCAATGAATTTAAAGTGTTTTAGTTCACATTCAAGTATAATACAATACTGGTATTATTGAATTTTTCGTTTTAAAGTAAGGTGATTTTTCGAATGCCCTATAAGTGAATCGCCTTCGTCTATAATTAAATTGATAACACGCTTGCTCTCAGCTCTTTTTTGTCGAGGTAGCATAGGTTTCGGGCGTTGAAAAACACATAATAATGGATTAATGTCATCCAAAATCCGTTATGCAATTAAAACTGGTACAAAAACAATGACACAATAATGTATAAAGCGAAAAATACATATTAGTAGTACCAATAACGGTTTTGAAACGAATATTTAAAATTTATTTTATTTTTTTCTGGAAGAAGCTGGATGCGTCGAGCTCAGAACAGGGCGCAATGGCGCTCATTAGGGGAGGCCTATGTCCAGCAGTGGACTACTATAGGCTAATGACGATGAAACGAATATTCTCTCTTCCGTGCGACTGTACAAGAAAATGCCGCTACGTTAGATATCTATTTAAAAATAATAACAATAAGCTCTAGATTTCTGTTCAGTAAAATTGTGATGTGTTATTATATCGGAATTTGAGATAAAATTAAGTGACTGCTCTAGTGTGGCATTATTAGAATACTGGTAAGGCAGTGTTCCTTAGCAACGCGGAGACATTGAGATGGTGAGGTGAATGTACGCACAAAGTGTGCCACGCGAAGAAACACTTCGGAATGGTTACCGTTAGCGGAACGCGGTCAAGCCGGCAGCGCAGTCCCTACTCGCGACCATATTATCCACTACCACCTCATCACATATTGTGCTTTGTTTGGAATATGATTCATATGAATTTAAACAACAAGCATGTAAGAAAATGACTAATTTGAGCGGTGTTCATTAAAAAGTAAAGCTACTTTTACTGATGCTGATGCTATATTACTATAAAATAAAGCTAGTAATTTCATACGCAAGCATCACCTACGTAAACGTATCCAGGTAACAACGAAGGGAGAACATCAGAATGGCGGCGTGACGCGGCCGCGCGGCGGGGCGGCGGCAGCGAGTCTCAGAGCGTGGTAACCGGAGCGTTTCTAATACCCACGCTTTGACTCGGTTTCACCGCACGCTTCTTGCCTTCGTTCTTATTTATTCGTTTTGCGAAATCGTTTGTAACATGATAACGTTAAGTCGATTGCAGAGTTGTTCTCACGAAACTTCACACGAACTTCTTGCAGTTAGCTATTGAATTCCAGCAACTACAGCCATCAGCTCGACAGCCGGTTACGGGTGTCGATTTACTCGAGAAAAGAATATCCGCTTCGTAGCACCTCGTAGAGGTCGGGTGAACACAGAGTGCGGATGATTTATTCGAAATATAAATTTATGTGAAAGGAATAGCTGCATTATGGTGATGAGGGTCTAAATGCGGACAAATGAATATTTTTCGTAATAATTTCAGTGGTTGCAGCAGGTAAGGCGCGAAGCGAAGCAGAGAGCGCGGTGCGGCGGCGAGCGGGTGCAACGATTTGCATCACAAATATGGGTGGTGGCGCAGCGCGTCGCGGCTTCCCGCCCGCGGGCCCTCCCGCGCCGCAGACAATGTCACAATCAACATCGCGTGGATGCTTTTTGGCCACCATGTAATTGCCGATTGTGGTGTACGCATCACAATCACCCAAGAACGTATTTTAACCGTCCGCTTGTGGTGTTTAATCCCATCTGAATCCGATTCAGACGAAAAAAATTTGATGGTTTAAAACGTTAACATCTGAGGATACTCGGAAGTGAATAATGTTTAGAATCAAAATTGAGAAAAAAATAGAATCGCAAATAAAAGCATAAAATAAGTATTTCTAACTCCAAAAATCACGGGTCTTAAGC
This sequence comes from Horisme vitalbata, assembly GCA_951804965.1. NCBI lineage: Eukaryota > Metazoa > Arthropoda > Insecta > Lepidoptera > Geometridae > Horisme > Horisme vitalbata. Next base: position 6,599,339 of record OX638096.1, read on the forward strand.
GGGTAAAACAGTCTAAGTTGAGCGGAGATGAATTAATAACTAACTTCTCCCGCGGCGACGCGTGTTGACGGCCTACACGAGTAGCGCATTAGAAGTTAAGAATTTATCAAAAAAATACCGACTAATTATATGCAAGATATTTTCCGGGAATAAATTTTCTGCAAAATTATGTAAAAAATAGGAACATGAAACGCAACTTTACACTTAAAGAGTAATGATTATTTATAAGATTCGCTGCCCGTTTGTAACATGATAATAGAGTCTAGTTATGAAAGAGAAATTAAAAAATTTGAACTGAAAGTATGTCGCATCACATAATAAGATTATAAATACCGATTTAACTGTTAATGTTCATAAAGAAGAGTCGAATGGAGCTGTAAATTGTAGAGTTCAGAAAGTCACAGTCAAAATATTTTAATATTTTAGTAAACATACTACATGTACCACTATGCCTATTTCTGCCGTGAAGCAGCAGTGCTGTGTTTCAGTTTGGTATGGGTGCCGGTGAAATTACAGGCACAAGAGGTTTATCATCTTCATACCTCAAGTTGATGGGCGCAGAGCACGTTCCAAAAAAAAACGTGATCTACGATGCAATGCTTTGTGACAGGTAATGGTTACCACTTTACATCAGGTGGGCCATGTGCTTGCTCCATCTTCAAGTATCATAAAAAAAAAATGTGCCGTATACAATGTTTGGACTTGCCTCAGGCCAGCCCCTAATTAGTATTGGAATATCTGTATAATGAGCATAAATAAGAGGACGTCTGCCATATTACAGGATTTTTTATTCCTTATTAAGAGATCAAACTAAATCGAAGCAATGGAGAGTAAAAAGGAACACAATATAAAAGTATCATGCAACAAGTCCAGAGAAGGATGAGCTGAGAGAACGACGGAGAACCGTCCGCAGAAAACAAATGGAATCAATTTATAAAATTCCAGGACGCAGGTTCTGCAATGAAATATGAGAACTATCTCGACTAAACGACGCAATCACTAGCGGATTTCAAAAGATTTCATCGCATTAACCTTTTCTTCTTGAAACAATGGTAGGAGGAACCTACCCAAAACCTTTAATTTATTGAACCAAGAAAAAAGTTGCGGTAATGTCGAATTATCTAAGAAAACATTGTTATCTTAACAAACTCAATGGAAATAAAACATGATGCAATTTTATGAAAGTAGACGTTCAATATTGAGATAAATCTCTAACAGAATGACTTTGTTCGAAATTAGTCGGGGTGGCGTATGGAGCGTTAGGTCGGAGGTACGAGCGGTAAAACAGCTCTTAATTAAATCAAGTGACACGTCTCCTCGCCAGTTACCTCAATCACACGACCCCAATAAACCTGCGTGCCAAACGGAAATGCTTTATTTCATGCCAAACTACCACTTTAAGACAGCTCAAGACGTTTTACGGAGCTATTTAATTGAAAATTTGCAGAAGATGTTCTCTCCGCGTCGTCGGTGCTCAAGATATCATATATGAGGAGACTAAGGTTGTAAGACGATATTTGATACAAACTACGTAGCAGGTATCTTTGTCTACATGCTTGCAGTTTCTATAAACTAAGCTTAATAAGCTCTTGTCTATGCGACGCCACGACTCCCTCCACGACGAAATTTACGTCTCATTTGTCCAGACACAATAAATAAAAAGATTGTCAACATGCGAAGTTATCCTTATTTTTTTTGGCTGAAATACTTATGTGTATTAATTACTCTGCTAACAAAAAACTAAAGAAAATCAATAGTCTTATATAACAAAAAATGTGTAAATTTTCCTAAACCTTTAAGGTAAAATAACTGGTTATTTTAAAAGTAAGAGGATCCTCGAGAAAAGTTAATTAAACTCGTAAAATATCAGAAATTGGGGATAACAATAAAACTGAGCGGAGGGAGGCCTGAGTTGTGCATAGAGCTAGGCTGCGACTGGGGCTAGGGCGGGGGCGGGCGCGGATGCGGTCGCGCTCATTATTTTCATAACGAGCTCGCGACGACCTCCTCGCCTCTCTCGGTTCCCGAGTCCTGGTCACAGCAATTAATTAACCGGCTAAACGATACCGTGTTTTACATTCTGATGTTTACGCAACTCTCCAGCGATAATGTCGCCGGCTATCGGAATGACAGCGCTACCGGTGCTCATATTAATTAATAAATTATTAACATGACCCACCGCACTAAAAAATTAAAGAGTTTCATTAACAGGTTCGTTATTGTTAGTGACGGTTCTATGCATACAAATTGCTTATTTGAATAAAGGAAATGTAAGGAATTATTAATAAAAAGAAGTAAAGTACAATTTTGTTGCATTGTATAATAAAAAAACCCGACTGAAAAAAGTAGTTACCTTCCTAATGAAGATTGGTGGCATAGCTTTATGTGTCGGTGGGTAGGCAGAGGTGTATTGTATTGTATATGTGTATTGTAAGGGCTTACGAGAAAACAATAAAACGAAGTAACATGAATTTACTGTTTCTAGGGTCCATGAATCAATGCGCTCGTAATTTTCAAGGCTGAAACGTGCATCTGTCACAGAGCATGCGGAATGTTGTGAAAAATGCGAAACAAACATTGGCACGTTCATCAGGTATAAAAATGTGAAGCGTTTAAAAATGGAATTAAATGATCTTACGGAGAGATACAACTCATCACAATGTCGTAATAGCTGGCAGTGGATGTTACTTAAATTAGTTAACAATGACACATTTCGCTGGCAAACAAACAGAGAGGACTCCCAAATAGATCGCATGCTATTCTCGATCTGCCGCCGTCACACCGGCACGGCACCGGTGTGCGAGCGTACCGTCTGCTGATTCACGCACACCTCAAGGTGATGTCGACTGGGCTGAATGTGTGACACATTACCGAATCATCAAATTTCGTGAACATTTTTACAACAATAACAAATTAATTAACCGAACTGCAAATAATCATTGGTTCCGGTATGAAAATATCGATCATCCATTTCCTCGCGTAGATTTCATAAGAAGCAACTAAGGAATTACTCAAGGGCAAATACAGTAGCATCTGGGTATACTCGCATTCAACGGTTACCCAAAACTCAATAAATTAAGTGCAAAAAATAAAGTAAATAAGTAAGAGTTTTGTGAATAGTAAGTCAAACGGAGGTTCACGAGCGATTCACGAGATACCTACGTATGCGAACAACCTGCTCGGCAGATTGCGCAACCACAACCGATACCAGCGAGACAGGACATTGATCTCGTGCTTGAACTTGGTTTAGTTAGGTATTTATAAAACACGAATTTGAAAAATTTAACTTACTTATAACAGTTTAACCAAAGTCAAACCTTCGTTAAATAACACACTACTTGGGTAAGCAAGCCGTCAGATTTACATGAAAATTATTTTCCAACTCATCAATGTACCAAAAGCTGGCCGGAAATTGTAGGAAATTGCGAGAGAAAATGAATCCTGCCGTTTGAGAGGTCCAGCTTTCTAAAGCATAGCGTTCACGTTCATTTCATATGAGATTCGTTGCATCTCATAAATATATAAATTACATACTCTTGATGGAATTGGTTATTGACTTTTAAGTTGAAGACAACTCGTCTTTAACCCGTGGATCGCCATAAAATGTAAGTCCATAATATTTAATTTTGATATTAGATGATTGTTGTTTGTGATTACATTAAATGGTTGTTTATTTATTTATTTATTTATTGTCACAATCAATAAATAAATAAATAAACAAATAACTGCGTCAAACATTAATTTTAAAAAGGTGAATGTTTGTGAAATGTGAAGGTGTATGATTGTTCTTCTTTCACACCAAAGCTACTGAACTGATTGAGCTGACATTTTGGTCGTGAAGCTCTAGACCTCTATACTATTTTTCCAGGTAACCACGTGAGCGTACCTGAGGGCGAAGGCTCGTTAGTAATATATCAAACTTTTTGTTTGCTCTTTCAGCCACGGGATCATATACTTTTAATTTTAATAGAAATTGTTGCTTATTTGTTTTATTTAGCCTAGGTGTAAATAAAATAAAGGAAAAAAAATCGAATGTGTAAGGTTTTTGAGGAATGAGGTGGTTATTTTACTAACCACTGTGACAGTTGCCGTAATAAAAATTTAATCATTTTTAAAATAGAATTCATAAATTTTAATTTTAACAATTATTCATGACTTTTAATGGAAATTTTGAAAGCATTTCTTACTTTTGCGAAAGAAAAAAGAATAAAATAATTTGCTAAAGTATACTGCTATACAGTAAAAACTATAGTCATTTTATTGCTGCAATGTGCACATCTTCTGGGTGAGGTTTCTTCTGGTTGATATGTATACTGCTTTTCAAGCATATCTATGCATCAAGCAGAGTACTTTTTAGTCATAACAATGCAAAAAACTTGAATTAGTTAATTTATTTATTATTAATAACTAGAACGGTTTTTATATAAACCAATTACACTAATGATTAATGATTACCTACCAGCAAAGGCCACTTCATTTAACTTATTTTCATGAGAATTCTCAGTATTTTACAGTTTCTGTCATTATCTGAAAATAGATCCTCAACCAAAAGCTTTTAAAATCTCTTTATATTAAAATAGCGAGACCTTCTGCTAAAAAAACCCCAAAAAACTAAGAAAAACTTTTAGGCAGTAGATAATTAATCAAGACCTAAAGCCACGGTGGTTAGCAAAATAACCAGCTTTTAATTTTTACGATATTTCCACAACGGTAATAAAATTATGGAATTCAAATAATATAATTAATAAAACACATATACACAAATAATTAAACACATGAAATAAAAGAAAATACACACTTGTTTTTTTTTACACAATTTAAAAGTGAAAAATTCATAAATAATGCTGAAAAAGTATTTATGAAAATAAATTATGATAAAAAAAAAATTGTCAACTGTCAACTAACTAATGAAAACTGTCATCTAGGATCCTTACTTCAATATTCATGCAAAATTATAATGATAGATGAAGTAGAAACCAATCAAAAAAATCGCTAATAGGTGGTAATATTGTATCATAGTTAACGCTAGGTCGGCTTTTGCTAGAATCTGCATAATAACTATGATTTGCCTTCACGTAACTGGTTATCATAAACTACTCACAACCTTAAGAATTATCCTCGTCAGCGTGTTAGACACCGATTAAAAGTGGTTTGTTAGAATTGTATCACGTATTGTTTATGCACAAATATAATATTTGCAGAAAAGAACAGTAAAAATAAAGTGCTCTCCATCAATCACACGAACAGAACCGGCGCTTCCGGGCGAGGTCTGGTCGAGCGAAACATTTCTTTGAATAATGAATGTAGGTAGGTATCGTGCCCCGTAACTGGACGTGATATACGCCGTCGTCGGCCGCATGCATAATTTCACTTATTTTATGTGGTTAATTGTCGAAAATGACCGCTAGTGAAATATATTACGGCCGTTCCGAGGCCGACACCGGCGAAGGTGGCTAATGTATTCCGCAGTCACTACTGCCGCCCGCCCTCGGCTTCGCATAGCTTAGAATCTACCGAACACTGAAGAATCAGTTTGGTATTATTTAAGGTGATGTATAATGAAAGGTATCGCATTAATCCGGCTATGTAGTATTGTTCGCTACGAGATAAATCTGAGTGTGCTCAGTCGGCAGTTCCTCTGAGGCGGTGCGGTGCGCACAATCGCAGCAACTCGGCTGTACAATGCCGCTGCATTACAATTTTTCAAACCAGACACAGGCGACAGAGCGTAACAAAAGAGCTAGGAAGTCGCAAATATAAACGAGCGCTGCGGCAAGCAAGGTGCACGCACACAGCCCCTGCAAGCCACAGTTCCACAGGGCAAAGTTACGCTGTCTATCCCTTGCCTATATTAGTTTATTACAATAAAATGTTTTAACCTAAGAGTAAGATTTGATAATAGTAATAATGATTAGATTTACGTCTAAATAAAAACAAGAACAGACATAATTACGTGAAAAGTGAAGCACCTAAAGACTAGACACATTCTAGAAACTGCTATGAAAGAAACTGAAATACAAAAGCTCGATCCAATTTGTTTAATGTAACTTTTCGACGTTGAATATAAACTCTCTCAAAAAGCTGGAAGGTGAGTTGGTGGAAAGACTACATTTAGCGTTTTCCGAGCCAGCAATGAATACGGGGAGATTGGGCGGCGCGATAAAGCCTTGGGCAGGAGGGCGCGGGCGGCGGCCGCGTGCGGTCTGCAAACGGACGTAGCGGACTTAGGAAGTCCCCCACTATCGCGGATATATCTATCGTATCTGAGTTTTGGAATTTTTTGTCTTACTTAAGACATTTAATTGGCTTACCTACTAATGGGAATGTATGGATGTCAGTTACTTAAAAGTAAATAAACTCTTAAAGACTACGTAGATTAAAATCAGATCGAGTTCTTTAAACATAATTTGAACCTTGGTGTAATACAATAAACCAAATAGAACTTATAATCTACATTAGTATACTTGCGTTGTCATGACACAGCACCCTTATTTAACGTAATTAATGTTATTCCCCGTTTTTATTGTTTAGTTTTGTCAACAATCCACCAGGAATTAAACCACAAGTCATTACATTATATTCACCTGCTGGAGAGAAGTCTATTTATACACGTGTTTTGTTATTAATTATTATTGTTCTATGATAAGATCATGCATGCATGCATACTCAAACGTGATGGACTTAGACGTTGAGGAAACTAGACGCAAAATAGTTTAACCCATAGTTATTTTTAAACCAGAGGAAACAACATCGCCAAAATCCCCCAATAAACGATCAAAAGACCTGGATAATGTGTGGAAGGCATTTTTTTATATCGTCATTTTATGTATTTTCTTTTTTTGTAATAAGTAACACAAGTTGTTTTTGTGATTTTTTATCGACTTTGTAGTAGACTCTGCTATCTCTAGCAAGAATGCGAGGTAATAACTGGTTAATTTACAACATGGTTTTGAAATGTATTGCAATGTATTTTGATAATTTATTCACATAATAGTAGAAACTGGAAAGACGTGCAGTAGTAGAGCTATTAGATTGAAAATGTTGAGCCCATTGGTTATCATTACACAAAAAACTTCTGGTGAACAGTACATATTTTTGTACGGTCATTTGTATTTAAACAAATAAATTCAGATGCTAGATTTATAGAAATGTAACAAAATAGTATCGCAAAGACAATCAGCGCCTATGCAAATTGTCGTAACGCAAATACAAAGCGTTTTTACGTGAACCCTCAGGAGTGAGGGAGTGACACGCGTGGCTTGTCCTTAAAAGAAAATCAAAGATAAAGCAATCGTATATTTTCAGTATTTGTGACTTTACTCATACGTAACGTACTCACTTTACGTAATACGGATTTCACTGTGCAGGGGCTTTGTTCGCGACCTATCTTAAAAGTTAATTATACAACAACAGAACAACAACATCAGCCTATTCAGTCCACTGATGCATATGGTTCCCCTCTAAGGGGGACCTGCTCATAATCCCCAAGCTGGGCATATGGATTCGGGATCGCAGGGCATAACTTCTCGCACCGCTGACGCTGCTGTAAGTCGGCGGCCAGGGGCAGTGTTAGGCTTCGCTATACCCCGGCTGCCAGAGCCCCGTTTGATATTCAGCAGGGGCGATGACGGGCAGGTGAGATTGGCTTAGATTCGAATGATGGAAGTTAGAACCCCGTACATTGGGGTGTAAGGTATTCTGATTGAACAAGTCACGTAGTAGTATCGGCCCAACCAGAAAATATGAAAGAAAATCTCCAAAATTTCGCTTTTTTATGGGAATAATTTCTGTTCATCGAGTAGTATATGAAGTAAACCTTTAATTAACCACTGTCCATAGGAAAGTTCATTATAAAAGCTTTCAATCCCCAGCGTGGGGATTATAGACATATCCCCATTCTTCTTAGGGAAGCCTATGTCCAGCACTGGACTGATATAGGGTGGTGTTGTTGTTGGAGTGTCAATAATTGTAATATAATAAATCAGTATCACAAAAAGCTCTGTTATCACCAATATCGCATGAACTACTTAGATAAAAGCTTAAACATGACACAAACAAGTACATATCATTATACTGATTGGTATGAGTGTCAGTCAATAAGATTAATCTGAAAACATTAGTTTTGTTGGCTTATGAACTGTAATTGACATAATAACGTCAAAAGAAGCCATCTTCGTTGCTAATAAATATGAAAAAATAATATAGATACTATTATTCTATGCATAATTAGAATGAAAAAAATATTATTTTTTATAATAAAAACTAATGTCGTTTTTCGTCGTTTCATCAAATAATCTAGTATTTGATTCTTAACTAGTGTTCCGCCAGCGGCTCGTCTAGTGTGGTTTCCCGTATAAAAAGTAACCTACATGTTAACGTCGCAAACTATGTACATTCCAAGTTTCATCCAAATCAGGTAGTTTAGCAAGTCAGCCGTTACCGATTTAAGTGGGAACAAACAGAAACACAAACTTTCGTATTTATCTATGAATTATAAAAGATACCTTATGTTTTTCTATGAGATTTAAATAACGAAAATACCTTGGTTGATAAAAAACGACCCTGAGGTTCCGTGTTATTATATATTAAGCGGACACTAGTGTAATAGAAATTGTTTTTATCAATAGATGCGATGTTTGATCATTTTTTATGTAGAATTATTTTATCCATATCTATACTATATATCCTTATAAAGAACCAAAAATTCCTATGTTTGTTACGTCATGCGTTATATATTAATAAAATTTGTTATGACAGCATTTATTTTTTAGGGAAAGAGCACGACTACAACTTATAAAATACATAAATATGACAAAATTTTTGCTACCAAGCGATCGGTTACACTTTGACATTCTATAGGTATTTATAGTATGTTGATGGTGACCAGAAATCAGGTTGGAATCGTAGAAAACACGTATAACTTGTTTTTTTTAATGATAACATTGATTAAGAAAAATATGTTTTCCATTTCTTTACCAATTCGAAATCTAACAATAAACATTGGTATTGGTCATTTAATTTTAGTAGCCAAGGGGGGTCCCATTCTAATTTCTTGCGTAGTCTTCATTCCGCGTAAGACAACTAGATCAAATTAAACATTGTGATTAATTTATAATGCTTAGAGTGCTGAAAACACAACTGGTTCATGTGCTCCGGCAACTGACTGATCTAGTAGGTACCTGAGATTATCTACAAACAAACTCGACAACTTACAAAGTTGATCTCCGTATCAAACGTAGGTTGATATGATGTGCGAAAATATAAATTACGTGTGTTTTACTATTTTATTCATACACTCTTGCTGTGTAGGTTTCTATTCTGTGGTCTTGGTCTGTTTCAGGAACACCAGCTACTAAATGTTAAATTTGTCAATGAATTGAATCGACATAAATCTATTTAAAATTAGGTATATGGTGTGGATAGATTATTATTATGACTATTATGAGCTTCTTCTTAATCGTGATGTCGATTACGATAGGGTGCTAGTTTCGTTCAATCAAAACATTTACAAACAATTTTATTCTAAAAATAAAATTAAGATGTAGTTCAAAACGAAGATTTCAACGCGTGTCCTTCTGAACAAGTTGTAATTTCCAACCAAAAGATATCAAAACGAGTTAAAAACCGTTACACGGTCGGACAACTTGTTGGTGAAAGTTTCTAATTCAAGTAAAATAGTACACACTTACACCTACAAATTCAGCTTGATCTCTAGCTAGTAGCGATGTGGGCAGAATTAGTACTTTCTAACACTCATATTATGATGTTCGAGTAAAGTAAACAATAACACCAACAGATAGTAAACTAAACCAGCTCTTACAATTTGTAACTTGAGATCCTTTCCAGCAGCGGAGGCCGCGGTGACCGACGTCGTCACCGGAGACAACCACTGGTGCAGGTTAATGTATCTTTTGGGTAAAAGTTTAAGAGAAACGTCTGCTTGTGCATATGCACGTTCAAGACAAGCCGCGGTCGCGCCGTCTAGCGCCAGCGCCGGCTCCAGCAGGGCGCCGCCGCCCTCGAGCACCACCATTGTCTCAACAAATAGTTCACAGTTTTTAAGTAAATAGCACAGAACACAGCGTGTTTCACTAGAGCGGCAGCCGCGGCGGAGTCGGAGCTACATGTCTGAGAGGGTCGCGGCGTGCCATTCGCGCGGCGATGGTCGCGGAACTGGCGCGGCGCACCTGCCGGTCCCCGCCCGCGCCCCGCCGCCCCGCGCCGCCCACAGCCTCGTCAACAAACACCGTTGCAGCAGCGGTCGCCCTGCATCCACAAAGCTGTGCAGACTACTTTCGTCCCACTTTCAGAACTCTCCATTCCGAACCATCACAAATGTCGGCGGCCGGTTTTGTACAACTAAGTAGGTTATCGATAATGAAACTTTGATATATAAATATTCCAAAAATATAGACTACTATTCGATTTATTTGCCCGTTATAAGTTCTAATTTGCCCTTTAGAATTGGTAGGGCATCTGGAATATTGAGTGCTGGTTAAACAATAGAGCTCCAAATAATGGAAGTGAGAGAAGGTCTATAGAAGTTTGAAATTGGCACCGACTTGTGCCACGTGACCGATTCTGCAGTTCCACCCTCTTCCAATATTTCAAACATAACGCCTCACAACAGAAAACTTGAGAACAATTAACGAACTCTCAATAATAAACGACCCATGAATTTGCCCTGAACTTTCAAAGCCAATCGCAAATCCATTTACTAGTATTTAGGTAAAAAGAATGTCGATTATAACAAAGTTAAATAAAATTCTCAAACAAAATAAAATCAAAAAACGTGATTCAAACTTAGATCCAATTCAGGAGAACGTCCCCAAGAGAAATATTCCAAAACAATGAAAAAAGTTCAGAAAAAATATCGATTGATATATAACTTTTGCGATGGTCCTCTTCTTCTCATTGTTAATGTCTTTCAATATTAAAAAATAACTATTTACAATTAAAGTATGAAAACAAGAATATAATCAGACGTGTTTTTAAACCCCGTTGCCTAAAAAAAAGGTGTTTTAAAGTGAGTAAAATGTGTATGCCTGTCTCTGGCATCGTAGCTCCCAAACGGATGAACCGATTTTAATTTAGTTTTTTTGTCTGAAAGATGACTTTATAGATCATTAGCTCTTTTCTAGTACAGTTGAGTAACTTCCACAGATATGATCAATTCGAAATTTGGTATCCTATTACTTCAATATTGCAAGAACGTGACACTGCAGGATAACCAACTTGAAGCAGAGGTATTTTTTTCATGTTTGCGGTCATTGGAACGATCTCAATGGAAATATTGTAATGGATGGTGATAGAGGTCTTAAGGATGGAGCAGGAAAGAGGATTTTTGTCGGAGAGTCTCCACATCTTTTTCACAAACTATTGCTTTAATAATACTAGTAGGATAAGATACCGTATTTGACCTCTTGATACATTTTTGTTCATGCATGTAGCAGGCGATTATAATACATAAGACTTGATTTCGTAAGTATTAATCAATTTGCTTTAGAAACTCCATTTCACAATGTTTGATATCATGTTAAATAATAAATAATACCGGAAACTACACACAGCGTCATATTCTTTAACTAGATAACTAACTACGTATAGGGGCTATAGACCAGACAAATAGTGAGTATGCCTACACCGCAGAAATTAATTCACCATAAACACCGGTATTAATAGACGCGAGACAATAAGCCACCCCCCGCGAACTAGTCGCGGTAATGGCTTGCGGCACGCGACCACGCCGCGCCGCGCGCCGCTGTCGTCGTCGCACCCCGACCTCGAACCCGTTGCTCTTCATTAGCATACATACAACCCCTATGAACGAGATGTGTTACGTATTACATACAATGGTTACAAGTCAGACTTGAAAGCAAAAAGAAACTAACGACAAATTTTACCGGTTAGCGTGGAACATGAGTTAAAGTACGGAATCTATAAACACTTTTAGTTACATTTAAGTACAAAATAGCACGCGCTTTTTATAAAACTGTCCAGCTTCCACAAGATCATCAATTATTCCGCAATCTAAAGGATTGCAGGTAGAATCCTACCATGATTGTAGCTGTCATTCCAGCGAATATAATTAACTTTCTTTTCCACGGCAATGTCAAATGGAGCATTATAAATGAACTTTGTAATTGTTTTGTTTCAAGTTTTCAGAAAATAGAAGCTATCTAATGAATGACAGGAAACTTTGTTTACCGAAGAAGCAGCATGCAATTAAAAATTCAAAGCAATCACAATAAAGTTGATCAGCGTCTGATTTGGCAAAATAACCATTTCAACGATCTGTTGAGTTTTATATTTAGTTCGGTAAGTACACACCCTTTAGAAATGGTACGCATATTCAGACTACAGAGATAACTTGTCAGAGTTGAAAACATTAATTGAAAAGAACCGAATGAAAATTACTTACGATGAAACAAGTAGAGCATCGATGGCTGGTTAAATTGCATTATCTAGAGGACCTATGCTACTAATATAGCAGTGACCAATGCTTCAATTGCGAATACTCGTCATGTGGCAATAGCAACGGACAGACAGAATGGCGATCCGACACTCGGCCGCGTATCGGTTCAATTATTCACAGGACTCGCCCCACCCGCCACCGCATCATCCGCTTGCTGCCAAATTAAAAGTAAATAACGAAATGAAAACAAGCGGGCCTGAGCCACGAGGGACTCGCAAACCTTTTACCGCTGTCAAGTAAACAACTACAGCTAAACACACTTCATCATCCTATCGTCTATCTGTTTGCGGATGCAGATAAAATTGCTGAATTGAACTGCACAATGTATCGATTAAACAAAGATACAAAAAGGCTAACACTTAACTGATTGTTAGTTTTTATCATTATTTTACGAGAGGTGTATTTCTGCTGAAAAGTTTTCAGTTTCATATTTACCCAGATATTTAACGTAAGTAATATTTTCATTTCGCACTGTAAAATAAAGTTTAGCATTCCGGCGGGGTAAAGTGAATACAGAACAAAACGAAGGCCACACAACATAGCTAGACCCAAAAGCACTATTCTCAGCGGAGAGCAATTTTGAAGAACAATGAACTGGGATGAATAGTGGCGCTGAAGTAAAAACTCTATTTACATCACATGCACATTTCCTATAAAAACAACAGATACCTTGTTGTTGCGTGTGAACACGCAGATAAGTAATTAGCTACCCAAGCATAAGAGAAGCTAAAACACAAGTCAAATGATACAAAGAAATATAAATTAGAGTAATAATAATAATAATAAAAAAAAAATGACACCGCTCATGTCACACGCTTTTTCTTCGCTAAAATTTTAAATATTTGATTTCATCACCATGTACCACCTAAAAATATTCCAATAAAGTTAATAATCCATGGAATACGTGCCTAAATTTATATTTCAACAAACCTTTTCCAAAAATGAAAAAATCATAACAATGGATTTGACAACTCAGCTACACATGTCATAGAAGGAATAAAATAAACATTGATGATTACACGAAGAAAAGCAAGAACAGAAGCGGAGCAAATCGCACGCCCAACACCTCTGCCTGCTCCGTCAAGCTCCGCGTCGTCGTCTGGGGATGAGGTATTTGCCACCCCCCCGGACACCAGCGCGTCGAGCGACGAGAGCAGGCAGCCGTCGCCTCCGCCGCCGCGACCACCTGTGCGGCGTGGGCGACCACCGCTGCTGGCCGGCTTGGGGTCTGCGGGACAATCTGCCCCGCGCCCGATCCCCGCCTCCGACAGCAATGTGCGACGCATGAAGTGGACGAAGAAAATAAACGAAAATGTCATGCGCGCATATTATAGGGCTACAGAGGGAGGAACCAACCGCACTGCGTACCTTGCCCGGATGCTGCCTCTGTTTTTGACGCTTGAACCAGCTGTTATCGTCACTGCACAACGGCTATCGGATCAGGTACGAGCCATCCAACGATTGAAATTGTTGCGATGATTCGGTACTTGACCGGCTTCGCGCTGAAAGTGATCAAGTAGCTGACCACTCGCAGCGGGTCCTGGCTGCCGCTCTGCCGGTTACGACAACTCCGTTACCGGTAACGACGCAGCCGGACGCCGCTGCTGACGACGTCGACTACGAGATCACCAGCGTGACAAACCAGGTAAATGAGCAATTGAGGAGGACTTTGGAGGATGCGATTTTATCGTACCGGTCCGCACCTCTCGATGAAAGACCGCGTTTGCCTCGCTTGCCCACTCACAGACGAAACTTAGCTGTAATGGAGGCCTTGAATCCTTTGTTGGTCCCTTATCTAGAGACTAGCGAAGGACTAGCCGATACCCATTCGATCCTTTACTGCGGAGCCGTGGCGGCGTGTCGTGTTGCTCGTGTCAAGTTCCCAAACTCCACGCGAGCACCACGACCTGTCGATAAAATTCCAGCTTGGCAAGTACGGATCGAACGGCGGATCGGTAAATTCAGGACCCTCATTGCAAAGCTAAGTTGCTTCAGAGAGGGCAATACCCGCCCTCGAGTGATGCGTTTTGTGACACAGGCCTTCGCTGGGACTGATACTCGGCCCCAGGATTATATGGCATGTATCACAGAACGCATTGACTTTCTGAAGCAGAAAATCTCTGCTTGGGCGAGCCGCATTCGTAGGTATCGAGAACGTGTGGACCGATATTGGCAGAATCGAAACTTCCAAAGTGACCAAAGGAAGGTGTACCGAAACTGGGAGAAACCTGACCAATGTGTGATGGACGGGCGTGTACCGGATGCTGATACCATGAATAATTTCTGGCGCAGCATCTGGTCTGTGCCGATCCAGCACACGGAGGGAGATTGGATGGATGTGGTGAGTAGAGAGTGTGAACCAATCGAAACCATGGGGGCTGTTGAGATTACCCCCATAGATGTCAGATTTGCAATCCGTTCGGCCCATAACTGGAAAAGTCCTGGACCGGACGGGTTGCATAACTTCTGGCTGAAGTGGTTTCGATGTTCACACTCTGTACTCGCCACACAATTTCAAGAAGCCCTCGAGCTTGGGTCTCTGCCAAGTTTCATGACGACTGGAGTCACCTTCCTGCTCCACAAATCTGGTAGTACCGCGGAAGCAAAGAACTACAGACCCATCACGTGCCTACCTACCATCTACAAGCTCCTTACGTCCATTCTGACCGTAAAAATTAATGCGCACATAGTTGCAAATAATATTTTGGCTCCTGCTCAGAATGGATGTAGGGTTGGGTCCCGCGGTACTAAGGAGCTCCTCCTCATTGACATGACCATTAGCCAGCAGATCAGGCGCAGCAAGGGGAACCTCTCCGCTGCATGGATAGACTACAAGAAGGCCTATGATTCGGTGCCTCATACATGGCTGGAGAGGATCTTAGAGTTGTATAAAATTGATGCAACTTTGAGATCCTTCTTAGGTACATGCATGAGACAGTGGATCACAGTTCTTCGTCATCCAGGTAGCGGACGGGATCCCTCTGCTCCGCAAGATCTGATTCGCATAGAGCGGGGTATATTCCAGGGCGACAGTCTGAGTCCCCTATGGTTCTGCCTGGCACTGAATCCTCTTAGTACTCTGCTAAAGGATTCAGGGCTAGGCTATCGACTTCGGAGAGAGGGTGTTATCGTTTCTCACCTGTTGTACATGGATGACCTCAAACTTTTCGCGCCGAGAAAACCAGAACTGCTGACTCTGTTGAATATCACACAGATATTCAGCAGTGCCATCAGCATGGAGTTCGGTGTCGAGAAGTGTGCGGTCATGCAAGTACAGCGGGGGAAAGTTGTAAATACTACAAACTTACAGCTTTCCGATACGATATCCCTCAGATCTCTTTCCGATATCGAAACCTACAAATATCTCGGTATGTCAGAAGCGTTAGGTATAGTAGACAGAGACATAAAACAGTTGGTGAAGGAGCGATTCTTTTGCCGCCTGACTAAAGTACTCAATAGTCTTTTGTCGGGTGGTAACAAGGTTCGAGCCTTCAACGGCTGGGTTATGCCTCTGCTCATCTATACTTTTGGCATATTGAAATGGACTCAGACTGAACTTGACGCCCTTGACTGTAAGGTTCGTCAACTTCTTACGACACATAGAATGCGACATCCACGCTCGTCGGTAATGAGGATGTACATCCCGCGGAAATGTGGGGGCCGCGGCTTTTTAAATGCCAAGACCCTCCATAACCACGAGGTGTGCAAGCTCAGAGAATACTTCCTCCATGCCGACAGTGAGATGCATCGTGATGTCGTAGCAGTTGACAAGAACCTTACCCCGCTCTCACTGGCTAAGGAGAACTGGCACAAACCTACGGTGCTGAGTGCCCTCGACCGCAAGGTTGTATGGGAGAGTAAGGAGCTGCACGGACGGTTCTACAAAGCCCTTACAGGGCCTGATGTAGACCTACTCGCATCCGTGAACTGGCTACGTTTCGGTGACCTCTTTGGGGAAACCGAAGGTTTTGTCTGTGCGATTATGGATGAGGTAATAAAGACGAACAACTACCGAAAGTATATCATGAAGGATGGAACCGTTGACATTTGCAGAGCTTGTCATCGTCCCGGTGAATCCCTCATACATATACTTTCGGGTTGTTCGCACCTCGCTAACACTGAATACTTGCACAGACATAACCAAGTAGCAAAGATCATCCATCAGCAGCTTGCTCTCCAATACGACCTTGTCGGTCCAGAGGTTCCGTACTATAAGTACGCACCGGCACCGGTTCTCGAAAATGGTCGTGCTACGCTCTACTGGGACCGCTCTATCATCACGGACAGGACTATTCTTGCGAATAAACCTGATATCGTCTTGGTAGACCGGTCGGAACGCCGGGCGATACTTGTTGACATCACCATTCCACATGACGCTAATCTCGTGAAGGCCGAGAAGGACAAGCTTAGCAAGTACCTTGACTTGGCACACGAGATTACCGCTATGTGGGATGTCGACTCAACAATTATCGTTCCGATAGTCGTTTCAGTGAACGGTCTTATAGCGAAGAGCCTTGACCAATACCTTAAGAGGCTCTCGCTAGGCAGCTGGATCAAGGGTCAGATACAGAAGGCGGCTCTCCTGGACTCGGCACGCATTGTGCGGAGGTTCCTCTCTCTGCAGCCCTAGCCACCGACCGTTTGAGCCTTGCCCCGCGGTCGGTGGTCCACCATTTTGGATATATTTTTTACTATAATGTTTTTTTATATTATTTTTGTACATAGTAGATTAATAATGTTTTAAATTTTATAGTAAAAAATGTATTTTTGATGAGTTTTAAAATGAATAAAGTGTCATAATAATAATAATTAATTTATATTTAAGCTTTTTTCAGGAAACCAACAAATGTGTAAAGAAAGCACCTACGTAAGATTGTGGAATCATTAGCGATAACAGCAGGCTAAGGAAGGGGCAGCAAGACATGTGAGACAGTAACGAGCGGGCGCCGAGTCATCGCGGGACATGAGAGCTGCCCCTTGTGGCGAAAATTGTCACAGAACAAACTATGTCACGGGCCGTATCATTATGTGGACATAGACACGTTTATGTAAGAATGCTACATTTTCGTCATTAAATTGATTTGCTTTAGTTTTGTATGGACAGATGTTCAACAATAAAAAGAAAAATATGTACGTAGGCTCCATAAAAATGTGAGTTTCAGTTTATGAAATTAGCGGTCTCGGCAAAACATTTATTTCCACTTAAATGTCGGAGATGCAGAATTTACGCGCTTCAAAACTGTAAACAAATCTAATATTCTGAGCCCCAAAGTCATTAGAACCAGTTGTTAAATGTAACATTAAAAAAAAACAATTATCTTATCCTATTAATATTATAATTTGGAGTGAAGCTGCAAATTACTCCTTCACGCCAAAACTACTGATGGGATTGAGCTGAAATTTTGCAATTATGTAATTCAAGATCAGGTATTAAGAGTCTCTTTATCCGGGTACTACTACGTGAGCGAGAGGAGCAACTTCTAAAAAAAATATTATCTTAACTAAAAGTAATATTACACGATAAGTACCATGCCCATCAAAATATAAATCGTGTTTACACATCATCTGTCTTCAAAGGAATACAAGAGTAAAAGCAGAATATTGTTTTCAAATCAAAAACAACAATACGATGAGCGCGTGCGTTATGCTGGTATGTAGGAAGTGATGGTTCTCAGACAGCAGGCAAGCAGCAAGCCTTGCACGACATCGAGTTGAACGGCCACGCGCTGGAGCGTGGCGCTTACGGCTTCGCACCTCTTGCATAGCTATTAAATTCAACGTCACAAATCAGCATTAAAAAATGCTGAACATAAGGAAAGAATAAAAAACTACATTATTATATTCAAAATAAAATGAAAAATATATAAAAAGATTTTTTTTAACAACTGTTGTACTTGTCTAGTTTAACAAAAGGAATATAAATGGCTGCACAGATGATTCCCATCTAATGACGTAAATCATTTTAAGACATTGTTAATGAATTGGATTAGCAACAATGAAACGAGGTCTTTAACGGCTACGGAGCAGGACGACTTAGCAGATTTGTGTGACAAAGCATTTTATTAACAACAAAACCACCGAATCGAAAGAACAATTACGCGAGTCAAAGCAGGTATCTCGGAAAAGCGCGGCGAGATATAACAAATCGCTAGCGTAACAAAAGAGGCTTTCTCGCGGCCATTACGACGGGATGCACAAACAAAAGCGGGTGCAAGTAACAACGTAGAAGCGAGTATACTCGCACGTATAGTGAACAAGCGATTAGCGTATATTGAACGAAAGGCGCCCATCTCACCGTGGAACTCAAGGGACCAGACCAGTTCGATTTACGATTTTCCGCAAAGTATTACCTTCAACATGGCATTTTTGCGAGCCACCAGTGACCAGTATCCATTCGGCTGTCTGTGAAAGTAGGCGGCTGTGGTTCCTTGTTTTGTCTTTTTTATTCATCTTAAGCAATTGAATAAATAAAATTTCTTAGAGTACGGAGTGGAAGCAAGACGACAGGTCGGTGTGGGAACCGTAATAAGGGCTACCATAAAACGTTACATTAGGTAACGGCGGCTTCTGGGGCGGCTATAAATATCTCCGTTCGGAAGTACGGCCAGTGTCCCGCGGGAGCACGACACGTCGCGAGATGCCGCGCCGTGGACGTGTCGCACCAATAAAAACATCTCTATATCGCTTGGCTTACTTGAGTAAGAATGTGACCTTACCTTTGCCAATCAATATCATTTAGCAATAACAGCGCTATCTTTTATATTATGCGACCAGTATCTTTAGAATAGGTAAGGTAACACCTGTAGGTAACAGTCGTAAGTCGAAGTAACGACTGTTTCTGTGGTAGCGCTCTTTAAATAATTGAACTACGATATATAATATAGACTGACAAGTGCGAGCGACTCTTTCCCTTAGGCTTTCCCACTAGTATACAGCTAAAGGAATTTACTAAAGTTGCTAACTTACGTTATGACCAGAAATGCTGGTAAGGGTGAACAGGATCCAGGATTTGTCTAGATCTAGAGCCCTTTGTTCCTGTTTTAAAGTTTTTTTCAATCAAACATTAACTTCCTATGACCATCGAACTAGATTTCATAGTCAGGGTCTGATGATGACCAGCATAGCTATATTTGTTAACAGGGTTCTTAAAAAGGTAATAGTTTTTGTTAAGTTAATATAAACATCACCCTATAGTAGTCTAATGCACGTCTATTAGTTAATTAGTCTAATACACAAAGGCCTCTCCAAATGAGCACCATTATGTCTTGTCCTCTTTAAGAACTTATTTCTTCCTTTGTTCTATCTCAAGGCATCCAGATTTTACCAGCAGCCTTTCGCCAATAAACACCTTACCGATCCGGAAGGCGTCCTACACTAAGTTTGCTGAGCCGAGGTCTCCACAAGTACTCGTTTAATCCAAGGGTTGACTGTTCTTTGGCAGGTAAGTTTGATAATTGTCTGAATCGACAACTTTGATTCTCTTTCTGATAGACTCGTTGCGAATTATATCCAACAGATTAACTTCGAGCATAGCTCTTCATTAGCTCGCCGAGTGTCTTTAAACTGGTGGACAAGCCGTGTGAGTGTCCACATTTCGGCCCCGTACTACGTCATGGCGGGTTGTATGCACTAAGAAGTAGCAGTAGAGCGCACTGGTTGGAAACAATAACTTTTTTTTTTGTTAGGCTACTCACCACGTGGTAAGTGATGATGCGGGCGATTTTAGTCGAATCCCTAGTC
The DNA here is from genome assembly GCA_951804965.1 of Horisme vitalbata. Taxonomy (NCBI): domain Eukaryota; kingdom Metazoa; phylum Arthropoda; class Insecta; order Lepidoptera; family Geometridae; genus Horisme; species Horisme vitalbata. Next base: position 6,619,554 of record OX638096.1, read on the forward strand.
CACATGTTTGCCACATTCCGCAAGCCTCTACAATGCTTAACACGTTGACTGCGGGCCTGGCACATGAGTCATGCGTGAGGAGAAGGAACACTTGCTCTAAGGCAGCGGCGCGGGGAGCGACGTACGAGCGATGCGCGCCAGTCCAGCGGTGCCCGCGCGTCTGCATTAAAAAAACATTTTGCCGCTCCAGCGCTGCGCAATCTGCCCGCTGTTTTCGAGACCGGGTTTGCGTTGCTGCGCCGCTCTCCGCGCCGCCACCGCCGCCGCCCCGCAATCGCTGATTTCGAGAACGCGGCCTTAGAGCATGTTTGTTTTCAGCAGTCAAATCGTTGAAAAAATTAAATTAGCGGTAATCGGTATCTACTGATAGAAAGTAATCTGTGGTGTTTTACATATGCAAGGATGGCGGACGTCGAGCTAGTGTCCTGTTTTTATTCCTCTTAGGGGAAAAAATTTTGGGGAAAGGTTCAATCATCCTTTATTTAACATTAGTTAATGATTTGTTTGTAATTATTGTTTGTGTTTACCGCGAATTTCGTACTTGTTACCTTTAAAAAAATCAATGAATGTATAGAGACTGGTTACATAGCTTTCACGGGAGAAACCATCTAAGTTTCACTGATTGGTGTTGGCTGTTGATAGTGAAATCTACGCAGCGTTAATAAAATACGAACAGCAAACCACATGGCGGGGATAAAGAAAATAACACCGATGAGATATCGTTATTCAATTTAATATATAATCTGTAAAAGATCCTATGACTAGCCTCGATTGAAAACATTAAAAATAATGCTTTGATAGTTACTATAATTGAAATAGAGCAACCTGTACAATAATTTGAAATATTCTGACTGCTAACACGAGCCAACAAGTTGAATAAGTCAAAATCATCAAATCACCTTCGCAAAGCAAGAAAGTAAACAGAGGGAGACCCAAATTGCTTGCGTTATTAAGCGAACCTTAAAAGTTTAGGGCGGACTTAGTTTACAGAGGTAAGCACGAGGTTAGCCTAGGTGAGTTTGTTTTAGCAGAAATGTCAACAGAACATGGCCAAGCAACGTACCGCCATAATGAATTAATTGTAAACCAAAAACTGAATAATATAAACATCTATATTGATATATCTAGAGATCACAAGATACTCTACGACTGTTGGTTCTAAATAAACCGTTATCGATTATCAGAGCCTCAATTCCCATTGAACTAATTAAGTTGTCGTTGCAAGAGCGTACGAATACGCTAATATGTAATATGAAGGAAGCAGATCCGATTAGTTACATAGTCCCAGGGCCGGGTGCAGTGCAATATATGGTCGGTGTATGTCCATCAAATGTCACAATCAATTACCGCGACGGCCCGCTCACACCCTCGGGTCGCTCGCCTTCGGGGTAATTAAACTGTCGTGTCGAACATGACCGACATCTGTTTACTGATTATATTCACAACTTATTAATTACATTACATTTAGATTTCTTATTTTCTGAAAAGCAATAGAGCCATCACTCACGTTAAAAAACTGAAATCAGTAGTCAATCAAATATATTTGAGCAATTGAGCTTTCAACCTAAAACAAATTCATTTTAATTCCATCACATGCAATAAATGGATATAAGAAAGTTATTAATTTCAAATACTTGTTTTCATAACTTCCGAGAATAGCTCACGAAATAACAATCTGCGGAGCGGGTAAGTGAATTTTAAATAAAAGAGCGAAACCTGGAGGGTCTCCCTCGGTCGAGACGGCCCTAAGTTTTGTCATTGTTTCTATATTGCGCGGGGCAATTAGCGCAACTCGGACGCGACTCGAGTCTCCGTTCATCCGATCGCTTCGCTCTCGCCAATCAAATTACACGAAAACCACCACTCACTCCACCCAAACTTAACAAACCTTTCTGTTGTTATATCGACACTTCCACTAACGATCAGCACCAAACAAATTGAATATTGTTTCAGATTTACTGATGGAAAGAAAGTAGGACTTCACTGAAGTAAAAATAAATGCCTGTTTTTTATAACCTGCTGTATTTTATCAGAAAAGCTCTTTAAAGGGCTCGTTCGGGGAAGTACAACTACTATGCCTATTTCAGCCGTAAAACAACATAGTTGTATTTCGGTTTGAAGGATGTGGTGGCCCGTGGCCGGTGAAATAACAGGCTCATGAGGCATAATACCTTATTCCTCAAGATGATGACCGTAGAGCTATTAATTGTAGGGCACGTTCCAAATATGCGTGACCGTGATAGTTAAATTACATTACAATACATAAAATTAGAAGAACTTATTTTTAAGCGATTTCATACATCGACGATGTCGACAATTAAGGGTGTATTTTTTATTTTTAGTTTGGTTAATATTGCTAATTGTGACTAGTGAATTAAGTTGACAACGTTAACTTGGTTGTTCAAGGGAGCTTATTTTATATGGAGCTGATTTTCACCCATTTGTGCAATTTAGTCTAGGGTATCAATTTAACCAGCAGTGTTTTACTAGCATCTAGTGGTGTTAGATAATCCTAAAGCAGTAGGTTTGGCAAGCAGGTGTGTTGCAATGTTATGTGCGAGCTTGCTTGATGTTCTGCTGCAATTAATAGTTGGTGTGATATATCCAGCAGACGCAGACAACCGGCGACATCGCCGACGCACACGGGCGCAGTAATTACCACGGTCGATGGGACAGGGGGCGCGGACGCTCTCCTGTCAGAAAGATCGCGTGCCAAGCGGCGGACGCCCGTATTAAACGCTAGCGAAGAACCCGTGCCCCATCAGATAACATGCAATCAATTTCGCGATCTACATGCCTCTACGTCGGCACCGCCCCTGGACTGACGTCACGCCGATAAGCGCACAGTGCCAGTTAACCACTTGGTACCACTTGGACTACTTAACTCAAAATTCACGATTTCAATGAAATGTTAATGATGTTCGTCATTCATATTTCATTTCTATCTAAACCGTAAAATTTGGTTTCTGATTTTGACTTTTGTTGTAGGCTTCTCGACTAATCAAGGCATTCGCTGACGCTACGGTGTGAAGCCGAAACACGCGATCGTTTTATCGCACACCTTCTTTCTGTTTTATAGACAGATAAAGTTTGTTTAAAAAGTTCGCATGTCTTTACAACATTGACGTCCTCGTCGTGACAAGTGGTGTAACCCTCGACATCCTAATAAGAACAAAACAAGGGGTTTCATAAAATAGTTATTCCAAAGTTCATAAAGTTTTATGAACTTTGAACCAACCCAATCTCTCGATTTATATTAATGGGTTAAATTTTAAAAAATCTGATAGCGTCACTAGAATTCGAAAGAGCGGGTACTGACCCGCTCTCACGATACAAAATATGTCTCGGAAGCTAAATGCACGACACAGATACACACGATGCCTTTCCCAGAATGAACCAATTTCAGCGTCCAGGGGGATCTGTTTTGTGGAAAAGTCCGCAACAATCCTCTAGTCAATTAGGTATCATGAAGTAATGGAGAGTAACGGACATGATTTATTCGACGCAGCGGCTCTGGCGGCGGCGGCGAAGGCGGCTCGGCGCAAGGTATCCGCGCAAAAGCACAATTATCGGCCCGCGGGCGCGCTCAATTACGGAGAGGCGCGCCCGTGGGAACTCCTCCGGGCTGAACGGACCCAACCACAAATCTTTTAGCCTTACTGTCTTACGCCCAACCCAACAAGTTGCAAATGGATGGGGCTCGTGCCCAATTTGCAGAGTATAAAAAGATTTTCTTTTTGTGAAAGACAAAGAGGGTAAATTGATGGAGTGAGCGAAGCGAACGATGATCTCTGACACAACTAAGGCGATTCTGTATGTCTGATGTTTATTTGTTGTTCGATCAGTTGATCCGATCAGTATGTGCATCAATTGTGCTTCAATTTTCGATGATTTCATATAGTCTGCCGAAAGTAGACACTCGAATTTCTTTGTAACTTTTTACATGGCAATTCTATGTGTTTCCACCTACGGACGTTATGCTCTACAGCGGGGTAAATTTAGTGTGGTATAAAATAATAATTGCGCGTATTAACGATAATAATAACGAATTCAGTTATGGTAAGGTACTTCACTGACATCCAATTAATCTGAATCTGAAAAGTAGGCAAATAATGCTTTCCCGAGTTTTCCGGAGAGGCAGGTTTCTACTTATCTCTCCGAATCTAATTAGTACTTCTTTCGTTTCAATCACCCTGTTAATATTCTTTAGACTGGTCGTAATTTTAGGTAGGTATTAGGGAAAACCAGAATCGGAGTGTGGCATTCCTATTCCCCAATGATGGCGGCGTAATATGGGTTGCCATACTAATATTTTTTGAATTTGCAGCAATTTTTCAGTCTCTACTTTCGTTTGACAGACAGTTCAAGTTATACAGGTTGTCAAAAAATACTTTTTTTTTAATTTAAAATTTTTAATTCCAGCTTTCTTTTTTATTTGTATTTTATGTAGGTACTTACCTAATATAGGTTGGTCATATTTTTGGTAATTTGCAACAAATATGGACATAACTTGCCATAACTCCAAAAACTCTTCTTTCGATTTTATTATTTTATCTAATTTTGGGTTATTTTAATTTTAAGAAAACCAATCACCCAGTATATTGTTACTAGCATTTATACATAAAGAATCATTGGGCATGCTACTATTGTTAACGTGTGGGATAGTAGTATAACTTAATTTTAAGTAGAGATACATAACATGATAAGTATTAGTCAAATAGTACCTTGGGTCCACACTAGGACCATAAACTATGAGTACGTCTTGGTATTGCAACTCCCAGATCCAGAACAATCAAATGAATGAACGGAGAATCGAACCCGCAACTAGGGGCTCAGCCGGCTTTTGGCCCAATACCTTTAGATTGTCATAAACGACCCTGTTATTAGATGAAACTATACGTAGTAACGTACTTTAAAAATAAAACAAGATATTTTTGATTTATTTTTATAGATAAATCGGTTTGCAGTTTGAGGACAGCGCGACGGGTTCAAGTGTCGCGTTTTAATTTGCGCGGCGACACATGAGTGGGGTCGGTGCTGAATGCGCCCGTGTCGAGAGCCCTGCACCTGCTAATTGCAGCAGCCGCGCTGGCTACACCAACACCATCCATGTCACTCCCATCGCGTGCTCCTTCAATATGTCACCTACATCCATATCGTAATACACGTGTAGACGTACATACATGGTCCCTATAAATTATTTGCTGTTTCTACGCGTATATTAACGCACAGATCAGAATCGAAATAAATAAGCCAGGTTATTATCAGTGTTTTGCGGCACGGCGGGATCTCCCAGCGGAATGCCCTGATAAGCTCACACCGGCGGCCGCAATAACCATTTTATCCGTGTGAACATTAATTACTTGATTTGACACAAGCAGCGCGACAACAATCATAAGTAATTGCATCTCAAATAATTAGTTGCCCGCGTTAGCTGTAGTAACCGGTATACGAGGAGCCCGAAGATGGGCCAAAGGCGAAGTAATTTCTGAAGAAACAAATGAAACTGCTCCCCTCGCGTAAGAAAACGCTTCACAAACCGCGCGGCCCATGTAATCGTATAATAAAAAGGGCAAACGCGGTAAATATAAGATGAGGAAGACAGTTTTACGAGCACCACCTAATTAAGTGGTGAACCAAACAAAACGAAGAAAGTGTTTACAGTTACATAAATATTGTAAGATGGGGATTTCATGAACTTTTAATATTAAGATGATTAGCAAGATGTTAACACCGCCTTCAAGATTTTTATTATTATAAATGAGCATTTAGTTAGAAAATTAAATTATTTTCTAGGAAAATATTCGAACATCTGTTCTCTTACCAATAATCACACCTGAAAATGAAAGCTATTATCAAATTCAGAAATGTTTGTGCAAATAGTGAGTGCCCGCCCAAAATAAAATGAGTAGAGCGCGCGGGCGGGCGGGCGCGGCGTGCGTATTTCTGGCGCGCAGGTAGGGCGGCCAGCACCGGAATGCGACCTCACCTGAGTCTGATTCACTCGTGCTAAATCAGTGGCTCCACTAAACATATTTACAAGACATCACCTACTTTTAGGTTCACGTCAAAACAACTATCAACGAATGAACTGTAGTCGAAAATTCTAATATTCATACCTAGCGTGACTGTAGTTAAATGTTTTCCTGCATTTGCATAAAACAAGGAAATAAAAACGTGTCAATATTACAATTATACATCAAACGTTTTTTTATTAGATAAATCACAATTTCAACAAGACGTTATCGGTTAGAGTCAAACATTGTGATTAACGATGTATTTGCGGGCTTGTAACAATTTAAGGGAGTAAACGTTTAATCGGGTGGGTAGGTAGGTGCCGGCGTAGACATGGGTCCAGCTCCGGGCTATTCATTAGCTCGACCGCGTCAGTGCAAACAAATTAACACGACGGGCATGTTTTACACGGTGATAAAAGGGCGCGAGGGCCACGGGCAGTGCGCCAGCTGCGTGCGGCCGCGCGATAAATCTCGGCCAGAGTTGAACCGGTCGCGGCCCAGACGGAACCCAGACCCGACCCGACACCGCCAGGAAGCAGATTATACACTAAACGTCCAAAAAAAACTTATGTAAATAGGGGGCGGCGGTTAAACTGCATAGCTGGTAACTGCCTTAATTTTCTACAATAAGGTACCCCTGCCTGTACTTGCTTTTACTGTGTATTGTATACTTTGCTAAGAAAAAAGCTGTGCTACTATGATATCAGAATTAAAACCAGGGTATCTAACGAAAAAAGTTAATTGGCCCACGTAAATCTTATTGTTATATAAGCATCGCATCGCAGAGAAAACAATACCATAGATAGATGTTGGCTTTACGTATTACCTCCACGTACCTAAATGCTGATGTCAGCCAGTCAGGAGTGGTGTCGGTGACCGATGCCCTATATGCCACACAGGATCAAAATAAGGGCGTACTAGTGTCGCGACACCCGGGTGCCACGCACTGCGCCCCCCTGCGTGTAAATGGCTTCAGTTAATTAAGTTTAATCAGTGCCATTATGGCTGTATAGCGTAGTACGACGAACGAGAACATCTGCTTGTTGTTATACGCCCACAGATACTGTTACAAAAACGCACTGAGCGCATTACACAGTTCGTTAGTGAAACAATAAACCAAAAGGCTATTTCAGGCGCAAATGAGTGAAATCAAAGTAGTAATAATGATGTCTATAATCGAATGATATTTCAGATAGAGCTGATACAACTTTCTATTGTTGAACCACCGATTCCCGATTTACATTATTATTGAAACAATAAAAGAATAAACAATAGTTTTCACAAACAATGGATTTAAATGGACACTTCACATTGTGAACTCTACTCACCTACCTACGATAAAATAGTTTAAATCGAAGAATGTAAGGTCAAAAAGTTTACGTAGTTATTGACTTGACATTAAGAACGTCAGTAATATACCATCGCCTGATGATACTACTTCGATTTTCAAAGATAATGAATTCAATGCTTTGCTTAATTTATGTTAAATTCAAAACACAAAGGTATTCTTGGTCTATTTTATGCCGAATCGATGGTTAAAACGAGGATAGTAGTGCAAGCAGATAGTCAAGTGTGGCGTGCTTCGCTTCCATTAACGCAACGTGACGAATCGTCCGACAGTTTGGCTCGGGGAGTCGTTCAGGGCTGTCTTAATTAACTTACAAAAGCCTTACAATACGTGAAAGTATATATAGCTTTCTAGGATTAAAAATGAAAAGCTACTTACTTCCTGATAAATCTTACATCAGACAAAGCATTGATAATTTTTTTTCTCTAAAATTGGTTCAAATCTTTATCCAATCAGATCGTAACTATTTCGAATTATCTTATAAATAAATAATTATATATGAGTAAGTTTTGTTGGATGTTTGTTACTCCTCAACGCTTTGAATGCTGAATAACACATCGCCGTATATGCTACAGGACGGGTTAACCTCTCTTATGCGGAACGCGGATCCACGCGAAAATTCTGTCTCGAGGAAATCTATTTCCTACTGTCTTGTATTCAGGCATATAAGAGGTTAATAATGGCAAAACTGCTGGACCGGATTGAGCCGAGTGTTATTATGTGGTTCTCGACCATGAACATGCTCCTTTTTATTTGGGTATTACACGAGTATAGTTAATACAATAACTTAATTTGTCGTGATTTTAGTTTACATAAATGTAATTTCAGTAGATTGGATATAAAGAAAGATATGAGTACACTAAGATAGTCAGTTTAAAAAACGTTACGGTCCGGAGAGTAGTCTGTCTTAATTAACTTACAAAAGCCTTACAATATATGATATGAAAGTATATACAGACACACAAACCCAGCGAATTAAATTAAAATTCAGAAGAAAATTGTAGAGCATGAACTTTCTCAAAAATCTGGCATCCCTGAGCAGGCGCAGCGGAGCGACGCGGTGGAGCGTACCCACCTCTCACGCGATCTTATCGCGCCTTCCGTGAACATCGCATAGCACTGCCCGCTCGTGTCTATTCCGTGACTGGCTTGCCCTATCTACCTCACTTCTTTGCTCATAAATTAAATTTAGACTTTCACAACTTTAATTTCGAAAGTCAGCGTCAGTTTTGTAGAACTCAGTTAGTTAAAGCATAGAGACAGTTTTAGGTTGACCGAGGGGGTTGGCATCGCGCGTAATGAGCGGCGAATCCTTTGACCGGCTGCACGGCAGAAGCGCTCTGCTAATTAGGCGGCACAAAATCGCAGATTTGGATCCACGACTGAATTAGTGCGATTGTGTGGCTTAACAGACTGTAATGAGCTAAGCCTAACAAGTGTTATAAATTACATTTTGTTATGTAAGCTTGCGCTGAATTTATGCAAAAAATAGTGATATACAAAAGACGTTCGACAATACCGTCACGGATCGACTAGGTTACTATACTTTGCGTCTCTATACCCCTTGCAAATATCACCGTGAACTTTAAATGTCATATTCGGTGATACGAAACGAGGTTGTTTGAAAGAATCATAGGGGGTTGGATTTTGCCAGATTTTGTAAGACATAATGTATGCACAATGACCTTTATAGTTATAGTTAGCATCCAAACAAAGACTCAATGCAAGTCCATATTCAAACTTTTTAAATTCTAACTAAGAACTTATTAAAACTTACGGGAACACAAATTTTAGGAAGTACCTTGAAATTTAATCAATGCTTTTCAATAACCTCTATTTGAAAACTACACGTGAAATGGCTCTTCCTACGTGCCTATTGTAAACTTTCAGCCCAATTCTATCAACAAACCGGCAGTTTACCCAGTTTGAATAGCCATAAACAGAAAAGGGTGTTTCATTTGAAACTCAGGGCAAAGTATTATGGCTTCGTATTAAGAACTTAAAGTCCTACGTGGGATTGATTGAACATTTAGATTGAACACGCGTCCACGTGAAAAGGAAAAGCGGAGGAAAGCTACGACGCAAACCGGTCCTACATCGATCTAGCTAAAGTAAGTGAAATTGTAACAGAAAGTCATTCATAAAACGAAGTAGTTAATGCCTGGATTTCCGGCGTGCAAACCAGGCTCATCTCATTAATCGCGGCGTCTGCATTAAGCCGGGATGTGCCAATGGCGACAAGGGAAATCCTCGAGGAGCCGCGGGTCGGACGCGACAAATCCTTTTGTGAAATCCGCGGCAAATATAAAGAGGCTCGTTGGGCTTGGCCCATATTAGTCTGTCTGAAGCGCAAGCGGTCACGTTCGACTGCTCTTCCCGGCTTCGTCTCCGAGGATCTGTACTAAATTGTACAATTAAGAAAAACTGCTGTGAATAAAATTTATTCACGCTTTGGTATAAATGATGAATGAATACGTCCTCGACAATGGGTCGCTCGCTTGTACATAAAACAGCGAGGCTGTTAGAAATTTAATAACGCTTCTAGCCACTACATTAAAGAGCAATCTCTGGCATATGTGTTGCAAAGCGACACAACACAAGCAAGGTAAGCAAACAGAGTGGCCATTGTGCGTGTCGGCGCCTAACCCGAGTCGCCAATGTTTCACCGGCGACCGGAGTATGCGACTCAACCTGAGTCAACAACCCGCGTTGTAAGACCACGTAATAATTATTAATAATTGCCGCTTTCGACGTAAACATCTATTACTAGATTTACTAGCCAACTTTGATATTAATGCCCTTAATTTGATAATTTAAACTAGAATAACCACATATGTGTTAAAAGCATGGAGTATAACAATAGATAACGGAGACCACACCGTGCAACTCAGTCGCGTGACTGTCTGCGACCGGGAAAATAACTTCCTTTGTTTCTACACATAGCTGGCATCGCACACTTTCAAACTTAAACATAAATTATAACTTTCGTAAGCTAGTGATTTACCAGTGTGAACAATAGGCATCACAGTTACACATGCGCTTTGAAAAAGTTGAAAATAGCGGTGCACAATTACATAATGCATAATCTTATCATAACCAAGGCGCTTCTGCTCTAATACGTTGTAAGCGATTGGGATGAATGGCAATTAACAATAATGAATGAGCTTTTAATTTAAACGTAACTCATAACATTGCATAGGAAAATTATTTAAATTAAAAATTGTTTCTCCAATGGTCGATATTATTTTTCCACTTGTAGGTAAATACAGTTTACAGTTTTCTACGTGATAAGCAAGCAATAAATGCAACCCATTTTGGCTTGTTAAATTCTTTTTTATGATTTTCCACAAAGTCACGCCAGAGTCAATTAAGTATTTTACTCTACCAAAAAAATATTCACCAAGTACCAGGCTAATTAAAATTACCAACGTAGATTAAAATCGAAGAACAGCATTAAAACAAAACACAAAAGTGGTTTTATTTGTTAGGTAGAGCAACTTTTATTTGAAGATAGTTGAGGTAGCGAGGCCGAGCGAACGATTAATCTAAGTTTAGAGTAAACAAGAAGGTGAAGTGATCAGCGGGAGCGTTGTTGAAGTTTAATAAGCGTTAGTTAGCGGCGGAGGCGCGGGGCGCCGGCAATAAGGCGACGGTTATCTCCGGTGCAGCGACATGCCGCGCCGCGGTTCTAAAGCGCTGGGCCTGAACCAATTACAGTCCCAGCGTCTCTCACCCATCACTAATATTCCCTCGCCGTCTACGACAACAACAATTACATTCATTTTCACCCAGCAACTATTAACACAAAATTTCAGCGCTTTTGTGAAAAGCTTCTTGCTGGAGATTAAGCTAAATCAACGATATATTTAAAACATAAGTAATGTCCCAGGTGAAAATAGGAAGTAACTTGTCAATCGCACGGTAGTTAAGTTAGAAAACAATGATTATAAACGCACAGGAAGTAAAGAAATAATGATCGTCTATAAACTGATCCCCGACTTCCTTTGCCGTGTCATAAAAACTGAATGAAGCATTCATGAAATGAGAAATATCAACCGAGATGACATAAAGCGCTCCTACATAAACATCAAGCAAGACATAATGGGCAATTAGGATTTTAAATGTAAGTGAGGCGAGTGGGACCTAAAAGCGCAACGCGGTGCACGTCGAGCGCAGGCGAGGCAGCCGTCAAAGCGAGAATAATCTCATAACGGCGCCCGGACGACACGGCCAGCTTATGCTAAGCGCCCTCGGGCTTACCGAGATCTTTCTTTGAGCAAAAGCTACAAGTCGCACTATGAACAACAAAGCGTAGATCCTTATTTACTTTTAAAACAGGCACTACGGCCGCAGTATTTGCGTGCATCAAAATTAGCCTTGCGATGAATTCCTTGCAATTCAACTCTGCGGGCGCGGGACAATTAAAATCAGCAAAGTTTCGCAAGTGGTTGCCGGTTGCCTGCCGATTCCGGGGCAAGGCAGGTATTCTAGCGGTCCGCGTAGTTTAATTTCTCCACGGTCGGTGATGCGTGGCGGCGTAATCGGGCGCGGCTGAGTGATTTTGATCCGATTTGCGGCAGTCTCGATCAGGCGACGGTTGCAACATTGGACACTACGTGCGCTTTCAGTTCAGAAAAGACAAATGAAATTGTTGTCGTCACGATAGAATTAACGCAATTTCATCGATCACGGAAGCGATTAGCGAAGTTTTTATGTAGAGCATTTAAATTGTATAACTGTTAAGAATCAATCAGATACTAGACTAGAATAGACTTTCGTTCTTTTTTTATTTCAAAGATCATAAAAACTGTGTCAAATTAAATCTTAATTATGGAGATAAGTTATTGTCTTATTTGGAGGTGAAATGGCAATTCGCAACTAGCCGTACGTATCCAAACGGAACAACGAGCATGTGGTTGTCGAGTACGTAGTAGAGGGGACCCGGAGCACCACACTGATTACGGTTCCATATTTAATGAGCCACTCACGTGGGCCCGCAACGAGCCAACGAGCCCGCAAACTAATTTCAATACATGCTAACATATTTAAGAGGCACGTGTGCGCGAATCAAGAAAAACAACTTGTAGGTACTCTCAGAAACCTATTACTAACTGCACTACAAAAACTTATGAAAGATTGTGGTATGCAGTTTTGCAATGGCCTTTATACAGATATGTATGCATGCTGCAAGCTGTTCATTGTGAGAATAGAAAAATCGGGAAATCTGCGAGAGAAAGTGTTCATATGTGAAGAAGGGGGCAAGCAGGGAGAGAGGGCGGTGGGTGGCAGAAGACGGCCGCGCACAGTTTAATTTCCCACGAGGTCGATCTCAGCGCCGCGGAGCTCCGCTCGCGGGAATTAATTGCCAGTAATGAATAGTCAAGTGTACGTCCGTTCATTATACAAGTATCTACCCAAATACTCTGAACTTTAACTAACACCATAAAAATCAAGTGCATTTGCCGGTCAGGAGATTAGACTTAAAATAAAACAAACAACACTTATTCGATCAAGATAAGACACCAAGTGAGCATAGTTTTCGCATGCACACATATGCATAGATTCATGTTACCTTGGTGTGACACGAAGACGCGATTGTTCACACGGGATTGCTTGGAACAATAAAAGTGTATGGGTACACACGGTTCAAAAACCTATAACCTATTTGGAAATGTATACTTGCAACGGTATAGTGAAAACTCCGAAAGAACGCGATATATGTAGTTATGAATAGAAAATAGAGAGGGTCCTTGGTAGCTATTGCCTGAGTTGGCAGCAAGCTCACAACGAAAAAGCAAGGAAGGTAGATAATTGAATTATTGAGAATTATTTTTCATATATTATCATGACGACTATATGTAAAATCTGTTTACTCAACACCAGCGAAATGCATGGCCGGGTACATGAATGCCAAAGCAAATTAGACATGCAAGTAAACAATTCAAACTTCATGCGTTTTGCTTGTTCTATTCTATTACTGGTTCGATAGGGGACAATAAAATAAATCTCTAGCTATTTCATCTTCAATTTAGCGCATGCAATATCGGTGCCATCATTGAGACGACCTAACATCGCAAGGTTGAACAAAAAACACATAAAAGCACACTATCGAGGTGGCGTTCGGTTATGATAGGTCTCCCTTGACAACATGCCAATTCGATAAGACGTTATTGACACATCGTCGTGTCTCGGCGCGATGGGTTTTCGCGATGTCTTCATAGATTGTATCGCATATGTGCGCCGTTACAATCGGTAATGGTGTGTGCAGTTAAGGTGTAGGTTTATTGCTTCCTAGTAGCATTGCGGCGTGGGAACAGGGCCGGAGATAGTAGCTCGTTAGCGGGGCACGCGTCGACGTCGATCGCCACACTACACACATCTTAGTCATAAGGCAAGCATGTGTAGCATCAATTTTTTGCTACATAGGCAAATAGGCATAGGTACTTGTAAATAGTGGCAGACCCGATAAGATGACTAAAAAGACAAAAATTTGATTGAAATACTCAATTTAAACGCGCGCTAATGATTTCCGGCGTCTGCATGGTGCAGATTCTTAAAGTGAGAATTCAAGAAGTGAAAGCAGATCAAATGTATGAAAATGGTGAGAGCAGAGTAATCGCTTACGAAAGGTATCAAATTCGTTTTCGTAACGATGGTTGGAGTGATATTCTGATATTTCTTCTGTAATAGCTAAAGCCTCGGACAAAGCGGCGGACAAGATTTCTTTGTCAGACCATTTAATTCACGCATGGGTAATTTATTTAATTGTTTAATTATAACCGGTTTAGTGGTACGCCCCCACTGAGATCCCGTGAGTTACCTACAGTACGAAAGTACTTCGATAAAATTAAATAATTTTAACATAAAATATTGTTGTTAGGTTTTGAAATGCAACAAAATAAAACCGGCCAAGTGCGAGTAGGACTCGCGCACGAAGGGTTCCGTATCGTCGTCACTTCGTATTTGTTGTTGTAGCGGCAACAGAAAAATATCAACTCTGAAAATTTCACCTATCTATACTCCAGCCATATTGGATGAAGAATGTTTGTAAACAAAAATTTCAACTTTTTTGCAATTATATAATGAATGTCATAAATGAAACTTTTACTATTTAAGTAAGATATTAATGAAGTGCACATATTTATAAAACAAATAATAAAAAAGTTCTTTTGAGGTTAAGTATGGGTGGTTTGTTTATATATATTCTTCATCTAATTTGACTGAAGTATAGCTATCACGGTTCATGAGATACAGCCTGGTGACAGACACACAAACGGACAGTAGAATCTTCGTAATAATGGGGCCAGTTTTTACCCTTTGGGTACGGAACCGATTATCTATATGTTAAGAGTGCTTTCCGGTTCAATAATCTGTCGATTAAAATCTTGGTTCTAACTAAAAGCAATGGTGCGACAAACATTGAGCCATGTTCGCCAAACCCCCATCATACGAGGTTAATATGGATAATAAACAATAAACCTATACACAGATTGCCGAAGAAACTTACGATAAACCGGCAGCAAAGGAAAGGCTTAAGTATAACAGACCTGTAATAAAAAACCAGCGTCCTATTATTAGTACTATTTATAGCTCTCAGCCATTAGGCCGCCAAATATGTTACTTCTAACCATCCCAAGCCTTAGATGGGTAAAATGGCGTTTAAATACAATGTCAACTCTTTTTATTACATTTAAATGACAGGGACAAGTCTATACTTTATAGAGCCGTTATACAAATGATATTTGGTTATGAATAAGAGGGATCTTGTGAGTGAAGCGCTCGTTGCGTGACTTACTTCGGTGTTCTTAATAGATCATCTTGGTTAAGCAACACTCCGTCCAGCCACTACTTGGATGGGCGACCGTTCAGTGGCATTTAGATCAGAGCCCTATCGTGCTTAGGAACTTTCAGATGTTGGTCCCGGCTTTTCAGTCGTTCAGCCATATCAAAGGCCTTAGGGGGCGGCCTAAAATCCCCAACACCAGAGTTGGTATTAACCATACGAAGCCATAGCCAGCTCATACGAAGAAGAAGAAGACTAAGTTAAATTTACTTAGGCTTCAAAAAGAGAGTTAATAGGCATCTTCTGGGAAAGCTCGCCCCATCGTCGACCTCATCCTTGCCTATGCAAGCCTCGAGGTGAAGAGCTGGCCCATATAAATAAAATTAAAATTAAAAAAAAACTTATTTCCGAGGGTTCCGACCGTGGTATGAAATCATTTTATGTAAGAGCACAGAATACAGAGAGGGACAGAAACTTCACTCCGCGCAATCATTTAAATAAATAGCGACTTTAGCTGCTACGCAATAAAGTGCTATTCAGCTCGCACCGAACTCAGTGCCTAACATTTATATTAACCTACACCTTGCATCCCTTTCTATCGTATAGCTCTATCTCTACTGACGTGGCACGTGTAACGTTAGGGTTGTCTTGAGAATTATTCTGTGACGAATAATAATAACCTGGCCGCCGACGGGCAGCAGCGTCGGCGGTGCAAGAAGCTGTACCCTGCGATCCCCAACCCGCATGCCCAGCGTGGGGATTATGGGCATATCCCCCTTCTTATAGGGGAGGCCTATGTCCAGCAGTGGACTGAATAGGCTGTTGTTGTTGAACATTTTACTATCCAGTTACCTAGCCACCTATTTCTTTTTAAGAACAATTATAATTCAAATAATATCTACCTACCTAGTATTAGATCAGAAAACTATTTTACACTGGCTGGCTGCATTAAGAACTCAGAAAATAGGCATACCTACTAGGTAGGTACTTGGGTCCTTAACACTTACTTAAGTGGTTAGGTGTCTTGTTTACGAAAACTGAACAATCACTGTTCAAGGTAGGTAGGTACATCATGCTAAATCATAAGAGAAATTTTAGTAGGCACCTATTGCAAGAGAAAAAAAACAACATTTGGTTTGTTGTAACCTAGGTATCTAGTTTTAGTTGTTAGTACGCCTACCTTTAGGTAACTTACCACATCGATTTGTCTACCTATACCTACCTACCCGACTGTTTTTAAGTAGATAACCTACACTGCCTACTTAAAGTTAAATCAAATAAAAATGTACCTAGGTTGGGTTTCTAATCTTGCTCTCAGTCTACATAATCAAAATCATAATACCTACTTACTACAGCACTATGTAGGTAGATACCTACCAATGGCACAAAAATTGTCTATGAAAAAATACCTAAATTATAATATTACGTTTATTTATGTAGGTAGGTACCGCATTCAAGTAGAACTTGTACCTAAGTACCTATCTACTTAAGTAAATACAGGAGACTTTGATATCTAAAATCTAAACAACGCAATATTTGGTAGAAAAACTTTCAGTTCTGTACCTACTATTGGTATTATTTAGATTTTCTTATTATTATTCAGGCAACCAAATGCTATGCAGTATGTTTTTGCCTTCATTTGGCAAAAATATAGGTACATTAACAAAAACAAAATAAAATGCCGCGGCTGCTCAAGGACACTTTCGTTCCGGGCAGAACTCGGCAACCGACTAACGAACCACGCTAGGAGGGTCGGCGATGCGTAGGTATATTTTTATACCTATTCTGCGGAGTGAAAGAGGCCTGGTAAGAGTAACTCCAAAGGGGTATAAGGACTTCCTAATCCCATCTTCGGAACCCAAGCCAACCTCACCTATAGTGGTGCACCCAGCTAACTAACAAACGGGACTCTGGCGGCCAGCTGATTGCCCCTTGCTATCCCCTGGCCACCGACGGGCAGAAGCGTCGGCGGTGTTAGAAGTTATGCCCTGCGATCCCCAACCCGCATGCCTAACTTGGGGATAATGAGCATATCCTCCCCCCCCCCCTTTACTAGAGGAGGCCTAGACCTATGTCTAGCAGTGGACTGATGTAGGTTGGTGCGGAGTAACTACAAAGTAACGGATTTCAGATGTTTCCTTTTACTTGAGTACTAAGTGTGTACTGTAGACTAAACTATGAATTCCACTGAATTACGACAATAACGCTTGCATTTTGTCACTCATATTCTCACTATACATGAAAGAAAGAAGTCGACGGATAATGAATTATAAATAAATACTGCTGGACACTATCACAGAACATCATGTACCCCTAAACTAATGGGAACCACATGACTGATATCACTACTTACATACATTTTTTTGTACATACATTTTACACAGCAAACACCCAGACCTGAGAAAAATATCTGCAAATAATGCAAACATTTGTCCCGCAGCAGGAATCGAGCCCACAACCTTCGTCTCAGGCGGACTTTCGCCCACTGCGCCACAGAAGCCATCGATGACATTTGTGCGACTGCTCGATTGACTATTGACTTTAATAAACAATGTTTATTGTAGAAACGTACGGTAAGTTCTCTTTGTTCTAGAAAAATTATATCACCGTTAGTTAGGGCCTTTTCACAGTGGTGATTTGCTACGTTACCTAAGAAGCACTGTTGTTAGTTGTTTGTTAGTTCGAAGACGCAGGAAAAAACACGAAAGAAGATAGAACGCCGAATTTGGGAGAATAACTAATCAACTGGAACAATTTCGATACCAGAGTTGACCACAGCTGATACGAACATGAACTGGAAGAAAATAATCCAAATGTATTTGATTTGGGATCAGACAGGCTCATAAAATAAGAGAAGATAAAAGGCTGTTCGTGACGAGAGTGTACAAAATGGTGTCCATGGGTCCACTACTCGGGACGAGCTCGCTGCGCTTTAGCCTCGCTCGCAAATCACCAGTGTGATGGCGCCCTTAATAGTAATGGTGAGGAAAATGAGATATAGAGAAAGCGTGCATTCATACGAGCTCAATTTGACTTGTACTGTACCTTACACCGTAAACCCAAGTTATGCTTAGTAATGCCATTAGTATAAATGTTCAGGTTAATTTAAATAAGCGCCTGTTCTCCCCTACAATCAATTTTGTTGATTATGAATTAGTTTTTAGGGTTCCGTACCGAGACGATACAAACGGGACCCTATTACTAAGACTCTTCTGTCCGTCTGTCTGTCACTAGGCTGTATCTCATGAACCGTGATAGCTAGAAATTCCCTTCGAAAAAACCCTTCATGAGTGACTCCGACTCGTACTTGGGCGGTTTTTTATATATTTTGTGTCCTAATTTGCCGTTTAAGCTCCTAGAGATACGGCCGGTTTTCAAAGTGCCCCAAGTTTCCGTTGGTTCGCGTAGCGATTTATTGGCGGATCACTTATTTTTAGAGCGGTCGCGCCCCCTGTGGGCCATAATATTCCACGCCCCCTAAATGGAGGGTACCCCACCTGGTTAGGAATCCGTGTTCTAGCTACTTTACACAGTATCCTGAGTTATCAGACCATACTGACGTGACGCATAGTAAAACTGAAGGTACTTACGGTCAGTAGTACTAAAACAAACAAGCGTTTCAAAATAAGCAACCGTTTCAACAGTTTCACTCTAGGAATAGAATGTTGAACAGTAATGTTAAAGTGTCAAAAGTCACGGCGTTACACAATCCAGTATGTCTTTTGAAGTTTTATCTGCTGGATGTACCTTGAAGAGATTCCTAGATACAGACAACTGTTATGGCGAATTTACATAGGTCGTTTCTAGCCGAGCAGCAAGTCACTAGTCGAATCGCCAACCCTTACACGGGTCGATAAAAATTGCAGGTAGGTGGTATTGCAGGACTAGTAGTATTTTGATAACGTCGACTTTAGTCATCAGCCGCAGCCGCAAGGGTCAAACCCAATCTACTTTGATACTTGCGATTTTAGTCTGTCACCCAGCTGAATAAATTGCCATTTACCAGGCCAGTCTCATTCCACACTTTAGGTACGAAGCTATAAGTACATCGGCAGGCCCCGACTGCGGGGCTCGCTCCGTAGGTTAGTAAGCGTCAGAAGAGATAGAGTTACGTATAGAAAGGGATGCAAGTTGTAGATGAATATAAAACGTTAGGTACGAGCTGAATAACACTTTATTGCGTCGCAGCTAAAGTAGCTATTTGTTTAGTAGTTTTTGCGGAGTGAAAAGTCTGTTCCTTTTTTTTCTGTGCATTGACATAGACTATTTGTGCCGTGCGGCCGACGCGCGCGGCTTTAGTCACCTGTGTAAAGCCCGTATCAGAAAATTAAAATAAGCCATCGAAAAAAATCAGACTTAAGTTTTTGGCCGATCTTGCCTAGAAGAATCGGAAACAAAAAATAAATAAGTCATTTATAACGGCGACGTGGCCAACAGTTCTTTAAACAAGCTGGTTGCATCGAGATAGTTACTTACTGAATAGTCAGTCTCCAAGTGAAAGTCAAAAGTTGTCCGAGCGGCGTTAATATCCATAAACATAAAAAATCAATACGTCTCAATAAGTGCAATTGCAACTTATTGAGACGTTATGAATAGTGTTCAATGTAGGCGCAATAGGCACCGTGCGCCGAGTTTTGTTGCAGACATATTTTGTTGATTGTCTGACTTTAGTCTTTTAAATATTTTTAGTATATCAGATTGGCTCCACCGGCCATGGATCAAACGGCCTATAAACTCAGACCAGACCTCATACGAACTTTATAAACACTAAACGGCAAACTCGTAAAGTTTTCACCTGTTAAAATTAATCATTACAGAAGCGCTGCGCTGAATGGATGGACTGATTTATTAGTCTTACAAACTAAACAGTTTCGATTCCCGTGCTCATTTCAGTGTGCAATAAAGTATTTTCAGAACTAAATTTCATTTTATGCAATCCTTTGCAAGCAAATCAGCGAATGAATCATTCCGATGGTCAGACGCAAGAGATTATTACGTAAAGAAGTTTACTTAGTTTTTGATCATTCTATTGTAATCCGTTTGTCGCATCGTCAAACACCGTGATGGTATTGCACAATCCTACTTTTTTTACAATAGACATGTTTTATAACAACGTTGGTGTTGTTAACTTCGTTAACTTCATCTTGTCAACAATAAAATTATGATTCTTATAATACAACTACCTTCCGCTAAAGGCTCCGCTTGAGTGACATCCGGATAAAAAATGCCTGTGTGATATTACATAAATGACATTCTTGAATTCATAGAAAAATACCTTAATAAGAAGCACTTTCAGTTATTCCCGTATTTCCTAATTTTCTTCTGTGTTTTTCTTTATTTTATTTTTCCTAAACCACCCCTGAACCAAAGCAAACAGAATAAAATATACAAAAAAAATTAATCTATCGCGCCGTTTTCAAGCTTTTGCGAAACTCTATTATTAATTTAATTACATTCCATTGATCGAGAGGGGACGCACCACGCGAAGTTTCAGAAGGATCAAGGTACCATATTGTTTTTTTTTTTTATTTACCGTTCTCGGATAGGTCTCCCAAACATCTCTGTCCCGAGCTACCTCCCGCCACTCTCTTTTGAAGGCATCGGGCTCGTCCCGCCAACGCAAATCTCGGCCGACCCCGACGCATTTTGCATTAAAAGAGCTACAGATGAGCTCCGCATTTATAAGATAAGTCCTAAATCTAATTGTAGTGTCAGCCAGACAGATTCATAGATGCAGAAAGACAGAGAAAGAATTCGATGTACCGCACAACCCGGCTATAAGAAGTATCTTTATTTTGTACTAGTGCCGAGGCGCTATTATTCAGATTAAATTCATGAACACGCGATCGATGGTGAAGTGCTTGGAATTCTTATAATGTAAAGCTTAAATCGATCGTCACACCACACTGGATTTGTACTGTGTTATGTGTGAGAAAAAAGGCATGCCATCAATCTTATTAGGAAAGTGATCTTCTAAATTCCTCAAAACGAACAGTTGGAGGAGGGCGTTGGCATCTGCGACACAGTTTTTCGACTACTGCAGATACCATCGTTTTAAACTGTATTTTAAGCCGCTGTAAATGTTCCATAATAAATATTTTGTATTTGTATTTTGTTTTAGTTCTAAACAAAGAAATCATCAGAATGTAGTAGAAAACACACATTTTTGGGATTTTGGGATATATAAAAAAAATTTAGAAAACACATTTACCATAAAGCAAGCAGCTCTATCGTAGTTAGATTGATAGTTAAAAACTTTATTTGGTACACAAACTGTAAAAAAAAGATGTAAGTAAGCTTGATAGTTTGACAAACGTTAAATGAAATTGCGGAATCAAATACAGCCGAATCTAAAAGTAGTGGTCGCTGAATCGCTAATAAACGCTTATTTCGACTACGACCTTTGCTACTATGATCCATACGAAGCTTTTGTAATCCGATGTTTATTCAAAAACACCAAAGGCTTTATGCGCGCTCACAGCTGACTGTCATGCCTGCATTGAAGACGCCGTCGCCTACTCAGCACGAATCACAACTATTTCTGCCTTTCGTACTGTAAAACTCTGGCCAATGGAAAAGAATAGATAAGAAATAAAGGTTTCGTTAGTGGCTTACTGTACGATAACCGGACACAATACGAATGGATGAAATATTCATGCCTGCCCCGTTAGCTTCCCGTTTTTATGTCTACTCTACAATACAGACAACGTATTTTCCTGGTTTGTAGGTCTCCCTACATCCATTTTTATCCATTCTTCATATAACCATGTCTAAAACATAATGTAGCTGCATCTACATCCTTAAATAAGTTTTCTCTTTGCTTCCGTCGACAAATCCCTTACCCACGGCTGCTGTGCTAAGTCGTCTGGTTTCAGAAGACGTTGCAGTTGTTAACGTTAAGGACTTACCTGTACGTCAAAGGGTTGATGATGCTGTGCTGAGTCTGGCGCGGGCTGTACCACGGAGCCGCCGTTGACGAGACTGCCGCCGGCACCCGCCACACCGCCGACGCCGCCGCTCGCACCCCCGACGCCTTGCACTCCACCACCGTACTGAATAAACAATATTATATTTAACGGAGTGTGACTTGTTCGAGTGTAAAGGGTTCCAACCTCTTCTGAATCCAAGCCAACTTCACTGGTCTGTGGTGTATATGTTATGGACAAAGTGATTAATGCGGGCATTATTCATAGTGCCCGGGCAAAATGAATAATGACCAGCTACTTAGGGCAAAGTGATTAATTATTACTTAAACTTCATTATTTATCACATTGACCTGTCATTATGAATAATGCTACGTGATCATCGGGCAATGTGATAATATAGCTACTTTGGGGATGGAGTGAGGGGAGGGAAGCGAACGCGTGACACGCGCTAACCAATCAGAGCCCGTCATGGCGGCGTACGAACGTCCATCGCTTCACTGTTCACTACACAGCTCTCAGTTTTGCATTCCAAGAGAATACGGACGGACGTAGACGGATAATTTAGTAATTCATTTTCTTAACTAAAGTGAAGAAAGACTAGCGAAGTTCATAAGGCATCGCTAAAAGGAAGAAATTTGTGTTTTAAATTTTGATTTAAAGCCTGAAATAAATATAATAGTTAAATATTGTGTCTTTTATTATTCTGCCCAACAGGTGATGGGCGTTATGTATATTGCCCGGGCAATTTGATTAATTCAATAGTTCTTATCACATTGCCCTCACATATTGGTCATTATTCATAATGCCCGGTCATTATGTATAATGACCAATTAATCACATTGTCCATAACATATATACACTGACTGCAGCGGCGGCGGTGCGAGAAGCTATGCCCTGCGATCTCCAACTCGCATGCCCAGCATGATTATGTGCATATACCTTATTATAGGAGGCCTATGTCCAGCAGTGGACTAATATAAATTGATGTTATTGTTGTGAATTTACAGGGTTAAAAATTGCAGATACAAAATCTAATATTTTTTATTATATATTATTTTTTAACATGAAATTAATTTGGTATAGCAATTCACTCATCAATATCATTATATAGTCCCAAAGTGAGCAAAGCTTATGTTATGGGTACTGACTGATTTTTTGATTGATATGTTTTTAATACATACATATTATAGTACATAGAAAACACCCAGGACCCGCGATTATTTTTTGTAGATAATACAAACAATTGTTTCGCAGCGGAAATAGAACCCGCAACCTTCTGCGTCTCAGTCGGGGTTTCGCCCACTGCGCTACAGAGGTCGTCAAACAATGAGCCATGGATTTAATGCGGACTCATTTCAAGGTTCTTGTGTGTGGTCTGTTTGTCCTGAACCACACCACCACACCAGCCTATATCAGTCCACTGCTGGACATAGGCCTCCCCTAATATAGGGGGATATGCCCATAATCCCCACGCTGGACATGCGTGTTGGGGATCGCAGGGCACAGCTTTTCGCACCAGACGCTGCTGCCCGTTGGTGGTCAGGGGATTTAGCTGGGCCGATGTAGGCTGTGCTATGCCACAATCAGCCGGCCGACAGAGCCCCGTTTGTTGTTTAGCAGGGTTGCACCACGTGCAGGTGAGGTTGGCTTGGGTTCTGAAGATGAGGGTTGGAACCCCGTACACCCCTGTCCACCACCACATTTGTCCTTAACACTATTCCCTTTATTTCAGCTCGCGCCTTTAGAACCGTGCCGAGGTTTATGCTTGTATAGTATTGGGTTACTATACAGACTTGTTACCACAAGTAACTCCTAATTATTGTAGCTATTTGTAGTACCGAAATAAACAAAAAAAAAATATGTAGTATTCGCCTTCCCACGAGTATAACTAACTTTAATTATTATTAAAGAAAAAATTGAATACGCACGAGTACCTGTTGTGTGCTAGCAAAACTGTTGTTGTCAAACTGTGGGTGATCCTGCATTTGTAGGACTAGTTCAATGTGTTGGTTCATGTCATTCATCGCCATTCCTGAAAGTAAAAAAACAAAACATTTGTATAATTTCATAATTCTTAGAAATAAAACAGATAAAAAATCAGCCTTTAAATTAGTACAGTGCCTCTAATGAAAAGGGTTAAGATATGCCCATAAACATCTCTGAGCATGCAGGTTGGGGATCGTAATTCACAGCTTTTCAGACCGCCGACGCTGCTGCCTGTCGGCGATCAAGGTATTTAGCTGTGCCGATTAGGCTGTGATCAGTCAGCCTCCAGAGCTCAGTTTTTTAGTAAGCAGGGTAAACGACGGGCAGGTGAGGCTAGCTTGGGTTCCAACTAGACCAAGAACACTATGTAATTGCTACCTTGGACATATGTGCTTACCTATTACCTACCTACCTAAGCACCTTGCTTACCTATTACCTACCTACCTAAGCACCTATATCCATCCATGTGAGCTTTCCAGCCTCTTTTTTTGTTTCTTTAGGGCGCATCCATCAATTACGTGAGGCATTTAGGGGGGAGGGGGTCAAGCCAAATCTCACCAAATCTCCCGTGGGGGAAGGGGGGGGGGGGGGGGGACTGGCCAATCTCACGTAATTTTTGTACGTTTTTTATGTATATGTATTAGCCTAGTTGGCAACACTGCGCAACGACGAAGGGCTACATAATATAAAATTTTACTTTTCTAAGAGCTTTTTTTGTACACCTGCATTACTTTTCTAAGGGCTTATTTTGTACAACTTTTAGCTTTTAGGCACATTTGATAGGAATCTGTCACTAAAAAGAATTAAGTAGTTTTTTTAAATTAAATCCAACGCAATCAACTTAATAACATCAAACCACATTTTGAAAAATCTCACGTGAGATTTTTTGGGGGGTCAAGCAAAATCTCATGAAATCGCACCAAAATCACCTCACGTAATTAACGGACGCCCCCTTATCATGTTGTGTAATGTATTTCCAACTAATTATACTTTCAGCTATAGATAATTACAAAAAAAATTGAGACAGAAATAAGAAACAGAAAGTATAGTACCTGGGTGTATTTGTGGATGTTGTGGATGCGGTAAGCCTTGTAATGGTGCTACTCCTAACATTCCGGGGTGATGCTGAAATAGAGAAACAATATTATAAAATAATATCAAAAATATTTTAGTGGATCCATGATTGATGGATATTCATATTTTATGTATGAAATTGGATAATATAACCCAGAAGCTTAGATCGTATGCTAAACATATAGAGCAACATCCAAACGAACTGGCACAGAATTTGATGCTTAAATCCACTACCTTCCGCAGACTACCTCGCAAGACCTCATACAACCAACGACAAACGTGGAGAACACTGTAGATATGGTTATGCCACTGGGCATATTCCATGCATGCCAATGACAGAGTAATCATTAAAACTTTAGCTCAATGCACAGAAATGCAGATTGCTCGAAAATAGATTTAAAAAAAAAAATTATGAAATAGGAACCTATGCCTGAACTTCGATTTAGTAAACTTGGTGGGTATGCCGGACCATAGATCTACCTTTCAACTTCAAAAATTTTTTATTCAATTAACTAAGAACACATTGAATCCTCAACTTGTTAACCACTTTCATACCTCAAGTTGAGTGACAAAGGGCAGTGTATTGTATAGCAAGGCAAATTCATAAAGTACTTTAATTTGTTTTGGTTAACCGTAATTTCTTATTTATATGTAGACGAGCCGCTTTCACTGATATGTCTACATCAACACAGTGTCGAGCAAATTCATAATTTATTAACTTTTAGTATTCATTCTAAACTACTTTATTTTAATGCATCCAGTAGGTAACAGTTTCTTAGTTTGTAACCAATTATGAAGTTTATTCATGACTGCATTCATAAAGGAAGCATTAAAAACTTGATTTGGCAAGAGATTCTTATGAATTTTGGTCAAAATTTATACTAAAACTGATTGTTTATCATCTCTGCTCATAAACTTTCCATGAAAGTTTTCTAACGATTCTGAGCATAAGGGCCTATTATTGGCCATTTGTTTTTCCTTGAGTATCAAAGTTTTTTTATTTATTTATTTATTTAATTGTAACATCACATTGACATTGAATGCATGAGAATTAGCTCCAACCAGGTAAGCCGATTCATTTTCAAGCATATTTTATTTAAAAAATCTAGGCATCCGAATTATCAGCGGCCGATTTGCAGCGTTTATACAACGCGAATCGGCTAGCCAACTGTTATTATGCCTATATGGGGCACAATGGCGCTCATTAGGGGTGGCCTATGTCCAGCAGTGGACTGCTGTGGCTGATGATGATGTTGATGATGAGGCATATAATTACCTGTGGGTGAGAGAGATGCGGGAGATGATGCAGCTGCTGATGCGGCATGTGCTGGTGCAGCAGTGAGGGCGGGAAAGCAGGTGCGTCGCCGTTCCGCACCGCACCCGCACCGCCGCCGCCCGCGCCCTGCTCCTCTTCCGCTGGCGACGGCTGCCGCGACCCAGGTGTGCGGCTGCAACCAAACATACTGCGAGTTCTATTGATTGCTGGTCATATACGCAACATGGGACTTTGGTTACACTGCAAGTTCTACTGATTGCTGATCATAGTACAAAGGGCTTTTGGTGGCGTACGTCTGCTTTCGTCCAGGCAAAAGCTTATTAAATGTAAATCATGCCCGATTTGTTTCTCCGTCAAATTGTTTATACTGTGTGCTAAACAACGGCACAAATGGTCATCAGCCGGATGAGACGCAAGAGGTTGCGGGTCCAATTCCTGCTGCGGGAGAAATGATTGCACGTTCTGCTGATATTTTTTCGCTGTTTTTGTAAAATACTCATAGCTCCTGATACCCACGACACAGAAGACATTTCTGATGTGGGCACAGCAGGTCCAGACTATGTTAGTGAAATTTTTGTTCGTAATTAACGACGAACGTGAGTACCTAGTCAAACCTAACAAGATTTTTAGATATAATTACAAAAATGTATTTATGTGTGTTCATAAATAAATATAAGTTATTTAATTATTGCTGGTCATATACTCAAAGTGCTGTGGTTTATTAGTTACTAGCTTGCGCCCGCCGCTTTGATCGCGTGGTAACCAGATAATCCAGGCCACAATCTATGTATATTACAAATTTCATCATAATCTGTTCAAATAACTATCCAAATCTTACAAGTTTATAATATTAGTAAATAGGACATTATTACATTACATACAGAATTTTAAAATCATGTAATCATTTAACAAAGTAAACGGTTAAACAAGCAGCTGTGCGTATTTTGAAAATAGAAATAACGTTTAGGCCTAGCCTAGGGCAGGTGTAGAAAGGGCCAGGGACACAACACTTATCAAAAGAGCATGGTTTTAAGGTCAGAGCACCTTAGCTAAAACAGTTATTGTAACTTTGTACATGATTGCCCCATTAAAATAGAAATAACTTTGAAATCAACGAGAACTTTTATTAAGTATGTGTAACATTAATTTGAATAAGTGAAAGTTGTTCATAAAAATAAAAATGATCCCAATTTTTATTACACCAGACGTACGCGAACAAATCAATGACAAAACTAAAAATTCGTCATAAAACGCCTGATTAACATTGAATTGAATCCACCAAAAAGCTTTTTACGAATAATAAACATTCAATCTCTTCTTGCGATATGCGGATCACGATTCGCTTATCGTTTCTATGATTATTTTTTGTATTGATACATAGGTTGTGTCTGTACTTTGAGCAAATAATCCGCAGTATGAATCTACACTCGGTAGGTTCAAATCTTGAACCTATCATGAGAGTAGTTTCGTGAACTTCAAGTAACTGACACACCAATACGACACAAACTGATGTTGTGATTATAAATCAATGGTACAAATGTATGTATGAAATATGAATCATAAACTTAATGAAGACAGTTAATTTCATTTTATCTACATTACACGAGCCCGGCATTAATTAGTTAATTTCTGTGAACTTCGATTGCGTAAATTCAATCTCAACCGTGAAGTTGTCGAGGCAAAACCTTATTTCGTGCAAGCTGATTTGCCTGTTGTGTTTCTCCGTCAAACAATGTTTTTATGCTATTTTGAACTCCAAGTTTTTTAATTACAATTGCAGTTAAGGTACCATTTGATAGACTTTGTTTCCAAAATAACTAATCTATCTATGACGCGCTAACGAAATGGTGCTAAACCTGATTCTTCGCCGATCGTACAGCGCGGTAGTGCCGCAGGCGGGATTGTGGCATTGACAGAGGCCATGATCGTCGAGCGGTTATTGCCCGCGCTACAGCCGAGGCGGACGCGCGTCAACTAGCAAGCGATTCAGCACATTTGAGCATTCGCATCTAGTGACCTTCGCGGGCATCTCTCATAACGAATTCGGCGTCACATTACGTATTCTTTCATACGAATAATAATTATTAACATCAGGCGCAGACATAGAATTATTGTGAAACTTAAACTAATATGACTAAACATTTATTGGTTGAGTGACTCATTCATATAAATCTGTGCATGAAAATTGGTCTTACGAAATATAAGGGCATTTTTACCTGATATATTTGACTTTCGATGCATAGAGAAGATAGTTTATGGATAAGTTAGAATACAAACTTATATAATAAATGCGAAAGTTAAGTTATTATGTTACGCCTAAACAGCTGAACCAATTTTGATAAATTTTGATGCGACTTTTAAAATGGGGGATGAAATTTTAAATGGGAAACCAATAATTTCTCAAGTATGTAAGGGATATAAAAATTCAACGTAAGTAACCTATTGGTAAGAAATAAATAATGTTTCTGTGTTTATGACCAATCAAGAAAAATAAAATAGGGGATAAATAAAGTTTTTTGATGAGAAACAGGCTGTTGTCTTATTGATGCCAATATTGGCGTTCGCGTCGCCAAGTCAACGTCAAACGAAAAACACGTTACAAATGGGAATGGGAGAGAGAATGGGATTGGAATTGGCGGGTAAGAAGTTAAAGTGACCTTATGCTGTAGGTCTTGGGTTCGAAATATTTTCTATACAAAACAGTTAACATTTTTTAGTTACAGGTATTTTTTCATTAGGAAGGTACTTTTTATTCTGTACATCATGTTTCACGTAAGGGTTCCACGTAAAATAACCATGTTCGGGAAACATTTAAGGTATAGTATAAAGTATACGCAAAAAGTTGTGTGAGGGTCAGTTATTAATGATATAAAAGGGATTTTTGTGGTCTACTAAAATCCCATTATAAAACGTAAACAGCTATCAGAGAATCGTTTGGAGTTCAAGCAGATACAGTAGGCACTCATATACAATGCAGGTAATGTGCATATTGCATGCTTCATTCATAAAAAGTAGGTACAGTTTTATCGAAGAGCAGACAATTTTTTTTTTACAAAGTTACATTAAAGTCCCTGTTATGTCCCTGGAAAGCTTCCCACAAACAACCTTGTCAGTTATTTTTAATCAGCAACAGTTATGTTGGTAAATGCGTCAAGCTGAGGACAGGGCGATATGGTGCTCATTAGGGGAGGCGTATGTCCAGCAGCGGACTGCTGTAGGCAAATGATGATGATGTTTCCAAAACTAGCATTGTTTTCGAAATGGCTTGTTTATCTAATTTTCACTAAAGGGGAGCTGAGGACAGGGCGAAATGGCGCTCATTAAGGCGACGATACATGTCAAACCTCCCTCTCGCTCGCATCATGTTGAACCCACCATGTTTTCATACCAAAAAATTTGCACCAAAATTGATCAACACCTGTACCAATTACAAGTGTTTTGGTAAGAAGATGTGATAGAATCAAAATGATATTATTGCTGAACCTTTGAATTGTTATTTTCTAGGCCGTGAAGGTTTGCTATTTTGCATAACTACATTCAGTGGTTTTATATCTTCAAAAATGTTGATTAGTGCGAGCGAGAGGGAGGTTTGACCTGTATAGTCGCCTTAAGGGAGTCTTATGTCCAGAAGCGGACTGAACTAATTAATAAAATAAAAAAAATATTTTATTTCAGTTAACTAAAATCCATAGATACACAATTAAATACGTAGGTACTAAATATAGTTGTTAGTAATAAAAAAAACAGAAAAGAGGATAACTGATTGGAGAAGGTGCCGCACACAGTTAGAATGAGACCCACCCGGAGGTAGTGATAAACTAAAGGTTAAAATTACAAGTAACAGTAAGATACAAGAGACAGTTTCATGTAGCAACTTACTTGAAGGCCTTGTCGTCCTCTTGTCCATTATGAAGTCCATTAGGCAGGGAGCCGTGTTCGTGCAATTCATGCAGGTCTTTCTCGAAAGGCGACTGAGATTTGTCTTCGACACGCTCCTCAAGCACTATCCCGCGGAGACCGGCGACAACGCCGGCTACCTTTTCACCGCCAGCCGCACCACCTACAATAAAATTAATTCAATAATTTGAGAAGTTTAAATATACTATACTTATTATTATTTAATCATGGATAATGCTGATTAGAGTATGGAACCGGGAAATCCCGGATCTGAAAATCCTGAGAATTCCCGGGCTTTTCAGCACTTTTCGTTTCAGCACTTTTAGGAACCGGGAATCCATAAACCAAATCCCGGTTCTTATGGTATTTTAGGGAAATAGAAACACAATAGATATTTTACGTTTAAAACACTGGCGTAAATACAATTATTTTCCAAATAGTGTGTAGCAATTGTAAATGTAACTCTCCCAGATTTCTTCATTACAAATTTTTTTGTCACAAAAAAAATACGAGCATATATCTCTCCTATAGCCCGTTGTGTTACTCTGAGTTTGTGCAAGAGACCGATAGTAAGCGACCATGTTTCAGTACCATAAGTGATCACTGGAAACACGCACTATTTGTACGAGTTCTTGAGGCTTTGGCTTTGTGACTAGAATTTATGCGACAATTTCCCCGACGCTGCCCATACGAGTTGGATCTGTCGGTGGCCTTTTTTGAAGTTGAACCTATCCAGTTGAATTGCCTTACCAAAACAAACATAGTCAATAATTTCGATGATAATATCATTCCAAACTTGAACCGAATTAGGCACGAAAACTTTTTGACCAGGTTCATTTTGAGATCTCTGAGCATTGGGCTAAGGTCCTAGCAAATCATCCTAGTTTATCTGCTATGGTTAGGTAACAAGTGGCAAGAAAGTCACAAAGTAACAAACGCAAGTTACCTGTAGGTGATCCACCAAGCACATATTCCACCATCTTGACGCCGAGGCCGGCGGAGTCCCGCGGTGAGAGAATGCTTCCGGCGTCTCCGCCCTGGAACGCGACGCCACGACGTGTGCCCATCATGGGAACGCTCACATTGTGTTCAACTCCTGAAAGAAACCAAGCATTTAAACTAAAGTTCATGAACCTATCAAAGATACAACCATGCCATGTAGTAGTATTGCATAACACTTTCAATCCTGCTATCAAGGCTGCAGAAGCCACAAAAAACTTTTCAGCAGATGTCATTTTTATACAAGTTTCTTTCTGCATGTGTTATAAAATACAAAATGTATTGATTTCAGCAAAAATGGGGTATAAGGGGTTTTGGACCTCATCTTCGGAACCCAAGCAAACCTCACATGCATGTAATGCATCTGTTTACTAACAAACGAGGATCTGGTAGCCGATTAATTGTGGTAATCATAACGCAGCCTAACACCGCACTGGCACAAGTAAATCCCCTGCCAGCCGATAAGCACCAGAGTCTTCAGTATGAGAAGTTGTGCCCTGCAATCCACAACCCGCATGCCCAGCGTGGATTATGGGTATATCCTCCTTTATTAAGAGAGGCCTATGTACAGAACTGATATAGGCTGGTGTGAACTGTGCAGTGGCAGCAAAACTAGAGTAAGTATTAGAATATTAGAAATTACACAGTACAAGTATTAGAATTTACACAGATGTATAACATTATCTAAGAACAGTGATATAAGGATAAGGATACATTGCTGAAAACTTAAACCTAGACAAAATTATTGTCAAACTCCAGAAAGCCTGTTACAAGTAACAGCACGAAACTCTATAAGGGAGCTAGAGGCAAGAGTGTTAGACCCATGCGCAGACGTTTCGTTCAGCGCTAGACTTGCGTGCCGCTAGCTATACCAATAATAGTAATATTTGTTGTGTATTGAATAATATTTTATGTCTAATGAAAAGCTAAGGGTTTTTTGTAAGCTATCAAATATTATTTGTGTTAAAAAAACATTTTATAAACCTATTAGTATTTAATGTACAACATACCTTGTCCAGACCATGTTGGGTCTCGCCACATTCCTTCAGGATTCAGTTGCAATGGAGGTAAGTGAGGGGGCCCTTTGCTGTCTCCACCAGCACCAGGTCCTTTATCCCATAGTTTTTTTGCAGAGGGCGCAATCTAAATAAAACATTAAATAAAGACAAATATTAGACAGCAGACTACTTGCACATGAACAATTTCATCATGAATAAAGTACAATTCTTAATATGAAAGCAACATTTAATTGCCTTGATAACTGAAACCGATCTCAACTGATGAGTCGAGTCAACAACACAGGAACGCCACCAGGCTATTCAGTCCACCAGCAGTGGAACAGTGGTATGTCCAGCAGACATAGACATCCCATATAAGGGAGATATGCCAATAATCCCTGATCATGCAGATTGGGGATCGCAGGAAATAGCTGCTTGCTCCAGCTGCCCATCGACGATGTAGAAAAAAGATTAGACAGGTAGACAAGTACCTTCTAAGTATTCATTTAGATCTGTTTTTTGTAGTGTTGTGTTTTGTTGTTGTTTGTGTTGTATTCTATTGATTTATTCATATATCTGTATCATTCTAAGATTGGTACCAATTAGAAGCAAAATAAATGACTTCTTTGGAAATAAGTTTATTTCATGTGTCTGGCTGTCCATGTGAGTAGTATTGAAGTTGGTGTAAAAAGATCAATCGATAGTTTGTAAATATTCAGAAAGCTATGTTGATTGAAAAAACTTTCGTTTTGTTGAATTGGAAATAAGGATAGCCTAGCGAACAGCTTTTGAACACCGGCTAAATAAACTTCTGCATAGTCCGACGGCCGTAATGTATCCAGAAATGGCGGACGCCGGTGTCAAGTAAACAAAACAAAAACGAACCTGTTGCGTTGAAAAAACAAGAAATTGATAAATTGATGACTTAAAACCAGGCCTAATTACATCCATCTACAAATCCAAATTATAAACTCACCATATCAGGGCCCATACTCCTAACATCAGTTTCGAAAAAGAAGTCGTTCAAGGGTTTCATGCGTACAATCAGACCAAAGCTTCTTCATGTACGAAAGTTTTGTGGCGGAAATAGCACTAAACACAGTAAATTATAGTTTTTTTAATAACTTTTCTCATGCACAACACAATCAATTATCATTTTTTACACAACAATGTTGGAAATAACTAAAATGAAACCAGAAAAATCCAAACTACATCGCAATGTTGATTTGTTTCGAACAAAGGACGTACGCCGCCGACCACAGAGCCGACAGCGCCTGCGCTAAAATCGGGAGCGTCGTAGTAGCAGCAAAACTAGCGAGTTTTTACGCCACAAAACAGATGTCGCTTTTCACAATAATTTGAAGCATAGAACGCTTGTAAATGTGCTTCGGGACAATCGAAACATCAAGTCCGATGAGATTGGAAGTAGGTAGGCACCTACATAAATTAGTGAAGAAGAAAAACTAATTTTTTATACATTATCCAGTACGACATAATGAAATAAACAGGAAAATTACATAATTCTATGCTAATGCGTAGGTACCTATCTACTGGTCTAAGTAAAGAAATTCTTGGGTAGTATTGATTTGTTTTTGGGGAATTATAAAACAATCGAAAAAAAAAAAAATTGCGACTGATGATGAGAAACTGTTTTTACAACTTGAGCTGTATGAATTTGGGTAAGCGAAAATGTAACTAAACTAACGCCGATTATTAAATAATAATTAAATACAAAACGAGCTTATAAAAAGTGAATTGTGAATAATCCATTTTAGATATTAAAATTATAGGCGTGCGATTAAATGACTAATTGAGTGACTCGAAATACAGAGAAAGCAACTTTAATATGGATATGGACGATTTTTTCCAATTGAGGTTTTACATATCGATCTACTAAACTTTACAACTTGAGCGGTATGAATTTGAGTAAGCGAAAATTTAACTAAACTAACGACGAATATTAAATAATAATAAAATCCAAAACGAGCTTATAAAAAAGTATTGTGAATAATCCAAGATATGGACAATTTTTTCCAATTGAGGTTTTACCTAACGATCAACAAAAAAGTTTATTTTAAGCGACGTTTGTGAGCTGCTTTATTATTAATTATTGGTTACTGATATTCTATTTCGATTTGATTTTTTAATTAAAACTGCGGATTGTTTGATGCGCGCGAACTAGGTTTTTTTTAGGGTAGTAATCGAGCGACTATAAATTCAAATGTTAAGTGTTAAATATAATTAATTTAGGTCATTGTATTACTAAGTGTGCGACTGACCGCGAGTGACGAGAAATCAACAGATCAGCAACTTACAAACATTCATTTGAGTTACTTTAACAAAATGAGAAGCTTCATAATATTTCAACGACCTAAGTTTGAGTGTCAACGTGACGTCCTGCATTTTTTTTCTATATTTGGCATTTTTTTTATTTGTACTGTGCGGCGTTTTTGTCTTAGACAGACGAAGTGCTTCAAATAGAAAACCCACTTTGAAAAACTGTAATGAGCAGAGTACTATGGACTCACATTTTATTGAAAATTTAACTTATGGAATAACTATTTGTGGAAATATTATTACTGGCTGAGGACGTTTCATTCATAGTTTCCGAGAAAAAAATAATAATTCCGTTTTGAGGTTAAGTATGGAAAAAATGAAAAAATATACGCCAAAACTCACTATCGGGAGAGTGGGGATGTGAGAGTACTCGGGTGGGGGAACCTATAACCTATGACTATTTTTAAAAACCTAATAACGTACTGCCTGTGTCAGATCATAAAAATGGATATTTAACTCCGGTATGGGCTCTCGCCAGAACTCTCCCGAGGTCGCCCCTGAGTGTCGCTTCGTCCACTCGTCCTTCGCTCCGCTCTTCTTTTCCTCGCGGGCTAGCTCCACTCAGGATCTCCCATGCGAGCTTCTGGCTCCGCATTTTTTATATACACTCTAAGGTTAGTGACCACAAAAAAGGACTATATACGCCTAGGGTAGAAACTAGGGATAGTCTGCTACCTACCCCCGCCCATTATATTGACCTTGGCCTCAAGGTTTTTAAGCTATTGCATAGCTTCTATCGAGGGCCTTGAGCGCGGGGACCGAATCCAGAAATTCCGTAACGAAAAAAAACCTCACGCTCCCCACTCTGACGGGCACGGAGGTGTGGCTTGAAGGCCGTGCATTGTCTAACGTCGTTTCTTTTCGGCAGTCTTCGACACGGTGTTTGTGTGCGTGCAACTAGACGTATTGTACGACTTTACGAAGCTCGCACGAATCGAGACGATCACCACGCTCAAAAAGTGTAACTTGAATTAATATCAAAGAAAAAGAAATACTGCATAAATAAAATAAATAAATAATTATAATTGCATAAGTTGATACAAAATGCTATGCAATAGCTTTACCGCGGCAGTCCCCGGGTGCCACAGTTCTTTTATTGTTTAATTTATTTTTATTTTTTATTTTACTTTTTTGTGAATTATTTATTAAAACTACCTGTAGCTCAAAATCTATCCATGGGACCGGTCTGCTAATGGTCTTGTTTTAATCGTTAGAGTCTTAGGGTCCTGCAAAAATTTTTTTTACACCAGAAAATTGTGGAGAAGAAAAGTTATGGGGCCTAAAGTACCGTAGTAAGGTAAAGAAATAATTTTAAGGGCAACTTTCTATGGGGTTTAAAAAAAACTAACAGGGTTGGAGTTCTTCTGATTTTTTTAAAACATCCTCAGTCTATGCCCTTTCTAACGATATGCTAAAAGTGTAATTATCACTTTTAGTTTTAAAGTTATCAATTAATTTCCGCAACTAGGGCACTTTAAGCAAAAATTTTAACTAATGAAAATTAAATGTGTTCGATCGTCAAACACTTGGTTTAAGCGTGTGGAAAGTCTGGTCGGTTCTTCACGAAAATGGACGTCATCCTTTCCACTACACCTCTGTTCAAGGTAATTTTTTACATTAAGTTTTTGTTTTAAGTAATGAACTAGCATGTGAATTTCATAGGAAATTTTTAAATTAACATTCCATTTCTCTCTCTCTCACGCACATGCTGTGTGAGAGAGAGAGAAATGGAAAGACAGAGATAGCAATCAATGTTACATAGCTACTAATTCATAAGGAAACCGCTAACGTTGATATTTTTATTGTTTTAGGCTTAGAGGATAACGACTATGGAAGAAGGATGCAGTTTTGCCGCCACTTGCTCCATACGGACGTGGAAGATAATAATTTTTTACGGAGTATTCTCTGGACTGACGAGTCCAAGTTTGACAAGGAAGGAATTGTAAATTACCACAATCTCCATCACTGGGCACCCAGAGATCAAAACCCGAGAGTGAAGAGGCACAGAGGTTTTCAACGAAGGTTCTCCGTGAACGTATGGGCAGGCGTCATCGGTAATCGGTTGATAGGGCCGCACTTTTTGCCAGACAACCTAAACGGGCAAAACTACTTAGATTTTCTCGAAAACGATTTGCCCGATTTAGTGGAAGAAGTGTTTGACGAAAATCGGCCCATAGTCTTCCAGCACGACGGCTGTCCTGCTCATTGGAGCCTAGCAGTGAGGGAGCTACTGAACAACTGCTTTCCTAATTCTTGGATTGGTCGGGGTGGGCCAATTCCCTGGCCCCCAAGGTCGCCTGACCTTACCCTGCTCGACTTCTACGTCTGGGGAAGGGCGAAAGAGTTGGTGTACGCAGAAGAAGTACCAACAAGGGAGGTTTTAATTAACAGGATCCACGCCGCATTCGATACAATGCGCGAGGAAATGCTGCTTAGAACGGTGACCGTGGAGATGAGGAAGAGGTGCCGAGCATGTTTACAGGTCAATGGTCATCAATTTGAACAAAATTAGTAATTAATTAAAATTAGTAATTAATTAAAATTAGTAATTAATTAAAATTGGTAATTAATTAAAATTAGTAATTAATTAAAATTAGTAATTTAATGACATTAGTCATTACCAAATTTTTTGTTTCATTTGCCATCCTTTTTAACGATCGAACACATTTAATTTTCATTAGTTAAAATTTTTGCTTAAAGTGCCCTAGTTGCGGAAATTAATTGATAACTTTAAAACTAAAAGTGATAATTACACTTTTAGCATATCGTTAGAAAGGGCATAGACTGAGGATGTTTTAAAAAAATCAGAAGAACTCCAACCCTGTTAGTTTTTTTTTAAACCCCATAGAAAGTTGCCCTTAAAATTATTTCTTTACCTTACTACGGTACTTTAGGCCTCATAACTTTACTTCTCCACAATTTTCTGGTGTAAAAAAAATTTTTGCAGGACCCTAAGACTCTAACGATTAAAACAAGACCATTAGCAGACCGGTCCCATGGATAGATTTTGAGGTACAGGTAGTTTTAGTAAATAATTCACAAAAAAGTCAAATAAAAAATAAAAATAAATTAAAAAAAAAACCTTGAGGCCAAGGTCAATATAATGGGCGGGGGTAGGTAGCAGACTATCCCTAGTTTCTACCCTAGGCGTATGTACAGCTCTCTTCCAAACACGCTGTATAATAATTAAATTCAAAACGAGCTTATAAAAAGTGAATTGTGAATAATCCATTTTAGTTATTAAAATTATAGGCGTGCGACTAAATGACTAAGTGAGTGACTAGCAATACAGAGAAAGCAACTTTAATATTAAGATATGGACGC
Source organism: Horisme vitalbata (assembly GCA_951804965.1). Classification (NCBI taxonomy): domain Eukaryota; kingdom Metazoa; phylum Arthropoda; class Insecta; order Lepidoptera; family Geometridae; genus Horisme; species Horisme vitalbata. Next base: position 6,657,519 of record OX638096.1, read on the forward strand.
TTTTTCCAATTGAGGTTTTACCTAACGATCTACTAAAAAGTTTACTTTATGCTACGTTTGTGGGATGCTTTATTAATAATTTTTGGTTACTGATATTCTATTTGTGGTCTTTATTTTTTATTTCGATATGATTTTATAATGAAAACTGCGGATTGTTTGATGCGTGCGAATTCGTTGTTTTCCCAGCATAGATAGATAGATAGATATTGCTTTATTGCACACCATACAAAGAATTACAAATAGATAGTAGATTCCTCCAACGCGTTTTCGATGTTTCGTAGATATGACATCTCCATGTCTCACCCCTCTGATGGTCCTGTACTCGGACACTCTTCATAGTGGCGGTTTCGTACAGACATCTCAATGCTTCGATAATAATGATAGTCCACTTGGCACCGCTGCAAGGATTCCAGGACATCCTAGGTTTCGACAGTGTCTAAGGCCTAAGTGTCATAGTCCACAAAAGCCAGATACAGTGGCTGTTAACTGATTATACTCTTCGAACTTCTGTAGAATTTGCCTCACTGTGTAAATGTGGTATATGGTGCCCCGTAGACCGTATTCCTAACGTCGATTCGAAGTCGAACATACTAAAATGGAGTTGGGCAGGACAGCTGACAAGGCGAGGTGATGACAGGTGGAGTAAGGCGTCCAAGAACTGGGTATAGAAACGTTGGTCATCCAGCAGCTAGAGCAGACGATATTGCATCAATCGTGGGCCGAAACTGGATGAGACGACCTTAGAACCGTGGGGATTAGCACATCACATACAAAGGGACACCTATACCCTGCAATGGGTGGAGTCGGGCTGTGGATAATGATGATGATGAGCATCCGAATTGTTTTACAATATTTCTTTTATAGTTTCTAACCGTTGGCGTCGGGCGTCGTCCGTCGATAGTTAGGTAGGTTAGGGACCTTTCATAAGTAATGTAGGTGCTCCTACCTCTTATCAGTAGTAGGTAACTACTGATTCAGTTCCGTGGTTGCCTACCTAGGTATATTTTTCTGATTAATGAAGCAAATTATAAAAATAGAAATAGAAATATATTTATTGCTGTAACCAATTTTACATAGATCTGTATCTAGGTTGGGATCTTCCTTTAAGCAGACAATGCTTGTGTTAGAAGACCTCGCTCTTCCATATCCACTATTAATGATGTGAATGGGTACAGTTCAGTGACACGTTATAAAAGGCAAGAAAAAAAGTTTAAGCTATGTATGTACAGTAAATACTATGTTATTCGAATTGGGTGAGTGTAAAGCGCCCCTGCACACGCAAAGTTAGGATACTATATGTTTTTAAATTCTTCCTTTCATCAAAATGAGTCCGGTGGACAGGTCGAAGTCAACTGACTGGTGGCTATAGCCATTCAATTGGTCAGCTAGCAGTTTCATAGCCATTCAATTGGTTAGCTAGCCGTTTCATAGCCATTCAATTGGTCAGCTAGCCGTTTCATTGAACAATATTCCACAAAGGGCTAATTATTTTGTTGAATCATTTTGACGAGTAAAACGTTCAACATTACGGCTGACTGATAAGCCGCCGTAACATTGAATTGGTTGGGTGAGCTATGAGCCAAGGTAATCAAGTGACAAAGTTTTATTTCGGCGTTTCTGCGGTTCCGTCATCTCATCATCTAAAACTTAACCTAACCTACAGATTTCGATCTGAGATGGAAGTAAGAGGGCGCTAAAACAAAAATGGTCCATAGATATGTTGTAACCCTTCACCCTTTCTATCTAATTCTATAACCACCATAAAAGGAGGTCATTGAACCAGTAAGCTGAGCGTCGTCTAGCAGCATTGTTGAACGTTATGTTCAGCCACTTGGCTAATCGAGATGTAGCCGTTTGGTTGAATGAAATTGTGACGACCTCTGTGGCGGAGTGGGCGAAGGCCCGCCTGTGACGCAGAAGGTTGCGGGTTCGGTTCCCGCTTCGGGACAAAAGTTTGCATGTTCTGCAGATATTTGTCTCGAGCCACCCACCCAAAACACCCAGAGTTTTCTATGTATGTATTTACAAAAAAAATGTATCTATGTAGTATATCAATCATGTGGTTGGCTCAGCTGTCCACAACTGGTTGAAATAGCACATTTCAATTTAACGGCTAGCCCTTTCGTTGAACAGCGCTATTCATTTCAACCACAAGACCAACGTGGGCGGCCATTCCGCAACGTGATTTAGATAAACTCATTGCGAGTATGCCGAATCGGACATACAGACGACTACCTGTTAATTTTACGCAGTAAAAACCTTTTATATCTATCTTTCTATCACAATTGAATGTCATGATTAACCAAGGTGAAAAATCCAGCATAAGCTAAAATCGCGAAGTCTTTATTAATGCAAAAGCAGAATATTTTGTCGATCTAAACATACCAAAACCATTTATTTAATAAATCTAACTAAATTAAAAACATGATTTTCAATGGAGGAATAAAATAAAATAAAAATATTAATCCCTACACTTCTGATGTGCTTGATTTATCAGAGAAATATAGGTATGCAACCACGGAACTGGATGAGTAGTTACCTATATAGTAGGTATAGATAAGAGAGCTAAGCTACCTAGCAATATTATTAGAATTGTAATTATATTTAGGGAAATGCACAATAGAATAAAGGCATGCCCAAAGGAGGTATCAGTCAGCTTGCTTCGTTTTTTTATGTATACCGCATTGAGTGCTGGAAAATTGAATACAACATAACTGTGGTATTGCAGTAGCCCACCCTCTTCATGACGTTACGCGCCATGCTGAGGCTCAGTCAACGTGTTAAATTAGAGTATTTCAATATTGTGTGTCAAAAACTAATGCATATAATTATGTAGGTATCATCGTCGTCGTCATCAACAGCCTATAGCAGTCCACAGCTAGACATAGGCTTAATGAGCGACCTAATGTATTCTATATAAATTACGTGAACAGCTTAACTCGGCGTGATTTACGTAAACCCTCCCTAAAATTTATTGATTAAAATAGGTGATTAACAATATACCTACTTTTTTTACCCTACCCTATAATAATAAAAGGGGAATTATACAACGATTGAATAAAAAAAAAACTTCGCGACTGATGATGAGATACTGTTTTTACAACTTGAGATGACTTTGAGTACTAAACTAACGATAAATATTAAATAATAATCAAATCCATGACGACCTAATATAAAGTGAATTGGGAATAATCTATTTTAGATATTGAAATTATAGGCGTGCGATTAAATTACTAAGTGAGCGACTAGAAATACAGAGAAAGCAACTTTAATATTAAGATAGGGACTATTTTTTCCAATTGCGGTTTTGCTAACGACCTACTAAAAAGCTTACTTTAAGCGACGTTTGTGAGCTGCTTTATTAATAATTATTGGATACCGATATTCTATTTGTGGTCTTTTGTTTTTTATTTTAATATGATTTTTTCGACATAGAACTAAAGTTGTCGACATAGCTCAGAGAATTAGCAAGCTGAAGTGGCAGTGGGCTGGCCATATCTGCCGAAGAACCGATAACCGTTGAGGTAAACGAGTTCTTGAGTGGAGACCGCGGCTCGGAAAACGTAGTGTAGGACGCCCTCCGGCCAGGTGGAGTGATGATCTGCGAAAGGCTGCTGGTAGAAGCTGGACGCGTCGAGCTCAGGACAGGGCGCAATGGCGCTCATTAGGGGAGGCCTATGTCCAGCAGTGGACTGCTATAGGCTGATGATGATGATGATTTTTTTAATGAAAACAGCGGATTGTTTGATTGGCGCGAGTTCGTTATTTTCCCGGCATAGACAGTAGGTTATTAGGTTTTTTTTATAACCACCCGGAAATCCTTCCCGCATCGGCAGTAGGTTCTAGGACAACGACTTGAGTAGATTAGGTTCTAAATATATTACAGAACCGACACAGAGCACCCCAATGCCACCTAGTCTTGTGGTCCCTATCCCTAGAGTGTAAATAAAATATGCGGAGTCAGAAACTCGCGTGGGAGATCCTGAGTGGACGAAGCGACACTCGTGGGCGACCTCGCTAGAGTTCTGGCGAGCACATACCGGAGTTAAATCATTTTTATGATGGCACTGTTGGGCAGTAGGTTATTAAGTTTAGAAGAGTAGTCATAGGTCATAGGTTCCCCCACCCTAGTACTCCCATATCCCCTCTCTTTGGGTGAGTTCTCGCGTATTTTTTTCTATTTTTCCATACTTAACCTCAAAACTGAGTTTATTATTTTTCTTGGAACTATCAGTATAACGTCCTCAGCCAGTAATAGTGTTTCCACAAATAATTATTCCATTAAGTAACATTTTCAAAAAAATGTAGGTCTATAGTACTCTTCTGATTATAGTATTTTTCAAAGTGGGTTTTCTATTAGAAGCACTTGATTTTAGATTAATTTTAATTTGCCAAATATTTAAAAAAATGCAGGACATAAAGTTGACACTCAAACAAATATTAGGTCGTTCAAATATTATGAAGCTTCTCATTTTGTATTTAAAGTAACTCAAATGAATGTTTGTAAGTTGCTGTTCTGTTGAGTTCTCGTCACTTGCGGTCAGTCGCACACTTAGTAATACAATGACCTAAATTAAGTATATTAACACTTAAAATTTGAATTTACAGTCGGTCGATTAAATACTACCCATAATGAAATGTTAAATTGATAATGCTCCAAACAAAATGAAGTAAAATTAAGGATGGTTCGTTCGGGAAAGGTTAAAATAGTGGTGATGAGCAAATACATAACTACTAAAAAAAAACCTCATATCTGTGTGCAAGGCTGAGGCTAGGTAGCTCTATATTATATTCTATTTTTTTTTGGTCGTCATTTCCAAAGCGGGTAGATCTGAGACAGATCGATGTTATACGCGCGATAAAATACAAAATCGATCGAAATTGAGCTTGGTGCTGACTACCAACGATGCCTAGGCCTAAGTCTAAGAATAACATAAAACAAGAAAAAATAAAATGTTTTGAAGAAAGCCTATATATAGAATAGCTTAGACCATGAGGCAGCTAACAACAGATTTGTAAGTTTCCAGATCACAGCCTATTCAAATGGTGATTAGATCTGACTAGATTTGAACCCCATGACCATTTTGCCATATACAACCAGCTGCTTGCAGCATCTATACAAACAATTCAGTACACAACTTGCAATTTATGGCATAGCCAAGGGTTGTTGTACTATAGTGTGCTTTTGTGTTCTTGATGACCTTGTTGTTACAATTTACGAATATATCTTGATTGATTTGTAAACAAAAATTACAACACCAGCCTATTCATTCTGAATATAGGCCTCTCCTAGAATAAGAGCCAATATAGAATATTTATGTGCATAATCCCCATGTTGAGCTTGCAGGTTGTTAGGTGTTTGTTCTATTCCAGGTCTGGGTAGTGGTAGTTGTGGTGGTGTGTAATACTTTCTGCTTCTCACAATACAGGAGAGAATCCTACAGTGGATCAAGCTATGTATGACTGTTAGGTGTTCTCTTATTAGCTAACACCCATGGCTTCCCCGCATGGTACCACAATAAACTGTTAAAAATAGTGTTTATTGTATACACATTTCTTAGAATCCTGACATATGAAACGTTCCTCCTTCACACCAAAATTACTAAACAGAGTGAGCTGAAATTTTGCATAATGTAGTTCTAGACCAATAATTTTATCCAGAGGCTATTTTTATCTGGATAACACGCGAGCGAAGCCATGGGCGTTAACTAGTAACTTATAAAATCACTTATAATGTAGTCTTTTAATCAATTTCATTCTTCAATAGTATTGAAATATGGATTTTTCCATCTGCCACACAACATGAATAAATACACAAAGAAGTTGCTGCACCCCATTTTGATTTATCTTTTTCTATTGCGTTTTGATAGCTAGCCCTGGTGTCTACGAGTTTTAAAACATCGGGAAATGCAACTCAGCTGTCACTTCAAATGATGACCAGGCAATTGCAATAGTTAATATTGGTTATTCAAATTATATTCAATGTTTTATTGTCTACACTCAAGGTCAAGTTTTTAAGTCTTTGCCAGTGCCTGTAATTCAATGTACCTAAATTTTGTTAATAATATTTTTAATTTACCTGATTTCTAATAGCAGCTACAGGGGTCAACCCAATTTGACTCTGTCCTTGTTGCAGAAACTGATTGGTGCCAGGGCCAAGCATCCCTGCTTGACTCAAATACATCAGGTGTTCAGCACTTTTTCCAATGCCATTCATGGCTTGTATTTGATTTCCATGATGTTGATGTATGTCATAAATTCCTTGCTGTCCTAATTGTGGAGCATTTTGGATTCCTTGAATAGGTGGCATCATCATAGCGCTGTTTTGAATAGTCAAATTATTTGCCATAGTATGATTCTGCATAGGTGCCAACTGAGTGTGAACCATACTTGTAGTTAGATGGGCTGGGTGAGTCCCAATTACTGAAGGATTCATGGCTAAATTATTGACAGATGAGGCTATTCCATGATTTATGTATTGCTGTTGATTTGATTGAGTATTTTTAAGATGAACATGGCTTTGTTGATGCATGTTGTTCATGTTTATTGGTGTTGCATTCTTCCACTTATCTTGATTCTGAAATTTAAAATTTAAAAGATAATTGAAATGGTCTAAATATAAGAAAGGGCTCACAAAAAGTACAAATTGCCATTGTATATGAAAGCAAGTTTCATTGGCAGATGAGGTTATGTTTATCAACAAAATGATAAACTATTGATGTGGTGGAAAGGTTACTTTGCTACGCATACTTATCGATTAGATGGACGCCAAAATAAATACGAAACTAACCTCTACAATAGCATCTTCTCCAACCGCCCAGCGTTGTTTAGGGGCCAAAGAAGGTAATTCCGCCTCTTGTGGTTCACGTTGGAAAACGTAATGAACAGTTGTATCATCCTGGCTGCGAGCTTGCGAGACGCGAGAGTTTTGCAACCCTGCTTCGCCCGCCTCTTCTTCAGCCCCCGTTCCCGGCCACTTCATTGGGCTACCGTGGGGTTCGAGCATTCAGTTTCACTTCACTTCGATCCTTTCCAGCCGTAAACACAAAATGTCCCACACAGAGTGATCCTGTTTACAATACACAACACGAATTCAGTGAAGTTTTCCCAACATTTCACATGATCCGTTTATTTTGTAGTAATACTTTACTAAACCGAAGTAAAAACTGATGCTATTTAGCGGCATTCACAGTCCTTTTCAGTAATATAAATGACAGAACATAGCAGAGCTATGACAGCCGTTTACTGAAACCAAAATATTGTCCGTACTGGCTGCAACGGATTCCTTGACGGATCGAAACAAAGGTGATTCAAGTAACTGAATAATATTGTTAGTTTTGTGTATTTTATTGAGAATATACTGTTTATTTGGTTCTTTTAGTGGTATTATATCTGTAACTTCACAATCTTTTGTCGGCACCGAATACTGAACCGAAAATACTCAAAATATTACACTATTCACACTTATTTAAACGAAACAACCACAAATATAATAACTATATATACACAGAACTATTTACAAAATGTTTAGACTTATTTTTTTAAGTTTATTACATTGGCTGCAGCCGATATTTTCCGATTTAGAAAAGACGACAAACATTCTTCACTGCCTGTCCGCCATAATCGGTCGGTCGGGCAGATGCGCGCGCAACGCGCAAAGGTACCAATACAAACAAAATACAATGCCGAATTACGTTTCTTTTCACGCAGAAATGTTGTTTAAACTATTTATTTATGTCATCGAGATACTATATTATTTTATATCAAAAATACGTTTACACTAAAATATATAATTATATATTTAGTTTTATAAACCTATGTTATATAAAAAATATTTAACACTCTTCAAACTTTTTTATTGTAACTTCTGGCCGCGGCCGCCGTATGTTTAGGCCGCACTAAAGCTAAGAGGTCTACCTACTGGCACCGCGCCGACCATCGCTCGTATCCTTGGTCGGGTTGGTGTAAAAATTGACAGTGTAGAAATCGGTGGACCGATTATTATTTGGTTAATGTCAACGGCCTTGGTCGTGAGCTTATCCCTGGCAGGCTGCGTCCGTGGTCGGCGCGGCCCCGACACGGACAGTCTCTGAAACGATGTCGGCCGACCGACGCGGAACGCGAGCGCTTCTGTGTGCCCCTAAATATCAGTCTTCGCAGGCGCACGTCACCGCGCATTGAAATGGATTCGCAAAAAGAAAGCCGTGAACGAGAGGTTCTGACTGACCGAATTCATATCTTTAAGCAGTGATTTACCAAGTCTTTGGGACATTGGATCCGTTATCCGTTATAAAACTTTTATAACGCACTGCCAATTGGTATGAAAATTATCGATAGCCATTATTTATTTAAATTGAGACTGACAATTTTTTTGTTGAAGGGATGTTTTTACTGAATTAATGAATTCGTGACATGTAAAAATTTAGAATAGTGTTAGGCCTCGTCCTCCAAGGCACCAACCAGTAGTGATCACGCAGTTCTCAGGATAAAATATTGCTAGCAGATCTCCAATACTAACTATTCTTGGACTTTAACATTAAATGAAACAACATATCGACGCACAAAATTCACTTATTTATTCAGCAAGAGCTTAGGGACAATAACCTTTCTCAACCACGTCTAGCTAACGAATGCCATGCCAATTTTATTTTATGTCCGATCTCAACTTGACAACAACCCCAACGTTGACACTAGCTTGACGTCACTTGGACTAGGTACCAAGTGAAGTCAAGCTAATTATTGGTAATTTCAAAAGCTATTCGGAAGTACAAATCAAAACCAGTAGGCAAACTAAATTAAAATACTAAACGGAAATGCAGATTAATATCAAATAAATTACTCTATGATAAAAAATAGTTAACAATAGTAATCATAGTTTATTTCATTTTATTTTTGTTGACATTGTAATTTATTTTATGTTATTTTTATTTAATTAATCTGTATGGTTTTGTTATAATTCAATGCTTCATTTCAAATACGATTGTTAATTATTCTTGGATAAATAAATAAATAAGAGCTTATGATCTTATGAAGGACAAGCAACATAAAAAATTTAATGCCAAGCCGATCTTTTGTTGCTTCGAAAGACAAGAAGCTATTTAGCTACGTCTTTACGCTTTGAATGCCGGCGAGAACTGACAAGTTGAGTCCCCGTAAAACGAATACAAAATTCGGTTGCCCCCCGACCAAGGATAGATGTTCGGTGGTTGGTGCCCCGGCTGACTGTGTAGACCTTTTAAAAAGTTATGGATGGGTAGGTAGGTACTTATGTTACCTTACATAAATTGGTACGTATAGGTCGTCACGTAAAAAGAACGCCGAGGGGAAGCTGCGAAATAGGTGATTTAACGGTATTTACCCGTGTGCACACCCCCTTCACTTCTTCCAGCGTTTTTTTTTACATGACGCATATTAGACTAATAATTGTATCTGCGAAGGGAACACCTCCATTATTTAATACAATAGTAGGTACCTCTACTGTCAATTGGCTAAACATTAGACCAAAATAAGTAAAAAAAAATTAAATGTTAAATCTGTCTACAAAATTATTTTTTTTCCGTAGTACGCCATTTCAGATTAGATTACCTAGGTGTAGACTTTTCTCGGATAGAAAAAAAATTAAAAGTGGTTATTTGAGCAAAATCGAGCTTTACACAGGTATTCACCGTAGGTAACAAACTAGTTTGTGGTATTTACGGCCATAAATCTTCGTAGAATTGCATTAACGTTGGCCATAAAACCAAAAGTCGTCGCTTGATGATTTTTGTCGTATTTTTTTTTTGTTTTTTGACTTTAACAACACTGTGCATGTGTCAGATTACAGCTGATTGATCGAAGAGAGAGTAGGGACACCATTTTTTTCATCTTGAACGACGGTTGTCAATTTTATTAAATTTTATTTTCTAGTGTTTTTCTAATGTATATCGTTTAATATTCATGGTATTATAACCGATAAATGTTAGATAAAAGACACAAGTATTAGTGAAATGGAATAAAAGAAGATTGAACGGGAATTCTCTGATGAAGAAAATTGTGCGCCGATCGTCTTTTGTTATAGTCGCCATGGCTATAGCAGAAAACAGGACCTGACCGAAGACTGGACGACTGGACTTATAAACCGTACTACGTTGCCTCATATTATTATGAACAATTATTATACTTGATACTGGCGAAATTGTGGATAACTATCCCAGAAGCCATTTAATAAAGAAGTGAAGTGAAGTGAAGAGAGAGTATTTAGCCTAGACAGATATATACTTAATCTATGGTATTTAGCGTAGCGTATAATTTCTCTATGGAGTATTTTGTCTCAGCGATTCAGAGATGGCGCGCTCGAGAAATGAATGGTTCCGCTCCCCATACAAACACAAACCAAACCTTTCATCTCCTGAGTTTATAGGTTTAAGTCCTTCTTCAAGGTCCCATCGTCCCATTATATCTAAACCAACAACATTTGAGGTGGAGGTTAAATTTTCATCTATTTACTTATGGGATTCATTATAATTTATTAACTCGAACCTGCTTCAATGTTGCATCAAGGCACACAAGAGGGCCTAGTACGAGTTGCACAATTCGAAAACTTTTATAGTATACTATATCGAGCTCAATTTTAATGTACGTTATTTGGTTTATCAGTTTCTCTGATAATTTATTGTTTTGTCCTAGAGAATAGTCTGGCCAGGTTAGATAAGCAGATTTCTGAAATGTGGTTAATGAAAATCTATTGAGGAAACAAGTGCTGCAGTTTGTATTCTCTTTTTAGTGTCAGTCATTTTTAGGGGTAGAAGTTTAGTGGCGACTATTTCTGCCCCGTTTCATTCACATAATTTATTTTTTTAATTAAAATTACTTAAATGAGACCATTTTGTAATCTAATTATAACCTCCTGTCACAGAATCACCAGTACACATTGTTTTTAGTAAAATTATTTATTTCGCTTATCATAGACATACCATACACTTAGTAACATTTATATAGGTTTAATTTTAAAATGGAGACCAATAAGGGAAAACACTAGACACTTCAGATCTTGAACTAAGTAGTAAAATCCACGAAGGCCTTCAGGGTCCCGAGATTGGTTGACGTCTACTAGTGAACCAGTTTTGGATGTAGTGAACGAGATATGCTCTTCACCAATTACTATTTCTAGTTCCTGCAATGAAAATACATTTTAAAATGTTAATAATGTTTTCAATAGGCTATTTAAATATATGTTCCAGTGTCCCACAATATATAATATTATGGGTTCCCTTTATGGGCAGAAACTGTTCAACAATAGAGCTTTTTAGGCAAGAAAACTCAAACTTTTACCCAGAAATGGTTAACCATGACCTCGCAAAGTTTGGGCTTGCACAGTTCAAACTTTGCAAGATGTTCTTTTCTGCAATATTATGCTGAGAAAACAAGGCAAGGCATTTCTTGTTCTTAGAATGAGCGTGTAAATGAGCTCTAGTGTAAGTGTTCTAAATAAATAAGTAAAAAGGAACAATCTAAATTCAAAACACGATTGAAATGAAGATGAACTAACCTGTCTTCCAACGCGATCTGGTTGCGGCCACAAGCGATCATCTTCGTGCATGATTTCAGAGTCTACAATTACTCTTTTCAGCTCTTCCATTACACAGGGGTGGACGTAAGCTTCCTTGCGGATCATTGTGTCGTTTTTGTAGTTGGAATTATTGGCGTATCGAAGCTTTCCATCAGGGCGAAACTCGAACTCCAGGAATTCATGGCCAAACTTTCCCTTGTGTCCTACGTAATACCGTATGTAGAAGTCGGTAGACATTTCAGCGGTTAGGAAACCAAGTGGTAAAATAAGAAGCGCGCGATAGGATATCCACTAGCAAAAATTAATAAAACGGCCAAACAAACAAAATTGCACGCAGGCCAGGCACGCACAGAAAACGAATGAATGAATGAGAGAATGAATGGTTTCTTTTCACAGAGGTCCTATCAATGTTGCCAGGGTCCTTGAGTCATAGAATGACTCCTGATCAATCAAAGAATGTTTCCTGATCGAGTATAATAGTGACCCGATTTACAAAATTATGACATTTGCCTGTAATTTAAATATAACGGCACATGGCCATTATCATTGTTTTCTGGGTTCATCTGTGGCCGTTGAGCGATCGTGGGTAGGCGGGCGAGGAGAATTAAAACCACGTGTTTGTAATGTATCCGATGATTATTTCAGCAAAATCACAATTTGATTATTAAGTAGTGACGCTCCACCGAACACGTTTTGTTCACGCGAGATGCAAATGGATTATTTTCCGTTTTTATCTGCGCACCAAAAGAGCCCGGAGTTGCGTCAGAGTGAAGAAACGTCAGACTGCCAACTGTCCGATATCATTATCACTTTTGACGTTTCTTGACACTCTCAAAACACCGACGCGCCGTCACGGCCGGACTGACATTCGCACGTCCTCGTGCGACAGCTCACGCCCCGGGTTACCTGCAAAGACAAAATAGATACCACTGTAGTGCCTGACTAGGCCTGCTCGCCCATCCCTGACAAGCTTCCCGTTATGTCACCTGTTTAAAGAGATCTGGATCTTCATCAATATGGGAGCATATTAACTACCAACACACTGGGCGGACAACTGACCTCAGGCGCCCCTTCGACCAGCTCACCAAGTCACATGGTGAAATGGACCGGACAACCAGTCAGCGCCCCTTCCACCAGTCACGAAAACCACACACAGCTGCTGCAATTAATTGGTCCGAAACGTCAACCCGCATGGGCCAGTTCCAGACAAATTTCCTGCCATTCGGCTCACACTAAAGAGGTCGTAGTCTGACCCTGGGCATCGACCCGGTTTAGGCCAGCCCAGTAGACCAACTACACCATGCACCACATAGGAAAACATAGTCTGGTCATGGGCATCGACCCGGTTTAGGCCAGCCCACTTAACCAACTACATCATACCCAACTGCCTAACCAATGTCATACGCTCTAGTTCGAATGTCGGCAGAAGAACAGGGTTTACACATAATTATACACTCACCATTTACTATTCTTCGTTTTCAGAGGCAGAGAGGGTGTCAGAGCTGGCAGTCAGAGTGTGTAAACTAGATACCGACGCTGTATCACTATCATTATCAGATGTTACAGTTCCCTTCTCATGACTATGGACTGCCGCCGTCTCGGCCTCCTCTGCATTATTAATTAAGGAAGTAGCTACTTCGACCAATCCACCGTAGCCCCCAGGAACTGCACGTAAGTTTTCATGGGCGTATTTGTAGGTTCGGTTGGACCCATCAATGTCTCGCAGCTCATATCTATCATGATCTAATACCCGGACTATAGTAAAAGGACCTTTGAACTTACGCTGTAGTTTGGTTTGGTTACGCTCACTACCTTTGATAAAGACGAAGTCGCCTACATTAAATGGTCTCACTTTTGCTCTACCCCGGTTAAAGCGTTTTTCTTCTGATGAAGCAGCCTTCTTGATATTTTCAGAAGCATTATGCCGAATAGTGTCTAAATCTAAACGGGGCTCAGGTTCCTCATGCACGGATAAGGTTGATATCCCTAATGATTGTGCCCGTATGCCGAACATTAGTTCCGTGGGAGAGTACCCCGTTACTCTGCACCTGGTGCTATTCAACGCAAGCTGAACTTCGGGGAGTTCGTCTCGCCACGTTTTGTTTGGGTCATTTTCTACTATTGTGAGCAGGCATTTTAAGGTGCGCATTATCCGCTCAACTTGACCGTTAGCTCTGCTAGATCCGGTGACGATAAGGTGAAGCTCTATACAATGTTCGCTACAAAACCGTTTGAAATCTGCACTAATATAGCACCTACCTTGGTCTGCTATTATGCGCTTCGGTGCGCCAAATAGGCAAACTGCTTTTTTGAGGCATTGGATTGCACTTGCAGCATCGAGGGAAGGTGTGTATTCTAAGAGAACATATTTGGTGAACGCGTCTATAATTACGGACGCATATTCTTTTCTATCACTCTTACCACTTAGTTTGCCCGTGATGTCTATATGAATTGTATGCCAAGGCGTGGACACTTTGGGTATTGGATGAAGTCGGACTTGCTGCGCTCCTGAACATCCCTTTGAAGCTTTGCATACTATGCATGAATCTACAAATTTACGCACCTGTTTGGACATTTGTGGGAACCAGTACTGTTCATATATTTTGTTAAGTGTCTTATCTGCCCCCAGGTGCATAATTTCTGAATGGACATGATTTATAAGTGTCCATGTCAGGGATCTAGGAACAATTGGTAACCACGCGCTGGTTCTATTGCGGTCAATTTTCCTGTACAGTATACCCTTTCGCACATCATACGTGTGTGCAATCGCTTCTGGCAACTCGTTGTTTTCATGTTTGCTGATTAGGTCACATATTTCGCTATCACGTTTTTGCTCTACAGCCAGCCAACCCTGATGTAACTCTACAAAGTGAACTTCCTTATTCTTCTTCCTTGAGTCACTTGGATCATTCAACCCCTGCGCACTGGATATAGGCACCGATATGGGATTTCTGGACAAATAGTCAGCGTGGCTCATGCAAATGCCCTGTTTATGGACTATATCGAAGTCGTACGCTTGTAAGAAAGCCCACCATCTATGTACGCGTGGAGTTAAATCGGTTTTCAATTTAGATGCTTTTAAGGAGTTACAGTCTGTGAAGACCGTGAAATGCTGGCCATACAAGTAATGCCGAAAGTTCTCAACCGCACGAACGACCGCCAGGGTCTCCAACTCGTATGAGTGATACCTCGATTCCGCGTCAGACGTTCGACGGCTAAAGTAAGACACCACGTGAGGGGCGTCATTCTTTCTCGATTAATATAGCCCCGTAGCCTTCAGAGCTCGCGTCAGTGTGAAGCTCAACGGGGGAGTCTGGATCAAATATCGTTAACACCGGTTCTGACGTAAGTATATCGACGATCTTTTTGTGAATGTCGTTGTGAGCGTCTGTCCATTTGATAGGACCTTTCAGTTTCGTTAGGGGATAAAGAGGTCCCACTAAACGGGTGAAATTTGGTATGAATCGTCTGAAATAAGAAGCCAGGCCTAAAAATTGCCTATCATGTGTGGCTGTTTTTGGAGTGGGAGCGTCAACCAAAGCCTGTATCTTTCTTGGGTTTGGTGTTACTTCTCCTGCTTTTATGACATAGCCAAGGTAATCTATCTCGCTTTTCATAAATTTGCACTTTTTGAAGTTTAATGAAAAACCTGCTTCAGAGAGAGCTTTCAAAGTTAGGTCTAGACGCTCAAGCCCTGTAGTGACGTCATTTGAAAAGCACATGACGTCATCCATATAAGCCAGCGCTACTTTGTCTTTCAAGGGCCCGAGAGCTGTGTTGATGCACCGCTGATACACGGAAGCGGCATTTCGTAAACCAAACGGCATGGTCAAATATTCGAATTGACCATCCGGTGTCACAAATGCCGTTCTCGCTACGCTATTGGGATCAACTGGTATTTGGTGGTAGCCAGACGCCATATCTAATGCCGAAAAGTAATGCGCGCCATGGAGATGGTCAATTTGTTCGTCAATACGGGGCAGCGGATAATGCTCGGGACGCGTGTTGGCATTGAGTTCCCTATAGTCTACGCACATCCTATCAGTGTTGTCGTGCTTTTTAACCAATAAAATGGGGCTCGCAAAAGGCGAACTACTTTCCCGGATAACGTTCGCTTTTAATAGGGACTCTATTTTCTGGTTGACTATTTCTTTTTCTGCGGGCGCTAGCCTATAAGGATGCCTTTGCACCGTCTTGTTTGGATCAATAGGATCTATCCGGAGAACACCTGTCGTGACTCGTCGCGTTGGTATATCGTCAATGAAAAACTCACTATATTTCTCTAAAATTCTAATCAAAGCCATTTTGTCATTCCCTTGTAGGTCCGTATCAATGTTTGTAAAATTAAAACCGCTAGACTGGTCAGCTAAGTTAACTTCTTTATGCTGAGTAAAGGTAATTCGATCGTTATCGATATGCACGTGCACGTTCTTTTCTAATATATCCCTACCTATTATTACCGGTTCAGCAATAGCGCCATCAGGTACTATGTGAAACACTACTGAGAGCGAGAGGCCTTGAACATTGATGGAACTAATGACCTGGGAAACACATTCCACATCACCGCTACCAATGCCCGTTAGATACACTAATTCACTCAGCGCAGTACCCGGGAACTTATCGGCGTAGCTATTAGTTACTAATGAACAAGCAGATCCACTATCAAAAAGAAAGGAAACTGGCTCACCGGATGATGTAGTCAACGTGCTCCTCGATGCCTTGCGTTCACACACGTGGACCTCTTTGACCGCCGCTGCTCCGCTGCCGCCCGCTCGATCTGGGCACGCCGACGCCATGTGTCCGGGTCGTCCACACACGAAGCAGGTGATTGGTCTGTCAGTGCCTCTGGTTGCTTGATGGCGCGTCTTGTCCGAAGTAGCAGGCTCCTCTTTTCGCTTGCGGCAGTCCATCGCTTTATGACCCGAAGTGCCGCAGCGGTGACATGTTCCCGTGAAGCGCACGTCGTTAAATCGGGTTCTTTTCACATCCGGATCATGGTTCTCACTGCCCTCATGCTTTCGTTTCAGCGAAATTCCGTTGAGAATTCGCAGAAGTTGAGATCTAGTAGTCGGGTTATGAGAGTGGAGCTCACGACGAATCACTCCATCCTTTTGGCATAAAACGGACGATACAAATCCCGTGGTAATGTCTTCAGCCATTTCCGTCCGTGGAATGCGTCCGATGATGTTCCAAAGGCGTATGGCTGCCTCACTCGCGGTTTCTTTAACACTGACTTGGAATCGTAGAATTTCATCGAAGTAATCTTGTGGCATCATAGGTTTGGCAAACTTCGCGAGCAATAGTTCCTTTATTTGAGGCCATGTCAGCTGCGATGCCTGTAGTCGTGTTAAGCAGGTACTAGCTCGGCCTTTGAGTGCACGCGTAAGTAACAAAAGCAGGTCTGCACCTCGCAACTTACGGTCGTTGATTACGATTTCGGTTACGTTGCACCAACCTTCGATGTCTGCTTCGTTGTTGTCAGGATCGAACTCAATCAACTGAATAGATGCGCTGCTCGGTGGTTGCAGCTGCGATAAAGCAATCATTCGAGATAAAAACAACTCCATCTGTTGCGACAGGCTTTGTTCTGGTGCCGATGCTGAAGATCTGGTACGAGTATTCTCCTCAGAAGTAAGCCCTTCACATCCCACTTCTGATAACGGCACATGGCCATTATCATTGTTTTCTGGGTTCATCTGTGGCCGTTGAGCGATCGTGGGTAGGCGGGCGAGGAGAATTAAAACCACGTGTTTGTAATGTATCCGATGATTATTTCAGCAAAATATGAACGCTATTACAATCAGTAATCACAATTTGATTATTAAGTAGTGACGCTCCACCGAACACGTTTTGTTCACGCGAGATGCAAATGGATTATTTTCCGTTTTTATCTGCGCACCAAAAGAGCCCGGAGTTGCGTCAGAGTGAAGAAACGTCAGACTGCCAACTGTCCGATATCATTATCACTTTTGACGTTTCTTGACACTCTCAAAACACCGACGCGCCGTCAAATATAAGCAAAATTTTGCAAATTTAAAAAAAAAAAATTTTTTGTTCATTTCAAGAAACGGAAAAAATAGTATCTCGTGATTGAATTAAGCTACAGTTTGAGTAAATTTACGAGGCGGGTGGACGAAAACTGTAGGCGATAAAAGGGCCTGTATAGCTTCTGGCACGTAAGTCTAGCGGTGAACGAAACTTCTGCACAGTTTCGTGTCGCTACTTGTACGCGCAAGGCCAGTCTGTGCTCCGTTCACTTTATCGTCACTTCAATGAAGTCAAATTTTATCGTGTGCTTTATTTCTAAATCACATTTTCAATGCCTTTGATAGTTGCGCGTAGTGTGAGATCTGTACATTTTTTTAAATTTACGTATTTTTAGACATCTGCGTATGTATCCAGTAATTTTTCAGAGAGTACGGGGCCCTCCCAAAACACATATAATAATCTAAGGTCAAAATATGGAGCGAATGGTACGAATCCGTCTCCTTGCCGTTAGGTTCTGGTTACTGAGATGCCAAGGGAGATGATCGCAAGCTGAACCGATACCCAATGTAGTCAGTGAGTACTAAGGGCGATTAATATTAGATTAGATACACTTAGGAAAAAAAAGTAGCTACTTCTGAACTGTAAACGAAATAGGCAAGCGTAGCGACTATAGCAGTTTTGAGCAATGCACCCTTATTGGTCAACATTTTAGTGCATAGTTAGGTGCTATTAGGAACCAAAAGTAAGCAACCAAATAGGTAAGCGGAGCGAGCCGCGAAATTTTTCTTTCATAGGTGAATATACCATATAAAAACCTAACTACGATTGTTATCTGGATATTAACCTAATAATTAATAAATACTAACCATGTAAGACCCAAAACTTGGTCTCGGTCTGGTCATTTCTGCGCCGTGTGCCATGACCCTGCCCTATTTACGGCACTAAGTAAACCACCAGGTCAGGTGGCCGTCAATAGATTCATTCCCATTCTCTTTGTAGCCCAGATGGGCTGGGAGAATGGAAAAGAATGTTAGTACGCATGTAATACGTATACTAGTATACTTACTAACATCCGTAGGTATAATATAAACTATAAAATACCTTTTTTAAGGGTTTGTCGTGGATAGATAAGATACACCCGCCAGTCGGTTAGCGTTGTAGCGTGAAATTCAATTATTATGCTTATTTACGTTGTGTATTCAAAAGTAAGTATATAAAATGAACTGTATGATAAAAAGTATTTAATTTTTGTGTGAAGTTTCTTAGGTGTTCAGCCTAGAATTTCAAATCAATTATATTCAGAGCCTTGCAAATAATTCTTGATGTGCTAACGAGTGAAACTCTTTTCAGACTCGCCAGTTTTAGGTTTAGGTTTAGGTTCAATTTGGATGAGTTCGAAAACAGTTTTCTATAAAAACCTTGAATTGCAAATCTCGTTTTTTTTAAAAGATACGAAATTTTCCATAAATATAGGAATTTGTTCCATGTCACGTGAGGGGGTCAAAAGATACGAAAAATGAAAAAAATGTAACCTTCTGGCAACGCTGATCCTCAGGTCTACTACTCTGTACTCTTTGATGAGAATGAATGGAGAATCAATATATAATCTGTGAATCTATTCTGTAAAGCCTCCCCCACACAGCTGCGTTATTATCGGCAATCTTACCGCTTGCGTCATTGCAATATCTGTTTTGAGTACATTAAGTATAAGGACAGCTACAAAGTAAAACACTGCTGCAATAAATAACGCATTTGTGTGCAAGGAGATATAGGACGCATTAACGGAATAACGCATGCTGTATGATCGCCGATAATAACGCTGCTGTGTGGGGGAGGCTTTACAGAATTTATTCACAGATTAAATATTGATTCTCCATGTAGACCTTAGAAACAGCGTTGCCAGAAGGTTAAATTTCTTACATTTTTCGTACTTTTTGAGCCCCTCACCTATCATGTAACAAATTCCTATATATATGGAAATTTTCGTATCTTTTAAAAAAAAAAAAGGCTTTATTCTGTAAATTCTTTTTAATGTACATATAAAGTCTGTGGAGAGGATGAATTTAATATAAATGAACCACAGATTCGTAACTACAGAGTGAGTGAGCGTGTTCATTAATTTCGTTGCCTTCATATAGATTTCAATGTAAGGATACAGATTTTCAGGGAAACTTTTATACAGGTTCTAGATCTTAAGATCTTAGGGTTCTACTAATAAACATAAGTAATTATTTATCATCTTATTTTTTTACAAAAAATAGATTAGAAAATACTTGCACTTTCACCAATTTCTAATGTATTTTCAACTTTCTAAGCCTACTCGCCAGTAGTTGCAGTTCAATTTAGAGCTAACCCCAAAATACTGAGAAGTGCTTGTCATTAATCGCACGAGTCAACATAATCCATTGTGTTTATGTCTACAACTACAGAATATGTGAAATTTTAGCTCATCGCCTAAATCCGTTAAGTGGTTTTGGCGGGAAGCAGGAACAAATATTTTACTTATGTAGTTATTTCACATCCTCACAGTCATACAGATTTCGTACATATTGCGCCAGAATTTTACAGTCCTAATACGCTTTCGATAGCTGGCCACACTATTACTATTGCAAGGATTTGTGTTTGACACTTGACTGACTGTTCAATTTTGACAGTTCTTTTCTTTTTCAGCCCAGCCAAGATGGGTGAGTGGATTTGTTTTTGAGAATTTTCTAAATCTATTGAAATCTCTTGTGAAATTATTTTGTGCAAGTAATCTGATAGCTTATTATCATTGATGTGACCTCCTGTATTGTTTCTTGACTGTATTTCATCAATCTGGACGCACCGCTCGCTACATTGTTTTCATGTCAGTTGCGGATTTGTGTCAAGAAATTGTGTGTGAAACCATGTGTTTTATGATAATCAGGTATCAGCCGTGATCACTGGCATAAGCGGAGAGCTACTGGTGGTAAGCGCGCGCCCATCCGCAAGAAGAGGAAGTACGAATTAGGCCGCCCGGCTGCCAACACAAAAGTAAGTGCCATACCAAGATAACCTTTTCCCAACATTACATTTTTACCTTACAAATACTTCCTTACCTACGTTTATGTAAGACTTGCTGTGTGTTTTACCTACCTACCAATACATATTATTGTATGTAAATAGAGAATTGAAGTCTCAATATTATTTTTTAGCTTGGATCTCAGCGTATCCACTTGGTGAGATCCCGTGGTGGTAACACTAAGTACCGTGCCCTACGTCTCGACACTGGAAACTTCTCCTGGGGCTCAGAATGTAAGTGTTTAATTGTTACATATTTGTTGTTTTTCTCATGAAGTTAACGGAGACCTTCAACTCTAAAGTTATTCTCGGAAAGTCTTGTGGCAGTTGTGGTCCCAACAGAATAACAGCGCCTACTGCCCTAATAGTAGGCATTATGCTGAGTCAAGGTTTTTTGCTGCTGTAGCACTCATGTACATTTATTATCTAGTGGTTTCTGTGGTGCAGTGGGCGAAGTTGCCAGAGTAGCAGAAGGTTGCAGGTTCGATTCCCACTTTGGGACAAATTTTGAGGGATTTGTCTCAGGTTGGGGTGTAATCTATGTTAAAAAATAATCATTGTGTAGTATATCAGTCATATACTTCCCTTAATACAAGCTCTGCTTAGCTTGGGGCCACATGATGGTGTGTGATAGTCTCCAGCCTTATTTATTATCGCCTTTTTTATAATATAACTTTTATATCACTACCATAATAAGTTTTCTATATTGTATGTGCTTAATGCCAAATAAATGATGTTATATATGTATAGATATCTATGGTCAGATGGTTGTGCGTCATGGCGTCATGAGCTGAAGTAAACAATATTGTACTGAAAATAATCTTTTATTTCAAGAAACCATGCATATCTTCCACGAAATACTGAAGTTATAACAAATAATAGCTCATGTCTATGTGTTATCTCATCATCATCAGCCTATAGCAGTCTACTGCTGTACATAGGCCACCCCTTATGAGCACCATTGCACACTGTCCTGACCTCGACGCATCTGTTTGTCATTATGTCTGTCTATGCAAGCTGTATGATGTTAATTGTCTGAATGCAAAATAATTTCAGGCTCAACCCGCAAGAGTCGTATCATTGATGTTGTCTACAATGCATCCAACAATGAGTTGGTGCGTACGAAAACCCTGGTGAAGAACGCTATTGTAGTGGTTGACGCCACGCCCTTCAGGCAGTGGTATGAATCCCACTACCTCCTGCCTCTTGGAAGAAAGAAGGGAGCTAAACTGGTGAGTTTTTTATTTTATTTACTAAATAGTAGTAGTATTTCTAGTTCCTACTAATGTTATAAATGTGAAAGTTTGTGCGTATGGATGTATGTGTTTGTTACTCTTTCACACCAAAACTACTGAAACGGATTTGGATAAAATTTGGAATATACATAGTTTATGACCTGGATTAACACATAGGCTACTTTTTATCCGGGTTCCACGCGAGCTTAGCCGCGGGCGGAAGCTGGTACATAGATATACACATACTTGTAGAGGTCGCGTCACGTAAAAAAGGAACGCTGAGGGGAAGCTACGCCTAAGGCGATTTATCGGTATTTACCCGTGTGCAAACACACCCCCTCATCTTCTTCCAGCGTTCTTTTTACGTGACGCGCACTATACCTGGGCCCTGATTTTGATATATATATATAATAGAATCAAATATATCGAATTTTCAGAATCAAGCCCCTGGTAGAAGTTTTTCTGGCAACAATATTGATTATGTTTTATTACTAAGGATCTGTATATTTACGTTTTGGTTAAAAACCATTTAATTGATAATAATCTTCATCTAATTTTAAGTTACACAGACGTTCTTATTGTATGAGTTACTTTAGTATCAAATCTTAGTATTATGAAGGCCTCAGAAATCCTTATTATGATTATAACAATTAATTTCTACACCAAAACTAGAATCCCCCTTAAGAATAGTATGAGAATAAGTATTTGAATATGCATGTTCGTAACTACCTCCTTTAAATGCAAAAACTACTGAATGGATTGAGCTGAAAGCTTACACATTGCATAAAATAGACCTGGATTTGCTTCTTTTCGTGGCTCCACCTGTATGGTACCTGGATAAAAAATTATGTCTTAACCCAGGTTACAATCAATGTATATTTCTAGTTTCATCTCGATCTGTTTAGCATTTAGAGAGTTTAAAGTTGGACCAAACAAATATGCACAAACCTTTACATATATACTTATTCCATATGTATGCATATTATACATGCTCTTAACTATGTAGTATGGAATTTAGGGATCTAGTTATAAATATACAGGTCATATCCCCAAATTAAATACTGCATAGGCAAGAGCATGAATGATTCAATAAATACCAAATTCATAAATAATACATATCACTACCTTTAAATATCCACAAAACCTTATGTTGAGTTTGTAACTATATAATATAATAATTCAATCTAATGATGATATTGTTTGCGTGTCATATGAATGTTTTATGATTATTTGCACTACCTGAGTCCCTCTTAATTCAACTATCAGCCCATTTAACTGGCCTCTTATTAAATTAATCTCTTTCCAGACAGAGGCAGAAGAAGCCATCATAAACAAGAAGCGTAGTAAGAAAACAGCCAAGAAGTATGTGTCCAGACAACGCCTTTCCAAGGTGGAGGCCGCTCTTGAGGAGCAATTCCACACTGGACGTCTGCTGGGTAAGACTTCTACAATCTACATTATCTATGTGTCTTCCCCATCTAACCTTTTGTTAGATCTGCAGGTCCTCTCAATTTTGCAGGGTAGGTTTTCCATAATTATCCTTGGCATTCAACAGAAGTTATTTTAAAATAGAAATGTTACTAGAAAAGTTATTATTATGTATGTCTGTTAAGAATTATTTAATAACTTAAGGAATAAATCATCATCATCAAGTCGAATCAAACCTAACCCAATCTCACATTATCACGTAATTGTTTTTCATCAAGAAAGTGTAAAATTACGATAAAACTGGGTTAAATAAAGTATAAATTTTTTCCCCACTAAAATATGGCTAAATCATAAATAGCATTCTTTGCAAAATCTTTTTCAAATATTTCAAACTCAATCGCGAGCACAAATTAACTTATTAAATTAAATATACATACACATTTTGAAAAATATCACGTGAGATAAGGGGAGGAGTTAGGGAGGACGACAAAAACCTCATGACATCTAACCAAGGAGGGTGGGGGCCGAAAAATCGCCAAAATTGCCTCACGTAATTAATGGCATCCTTTTGTCTTGAAGGAGGAACACACAGACTGAACAAACAGCTTCATCATTACCTTCATTTTAATTACAATCTCTCCATTTTTAGCACCCCTTTCAATGATGTAAAAAAAAGTTTGAAGCTGCAAACCAGACTGGAACCGTTTTGGGAACAGTCTAGTGGCTGCATGATCTTGACTTGTCATAGTTACTCTGAGAACCTCTATCAGTTTTAACGAACTCCCTGTGTAAGTTCAGAAGTCATTTGGTGATAATATTGTTCCAGCGTGCGTTTCCAGTCGGCCCGGCCAGTGCGGACGAGCGGATGGATACGTACTCGAAGGCAAGGAGTTGGAGTTCTACCTAAGAAAGATCAAATCCAAGAGGGCAAAGTAAGGAGAATTTAAAATAAACATAAAAACACAAGTTAAATCTTTCATTTATAAATTTCCTTGTACAAGGAACAAAACCCCAATCAAATCTACGAAATGTTTAACGTCTCTTTACCAACCAATAGGTTATGAAGCAGACAATTCCATCACGTTTTCTTACCAAAAAACTATTTTCTAGGCCGTGAAGATTTGCTATTTTGCTACTATATTCAGTGATTTTAAATCTTCAAAAATGTTGAATAGTGCGAGTGAGAGGGAGGTTTTACCCTTATAGTCGCCTTAAACTGGCTAATACCAGGACATCCAGGTCTTGCTGCCGAGATGTAAAGTGCACCCCGGTACTCTGGTGAGTTACTCGTGCACTGAGGGCGCACTACCATTTGTCCATAAATGTAGGAGCTAGGAAAACAGCCCAGGTTTCTTCATTGCCCATGAATATCAATTGTTTTTTTAACCTTTCTATATGTCACGCGAAACGTATCGCGCCGGCTCGCTAACTATTCTAACTATTAATTATTAACGCTAACTATTCGCGTCAAAACTAATATCAGTCCAAACTTTAAATTCATAAAATTTACGTACGTCTTAAGTGGGTAGGTACCTTAATACTGATAGTTTTGAGGATAGTTTACCACGGAATCCTATATTATACCGTAACCAACCATAACCGATGACGCTTCGTTTTCCCTTCAAAAATGAATAGGCGAAAATTTTACCGTTTTTTAAGGGAAAACGAAGCGTCATCGGTAACCGGCCATTAATCAATTGGTACTTTACTAATCATAGGCACATATAATACTAGTCATGGGAGAGTTTTTAGTTTGATAAAAAGTATGTTCTTTTTGCTCCTATTGATGATTGATGATAATATTATTGATAATGATGGATTTAAAGCAATGATTATAAAATTTTTGTTAATCTTGTGTACCTAGATAGTTTTGATAAGTTTATTCTTCACATGAATAAAACAGTATAGCATTGGAATACAATAAAACACAGGCACGTATAGGTAGGTACTATAATATCCTTGAGTTTAAAGGATCTACCATTTTGCCGGCCATCAGGGCGACATGGATGCTGGCGTCCATCACGAAGTACAGGAACGGGTATGTGGCGTGGAAGGTCACTGGATTGCGGTTGTTCACGTATCCTGCGATAATGAGAGTTAAATATTCATTTATTTATTAAAACCAATAAAAAAATAATAATAAGAAGGTATTCCAGTACCTGGAATACTTTTTATACGGGTACCACGCGAGCGAAGCCGCGGGTGGAAGCTAGTAAAGTAAATAAATAAATAAATACATAATAATTCTATTAATTTTTGTATTAGTTTTAATAAATAAATTTTACACATGGTGTAGAACTAAATAATATAAAAAAAATTCTGGATGCCTGGAATTTCGAACATTTTCCTGGACATTCTGGTAATTGGTAATCACCTAGCGGTACACATACCTACATACCATACATAAAATAAAGCACCACACCACACCAGCCTATATCAGTCCACTGCTGGACATAGGCTTCCCCTAATAAAGGGGGATATACCCAGAATCCCCACGCTGGGCATGCGGGTTGGGGATCGCAGGGCACAGCTTCTCGCACCACCGACGCAGCTGCCCGTCAGTGGCCAGGGGATTTAGCTGTGCTATGCCGCAATCAGCCGGCCGCCAGAGCCCCGTTTGTTGTTTAGCAGGATGCACCACGTGCAGGTGAGGTTGGCTTGGGTTCCGAAGATAGTGGTTGGAACCCCGTACACCCCGAAAAAAAAAGCGATCACGAATATTTCAACCTGACATCATCGTAAGCGTAACTAAGAAAATGTTGCCCAATGAGAAATTATTCATTATTTTGAATTACGCTTTCTCATTTGGCAAAAAGTTTTTCGTTACTATACGAATCTGTGATAATCCAGATCATAAACTATTCCAAGTTTCAGCCAAATCCGTTCTGCCGTTACGGAGTGAAGCAACCACAAACACACACACACACAAACTTTCGCATTTATAATATTAGTGTGATGTGATAATTTGAACAAAGGAGAGATAATGCAGCATTTTATACCAGCCAAAAACCTGTGGTTTGTTGCGAGACGGTGGGGCGTGCTGTTAATTTAAACAATCCAATCATAAATACTTCAAACTTATTTAAATACTAAGAAATGAGACTTCATTTTTTATTCCGATTACTGTCCTATGTGTATAACAAGATCATAAATAAGTTATTTTGACAAAGACGTGCGTTAGGTCTCTGACCTACCCTTTCCGAGCACTTAGGTACTGAAATCAGTACACATGTAATCCGCGCGCAATCAGAATAGGATGGAGCAAGCAAAGTACAAGATGGAACCTGGTCATAGTATTATTTCGATTTACTTCACATTCTAATCGCGGTTTATATAAATATCTATGTCAAGCAGATTCAGTCAAACTGAATAGAGTACATACAAAGTGTCCGACGGACACATTTTAATGAGGACTTGAGTAATTTATAGCGACTAGACTATTATGTGGATAGTATCAGCATTTAGGATTTTGTAACAGGGGTTTAATCTGCCGCTTATCATTAAATCGCTTAACCAAACTGTAGCAACAGGAAGCAATCATCCTAGCATTCTAGTATTTTTCAGTTAAACTCATTTAGATGATTACGTCGGAGGACTATCCGCGAATCATAATTCATCCCGTGATTAGGCATTCAGGTCGCAGTAATGTGATGCAGCGATTTTCCCTAATTGCCGATAGCGTAGAGAGCTCGTGCATCAATGGAGTCAAACGCGCGTGTCTCCGCGTTGCAACACTGCGCAGAGACAATGGTGCACCATTCTCGCCACTTACCACCTCGGCTTTTGGCAACGATTATCTCGGCTGCTACGGAAAACTAGGCCACTGAAGACCACCTTCGCACTTAATTACCACCATCCATTCAAGTACAAGAATGCATGCTATGTCCCGAGTCGCGAGTTATTGCATCAATCGTATCTCACAGTTCGCGATTAACCAACATTTTGGTGTAAACTATTTAGCGGCCTTAACGGCTGCCGATTCGATTAATTGCGAAAAATCATTTTTGGGGTTTCCGGAGCACAATGTCACTCAAGGATTTTCCGTAGCCGCTCAGCCAGCGCGCGCGGCGGTCCGTAACGGTGATGAGCGACCCTCTTGCCACCCACAACACGCTCCGTTCAAATCGTAGGGCGGTCGGTCGGCGTTGGTAATTATCTGGATCATGCCGGAACGGTCGGCTGCTAAGTTAGGGCCTCGTTTTATAAAAAAACTTACGAGTAGTAAAAGAACTTACGATTTTTCTTGTGATCATCGGGTCGGTACTTGCGGATGGCGACAGACACTGCTTGCTCGATGGAGCGCACGTAGACTCCGCTCTGAAGAGTCATCAGCGTGAAGTCGCGCTGCCGCGGTTCAAAGACATCGCGGATGCCAAGCTGTTGTAATTTTAAAGAAACTTCTTTAGATAAACGATTTAATATAAATTTAACGATAAACGTACAAAATATCTGTGCACGAATACACGATTGATTGAAAAGCTTAGCGTTTGTACCTATAAGATATGAGAACGCAGGTTTGATTCTCGATTAATCTTGAAAAATAAAGACACTATCTGGACGGTGCGGTGTAGTTCCTTACTTTTCAGGGCTTTGAAAGTTAGTTAATTACATAGGGATTTGTGTGTGTTAGGGAATAAGTTTCTCTTAACTTCCGTAGTTAAGTTTTGAAAGACCTTGAATTGAAAGCTTTTATTCTTATTGCTATCTACGAATCTCGATGATAGACAAAGCATTCAATCAACAGGTAAATTATCGGAACTGTACAAACCTCGAAGTACATAATTCGTTTGGATATTCATGAACATGGCTACTTTATTATAATACTTCCAACTTATTCAGGTAGAATATGTACCTACTATATAACTGTGTACCGTACGGTCAGAGACGCAGTAGGTGTGGGTTCGATTCCCTCCGCGAGACAAATGTTTGTATGACCTGAAAATATACATAATGTCTCAGGTTGGATGTTTTGTATATGAACCTACTTTTATTATGTATGTATTTATAAAAAAAATATAATCAGTCATGTGGTGCTCATATTATAAGTCCCAAACGAATTTAAAGCTTAGTTTGGGGCTTTATTATGATGCTATTTGATACTGTCCAGCGTTATTTATAGTTATGTGATTTTAGCATCGAGATAATTATTTATAGATCCACACCAGCCTATATCAGTCCACTGCTGGACATAGGCCTCCCCTAATAAAGGGGGATATGCCCATAATCCCCACTCTGGGCATGCGGATTGGGGATCGCAGGGCAGAACTTCTTGCACCACCGACGCTACAGCCCGTCGGCGGTTAGGGGATTTAACTGTGCCGGTATTAGGCTGCGCTATGTCGCAATCAGCCGGCCGCCAGAACCCCGTTCGTTAGCAGGGTGCACCACGTGCAGGTGAGGTTGGCTTGGGTTCCGAACATGGGGGTTGGAAACCCTTGCACCCCATTTATAGATGGTTTCGTGAAATCTCCGCGCTTGTCATTAGTTAGGTAATGCGAAAAACTTTTGTTATTGATACGACAATCATATTAGATTCAATACAATATTTTGTTACAACGTATATCATATCTTTGCAAATTAAATTAAATACGAAAATGTGAAATACTCATTCATGTCTTCAGACAAAAAACTGTACCTACACAGTTTTATTTTTTTCTGCAACGAGAAAACTTCTAAAACTACGGGCAAAAGCTAATTAACATAATAGATCGCGATAAACCTTTATGCAATAAACATTAGTCTAATCTATATGGAGCAGAGATCATCAAAATGTATTGTATAGGCCTATGTTTACCATTTTGGTGACAAATAGGACAAGTTTCGTATTTTTTTATCGCTTTGAGGGCTGAAAACAGCTGCTCCCCACGATCAACATACTATAAATGATTTGGATTTTAATTTGTAACTTAATTTAATCCTATCTAATTTATTATCTTATTATTTGAATTTCATTTAATTGTGTATGTGTGTGTGTGATATGGATATTATTATCTGAAATAAATAAATACAATTACAATATACACAGGTTGTATAACTATTAGGTAGGTATTTGGATGGTTTATACGTGCTGCATATGTATGTCGGTTGATTGATTCTTTCGATACGATTTGATTTGATGCTGTTCTATACTTTCATCCGAGAAAAATATTCTTATTTTGTCCTTACGATCGTTTTGCTAAAGTTACGCGTACAGGCACTATTATGTATGATGCCTTGAGTAGATAGGTATTAATTACTATGAACTCGTGTGAATTTTATACATTTTTAATGATGGAATGATTAAAATCTCTATTTAGATTTCATCCAAGGAAGTGCCGTATTGTTTCAGAGAATGGAGGCTACAACTTTTAAGACAATTTTTGAACATTTGTCAATGATATTCAAATAAGTTTGAGGAAGTACCTACTTCAACTTTACCTTTTGCAAATCGGTGGTAAGCGTGACATGGCCTTTGACTATAAAGCTTGGTACTGTTGCCCTCACGCGCCGCGGTCGCAATGCTGCGTAGATATCAGCTAAGTCAGACTCCCGCGCCATCCGTCCCAGGAGCCTACCCAGCTCATGTGGTCCCCCACGGTTCGGCAGCACCACCAGTAGATAGTATCTATCACTGTCCAACGGCAGCCGCAGTGCTGTAGCTTCCAGGTGGGGTAGGAAGGCGTGCTCCAACACCGTATCGTAACGCATGTATGTCACCTGAACATTATTAGATTAGTCTCAATTTTGCCCATAACGAATCCAAATTACGACCCATTGTTAAATTACGTCATTTGTGAATTTGATTTGATGTAGGCATATTATTAGGCTTTTCAATTGAAATTTTAACAGTCATGTCGATGCAGACGAACATAAATAACATAACAAGTTTCTGAGAGCAGTATCTATCTATCTAAATGAACTGATAACAGCTAGAGCTTACGTACTAACCTGAACATTTTTTAATCCATTTGCTAGGAACATTTGGTTATCAAACCCTGGTCCAGGAATATCCGGTCCAACATTATAAGATCTGTAGAAGAAATAATCATCGACGTATGGGGGACTTGTAAATATGAAATCTACGATTGATTTCTTTCGTCTTTGAAGGGTTTCTAAAGACGATTCACTGACGGTTGTAGAGGCTGCAGTTGTCATAACATTAACTGTAGACGCTTGTTCAGTAGTAGTTTCTGACGTGGTCGTCATGGCACTCGTTGTAACTTCATTCATACTAGCTGTCGACATTTCAATAGTGGCATCTGCTGTTGCAATTCCCATGTCTAAAGTTGACGAAATTACTTCGTTATTTGCTGTTGGTTCCGTCAGTGCTGACGAAGCCTGTGAAGTCTGCTGAGCGACAGACTCTGCGTCTGCTTCTGAACTTGGAGCAATTACAATCGCTATGGTTGTGTCGGGTGCAGGAGTAGTGGGCGTGATGCCCGAAGATGCTGTTGATATTAATACTGTCGTCGTTTCAGGAGATGTGAATATTGTCGATTCAGTAGCAGCTATTGTGGTTTCCGTTGGAAGAGCAGTTGTTTCAGTGGGAGGTGCGGTTGTAGATTCAGAAGGAGGAAAAGTGGTTACAGTGGGAGGTAGAGTGGTCAATTCAGCAGTAGAAGTAGAGGTTTCAGCTGCGGTTGATGTAGCAGTTGTGCTTTCAGCGTTGGGCGCAGACGATGGACTCATAGTGGTAGCTTCTGTTGGCTCTCGTATATCAACGTTAACTGTTTCTGCGTTGGGGTTAGTAGTGGTTTCCTCTTTGGTAGAAGCCGTAGATGTTTCCGTCATGGCTACTGTTGTCATAGGCGTGGTTTCAGAACTTGCAGGAGCCGTTGTTGTTGTTCCGGGATTACCATTTGAACTATTCGCTGCAGGAAGGCTGGGAATCTGTTCGTTTTCTAAATCAAAACCGTAGAATCGCAAAATCTTTTTGTAGCCATCGCTGAAAGTGACGTTTTCGTTGTTCAAAGCCAATCCTGCAAGGAAACCTTCCTCTGGTACAAAGTATGTCTGTAAAAAATATTAACAACATAGGTATACGTATTATAGTACCTAATGGTAGGGTACCTACAGAAGTACATACCTGAAACAAAAGCGTGTACTTAGCATATATGTGTGAGCGTTTGCTACCTATTAGGTAGGTAGGTATCTACATGCGGCATTCTCTAATGTGATGAGATGACCTAAAAATTGTTGTTATTCAAAATTGTAAGGTATTACAGAATAGTTGGCCGTATCATTATGATGGTCGTATGGTTAACAACAAAACTAACCTCATTATTATGTAGATACCTATCTATTTATGAATGAGTAAGGTGTCCTAGACATATCCAAGTCCGACTAAGAAAAACAAAATACAAAACTCACCTTTAATGTTCGGTGTATATCTCTGAAGCCAATCCTCATGACATTTCTGTTCCACGGTAGCTGCATACCCCTCTGTATCTGGTAAGAGGACTCTCCATCCACACCCTCGTATAGAGCAACCATGATGCCCATGAGTCCATAAGGGGAGAACGCGATGTTGTTGTCGTTTAAAAAATTGTGTTCCGCGAGCACTTTTAAACCGAAACCATTGGTAACGTCCACCATATGAGCTAGTGGGGACCGACCGCTGTCCCACACCTTTATTTCCACGGGAACTCCGTATTGTCTGCCGTCGGAGATCGAGATGAAGACGTAAATGCAAGCGAGAGGCGCGAGTAGGCCCCGGAACGCGCGACCGCCTCCACGCATCGTGGTCGCGCTTGTGAAGTTGTGATCAGTGCCTGCGGCCGGGTGCGGGGTGACCGTGCTTCGCTGACCACCCGCCCGCTATTCTACTTCGCTCGGGCCTCGAGGCTAATCTTTGCTAATTAGCATCGAGACTCTGAAGTTTCGGTGAATGCCCTCTGCGAAATTATTCGCAAAGCTTTTGTCTTGATCCAAATTCTTGACCGCACGATTCGTTTTGCGCAAGCGGTGCTGCCCTCAGTTACCAAAATTAAGTAAATACCTAACTAGTTCGGTGCTCGATGCTTTCGAAATTATTCGTGAATGGTACCAATACCATCCATCCATCATCATCCCTGAGCAATCTCTGATTATGAATCTAAGTTCGGAATAGAGCACGAATAGAGATAATTATATTATTATTGTCCCTGGGTGTGGCAAAACTTTACCTCATTGAGGGCAGCCACCTTTTCTTTCATAGTTAGAAGGGATTGTTCTGAGTAAATTATAGGTTTATTTTGACGAACAAAAAAAAATGCATTTTCAGAATTTTGAAAAAATTTACAGTCAGCCTAGAAAATGACATTTGGCAAAAAAAAAAAACAAGTTCGTCTCAATCGACTACGTTTCCCTATAGGAACACTTTTCCCAAAGTAACTTACCAAATCAAATCGTAAGATTTCGCGAAAATTTAAAAATAAGTTACCCATCAAACTATGCAACGCCATTCGACACTATTCGAGTCTCGTACACAATTCGACGCAAAAGGGTAATCGGAGGTATCATCGTTCTATCAACACATGAAAGATCAATTTGAAATAAGAACAGAGTATTTCCCGGCAAGTGTTCGAATTGCATACATAGACTCAATTTTGTGGCGAATGGCGCTTCATAGAAATAGTATTGAAAACATTTTTTCACTTCTCTTGCTCAAAAAGTGTATCATAATAGTGTAGCTTAGCGGGCCTAAAACTCGAGTTTAATACCTCGGGCTAAAAAGTATTTTTTCTTTTTAATTTTTGTCTAAAATCATCAGCCCGTACAAAGCATTCGTTCTCTTACATAAAAACTCGACTTCTTGGTGCTCCGTCAATCTTTTTTTTTTGAAAATAAAACAAACTACTATTTTTTAATTTTCGTTAATAATCTAAAAGAGATTACTTACCTATATACCTATAACTACTTACATTATTTTAGATCTGAGTGGATGGGAAGGCCGTTGCAGATCATTCCGTCCGGTCACTACTTAGATGGGTGGCGTACAGCTTCTTAGCCTTATGCAATTCTCGTCGCACCCGTGTTTCGGATAAAGCACGTTAAGATGTTGGTCCCGGCTTTCTCAGTCGCCTAAAAACTCCGACATCTGAGTTGGCCACTATATCTAGGAAAAAAACACCTACTATATACCACCTTTTTTTCCGTCGTGTCAAATAGTGCGATGCTTCGAACATCGGCTTCAAATGGTTACAATGTAGAGATTCCAACTAGATACCGACGACGTTGCAGAACCAGTGTGGTGGAAGGTGTAATGGAATGGGGTTACCTACATTGTCCATTCAAACGTATCCTATAATAGTAAGTGAAAAACCATTTTCAGTCGTGTTTGAATTGAACCCCAGACCATAAGAATCAGCTGGTGGAACCGGTTCTATCAAAATATTGATGTGTAAACTTGTCCTAGTACTAAGTAGTCATCACTGCAGAGATACCTATGTAATTGCTCACTACCTACTCTAAAGGTGCCTACTGCCTGCTCACAGCAACCAACATTCTTGAGCTAGCCAATGAAAAAACGTTATTGGGGTTAGCACGTTTAATAAGATGTCGAATAATCTAAAATAGTTTGATTTAAAATAGTTTTTTTTTAGTAGTAGTAGAGTTCTTTGTGAAGGGCTCGTCCGGGGAAGTACTGCCACCATGCCTATTTCTGCCGTGGAGCAGCTGTGCTGTGTTTCGGTTTGAAGGGCGTGGGTGCCGGTGAAATTACAGGCACAAGAGGCTTATCATCATCATGCCTCAAGTTGATGGACGCAGGGCGTTGCATCGTAGAGCACGTTTCAAAATACTTGATCTATGTTGCAATGCTTTGTGATAGGTAATGGTTACCACTCAACATCAGGTGGGCCATGCGCTTGTTCCATCTTCAAGTATCATAAAAAAAAATATAGTAAGAAAGTTACTTTAACTGTGAATTAAATAGTTTATGGTAGGTATATAAATAAATAGCTTCCTGATCAGAAAGTCTAATTCTTATGTTGCCTATGATGTAAAATGACTAATATTCAGAAAACCTAAACAGAAAAATGACTAAAGTTCCACTGTGCCTAAAATATTAAACGTGTGTGATGCAGTAACTGTCAAAGGTGTAAGGAGGAAAATCTTTTTAGGTATAATAGATTCCGATGAATTGAGAACCTCCACCTTTTTGAAGTTGGTTAATAAGATTTTCGCCAAATTTATTATAAACTAGCGGCCCTTCCCGGCTTCGAACGGGTTAAGGCACTTTTTTACACCTTGGGTTACGTTACTTAAGTTTTAGTAAAGATCCCTAAGCTTTTCTTGCAACTAAATAAACTTTTTGAAATCGGCCTGGTAATATTTGATTTTTTTCATTACAAACATACACACACACAAAAATACAAATTTTTCCTCTTAATATTAGTGTAGAATTGTAGATAGGAAACAAATTGCCTAAACTGCAAAGCTCTCTGCATTTAGAATGTGTAGGAACCAAAAAAGTGATATTTCTGAAGTGTGTCCTGCTGATACAGTACGTACCTAGGTTAAAAGTGACATTGAAGTGATAGGTAATGGCATCGTTCGAAATAAAAGACTGAGAAAGATTGTAGATCGATTCGTCTGCCAATATAGGTCGCGCCACGTAACAAGAACGCTGGCGGTAAGCTGCGCGATGTATCGGTATTTACCCGTGCCACAGACAACATAATACTAGTACCCGTGCGCAAACACACCCCCTCCACTTCTTCCTCGTTCATCCGTTCTTTTTAGAAGACGCGTACTCTAACTTCCCACTCGCATTTTAGTTTCTATAATCCGAACTCAACTTCAGTTCCTCCCGTAATCACCATGGCGCATGTTACCGCTTTGTAATAACGGAGAATAATAGAACCCACAAGTCATGGTAAATATCACATTGAAGATTTCAAACTCTCTAGAACAATAAAGTATTTCTACGCTTGGTCGGACGGACCAACAAGATAGAACTAAACCCGATATCAGTATCACACATTCAAAAAATCTTAACACCGTATATAGGTACTCCGTTATATCCGTACCTCGATAAAATCAAGGAAATGTAGTTATAATTAAGGAAAACATAGTCATCAACACCGGCCGTTTTAAATCGAAAAATAATGGTTTATTTCAGGTCTAAACGCTGCAAAAACCTGTAGTGTACAAAAAAATACAATTACTTAAATTACCCAGGCATAAGCAACTCGAGAAGAAACTTACTTTGATGTCAGCCCGAATTGCCGTCGACCGGGTAGGTACTTTCGGGCAGCATGGGGATGATATCCCTGCACAGCATAATTAATTCGCCTCTTTGGTAAGGCGAAATTTAGAAATAAACTCCCTGTGAGGAAGCGTTATTGGAAAGCTGACGTCCCGCATCAGTCTTCTTTTATCAACCAGCAGCCGTTCCCAGCAATTGCGCGTAAAAATCCTCTTGACATGATAAACTACAAATATAAACTTTTTATAAAAAATAAACCGACTTCAAATAAATCACTTCTTACTTTTAGCCCCAAAGAATTTTAAAAATTCACAATGACGGAGATATTGGTGATCATAGGGCGAAAATTACAAGTGAGCCTCAGTTTTTTGAGTTTCTGGGAAAAGTACTTATCCCTCAGGAATGAAATTTATATGGAACCACCTGTGAAGTATATTCTTTTAAACAAAAAAAGAATTTTGAAAATCGGTTTACAATTGACGGAGATATCCGTGAAAATTTTTTTTTTTAAAATTGAGCATCTATGGGACGAGCTCATACGGAGGGTACGCGTACGAACCAAAAATCCAGCGCCTACAAGCATCGCAGAGCTAAAGCGCTGGAGGAGGAGTGGGAAAGTATTCCTCAACAATTGATTAAAAAACGGTTTCGCCTTCGAAGTGTTATTAAAGCTAGAGAAGGCAGCACCAAGTATTGAGACAATAAATTTTAAATATTAAACACAAATTTTCTGTTTTATTTAAATTTTAATCAGTCCTTTAACATTTATTTTAGTAAACCTCACTTTTGTTACATTTTCATTCAAATCTGATTAATTTATAAAGTATGTACTGGACAACGATATGTACTGGATAGATTTCCAAAATATTGACGACAAAAATAACAATAACTGTTGCCCTGACTATTTTTATATCTCTATGAGGGTAACGGTGTTGATTGCACATACAACAACATCTTAGAATAAGCATACATTTAATTAGGCTGAGAGTGTAATTGTTTGTTACCCCAAACAAATAAAATAAATAAAGTATAATAGTAACATACATACTTAATTAATACATACATATTCCGAAAAACCCTCCTTCTGGCGCAGTTGGGTTAAAAACGGTTAGCGACACTCATGCGACACGACACTGCTACTGCTATGCCATAAAACAGTGTTGCCGTTTTAAAAAGGTTTAATCTAGCATATTTCGTGACCCATTAGCATGAAAAATTTGCATTTAGCATATTTTATGATTAGCATTTTTTGAACGTTATCGGTTATCGTGAATACTGATTAAGGATTTCAAAAGATTTTATAAAAACCAGAGAAAGTTTGTTTATTGACTCATAGTATTTTTTTAAGGAAGCATGGCAGTTCTCTCAAATGAAAAAATAGGACTTCCCCAAAATTTATGTTTCAGTGATTGTTAATTTGTTACGAAGGATCAGTGCAGTGCTCATAATTTAAACATCTAATTGAAATTTGATGTGTTTGTATAAGATGGCTTCTCATATGTAAGAGTAAAATTAGCGCGAAGAATGGGAAAAGATGACAGGGTTTATTATATTGTAAATTTTGTGAGTGTAACTTAAATATAATAGCTTAAATTTACTGATTAAAGCAACACATTTTCACCGCAAAACATGCAAAATGTGAAGGGTCAATGAAAAGTAATTAACCTACGATGCAAATTAGTCCCCGAAACGGAGTCTTCTCTTGCGCTCTTTTCTACATTTATTTTAACAGTTAACCACTTCATTTTATTTAGCATTATCAAAAGTTTTTTTGAATTTTTTTGGTATTATTTGCACCTAGTTTCAGCATTATCTCCAAATATTAAACGGCAACACTGAAGAAAATGAAAAATTAAAGATGGCAGCGCACGCTTCGAATTTGTGTCGCATTGTTCGCTGCTAAAAAGTATTTTGCTGATTGATTTCTCATTTGAGATTCATTTAATCAGTGTGTGAATTCGTCTGTAAGTGATTGGAAGTTCATCGGTCTTGTTTTTTCTTCTCAGGTTAGTTTAAACATTTTCTCCTATTTCAATAGTTGTTCAATCTTCACACACGTCACAAAAGTTTTTCTGTGATCGATTATCAACTCTAGGCTTTAACAACAATAATCCTCACACTTTTCGACTCTTTAGTTAGGAACTTTAAATTATTTTTTTCTGTGTACTCACGACGGACCTGTTTCCTCACGAACACAGGAATGCAATGTAAGTATCACGTCTATCTATAAAGAACAGTTCTCATTCTCATGTCTTTCCCAAAAGACTTATACTTGAAGACTTCTGGTTTCAATAGAAAATACAAAAGTCCAGTGATTGTACCCCAAATAAACCTGGCCAATTTGTTCGGACATGGTTGTACGGAGAAGAGTTGGCTGGGTTTACCTCTTGCTACTGGTCACAATTTGAGCCCAAAAATGTGCCAAATTTTTTATATAACCAAGCGGGATTTTCTAAACTTAGATCATGAACTGTAGTTGCATGAGATTGTTACATGCAAAGATTCTGCGCCTTAAGGTATCTTGTGGCTTGACAGGTCGACTCAATGGTGAGAGCTATTAATACTTTATGATAGTACTTATATAGTAAAAAATTACTCTCTTTGAGGTACTAATACTGACATAACAAAGACCTGTATCAAAATTTATGTTCATGTTAAAGTTAAATTTTAGGCTAGGTTACAGGTAGGAACTGCATCCTACAGCGCAGAAGATAGTGATATGGTGCAAGTTAATAAATTAATTTTTAGTAAAAAAATTAAAATAAGTAATTTTTTTAATAACTTGGTTTTATGATATCGTTATGTAGGTATTTTTATTTTACTCGCTACACTTATGATTTCTTAAACTATAAATTGAGTATTGATATTTTTAATTTGACTGATGTTATTACAAACTACCTAGGTAAGCATAAAAAAATATTTGAGTATTATTTGCAAGGTACTCGAATTATAGGACTTTCAATACAACCTGTTTCTTTAGCCTACTTGAATATTTTTTGTTGGATTCGTTTAACTGTAGTATTACAACAAACCACAGTTAAAACATTTATTCAAGAAAATAACTGAAGGACTAATTATAGTAGAATTATTTTCTTGCTGCAACATGGGTCATAATTAATAAATCTTCTTAATACTTGGTGTTGAGAGTCCTCACTGTGGGTACATGCACATTATTGATAAAAGGAATGACTCGGCGGAAGAGCCTGGTGGTTGCATAGTTGGAACGGTCGTTAGTAATTCTTGACAAATACAAATCAGGTTTCAGGCTAAAATAAAACAAATCAGTGAGTTAATAAAAAAAAACTTATAGATAAAAAAAAGTAATTAAGGGAGTAAAGAAATAAATTCTAATGTATCAGTAGTTCTTATCCACTGCAGTAATGCACATCTTTGTGCTTAAACAAAAGTGGGAGAGAGTTCACTATTGCTGTCTTGTTCCAATAGTTTATGACCTAGTTTGCTGCAAGAGTTTAACACTACCATAGTATCTGAGTTATTAAAGAAATGGTTAGTGCAACATGATTTTTGTGAATCCTAAGAATAAAAAACAAATAAAGTTTCCCAGATAAAAAATAAAGTCACTCAATACATTTTTGTAAAAAACTTAATAACGAAATTGTAATAACTAATTGTAATTGTAAATAAATCAATAAAATAAATACATATAAAAAAGTTTTTAACAGTGTTGAGTTAGATTTAACTCATAACTTCATAAAAAAATACATAATTTTGTAGGCAATAAAACTAATGTCAACTTCTGTGAAAAAAAAAATGTTACATACTAAATGGAGTAACATTAAAGAAAAATTAATGTACTCCAATCATTTGTTTTAGTACAAAATTGAACATTCCAATAAATGCAACTATGTTATCTCTGAAAAATGTGTTCAAATTATCTGTTTGAGCAACTTTTTCAATAGATTCTGCATAGTTTGTCGATGTTCCTGTGTAAGTATACAGAATCACGGAAAATGGAAGTAAGTTACAATTTATTTCTAATAAATATATTATTCATATTTTCTTCATCAGTATATTGATGTTTAATGGTTTACATTACAGTGTCTGTGGGGCTGGCCGATAGAAGAGAGAAGAAAGTGCGTCGTTTGATCAAACAATAGTGTGTTTATGTCCATTTTATGGTCATAAACAGTCAAGTGTAGTGCTTCAAGATGGACCTTCCCGACTGCCCTCCGGGGGCAGAGGGATATGAAGACTCTGTAGTAGAAAAGCCCAAGAAACTGGAAAGCAATGATTCAAATTGCACTAAGGTAAATATGACTTTTTATTTTATAAAAAAAATATTCTGGCAAGTAAATTAGTAAAATTAAATACTAAGAAAAAATCAAAATTATTTTTAAATATTTCATAAAATAATATTAGGTATTGTGTTTACACTTTACCTTTTAAAACAGGTTTAATTTATTTGGTTGCTGAAAATACATCTCATGCTATTTATTTTACTCAAAAATAAGTATTCTTTTACATGATCTCTACTTTACCTAGTGACAATTATTTATTTATTTGTAGTAACACCATTTATGCCTACCTACTTGTAGTGAAATCAATATAATTAAATTTTTTGTAAATATTTTATCAATAACCGATGATCAGCAAGTGTATAATGATTATGAATGACTAACAGAATATTTTATCATGTTTGGCTGATTTGTGATGGACTTAACATTAGAGAATGTTTATGTAAATGACTCTTTACCTTACTCTATCCATAATCCTATCCTACTAATATTTAAAGGTGAAAGTTTGTGATAAATATGATATGTTTTTCACTCCTTTACACCAAAACGTTCAGTAGTTTGAGATTTCAGAGTTTTTTGGATCAAGTTGTAATTTGGCACATATACAGTTCTAGATTTGGAACAAAATATAAGTTACTGTTTATCCAGGTTCCACGCAAGCGAAGCTGCGGGCGAAAGCTAGTCATAAGTGGTTGTTAATGATACTTTTCTGTTA
Source organism: Horisme vitalbata (assembly GCA_951804965.1). Classification (NCBI taxonomy): domain Eukaryota; kingdom Metazoa; phylum Arthropoda; class Insecta; order Lepidoptera; family Geometridae; genus Horisme; species Horisme vitalbata. The sequence continues at coordinate 6,697,900 of OX638096.1, forward strand.
TTACTATTAACTACTAAAACTACTATTGATCCAGAAAGGATCTCATAAGTAGATACATAGATAGATAGATAATGTTTATTGACAAAAGAGATGACATGTTTTTAGTTAATAGTGCCTTAAATCCTATATTAGGTTAGGTTAGATACATCTTTTAAGATTAAGCACAGTTTAAAGTTTGAAACTACCTATTTTTCTAAAAGTTAGGTACAGAACTACTCAGCTTATAATTTTGATTACTTAACCCAAAGTGTATAAAAGATAACATAATATTTGTATGTTTAAGAAATTTGAAATTGATTTTATTTCGATTTATTTTAAGTTACGAACAGAAAATACAAAGCTTAAAAATTAATATTGAAGTACTTAGCTCGCCTTTTGTGGATGAAAACAGGGCATAAGTTACAACGACAATTAGTAGGATTCCAAATAGGATTTCAACCATCTTCTCTCTATTTTATGTGAAAAAAATCTCAGCTTATATTATTTGAGTACTTACCCCACCTTTATTTAAGAAATCAGGTTATAAGTGGTAACAAAAATTAGGCAGGACTAAAAATAGGTCTTCCACCATCTCTCCATTCTATTTTTGGAAAAAAATAATACTTGTGCAAAGGCAAGTGATAGGACAAAACAAAACAACCAATAGCCATACATAGACTTGATCCAACACTAGGATTTCCTCCTGTGTCGTGATCATAGAGTACCAGTTACCTCATAACCCAAATCAGGATCAAATATTAATTATGAAGATAGAATATGCAAACATTTGTCCAATCCAACCCGCTCTGGCGTTTCAGCTGTCTATTTGCCCGTTATGCCAAAGAGGGCAAAAAGGATCCTAACTATATTATATTTCATATTGCGAAAGTGAGTTTTGTTTGCTTCTATGTTTGTTACGCTTCCACGCCTTCACTACTCAACTGACGAACAACAACAACACTAGTTTATTCAGTCCACTGCTGGACATAGACCTCTCCTATTAGAAGGGGCCCATAATTCCCACGCTGGGAATACGGGTTGGGGATCGCAGGGCACAGCTTCTCATCTTCATCGGTCGACAGGGGATTTAGCTGTGCCATTGTTAGGCTACACTATGCCGCAATCTGCCCTCTGCCAGAGCCCTGTTTTGTTATTCAGTAGGGTGCACCACGGGCAGGTGACGGTTGCCTTGGATTCCAAAGATGGAAGAGGTTAAAACCCCTTACACCCCCACTACTCAACAGCTTCTCATGAAATTTCGCATACACGTTGTCAGGGGTACAGAAAAAGACATAAGAGTACCTTTCATCCAGAAATAAGGAACAGTATCCTGAGGGATAGAGTAGTACATTTTAAAATAACTTAACCCGAGCGTAGCCGCGGGAAAAGCTAGTAAGTTGATTATTAAGAAGTGTTGCCCTGAAGTTGTAATAATAAAAAGATTGTGTCATTTTATAACATTATAGAGGCTTACTTAGGTCAGCTATTTCTTCATGACCGTATTGATTGTATTAAAAAAAAACATTTTTGCATTTTCTGTAGGACAAATTATTCCATTTTGTACGATTGATACTTTTTATACTATATTCAAAACAAATTTCTATTTAATCTCTGCGCAAATTCAAATTACAGCTCAGCATAATTGCCAACATTTCTATTTAACTGCGGCAGGAAACACTTCCGCCCCTATCATTAACTACGGTTATTGGACCAACTGACCAAATTGCCCAGCCTAGACGTGGTGTAAGTTGTCTGTTAGTTGGTCAAGTGAGTAGGCCAACTGGCCTCTTAAAAGGGGAAGCCTTTGTCCAGCAGTGGACTAATATCAGTTCAGTGTTTTTTTTGTTATAGACCAGTTGGTCTACAGTCAGTCAACAGTTGAAATGTCGTGATGATTATGATGACATTGAGATGTGAGATATTCGGTGCCGTTTTAGTAATTTAAAAGACAACTGTGCAATAAAGAGTGGTAGTGATTCTTTTGCGCATTGTCTAAGACTAAAAGAGGAATCCCTGCTACCTCCATCTAAAAAAGGGCACAGCATATAGGTTACTTTAAATTTATTGATTTTAGTGAAAGGTTCTCAGAATCGTTGTTAGGTTAGAAATATTTGCGAAATACAATTATAGGTGTCACGAAACGACTGATCTTTTTAGCTCTGAATTTAGGCTCAAAAACTTGTCGACCTATCCTAGTAGGTACAATTCGACCCGAAAATAGGAGCTAAGTCAGCAGCCGACTTCAGGTGGACAAAGATTCAGGCGTGTAAGCACCTATTTACAATCTACATAAGTTAAGTATAACATTTTTGGGATCTCATTAAGGTCCACTTGAAGCGCTTATTTCCATACAACGAATAATGAGCCTTTCAGAATTTGTTGCAATTATTCGGAGTTTCACAAGAAATCTGTGATATGACCGACACGAAAATGATACAAATATTATACCGTTACGAAAGTACTGAAACAGCGTTATTTTAGGGTCTGAATAGGTACCTACTGTGATATTTAACAATCTGTTGAACAGAAACGCATTCGCAGGAGACCGCCTTTAAGCAGATTGCTTAACCAAAATACTTTACTATCCTGGTGCATTGACCGCGAAGCGGGTCTTTGCCTTCGAAACGATAGAAAATAACCCTAAAACTATCAGTTGATTATTGGCCAATGATGATAGACTAGAGTTTGTTAAATATGATTCGCGGGATAAAAGCGCGACGCAGAATGAAGACGACGACCAATGATGTACGATGACGAAAACAAATTTGGTTTGTCTAACCAATGAAAAGCCATTTTGGTTTTCGTCAATGTTCAATCGTTTGTATGTCAATGTCCCGCATATCAACCTATATTTAACTTACTGTAAGCACATTATTGGTTCATGGTGCCTTTATTACTCCTTCACGCCAAAACCTGAATTGCGCAGGAATTTTGCACACATAGTGCTAGACTAGGAATGACAATATACTTATTACAAGGTGTCTCAAAAGAAAGTTTTTATGTACAAATCGATTTAAAAATAAATAAGCCCTTTATCGAAAAAAAAATGTTTTGATTATTAAAATACACTCTTTGGGAATTTATTACTTAAAAATAATGTCGTCCAAATATTTACCCTCGCGTTCACGACACTCGTTCAATCTAACACTAAAATGTCTGATGATGGCTTGGCAAGTAGGCTCCGTAATGTATAGGCTCTTTCGGCGAATTCGGGGTGTTTGATGCTTGCGTTTCGGGTTGGTTGCGCTCCAGTAGCGGCAGTTCTGCTTATTTACGTGCCCATTATGGTAAAAATGAGCCTCATCCGAGAATAAGATGTTTGTAAACGTTTGTAAGCGCTACGATTACCTTGTTTACAAATTCTAACCTCTGACTGGCATCCTGGGGTTAAATTCTTACACCAATTGAATTTTATAGGGGTGCAGCATTAGATATTTGTGCAAAAGTTCGCGTACGCACAACGCGCGATCCGCTCCAGAGAAACGTTCCATAGTGACAAAATTCCCAGGAGCCAGGCTATCGATTGACATGACCCCGCGCCCGTCCGAAGCGTTTCGTTCACGCAGTAAGCTAAACAAATACTTTCTTTTGAAACATCTTGTATTTACTTTTTGATCAGGCACCATGCGGTGCGGAGCCTCGGGCCGAACCTAGTTAAGCCTGAACGACTCAGCTAACATCTCAGGGCAATATTTTATACGTAATGGCATTTACTTATGCTACCGTTTTTCTAGAAAGCAAAGTGCTCAGAAATCTGGAAGAATAAGAGCGCAGCGTAGGTATTCATTCAGGTTCATATAATATACGATCTGTCGCCTGTCGGTCAGTCCGATCAGATGAGATCGTCCTTATTATGAGAACACTCTAGCGTCCTCTGTTCTCCCTACAGTGGCCAGCCATCAGCCGCGTTTATGTAAAAAAATATAGTGTCAGATATTTTTTATTTGAGTCTAAAAAATCCAGTTGGTTTCCAGCTTTGCGTAAAGTTCTCTCGCGGTTGCCCGGCGTGGTGCAGTGAGCCGGTTGATTTGCAGTCCTTATTATATCAGTAATTCAATAAATAGTTCTGAACTGTTAGTTCTTGAGTGGAGATCGCGGCTCGGAAAACGTAGTGTAGGATGCCCGCCGACCAGGTCGAGTGACGATCTGCGAAAGGCTGCTGGTAAAAGCTGGATGCGTCGAGCTCAGGACAGGGCGCAATGGCGCTCATTAGGGGAGGCCTATTTTCAGCATTGGACTGCTATAGGCTGATAATTATGAACTGTTAGCCCAACCAGTATGTACGTACAGTAGAACGCCTTGGGTCTCGTACAGTTGTCGGCAATAAGATGCTAACATTATTACCATGTGTCGCATAATAGAGGGATCTTGATATACGGCACGCGGTTGCCGAATAAGTCTAATTCAGCAAGCATGGTTCTAAACTGTAAGCATATCGCAGGCAGGCAGGGGCATTTAAGTATATTCAGAAATCGTTTTCTGAACTTTAATATTAATTAATTCATTCGATACTACTTTTCGCGCAGTGTTATTATTAATAGCTAAAATTTTTATTTATACACAAATATACAATTTGTGTATAAATATGCTAAACACGACGCACAACGTTTGGTTGGTGAGTATTTCCGAAAGACTTCTTGACGGTAAATAAATAAAATTGTTGTAAAGTAACTTGTCTATTTTATTGAACTATCCCACGATTTTGTGTAAACTAGGCCGTGAGCAAAGAGTACGACGAGAACAAAAGAGGCAAGCCTAGCTTGTGAGTGGGCGTATGAGTTACTGTGAACGTATCGTGATGCGTTTTATGGGTGTTTGCAGGCTGAGCAAGAGTTTCAAGCCCACCTGTCGAGTTTGAAGATCCGGCTTGAGAATGGCGAGACGCGGCCGATGGTGGAGCGGCGCGGGCGCGACATATCTGGGAAATGGATCTATCTGTGCTACCCTTGTGCCGCTGTCTGCAGCGGCGAACTCATTTTACAGGTATACCATACAACCGATTAAAATAATATGGTTAGAACAAATAAATTAATAATGCTAGACGTTATCGTTATCAGTATCACACAGCATCATGTAGCCCCCCAAACTAAGCAGAAATTGTATTATGGGAACAACATTATTGATATATAGATATTTTTTTGTCAATACATACATATCATACATACAAAACACCCACACCCGAGACAATATCTGCAGAAAATTAAAAGAAATGTAAAAAAATATGGGACCGTAAAATGCTATTACCAAGATTTATCATGTTTCAAGACCATTACCTACAAATGTAAATATTTATATAATACTTTATATGTTCGATATTAATTTACAGGGTCATATATCTGGAAGAAAGCACAAGACCAAGCTGGGCATGCGCAGTTCTTGGCCAGTCAGCATCTTTGATGACCACCCTTTCAACCAGAGTCAGAAGGGGGTTGAAAAGGATAAGCCGGTTGGTAAGTACCACATTTAGTGATTAGTAGATTAGCTACTATAACGGTCTGTCTCTTGATCTCCATTCTGAGCAACGGCGCTGATGGGAAATTCTTTTATCGTTAACTATATGAATAATTGAAAAAATGTATGAGTTTGATCGTGTGTCGTGAAAGTGTATTTCACGACCGACTGCTGAACCGATACAGAACTACTCGACCAATTTTGATGAAATTGGCCTTTGCATCTAATCTAGATCATTTAAATAGCATCAGGTGGTAACTTGTTGACGTCTGGGACGCTGTAGTGCTTCGGACGTGATTCGATGGAGTAGGCTTGCTTAGCAACTTCACCATCCTCAGCCAAGTCGGCCTTACCCACTGGAAAGACATGGTCAATACGTTTGGAGCTGACTAAGCCGCGGATTTCCTGTCCCAAGTTTTCATTCACCGTTTAATGAATTTGTTATTAGGGTTCGCTGTTCGCATTAACTTTTTAAACGAAAAATCCATTGGTGCACGACCGAAACTCGAACCCTGCTGATCCTTTAGTTAAGATATCATAATCTTTGGGAAATGTTCGATGCATATCGAACAAGTTAGCAAGCTAATTTGATGATATAGGTCGCGTGAGCCTTACACGAGGCATCGTGCAATTTACCGTATATTCGGCTAGCGGGTGAGCCGCACTCATCATCATTTTAGCTTACTTATAGTAGTTTCTCATAAATAAATCAAGTGTTTAAGTTAGCAGATCTATCATTTCATAATCTACAACGTTTCGGCGCTTATAGTCTTCGACAGGAAAAGACATAGGCTTTTATTCCGGAAGCAAGCGAGCAAGGCCGCGGATGGAAACTAGTAATACCAAATTGTTCTCGCAGCTGCCAATCTCTTGAAGAAGATGAAAGAAGAAGTGGATCTGCACAACAAACCAGCTGTGGAGTACGACGATGAATTCGCGCAGTACCGCAATGTTACCTGTCACATCCAGTACTCCATTGATGCTATTAAGTAAGTTAATGTAGGTCTCTTCGACATCCTTGAGTGGCGACCGCAGCTCGGCAAACATTGTGTAGGACGCCTTCCGGCCAGCTGGAGTGACGATTTGCGAAAGGCTGCAGGTAGTAGCAGGATGCGTCGAGCTCAGGACAGGGCGCAATGGCGCTCATTAGGGGATGCATATGTCCAGCAGTGATGATGAATGTAGACCCCTGTCGGTGCCATGCTGTCTGAACTTGCTAGGTTTGATAGAGAAATTTGTGAAGAGGTTTTTCCTCTTTCATGCTAAAACTACTGAACGGATTAAGCTCATAGCACAAACATGTTAGTTAACAAAGTTAAACAAGTTATGTACCTAGGTTAATTTGGAATGATCAATATATTGTCATGTGTTAACTAACTAGCTATTAATTATACTGTGTCCAGTGCCGAAAATAAGCAGTGCCACCGGTGCCCAGGCACAGGGCGCAGACCATGCATTATTATTATTATTGATTGCGTGGCTTTCATATCATTGCGGCCATGAACACCTATTGTGATCGCCACTTCTATAATCTACCTTTCTGGGTTCGAAGTCGTATTTCCATGTCTTGTGTTATATTTATGGTTAGCTGATAAACTACACACCCTGTACCAGTCGTAAATCAGTCATATGGTTACCATAATACAGCTCTGCTTAGTTTGGGCCATATGATGATGTGTGAATATGGTGTTGAGTCTTATTTATTTATTCATTCTACAGGGCGCCAATGATTGGCATCGAGTACTTGGTGGAACACCCGCCCGAGAAGGAACACTACGAGCCCACCTACGTCTGCACGCTGTGCACCAAGCAGGGCCATCCGCGGACTATAATCAACCACATGACCTGCTTCTGGCATCGATACAACTACCTGGTAAGATAACTCACTTTTGTAGCAAATTTTTTTGAAGTAGCTGTTAAGTTTTTTTGACATTTCATAATCATAATCATAGTCTTTATTGGTCTTCTTCTTCGTATGAGATAATGACCAACACGGCTTAACGACTGAAAAGCCGGGACGAACATCTTAACGTGCCTTCCGAAGCACGCAAAATCTAAATTTCATTAAACGGACACCCATCTAAGTAATGACCAGGCGGAGTGGTGTGACCAAAGTGATCTGCTAAGAACCGAAGTTAACCAAACCACGAGCGCCACGCCTTTGGTTGATATGGTAGTTCTTTGTGTAATTAGTACGCAGCATGAGCTCCTTAGGGGCACGACAATAGAAAAAAAATAAGTTGTTAGGTACTTAAACTTATACCACTTAAATAAACTTAAACTATCAAGTTCAAAAGTATCAACATATATTTTGGCTTACCTTTATGTTAACCATTTGTGTTGTCGAAACTTAGGGCTTACCACAGGTTTTAATAGTTTTCGAAAACTATATAAGTTTCGGTATCTTTCCCAGTGTTGCCGTTTTAGCATTTTTAATGCTAAATTTAGCATATTTTCGAGTCTGTTAGCTTGAAAAATTCGCATTTAGCATATTTCATGATTAACATTTTTTTGTACTTTACCTAAAAATTCAAAATTCCTAAGGAATTCAAAAGAAAAATATAGATTTTAGCATTTTATTTAGCATTTAAATAATATAGATTTTAGCATTTTATTTAGCATTTAAAAAAAAAAAACCGAAACTTATAAAGTTTTCGAAAACTATCAAAACCTGTGGTAAGCCCTCTTGCAACGTGAGTTGCTAACTTCATAAAATGTGTCAGCTACTTTCTTATGTCAGAGTTTGGTTTTGGATAAAAGAACAGCCAAAACTTAAGTCTTTTATTATGACGGTTACAAGGTATGACCTGTCCATTTCATGTATTTGGTAATTCACAGCTACATTGCTGAGCCTGATACTACGGATTTTTTACTTCGTTTTGAATTTCTGTTTTGAGTTCATGATCTATTTTGTTCGACAGAACCGCCATTTCCCCAAGGCGGTTCAGCGTCTCAAGCCGCTGATGTCTAAACCACACTTCCGAGACGGGATCGGCATCACGCTTAATCGTCTCGCGCATCGTATTGAAGACAAGTATGGACGACTCAAACCCATTCATATAGACAAGGATGTATACGAAAAGGAGAAGTGAGTAAAAAGAGATTTGTCACGTGAAGGAGTTTTCGAGTCTTTTATTTAGAACAAGAACGAGTTCTTGAGTAGATACCGCGGATCGACAAACTTAGTGTAAGACGCCCTCCGGCCAGGTGGAGTGACGATATGCGAAAGGGTGTTGTAGAAACTGGATGCGTCGAGCTGAGGACAGGGTGCAATGGCGCTCATTAGGGGAGGCCTATGTTCAGCATGGTATAAGCCATGTGACTTAAAGACGGATGAGTATGAAGTTGACTGAATGTACGAGTGTGTGAAAGGAGTGAATACAGAGTTGACGGCTGATTGGAGTGAATGGAGAAAGAAAATATGTTTTGCCGACCCTACTATATGATGATGAAGCATAATTGAGAATATATATTATAGATGACCAATTGACCATACAAGTAAAATAAAACTGAAATTACCGAGAGATTTTTCCGAGTAACACAAATTAGGTTAGAATAGAGTAACAGGAAAGAGTGACGATCTTCTATCTTATAGAAATTGTTTGAATTCTCGGTTCAATAAAAAAACCTAGGTAACAGAGGGTGCTAAAATAGCCTTTGTTCACCTATGACACTTGCCCATAAACAAAACTATTTAAAGTGTTAGTAAACCGAAAAACGTCTAAACGGTGATCAATATCTTGAATGTATGGTTGTTTCAGGGATAAATTGATGCAATGGATCTTCAAAGGGCACCACCTGTCGGAGCTCGACGGGCCGACATTCGAAGAGGTTGTGGACCCTGACTTGATTGCAAGTCTTAACAAGCCGAGTGAGTCTTGATACATTGTCTTACTATTGTGATCCTAGTCTTAGCTTGATCTGACTATGACCTCTTAATAGTATTCCGTAAAACATCTTATGATGCAACAACTTGAGGCATGAGGCTCATCGCCTAACCCAGACAAGCTCTTCACAAAGAGTTCAACATCTAGTAATTTAAATATTGACAGAATGTTCGACCCCAGTCATTGCTTTCAGAATTTAGATAACTAGACACTAAAAACTAACTACATTAGCAATCAACAGATGAACTATTTATGTGTATAATTTGTTATTATTTTTTTCAGGTTCAGAGTTTATTGCTAACACAACGATTGCAAAGTAAGTATTATTTTGTAATTTACGTGATTATTAGTTAGAGATAAGAGAGAACATTATTGAAAAAACGTTTTTTTGCAGGGCCAAACCTGATCCATCGCCGCCTCGTGTCGCGGTGCCGAAAATTCTCAAATCTCAGACAACCAATGTGAGTATAATTGTTAAAATCTTGCATCTAGGTAGGTATAGGTATTCCCATACCTTCAATAAATCTACGTACTGTGATGTAATTTAGAAATGTACATTAGAATTGGTAAAGAAAGGTTGTACAGATGTTTTTTTGTTGTTTTTGTAGTTTTCATGAACTTGTTCTTGCGCGGAAATATTCTCTAAATATTTTCGGCTTTTCTTCTTGAATTTTTGCGATTCTTTCGGGATAAAAAGAACAAGTATCTTTATAAATTAAGTATTCTGCCAGTGCCTCACATAAGATATGATCACATACTCTCATGTCCACTTCGCCGCCACCTTGGAGAAAAATGTTTAGGTAGAAGTCACGACATCATCATCATCATCATCATCAACAGCCTATATCAGTCCACTGCTGGACATAGGCCTTCCCTAATATGAAGGGGGATATGCCCATAATCCCCACGCTGGGCATGCAGGTTGGGGATCGCAGGGCACAGCTTCTAGCACCGCCGACGCTGCTGCCCGTCGGCAGCCAGGGAATGTAGCTGTGCCGGTGTTTTAGGCTGCGCTATGCCGCAATCAGCCGGCCGCCAGAGCCTCGTTTGTTAGTCAAGTCACGACATATTCGTCTCAATTGCTAAAAGGTTATCATATATGCAGGGTTATATTTTTAGGAGTTCGTTCTGGTAGAGAAAGCTAACATATTTAACACTAGCTCCCTCCGGCGGCTTCGCTTGTGTGGTACCCAGATAAAAAGTAGCTGTTAATTCAGGTCACAGACTAGTATCATCCAAATCCGTTCAGTACTTTTTCGTAAAAGAGTAACAAACATTCATCCATACTTCCATTCATATTCACAAACTTTCGCTTATAGAATACGCGAAAACTACTGAACGGATTTAGATGAAACTTGGAATATACATAGTTTATGACCTAGATTAACATATTGACTACTTTTTGTCCGGGTACCACGCGAGCGAGGCCGCGGGCGGGGGCTGGTTTATAATATTAGCAAGATAGGATAAATAAGTTTAGTTTTTATCTAAAAATCTAATTATATCAAATTCATATTGTTAAGAGGTACGCTACCACTTCGTATCGTGAGCGTCGCTTGTCCTTGGATCTGTCGGACATCAGTGATGACGAAGCCAAGCGCCCGAAAGACGATGCAAGAAAAAGGAAGTGAGTATATCAGATACATAAAATACCTTTATTATTTTACCATTACCAATTTAGTTTGAGCATTTTTACAATCTCACCCGCTGTTTCCACCCGCAGCTTTGACACACTGTACCTACTTATTACTCTATCATCCGGTTCTAGCCCTCAACAAGGCAGAGCTGGTATTAAGGGAACCACATAATAAATAATACCAATTATTGTTGTAATTCTTATCTATGGCGTGTGTGTGATAATTATAACAAACACTTTAATTCTACAATTGACTTGTTTGACTGCAATATAATGAGGATGAGGCGTTTACTGAGTTCTTAATTCTTTTTCTTTAGTTCTTATAAATAAGGTGTAATTTGCAGTGTCCAATCATATATGTAATTAAGATCTAAGTAATATCACAGTATAAAGATCATACACTAGTCCGACGACTTTGATCTCGCGGTAAATGCCGACAAGTGACGCGACAGTGAAGGAAAGCAAGGGCTGTCACAAGCAAACAATATTTGTTGGTGCAATTTACAATATTACTCAAAGCACACGTCGTCGTATGCTCCATTTTCAATACAATTTAATATGTTTATTCACTTAATTATGTACTCGTAGTTTTATTATCACAATAAAAGTCAATTTTAAAGAACATTTCAGTAGGTAAAGCCTGGGACATGCCTAACATCTAATCATATAAATATAATAATTTCCTTTTTATCCTTTACCAACCCTCCTGATCCTTTTCAGAATTTCGTAAACTCATTATTTTTTTGTAAATACATACGTTTCCCTAATTTATATTCAAAAAATAATAATTATTCCAAAAAACTTAAAATGGCAAATGCATAAACCGTGCGACGCCAAGAAAAAAAAACATAAAGTGGCAAATGCACAAACAGTGCGACGCCCAGAAGAAAAAAAATAACCCGTGTTAGCCCTGAATGTTATGCCCCGAGTTGCATACATTTTGAATGTATGCAACTCGGGACCGACCCTCCCGCGTCTCGCCCCGCACATCCCGCACGATTGCCCTGTCTAGACGCCTTCGTAGAACGACTGTATGATTTATAGGCTGTGGTCATACCTTGTGTTTTATAATCCTTTTACTTTATATAGTGCTCCACTACTATTTTGTTTTTTAAAAGTGAAGACTTATTATTAGGTTTTAGTTGTCTATGTGTCTTTTGTTTCTTTTAATTTTTACTATTATGGTTTTATGTGCTGTTAGTCTTCCGAAAAATTAAATAAATGCTGGACAGTATCACACGGCATCATGTAGCCCTAACTAAGCAGAGCTTGTTCATATTATGGGAAACACATGACTGATATGCATGCTTATATACTTTTTTGTGAATACATACATAGAAAACTCCCAGACCCGAGACAAATATTTGCAGATCATACAAATATTTATTACGCGGCGGGAATCGAACCCGCAACCTTGGTCGTCTCTCACATAACTGATATTATGACATGACTGATCTAAACTACTAATTTTAGTGAAGTACTATGTTTTATTAAAAATACTGACATTTTTTTATTTTTTTTCTGCGTTCTATGCCATTTACGAATTCGTATTATACCGAACGCTTGCTGTGTGTGCATGTCTATATAACGTAATACGACGAACGCGTGACCGCTCTCTGTCAAATAGGTCCCTTAGTTCCTTATACCATGATTACACAGGTGAAAATCCTAGGCTTTATAAGTGATTTTTGTATGTTAATACTATAATGTAGACTGTACAAAGGCAATTGAAATGAAAGCTTTCTTGTTTTCTCAGGTCTCCTATCCACAAACCGCGTTGGGAGCCGTACCAGCCAAAAAAGAATGAAATAGAGTTCAAAACTCGTTTCGCGCTCAAAAATGCGCCCGACAAAGCCAAGGATGAGAAGGTATTTTATTTGTATCAGTGTGATTATATTCTATGACTCGTATGCATCAAACAGAAGATTATTTTATGGTCAAGGTTTGGGTTTTTCGGTTTTGTATGATACAATCGATTGTCATTTTGGTTTTCGTCGTCGTTTATTATTGGTCGTCGATTCTCTACGTGTATGTCATTGTCCCGCGTACCAACCTATATCTAACAAAGTGTAAATGTTTTTTAATAATGTAAAAAGTGTTTAGACAAATGTTCAATGATATTGCCAAGTACATGAAGTTCATTTTACTCCTTGGTTATGTTATGATGAAGCTAATGTTCTTACATAACAGAATATTCATTATCAATACCACCATCACCAGCCTATGTAAGTCTAGTGCTGTGAGGTGGTCTTCCTCTAATAAGGGGAGTCCTACTATCCTACTAATATTATAAATGTAAAAGTTTGTGAGGTGATTGGTTGGATGTTGGTTACTCAATCACGCCAAGACGGTTGAACGGAGTGATCTGCATTAACACAGGCTACTTTTTAACCGGGTACCAGGCGAGCGCTCGCGGGTTTCCACTAGTATGCCTATAATGCTCACGCTGGACATGCGGGTTGGGGATCGCAGAAAACAGCTTATCGCACCGCTGACGCTGCTACCCGTTGGTTGGGCAGTCAGAAAGTTAACTGTGCCGGTGTCAAGCTGCGCTAAATCGCAATAAGCCAGGGCCTCGTTTGTTAGTTAGCAGGGTGTACCACGGGCTATGGAGGTTGGCTTGGGTTCTGAACATAGAATTGGAACCCTGCCGTTCCTGTTTGTTTCGAAAGTATCTCCATCCAAAGGTTGCCTGGAAGAGATCGCTCTTAGCAATAAGGTCGCTCATTGAACCATTATTTTTAATGCCTTTTTCATTAAGTTGAATTTCTTTGTATGGTGTTCAGTAAAGTTATATGTATCTATCGATCTATCTATCTACCCCTTACTCGGCTTACACTTCGCATAAATCGATGTTTAAATAACTAAGCTGAGTCTATTTGTTTATTTGTCACTTTGTTGTGTTCTTGCAGCAATCAAGGCCACCGAACTACGAGTACAAGTTGAAACTTTCTCAAGAGAAGCGTCAGGCAGCCGAGGATGCCGCTAAGAAGATGCTGGCTTACCACGAGAAGAACCCAGAGAAACACCCGCTATACCCCGAGGAGTGGAAGAAGTTCTGGAACCGACGGTACAAGGAAATACAGGCGGGTATGTCTAACTTGTGAAAAATATATATTAAGAAGGAGAGATATATGTTTCCTACAGACAGAGTAGTCAGACAGAAAGCAGTCACGCGTTCGAGCGTACCCCGTTCGCGTTCTGCGTTTGTTGTATTGCGTTACATAGACAAACACACAGAGCATGCGTTCGGTATCACGCTATTGTATTCGATAAATCTACTTGATGAATGATGGGTCTTTTACAATTTAGAAGATTATTATAGAATAATGAAATTTTTCACAGGGACTACCTTCCTTTTAGTTTAAAATCTAATTAAATTTTTGATTTAGTTAATTTATATTTTGCATGAATTTATTTTTATTACCATATTTAGACATTATCAACACAATAAATTTTATTTGACTTGAGTCAGATAGAAATTTTATTTTGTAACGAACCTAATTTTATTATTATAAATATTTGCATGCCTATGCCTAAACTACTGGCCGAACATTGTGTTGTCCTAGACAATAATATAATATTATATTGTATTATTGTCTAGGACAACACACTAATTATCATCCTATTATGTTTGAAGATAAATTTGAATATGATTTCTGAAGCATATTTTCAGACTTGTCAGTCATCTTTGGCGGAAGGATAAGAAACTACTCAAACTGAGTTCCCGCGGGTCGACTACTGTGTTACTTACTTTCAGAATTTGGGCGTTAACTCACAATCGGCAGACGGATCTTTGTCCTTCCTGAAGTTAGGCTAGTAAGTAGGAACTAAGTCGCTAGTTGCAGTCAACTTCAGAGGGACAAAGATACGGCGTGAGGAGTGTATGTAGCGTTTAAAAATTCGGGCGTTAACGTAATATTTATTGAAATCAGCCGATTAATGTCCATATTGTTACAGAGGGAAAAGATCCATCGAAACACGACTTCAAGCCTGAATGGATACTGTTCTGGACTAAACGCATGAAGGAATTGCACGAGGAAGAATTGCGTGTTTCGATAATTGAGATATACCGCAAGATGAATGTGTCGCCTCCAGACATGAACAAAAAGGACCCGCAAACGGAGAAAGAGCGGCGTCGTACCCCGGAAAGGCGAAGGTCGCCTGAACAGAAGCGGTACCCGGATCTTAGGAGAGAACCCACTTCCTACAGAAAGTAAGATGCCCACATAATGTAATTTGTATTATTTTATTTTTATTTAATCAAGGATTCACAGTTTTACAATGTTAAATTGTAGGCTAGTTAAACATAGTTTGTACATAAACCAATTTGAAAACATCCACATTTTGTAAACAGCTCGTAATATGCGTTAGGACGATAAGTTAGCAGATGAGTATGTTGTATATTTTAAACTTTCGCATTCATAATATTAATGTGATTCATTGAAAGAACCTTTTCTTTTTTCTTTACCTTTTTCTTTTCAAAGAACCTGGGGGAGACCTTTACCTGGTATTGGGACGGCGTAGGTTATTTAAAAAAAAATCACTGAACAGTAGGCTTTTTGTGAAGGGCTCGGCCAGAAAAGTATCATCATACCATGCCTATTTTTGCTGCCAAGTAGCATTTTTGTTTGAATGGTGTGGATGCGTGTGGAATTACAGATGCACTAACATTAAAATCTGAATATTACTTCTTTGTTTTTTTAATAAACTAGGATTGACTATGTTTACTTTACATATCACAGTCCTATTGTGAAAATTGACTGCGATAAAAGTCTTCTGCAACTTGGAACTATAATCGTAAGAACGGTACAAAATTTTGCAGTAAAAAATAATGTCATTTTTGTCATTTTTGGCACACCTTTAACTAGCCCCAAACTAAGCAGAGCTTCTGTTTTGGGGAACCACGTGGTATACTTTTTTGTTAATACATTATATAATAAACAGACCAGACCTGAAACATATTTGCAGATCATACAAACATTTGTCTAGCGGCGGATATTGAATCCAGCAGACTTCTGTATCTTAGGCGAGCCTTCGCCAATTGCGCCACATAGGTTATTGCGCCAATATGTTCTAATAACTTTTCTGAAACTGAAAGTTTTGGTTTATAGAACATCTCCAGAACCTAGGCGTCGTTCGCCATTGCCAAGGTCTCGCGATTCGAGGGACATACGTCGAGAGCATGACAGGAGGCGTTCGCCTGATCGACGTCGCTCCAAAGAGAGGATGCGCTCGCAAGACAGACCGATGATACCTGACTACAGGATAGGACGCAGGTGGGCTTGTAGAATAAGAAAGAAAGAATATTAAACATCCGTAGTCAATCATAATTACAGTGCAAAAATAACCATAATCTATTCTATTGTTAAGTCCGTGCGGTTCACTCATGTGGTACCCAGGTCTATGCATTTAGGGCTCTTATACACGAGCAGCAAAGTGCCAACGGCAGGGACAACTGCAGTCGTCGACGCGTCTACCTCCAGCGTTAGCACTTTGCTTCAACGTTTTTTTTTTTAATATTTTGAACCATTTGCGCGCGCAGTGTTTAACTATTTGTTATACAAGCCGCAATTGACTGCGTCTCAGGCCACAGAGGTCGTCTAGTTAGGTAGTATGCTCCAAAACCTTTGAATGTATTTGTATGTTTGAAAAAGTTCGAATGTTCAGTGGGGGAATCGATTTGATACAGATCTCCGGAGTTCCGTGCGATACTGGAACGTAAGTCGCCGCCGCGGCGCCACTCTCCCAGGCCGAATGCACGCTCGCGAAGCCCTCTCTCCAGGTAAGATTGTCATTACCGTTGCTGTACCTAAGGTAGAGTTTAGTTTGCGGGAAATATCCGGGAACTCCATCTTATAATTTTTAAACAATATTCTAATGAAAACCAAGATACGTTTGCACTTCATCACGTTTATTTGCGACTTGTCCTACCTTACCAGCCTCGCACGCCAAACAAAAACAAAGGCTAGGTAGGTAAGTACGAAAACAATTTATTATTTAACTAAGTACCTACCTCTTCTACCTAAATAATGCTGAACGTTATCACAATGCACTATGTAGCCCCAAACTAAGCAGGGCTTGTATTATGGGAACCACATGATTGATATACTACATACATACAGTTTTTTTGTAAATACATACTTATCATACATAGAAAACACCCAGACCGGAGACAAATATCTGCAGAATATGCAAACATTTATCTCGCGACGGAAATCGAACCCGCAGCCTTCCGCGCCTCAGGCGGACCTTCGCCCACTGCGCCACAGAGACCGTCTAATTGTGAAATTGGTCCTTTTATCATTCACGATTCATACTTTTCATAGTTTCAGTATGCTTCATGATTAATATACTAGAAAGAAAAAGAAAAAGAAAATACTGAATTTCAGATCACACCATGTTATTTTTCTTTTTTCTATTCATAAAGGCGCAGTCCTCCTCGCACCAATATTGTACTGGATAGTATGGATCGCAGTCGTAACAGCCGCAGCCCGCTGTCGCGCCGCAACGCAGAGCTGCCGATCCGCAACCGCAGCCCAACCGGCGCCCGCAACCAACCGCCTTCGTTGCAGACCGTGCTCGTCTCCGACGAAGAATTCAAACCGTAAGTATATTATTAATAAAAACTCCTGCCCTCAGTTACCTAATCTTACTAAGCTCATACTGAAACTAACTATAAAAGCGTAGAAATGTAATGCTAAATAAACCTCGGATAGCTAAAATAGCGTTAAATTATAATGTCATCTTTTTCTATTTGCATTTAAATGGCAGAGACAAGCTTACTTTATCGAGCGTTATATAATGACATTTGGGTTAGTTTGTAAAAAAGATGTGAGGCGTGAAATATTTGTTCCTCCGTCACGCCAAACCGGCTGAACGGATTGAGCAGAAAGTTTGCACATAATGTAGCCGTACTGTTTTTTTGACAAATGTCATTTTCTTGGCTGACTGTACATTTTTTAATAAATCCAAAAGTGCCATTTTTTTTCTTTAAAAATAAACTTATAGTTTCCTCAGAACATAACCTAACTATAAAATAAAAGGTAGCTGCCATCAATGTGGTACAATTTTGCCCCACCCTGTATTATAGATACTAGATATAAATTTATTAGATACATTTTTAAAAACTCTGGTTAGTAATGTCTTAAATCTTAGGTTTGCTAGACACTAGTTTCTTGATAAAACCACTTACCTATGTAAATTACCATTGTTAATCGATACACAAGAAAATAAATAAGTACAGTATAATAAAAACAACTAGGCCGGGGACATAATAAATAACACAATAATATAGTAGGATTACTAGGATACTTATAGGAGGTAGTAGTAGGATTGTTACGTACCGGTGTTGAATACTCTACGCCTCCCTGGCCTAATGCTTTATGCCACATACGACATCATCGGGAGAGGAATAGAGCTATCTCTCACTCATTCGTTATTACTTCCAGTGAGGACGGCGGTGGCCTGTCTCCGTGGAATAGCGACAACGACATAGACTCCGTATGCTCGGTGGTAGAGGTCCACTCAATGGCCGGTAGCTCTGTGTCGCGGAACTCGAGGCGTCGCGACGTGCCAATGGGACGAGGCCCGGACCCACAGGAGTTGGGACCCGTCGAGAACGTCGTAGCTACTCTGAGGATGCTTGTCGCTTTGGAAGACTATTTGGGCAGTATTGGACCGAAGATAGTGGATTTGCTGACTGAAGCACTGAAGATGGAAAAGGTTGGTTTTTGGTTGTCGCGATGTTTTTTAAATAGCCATTCCAATACTTTGTATTCCAAGTAAAGAACATTACTTTTTGATTTTGGTCGCAAAGGAAGCTAAGCCTACCGTACTTGCCTGAGGTGCACCCTGGTGCACCAATGACCAATGAAGCTCAGACGACTCGCTTATAGTGGCATACTGCAGCTTAACACCGGCACAACTAAGTCCCCTGGCCTCCGAGGGGCAGTAGCTTCAGCAGTACGATACTCTGCTTGCAATCCCCAACCCGCATGCCTATCGTGGAGATAATGGGTCCCTTCTTATTAGAGGAGGCTTATGTCCATCATTGGACTGATAAAAGCCGGTGTTGTTGTTTAAAATTCCTACCATCTCAATACTCACTTGATGACATGCACAATGGACCAATTGGAGTCCAATGGCGGGAAAGGGAGTCCAATTAAGTTTTCATTTTTATGCACCTGATGTGCTTGTGTTCACATCTTCAAGGAAAAACAATGAAACGAACTGGATATTCCAAAAACCTTCGTTTTATTATTTTATTTAAATAACTTTTTTGGTAGGAAAATATGTTGCGTTCAACATGATATTCTTGCTGAACCTATGTATTGTTATTTTTTAGGCCGTGAAGGGTTGCTATTTTGCATAACTATATTCAGTGATTTTATATCTTCAAAAATGTTGAATAGTGCGAGCGAGAGGGAGGTTTGACATGTAGTGATAGTCGCCTTAACAGGCTGCCCGTTGAGCGGGGCCGCTTCATCTTGGAAGTCAAACAGGCTACGCTCATTTCCCTTTTGAGATTGCGAGAGATTGAAATAAAGTCAAATCCAAACTTAACACGTTAGCTGTCCCAATTATTGTATATATATAATTTGGGGTATACTACACTGCGTCCATACTGATATCTTCATATGCTTTTAGAATCAGGTCATTAAATATAGAAAAATACATAAAAACCTGGTTTTCCTTTTTTAGACCCTATATTTTAGGGTTTTTTGTGAGCACTATATTTAGTGCATGGACTCCTCAGCTTATATATAGTGCACTACAAGTAGTACACGGACTCCTCAGCAAAACTTTAGCACATTTTTGCGTTTCGTTTTTGTATTTTAACTGTTTTAGAGTGGGAAACACTAAACACCTGTTCGTAAAACTTGTTGAATTTGTCGCGGAGCTTTATTTTTCACTATAACTTCAAAATGTCTCATAGAATAAGTGATGAAGACATGCGTCGTATTTTAGAAGAAAGTGACGGGGAAGATGCCTCTATGCAAGTTATACTGGAGAATTTATCAAAAATTTATCAAAAAAGGTTTCTGCCTGCCATGTTTTAATGAATGTCATTGAATATCTTCTTGTCAACTCTCATAGAAATGTAACTTCAACTTTGAACCTCATTTTCATAAAAAAAAAAAATTCGTCACGTCCATCGTGTTTTATTTTACCAAATTACCTATCTATACGTCCCCCGAAATTCAACCTCGTAGCTCTAGCGTTCAGCGCCTGACATCTCATGCATTTGAAACAGAGCTATGAACTATATGTAGTGCACGGACTTCACAGCTTACTCCAAAATGCACTAAATGTAGTGCATGGACAGCTAACGTGTTAATCGTAAATAAAATCGTCAACATATTTTATAACCTGACACTGACTTACCAGGACAAGGCGAACTCGTCCGAGGAGCTGCTGGAGCGTGAGTCGGCGGTTGTCATGATCGAGACGGCGAAGGAGAAGCTGAAGGGAGCCTCGCAGGCGGGGCTCGTGCCGCCGGCCGCCGCGCCCGCCGTGCGCGCCGGCATCATGCGCGCCGCCGCCACGCTGCACGAGGCCGACACACGCATCAAGAAGGCGCAGGCCGCCGCCAAGGTAACCACTGCTCTACACTGCTACAAGTACAAGCTGAAGTTGGCTCTATGTAGGGATGTTTTCATAATAGAGTTCGATTGTGCTAGGATTGGTCAAATCGTTTTTTACGGTATCTTGTTGACCAATACACCTAGATGATTAAATGATAATGCTTTTGTATGGCTTGTTATATTGTCCAAACTGTTGATGAGTGAACTGTACACGGATGATGATGATGTTAGCGAGAACGCGCACCCTTGATTTGTCAATAATTTTAGTAAAATGAAATGGGGAAATAGGGTCGCACGCGCTGCGTCTTTCTGCTGACCCAGGAAGATGCAGGGTTGCTTGTACCCTACACTTTTGCTGAGCCCAATTTCAGAGGGAAATAGATCCGTTGTGACTATTGTAGACACTCATCGAGCATAGACAACATGGTTTACGCGAAGTAAGAGAGGTAAGATGTAACACTCCGCATGCATGCTTTGCGTGCCGTTCAGGAAAATGCTAAGGTCACTGGACTGGTATGGTCGGGATTGCAAAAGTGAAAGACGCCTTGCATATAGCGCAAATGCCCAAGCAACTGCTGAGGTGGTCGATCTCAATAAAGAAAGAACCCATCACTGGTAGTGAATCCTACGCAGCGGATCATTATTATCATCAGCCTGTCAACTGCTGTACATAGGCCTCCCATAATGAGCGTTATTGCGCTGTCTTCAGTTTGACACATCCTGCTTCTACCAGTAGCTTTTCGCAGATCGTCACTCCATCATGTCCTACACTACGTTTGCCGAGCCTCCACTAAAGAAGTTTAATTACACGTCACTCATGAAATAGGCATGTTCCAGCTTTAACCTATATTTTTGTTATAGAAAAATTCCGCAAACATAAAGAACACGCAACCGATGCCGGTAGCAGGCGTGGGTGAGGTGGATCGAGCTCAGATCGCCCAACAAATGGCGGCCGCGCTCATAGCCCAGGGCAAGACTGACGTGACAAGCGAAGAACTAGCCCAACTTGTCGACGCTGTCGTCGGAATGGCAGAGGCCAAGAAACGAGAAGCCGAAGCTACGAAGAAGGTGGAAGCTCGCCAAGCGGTGAAGGTGAAACCGGCGACTAAGCTGTGCGGAACGGCGACGGCTTTGCAGATGTTACAGTCGGCTTACGATGAGAATGATAAGAAGTGAGTATTAATTAAAATTAGCTTTCTATTCAATCGCGTGGTACTTACGGGATAGCCAGATAAAAGTAGCCTATCTACATTTATTATTGGTCTAAAACCTATAATTTAACAAAATTTCAGTTTTGTTCAAATCCTTATGAATAGTTTTGGCGTGAAAAAGGAACAAATTTTAGCCTTTATAATATTAGTGGGATAAATACTAAATACAAGGATCAAAAGTAAAAATACAAAAATTTCGCTGCTCGAAATCATTGCATCAAAGTTCGTTACCATATTGCAGGGAAGCAGCGAAAGAGGAAGTGCCAGATGCAATGGATGGCCTCTCAGATTCAGACCTCGAAACACTACTGAAGAACTTCAACGAGCTGTCAGCTGAGGAGCAGCACAGCCTCATCGCATACCTCAAGAAGTTGGAGGCGCGAGAGCCGCAGAGAGTAGAAAGACTACGGCAATATGTTAGCGCCGCCGCGACGTCCACTGCGCCATCGTCATCATCGAATCCGATAAGAGAGCCGGAACCGCAACCCGAACCGAAGAAGCATGTTGAGAAGCCTGTGGTACTGGAGAGTGATGATGATGATTACACTGTTGAAGAGGTAAGCCTAACCATACGAAATAATTGTAGGGTTTAACTGGATTGAGGTTGAGAAGGCATGTTTACCGTCTTACTTTCACTAAAGGGACACTAAGTATGTGACATTTGCAGGTTCTAATAGTAGTAGTCCTTTGTGAAGGGCTCGACCGAAGAAGTACTGCCTCTGTGCCTATTTCTGCCATGAAGCAGCTTTGCAAAATTTCGGTTTAAAGGGTGGGTGCCGGTGAATTACAGGCACAAGAGGCTTATCACCTTCATGCCTCAAGGTGATGGACGCAGGGCGTTGCATCTTAGGGCACGTTTCAAAAAAGCGTGATCTACGATGCAATGCTTTGTACTAGGTTATGGGTACCACTTAACATCATGTGGGTCATGTGCTTGTTCCATCTCAAGTATCATAAAAAAAAATTGTTGGTACTAATTAAAATTTCATTTTATTTAATATGGGCCAGCTCTTGACCTCGAGGCTTGCATAGGCAAGGATGAGGTCGACGATGGGGCGAGCTTTATAAATATATATATAACATATATGTACAAAACTGCTATACGTCTCCTTAGTTACGAACAGATGAAGTTCTTTTTTCATTATACTTCAATCACCTATTGATGTTAATTATTCATGTCACACAGACATGAATAATGTTGCCAAGTTGCCATGCCAAGTTTGGAGATTTTGATTGTATGTGAACACAGTTTCTCAAAACTGAAAATTATATATAGTACCTACCTGGCATTGTTTGTTTGTAAAGTTTTTGTGAATAAAATAAAGTTATTATTTATTTTTTTAGGTCATCGAATCAGCGCAACAAAAAGTAAAAGAGGACCAGATGCGCAAGGAGATCGAAATAGTGAAGAAATCGCTTGAAGAATTGAAGGAGAGAGAAGCCACCCCCCCACCAAAATCTCCCGCCGTCACCGCCGCTATCGATATCTCTAAGAGTTTATCATCTGCTTCAGATCTGCTAGCGCTGGTTCACGCGTCGATACAGTCTAAAGTGCCGGTATCCGCGCCCAGTTCTATCAATACGTTAGGTTCTAACGTTGTCGTCAACAGTACTCAACCCCGTTCTTTTGGAGATCTACCTGCAAGTATTGCGTCTTTGATCAATCCACAAGGTGGCCAATTCACGCCCGCGGCGGTCGTGCCTGCTCCGATTGTTCCCGATGAACCTATGCACATATCGCCCAACCTAAATAACTTCAAGGAGCATTTCAACCAGCAGGATGAGCCGATGCCGCCCGCAAACAATAACTTCAATAATGCCCCTTATAATCCGGATGAAAACAACCAAATCCAATCTTACAACCAGATTGATAATTACAATCAAGTCGATGAATACAGGCAGGATAATTACAACCCTGATAATAATTACGATCAGAGTGATTCATACAACCAGGTTGATTCTTACAATCCACCTCAATCTTATAACCAAAACGAGTACAACCAGGGCGGTTCGTACAATGAGAACGAGCCGTATACCCAGAATGAGCCGTTCAATCAGAACGATAATTATAACCAAAACAGTAATTTCCCCCCAAACCCATCTTACAATCAAAATCAGAACCAATCCTATGCCCAGCCATGGATCGAACCAAGGCCGGCCATGCCAGATAACAGAGGGCCAATGAACCAAGGATACAATAAATTCAATCAAGGGCCAAATCCTGGACCACACCAATTTCAAGGGCAGAATCCTGGACAAAACCAATTCCAACCAAGGCCAAACTTCGTAAATGGCAGACAGGATAACTTGAATCACAATCAGTTTGGGAATTTCAATAGTGGGAATAATAACTTTAGAGGCAGAGGCCGAGGATCAAGAGGTCGTGGGAGAGGAAGGCGTTAAAAAACTGTGTGTTGTGTGTGAATATTTTGTTAGTAAGGAAGTGTCTCTATTAATCATATCCATGTTGCCTTCTCCATTGATTTATTGTAAACTGTAACGCGATTGGTTAGTGCTTTCACAATACGATAGGTCCATCTTGGCGCATTTAGAGTGAGACAGAATTTGAATGCCTACAGATGAAAATAAGTATTTCTTTTCTGTTCTTTGCATGTCACCATTAATCATTGATCTTGGCCAAATCGCTAAATATGAAACCATTCATTATGTAGATTTGAATAATTGACTAAACATGGATGTTAGTTATATGTTGTTTCATAATAAATTTAACTTTCATAGGTAAATTATGAACTTATTGATTTAGAAGGTATTACGTACAGTTAATGCAACAAAGATGGTCATGCAAAAAAATATTATTCAATCCTTGGCCCAATTTACTTATGAATGTGATGAGATGTATGATACGATTGATTGCGAAAAAGAGTAATTAATTTAGTTTTATGAACTATGTTCTTTGTATGTAGTTAGGTTCCTATTTCTTGTTGTTAACTATGTTCTTTGTATGTGTAGGTATTATGAGAAATAAACTGGTCTCATTTGATATATTTTCTTTTATTTATAATTACTAATTATGTACAAAATAAATCTAAAAATATAGGTACATACACAATAGGACATGGACATACCCAAATTTATAAAAATATACTCAGTGTAACTGGAGGTAAGGATCAACGGTGGTAGGGTGATTGGGGACTTTAATACCTATCAATTCGCGTTCAATCCCAATGTGAGATTGGGCGGGTCACCGAGCCGTATCCACCCTGAGATATATGGGCATCGATCGTCACCCGATGGTTACCTGCAGATGGGCGAAGACGCCGGGGCAGGCCTCGGAAATGTTGGGCGTGACGACATCGATGCCTTTCGTGCTAACTGGTGGGAGGCAGCGACCCATGGAGAAGGGGGAGACCTTTGCCCAGCAGCGGGTCAGTATAGGCTAATTTAAAAAAATAAAAGAAAACTTCTAATGTACGTAACCTGATATTCAGTTGTTCATAAGTTGTTCTGAGATTAATAGTACATTGTTCACCGAGAGGAGAAAGTGACCGATTACCGTCGAGGGTGTCGTCTAGCCAGTGCTTTTTTTTTAGCTAGTGGCCAGTGTCATTTTGCGAACTTGGAGATAAAAACTCACTGTAAAAACTTTTTGGCTTTTGATATTTAGGTTACCAGCGCATAGTCTTACCCAAAATTAAAAAAGAAAAACCACGTAAGAAATGGATTTTCATACACTTTTCTCTCCCGCTCAGATGCGTTTTCTCCCCGCATATTTGTTCGATATGCAATGACGTACTTTCTACCGTAAATTTGATAAAGTATCAAGGTACTTTCCGAGCAGGTGTAGTATAAAAGCTAGTTGCAGAAGAAAATATTAAGAGCTTACCATTAGCTCTAAAGGAGTTGACCCGATACTTTAGCTACACTAGCGACATAGACTAAAATCGGATTCTTGAAAATGTATTGAGGTCCCTCATCTCCATGTCAGTGTGGAACCATACTTCCAGTAACACCGTGTTTATTATCATAGGTACACACCATACACGATTTTTCTCACAAATTAAAAATATTCAGTAATATTTGGTTTTACCATTCAAAGGAAAATAGAGTCTCTTCATTAGAGAGGCCATTTTTTATAAGTCCTGGCTTCAATTCATGAAAGAACCAGTAAATTATGAAGTCAGACAATTTTATTTAAACCTGAATAGGTATTATATTAGTAGGTCCCCATTTCTAATAAGGCATCTATCTGTTCAGTCTCTGGCAGAATATCAATCTCAATTTCATTCTTCACTTTGTTAGCCTTAGGGTCCACTGTGAAGAACCTAAATAGTTTGGATAAGTTGATGATGGAGTATGCAGAATGCGCTAAAGCGTCTTCCACCATCTCTTTTAGTACTTGGAATGCTGATGTGATTGGTGGTGATACTCTTGCTTCTGTAAAGAAAAATATACAGTGTTAGCCTTGCCTTAGTCGCATCTATGTGTCATCAATCGCAGAGGTAAATAGTATCAAGATACTGCAGTCAAATTTGTAAATGATTTCAGTGAATCATATTGTCGGCACCACCAGTATAAACAGCGTATATCTGATTTACATGAATGCCAAAAAGATATGTACTTACTTGCATTATTGCTCTTGCTGAGATCAAACAGGAAAAGAAAGAAGTTAATTTGCAGATACAAATCTTTCTCAGTGTATTCTCTAAACATGACTCCCTTCTCGCAGAGCCGGCAAAGCGGATACCCACCGGCAAACGTTTGCGGTAATCGCACGGTTCGGTGACCGCAAGCCGGGTCTTCACAAGACAGCCAACCAGCGTAGTACAACGCATGGTATTGGCGAATCTGCAAGCTCAGTTGGTTCTGAAGAGAGCCTATGTAGTCCACCGGGCGCACTGAACATTTCTCATTCTGACACCGCTCCAGAAACGTAATACTCTCTTTCTCTAACTTGATACAAGTCTCTCGCACTCTATTCTCCGTTTTGCAGTTCTCGTTGACACAGATGAATGTGAATTCTTTGCATTGCCTGTATTTTTCTTGCTCGTTTTCGACTTCGTATGTTTCAGTGTTGCCGGCTTCTCGTTTTATTTGTCGGTATCCGGATGGGTCTAAGCCTAAGCAGTCTGCGACTCGAGACGGGTCCATGCCTTCTATCGGCTCGCATATTCTGGATATAACAGGGTGGAGTTGATGAGCTAGGTAATATTTGAAGTCTACTTTTAAATGCTCAGAGTTTTTAAGCTCTTCTATATGGTAGGCGCGTTGTGTGGCAGAATTTGCGGTTCCGTCTTCGCAAATAATATAGGGTACAATATCGCCTTTCTTGAATCTTCTGCTGTTTTTGATGTTTAGTCTCAAAGCAACTTGCACGTGAGGTTGTGAATGCTTATCGGCGTATTCGTTGGGGTTTTTAGTAAGCTGTTTTGTGATGGTCAACATGGATAAAGGCATTTTTCCACTTTGCAAATCGTCTTTGAGTTTGTTCAGATGCGCCTGTATGCTCTCCAATCTTTCGTCGGCAGACTGCTCGGAAAGAATTTGAGTCAAGATAAATTTCCCCGCTTCAGCAGCTAACTGTGACCAATCACGGCGCACGATATCTAAACCCTTGTGCTCTTGTGTAAATGTAAATTCACCATTTTTGTTTTTGCTTATCAACACTGCTGCATATTTCTTTTTCTTTAAAAGCAGTAGATATCTAAATACTCCATCGATGTCTAGCTCAATCTGTTTGTATTTCTTGTTGATTTCTTTCTTTATATCGACACCGATTTTGAAAACGTTATCATAATCCAAGCAATTGGTGTTGATCATCAAACTGTCTGTGTCGCCGTAGACAACATCGTAGTTAGATTTTTGAACTATTTCCTTAGTGTCCATGAGAATTTCTCTGCCTTTCATTGTGACGAGGGCTGCTAGTGGTTTAGCGTAAAATCTTGAATGTGTGAAGCCAAGACATCCGTACATAGAGTTCGCGGTCAACTTCAAACCCATTTGACGAATATTATACTGCATGTATTGCTCTTGAGACAAATCTGGAGCCTTCATAAGTTTCTTGACTTCCCTTCTACTTTCAACAAGCTTGCGAATCTGCGTAGGTAGAACACCTAACTCCGTGTTTGGACTAGGTAATATCAGATTAGCTACATCATCGTCTGTAGCCGATGAGCTTTTTCTTTTGATAGTTGTGAAGCAAATATTGTACTCTTGGATGATGCTGGGATATAATGAGTTGAAGTCCATTAGTAGAATCAATTTATCATAGAATCCTTTTTTAGGGTCCAAGACGAGACCTCCGGAGTATGCTGCTTTTTTCTTCCCTTGCTTTTTGGAAACATCTGTCGTCGTACCATCTTCTGGATCTTCAACGTTACCCTCATTGACCGCAGCAGCTTTTCTACCATACATTTTGTCTGGCACGATATAGTTTTTCTCTGTGAAAGCGTGGAGTAACAAGAACTCGTTCCTTTCAGATCTGCCTCCCATCAGGGTACGAGACATAACATTTCCCGCAATTTGTGTTATCTGTTTCGCTAGCGGTATAACATTGAGCTCGCACATGATTTTGAGAATGTAGGAGGCGTCTTGCATGCTCAGCGAAACGAGTTGGAATAAGTCTCGGCTATTTTCGTAATACCTTGGCAAGTCTTCTAAAGCAACGTCTACTCGTTCACCTTCTTTAATTTTCAGAACATTGACGCAAAGCGTCTCTAAATCAAAGCTTCTGGCTCTGATCAGTTCCATTGCGGAAAGTTTGATGTCGCACACAAGCCGCCCCAAAAACGCATCTTTGGCCGCGAACTTTCTTTGTGGTGCAATTGATCTTTTCAAGCGTCCTAATCTGGACCAATTAGGGATATTCATATCTAGAATGTTCCCTATCAACAGATCTTGCTGAAACCCTTGTAAATCATGACCAACTACTAAGTCAGGATCTAGCTTCCAGAATTGGACCATGAAATAGTTGAGAAGTTCGCGTTCTGTGTCGCATTTGGTTAGTTTAGTTGCTTTAAATTGGGGTAGTGATTGTTTTAAATCTAGCGGCCATATTTCATTGCATTTTGTCATCACTGTAAAATACAATAATATCAAAGGGTTACTCAGAGTTTCAGTATTTTTATTTACAAATTTTGAATAGCATTAGATAACTTACCACAAAAATGTTGTTGAAATGGCGGGTTAGGAGGTGGTTTGTGTATTGGGAAGGTGCTATGTGTCAAGCAACTCAACATTAGTATTTTCGTCTTCCTAGTTTTTGGGTCCATTGTTGTTCTCATGTTGATCTGAAAATAAGGAATGATTGATTTCGTATAAGGTCACTGAAAAGCCGGGACCAACATCTTAACATGCCTTCCGAAACAAGAAAGCGCTCAGATCTAAATGCCACAAGTAAGAGCTAGAGATCCCATCCACTAAACGATCATTCATCTTAGTGAGAGCTAGCGAGATGTCATCCAAAAGAGATCTATCTATGATGGCTATGTTTCGCTTTTGAGACCCTGTGTCTCGGCATGAAAATGTGTTGCAGATTCAAGGTTTATCATTATGAAAATTTTTAAACTTACTGCAGCAATAACAACTGGTGGCGGATCCAAATCCCTCTCACTCCTCATAACAGTCACATGCTCCATCTTATCGCAAGCTGCCTCTAACTTACACCAGGAAACCTTAGCCTGGACAGACTCAACCTGTTTGATCTCCAACCAGCAGGGACCTTTGATCTTACGCTCGAGGAGGAAGGTTTCCAGTGAAGAGGTGTTGGTGCCGAATATGTGCGAGAATGTAAGGTGTTTCTTGTTTGCTGGCGGTGGTGGAAATGATGCCTGTGAAAATTTAGAAAATAATTAATTCTGGAGACAATCATATAGTATCATAAATAGCCTCAAACTAAGCCGAGCTTGTATTATGGAACCTCATGACTAATATACTACTTATTAAGTTTTTTTTAATAAATACATACTTCATTTATAGTTAGAAAACACACAGACGCAAGACTAATATTTGCAGATCATACAAACATTTGTCTCTGGTGGGAATCGAACCCGCATGCTACTGCGTCTCAGCTGGGCCTTCGCCCGCTGCGCTGCGACAGAGGTCGTCAAATTTGTGTCAATACTTGAGCAAAACTTTTATAAGGAAATCTTTTGGAATGTTGATCAGTTTTAAACCTTCTAGCAGTTCTATGATACAAATTCAAATGGCAACGGATAAAACACACGTTATTTCACTTACTGCATATTTAACCTCAAGGTAGTCTGACTGTGCTGGTATATCAGGAAGGTTGAAGCAATAGTTTTTGGTCACTTTCCTAGACTTGAATTCTTTGAGGCCTAGTTCGCTGGCCACTGAAGTGTTGAACTCTTCATACATATCCATCATTGTAACCTCGTGGTCTGTTGGCTCTAAGGTTACTGGATCAAGTTTCTGAAAAAAAATGATCATATGCATGTTGGATATCTATGCAATTGAAATAAACTTCTACAAAATAGCATTAGCACTTACATATTCTCTAGGCAGCAGAAACATCTGCCTAGTGACATTCTTCATAACCAGACAACATGAGACACATCCTGCTTTTTTACTATTCGGGTTCACATAAACCTTGCCAAACAGATACACCACTCCCGGCTTAACAAACCTGTCTTCCCAAGCATCAAGCCAGTAGAACTTTAGTACTTTCTCTCCTTCCTCATTGGTTGTAAGAGGTAGCTCACCATCGGTTTGGATTGTAACAGCTGTTTGATTTTCACCCATTTGATCAGCCCATGTGCTAGTTAGTGGTTTAAGTTCTTTGGGAGATGTTTTCTTTGCAGGGAATATTTCAAATTCATCTTCAAACTCTCCTGCTACATCTATGATGGTGTTTGTTGGTTCTTCTTTGACAGTTTTAGGTGTGATTGGTGTGGGCACTGCATCATTGCTGAAGTCATCATCAAAGTTGAAGTCTTGAGTGTTGAATTCTTCTATGTTCTGAGTAGCAGAGTCTTCTAGTTCTTGTTTTATTTCTTTCTCTATTTTCCAAGCAGGCTTCGATGCTTTACTTGTGGATGGTGTTTCTGTGTGTACTCCATTTTCTTTCTGAAATATTATTAAGGCAATTTCAGTTCTGTTCTAATGTGAATACTAGTGAATAAATTATAATTAGATACTTACTGAAAAAATTGGTTTAGAAATAACAGGCTCATGATCTTTAACACCATTATGAATCTGGAAATAATAAAGCATTTTAAGATTTACATTTCATTTAAGTTATCATATATGAAAATAGAAAACAACTAGTTTTAAAAAATTCAAACCGAGGTACTCATAATTTGCCTTTCCCATTCTATAATTAATTAAACTTGTAATTTAAAAAAAAACAAATTATGGTATAATGAAGCATATTTTGCACAAATATGTAAAATAGTACATTTCAATGTCTATCATATGTAAATTTGTACACAGACACATTTTTTTTTGTTCTGTTTTATCTGCGATCAGTCTTCAGACTATGAGCAGGTTTGGTGTTGGCATGATATGGCATGTAAGAGAACTGGTCCAGCGATCATTTATCCGTTCTTATTCATCATGAACCAAGTTCCATGATGTGTTGTGTGCGCAGCCTCTTTTGGTAGCTGATGGTGGTTAGCTGTGAAGCCAGGTGGTTAGGCTGATCATTCAGCCGTTTTTTGTACTTTGAGGAGTATAATTTTATTTCGTTGCTGACTGTGTTAATTTCCAGTTTGTTATACAAGTCAGTATTCATGAGGAACCATTGTGCATTTGAGATGTTTCTTAGAATGCCATTTTGTGCTCTTTGTATGATTGAGATATTTGAGTTACAAGCTGATCCCCATAGTTGTATACCATACGTCCAGATAGGCTTAAGCAGAGCCTTATATACAAGGAGTTTGTTGTCTATGCTCAGAACTGAATGACACTTTTACTAAATAGAAACTTTTAGAATTGTTATACCTGTTTGCATTTTACAGTAAGTTTATTAAACAGCGGCCAGCAGCCTTAGCAGCTGAGTCACGTGATACCATGACTTTGTTTTGGGAACCCGAGTTGGTTTCATTTTGAAATTTATACACATGATGGATTGCGATTGAGGATGTCTTGCCTTGGGTTTCAGACTGAGCTGATAAAACTGCTGGTCGAAGAAGACTTACAACTTTTTCTTCTTTGAATGTAGACTTCTCATTACTCAGTGTTAAAACAGTGGGTTTCTTCACCGATGACAGGCTTTTAAAGTAGTTCTGAGCATCTTTCTTACTGGATTCCACAATGTTCTTGCTCTGAATCACTGGCTTCGGTTTGAGGGCTGCTGATCCGCTGCCGTCCAGATCAGACATGATGTCTGATAGTATATTATCTTCTGATATTTTTACATCCTGGAAAACAATTTATAATAAACACAATAATATAAAAACTATTTATAATAAAGTGTGGTAGCTGGATAAAAAATAGCCTTTAACTTAATCCAGGTAATAAACTATGTAGATACCAAACATCCAAATCCATTCAGTTGTTTTTGCATAGAGTAACAAACACCCATACATCCAATTCCAAATCCATACATCCTCACAAACTTTGGAACTGCACCCTGAGTGAGAATATTTTTAACAAACTTTTTTAACTACAAAAAATATAGATACGAAAAACTATAACAGGAAAGAGGTAGATAAGCAGTTGTCTATAGCTTGGATCTTAGCTACACAAACAAAACTGATACCTCTTTTTTCTTGGTTGGCATAGCCCCCAACAAGTTCCTAATGCTCCCTTTAGCAGAGGGCTGTGCTGCCACTTTTGCTTTCCTCTTCTGACCTCGGCCGGTCTCTTTGCTGTTAGTAGCTTCATATTCCCCTTCATCATCATCGAAGATCTCTCGACCATCCTCTACATAGCCAGTTCCATCTAAAAAAATTATATTGATATGATAAAGTTTGTAAGCAACATAAAGTTATGACTTTACTAAGTCATTCGTTTTTCTTCTTTATGGAATCAAAAACGATGAGTTCCCTACTAACATAAGAACCAGACTAAAAATGAATTGTTGGAGGGAAAATCAATTCTTAAGTCTCAATAGCTAAATAGGCTTCTATAACAGGCCAAATGTTCTGTCTAGACGCCATCATGGGTTATTGTCTTGACACTGTAGGTACATAGTCACAACCTGTGTGTCGCAGTGGGCTTAGGCCTGGTTGAGGGTACGATTCCCGTCGCAGGACCAATATTTGCATTATCTACGGATACTTGTCTCCAGTTTAGATGTTTCTCTATGCATATTATGTATTTTTTTAGGAAAATAATTACATAAGTGGTATTTATATAAAAATCAGTCATATGGTACAGCTAGCGGCACGTAAGTCTAGCGCTGAACGAAACGTCTGCGCATGGGTCTCTCGCTCTCTCTCGCCTCTAGCTCAACGGTCAGCGCTAGGGTATCGTGCTGCTACTTCTCCCCATTAAACAAACTCTGCATAGTTTGGGGCTACATGATAGTGTCCAGCATTATTTATTTTATTTAATGTAAATTATATAAGTGCTTACCATCGTCTTCGATCCAATCATCTTCTTGTCTTTGCAGCACTCTTTCTGAGTACTCTCGCTCATCAACGGTGTCGTACACATTATCAACATCATCAACATCGTATTTATGCTTATTGCCTTTTCCTTTGAGCTGCTTTAGCTTTTCTAAAGCTGAAAATCGTCCGTGCTTGTCGGTTTTCTGCCGTTTAGCACGTGAATTTGCTGGAAATGGGATATTAGTTTGGTTAGATACATCAAAACAATAACGAATTCCAAATATGTATTATCGCAGCTGCAGTTTTCTATACCAAGTGAATCTGCCATTCTTCTGCTTCCAATACATGAAATAACTTTCGTTTATTAATTAATAAAACAATGAAAGAAAAATAAACACAAACAACAAAGTTTAGCAACTTTTGATTGACGTTTGATTTCGCCGATTTCGCGGGAAAAACAAATCGGAGGATAGGTTATCTATGGTGGTCTATCGAATCTATGGAATAATAGTGATGTGAATACAATATGTAGATAGTTTTTTTAAAGTACGCTGTGTTATTTGGTTTGGTTGGCCCATTTTATTATCATTTGGTATGTACTTATTTGGTTTGGCCTAATTGATTGGGAATTTCTGATTGATTTGACTAATCTGTAAAACCGGGTAGATCGACAAGGACCGACGGCGAATGAATGGCGCATGTCGTGTAAGCATCGACCGTCCGTTCACTTAAAACGAGCTTGACAGGTCAAGAAGCGCGTGCGCCTAAAGTCCCTGGTTATAAGTTTATCTATACTCCCCGCCCCCTGCGCTTTAGTCGTAAGAAGGGAGGAGGCGTAGGCTTTTATATAAAGCGAGGAATTCGCGCTCGTCAAATTATCCACCCTGATGCCGAAATAGAACAGATGTGGATATCATTAACCGTGAATGGATCTCGCATTGCAATCGGTACTGCTTATCGTCCAGAATGGGTAAAGATAGATTATTTCATTGATGCACTGACGGATTCTGTGGCACATTTCTCAAACTTTGACGGCATAGTAATTTTGTGAGATTTTAACATAAATTTGTTGGACACAAATAGCGGTTTAACGAAGAAATTTGATCAGTTTTTAAGCTACACTGGATTGTCTCAATTTGTTAACTCCGCGACTCATTTTACCAACAGTTCCGAAACACTCATCGATATTATATGCACTGACTGTCGTCTACGTAATGTTCAAGTCAATAAAATCACAGCTTTGTTTGGACATGCCTTTGTTTCAGCAACGCTTAATATAAAAAGGGAAAAGATTGCTCCGAAAACCATCACATATAGGCCTCTAAAAGACATCAGCCACGAACAATTTGATAAAGACCTGTCTAAGTATGACTGGAGCTCTTTCTTCGAAGCGGCCACAGTTGATGAGATGGTTGTAGTTTTTACGAATATTATTACCATTCTCCTTGATAAACATGCCCCTTTTAAAACAATAACTGTAAAAGATAAACCAGCGCCCTGGATAACAGACACCGTTAAGATGATGATGAGCTATCGTAACGCCGCACATGACAGATTTCGTAAAACAAAATTAGATAGTCATAAAAAATATTATAAAGAACTGAAAACACTCGTTAATGAGAGTATTTATAATGAGACGCGTGCTTATTATAACTTCAGAATCAATAATGTACATGACGAGAAACAACTTTGGAAAAATATCAAACAAGATGTTATACCTAGTTCAAATAATGATAATTGTCTTCCTGACCACTTCAATGACCCCTCAGCAATAAATGATCACTTTTTAAATGTACCTGGAATGGATTCGGTTCCTATATCTAAGTTAACATATTTTGAATTCAATAAATTTAATCAAGACATCATTTTTACTTTAAAACCAGTTGATAAGCATGAAATAGCCAAAATACTTCTATCTATAAAGACTAATGCTCGTGGGGTAGATGGGCTTTCAATGGATACGATACTGCTTACCCTTCCTTATACATTACCGTTAATTACTGCAATCATTAACAAGTCTATTATAACCTCACAATTTCCCAGCCTATGGAAAATGGCTTGTGTGAACCCCATACCAAAAGTTACAAATCCAACTACTATAAAAGACCTTAGGCCCATTAGCATTCTCCCTGTATTATCTAAGGTACTTGAAAAAGTTGTATATAATCAGCTTAGCAAATACGTAGAGCATTATAATGTACTACCAGACGTGCAATCTGGTTTCCGCAAAGGAAGAGGTACCACTACAGCATTATTAGATGTAGTTGACAATATTCTTGTTAACCAGGATCAGGGTCTGGGCTCAGTTTTGGTACTGCTTGACTTCTCGCGAGCTTTTGACTCTATAAATATACCGCTTCTACTTTCTAAACTGTCTTATTATGGGGTCGATGCCACTAGCTTGAGATGGTTTGACAGCTATCTAAGTAATCGTTCACAATATGTCCAGATCGCTAGGGAAGATGGCTCTTTGCTTTGTTCCTCACAACAAACCGTAAATCGAGGCGTTCCACAGGGGTCCATACTGGGTCCTCTACTTTTTATAATATACAGTGCCGATATATGTTGGAGCATCAAGCATTGTAAATATCATCTCTATGCTGATGATGTGCAATTGTACTTACCCATGCGTCCACAAGATGTACCCAATGAAATAAATAAGCTTAACGATGATTTAGGTCGCATAGCTTTGTGGTCTCATAATAATTCTCTTATGCTCAACCCATCTAAGTCAATTTTTTTATTGCTAGGCTCAAAAAAACATATAAATGACTTTGCTAAATTTAATATGAATGTCAACATACTTGGTCATGCCATAGAGCAAGTTCATGAAGCAAGAAACCTCGGCATATTATTCGACAGCTCTCTACGGTTTGAGAGTCATATATTGAGCCTGGTTAGGACATGTTTTTTCAGACTAAAGTTGCTTTATAAAATTAGAAATTATCTTAAAGAGGAAGTGCGCATAAAAGTTTGTGAAACCCTGATCTTATCCAAGCTTAATTATGGCGATCTAGTGTACGGTCCGCGCCTTCTCTCTAAAACTACTCGCCTTATACAAAGGATTCAAAATGCGTGCTGTAGGTTTTGCTACCACATCCCGCCGCGGACACACATCACACCATATTTACATAATTCGTCTACATTGAATATGGCATCGCGACGGGCTCTTCACATGGCTGTGCTGGTTCATGGTGTCGTGACAACTGGGACTCCAGACTATCTATTCTCAAAACTTGACCAGTCTCGGAGTAAATACAGTAATAGACCAAATAGGAATTTATTGCACTATTCTAAATATAAAACAGTGTCATTCCGGGGCAGTTTTAGATACCAAGCAACCAAATGCTGGAATAACATCCCCCCACCTCTTCGGCTATTGAAATCTAAATTCACTTTTAGAAAACGTCTAAAATGTGTTATTTTGGATCTTCAAAAGTCTGGGTTGCTTGGTTACAGTTGTGCCCCTTTCTCATGTTAGTTTACTGATTTTAATCTATATTCTATCAACTTTACTTATTTTATTTATATTAAACTATTTATATCATTATTATGACTATTATGTGTACCTTTTTTTTATTTTATATTAATTTTGAACTTGCATTCATGAACTTATCACACGGTACCTACATTAAGTATATCTCACCTATTTTATTCTCACAAGGTCTTGTGGCAGTTGTGGTCTCGACAGAATAACAGCGCCTACTGCCTTAACAGTAGGCATTATGCTGAGTCGAGGCCCTTTTGCTGCTGTAGCACACACATGCATCCATTATCACCTTGTAATATTATTACCATATTATGTATTCTGTATTGTGTGTGCTAAGTGGTAAATAAATGATGTGTCTATGTCTATGTCTATGTCTATGTCTATGTCTATGTCTAGTTATTACTTCTCGTAGGTAGTTACTTCTCGGCGTCCTGCCGGTCCGTCCGTCCGTGTCATTATCATCGTTCGCCTACATACTCGTACAGTTTTTTTTATTTTGTAGTTTACATAAACTCCGGCCGTATATACGTATGTAACTTCAGGGCCGGCCAGGCGGGGCTTTTGTAAGCCCGGCGAAAAGAAGACGGTATACTTAATCTATGACAAATCTGCATCATACTGTCTGTGGTCTAGGGAGCCAATATTGCGCGACCTGATTATTCACAGCCTGATTATCCATGTACACAATTGGCCATGGATGATCAGGCTGTACATGTTTTGCACGTGCTGATTTTTCACACCCATGGAATGCACAGCCTGATCATCCGTGCACACGCCATCGACGAGACTTAAGCTTCGTTTACAGTACTTACCCGAGGTGCCAAGAATAGACTAGGATAGTGCTATGTTCTTGTTCACAATGCCAATGAGTATACGGTGTACTTTGGCTGTGCTTTGGCTAGAACTAAATGTTTACCGATGTTTTTAATAATACAAACAAAAAGGCAAAACAAAACAAAAGGCACCAAGCGCAGTTATCAATTTCATTGGTCATTTCGTCAATCTAATTCATTACATAACATAAAATAGTAGATTAGATTGCAAAGTTACTATGCAAACCCTAGCTACCGGCTAAACCTAAAGAAATTCGACAAAGCTGAAATGGCAGTGGGATGGCCATTCTGGCGAAGAACCGGCAACCGTTTTGGTGTAAAAGAGTGGATAACTGCGTCTCAGCCAGCCCTCTTAGTAGACGCCCAGGTGGAGTGACGAAAGGTTGCTGGCAGAAATTGAATGCGATAAGCTGAGCACACGGCGTAATGGCGCGTACTAAGAGAGGCCAGCTCACATCGCTACTTCAAGGGCAAATGTACTTTTTAGTAGTGCAGAGCAGCAGTGCTAACAGGATTTAACCCGGCAAAGCGGGCACCACTCAACTATATTTACGTATCACAAATACGTTATCTACAGCGTGAAGGCGGGGCATGGGCTGTAGGGTTGACCCTAAACTGCCTTTCGAAGAGGATCAAGGAGCTAGAGCATCTCTATGGTGTATGTTTTCGAAAGTGTGAATAAAGGTTCAGGAAGTTCTTTCGACACCAGAACATTGTAATATGAGTGATTTTTTGTGACACAAGCTTTCTTACCGTGGGGCTACATGCTATGTGAAAATGTCTAGTATTAGGTATAACTATATTCTGCCTGCAGCTATGGTAACATGTTGATGTTATCGTTGGTCTAGAACTATAGACCTGTTTTTGTATGTAGGGGAAACAATCATACATCTCTACATTACAAAAATTTTTACCTTCATAAAATATGTAATAAAATTTCATTTTTTAATTTAATAATAAAAATGTATAATCTAATAATCTGTGAACTGTGAATCTATGAACAGTCTGATAACGAAGAGCCGCAACCAATATTTCTTGGGCTTTCGATTGGCAGCTTGATCAAAAGTCAAATACAAGAGGCGGCCCTCCTAGACTCTGCATGCCCTGTGAGGAGGATCCTCCCACTGCAGCCTTAGGCCCAGCAGTTCCGAGGCCAGCCTTTGATGGTTTCTTCCATTTTTTTCCGTTTCTTATTTCAACCCTTTCATGTTTATTTTTGCTAAAATTAGACCATGTCACAGAATACACCATGTGCTTCTCCTGTTACTTAGAATAGTTTTGCTTTATAAACAAACATTTGAATAGGTTATTTTGGATAATCTTAGAATATAAATCTACTTAAACATTACTTTCCTAACTATATCATTTTATCCTGTCTATAACTATGTATCATAGTATAATGTTTATTGTTCATAAACTTAAACTTCTTTGTTGAGGACTTTCCGTTTGATAGGTATTACTTCTGTTTTTTTTTTATAGGTATCACTTATTTATTATGTTTATTAAATTAAGTATTCATTATATTATATAAAAATGCATCATCTTTCTGTTTAGATTGCTATAGTTTTCATTACAGATCCGATTTCTATAGTTTTCATACAATTTTATTCATTGTTATTGTAGTTTTGGCTTATTTTAAGTACACTATACATTTCTATGGCATTTTTTAAAATTTATTTGTAGGTACATTAATTTCTTTCTTTTTCGCCATGTTCTTTTATAAATACTTTATTAATAACCTCTATATATAAAGTTTTAGTTTAAGTCTATATATTTAGTTTTTTCTAGTATGTACGTACGTCCGTTCGTGACGTCACCAAAAGGGTTCTAACGGAAGACCAGCGCTTGTTGTAGGTATTCGTCTACAACAATCAATATGCTGAGTTAGGGCCTTTTTGCAACAGCGATGTTATTAACATGTATTAAACTAACTTAACTTTTATCTTGTAAACTGTTGTTTCAAATAAACATTTTCTATTTCTATTTCTATTTCTATTTCTCCAATGTCCCAGCTAGGTCTATACTAAAATTCATTAAAATTATTGCAGCTCTTTAGGCATAAGAAACATAACTAACAGACAGATTGACAGATGCCTATGGCATTAAGCCCACCCTTGGTAACATTTTTTAAGTATGTGCAATAAAGTTTTCAAACAAACAGAGTTTCGCATTTATAACATTAGTTTGGGGTTTGGATTGCTAAATGTAATTGTAACTAGATAACACCTGCGACTTGTAACTAGATACCGCCTGCGGCTTTGCTGCTACCAGTATAAAAAGCCTTTGTGTTAATACAGGTCACTAAACTAGGTATATTCCAGGTTTCATCCAAATCCGTTCATGTTGAGTGGGGACAAACATACTTACACACACTCACACAAACTTTCACAATGATAATATTAGTGTATAAAAAAAAACCTGTAATTATCGTTATGAAAAAAGAACCAAATTTTGTAAACTATTTTATTCTTTTATATTTGCAAATCTTATGATTGATTTGGTAACTTACTTTGGGACAGGCGCGGATACAGGATTTCGTTTCGGGGG
Organism: Horisme vitalbata; assembly: GCA_951804965.1. Classification (NCBI taxonomy): domain Eukaryota; kingdom Metazoa; phylum Arthropoda; class Insecta; order Lepidoptera; family Geometridae; genus Horisme; species Horisme vitalbata. Next base: position 6,737,992 of record OX638096.1, read on the forward strand.
GGGCAATTTTGGTGTTTGGCACTTACCTATCTTCCATCGGCGAGCGGAGCGAGCCGCGAAAAAGTTATTTGCAGAGAATGTGCTATTATACCTAGGTATAATAATAATAATTATTATGATTACAAACAAAACATGATAAAGATAACTGCGATTTTTTATATTTTCATAGGAAATTGTAAATGCAAAAGTCAGTAATGAAGTCGGCGAGCGAATCGAGCCACAATTTTTTTTCACCAAAACCTTTGTATATTGGTCATTTTTTATACTATAAAAACAAAAACATAGTATATATTGATTTTTATACCAACAAATCTGCATAATTAACCAAAAACTGTGGATGATCCTCATGACGGAAACAGGATTTCGTTCCATTACTTGTTTTTTGTATGGACACAGTCAGTGCCGTAAATAGCATTTTACGCGCCCGGTGCGAGCTTCTATAATTGTAAAGTCTGGATACCAGACTCAATAGAAAAAAATATCTCGCGTTCCAGCATATATGAAGTCAAAGTTGACTTCTCAGTGCATAGTCCCTTCACTTATTATAGAAATAAAATCGGCGAGCGTAGCGAGCCGTAAAATTTTTTGTGCACAAAAGAAAAAATACAAAGAAAATGATGGCATTTTTAAACTACAACAACAGACGTAAAAAATGTAGTCGGCGAGCGCAGTGAGCCGCAATCTGTTTTTATCATTCTAACTAGCGCTATTGTGTTGTGTGTGCGTAATTCGTCATTGTTGCAAACTTTATAGGATTGATTTAAAAATATTTGTGCGTAGTTAAGTACCATTCACAACCATAAGACGGTAACGAAATCGGCGAGCCGCGAAATTTTTCTATCAGAGGTAGGAAAACTACGATTTATATCTGAATTTCAACCAACCTATATGTATTAGGATATAATTATCAACGAAGACTTGGTCCTGATCTGGTCATTTTTGCACCCCACAAGAAAAGACAACTCAATTTATATCTGGATATCAAACTAATAGTAATTAATTAATACTACTTTTTATGACCCAAAACTTGGTCCTGGTCTGGTACCTAATTTCTGTGCCCCCCAGAAAAGAATATAAAGATTTATTTCCGGATATCAACCTAATAATTAAAACTTGGTTCTTGTCTGGTCATTTCTGCGCCCCTAAGAAAAGAAAAAACTACGATTTATAACTGGGTATCAACCTATTAATTAAATCTTGGTCCTGGTCTGGTTATTTTTGCGCCCCCCAAAAAGAAAACTAAGATTCATAACTGGATATCAACGAAATAATTAATGAATACTACCATGCATGGTCTGCGCAATGTGCCGAGGCACCGGTGGCCTTATTTTCGGCACTGGATTATTGTTAAATTGTTAGTTATATGTTGTTTGTATATTATTGTTATATTGTTAGTTATTATTGGCAAATCATGAAAGTTGATAACTTGTTACAACTCCCTTATTTAGAAATTAGTAAACTATTTTCTGTTGTAAAATTGATTTATTTCGTCGAAAATTAGGTGTAGGGTTTCAAAATGTTGTCAGAAGATGTATATTCCATAAAGGCATCAGCCAATGCAATCATAAAGTGCTTTCCACTAGTAGTTCAAGAGCTAGAGGCAATTTTCAATTTTCACAAAAACTCGTCTAATTCATACATCGTGCATTTTTTCGGAAAAACAACTACCGCACAAATAAGCACAAATTACAACGCATTTGCTCACAAAAAATCATATTTGTGCGTTCAGCCGTTTCGAAGATCGGCAGCGGCATCTGCAATAAATCATAAACCACAGGTCGCACAAATGCCGCTGTTTGGCCAGTGACATGCACAAAAGCTACTTTAAATTTGGCTTAGGCTAATGGGTAAAAACCATGCCGCTGCAGTAACGCATCTTATTTTCTCGAATAACTCTGGAACCTTAATAGGCACAAACTTAATTTTTGGGGAACATTTACAGGACATAGTGCTCTAATTTTTCTGTAAGTTTCATCCCGATCCGAGTCAACTTGCCGCTGGAGTAACACACACATTAGGTAATAGTTGGTTAGTTAACATATGACAATATGATAATCGTTCCAAATAAACCTATCTACATAATAAGTACCTTGTGAAATACTAACAATTTAAAAGTTTTAAAAAGTTCATATTATGTAGTGTATTTTGCCGGAGTTCAGGGGGGGGGGCAAGTGATACAGGAGGGGGGGGGGGAGGGGGGCAATGAACTAAGTAGAATGTCGTGTTTACGACTTATTTTATACCTACTTGTTGAAGATTTTTATCGGTTGGTTATGTGAAGCCACCGAAATTAGTCTGAAAGATTTAAGGAAGGAGTTTATACAGACTGATGTTGACCAATGTGAACGCCACAAAGACATGAGTGAATTTAGGGTGCACTCAGCCAGCTCGCGGGGACGCCTATGTGCGGCAGTGGAATCCCTGATTGGAGTATTCCCATAATCCCCACCAGGTCATGCCCACTGGTGGGGATTGTGAGAAGAAAATATCCACTCATAATCCCCACCGCGTCGACGATAATTGTGCGGTGGGGATCATGAGCATAATAAAATTTTGTTTTGTCAACACTTCAAAATTTCAACACTTTAACACTTGAACATTCCAACACTTCAACATTTTAAGACTAATACTTTCACACTTTAACATTTCAACACTGCAATACTTCAACACTTCAATATTTTTACATTTTAAGACTAACACTTCACTATTTCAACATCTTTAACACTACGTCCCACGGCGGGAATTGAACCCACAACCTCATACACACGTTTAAATCATGCTTTTCTGAAGCTCATACAAACATTTGTCTCGCGGTGGGAATCGAACCCGTAACCTCAATACCTACGTTTAATTCATACCTATCTGAAGTTGAATCTCGGTGGGGATTATGAGTCGATATTTTTCTTCTGTTTCATTATCCCTACTAGTGGGCCAGACCTGGTGGGGAATAGGGAATGATCCACGACGGTGACGTAACCCCCCATCTAAAAAGTCCCATCGGACTTTTTCAGGCCTCAGTGGATTTTTTTAGATCATAATGTCTACTGGACTTTTTAGGACTTTTTTGTACTTTATGAAAATAAAGATTAAGAATTAAATTAACCTGCTAATAAAAATTCGTGGCTCGCTTCGCTTGCCGATTTTTAAAACCTACCTTTATTTGCGTTACAATCCCTCAGATTACCCAGATAGGTTAGGTGTATAGGTATTGTAGTATTAGGTAGGTTTAACTCTAATTAGGTACCTGCCAAAAGGTGGCTGGTGGCTGGCTTCGCTCACCAACTTTGTTGATAATTAGAGTAACTTTCACCCACAGGTCTAAGGCTTGAGTGTTTTATAGAAATAATATGGTGATCAGGATCTGATGATGAGGCAGGAAATAGAAATCAGGATGTTTTTTCTGATGACGAACTCGTTGAAAAATTAATCGACGAGATCGAAAAGAGACCTGGGAGTTTTTTACCAGCTCGATCGCATTGGCGTTTACGCAAATTTTATATGGAATCGAGGTAGTGCCATCTAGTGAGAAACGCGTGGCAGTCTTTCCATAAAAAGTTGAGTATACCCTGTTCTTTTTAATATAACGTGTGAAGAATACTGAGATAATCATTTAAAAAAGAACAAATGGGACGAGGAAACTATGGAGCTAGTAGGTGTTGAAAAGTGGGGAGAAATGTCGGCAGAAGAAAATCTTTAGGAATTATGTTACAATGCAAAAAAGCATGGTTGGCATAAACTCTGGCCCACTGGACGGTGGGCATTATGACACTGACATAAAAATGTTAGGCTCACAATCCCCACCACGACAACGACGATCGCGCGGTGGGTAATATGAGTATATTATTTCCTTGTCTCATAATCCCCACCAGTGGGCTGGTGGGCATTATGGGAATAACCCTTAATAGGAACCCTTGGTGCGCGAATTGAACTCGCACTTGGTAAGCTTTTTTTTCACGGTATTTATGTAGTTAGGCTCCCCGCCCACGACCGATTTTTTGTAGGACAGTTAGGGAGGGGAACCTCATGCCAACCTCATCCACGGAGCGTATACAAACCAGGTTAGATCGACGAATGAAGTAACGCCATAAGAGCTCAAATGAATTGGAATTGGATTGTACGTAATTATATAAATATTTTATGTTCTATTACTTTTTTCGTAAAGTTCATAGTTTAGGAGTTAGGGCACTTTGAAATATGTATGAAAATTTATTTTTCTAGATTCAGAAAATTTGGTATTAAGGGCTTAAATGGTTGTAATTGGATTCTACGTTTTGATATAAGTATTTTATGTTCAATTCCTTTTTTTCGTTAAGTTCCTAGTTTAGGAGTTAGGGCACTTTGAAATATGTATGAAAATTTCGTTTTCTGGATTCAGAAAGGCCTTAAGAGCAAAAATGGTTGGAATTGGATTCTGCGTATTGATATAAATATTTTATGTTCTATTAGTTTCGTTCGTAAAGTTCATAATTTAGGAGTTAGAGCACTTGCAAATATAAATGATTTTTTTTCTGGATTCAGAAAATTTGGTATTAAGGGCTTAAATGGTTGTAATTGGATTCTAAGTATTGATATAAGTATTTTATGTTCTATTACTTTTTTTCGTAAAGTTCATAGTTTAGGAGTTAGGGCACTTTGAAATATGTATGAAAATTTCGTTTTCTGGATTCAGAAAGGCCTTAAGAGCAAAAATGGTTGGAATTGGATTCTAAGTATTGATATAAGTATTTTATGTTCTATTAGTTTTGTTCGTAAAGTTCATAATTTAGGAGTTAGAGCACTTGCAAATATAAATGAAAATTTATTTTTCTGGATTCAGAAAATTTGGTATTAGACTTAAATGGTTGGAATTAGATTCTACGTATTGATATAAGTATTTTATGTTCTATTAGTTTTGTTCGTAAAGTTCATAATTTTGGAGTTAGAGCACTTGCAAATATAAATGATTTTTTTTTCTGGATTCAGAAAATTTGGTATTAAGGGCTTAAATGGTTGAAATTGGATTCTAAGTATTGATATAAGTATTTTATGTTCAATTACTTTTTTTCGTAAAGTTCATAGTTTAGGAGTTAGAGCACTTTGAAATATGTATGAATTTTTTTTATTCTGGATTCAGAAAGGCTTTAAGAGCAAAAATGGTTGGAATTGGATTCTGCGTATTGATATAAATATTTTATGTTCTATTAGTTTTGTTCGTAAACTTCATAATTTAGGAGTTAGAGCACTTGCTATATAAATTAATATAAATGTTTTTTTCTTCTGGATTCAGAAAATTTGGTATTAAGGGCTTAAATGGTTGTAATTAAATTCTACGTTTTGATATAAGTATTTTATGTTCTAATAATTTTTTTCGTAAAGTTCCTAGTTTAGGAGTTAGGGCACTTTGAAATATGTATGAAAATTTCGTTTTCTGGATTCAGAAAATTAGGTTTTCAGGGCTAAAATGGTAAGAATTGGATTGTACGTAATTATATAAGTATTTTATGTACCCTTACTTTTTTTCGTAAAGTTCATAGTTTATGAGTTAGGGCACTTGCAAATATAAATTAAAATTATTTTTTCTGGATTCAGAAAGTAAGGCCTTTAGGATTAAAAAGTTTGGAATTAGATTGTACGTAATGATTTAAGTATTTTATGTTCAATTACTTTGTTTCGTAAAGTTAATAGTTTAGGAGTTAGGACACTTTCAAAAATAAACGAAAATTTATTTTTCTGGATTCAGACAATTAGGTTTTAAGGGCTAAAATGGATTCTACGTATTAATATAAGTATTTTATGTTCTATTACTTTTTTTCGTAAAATTCATAGTTTAGGAGTTAGGGCACTTTCAAAGTAAAAGTAGGGCACTTTTTTTCTGGATTCAGAAAATTTGGTATTAAGAGCAAAAATGGTTGGAATTGGATTCTACGTATTGATATAAGTTTTTTTATGTCCTATTACTTTTGTTCGTAGAGTTCATAGTTTAGGAGTTAGGGCACTTTGAAATATGTATGAAAATTTCGTTTTCTGGATTCAGAAAGGCCTTAAGAGCAAAAATGGTTTGAATAGGATTCTACGTATTGATATAAGTATTTTATGTCCTATTACTTTTGTTCGTAGAGTTCATAGTGTAGGAGTTAGGGCACTTGCAAATATAAATTTAAGATGTAGGTTATTATTTATTGTACGTTCTTATTAGAGGTAATTTCATATGTGAAATGTCTGTTCGAGTGAAATCCTGTAATGATAGTTTTTACATAAATTTTAATCAAGCACTTTGGAATTTGCAACACACATGGTTAATGATGAGGATGACAATACAATATTTAATTTATTTAGTTTCAAGTCTGTGCTACCTACCTTCGGTTCGGTGTAGGTAAGTAGGTAGGTATATAAATTCACTACCAACCTAATAACATATTACTCAGTTGCTTGTATGTGCGACTGTACCACAATGTATATTTTGTTCCTAGAACTTCACATGGATTTTTTGTATTGTTTCGCAACGAATTTGCATAAAGTATTACTACCGAGAGGGGAACTATTTCACGCACTATTTTTCCATATAGAATTGTCATTAAGAAAAGCTCGTTTTCTATAAGAACTATTGCGTTGTTTAATGGGTACGCTAGCATCACGCCAGCTCGGAATGTTTTTCAAAGTCTTGTTCATTATCTCCGTTTCTATAAGAGCAATCATTATGAAATTTTGCATAGCTCGGGAACTATTTATGCTCTATTTTTGTGTGTAAGTTTCGTTCCTATAGTCAAAGCCGTTTTTGAGAACGGTTATGTGTACGCCAGCTTGATCGTTATGCTGGCGTACACACAAAGAATGGTCATTATTTCTTAAACCAAAGAGGAACTATTTATTTTATTATTGCACTAATTATGCTCTATTTATGCTCTATTTATTGGCATATCAACAAACGTGAAAACGGTTATGTGTACGCTAGCATCACGGACACACTTTTCCACCGATTTTTTGTAGGACAGTTAGTGAGGGGAAACTCATAGCAACCTCATGCACAGAGTGTATACTAACGAGGTTGGACCGACGAATGAAGTAACGCAATAAGAGACAAAATGGTTGGAATTGGATTGTACGTAATTATTTAAGTATTTTATGTTCTATTACTTTTTTTTGTAAAGTTCATAGTTTAGGAGTTAGGACACTTTCAAATCTAAATGAAAATATATTTTTCTGGATTCAGAAAATTAGGTATTAAGGGCTCAAATGGTTGGAATTGGATTCTACGTATTGATATAAGTATTTAATGTTCTATTCTTTTTTTTCGTAAAATTCATAGTTTAGGAGTTAGGACACTCTCAAATATGTATGAAAATTTCATTTTCTGGATTCAGACAGTTAGGTATTAAGGGCAAAAATGGTTGGAATTGGATTCTACGTATAAATAAAAGTATTTTATGTTCTATTACTTTTTTTCGTAAAATTCATAGTTTAGGAGTTAGGGCACTTTGAAATATGTATGAAAATTTCGTTTTCTGGATTCAGAAAGGCCTTAAGAGCAAAAATGGTTGGAATCGGCTTCTACGTATTGATATATATACATAAACAATATATATACATAAACAATATACATAAACAATAACCTACATCTTAAATTTATATTTGCAAGTGCTCTAACTCCTAAATTATGAACTTTACGAACAAAACGAATAGAACATAAAATACTTATATCAATACTTAGAATCCAATTCCAACCATTTTTGCTCTTAAGGCCTTTCTGAATCCAGAAAACGAAATTTTCATACATATTTCAAAGTGCCCTAACTCCTAAACTATGAACTTTACGAAAAAAAGTAATCGAACATAAAATACTTATATCATTACTTAGAATTCAATTACAACCACTTAAGCCCTTAATACCAAATTTTCTGAATCCAGAAAAAAAAATCATTTATATTTGCAAGTGCTCTAACTCCTAAATTATGAACTTTACGAACAAAACTAATAGAACATAAAATACTTATATCAATACGTACAATCCAATTTCAACCATTTTTGCTCTTAAGGTCTTTCTGAATCCAGAAAACGAAATTTTCATACATATTTCAAAGTGCCCTAACTCCTAAACTATGAACTTTACGAAAAAATGTAATAGAACATAAAATACTTATATGAATACGTTTAATCCATTTCCAACCATTTTATCCCTAAAGGCCTTACTTTCTGAATCCAGAAAAAATAATTTTCTTATGTATTTGCAAGTGCCCTAACTCCTAAACTATGAACTTTACGAACAAAAGAAATAGAACATAAAATACTTATATCAATACGTAGAATCCAATTCCAACCATTTATGCTCTAAGGCCTTTCTGAATCCAGAACAATACATTTTCATACATATTTGCAAGTGCCCTAACTCCTAAACTATGAACTTTACGAAAAAAAGTAATGGAATATAAAATACTTATATCAATACGTAGAATCCAATTCGAACCATTTTAGCCCATAAGGCCTTACTTTCTAAATTCAGAAAAATAAATTTTCATTGATATTTGAAAGTGTCCTAACTCCTAAACTATGAACTTAACGAAAAAAAGTAATAGAACATAAAATACTTATATAATTACGTACAATCCAATTCCAACATTTGAGCTATTATGGCGTTACTTCATTCGTCGACCCAACCTTCTTGGTATAGACTCTGTGCTCCCCTCCCTAACTGTCCTACAAAAAATCGGTCGTGGGCGTTGAGCCTTAAGCGTCTCCGCCCACGACCGATTTGTTGTAGGACAGTTAGGGAGGGGAACCTCATGGCAAACTCAAGTGTATACCAACGAGGTTGGATCGACGAATGAAGTAACGCCATAAGAGACAAAATGTTGGAATTGGATTGTACGTAATTATATAAGTATTTTATGTTCTACTACTTTTTTTTGTAAAATTCATAGTTTAGGAGTTAGGACACTTTCAAATATAAATGAAAATATATTTTTCTGGATTCAGAAAATTAGGTATTAAGGGCTTAAATGGTTGGAATTAGATTAAACGTATTGATTTAAGTATTTTATGTTCTATTACTTTGTTTCGTAAAGTTCATAGTTTAGGAGTTAGGACACTTTCAAAAATAAACGAAAATTTATTTTTCTGGATTCAGAAAGTAAGGCCTTTAGGATTTAAAAGTTTGGAATTAGATTGTACGTAATGATATAATTATTTTATGTTCTATTACTTTTTTTCGTAAAATTCATAGTTTAGGAGTTAGGGCACTTTGAAATATGTATGAAAATTTCGTTTTCTGGATTCAGAAAGGCCTTAAGAGCAAAAATGGCTGGAGTTGGATACTACGTATTGATATAAGTATTTTTCGTTCTATTACTTTTTTTGTTAAGATCATAGCTTAGGAGTTAAGGCACTTTCAAATATGTATGAAAATTTATTTTACTGGTTTCAGAAAGTAAGGCCTTTAGGGCTAAAATGGTTGGAATTGGATTATACGTAATGATATAAGTATTTTATGTTCTATTACTTTTTTTCGTAAAGTCCATAGTTTAGGGGTTAGGACACTTTCAAATATAAATGAAATTTTATTTTTCTGGATTCAGAAAGTAAGTCTAAGCGCAAAACTGATTGGAATTGGATTCTATGTATTGATATAATTATTTTATGTTCTATTACTATTTTTCTAAAAGTTTATAGTTTAGAGTTAGGACACTTCCAAATATAAATGAAAATTTATTTTTCTGTATTCAGAAAGTAAGGCCTTAAGAGTAAAAATGGTTGTAATTGGATTCTACGTATTGATATGAGTTTTTTTTGTACTAGCTGACCCGCTCGCAACTTCGTTTGCGTGTATACTAATTTTTTACGTATGTCCTTTCATGTGAAATGTTTCCCAAGCCTGGTGATTTGACACGGAATCCTAAATATGAATGGAATAAAAAGTAAATATACTACATATTACTACATTACCTACCCCGTAATGTAGTCATATGTAGAGTACCTATTCCTGTTCCCACTCTCACTCTTTTTTCCGTTCCTGTTTCCGTTGGCGACCCGTCGCCAAGTTAACTGCCTGTATAGGTATGATGAATGAAGGACCCTATACACGACATGTCTGTCGCAGCATCGTCGTATATAGGGGCAGTCTATTCGTCCGGCGATCATCGCCAGGACGGTGTTGGTGCTGGCCCGCGTCCTTCGCACGAGGGATACACCTCTTCCGCATAGTGGCGTAAAAACAATCGGTGTGCTTGCGAGAACATGCCGGAGGCGCTGCAGTAGCGGGGCAGCCCCAATACCGCTCTGAACGCGTTATTAAACTGGACGCGGAGGGAGCCATACGCCACTTGAGTGTACTTAGCCCACAGGCTGCATGTGTATATTTGCAAGTGCCCTAACTCCTAAACTATGAACTTTACGAAAAAAAGTAATGGAATATAAAATACTTATATCAATACGTAGAATTCAATTCGAACCATTTTAGCCCATAAGGCCTTACTTTCTAAATCCAAAAAAATAAAATTTCATTGATATTTGAAAGTGTCCTAACTCCTAAACTATGAATTTTACGCAAAAAAGTAATAGAACATAAAATATTTATATAATTACGTACAATCCAATTCCAACATTTGAGCTCTTATGGCGTTACTTCATTCGTCGATCCAACCTGGTTGGTATACACTCTGTGCTCCCCTCCCTAACTGTCCTACAAAAACTCGGTCGTGGGCGTTGAGCCTACTACCTAGGTACATCTATCTATACCTACCTACTGAGGGTTAAATTGGGTTATTAGGTAGGACTGATTAGGTACCTTTGAACTGTAAAATCAAACGAATTATTTTCTTAACTTATATTTTATTGATTTTTACTATAGTAGTGATATAAATAGCAGGTAAGGTACTTAACTTACATGCATGTATTTCATAACACGGTGTAGGTAAAGATGTAACCGATTAATCTAAACCCCTAAATCCTATTATTAGACATTGCTTTCATATAAAAAAATCAATATAAAAAAGTCTAGAAATCATAATAACAGAAGTTATTCATGTGAATAAACGAAGAATGAATTTATAAGTTTTAAAAATTATACAAAAATATACGTAACTATACTAGACCAACAGATATTGAAGAATAAGATCTAAGATGAGTCCCTAGAAAGAAAATTAACTACAGAAAGTTAAATAAACGTTATAAAAGAACGAAACTTGAAGTTTTCGTAACGTTACGAAAGTTATTATGAATTACATTAATGATTTTGTCTTAGTCAATAACAATACTCATAAATAATACAATAGAATCTCTATCATATAAAGATTGGGGATTTCATAATGGTAATTAAATTATTTTCATGGTAATCGTAAGTTGTACATGATCAACACACCCTTACTGATCAGTAAAGGGGCGAAAGTGTGAGTGGCATCATGGCTTGAATCCAAAAGCACACCTTACTACAAAGTCTGCGTTAACTATATTTTTGTATGAAAATGATGTTTGTGAAACTTATAGTTAACAAGATATAGCGAACACTGTAGTAAGGGTGTAAGGGGTTCCAACCTCCGTCTACAGAACCCAAGCCAATCTCACCTGCCCATGATGCATCCTGATAACAAACGGGTTACTGGCAGCGGCTGACTGTGGCATAACGCACCGGCACAGCTACATCCCTTGACCCTCAATGGGAAGCAGCATTGATTGACTCAACCCGCATGCCCAGCACAGGGATTATCGGCATATTCCCCTTCTTATAATGTGAGGCCTATGTCCAGCAGTGGACTGATTTAGGATGTTGTTGTTGTTGTTGCATTAAGGTATGTTTTTTGCACTCAAGCCGATGAGCACCGGGCGCAAAAGTGGTGGGTGCAGATAATAAATCCAAGTGGAATATTGACACCGGCTATGTGGATAAGGCAATCCATAGAGCTTTCTTGTGTTCACTTAGCTGTAGCAGAGAAGAGTTTAAGAGCTCTGCATTGGTCTGTAATAAAAAAAAGTATGAAGACAGTTAATGATAAAAAAGGAAATGGTGTACACAAGTGTACTTGACGGATAATGCCATATGAGAATAAAAATATAATTATTAGTATCATCATAATCTAGAAGTAAATGGAAATGTAAGTTTGTTTGTTAAAATTTTACCTACTAAAATTTTTTGTTTATAAATACAGTAAAATACTAGTTTACAACGAATTTATACATCATATTTTACCTCTTGTTTGTTGTCTGGTAAAGCTAATTTAGTTCTTATTTGATCAGTTACTAATTTATAAGGCACAGCACACAGCTGATGATCCTGCTGAAGATACAATCTGGAAAAGTATTTAATAACACAATTAATAATACAGCCAATGTAATTTTTATTTGACTCTTCTGCGCAAGGAACTATTATTGATAAAATTGACATAAATATGAATAATTGTAAAGTGTAGTACTATGATGGATGACAAACAATAGATGGAAACTTGTGTCTGAAAGGACTTTAGAAAGCTAACAAAGATACGCCCATCTCTGTTTTCTTGGAATAGAAATGAAGTTCTTGGGCATGCCGATTTCCTCACGATGTTTTCCTTTACTGTTTCGAGGATTTATTGATTTAGCAGGTACTCAGACTGCAACAAAACAAGAACCTAGAAGTATTTCCCGTTTCTTCACTTTACTATTTCAAGTGGAATAAAATAAATGACGACTTACCGAAGAAAATTTGCTTTCCCAGGTTTGGGAAATCTAAAGATAATGTTTGGGTCTTTGGTAATGCTGAACGCTCAGACCTATACAATTAAAATTCATTTCAATAAATATACAACGAAAAAGGTTTTCCGCCATGTTTGATTCAGTGCTGCCAGGGCCCTTGAGTTATAAGTTACGTTTCATTTCCTGAAATGTGACATTTTTGCTACAAAAGTTACATTATCGTCAAACGACACTGATGTCGATTATGTTGTGCATTTTCCTAAACTAAACTAATTTGACATTCCTAAAAGTGATATATTCCTTTCTTATATGTGTAAATGATAAGGACAGCTATAACTTTAAAGCTGCCAAATTTAGTTTAGTTTAGAAAAGTGAACAACAAAATCGACACTAATGTCTGTTTTCCTGAACGAGCCTTGGTTCCTGAGATGCCATGGCCAATGATCGTAAGCTGAACCGAACACCCAATGGAGTCAGAAAGAAGAGCAATTAGTATCATAAATAACTTTATTTTACAGTGCGTAGCTGACAACGCATCTATCTTAATACCCCTAGGAAACATAAGTAGCTGCTTCTGAACCGTAAATTAAATCGGCGAGCGTAGCGAGCCACGAACATTTTAAGTATAGGTTTACAAAAGAAACATAATAAACAAAACGCTTGCAATTTCCTCAACACCTAGGTAACTGTAACAGTAGATGAAGAAAAGGAAATCGGTGAGAGGAGTTTGCCGCGTTTTTTTTGTAACAAAATAAAAACGCGATTGTATTTTAATTCGTCATTTTACAACCGAATTGGTGAGCGGAGTGAGCCTCGAAATTTTTCTTGCATATGTTAATACAAAATATAAAAAAGATAACTACTATTTATATCTAAATATTAACCGTATTATTAATATGTACCTACTAACCATGCAAGACCCAAAACTTGGTCCTGCTCTGGTCATTTCTGCGCCCTGTGCCACAACCCCGCCCTATTTATGGCACTCAGTGAACCACCAGGCCAGGCGGCCGTCAATTGATTCAAGGCTACGATTTTAATTTTAACCTATCTAATATCTATTGACATTAATATTCACATACATTCATAGTTCATACCTCATTACTTGTTCATACCTTCTGTTCATACTTGCTTATAGTTCATACTAGCGTTCTATGTTCATACTTCTTACTTCAAGATGTTGACTTCAATATTTCTAACAGCTGACATAACTACCCACATTCATTAATTAAAAACTATACCAAGATATTTATTAAGTTTCATCTTTGGGGTTTGCCATCTAGTTTGGATGTTTTGATTATATAAGTAGGTATTTCGTCAGTGTAAGTAGATTATTCGGTAATATTCCCTTGCACTAATACCTCCGCGCCGTTACGCGCCACGACGACCGGTGCCGGCTCGCGCCCCCGCGCCCCTTACGAGCGCGGAATCGCTGCCTCAGTCGAATGGAACCTACCGCGCGCACCTTCGATCTGTGCCATTGTTATCTCGCGTATCTGCTGCAGCATGCTTATAACTTTCTATTTTCCTGTTTCGTACCTATCTTTTAATTCTACTGTACCTACTTTACGCTCCTTCAATTCTGTATGTGTGTTCAATTCCTTCAATTCAGTAACCTGTGTTGTGGCTCTGGACATTAAATGTGAACGGGTCTATCTATGTACGTGTTTCTACATATTCATCCTATCTGAACCAGTATCTGCCCACACACCTACCACCCCAAAAAGTCAAAAGATACGAAAAATGTAAGAAATGTAGCCTGCTGGCAACGCTGGTTTGATCCAAAGAGAAGACAGTTTTGAGTTTGATCGACCGATGTCACAGAAAAGAAATCGGATTTCGTTTAAAAATGTTGCCAGGAGAAATATCTACATAATATTTTATTCATCATCATCATCATCATCAATCATATCGGTAAAATAAACAGCCCAAGATTATGTGACATAGGTGTGTCGCTGTTTCGAATTCGACTGTGCCTGGTTTTTTGCATTCAAAGAGTATAAAAGTATAAATATTTCTTCCTTTTGTTTCACTAACCCTTTCTTTGCAACATTTTTCCAACTTTTGTAAATTTTCATTTTATTTTGTGTAATAACACTCTAGGATTCATAGAAAATCCTAATTGAAAAATGAGTGTAATACCCTATTTCATCTGGTAATTTGTTAATTTGTTGTCGAATGACCTATTTACTCTAGCTAATCTAGTTTTTGTACAAGCAATTTTATTTCTCTTTCTTGTATTGTACATATGCCAATCTCCAAGCCATTTAATTTTTCCAAATTTTTCACTAGCAGACATTACGTGTAAATGTTTACAGAAGGCATTGTCAATATTTTAATTGTTTTAAAAAGTTTTTTTTTTTACAATCTCGTAAGCCAAGCTTGTAGATAGCCCTGACAGGTCTGTTATGATACAAATATTGATTCTGCCCCTGCAGCTCTTCCCCAGAGGAGTATGCCATATGACATGACGGTATGAATGTAGCTACGAGGCGAGCTGTGGCGGTATTTGTTAAAGCGCCTACACACGACCCTAAAATCAGAGGCAATATCGGGAGCGTGGTAGTGGGGATGAAATCGGCTACTACTCTACACACGTCCCTGCCAGTACGTAACCTAACCTGAAGCAAAGCGCTCGTCGAGCCAAGATGCCGTCTACACTCTCAAAAAATCAAAAAATAGGCATCGCTCTGGTTGTTGCTACGGTGCGACCAAAACAAAAGAGTAAGACCTGGGTTAAGAGGTGGTTGATGAAACGCCATGAATTGAGTCACATGTGTCACATCAACGTGATGAGACATTTACAACCAGCTGATTTTAAAAACTTTCAAAGGATGGATATTGGAGGTTTTATATATTATAAATACTCCTTATGTTTTTGGTCCCATATGTAATACAATTCCTTGTAGATATCAATTATTTTCGTTCAGGCCTCTTGCTACTTCTCCTTCGCCATATTGCCGCAAGAAATAAAAATTGATTTATAAACACACGTCCAGTCGGCACTACAGTCGCACGCACACTGCGGTGAAATCGGTTCCGATTTCACTACACACGCACGGACAACGCTTCTTAGACGATAATCGGCCCTAATCCGTGAGCTCGCCCGAACCAATTTCTGAGTTAGGGGTAATAATAATAATACTGATCACGATTTGCCTACTCACGAGGCGATCAATGGAGCGATCTAGGGTGCTCCCCACCACTCTCTCGATATTGCCTCTGATTTTAAGGTCGTGTGTAGGCGCTTTTAGTTGACTTACTTTGCGGATAGCGTATGCTGCAGAGCTAAGTAAGTTTGTTAGAAAGGGTTGTAATGTGTGGTTAAGTTTTGAATCGACGGTTAATCCCAAGAATACATAAAATGGCATAGATTTTGGTTCAAAGAAAAACATATGATAGTTTTTATAGTTACAAATCTGAATAATTAACAAAAAACGTGAATTCATCTCATGACGGACACCGGGTAACGTTTGATTACTTTTTTTTGTATGGACACAATCAGTTCATAATAGTACTTTATGCACCCAGTGCAAGCTGCGATAATTGCACCCCTAATTTTTTCTTAACCTATACTTGCTCGGAACTGTAGGGAATTCAGGATTTTGTTTTGGGGTGCTTGAGTTCCCTAGGTTTGCCAACCTTTTCTTTATCCTGCCTTAATAGAAAATCTATTTCACGTTCCAGCACATTAAGGCCCCTATTGCCACCAAGTTTAAAAATCTACCCATTAAAGTAAGTGAGATAGATAGCTTATCTATCTCACTGTAGGTACCTTATTATTATTAATATTATGTACCAATCATAGATCTTTTATATATTTAAAAGATCTATGGTACCAATGTTTAATATACGTATTTATACCATATTCTTTGAAACTAGTCGCTGTATATAGTATAAATTTAAAAATTTGCTTTCTTCTGAAAATTTATAGATAGGTAAGTTACTAAACTTTTTCAAAATAACATTATTTTTTTATACGTGATACCCTTCGAGCAAAATAAGTCGAAGTATGTACCCTACCTCTACTCTGTTATCCTAGAAAGAATGAATGAACTTCTAGAAGGAACGAATGCCCTCCCGGCATGTTTACAAACACAGGTTTTTCCAAGGTGTTTGTGTTGTTTGTCGTACGTTTGTTTACACCCTTACCAAACCTTCAATTTATGGTCTGTGGATATTCAATTGTCGTTGTTATTTTAGTGATTTATAATCTATGGAAGTTTTTTACTTGACGCTTTCCAACGAGCGATGGCTGCCAAAAAAATGGACCAATCAGGAGCATGTGCATCAATAATCAGGCTGTGATTAATCAGGGCGTACATAATCGTCACGTGTTGATTTTTCACAGCCAGTTTTTGGTGGACATTTTGCTTTGTTTTGTTTGTACATGGATGATCAGGCTGTGCATAATCAGGCCGCGCAATATCAGGACCCTGTGGTCTAGTCGGAGGGAGCCAATATTGCGCGACCTGATTATTCACAGCCTGATTATCCATGTACACAATTGGCCATGGATGATCAGGCTGTACATGTTTTGCACGTGCTGATTTTTCACACCCATGGAATGCACAGCCTGATCATCCGTGCACACGCCATCGACGAGACTTAAGCTTCGTTTACAGTACTTACCCGAGGTGCCAAGAATAGACTAGGATAGTGCTATGTTCTTGTTCACAATGCCAATGAGTATACGGTGTACTTTGGCTGTGCTTTGGCTAGAACTAAATGTTTACCGATGTTTTTAATAATACAAACAAAAAGGCAAAACAAAACAAAAGGCACCAAGCGCAGTTATCAATTTCATTGGTCATTTCGTCAATCTAATTCATTACATAACATAAAATAGTAGATTAGATTGCAAAGTTACTATGCAAACCCTAGCTACCGGCTAAACCTAAAGAAATTCGACAAAGCTGAAATGGCAGTGGGATGGCCATTCTGGCGAAGAACCGGCAACCGTTTTGGTGTAAAAGAGTGGATAACTGCGTCTCAGCCAGCCCTCTTAGTAGACGCCCAGGTGGAGTGACGAAAGGTTGCTGGCAGAAATTGAATGCGATAAGCTGAGCACACGGCGTAATGGCGCGTACTAAGAGAGGCCAGCTCACATCGCTACTTCAAGGGCAAATGTACTTTTTAGTAGTGCAGAGCAGCAGTGCTAACAGGATTTAACCCGGCAAAGCGGGCACCACTCAACTATATTTACGTATCACAAATACGTTATCTACAGCGTGAAGGCGGGGCATGGGCTGTAGGGTTGACCCTAAACTGCCTTTCGAAGAGGATCAAGGAGCTAGAGCATCTCTATGGTGTATGTTTTCGAAAGTGTGAATAAAGGTTCAGGAAGTTCTTTCGACACCAGAACATTGTAATATGAGTGATTTTTTGTGACACAAGCTTTCTTACCGTGGGGCTACATGCTATGTGAAAATGTCTAGTATTAGGTATAACTATATTCTGCCTGCAGCTATGGTAACATGTTGATGTTATCGTTGGTCTAGAACTATAGACCTGTTTTTGTATGTAGGGGAAACAATCATACATCTCTACATTACAAAAATTTTTACCTTCATAAAATATGTAATAAAATTTCATTTTTTAATTTAATAATAAAAATGTATAATCTAATAATCTGTGAACTGTGAATCTATGAACAGTCTGATAACGAAGAGCCGCAACCAATATTTCTTGGGCTTTCGATTGGCAGCTTGATCAAAAGTCAAATACAAGAGGCGGCCCTCCTAGACTCTGCATGCCCTGTGAGGAGGATCCTCCCACTGCAGCCTTAGGCCCAGCAGTTCCGAGGCCAGCCTTTGATGGTTTCTTCCATTTTTTTCCGTTTCTTATTTCAACCCTTTCATGTTTATTTTTGCTAAAATTAGACCATGTCACAGAATACACCATGTGCTTCTCCTGTTACTTAGAATAGTTTTGCTTTATAAACAAACATTTGAATAGGTTATTTTGGATAATCTTAGAATATAAATCTACTTAAACATTACTTTCCTAACTATATCATTTTATCCTGTCTATAACTATGTATCATAGTATAATGTTTATTGTTCATAAACTTAAACTTCTTTGTTGAGGACTTTCCGTTTGATAGGTATTACTTCTGTTTTTTTTTTATAGGTATCACTTATTTATTATGTTTATTAAATTAAGTATTCATTATATTATATAAAAATGCATCATCTTTCTGTTTAGATTGCTATAGTTTTCATTACAGATCCGATTTCTATAGTTTTCATACAATTTTATTCATTGTTATTGTAGTTTTGGCTTATTTTAAGTACACTATACATTTCTATGGCATTTTTTAAAATTTATTTGTAGGTACATTAATTTCTTTCTTTTTCGCCATGTTCTTTTATAAATACTTTATTAATAACCTCTATATATAAAGTTTTAGTTTAAGTCTATATATTTAGTTTTTTCTAGTATGTACGTACGTCCGTTCGTGACGTCACCAAAAGGGTTCTAACGGAAGACCAGCGCTTGTTGTAGGTATTCGTCTACAACAATCAATATGCTGAGTTAGGGCCTTTTTGCAACAGCGATGTTATTAACATGTATTAAACTAACTTAACTTTTATCTTGTAAACTGTTGTTTCAAATAAACATTTTCTATTTCTATTTCTATTTCTATTTCTCCAATGTCCCAGCTAGGTCTATACTAAAATTCATTAAAATTATTGCAGCTCTTTAGGCATAAGAAACATAACTAACAGACAGATTGACAGATGCCTATGGCATTAAGCCCACCCTTGGTAACATTTTTTAAGTATGTGCAATAAAGTTTTCAAACAAACAGAGTTTCGCATTTATAACATTAGTTTGGGGTTTGGATTGCTAAATGTAATTGTAACTAGATAACACCTGCGACTTGTAACTAGATACCGCCTGCGGCTTTGCTGCTACCAGTATAAAAAGCCTTTGTGTTAATACAGGTCACTAAACTAGGTATATTCCAGGTTTCATCCAAATCCGTTCATGTTGAGTGGGGACAAACATACTTACACACACTCACACAAACTTTCACAATGATAATATTAGTGTATAAAAAAAAACCTGTAATTATCGTTATGAAAAAAGAACCAAATTTTGTAAACTATTTTATTCTTTTATATTTGCAAATCTTATGATTGATTTGGTAACTTACTTTGGGACAGGCGCGGATACAGGATTTCGTTTCGGGGGGGGCAATTTTGGTGTTTGGCACTTACCTATCTTCCATCGGCGAGCGGAGCGAGCCGCGAAAAAGTTATTTGCAGAGAATGTGCTATTATACCTAGGTATAATAATAATAATTATTATGATTACAAACAAAACATGATAAAGATAACTGCGATTTTTTATATTTTCATAGGAAATTGTAAATGCAAAAGTCAGTAATGAAGTCGGCGAGCGAATCGAGCCACAATTTTTTTTCACCAAAACCTTTGTATATTGGTCATTTTTTATACTATAAAAACAAAAACATAGTATATATTGATTTTTATACCAACAAATCTGCATAATTAACCAAAAACTGTGGATGATCCTCATGACGGAAACAGGATTTCGTTCCATTACTTGTTTTTTGTATGGACACAGTCAGTGCCGTAAATAGCATTTTACGCGCCCGGTGCGAGCTTCTATAATTGTAAAGTCTGGATACCAGACTCAATAGAAAAAAATATCTCGCGTTCCAGCATATATGAAGTCAAAGTTGACTTCTCAGTGCATAGTCCCTTCACTTATTATAGAAATAAAATCGGCGAGCGTAGCGAGCCGTAAAATTTTTTGTGCACAAAAGAAAAAATACAAAGAAAATGATGGCATTTTTAAACTACAACAACAGACGTAAAAAATGTAGTCGGCGAGCGCAGTGAGCCGCAATCTGTTTTTATCATTCTAACTAGCGCTATTGTGTTGTGTGTGCGTAATTCGTCATTGTTGCAAACTTTATAGGATTGATTTAAAAATATTTGTGCGTAGTTAAGTACCATTCACAACCATAAGACGGTAACGAAATCGGCGAGCCGCGAAATTTTTCTATCAGAGGTAGGAAAACTACGATTTATATCTGAATTTCAACCAACCTATATGTATTAGGATATAATTATCAACGAAGACTTGGTCCTGATCTGGTCATTTTTGCACCCCACAAGAAAAGACAACTCAATTTATATCTGGATATCAAACTAATAGTAATTAATTAATACTACTTTTTATGACCCAAAACTTGGTCCTGGTCTGGTACCTAATTTCTGTGCCCCCCAGAAAAGAATATAAAGATTTATTTCCGGCTATCAACCTAATAATTAAAACTTGGTTCTTGTCTGGTCATTTCTGCGCCCCTAAGAAAAGAAAAAACTACGATTTATAACTGGGTATCAACCTATTAATTAAATCTTGGTCCTGGTCTGGTTATTTTTGCGCCCCCCAAAAAGAAAACTAAGATTCATAACTGGATATCAACGAAATAATTAATGAATACTACCATGCATGGTCTGCGCAATGTGCCGAGGCACCGGTGGCCTTATTTTCGGCACTGGATTATTGTTAAATTGTTAGTTATATGTTGTTTGTATATTATTGTTATATTGTTAGTTATTATTGGCAAATCATGAAAGTTGATAACTTGTTACAACTCCCTTATTTGAGGTTAGAAATTAGTAAACTATTTTCTGTTGTAAAATTGATTTATTTCGTCGAAAATTAGGTGTAGGGTTTCAAAATGTTGTCAGAAGATGTATATTCCATAAAGGCATCAGCCAATGCAATCATAAAGTGCTTTCCACTAGTAGTTCAAGAGCTAGAGGCAATTTTCAATTTTCACAAAAACTCGTCTAATTCATACATCGTGCATTTTTTCGGAAAAACAACTACCGCACAAATAAGCACAAATTACAACGCATTTGCTCACAAAAAATCATATTTGTGCGTTCAGCCGTTTCGAAGATCGGCAGCGGCATCTGCAATAAATCATAAACCACAGGTCGCACAAATGCCGCTGTTTGGCCAGTGACATGCACAAAAGCTACTTTAAATTTGGCTTAGGCTAATGGGTAAAAACCATGCCGCTGCAGTAACGCATCTTATTTTCTCGAATAACTCTGGAACCTTAATAGGCACAAACTTAATTTTTGGGGAACATTTACAGGACATAGTGCTCTAATTTTTCTGTAAGTTTCATCCCGATCCGAGTCAACTTGCCGCTGGAGTAACACACACATTAGGTAATAGTTGGTTAGTTAACATATGACAATATGATAATCGTTCCAAATAAACCTATCTACATAATAAGTACCTTGTGAAATACTAACAATTTAAAAGTTTTAAAAAGTTCATATTATGTAGTGTATTTTGCCGGAGTTCAGGGGGGGGGGCAAGTGATACAGGAGGGGGGGGGGGGGAGGGGGGCAATGAACTAAGTAGAATGTCGTGTTTACGACTTATTTTATACCTACTTGTTGAAGATTTTTATCGGTTGGTTATGTGAAGCCACCGAAATTAGTCTGAAAGATTTAAGGAAGGAGTTTATACAGACTGATGTTGACCAATGTGAACGCCACAAAGACATGAGTGAATTTAGGGTGCACTCAGCCAGCTCGCGGGGACGCCTATGTGCGGCAGTGGAATCCCTGATTGGAGTATTCCCATAATCCCCACCAGGTCATGCCCACTGGTGGGGATTGTGAGAAGAAAATATCCACTCATAATCCCCACCGCGTCGACGATAATTGTGCGGTGGGGATCATGAGCATAATAAAATTTTGTTTTGTCAACACTTCAAAATTTCAACACTTTAACACTTGAACATTCCAACACTTCAACATTTTAAGACTAATACTTTCACACTTTAACATTTCAACACTGCAATACTTCAACACTTCAATATTTTTACATTTTAAGACTAACACTTCACTATTTCAACATCTTTAACACTACGTCCCACGGCGGGAATTGAACCCACAACCTCATACACACGTTTAAATCATGCTTTTCTGAAGCTCATACAAACATTTGTCTCGCGGTGGGAATCGAACCCGTAACCTCAATACCTACGTTTAATTCATACCTATCTGAAGTTGAATCTCGGTGGGGATTATGAGTCGATATTTTTCTTCTGTTTCATTATCCCTACTAGTGGGCCAGACCTGGTGGGGAATAGGGAATGATCCACGACGGTGACGTAACCCCCCATCTAAAAAGTCCCATCGGACTTTTTCAGGCCTCAGTGGATTTTTTTAGATCATAATGTCTACTGGACTTTTTAGGACTTTTTTGTACTTTATGAAAATAAAGATTAAGAATTAAATTAACCTGCTAATAAAAATTCGTGGCTCGCTTCGCTTGCCGATTTTTAAAACCTACCTTTATTTGCGTTACAATCCCTCAGATTACCCAGATAGGTTAGGTGTATAGGTATTGTAGTATTAGGTAGGTTTAACTCTAATTAGGTACCTGCCAAAAGGTGGCTGGTGGCTGGCTTCGCTCACCAACTTTGTTGATAATTAGAGTAACTTTCACCCACAGGTCTAAGGCTTGAGTGTTTTATAGAAATAATATGGTGATCAGGATCTGATGATGAGGCAGGAAATAGAAATCAGGATGTTTTTTCTGATGACGAACTCGTTGAAAAATTAATCGACGAGATCGAAAAGAGACCTGGGAGTTTTTTACCAGCTCGATCGCATTGGCGTTTACGCAAATTTTATATGGAATCGAGGTAGTGCCATCTAGTGAGAAACGCGTGGCAGTCTTTCCATAAAAAGTTGAGTATACCCTGTTCTTTTTAATATAACGTGTGAAGAATACTGAGATAATCATTTAAAAAAGAACAAATGGGACGAGGAAACTATGGAGCTAGTAGGTGTTGAAAAGTGGGGAGAAATGTCGGCAGAAGAAAATCTTTAGGAATTATGTTACAATGCAAAAAAGCATGGTTGGCATAAACTCTGGCCCACTGGACGGTGGGCATTATGACACTGACATAAAAATGTTAGGCTCACAATCCCCACCACGACAACGACGATCGCGCGGTGGGTAATATGAGTATATTATTTCCTTGTCTCATAATCCCCACCAGTGGGCTGGTGGGCATTATGGGAATAACCCTTAATAGGAACCCTTGGTGCGCGAATTGAACTCGCACTTGGTAAGCTTTTTTTTCACGGTATTTATGTAGTTAGGCTCCCCGCCCACGACCGATTTTTTGTAGGACAGTTAGGGAGGGGAACCTCATGCCAACCTCATCCACGGAGCGTATACAAACCAGGTTAGATCGACGAATGAAGTAACGCCATAAGAGCTCAAATGAATTGGAATTGGATTGTACGTAATTATATAAATATTTTATGTTCTATTACTTTTTTCGTAAAGTTCATAGTTTAGGAGTTAGGGCACTTTGAAATATGTATGAAAATTTATTTTTCTAGATTCAGAAAATTTGGTATTAAGGGCTTAAATGGTTGTAATTGGATTCTACGTTTTGATATAAGTATTTTATGTTCAATTCCTTTTTTTCGTTAAGTTCCTAGTTTAGGAGTTAGGGCACTTTGAAATATGTATGAAAATTTCGTTTTCTGGATTCAGAAAGGCCTTAAGAGCAAAAATGGTTGGAATTGGATTCTGCGTATTGATATAAATATTTTATGTTCTATTAGTTTCGTTCGTAAAGTTCATAATTTAGGAGTTAGAGCACTTGCAAATATAAATGATTTTTTTTCTGGATTCAGAAAATTTGGTATTAAGGGCTTAAATGGTTGTAATTGGATTCTAAGTATTGATATAAGTATTTTATGTTCTATTACTTTTTTTCGTAAAGTTCATAGTTTAGGAGTTAGGGCACTTTGAAATATGTATGAAAATTTCGTTTTCTGGATTCAGAAAGGCCTTAAGAGCAAAAATGGTTGGAATTGGATTCTAAGTATTGATATAAGTATTTTATGTTCTATTAGTTTTGTTCGTAAAGTTCATAATTTAGGAGTTAGAGCACTTGCAAATATAAATGAAAATTTATTTTTCTGGATTCAGAAAATTTGGTATTAGACTTAAATGGTTGGAATTAGATTCTACGTATTGATATAAGTATTTTATGTTCTATTAGTTTTGTTCGTAAAGTTCATAATTTTGGAGTTAGAGCACTTGCAAATATAAATGATTTTTTTTTCTGGATTCAGAAAATTTGGTATTAAGGGCTTAAATGGTTGAAATTGGATTCTAAGTATTGATATAAGTATTTTATGTTCAATTACTTTTTTTCGTAAAGTTCATAGTTTAGGAGTTAGAGCACTTTGAAATATGTATGAATTTTTTTTATTCTGGATTCAGAAAGGCTTTAAGAGCAAAAATGGTTGGAATTGGATTCTGCGTATTGATATAAATATTTTATGTTCTATTAGTTTTGTTCGTAAACTTCATAATTTAGGAGTTAGAGCACTTGCTATATAAATTAATATAAATGTTTTTTTCTTCTGGATTCAGAAAATTTGGTATTAAGGGCTTAAATGGTTGTAATTAAATTCTACGTTTTGATATAAGTATTTTATGTTCTAATAATTTTTTTCGTAAAGTTCCTAGTTTAGGAGTTAGGGCACTTTGAAATATGTATGAAAATTTCGTTTTCTGGATTCAGAAAATTAGGTTTTCAGGGCTAAAATGGTAAGAATTGGATTGTACGTAATTATATAAGTATTTTATGTACCCTTACTTTTTTTCGTAAAGTTCATAGTTTATGAGTTAGGGCACTTGCAAATATAAATTAAAATTATTTTTTCTGGATTCAGAAAGTAAGGCCTTTAGGATTAAAAAGTTTGGAATTAGATTGTACGTAATGATTTAAGTATTTTATGTTCAATTACTTTGTTTCGTAAAGTTAATAGTTTAGGAGTTAGGACACTTTCAAAAATAAACGAAAATTTATTTTTCTGGATTCAGACAATTAGGTTTTAAGGGCTAAAATGGATTCTACGTATTAATATAAGTATTTTATGTTCTATTACTTTTTTTCGTAAAATTCATAGTTTAGGAGTTAGGGCACTTTCAAAGTAAAAGTAGGGCACTTTTTTTCTGGATTCAGAAAATTTGGTATTAAGAGCAAAAATGGTTGGAATTGGATTCTACGTATTGATATAAGTTTTTTTATGTCCTATTACTTTTGTTCGTAGAGTTCATAGTTTAGGAGTTAGGGCACTTTGAAATATGTATGAAAATTTCGTTTTCTGGATTCAGAAAGGCCTTAAGAGCAAAAATGGTTTGAATAGGATTCTACGTATTGATATAAGTATTTTATGTCCTATTACTTTTGTTCGTAGAGTTCATAGTGTAGGAGTTAGGGCACTTGCAAATATAAATTTAAGATGTAGGTTATTATTTATTGTACGTTCTTATTAGAGGTAATTTCATATGTGAAATGTCTGTTCGAGTGAAATCCTGTAATGATAGTTTTTACATAAATTTTAATCAAGCACTTTGGAATTTGCAACACACATGGTTAATGATGAGGATGACAATACAATATTTAATTTATTTAGTTTCAAGTCTGTGCTACCTACCTTCGGTTCGGTGTAGGTAAGTAGGTAGGTATATAAATTCACTACCAACCTAATAACATATTACTCAGTTGCTTGTATGTGCGACTGTACCACAATGTATATTTTGTTCCTAGAACTTCACATGGATTTTTTGTATTGTTTCGCAACGAATTTGCATAAAGTATTACTACCGAGAGGGGAACTATTTCACGCACTATTTTTCCATATAGAATTGTCATTAAGAAAAGCTCGTTTTCTATAAGAACTATTGCGTTGTTTAATGGGTACGCTAGCATCACGCCAGCTCGGAATGTTTTTCAAAGTCTTGTTCATTATCTCCGTTTCTATAAGAGCAATCATTATGAAATTTTGCATAGCTCGGGAACTATTTATGCTCTATTTTTGTGTGTAAGTTTCGTTCCTATAGTCAAAGCCGTTTTTGAGAACGGTTATGTGTACGCCAGCTTGATCGTTATGCTGGCGTACACACAAAGAATGGTCATTATTTCTTAAACCAAAGAGGAACTATTTATTTTATTATTGCACTAATTATGCTCTATTTATGCTCTATTTATTGGCATATCAACAAACGTGAAAACGGTTATGTGTACGCTAGCATCACGGACACACTTTTCCACCGATTTTTTGTAGGACAGTTAGTGAGGGGAAACTCATAGCAACCTCATGCACAGAGTGTATACTAACGAGGTTGGACCGACGAATGAAGTAACGCAATAAGAGACAAAATGGTTGGAATTGGATTGTACGTAATTATTTAAGTATTTTATGTTCTATTACTTTTTTTTGTAAAGTTCATAGTTTAGGAGTTAGGACACTTTCAAATCTAAATGAAAATATATTTTTCTGGATTCAGAAAATTAGGTATTAAGGGCTCAAATGGTTGGAATTGGATTCTACGTATTGATATAAGTATTTAATGTTCTATTCTTTTTTTTCGTAAAATTCATAGTTTAGGAGTTAGGACACTCTCAAATATGTATGAAAATTTCATTTTCTGGATTCAGACAGTTAGGTATTAAGGGCAAAAATGGTTGGAATTGGATTCTACGTATAAATAAAAGTATTTTATGTTCTATTACTTTTTTTCGTAAAATTCATAGTTTAGGAGTTAGGGCACTTTGAAATATGTATGAAAATTTCGTTTTCTGGATTCAGAAAGGCCTTAAGAGCAAAAATGGTTGGAATCGGCTTCTACGTATTGATATATATACATAAACAATATATATACATAAACAATATACATAAACAATAACCTACATCTTAAATTTATATTTGCAAGTGCTCTAACTCCTAAATTATGAACTTTACGAACAAAACGAATAGAACATAAAATACTTATATCAATACTTAGAATCCAATTCCAACCATTTTTGCTCTTAAGGCCTTTCTGAATCCAGAAAACGAAATTTTCATACATATTTCAAAGTGCCCTAACTCCTAAACTATGAACTTTACGAAAAAAAGTAATCGAACATAAAATACTTATATCATTACTTAGAATTCAATTACAACCACTTAAGCCCTTAATACCAAATTTTCTGAATCCAGAAAAAAAAATCATTTATATTTGCAAGTGCTCTAACTCCTAAATTATGAACTTTACGAACAAAACTAATAGAACATAAAATACTTATATCAATACGTACAATCCAATTTCAACCATTTTTGCTCTTAAGGTCTTTCTGAATCCAGAAAACGAAATTTTCATACATATTTCAAAGTGCCCTAACTCCTAAACTATGAACTTTACGAAAAAATGTAATAGAACATAAAATACTTATATGAATACGTTTAATCCATTTCCAACCATTTTATCCCTAAAGGCCTTACTTTCTGAATCCAGAAAAAATAATTTTCTTATGTATTTGCAAGTGCCCTAACTCCTAAACTATGAACTTTACGAACAAAAGAAATAGAACATAAAATACTTATATCAATACGTAGAATCCAATTCCAACCATTTATGCTCTAAGGCCTTTCTGAATCCAGAACAATACATTTTCATACATATTTGCAAGTGCCCTAACTCCTAAACTATGAACTTTACGAAAAAAAGTAATGGAATATAAAATACTTATATCAATACGTAGAATCCAATTCGAACCATTTTAGCCCATAAGGCCTTACTTTCTAAATTCAGAAAAATAAATTTTCATTGATATTTGAAAGTGTCCTAACTCCTAAACTATGAACTTAACGAAAAAAAGTAATAGAACATAAAATACTTATATAATTACGTACAATCCAATTCCAACATTTGAGCTATTATGGCGTTACTTCATTCGTCGACCCAACCTTCTTGGTATAGACTCTGTGCTCCCCTCCCTAACTGTCCTACAAAAAATCGGTCGTGGGCGTTGAGCCTTAAGCGTCTCCGCCCACGACCGATTTGTTGTAGGACAGTTAGGGAGGGGAACCTCATGGCAAACTCAAGTGTATACCAACGAGGTTGGATCGACGAATGAAGTAACGCCATAAGAGACAAAATGTTGGAATTGGATTGTACGTAATTATATAAGTATTTTATGTTCTATTACTTTTTTTTGTAAAATTCATAGTTTAGGAGTTAGGACACTTTCAAATATAAATGAAAATATATTTTTCTGGATTCAGAAAATTAGGTATTAAGGGCTTAAATGGTTGGAATTAGATTAAACGTATTGATTTAAGTATTTTATGTTCTATTACTTTGTTTCGTAAAGTTCATAGTTTAGGAGTTAGGACACTTTCAAAAATAAACGAAAATTTATTTTTCTGGATTCAGAAAGTAAGGCCTTTAGGATTTAAAAGTTTGGAATTAGATTGTACGTAATGATATAATTATTTTATGTTCTATTACTTTTTTTCGTAAAATTCATAGTTTAGGAGTTAGGGCACTTTGAAATATGTATGAAAATTTCGTTTTCTGGATTCAGAAAGGCCTTAAGAGCAAAAATGGCTGGAGTTGGATACTACGTATTGATATAAGTATTTTTCGTTCTATTACTTTTTTTGTTAAGATCATAGCTTAGGAGTTAAGGCACTTTCAAATATGTATGAAAATTTATTTTACTGGTTTCAGAAAGTAAGGCCTTTAGGGCTAAAATGGTTGGAATTGGATTATACGTAATGATATAAGTATTTTATGTTCTATTACTTTTTTTCGTAAAGTCCATAGTTTAGGGGTTAGGACACTTTCAAATATAAATGAAATTTTATTTTTCTGGATTCAGAAAGTAAGTCTAAGCGCAAAACTGATTGGAATTGGATTCTATGTATTGATATAATTATTTTATGTTCTATTACTATTTTTCTAAAAGTTTATAGTTTAGAGTTAGGACACTTCCAAATATAAATGAAAATTTATTTTTCTGTATTCAGAAAGTAAGGCCTTAAGAGTAAAAATGGTTGTAATTGGATTCTACGTATTGATATGAGTTTTTTTTGTACTAGCTGACCCGCTCGCAACTTCGTTTGCGTGTATACTAATTTTTTACGTATGTCCTTTCATGTGAAATGTTTCCCAAGCCTGGTGATTTGACACGGAATCCTAAATATGAATGGAATAAAAAGTAAATATACTACATATTACTACATTACCTACCCCGTAATGTAGTCATATGTAGAGTACCTATTCCTGTTCCCACTCTCACTCTTTTTTCCGTTCCTGTTTCCGTTGGCGACCCGTCGCCAAGTTAACTGCCTGTATAGGTATGATGAATGAAGGACCCTATACACGACATGTCTGTCGCAGCATCGTCGTATATAGGGGCAGTCTATTCGTCCGGCGATCATCGCCAGGACGGTGTTGGTGCTGGCCCGCGTCCTTCGCACGAGGGATACACCTCTTCCGCATAGTGGCGTAAAAACAATCGGTGTGCTTGCGAGAACATGCCGGAGGCGCTGCAGTAGCGGGGCAGCCCCAATACCGCTCTGAACGCGTTATTAAACTGGACGCGGAGGGAGCCATACGCCACTTGAGTGTACTTAGCCCACAGGCTGCATGTGTATATTTGCAAGTGCCCTAACTCCTAAACTATGAACTTTACGAAAAAATGTAATAGAACATAAAATACTTATATCAATACGTATAATCTATTTTCAACCATTTTATCCCTAAAAGCCTTACTTTCTGAATACAGAAAAAATAATTTTCCTATGTATTTGCAAGTGCCCTAACTCCTAAACTATGAACTTTACGAACAAAAGTAATAGAAAATAAAATACTTATATCAATACGTAGAATCCAATTCCAATCATTTTTGCTCATAAGGCCTTTCTGAATCCAGAAATCGAAATTCATACATATTTCAAAGTGCCCTAACTCCTAAACTATGATCTTAACGAAAAAAAGTAATAGAACATAAAATACTTGTATCAATACGTACAATCCAATTCCAACTATTTTTGCTCTCAAGGCCTTTCTGAATCCAGAACAATACATTTTCATACATATTTGCAAGTGCCCTAACTCCTAAACTATGAACTTTACGAAAAAAAGTAATGGAATATAAAATACTTATATCAATACGTAGAATTCAATTCGAACCATTTTAGCCCATAAGGCCTTACTTTCTAAATCCAAAAAAATAAAATTTCATTGATATTTGAAAGTGTCCTAACTCCTAAACTATGAATTTTACGCAAAAAAGTAATAGAACATAAAATATTTATATAATTACGTACAATCCAATTCCAACATTTGAGCTCTTATGGCGTTACTTCATTCGTCGATCCAACCTGGTTGGTATACACTCTGTGCTCCCCTCCCTAACTGTCCTACAAAAACTCGGTCGTGGGCGTTGAGCCTACTACCTAGGTACATCTATCTATACCTACCTACTGAGGGTTAAATTGGGTTATTAGGTAGGACTGATTAGGTACCTTTGAACTGTAAAATCAAACGAATTATTTTCTTAACTTATATTTTATTGATTTTTACTATAGTAGTGATATAAATAGCAGGTAAGGTACTTAACTTACATGCATGTATTTCATAACACGGTGTAGGTAAAGATGTAACCGATTAATCTAAACCCCTAAATCCTATTATTAGACATTGCTTTCATATAAAAAAATCAATATAAAAAAGTCTAGAAATCATAATAACAGAAGTTATTCATGTGAATAAACGAAGAATGAATTTATAAGTTTTAAAAATTATACAAAAATATACGTAACTATACTAGACCAACAGATATTGAAGAATAAGATCTAAGATGAGTCCCTAGAAAGAAAATTAACTACAGAAAGTTAAATAAACGTTATAAAAGAACGAAACTTGAAGTTTTCGTAACGTTACGAAAGTTATTATGAATTACATTAATGATTTTGTCTTAGTCAATAACAATACTCATAAATAATACAATAGAATCTCTATCATATAAAGATTGGGGATTTCATAATGGTAATTAAATTATTTTCATGGTAATCGTAAGTTGTACATGATCAACACACCCTTACTGATCAGTAAAGGGGCGAAAGTGTGAGTGGCATCATGGCTTGAATCCAAAAGCACACCTTACTACAAAGTCTGCGTTAACTATATTTTTGTATGAAAATGATGTTTGTGAAACTTATAGTTAACAAGATATAGCGAACACTGTAGTAAGGGTGTAAGGGGTTCCAACCTCCGTCTACAGAACCCAAGCCAATCTCACCTGCCCATGATGCATCCTGATAACAAACGGGTTACTGGCAGCGGCTGACTGTGGCATAACGCACCGGCACAGCTACATCCCTTGACCCTCAATGGGAAGCAGCATTGATTGACTCAACCCGCATGCCCAGCACAGGGATTATCGGCATATTCCCCTTCTTATAATGTGAGGCCTATGTCCAGCAGTGGACTGATTTAGGATGTTGTTGTTGTTGTTGCATTAAGGTATGTTTTTTGCACTCAAGCCGATGAGCACCGGGCGCAAAAGTGGTGGGTGCAGATAATAAATCCAAGTGGAATATTGACACCGGCTATGTGGATAAGGCAATCCATAGAGCTTTCTTGTGTTCACTTAGCTGTAGCAGAGAAGAGTTTAAGAGCTCTGCATTGGTCTGTAATAAAAAAAAGTATGAAGACAGTTAATGATAAAAAAGGAAATGGTGTACACAAGTGTACTTGACGGATAATGCCATATGAGAATAAAAATATAATTATTAGTATCATCATAATCTAGAAGTAAATGGAAATGTAAGTTTGTTTGTTAAAATTTTACCTACTAAAATTTTTTGTTTATAAATACAGTAAAATACTAGTTTACAACGAATTTATACATCATATTTTACCTCTTGTTTGTTGTCTGGTAAAGCTAATTTAGTTCTTATTTGATCAGTTACTAATTTATAAGGCACAGCACACAGCTGATGATCCTGCTGAAGATACAATCTGGAAAAGTATTTAATAACACAATTAATAATACAGCCAATGTAATTTTTATTTGACTCTTCTGCGCAAGGAACTATTATTGATAAAATTGACATAAATATGAATAATTGTAAAGTGTAGTACTATGATGGATGACAAACAATAGATGGAAACTTGTGTCTGAAAGGACTTTAGAAAGCTAACAAAGATACGCCCATCTCTGTTTTCTTGGAATAGAAATGAAGTTCTTGGGCATGCCGATTTCCTCACGATGTTTTCCTTTACTGTTTCGAGGATTTATTGATTTAGCAGGTACTCAGACTGCAACAAAACAAGAACCTAGAAGTATTTCCCGTTTCTTCACTTTACTATTTCAAGTGGAATAAAATAAATGACGACTTACCGAAGAAAATTTGCTTTCCCAGGTTTGGGAAATCTAAAGATAATGTTTGGGTCTTTGGTAATGCTGAACGCTCAGACCTATACAATTAAAATTCATTTCAATAAATATACAACGAAAAAGGTTTTCCGCCATGTTTGATTCAGTGCTGCCAGGGCCCTTGAGTTATAAGTTACGTTTCATTTCCTGAAATGTGACATTTTTGCTACAAAAGTTACATTATCGTCAAACGACACTGATGTCGATTATGTTGTGCATTTTCCTAAACTAAACTAATTTGACATTCCTAAAAGTGATATATTCCTTTCTTATATGTGTAAATGATAAGGACAGCTATAACTTTAAAGCTGCCAAATTTAGTTTAGTTTAGAAAAGTGAACAACAAAATCGACACTAATGTCTGTTTTCCTGAACGAGCCTTGGTTCCTGAGATGCCATGGCCAATGATCGTAAGCTGAACCGAACACCCAATGGAGTCAGAAAGAAGAGCA
The DNA here is from genome assembly GCA_951804965.1 of Horisme vitalbata. Classification (NCBI taxonomy): domain Eukaryota; kingdom Metazoa; phylum Arthropoda; class Insecta; order Lepidoptera; family Geometridae; genus Horisme; species Horisme vitalbata. Next base: position 6,771,403 of record OX638096.1, read on the forward strand.
ATTAGTATCATAAATAACTTTATTTTACAGTGCGTAGCTGACAACGCATCTATCTTAATACCCCTAGGAAACATAAGTAGCTGCTTCTGAACCGTAAATTAAATCGGCGAGCGTAGCGAGCCACGAACATTTTAAGTATAGGTTTACAAAAGAAACATAATAAACAAAACGCTTGCAATTTCCTCAACACCTAGGTAACTGTAACAGTAGATGAAGAAAAGGAAATCGGTGAGAGGAGTTTGCCGCGTTTTTTTTGTAACAAAATAAAAACGCGATTGTATTTTAATTCGTCATTTTACAACCGAATTGGTGAGCGGAGTGAGCCTCGAAATTTTTCTTGCATATGTTAATACAAAATATAAAAAAGATAACTACTATTTATATCTAAATATTAACCGTATTATTAATATGTACCTACTAACCATGCAAGACCCAAAACTTGGTCCTGCTCTGGTCATTTCTGCGCCCTGTGCCACAACCCCGCCCTATTTATGGCACTCAGTGAACCACCAGGCCAGGCGGCCGTCAATTGATTCAAGGCTACGATTTTAATTTTAACCTATCTAATATCTATTGACATTAATATTCACATACATTCATAGTTCATACCTCATTACTTGTTCATACCTTCTGTTCATACTTGCTTATAGTTCATACTAGCGTTCTATGTTCATACTTCTTACTTCAAGATGTTGACTTCAATATTTCTAACAGCTGACTTACCTACCCACATTCATTAATTAAAAACTATACCAAGATATTTATTAAGTTTCATCTTTGGGGTTTGCCATCTAGTTTGGATGTTTTGATTATATAAGTAGGTATTTCGTCAGTGTAAGTAGATTATTCGGTAATATTCCCTTGCACTAATACCTCCGCGCCGTTACGCGCCACGACGACCGGTGCCGGCTCGCGCCCCCGCGCCCCTTACGAGCGCGGAATCGCTGCCTCAGTCGAATGGAACCTACCGCGCGCACCTTCGATCTGTGCCATTGTTATCTCGCGTATCTGCTGCAGCATGCTTATAACTTTCTATTTTCCTGTTTCGTACCTATCTTTTAATTCTACTGTACCTACTTTACGCTCCTTCAATTCTGTATGTGTGTTCAATTCCTTCAATTCAGTAACCTGTGTTGTGGCTCTGGACATTAAATGTGAACGGGTCTATCTATGTACGTGTTTCTACATATTCATCCTATCTGAACCAGTATCTGCCCACACACCTACCACCCCAAAAAGTCAAAAGATACGAAAAATGTAAGAAATGTAGCCTGCTGGCAACGCTGGTTTGATCCAAAGAGAAGACAGTTTTGAGTTTGATCGACCGATGTCACAGAAAAGAAATCGGATTTCGTTTAAAAATGTTGCCAGGAGAAATATCTACATAATATTTTATTCATCATCATCATCATCATCAATCATATCGGTAAAATAAACAGCCCAAGATTATGTGACATAGGTGTGTCGCTGTTTCGAATTCGACTGTGCCTGGTTTTTTGCATTCAAAGAGTATAAAAGTATAAATATTTCTTCCTTTTGTTTCACTAACCCTTTCTTTGCAACATTTTTCCAACTTTTGTAAATTTTCATTTTATTTTGTGTAATAACACTCTAGGATTCATAGAAAATCCTAATTGAAAAATGAGTGTAATACCCTATTTCATCTGGTAATTTGTTAATTTGTTGTCGAATGACCTATTTACTCTAGCTAATCTAGTTTTTGTACAAGCAATTTTATTTCTCTTTCTTGTATTGTACATATGCCAATCTCCAAGCCATTTAATTTTTCCAAATTTTTCACTAGCAGACATTACGTGTAAATGTTTACAGAAGGCATTGTCAATATTTTAATTGTTTTAAAAAGTTTTTTTTTTTACAATCTCGTAAGCCAAGCTTGTAGATAGCCCTGACAGGTCTGTTATGATACAAATATTGATTCTGCCCCTGCAGCTCTTCCCCAGAGGAGTATGCCATATGACATGACGGTATGAATGTAGCTACGAGGCGAGCTGTGGCGGTATTTGTTAAAGCGCCTACACACGACCCTAAAATCAGAGGCAATATCGGGAGCGTGGTAGTGGGGATGAAATCGGCTACTACTCTACACACGTCCCTGCCAGTACGTAACCTAACCTGAAGCAAAGCGCTCGTCGAGCCAAGATGCCGTCTACACTCTCAAAAAATCAAAAAATAGGCATCGCTCTGGTTGTTGCTACGGTGCGACCAAAACAAAAGAGTAAGACCTGGGTTAAGAGGTGGTTGATGAAACGCCATGAATTGAGTCACATGTGTCACATCAACGTGATGAGACATTTACAACCAGCTGATTTTAAAAACTTTCAAAGGATGGATATTGGAGGTTTTATATATTATAAATACTCCTTATGTTTTTGGTCCCATATGTAATACAATTCCTTGTAGATATCAATTATTTTCGTTCAGGCCTCTTGCTACTTCTCCTTCGCCATATTGCCGCAAGAAATAAAAATTGATTTATAAACACACGTCCAGTCGGCACTACAGTCGCACGCACACTGCGGTGAAATCGGTTCCGATTTCACTACACACGCACGGACAACGCTTCTTAGACGATAATCGGCCCTAATCCGTGAGCTCGCCCGAACCAATTTCTGAGTTAGGGGTAATAATAATAATACTGATCACGATTTGCCTACTCACGAGGCGATCAATGGAGCGATCTAGGGTGCTCCCCACCACTCTCTCGATATTGCCTCTGATTTTAAGGTCGTGTGTAGGCGCTTTTAGTTGACTTACTTTGCGGATAGCGTATGCTGCAGAGCTAAGTAAGTTTGTTAGAAAGGGTTGTAATGTGTGGTTAAGTTTTGAATCGACGGTTAATCCCAAGAATACATAAAATGGCATAGATTTTGGTTCAAAGAAAAACATATGATAGTTTTTATAGTTACAAATCTGAATAATTAACAAAAAACGTGAATTCATCTCATGACGGACACCGGGTAACGTTTGATTACTTTTTTTTGTATGGACACAATCAGTTCATAATAGTACTTTATGCACCCAGTGCAAGCTGCGATAATTGCACCCCTAATTTTTTCTTAACCTATACTTGCTCGGAACTGTAGGGAATTCAGGATTTTGTTTTGGGGTGCTTGAGTTCCCTAGGTTTGCCAACCTTTTCTTTATCCTGCCTTAATAGAAAATCTATTTCACGTTCCAGCACATTAAGGCCCCTATTGCCACCAAGTTTAAAAATCTACCCATTAAAGTAAGTGAGATAGATAGCTTATCTATCTCACTGTAGGTACCTTATTATTATTAATATTATGTACCAATCATAGATCTTTTATATATTTAAAAGATCTATGGTACCAATGTTTAATATACGTATTTATACCATATTCTTTGAAACTAGTCGCTGTATATAGTATAAATTTAAAAATTTGCTTTCTTCTGAAAATTTATAGATAGGTAAGTTACTAAACTTTTTCAAAATAACATTATTTTTTTATACGTGATACCCTTCGAGCAAAATAAGTCGAAGTATGTACCCTACCTCTACTCTGTTATCCTAGAAAGAATGAATGAACTTCTAGAAGGAACGAATGCCCTCCCGGCATGTTTACAAACACAGGTTTTTCCAAGGTGTTTGTGTTGTTTGTCGTACGTTTGTTTACACCCTTACCAAACCTTCAATTTATGGTCTGTGGATATTCAATTGTCGTTGTTATTTTAGTGATTTATAATCTATGGAAGTTTTTTACTTGACGCTTTCCAACGAGCGATGGCTGCCAAAAAAATGGACCAATCAGGAGCATGTGCATCAATAATCAGGCTGTGATTAATCAGGGCGTACATAATCGTCACGTGTTGATTTTTCACAGCCAGTTTTTGGTGGACATTTTGCTTTGTTTTGTTTGTACATGGATGATCAGGCTGTGCATAATCAGGCCGCGCAATATCAGGACCCTAGTCGGAGACCTTTAGAAAAAAAACAATTCGCGCCAAATTTTCAGCTGTCAAATTTTATCATCACAACAAAATTCGGTTTTTGTTTTGATTTTATAGTAGATTCCACTCCGTCTAACAAAAATGGCTAAAATGCGAGATTATGCTGCTGACAAAGGTATATTCTGCAATTATTTGTATCAGAATCAAGTCAAATTAATATGGTGTTCTTAAAGTTTTTTTTTTGCACTTGTTACAGAAACCTTCAAGAACTTCTTTGTGGACTTTTGTCAGACTGATGATGAGGGAACAAAAACCTTCAAATATGCAGAACAACTCACAAAAGTTGCTCACCGGGAATCCGTAAGTACCGAATTTATATTTTGGAGGTTATTAACATATCTCGGCCCATACAAATACCCTTACAGAACTGAATAATAAGCGCGCAATATCAGTTTACACCGCTGATGCTGCTGTCTGTTGGCGGCCAAGGTATTTATAATAGCTGTGCCGGTGTTATACTGTGCTTTTCAATAATCAGCAGCTGCTTCAGCTCTATTTGTTAGTGAGCATGGACCTGTCAGGTTGGCTTGGGTTCCGAAGATGTAAATAGAACCTCAGTCACCTCTCTACAGGTAGTGTTCTGGCAATTACCAAACACAATTTTTATTCGAAATTCAATTGTGTAGGTATGTTACTGTATTTTTTTTCCGTAGGTGTCATTTGTGGTAGAGCTTGATGACTTGCATGAAGATCATGAAGAATTGGCTGAGGCCGTGAGACAGAACACCCGACGATATACTAACATGGTCTCTGATGTAGTTTATGAGATGCTCCCAGATTACAAACATAGGGAGGTAAGACTATAAATAAATACCTCTTAAGTATGTACTATCAGCTACAAGTCTACTTTACCATCATAAGGATGCATTTTCTGTGCAGCAACTGGCTGCTAGCCCCGCCTTGTCAAATTTTAAACACTAGTAAACGTAAACAAGAGGCTTATACTTAAATTTGAAGAGTCATAAAACAAAGAGCTTTCTCAAAAAGAAAAATATGTGGTATCTCCGATTGGTGAAAACAAGTGGACAAAGAAAAAGGCGGGGTCAGCTAGCTAAACTGCTTGCAAGCGAAACTATTTTAAAATTGGTTAGGTATACTAGTATCTGATAGTACATAGTGTAAATTTATTTTCTAATTTTATTACATTTTATTATTATGGTACCTGAAGATGGAACAAGTATATGGCCCACCATATGTTAAATGGTAACCATCATCTATCAGTATTACATCAAAGGTCACACTCTTTTCGAACATACCCTATGATGCAACGCCCTGCTTTCATCAACTTGAGGGATGACAGTGATAAGCCTCTTGTGCCTGTAATTTCACCGGCACCCACATATTTACATAAGCATGCATTCTGAAGAAAAAATCTTGTATTATCAGATATTAATAAATGTATCCTACTTTTATACTACAGGTGAAAGTTTGTAAAAACAGATGTTATATGTGAAGTGTTTGTCCCTCCTTCATGCTAAAATACTGAATAGATTGTTCAGAAATTTTGTTTTAGACCATGGAATAACATTATAGGCTAATTATTATCCAGGTATCCCACAGGCTATTGCACTGGTGGAAACTAGTGTGTAATATGTATGTATGTTCAAAACCATATGAATATCATCTCAAAGAGCCTAGGACTCACAACATCAGAGCAACGAAGACAACAGGGAGATCTAATAAAACTATTTAATATACTAAATAACCACTATAATTTACCAGATCTGAAAAACCTTTACACCATGAATAACAATAAAAGATTGAGAGGACACTTGCTAAAATTGGTGAAACTATCTGGGACTAGCAATCCTAGAAAACATTTCTTGCCTAACCATGTTACAAATATGTGGAACAAATTACCTGAATAGTGATAAGTGCTCCCTCAGTGAATTCATTCAAAATTAGACTCGAAAAACATTAAAAAAACAGTGCACAGATATTATATACATGCATCAGTCATCATATATTGACGGCCTCTGTGGCGCAGTGGGCGAAGGTCCGCCTGAGACGCAGAAGGTCGCGGGTTCGATTCCCGCTGCGGGACAAATGTTTGCATGTTCTGTAGATATTTGTCTCGGGTCTGGGTGTTTTCTATATATGATATGTATGTATTTACAAACAAAAAAAGTTATATGTGTAGTATATCAATCATGTGGTTCCCATAATACAAGCTCTGCTTAGTTTGGGGCTGCATGATGCTGTGTGATTACGTCCCGCGTTATTTATTTATTTATTATTTTATCAGCTTTAAGCTGCTTGTGTATTATACATAATAACATAATAATGTATGCAAATAATATTTGGATAGTCCCTGTTCATTCAGGGGTAAATGACACATCCTATGATTGGATAGAATAATCTTAAGGCAAAAAGAATTACAATCTATGTTTTGCTTGTAGTCCTTTATTGAACGGTAACTTGCCTGGCACTAATCATAAAAAGTCAACAACCATTAAAACCATAAAAAAATAGAAATAACAGCTTAACAGATAGATAAAGCACAAAACATACCTGGTTAATAACCAATCATTTAGTACTGACTTGTAACACTGGTTGAACCTATAAATAAATTCTGTGTTGTTGCAATGTTTAATGCTTTGAGTGCAGAATAACACTACTCTACCTGCTGCTGGAAGGCCCGCAATCAACATGTCAAAAGATTTGTAAAATAATCTTGATCTACCTACTGATTACAGCAAGTCAATAATCAAAAATATCTCAACAGCTCAGGTCTTTGTGCTTTACTTTTTGCAGGTAGTTAGTAAGGATGCCTTGGATGTGTATATTGAGCACAGAATAATGCTGGAGGCAAGGAACCACAGGATTCCAGGAGAGATGAGGGACCCTAGGAACAGATATCCACCAGAACTCATTAGGAGATTGTAAGGATACACAAACATTACATAACAAATTAAGTATAAAATTAAGATGGATATCAGAAGATGTAAAAGTAATAATACTAATAACTTAAACACATTTTTATTTGTGTAACTATGATATTCTCTCCTTCATATATATAAAGAGACATATGTTATGTATACACCTATGTTATGCATACAGGTTGGGGCAAAATTTGACCTCATTGAGGGCAGCTACCTTTTCTTTTTAAGTTAGTAGGTTTAGTTAAAACTATAAGATTATTTGAAAAAAAAAAAACTACTGGAAAAAAATACAATTGTTAGGAAAGGAAAAAAAACAAGATCTTCTCAATTGACTTTGTTTACCATCAGGAACACTTTTTCCAAAGTAAGTTTCCCAAACGAAATCATAAGATGTTGCAAAAAAAAAAAATTTTTCATACAATTTCTGTTAAGTTTCCCAAACCAAACAATAAGATTTTGCAAAACTAAAACTATTTTCATACAATTTCCGATAAGCACCATTCGCCACAACATTGAGTTCATACATGCCTTTTGACAAAGTGATATTGGTGGTAAATCGTTCTGTCAAGAATGAAATAACAACAAAGTATTTCATTGCAAATTCGAATGGCGCTGCATAGATATAGTGTGGAAAGCTTTTTTTATTTTTAAAATCTTACGATTCGAATTGTGAAGTTGATTGGATTGAAGTTACTATGGGAAAAGTTTTCCTGTTGAGAAATAGAGTTGATTGAGACCCAACTTATTTTTTTCAACAAATTTCATTTTCTAAGCTGGACATTTTCCAACAATCCGTTGTATTTTTCTTTAAAGAAACATAGTTTCCTGAGAACAAAACATTGTAGCTACAAAATAAAGTATAACTGCCTTCAATGAGTTAAAATTTTGCCCCATCCTTTATGTTTTAACAACCGTTTTATAAAATTAATATACCTACTATTCTCGTAACATAAAATGCTTACGCTATGCATACTTATATTTCTAATTATTTTACAGTGAGGTGTCTTTCAAAGATTTATCTACAGCTAAGTCACAGCCCATCAGAGAGGTAAAAGCTGAACACATTGGAAAACTGGTAACAGTTAGAGGTAAGATCAGTGCTCACAGTTTCAGACACCCAAAACATAAGTATCCTTGGCTATGTAACTTGTATTGATGCTGGGTTTGTGAGCTGAGTCATCACAAGTCACGTAAGGTAGGCAGCCTGCTAGGGATTTAGCTGTACCATTGTTAGGTATGTGATTTGTGACAACTCTGGCTACCGACGCTGCTGCTCGTTAGTCGGCAGCCTGTTTAGCTGGGCTGGTGTTAGGCTGCGCTATGCCGCAGCCAGCCGGCTGCCAGAGCCCTGTTTTATATACAGCAGGGTACATAACGAGAAGGTAAGGTTGGCTTGGGTTCAACAATTACATGGATTACAAACTACTAAATTAAAACTTTTGTTCAACAGACTTGACTGGCCTTATCGCTCATTTGTTTGGAGCTTTGCCGTCTGCAACCTTACACCGCAACGACCCAATAGCGCAACCTAACACCGACACAGCTAAATCCCCAGACCGCCAATGGGCAGCAGCAACGGCAGAGCGAAAAGCTCTGTCCTGCGATCCCCAGTCTGCATAATGAAATGCATAACTCCCTTCTTATTAGGGGAGGCCTATGTCCAGCAGTAGTTCATAGTTCATTTATTTCCACCGTAGGTACACAAAGTTACACTTGATTTCGTCAGAAGTTAACATAAAAAATAAAGTATGTAATATACATAGTAGGTATTATAAAATAGAGAAAAAACAAAAAAAAACAGACAAGAACATTTAGTAACTACCTATACCTACCTGTTCACTGAGCTATAATATTAGGATAATAAGTATAATTAAGTCCAATAATTAAAACATAAACATTGATGAGCCTGTACACTGTACAGCATTGTCAAAGGAAAGGTAATCAGAACAATAAATAATGTCAATAATTAAAATTTTACAAATGAAAATGTCAAAAAAAAAGAAATATTAATAATAATAAATGTCAATAAAATATTATTATACCTAGTAAAATAAACCAGTGAACTTAATAGGCTGGTGTCCTGTTAGGCCGCGCTATGCCGCAGTCAGCCGGTTGGCAAAGCCCTGTTTGTAAGAGTGCAGAATGGGCAGGTGACATTGGCTAAGTCTCAAAGATGGTGGTGGCAGAAACTATGTCAATGATTTGTTCCACGATTTTTTTTTAACAGGCATTGTAACCCGCTGTACCGATGTGAAGCCGCTTCTAGTGGTAGCCACATATTCCTGCAGTGCCTGTGGAGCGGAGACATACCAGCCCGTCCGCTCGCTTCAGTTCACACCTCCTCCCGCTTGTAGCGCTGACGAATGCAGGGTTAATAAGACAGCTGGCCAGTTACATCTGCAGACCAGAGGATCAAGGTTCCAGAAGTTTCAGGAGCTAAAAATTCAAGAGCATGTATGTAATTTTCCTCAATTGCAACATTTCGCAAAAATTGCAAGACTCCATCAACACATACTTTTTAGAGTTCTGTAAAAACAAATAAAATAATATTATATAAATAAATAATGCGGGACGTAATCTCACAACATCATGTAGCCCCAAACTAAGCAGAGCTTGTATTATGGGAACCACATGATTGATATACTACACATATAATTTTTTTTTTGTAAATTTATACATATCATACATAGAAACACTCAGACCCGAGACAAATATCTACAGAACATGCAAACATTTGTCCCACAGCGGGAATCGAACCCGCAACCTTCTGCGTCTCAGGCGGACCTTCGCCCACTGCGCCACAGAGGCCGTCAAAACAGGACCCTATTACTAAGACTCCACTGTCCGTCTGTCTGTCTATCTGTCACTAGGTTGTATCTCATGAAACGTGATAGCTAGACAGTTTAAATTTTCGCAGATGATGTATTTCTTTAGCCGCTACAACAACAAACAGAATAAAATAAATATTTAAGTGGGGCTCCCATACAACGGTATGGAACCTATTGTGCGCGAGTCCGACTCGCACTTGGCCGGTTTTTTAGCCTGCAATCATATTTTAATTATATTATATTTATAAAAATAAATTCATACATTTTAGTCAGATCAAGTTCCAGTGGGGCATATACCGCGTCAGTTGTCTATCTACTGCCGCGGCGAGACAACCCGTCGAGCACAGCCAGGCGACCATGTGGCGGTGACCGGTGTGTTCCTGCCTCTCATGAACTCTGGCTTCAGGCAAATGGTCCAGGGATTACTCTCTGATACATACTTAGAGGCACATGTGAGTGGACTAGACTAACTTATTCCAAGCATTTCATGGTATTTGAAGATGGTACAAGCACACAGTCCACCTGATGTTAAGTGGTAACATTACCTATCACAAAGCATTGCATCGTAGATCATGTTTTTTACGATGCAACACCCTGCGTCCATCAATTTGAGGCATGAAGATGATAAGCTTCTTGTGCCCGTAATTTCACCGGCACCTACACTCTTCAATACCGAAACACAGCACAGCTGCTTCACGGCAGAAATAGGCGTGGTGGCAGTACTTCCCCGGACGAGCCCTTCTCAAAGCTGATTTTAATAAAATCAAAATCAACGTAATTTTAAAAAATCTTTATTTAATTTGAAAAGAGTTTTGTCACACAGTGACTAAGCCACTCCTGTAAAGGATCAACATACAATTTAAACTGTAATCTAAAACTTAGGTACCTACAAAAAAAACCATAACAATTTCTTAAATTCAACTTTAAAAAGTTTTTTTGATGACAACTAGTGTGTAATGGTTTCTAACATCAATCTTGGATCCATAATACACTATCTTGTATAACAAACAAAATTTGGCGGCCGGTTGTTTACGGCATAGCCAGTGATAATGGCACAGCTAAATCCCCTGGCCGCTGACGGGAGGCAGCATTGGCGGTGTGTGATAGTGTGCTCGGTAATCCCGAGTATTGTATCATCATATCATGGCGACACGTTCGGCTGCCGTCTGTCTGCAGTTGACTAGCCCTATTTCGATTGATTTTGATGTTTTTTTGTTGGGTTTTTATTTACAATTTTCTTGGGTTTTTATCTAGACATTTACGAGGAAAAAACACATCTTCAAAAAAAAGCACTCTGCCTGCAACTACGAAAGCTTTACTGGCAAATGGGTAGGAAATCCAAACTCTCACTGCATAACAAACCACTGCTTTAGAAGAGCATTCTAAAGCCCATTTGATCGTATGGAGCTGAACTGTGGGAACAGCGGCAAATTCAAACATTGAGATCGTCCAACGCTTTCCTAAATACTACGTATTATTATGGATGCTCCATGGTACATTACAAACAATCAACTACACATTAACTTGGAAATGCCAACGATTTAGGATGACATAACCCACAAACTTAGATCGTGTGCCAAACATATAGAGCTACACCTAACGAACTTACACAGAATCTGATGTTCAAATCCACCACCTTTCTGCACAAAAAAGCAGACTGCTGGAAAAAAGGAGATTAAAAAGAAACAATTTTCTTAAGCACACTCATATTTACAGGAACTTCTAACTACTTTTTACTAATCATATTTTCGTCTAGGCCGTGACCTGCTTGAATCAGAGCGACGAGAATGAACTAACAGAAGCTCTAACAGAGGAGGAGTTGGCAGAGTTAGCTGATGAAGACCTCTACTCAAGGATGGCTCGGAGCTTGGCGCCAGAAATATACGGCCATGAGGACGTGAAGAAAGCACTGCTCTTGCTGTTGGTTGGCGGAGTTGATAAGTAAGTACTCATTTTGTCACGTTGGTTCTTTCGAAACATTCAGTTAGGGATCTACCAGTTTTCACAGTATGGTGGCGTCGTAATATTGAAATAGAAATAGCTATAATTTATTTGGAAAAGCACAACACAATTTATGAAATAAGAGGCAAGAGAAAAGTGCCTCTGTTTAGTAAAATGTACTTGCGTAAAATCATACTTAATTCTCGTAGACAAGGATCAGCAGGGGGTATTTTCGCAACGTTTCCGAGTCGAATCCCACAGTGAAAAATGAGCTAGAGTAATATTAGTGTCACAAGATGTGTCGTTTGCGACGTGTCATCGTGTTGTAGCGTTCTTCAGTAACTCCATCAAAAGCTTTTGATATCCTAGTAAATCGAAATAGAAAAACATTCAAACAAAAACCATTGGATTTAATTCGGAAACTTTTCGTTGGAATACACACCCGAGGATCACGCATCGCCCCTTGCTAAAATCTTGACGTACTTCATTTATTACGACAGTTGTTGACACGCTCATACGAAAAACCATCATTTTCGCCTAGCTATGTAGAATATAAATGTGTAGGTAGGTACTTGTTTTTATGTTGTACAAGCATTTTATTTTATGTACTTATCTTGATTCACTCTGTAAAATGTATGTAAAGGCGTCCCAACGGCATGAAGATCCGCGGCAACATCAACATCTGCCTGATGGGTGATCCGGGAGTGGCCAAGTCTCAGCTACTCAACTACATCGACCGACTCGCGCCGAGAAGCCAATACACTACTGGAAGAGGGTCGTCAGGCGTCGGTCTAACCGCTGCTGTTTTGAAGGCTAGTCTATATTTTATCTTATTACAATCAGGTTGTTTACGTTTTCATTGAGGGCAGCCCCTTTTATTTTGTAGTTAGAAAGTTATATTCTTAGGAAAATATTGGTTTATTTTGAAGGAGAAAACAATTGCATTATCGGAATTTTGAACTAATGTACAGTTGGCCTAGAAAAAAACATTTGTCAAAAAAAAAAAACAAGTTGGTATCAATCAACTCTATTTCCCAAAAGGAACACTTTTCCCAAAGTAACTTAACCGATCAAAACATAGGATGTTGCAAAATTTAAAAAAAAATCTTATATCAAATTGATCTGTGCGTCGAATTGCATGCATGAACTCAATGTTATGGCGTTAAGGAAAAAGCCAAAAGAACAGCCGAAAAATTAAAAAAATCCATGTTTGTATGGAAGTATGATCGGACGTCTGACGGTATACATATAATAAAAATTAATCACCGTGCATTACTCTCCCAATAACTCGAAATTGACTTGAGGTTGGAACCCCATATATCCCAATAATAAACTGAAACATTACATTTGTCTGCAGGACCCATTCACTGGTGAGATGATGTTGGAAGGAGGCGCACTAGTGCTGGCCGATCAGGGCGTTTGCTGCATCGACGAGTTCGACAAGATGGCGGAGAACGACCGCACTGCTATACACGAGGTCATGGAGCAACAGACCATTAGTATTGCTAAGGTGAGGAATGATATGATAGCCAATATCATAATTTTTTTTTCGTTCTTCATGTTTTTGAGAACTCTTGTAAAATAACGACGATGTCAGTTCCATGGTAAATCCTATAGTACCAAATCACCGCTTGTGGCGTGGCTTACTTCGGTGTTCACCTTGGTTAAGCAACACTCCGCGCGGTCACTACTTCGATGGGTAACTGTTTAGTACCATTTACATCTGAGCTCTTCCGTGCCGTCCGTGGAAGGCACTTTAAGATGTTGGTCCCGGCTTTTTTAGTCGTTGAGCCATGTACACCCCAGTAAGTACCCCTGTAAGAGTTTTCAGTAACCAACTCATATACGGACCAGTAGAGATCTGTAGACTGTAGATTAGTAGGCGTGAAATTATGGCCAATAAGAAAGCAAGTTCAAAATAACTAGCAAATAACTTTTAAAATAAATAGCTTTGTCATTGGCCAACATTTTTCGTTACGAAACGGCAGGTTAAAATACTCTACAGAACACGTAAGTGAGGTTACTTTTACTATCTTTGAACGAGGCCTTCCATCTTATTGTCCGTTTATTCCAGGCTGGTATAATGACATGCCTGAACGCGCGAGTGTCGATCCTAGCGGCCGCGAATCCAGCTTACGGTCGCTACAATCCGAAGCGGACCATCGAACAGAACATACAGCTGCCCGCCGCTTTACTCTCCCGTTTCGACCTGCTCTGGCTGATTCAGGATAAACCTAACCGGTTAGTTGATCAACATTCAAAATACATTTATTGCTGTAAACAATCTATCTTCTAAATTTTTATAAATGGTAATCTGACTGGCGATGTATCCACTAGAACACTGGAAGGAATTTTACAAATTCCACCCCAAAAGGGCTAAAATAGTTGGTGAAAGTTTGTATGAAAGACGAAGTATGATTTTAAAATTTTGTATTTAATCTGATGATTGAAAACTAATTTTATGTGTCTCAGCGTTTTTGATAATTCCAGCCCCGAAGGGGTGAAAAGGGGGATGCATTGTTATAATTCCATCAAAATCTACATTAACGCGAGCGAAACCGCGGAACCTAGCCCACAGCTTCGCTTGCGTGTATACTTGTAATTAGAATCTGATCAATGGTTTCGCATTGCATAGAGGATATTAGTCCATCTTATTATTATGTTAATAATATCTTCCGCCCAAAAAGGCAACGTTGGGCCGATGAAATACAAAGAATGGCTGGCAAAAACTGGAAAGAGAAAGCTAGAGATCGAGATAGTTGGAGACATTTGGAGGAGGCCTATACCCGAAATGGGGCCTGACTTAAAACAATACTGGCGAAAACGTATAATTGTAAATTATGTAAACTATTTGTAATTTGTATGTCATGGAATAAAAAGGCTTATTATAATTATTATAATATTATTATCTTCCGCCCACGGCTTCGCTCGCATGGTACCGGAATAAAAAGTAAGCCTATGTGTTAATCTAGGTCACAAACAAGTTTCATCCAAATCCGTACAGTAGTTTTTGCGTAAAAGAGTAACAAACATTCATACATTCATCCATTCATCCATACTCGCAAACTTTCGCATTTACAATATTAGTAGGATTTTACCTATAATAATCATTGTAATTTCTACAGTGAGAAAGATTTGGAACTGGCTAAACACATTGCGTACGTACACCAACACTCGACGCAGCCGCCGACTGAGATCCGCGCCCTCCCGATGCGGCTGGTGAGGCGATATATCGCGCTCACTAAACGCAAGCAGCCTATGGTGCCGCGAGCGCTGTCCGAATACATCGTTTGTAAGTTATACTTTACTGTAGTGTCATAGATAAGTGTGAGTCAGCCATAGGTAGAGATCCGCGCCCTCCCGATGCGGCTGGTGAGGCCATATATCGCGCTCACTAACGCAATGAAATAAATAATAAATATTTTCATTTCATACATTTGTGAAGGCTAACACATAGCATCCATAGGTAGTCATTAGGCTGATTAGGCATGTAGCTGGCGAGTTGGTTTTGTATGTACCACCCTCTCTCACCGTTCTACTAGTGTTTAATGTTAAAAAACATCAATTAGATTTGATTTGTTTTCAACAGGTAAATGACCTTTATTTCTCAAACAGACCAATAAGTCACCTTACATGAGAAACTAAAGTTAACTTAATAATTAGGTAGATTTCACCACCACCTAAATATAAGGTTAGGGTAAGTTAGGGAAAAATTACAAGCTACAGACAATTTTATTAAATATAAATCAATTTGTTCCAGCATCATACGTGGAATTACGCCGTGAAGCCCGCAACGCTCGTGACGTCACCTTTACTTCTGCAAGGAACTTGCTCGCTGTTCTACGTTTGTCGACCGCTCTTGCACGTTTGAGGTAAAATGGACTAAAATTGAGAATAGCCTTTCGCTCTACGCTCGTTCATCCAAATCTATCCAGCCGTTACCCAGCTTAGTGGGAACAAACATGAAAAAACACAATTTTAGCATTTATAACATGACTAGCCTTCCGCCCGCTGCTTCGACCCAGATAAAATTTAGCCTATATGGAGTATTCCAGATCACATACTTTTATTTCCATGTTTCATCCAAATCCGTTCAATATGGAGTTGAGTAGGAAGGAACACACTGAAACCCAAACCTGTGAATGTATAATAATTATCGTGCGATTATCTCGTAGTGCATTATGGTAGTAGCCTAGTAATTTTATTGAAAACGGTCACGATCCCAGCGGCAGCGCCAGCCGCCAGTTGTATTTTTTCAAATGAAAGTGAAAGTGCGTTTTTTTTTTAATTTACACCAATTCGTAACGCGACTAAACAGAAAAGAATTGGCAAGAAACTCTGCTAGGCTTATACTTTTTTAAATGTCAGTTTTACAATCTTTTTGCTTAACAGTTGAGACAGTTTCTTCCCAAGCTTTTTTGTCATCTAAATAATCATTTTTATATTAAGAGAAAATAATCAGAATTTTTTATTTTATTTTACAGAGGTTATGTTTAACAACACTTTTGAATTTATTTACAGATAAATTAATCACGTCATTTGAGATTTTGTTAAAAAAAACGTATGTCAGTCCCCTTTAAATGATTGACTAACATTAGGGAGCCTAGGGATGTCCACCATTCAGAACCATTCAGATGTCGAATGTAGTACTTATGTGAATTAGGGAGCAGTAGGATCAGCAAGTTTAGGATTATCTTTATTTCTAGTGTTAATGTTATCGTTGGTATTCGAAGTTAAAGTGAACTACTCTCTATTCAATAATATCCTAGGATTAATTCTTTTTCGCATTTATTTCTCAGGTTGTCAGATGTGGTTGAGAAAGAAGATGTTTCTGAAGCAATCCGCCTCGTCGAGATGTCGAAACAGTCACTGCAACACGTCGAAGAGAACGTACAGAGGTATGCAAGTTTTTTTGTCACAAACAACTATTTGGATCATTACCTTTTCCCAAACAATTAAAAGTCTGTTATCTTGGAGCGTTGTTTATCGCGTTTCGTGCAATGTTGTGACCTCCCATTATCAGCTATCGTCACGGTTCGGGACTTATCGTTCCGGTAGCGTACATCAAAGGGTTTAGGGATTACGACTGAAAAATTCTAATTAGTCCATCATTTACATTATAAAAAAATATTGGGCACGTATTTTTTCTTTTGCCAATTAAACAAAAAATTACAAAGATATAGTGCGTTGAAGTTCCGCGTGACGTCACGGCAAGTTTGACGCTGTTTATCTCCGTCAATTTTTATTTATTTGGTAAATAAAAAAATACGAGATTTTTTTTGTTGATCTATCTGACGGACTAATTAGAATTATATTTTTTTTACCCAGTCGTCATCACTATTAGCGTGGTGCGTGGTCGGACAAGAGCTGCAGGGGGTTCCAACCAGCTACTTTCGGAACTCAAGCCAACCTCACCTGCCCGTTGTGCACCCGCTCACTAACAAACGGGGGTCTGGCGCCTGGCTGATTAGGACATAGCGTAGCCTAACTCCGGCACAGCAAAATTCCCTGATCGCTGGAGCCTCGGCTGTGCTAGAACCAGGGGGCCTACTACAATTCACCGAAGTACGAAATTACGTGTTTCTTTTCTTGCGATTGGTACCCATAATCAAACGAAAACCGACATTTCGGCACGAAATTTGTAATGTAACGGTCTGAACGTCGCGCATCCTACTCTAGTTCACAAAACATACGACCGCAATATTGGAATTGACAATATGAAATACGACTAATCGATCGAAACGAAACATGAAATTTCGTACTTCGGTGAATTGTAATAGAGCCCCTGTGCCCTACAATTCCCAACTCGCATGCCCATCGTTGGGATTATTCTTCTTATTAGGGGAGGCCTAGTCCAGTGCTGAGCGAGCGAGTTAGGGAACGCTTCTCGCACCGGAAGTTTAGCTGTACCGGCTATTACTGCGCTATGCCGCAGTCATCGAATTTGTTAAACTATACAGTAATATTTTGTTACAAATTATATAGTTACTAGCGGCCCGTCCCGACTTCGCGCGGGTTTACGGATCCCTAATCTTTTCTAGCAATAAATTAGCCTATGTTACTCAGGGTGAATGTAGCTGTGAAAGAAATTTTGAAATCGGCACAGTAGTTTTTGATTTTATTCATTACAAACACACACAAAAATACATATTTTTACTTTTTGTAATATTTGTGTATTTGTGCTTGTAAAGTTTTGTGAATAAATTTATCTGATCTTATCATATCTTATCATCTGGCCGCTAGAGCCACGGGCAGGTGCGGTTGAACCTCTTGCACACAATAAAGCAAAATTTTACTCTTATCCTACTTTGATAAGGTCACTTATTTTTACCTTACCTTAGTAAAAATATTTTCTTTTGATAACAATGAAACTAACCACATTGTAAATTTCTAGGGGTATCAGCTATACGGACCGCATTTTCGCTGTGATACGGGATCTGGCTGGCTCGAACAAGACTGTGAAGATAGCTGACGTCATCGAGCGATGCGTCGATAAGGGATTCAAGCCGGATCAGGTAAGGGCGTTGCACTCGAGTACTTTTAGCTAGCTCTCGCCCCCAACTTCAAAGAAATTATATACGAAGATTATATTATATTAAAGGGAAGAGTAACTCAAAAACGTGCGTACATGTATCACAAAAATATTTTGCATTTTCTTTGAGAAAGTGATTAGTAGATTTGAGAAAGTAGTTGACGTTTCCCTTCCATTTTATTAGTTGAATTGAAAACAGTAGATAGTCTACATACAGGGTGTGCCAAAATTATTCCTCATTGACTGTTACCTTTTATTTTGTAGTAAGAAGGTTTTGCTCTAAGGAATAGGTTTATTTAAAGGAAAATAAAATTGCATTTTCGAATTTTTGAAAAAGGTACAGACAGCCTAGAAAATTACGTAGTAAAAAAAAGTGGTCTCAATCGACTCTAATTTTCAACAGAAAAACTTTTCCCAAAGGAACTTAACCAATCAAATCGTAAGATTTCATGAAAATGATAAAAAAGATTTCCATACAGTTTCTATGAAACGCTATTCGCCATAACATTGAGTCCATGCCATTCGAACACTTGCCGGGAAATACAAGTACGTCATTTTTTAATTTTCTTTTCAAAAATCTGAAAATGCGTTATGTTTTTTCTTCATAATAAAGTACAGTTTCCCACTATATTTGGAAAAGTGTTCCTGTTGGGCATTAGAGTCGATTGAGACCAACTTGTTTTTTTTTTTGACTAAGTCATTTTCTAGGCTGACTGTATATTTTTACTAAAATCCGAAAATGCAATTTTATTTTCCTTTAAAATAAACCTATAGTTTCCTCAGAGCAAAACCTTCTAACATCGAAAGAAAAGGTAGCAAATAATTTACCCACTCTATATAATTAAAAATTGTTTAACAGTAGAAACGAGGCAGTTACAGTAATTTCCCTACTGTCCTATTAAACAATTAAATCTCATTAGTTACCTTTCGGAATTGAAACTTTATTGTAAAGGTAATAAGGTTACTTATCTATTTTTCATTCTAGGTGGACGCTTGCATTGAAGAATATGAAAATCTAAACGTGTGGCAAGTCAATCAAGTGAGAACAAAAATCACGTTCATGTAAAACCATCACAATGCTTACTTTAGTTTCCCACCTTGTGAGGTACGCATTTATGCTAGAATATCAACCTTAACTAGACCTGTTAAAGCCTAGTTTCGTAATGCATTCTCGCTTTACTTTAGATTTCGTCTTGTATGTTGTGTATTTAGATGTGAGAACTAGTGTGCCTGAAGTTTTTTAAGACTTACTGACTCAATTTGATTAAGAATTTAGTTGAAATAAAGATCTTTTGATAATGATTCAAACTTGTATTTAATCCTTTCTGAAGTCTGAGGTTTCTTATCTAGGTTTTGATAAGGTTAGAGCCAACTCACTTCTAGAAGGGGTTAGACTCTAAGTCCTTTCTAGCTTAGAGCGTCGCGCGTTGACTAAAATATGAGCATTTCCTCATACTTTCACAATTATACCAATGAGTCTTTTAACGTGCGTGAGTGAACGTTGTATAGTCTGTATTTGTGTGGAAACCAATAGCAGCGCCGGGTTTTGCGTGTGATAAAACTAATACAGATTGGTGGAATATACATATAGGTGAGGGAGAGGAAGAAATGAACCGGCGTCAGCACTTCTGATGCAAATTCTCACGCATTTAACTTCTATTGGTAGGTAGTAGGTTTACTTTTCTGTGATTAGGCACACTATAATTGAGCACACTACATCCGTTTTCTCGTGGTTCTAGCGTTCTAGGTACCACTGATAGGACCACAAGGAAAACTTGTGGTCCCATTGTGTACTGTTTATTATTATTCTTTTATGCTCCATTTCATCAACAGTTTCCCATTTCTAAGTGTTACTTAAGTACATAGCAAGGGTCAAAAGAAATATGAAATTCCGTGTCATATTTAACACTGCATCTATTAAACCAACCTGAGATAAGAAACTAAGAAGTTGAGTATTATTAAAATGTGATTAAGCGAGCAAGCGTTAAGGTTTATGAGCGCACCAATAATGTCTTCTTAAAATGACGTGATCAAAGCGAATGACCAATAGAAACCAGGCTAGACCCAAAGCGTCGTATTGGCGGCCTCACTGTGGTAAAGTTGGTAAAGTTTCGAAGATTTGGTTTTGAATAGGATTAGAAGTTAGTTGACCGAGCATTTGGATTAATAAGATTCTGAATACTCGTAGTTTATTTAGCTGTGGTAAAGTTATTTTGTTGGCGTGGTATGAAAGTTTTATATTTAGCTTAAACTTCGCATACAGGCATTTTAAACAGTGCCTTATTCGTTTGAAGGGCAAATTAAAAACACCTAATATTTTTTTATCTATGCCATTACAAGTTCGCTGCAGGACATACATGCTAAATTAGGTATTTTTCTGCCATAACAAATATAATAGTGTCGATTCTGTTGTTCACTTTTCTAAACTTATTTAGCTTTAATAGCTATCCTTTTCATTTACACCTAAAAGAAAGGGATATGAATGTCAAATTAAGTTTAGTTTAGGAAAATGCACAACAGAATCGACATCAATAAGTAGTTAAACTATAAAATAAATAATACTGGACTATTACACAGCATCATGTAGCCCCAAACTAAGCAGAGCTTGTGTTATGGGAACCACATGATTGATATATTACATATATATATATTTTTTTGTAAATACATACATATCATACATAGAAAACACCCAGACCCGAGACAAATATCTACAGAACATGCAAACATATGTCCCGCGGCGGGAATCTAACCCGCAAGCTTCTGCGTCCCAGGCGGACCTTCGGCCACTGCGCCACAGAGGTCGTCAGCTAGTAATAATAATTTTAAACAAAAGTATCAATTAATAATAAATTTAAATCGAATTAATAAATATCTTTCCCATAGAAAATAAACTAGTTGGTAAGTTACGTGAAAAGTACTTACAAGTAAAATTTAATACTGGGTACGTACTTATGAGTGAGCCAAAACAATCCCATTTTGGGCAGATGGCGGCTTCCCATTTTTTCCAGCTATTTCGATCTAGCGCTAAAGTTTTCCAGTCTATTAGGAAGAGTTCTACCAATGAGATTGTTCAGGATTATTGACGACAAGAAAAACACCACACACCACCACAACAGTCAGTCCACTTCTGGACATTAGCCTTCCCTAATAAAGAGGCATTTTGCCCCTATTAAAAGGGGATATGCCCATAATCCACACGCTGGGCATGCGGATTGGGTATCGCAGTGCACAATTTCTCGCACCGCCGACGCTGCTGCCCATCGGCGGCCAGCGGCTATAGCTGTGCCGATGCTAGGCTGCGCTATGCCGCAATCAGCCGGCCGCCAGAGCCCCATTTGTTAGTTAGCAAGGTACCACTTGCAGTTGAGGTTTGCTTAGGTTCCGGAGATGGCGTTTGGAACAACTAACACCCCACCACAAGTACAACTTAGTTATCAATTACGCTGTGGATGATGATAAAACATTACAAAACGATTTTTTTTAGTAGGTGGGTACCTATTCCGTGTTCGCCTTAATCACATTGTAGGGCAAAGGCCTTACAAAACTAAAGCGTAGGATCGAATTAGTTGGAAAATATCCCGGTCCTATGCTTTAGTTTTCCAGTATTTATGAATGATGCTTAATTCGTCACGTCATCTACGCGATCTGCTGCGACTCCGATGGGGTTGTTTCAGTCAGGATCATTGTCAACAACAACAACAACAACCACAACTGCTACTTAGGGAGTAGTTTATCAGGCTGTGGATGATGATAAAACATTCCCCAACGTAAACGGAAAACTTTCTTGTTTTCTCAATTCCCGTAAGTTTCCCTTGCGTAGATATTCATACTAGGCGAAGTAATAAATTCGTTTCCCCAGTCGCCCTTATGAAAGTAATAACTTAACAGCAGATGTAAGGGGGATTTGTTATAGAATCACGACAAATGGCTGTTCAGTTGTCTTTATATTAGATTTCACATGAGAGAAAGAACCTAAGTGGATTGTATGATTTGAATTTGTTCCAGTCTATTTATGGATAGAGTAAGAAATCGCCTCAGGATAGATTTTATTCCACAAAACGGTTAGTTGTATAATTCAACACAAAGTAATAAGCTTGTCCATGCGGAGTTCTTTTTTTGATGTTTAGCCCATTCATAAATTACCAGAGGCTTGAGTGTTAAAAACATACCTTACTACAAAGTTTGCGTTACCTAAATTTTTGTATAAAGATTTCAAAGTTTTACAAATTCCCCGCTAGGGGCGCTGTTTCATTTTCATACAAAAATAAATATAACTCAAAGTTTATAGTATATAATCTTTTTCACATTCAAGCCACTGGTATTGGCTTCTAAAAGAGTAAAAACAGATAACCAATTTATTAAATAAATAAATATTACACAGCATCATGTCCCCAAACTAAGCAGAGCTATGGGAACCACATGACTACATGGTTCTTTCTTGTACTATTCTGTTATGTTTTCGTAAATATGACTGTTAAACTACTTATATTATACATTTTTTATTGGTTAAACATATTGTAACAAAAACAGTGATCTAGCTAAATCTTAAACCATCACTGTTCAACGACAATCCTTCAAAATAATGCATACATAGCATGACCAACAATCCCTACAATGTAAGGCAATTCAATTCCGATTTCAATTTTCATCCACAAAGCATAGGTAGGTACTGCCGGATATACGTACATATCGGCTTATATTTCGATCTGAAACCACTGCAAAGCCATCAGACATTTCTAGTCCTCCGGATGCAGAATAAGATAATAGTAATACTATTATGACATAACTCCTATTCCTAAAGCTCGTTACAAACTTAGATTGAATAAGGATTTATCTAGATCTATCTTTATCTCGGCGCAGTGGGCTAAGGTCCGCCTGAGAAGCAGAAGGTTGCGGGTTCGATTCCCGCTGCGGGACAAATGTTTGCATGTTCTGTAGATTTTTGTCTCGGGTCTGGGTGTTTCTATAAATGATATGTATGTATTTACAAAAAAAATAAAAAATTACATGTGTAGTATATCAATCATGTGGTTCCCATAATACAAGCTCTGCTTAGTTTGGGGCTACATGATTCTGTGTGATTACGTCCCGCATTATTTTTATTTTATTTTATTTATCTAGAGCTGTAGATATCATTCCTTCGTATGAGCGACTGGTCAGCTCTCACCATGGTATTACAACAACTTGCACCAGGCACACGATCGAAACTTACGCTCTTCAGAAATGTTGCAGCTTAGTACACCTGTCCATAGCTCAAAATTTTACAGTGACTCTTACTGTACAAGCTATACGACTCTGGAACGCCTTACCTCTCTCAATAAGATCATCTAAATCCCTGCCCATTTTTAAGGTTAAATTATTTAAGCATTTCCTTTCTCTTGACTGCTAGGTTTTATTGCTAAGGGATACTATTAATGTTATATTTTGCAAATAGGTATTTATGTAGTTTATGTATTATAATTATGTAGTCTATAGTTTCATATTTATTATATTAATATTTTATGTAGTAGGTTTATTTTATAAGGTATATTTTGTAGTAAGTTAGGTATGTGTATGATATTATTTATCCAGCTACTTTCGTATGTATGTACACCAACGTCTTTTGTTTTTCGTGCTATCCTGTCCATCCAAAGGTTGTCTGGAAGAGATCGCTATTAGCGATAAGACCGCCCATTGTACCTTTTCGTTTTAATTGTAATGTTTCTGCAAATTGTATTTTTTAATTTGGTGTACAATAAAGAATTTATCTATCTATCTATCTATCTAACAACTATACAAGAAATACTTTATAATCATACAAATATGTCCACTTAGTCAGAATTTAATCCACAACTCTTAAAGCAAGGATACCGCTATGTACTGCTCGAGGTCCTATTCAAACATCAAATTGAGTTCGACATGCAACATATTTGAACTATATACCTATCTAATGATAAGCTTTCCTTTTTACGTACGTAGGTACTTTTTAGGTACGTCCCATGTGTGATGACCTTTATTCGTGTCGTATATCGCGTTGTGTAGTCTACAGGGATCCTTTATTACTGTTTTACGATAACTGCTGCACAAGACGGCTCGGTAGACAGCCAAGTTAATTGCTATGCCTTCGCCTCCGACTATAAACGTAACTGACCTAATCCTTGATGGAAACTGGTATGAGGCAGTTTCTTTTTGTCTTAGTGATTTTCTTTTATTAGCGGAAATTATCTTGTTATATCAAGGAGAGTGACGGAAGCGCTCGTAATGTGGCTTATTTCATTGTTTTTCCCAGATCTGTTAAGCAGTCGCCCAGTCACTATTAGGATGGGAGACAGTTTAATGGCATTTAAATCGCGAGTTGGCCACAGCTCATACGAAGCAACTTGCACACAGGCGCTATAACAAGCTGTAAAGTAGCTGGATAGAGGATTTTCGTTACGACATCAGCTCCAATAGTAAGAAATATAGTAGACCTATAAGCCACAAAAGCGCTTTTGTAGCGCCGAATAGGCCCAAATTATGCAGCTATTAAGCTCTACAATTGGTCTAAAGTGTTTGTAAGTTTAATATATGGTGGTTTAAAAGCGCCATAAGAATTCAAAAATGCTCTTGCAGCGCTTTTGTAACACCTGCTATTAAAGGGTTTAAAAATATACTACTGTACATCTTAAGGAAAACACAGAATTTTAACGGCTGCTATACAACTCTCAAGCTATATAAAGTCTATATAAGGAGCTAGTGTGCTAGTTGGGAAGGAAGGAACCTACTATGATCGTAGCTAAACTCTCAACTCGAACCTTGAAAAAAAATCGGGAAGAATTTTGATAGTTCGCCTTCCTCTTGGGATTCGTTGTTTCCCTTTCACTTCGTGACGAGTGACGTAACGCACCTTGTGTATCTAAATGGATAAGAAATCTATCCGAAAAGGTATTGGAACCTTCATGAAACCGTACAACTTTGGATAGGGTTTCAAATACAATATAACGCGCAACCAATCTGAGTATTGGGTATCTCGAATAATTGGGGACACTAGCCCAAACCTCTTGTTGAAATGTTGGTCCTATTGGCAAGAAACGTGCTTCAGACTTAGGTAGGTCAACAAGTCGTAATTTGGGTCTTTTGTACGTAGGTAATCGTAACTTATATACCTACTTATGATGACCCTGTATCGTTCGAGTGGTAGACTAGTACTTTATATAGTAGGTACATACTTCATATGTATGTATGCTTCATATCATGAAGTAGTACGTATAGAATTAGACTTAAAGTAGGTATGTATTTCACCGATGAGGTTTAAACGAACGCAGTGTGTGGAGCTCTAGTTGAAAAGAGTTTGTTAGCCGTACGCGTGACGAATAGCAAAAACACGCCATGTGTCTTTTTATTTGTTCCCTTC
This sequence comes from Horisme vitalbata, assembly GCA_951804965.1. Taxonomy (NCBI): domain Eukaryota; kingdom Metazoa; phylum Arthropoda; class Insecta; order Lepidoptera; family Geometridae; genus Horisme; species Horisme vitalbata. The sequence goes on from OX638096.1 coordinate 6,796,948, forward strand.
TGCGCCGATGGGCAACAAAGAAAAGTTTGTTATATAGGCCGCGGCATAAAATCAGGTCACGACACGAGTCCCGAACGGATTACCCACCCTGAAGGCTCGAGCGAGGCTTTCTAGTCTTGGCCTAAGAAACTTTATGCGACAAAAAGTTTGTCGAGACGTTACCGACATGTGCTTGTTTCGTTTTGAAGTTCTATTAGCTTCAATTCTCTACTATACATAATCGATGCAAGCGAGTCTTTCATATTTTTGATATTGAGGTATTGTTAAAAGGAAGATCGTGGAACATTATGGGGGTGATTTTGATAGCTAGTGGTGTGGTTGTTCTACTCTCTTGACGCTTTTTATAGGACACGTTTTAGTAATTTTGAAAGTCGCTTAGGTTCAACTTTGATAGGCATTCTTTATAATATAGGTACCAGTGCTTATTTCTTCCTTCTTCGTATGACCTAGTGACCAACTCGAAGGTTACTCGATGTAGAAGATTTTAGGTCTCCTGAAGGCCGTAGACTATAATCCAGTATTTTCTGATGTAACCATTGACTAAAGCTTAGGTGCAAATCTTACAATTCATTTTGGATTGTAAGCCTGATACCTGATTTAGCTACAATACCCAAGATTAAGATCTCAGACTACCATCACTAATGTTCCGTAAGTTTGAAAGAAAGCCTTCGGTAGCGACGCGGGGGTTGTGAAGTTCAAAGGTGAAGAGTCGTCTGCAACCGACACCAGGGCCGCATCAATCAAATGTTAGCAAATACCATTTCCTCGAACAAAACTTTGAAATTATGAGCATTAATAGACAGGATATATGCCTCTTTCAAACTCATTGAGAAAGAGATTTTACAACAGCCAAAATATGTTCAAGTATAAAATATCTATGTGTTAATTGCATATTAGAACACTGATAATTATGTCAGACTCAACACACTAGGTAGTACAACATTAAAAAGAACCTGAAAAGGTCCTTTTAGATCTATTCTTTAACTGAAACTGTGCGTGTATCTACGCAATAATTTAAGTTTATGTGAAATATTGAAGTCCTTTTTAGCTATATTAACTATTGTAGTGCCCATCAGGGTCCATGAGAACTTACTTACCTTAATAAAGCTGGGGATACACATGCCAGTAAATCGGGAAAGTAGCTGGCATAAAAGTTACGGGCATGTACGAGTAACAGGCACACTGCGGATACATTTGCAAGTAACATGGCATGCAAGTTGTGCCCTTGCATGCCAGTATTCCCATCGCGTATACACAGGACAGTTCGTGAGAGTCACTCGTATCGTACCTATTCTTCCGCGAAACAAAAAACGTGCACCTACGTCAACAACGAGTCAGCTACTGGTATTCCCGTAGCTGTCGCGTCTGTTTACACGTGCCAGTTTGGCAACACCCCGCGTCCCTTCCAGCAACGGGCATGCAAGTAAATCAAATGTTGTGCTAGCTACATGTATGCCAGTTACAGTTAGCGTATACACATGACAGTAGCTGGCACGTGCAAGGAGCTGGTATGCTAGTGTGCAAGCTACGGGCATGTGTATCCCCGGCTTTCTGTCACTGCCTTTATACCCTAACACGTGTATGCGTGGATACAATAAACTTAATGAGTATTGAGTGATTGTTTGAAATGTTAGGTGCGTGCTCTTTTTTTAGTTTAAACCGAGATATAGCAATGGGGCTAAATGTGGAAACTCAATAAACATTAAACTGGTCCTAGGTCCTGGTTTTACGCTATATTAAAACTGACTGCGGATCCACGTCCTAGTGCGGTGTGTTTTCAGATTGGTGGTCCAAGCTATCACGTGCAGTTTGCACATAGGGTCAGGATTTTGGGTAAAAAGATGAAGTTTTAAGGCACCTTTCAGCTTCAATAATTATGCACGCAACGCCCGACTTCATCCACTATTGGGCATGTGCATGCCAATTTCCTTCAGCTGAGCAAGTCATGATTTATCTAAGTTTTCTTAGAAGTTTAGCAGTGATTCCAAATGCGTCCCTGGGGATACGCGGCACGTAGTGCGGCTTTTTCGGGGTTTTCGCTTTTCATTGGAGTCGAGGTCGAGACTCGAGAGCTCGAAGACACATGATGTTTCAATATTTTTTTCAAGTTTAAGAATCAATATAAAATTATATTATCCTAAAACAGGTAAGTACCTATATAAGTTTCTACCTAATATAGGTAGCAACTTGAAAAAAATGAATCTGTAGAAACCTGTAGCGATTCTTTCAGGTTAGAAAAGTAGGTAGATGTTGCAAAAAATAAAAATGTAGGTACGTATAGAGAGACCTCCGCTAAAACTAATAAATCAGTCTATCTGTAAAACTAAGGTAAGTGGATTCGGATAAATTTAGGTAATGAAATGACCAAAATCTTAATTTATTATAGTTTACTCATATATTTTCTATAAAATGCCGTAGTAAGTTATATTTCAGACACCAAATTATTTGATCAATTAATCTTATTCTAAGTTACATAAATGTGTTCTAAGTTACATAAATGTGTTCTAAGTTACATAAATGTGTTCTAAGTTACATAAATATGTTCGTTGGAACTCGGAATTTCTGTATCCCGAAATTCCCGAAGGAGGGTGTTGGTTACTCGACTCAGTTTTATACTTCTGCAGGTGTCATCTTTTTTCACTGTTTAGTAGTTCAAGTATAACTTGCTTCTGTTCCAATAAATATTTAATCTTTATTTTGAACAACAAACATGGTTATATCAAACATAATATCAAACAAGAAAAACGTAAAAATACTGTGTTACGGGTATCTTATATAAATTAAATAACGTTGCTTGATACACAGAACAGACAATGCTTGATACATTAACGGTTGAAAAAAATACATAAGTCTGGATATTTCAAAGCAGGAAAAAGGTCAAGCCATTAAAAATATTTCACGTAGGAAAAGTCAAGCAAGTCAAGTCATTATTTTCTTTGTAACAAAACTCCAAAGTGACTCTTTCGAGTTAAAAAACATTTAAGCCTTACAAGTGCTAAACTCCGTGAAATGATTAATGGAGGAAAACTCGCTTTGCTCACGTATTCTACGTTACCTGTACCAGCCGTATTCTACAACGGAACAATTATAATTACAATTTTGTGATTTTTTAAATTTCTTTTTTACATTGTGAGGTCAATAATATATGTATATGAATAAATGATAAAAAAAGGACATTTGATACCTACTTATTACTTTTTGCCAAGGTAATGTTACAGTGATGACAGACAGAACAATTATAATTATAATTTTGTGATTTTTTAAAATTATTTTTTAACATTATGAGGTCAATAATATATGTTATATTATTATATGTAAATTATTATTATTACATATAATAATTTACATATAATATATCACATTTAATATATGTAAATGACTAAAAAAATAAAAAAAGATTATTATAGATTATTCGATACCTACTTATTACTTTTTTTCCAAGATACAGTGTTTGTTACAGTGATGACAGACTAGTTTAAGTTATTATCTCAGCATCAGCGGATGGAAGGGTACCAGTTTATGAGTTCAATCTCTGAGTTTTTTTAGTTTTTAGAACGAACCTGCGCTCAAACGGTACTTTGGTCAGCCTAGGGTACAAGGTAAGGATTATAGCATAGCAAAGCATAGAAAAAGCTAATTATTATTTATTATTTATGACGGCCTCTGTAGCGCAGTGGGCGAAGGTCCGCCTGAGACGCAGAAGGTTGCGGGTTCGATTCCCGCCGCGGGGCAAATGTTTGCATGTTCTGCAGATATTTGTCTGGGTGTTTTCTATGTATGATATGTATGTAAAACTGTATATATGTAGTATATCAATCATGTGGTTCCCATAATACAAACTCTTCTTAGTTTGGGCCTACATGATGCTGTATGATAACGTTAGCATTATTATTCAGTAACATTTGGAGTGAGTCAAATTAATGAATGTAGAGAAAATGCTTAACCATACTGTCATAGGAAAATCAATGTAATAATTCCATACCTGCGGTTTGAAGAAATGTAAAAAAAATGTAGGTACCTTCATAAATAAACAATTAGGAATAAGGGCAAGCACAGTTCTCAGTTATCTGTTTCATTTTCATATGGCGTATTCCCACGTGCGAATTGCGAGGGAAACGTTTCGCACCATTATTTACCCTTTACGGAAAAGCTTCGTCAACATTTTCCCTGGCGGTGTGGCAGTAAAGTACGCTAACTTACCTGCTACTTAGCATGTTTTCATAAACAGTGACAATTTATTTTTATATTTTTTGTAGCTCTGAAAATTACCTGAGTGAATTTCGTCCGAAATGGAAATGAGTTTGCATAATGGTCAATACTGTGAACGTGTTCGCGAAATTATTTGTTTTTGTTGATTTTTTTTGGTACTACAATAACCTGATTAAGTATGGTCAACGACAAAAGTATATTGACATTAAAGTAGATTTTACAAACTGCTATAGGTAATTCTGTTACAATCAAACTTCTGACAAAACTTTCGCCCAATTTGATTTGCTTTGAATTGTTGATGTTTAATTCTTTATCATCAGCCTATAGCAGACCATTTACTGGACATGGGCCTCCCCCAATGAGCGCCATTGCGTCCTCGCATTAATCGTTATAACTTTAAAATACCTCTTAATTTAAGACTTTTATGAATCAAACTTAATTTAAGACCTAAAATTGTGACATAATCTGGCAAATAAACATATTTTATATTTATTTTTATCTTTAAACTTTTTAATTAACTATAAAGTTTAAAGATAAAAATAAATATAAAATATATTTATTTACCAGAATATATGTCACAATTTTAGGTCTTAAATTAAGTTTGATTCATAAAAGTCTTAAATTAAGAGGTATATTAAAATTATAACGATTTCTAAATCACATTTTGTTATTCAACGTTTTGTTTTTATAAGGTCTCTATGTTTCCTATTAGCTAATAGCTACGTGGTGCATGCAACGTACCTACCTAATGTTAATGGTAGCAATAGAGTGGATGTGTTAGCGCATATTTAATACTGATTCATGTCTGTGTACTAATTGGTACAAGTCCTGAATAAAAAGTTGACAAAATGACCTTTGGATTAGGTACTAACCTACCCAAAAGTCACTAATTACCAACATAGGTATCTAAATGATTTTATAATAAAAAGAACAGGTACTATCAGCGACAAATCTACCTTAGCAATTTTAAAACAGTTTCGTTTGCAAGCAGTTTAGCTAGTTGACTCCGCCTTTTTCATTGTCCGCTTATTTTGACCAATCGGAGATACAACATCTGTTTCTTTTTGAGAAAGCTCTTTGTTTTTAAGACTCTTCGAATTTAAGTATAGCCTCTAGTGTGCGTTTACTAGTGTTTAAAATTTGATAAAGGCATCTGTATAAAGGTGGAAATTGTATAGGTAGGTTGGTAATGCGAAATGTTTGTCCGTCATTTACGCCATAGCTACTGAACAAATTGAGCTGATATTCCGAGAAGACCAAGAATAACATATAATATACTTTTTATCTTAGTACCACGCGAGCGAAGCCGCGGGCGGAAGCTAGTCTGAGACATGAGCTGATCAACGCGTTTCGCATGTATTAGCATTGAATGTTAATAAAACAATTCTACACAGAAAAATACCATCTCCAATAGTACACAAATATGTAGATTTGAAATATTTATTTCAAGTAGGTCATTATCTTATAGATATTTGAAATACCTATGTTCTGATATTAATTATCAAACCAATCTAATATAATACAATATCAGACTCTGTGATTTACCTACTCAGTAAATTATTATATCAACCTCATTGGATACTTTCGTAGTTTCAGGCCAGTTGCCATAAAATCTCTACCTACCGGCGCGTATCGGAGAGCATCGAAACGCATTTTAAAACATGCTAGAGGAAATGAAACATCCAAAAAGCAGTTATGTTCCTTATTTGCATGAAATATCTACTAGTGGATCTATTTAAGTCAGTCAAAGCTCAAAGCTGCGTAAATTGCATGCAAATAAGGAACTTAACAGCTTTTGTGGATGTTACAATTTCCATTAGCATGTTATAAAATGCTCTACGAGGCTCTCCGAAGCTCTCCGACGCGCGCGTATAAGTGTGAATTGTTCATTAGTTACCACAGTGAAATTGACAATTTAAGGAGTATTTTGAAGATCGTACCTATGTTTCAATTGGATCACATACTTCCGAACTGTATCGCGACGGCGATCCTTTAATTGGAAATTCAGGTATGAACTCTGTGGATGCGGCGCTGGAGCCGTAAGCAAACTCTTCTACCAAACTCTGTATACGACCCCTGAACGACAGCACTCTAGACTCGGGTATCTTTCTAACATGCGGCAGGACGCTTTTAAAGAAATGATAATGTTCATCTTCTTCATCGAAAATCGGCTTTTCATAAACACTGTCGTTGTCTTGTTCTTGAATAGAAGCAACAGAAACTTTCTCCGAGATGGACTTTTTCTTCTTTTTTGTTTTCTCTAGTTTTATTTTCTTCTTGCCCTGTCTGGAGGAGTGCCTTTCGAAGTAATCGGAAGAGCTTTGATCGTTTGCGTCGGCATCGCTATCTTGAAAGTCTTCGTCGTCATTGCCGTAGACGCGTGGAGTGACGGTTTCTCTGAGAAATTCTAGATCTTTAAAGTGTCGCCATTTTGGTGCGTCTTTTACGGAGTTTTGCACTTTTCCGAGCTCCACGCAGAACTGGTCCCGTAGATACTTCCATTTTCTTCTAAGAACATTTACTGCAAAAATAACAGATTAATATAGTATTAATTCATTCATAAATTATGATTTCATATGCTTTAAATTGTACACACACTTATATTTTAGCTGAACATCTAAAAACGAGGCTCCGCTTATAGCTCGTATACCTATACATTTTTTAAACAATCTTAAGAAGAATACTTTTGTTTTCCAAACTTGGGCCGGAATTAAAATAAAATTAATTTCAATCAACGTTAATATCAATGCACAACTAAGTAAGTACCTATATCGCTATAATAGGTAGGTAGGTTCTACTAAATTCGTCACTGATATCTGCTTATCAACATCTACATCTACATCTACACTAATATTATAAAGCGGACAGATTTTATTGTTTGTTTGTTTGTTTGTTTGCATTGAATAGGCACCGAAACTACATAACCGATTTAAAAAAATATTTCACAGTTGGTCAGCTACACTATCCCCGAGTGAATAAGCTATAATTATATTTTCAAAAACTTAGGGATCCTTACTAAAACTTCAATCATGTAACCCGAGGTGTAAAAAAATTACCTAATAAATTCCTTACATCGCGTGCGCTGCGAAAACTATTGATGATAGAACTAAATAATGTACTACGACTTTGCAGAAAACCTCATTATCTACAGAAAGTGTCGCGACAGCATATGTCTATCTATTATAGGTAAGTCACAATAAGTATTCTTTTATTTAAAAAAAAGAATTGAAATACTGGCGCCTGAAAAGGCTGTTTATTTGTCGCATGGTATTGATTCTTATCAAAATAAATTACTTCATATTCAAGACTGTTTCAATAACTTTATATAACATGTTGAATCATACACTTCGGACTTTTAGGATTCGAAAGATATCACGATTTGAAAAATGTAAGTATTTGATAAAAGTCACGTGGTTACCGCTTGACAATGGGGTACGGAAGGGAAGTCAATATCAAGAAATAACGGGCGTATTTGTGTGTATGTGTGTGTGTGTGTGTGTGTAAAATTTATAATATTTGAATTTTTTATTATCTACCCTGCGAAGCCGGGGCGGGCGGCTAATTATAAGTAATTAAACTGCGAAGTTGGAACATACTAATTAGAAAAGCTGTCACTAAATAATTATTTCTACTGTGCATCCCGGCTCTACATTACAAAACGTTGTTAAACGATAATCAAGGAGTCAAGTTCAAGTTCCGTTGTGGTCACAGAATACGACGCAGTAACGGCGTGTAGAGGACACCTTCACAGTCTGACTCACTCGTACGCTCCGATCAAAGCGACCGGCACCGACTCGCACCGAACTGCGCGCGGCTCACATAATACATCAATAAAACGAAACTCACCGTCTACTTTCAACGCCTCGCTGATTTCTTTCCAACATCTCTCGACGGATATTCTGCTGCTGTGTGATTTGCACGTTTTATCCCATATCGTGGGTCTTTCAGCAACTAGTTCGATTAACGCGTCTACGATGGTGACGTTCATTTTGCGACGCGACCGGCGCCGATAACCAGTGAGCGCGAACTGGGGAAATGGCGTCGGTCGAGCCGGTCGGCGCTGACAAGTCACGCCCCTATTGAGACCCAATGCCTTGACGAACAGACGTGCTCTACTTATTATGAATAGATTTGAAACCAATTTTAAATCCCAGCAAAATTCTTGTTAAAGACTGGCTGGTATTATTCATATTGAAAGTCTTAACTTATTAACGGCCGGTTCCTATATTATACCGTTACCGATGACGCTTCGTTTTCCCTTGAAAATCTGTCAAATTTTCGACGCCTCGTTGTTAATTTTTGACAGTTTTTCAAAGAAAAACGAAGCGTTATCGGTTACGGTATAATATAGGATTCGTCGGTTAGTCTATTTAAAAAAACCGTTAAAACTGTTAGATGGATTAAGACAGTAAGATGGATTTAAATTGTGAAGGATAAGTTTGATATGAGTAATATTTTCGTAGTTTTTTTTTTATGATGCTGAACGCTATCACACAGCATCATGTAGCCCCAATTTTAATAAGTTCCTATATGTACTTAAAAGTTTTACAATTGGTCACGATTAGGGCTTGCATTCGAATATTCGAATATTCGAATAATTCGAATATTATTTTAGTTCGAATATTCGAATACTGATATTTAAATATTCGAATATTCGATTAAAATTAATAACACTGAAATCGGAACTCAGATGTGGATGAAATGCCACTTATGAGTTTGCGCGATATATCCATACAAGTTTACGTCGTTGTTCGGGTAAACAACATGACGAATGATCCGACCCGAAGCCGATAAATTTTATCGGGTTACGAAGTGTCGCGTAGTTGACGAGACTGTTCTGTCCATTCGTCTCTGTCGTGAATGTTTATTTTGGATGACTGTTTAGTGACATTTAGATTTGACCGCTTCCGTGCTTCGGAAGGCACGTTAAGATCTTGGTCCCGGCTTTTCAGTCATTAACCCATGTCTGAGGCCTTCGGGTGGCCTAAAATCTCCGACACTAGAATTGTCCACTAGCTCATACGAAGAAGAATATTTAAATTTGTGGTTGATTGTGCGTGTAAATCGCCAATGTCTCGTTACGGCAAAACAACTTTATGTATTATTTTTTAATTTGTTATTTTAAATTAGTTCATGGAAATAACGCTTTTAAGGATAACATAAGTTGATATTTTAAACTTCTTCATGAAAATAACACTTAAAATAACAAAATAAGATGTGATTTTAATAAGAACATAGTGTTTTTTTCTATTATTTGAATAATATTCGAATAATTCGAATAGTACCCGAAAAAAAATCGAATATTCGAATATGAAAATTTTCGAATATTTGCAAGCCCTAGTCACGATGCATCATCTATACGAACATAGACAAAAAGTTTCGGCAAATTCCTTCTAAATTCTGTAGGAGTTTATTACAATATTATAAGCCCATTTAATTTCATTTACAGTTCCACAGTGTAAGGTCCTACAACAGGTTCCCCGCATTCAGACATTCCAAGCGCCTTAGTCACAGTGGGGTTATGAGATTGAGATCTTATCGAGTGGGATCCAGCGGATAATTGCAGGCGCTGGCTCGGCTTAAGGCGGATGATATAGATGTTCGTTTTTAAAATACACTTGCATTTATCATTCACACTTGAATTGACTTTGGACTTGGATAGGGGCCGTCCATTAATCACGTGAGACTCGAAAGGGGGGGAGGGGGTTTGGCAAAATCACGAAATATCACAAGAGGGGAGGGGGGTTTAGTAAGATATCACGTGTACTTATTTTTTCGTAAAATGCGGGATTTCTAAGCCGAAAAGCAGCGTGTAGTGTGACCTTGAATCGCCGTTGCCAGGCAGCGAACGAAGTTCCTAATCATGGTTAAAAAATGCTAAAAAAACATCACGTGATTACTGGACGGCCCCATAGGTAGATTCAGATTATTTATTGCTTCCATAATTATGTGTACATGTCAACTTATCTTCTACATGTTGTTATATCATAAGGTGTCATAATTATGTACCCGGATAGGGTGTTGCAATTTACAATTGATTAATTAATTTATAATTATATAAAAAAAACTCAATAATACCGAAATAATAATAAATAATCAAAAAATATTATGCATATACAGGGTGTGGCGTAATGCCTAGTCAAGCCATCTGTAGGTGGGTGTCATGGCTGAACCCATTTTTTTTACACCACAGCTGCCCAAACTTTTGATATTATTTTTCGTCTATTAAATTTTAAAATAAAATGTTGAATAAGAATAAAATTAAACTACCCGCACAAAAACAATAGCTTACATTTGAAAGTTCATCTATCCCAGAGAACTTTGCAAAAAACAGACTGAGGAAATACCTTGATTTGTGATCATGCCATCGAAAAGAGTGACCAAGGGTGTAATATTTATGGAATTTTGAAAATGGTCAATAACTTGAAAACCTAGGTTATGTTACTTTTACTGAACACAATTTTTGATTCTCTGATCAGTCATGACACCCACCCACAGGTGATGGCTTGACTACTCATCACGCCGCACCCTGTATAAAAGGACACGTAGGTTAGGTTAGGGTTAGGTAGAGTAGAAGTGGCGGGGGTGTTTTTGCGTACGGGTAATACTGATATATATATATTTTTTAAAATTTATTTATTAGAAAAACCAACAGCGATACAGTTTAAGTTAGATATTAAGAGTATGGACCTTAGTTAAATTAAGGCCAATAATAGGTTTTTACATTTGTACAAACAGTTATTCTCGTTGGGAACATTATAATGGTTTAATGAATTTGAGTCTGTAAACTAGGTAGTTTACAGACTAGCTAACTTACTACTTCAAAGTTAATTATTATTATTGCTAATTACTTATTGTGCGCAGCTTTTCGCCAGCGTTCTTTTTACGTGACGCGACCTATACCTAGGTACCTAGTATTTTGACCCTTATTTGGAGACAGATATAATGTTTTCGGAACTTAAAATAAAAAACCCTTCATGTGTTTTCGGAACTTACTTTAGAACAACTGATTTTATTATTTAGTCTTGTGAAATTGAAACTTCATCTACCTAGCTTCCTAGCTTAGGCTTCGCTCGCATTAAAGTTATTTTCTATACCTCGGATACATTTTTTAGGATGACAGGTACTCTATATGTTTTTCTGCCCCCCTGGCAACTTGTATGCGAAATATTATGATTGTTGAGATGAGTAGTAAAGGCGTGAAACTGTTCCAAAAAAATACACTCACTTTCGCATTTTTAATATTCGCTAGGCTTTGGATATGGGTCTTTTTTGCATACTCTTTGGTTAAAATATAGACCTGCGCAAACCAGAACGGCATGGCAAGGGATTTCAATTTTTACCAATGAACATTCAAACCTATTATCATAGAAATACGATACAAATTCCTATGCTTCAAAATAATGCCGTGACGTCCTTTTCGACGCCGCGGGAATATTTTAAAGCATAGAAATTTGTATCGTATTTCTATTTCGATAGTTTTGTTGTCCATTGGTAAAAAAATTAAATCCCTAGCCATGCCGTCCGCGCAGGCCATTACTTCTTCCAGCCAGCAAGACATCATTAGTATCATCATCATCATTATCATCAACCTATAGCAGTCCACTGCTGGACATAGGTCTCCCCTAATGAGTGTCACGCCCTGTCCTGTGGTCGATTTAAACCTACTTAATCAATGACTTTAAGAGGAAGACTCTTCCTAATCTTGGCAGGTAAAATACCTACCCAATTATGTTTTAGAATTGAATACAAAACATAGGCACAATAGATCTGCACCGATTCAAAATTAATCAAAGGCTATAGAATTGAATGCCAATCGTAAATGATTAATTGCTTAGCATCGATGACTGGGAGGTTCTGTGGGGTGAATTAATAGAGTAGGAGACGGGCTTCCTTTACTCACAACGTGGTGTTTTCTATCTTACTATTTTACTAAATAATATAAACATTAAACGTGAAAAGAAGGCCGGTCATTTCAGACCTGATGCCTCATTTTCTAACTCAGTTGCACACATTATTTTATTATTTGTAAACATTGACATACATTTTTTGAAATTCAAAGAACGTCAATTTGACAAACTGTCAAAATTTGTAAAAACAGAACCGGTGCTTATCATTTCAGTGTGCAACCGAGTTAGTAAATGAGGCCTCAGACCATAAATAGAAGCGACAAAAAATGCGAATTATGTAAAAATATTCTTGATAATGGAGTATTGGAATTATAACTAATAACTTTATTTATTTAAGCCGGAATACTTAGTAAATTAATCATATATATTGATCGTCATAACGAATCATGGTTGTAGAACGCACTCTCACCCACATTGTGCATCTCTCGTCCCAATATCAACCATCTAACACAAAACTGCCACTAACAAAGCACGCGTTTGGTTAGTTTTTGTTTAATGGCGCCAGTGTCCTAATCGATCGTAACCTAAAAGTATAAAATAAATACCCAGAAAAAATCTCCGGCTTTAATAAAATAAACAATTAATTGAACATGATATCCTGCAATAAGAACTAGCAATTAAGACATAGGTCATTTCTAGACGCGACATTTTGTGCTCAGGTCACAGGTTGTATGAAACTGACCGATCTTCTTTGTGAGGATGTATGGATGTTTGTTACTCATTCACGCAAAAACAACTGAATGGAAATGGATGGATTAACCTGGCTTTACACATAGACTACTTTTTATCCGGGTTCCACGTGAGCGAAGCTGCGGGTTATAGCTAGTGTATAGTATGTATGTTGTATTAAAAAAATGTATCTCTTTAGTATAATAGTCACGTGGTTCCCACAATACACACTCTGCTTAGTTTGTGTGTCCAGCATTTTATAAAAAATTGCCAAAGAGAAGGATTAATTGTGAAAGATGACATGAGGAAGAAAGGAGTGAGTGTTGAGATATACATACATACATAATGCGGGACGTAATCACACAGCATCATGTAGCCCCAAACTAAGCAGAGCTTGTATTATGGGAACCACATGATTGATATACTACACATTTTTTTTTGTAAATACTTAAGATGACGAGTGACAAAAGAAAATGGAGGGAGAATACATGTTGTGCAGACTCTGTTAGTGCCTAAACACACTATAGCCGAAATTACGCAACGTAAGTTCTTCATGATTACGCCTGCAATGCTATTTGAATTACAGATGACAGACACATTATGCTGAAAGTACCTTGCGTTTTGGCATACATCAGAACTTCTCAAAATCAGCTGCGGAACTTACGTCGCGTCATTTTCGGCAGTGTGTTTAGACGCTTAAAAGCAGGAAGATGGTGATGATGATGATGCCAGTGATACTAATACAGACTGAGACAAGAATGGCTTAGAATCTTCAAAGATATCACCCGAGTTGCAACAACAACACCAGACTACTTACTATATCAGTCCACTGCTGGACATAGGCCTCCCCTAATAAGAAGGGGGATATGCCGATAATCCCTACGCTGGGCATGCGGGTTGGGGATCGCAGGGCACAGATTTTCGTATCGCTGATGCTGCTACCCGTCGGCGGCCAGGAGATATAGCTGTAACCGTTTCGGGCTGCCCTATACCGCAATCAGCTGGCCGCCAGAGCTCCGTTTGTTAGTTAGCAGGGTGCAGGTGAGGTTGGTTAGGTTCTGAAGATGGCGGTTGGCAACCCTTTCACCCCTAATCCTACCCCTAATAGTGACCAGCACTATAAAAAACATACCACAGAAGATATGGACGGATCGTGAAAGATGAAATGAGGAAGAAAGGAGTGTGTTGAGAGACGAGTGACTGAAGATAATGGAGAGAAAACGAACACGTTGTGCAATAAGGACAGGGAAATAAACTTTCGCATTTATATAATAAGTGTGATTTATATGTATGGCTTCGTTTGTGTGTATTTAAATTACTTAGATCTTCAATACAAATAAGTTGTCGCCAGCTCCCAGACTAGACAGCATCAGGTATCAGGGCCTCATTAGCATCAGGATAAGTTCACCAGTTGCGGCCCTCAGCCCGGAGGAGGTGGATGACGTAGCCTTTTCCATGAGACGAATCCATGTTATGGTGTTTATGATTGTTGTATGAGAAAGAAGGTAGATACATTCTAATAGGAGAAGGTTTTACTGTTGAGGAAATGAGATCAAATATTGTTCTTACATAAGTAATAATAAGCTAAGCTGTGATATGTGTATAAGATAAGTTCCTACGTCAATTTTGTGCCTTAACTTTAGCTTAACCTTATCTTTAACTTAATTTTAGAAAGCATTGTATGTCCGAAATGGTCAAACTGTTATGTCACAAAACCTACTTATAAGATCTATGTTTACACAGTTTTTAGAATAAATTATTCTTATTCTTAACGTCAAAGATATGTAACCACATACCTACCTATAGCTCACCTTACCCCATCGCCTAGTATCTACCTACCTTCCAACGAACTGCCAGTTTTCTTAGGGTAAAATATCGTACAGACCTGCTTTTATTATACCTAAGTAAGTAGTGTAATTTACCCCTCTGATTTATGTATGTGTAACAGATTTTTGGTTTATTAATAACATCTTATTCTTATTGAAGTTAAGCATGTTGACTGCGGAACGGATATGACGCTCCACGCCATGCCCGGGGAGAGATGGACCAGAGCACGGTTGTGTTTTCAGCACTTATAGCGTTATACACTATCCCATGTTGCAAGGTCCGCAGTCAATTTGAAATTACAAAATGATGTTCGCATACTTTATAGTCTACGAAATAAATGGCCGGTAGTGAGGTATGGCTAAAGATTTCGACACAAAATCTTTCGACACATCATTTAGAGCTTCAATTCCCTAAACACCGGGCTGAGCTTTCAGGGGTCCTATGCATAAGTTATGAGCCGAGCTTTTTCCTCCATCGGCGGTCTGGAGGCAGGGATTGCCTGTAATGTTAATATACTAAGTAAAAATGTAATTAGTAACATAAAATCAGACCACCTTGGTCAGTTAATTAAAATAGAAAATCAAATAAAGAAAAATGTAAAACGGCAAATAACTTTTGTACCAGTGACTGTGCATCGATTAGAAAAATTTAAATCTAATTTGTTAAATAGATCACCCTTTTCATATCAAAATAATAATCCAAATTATTTATATAATTCTTTTTTTAATAATTTTATCAAAGAATTTAGCTCAATATTTAAACCTAAATCGATCATGGTCTCTGACAGTCCTACATTCTGTGAGTGGGCAACAGTAGGAATTCACATAAGCAGACAAAAAATGTATGAGCTTTACAGTGAAAAACAATATAATTTTAGTGAAGAGTTTAAAGATAAAGTTAAAAATTACTCAAAAATTTTTAAAAATGTATGTCGCGCGGCTAAGTCTAATTATATTAGTTCAAAAATTAGAAGCAGTAGTAATAAAATTAAAACCACTTGGAAAATTATAAACAGTGAGACTGGAAAAGTCAAACATGACATTAAGGAGTATAAATTAAATATTGGTAATACCATCATCAAACAAGATGGTGATGTTGCCAAAGCATTCGAATCCTTTTTTACAGACATTCCAGTTTCTACCACAAGATCCTTAAACTCTTCTCCTATAATTGCGGATTCATTACTAAATAAAAATGTACCAAAATGTGAAATACCGTTTTATTTTAAATATGTAAACAGTAATGATATTATTAAAACATTCAAACTGATAAATGTCAAAAAAACTACGGATCTCTGGGGCATTTCTGTTAGCGTTGTAACATCGTTGATTGACATTGTCGCACCAGAACTAGCGTTTATATTTAACGAATGTATTGACTGTGGTGAGTTTCCTGATTTAATGAAACATAGTAAAATAACACCTTTATTTAAATCCGGTAGTAGTTCTGACCCTACTAACTTTAGACCGATATCAGTACTGCCAACATTTAGTAAAATTTTTGAAAAGATTATTCTTAGTCAACTGCAAAGCCATTTTAACTTTAACAACTTACTAGATGTCAAACAATTCGGATTTACGCGGGGCAGATCAACAACTGATGCCGGTGTTGAGTTGGTATCGCATATCTACGATGCCTGGGAGGACTCACATGATGCTTTAGGCATCTTTTGTGATTTGTCTAAGGCATTTGACTGCGTACACCATGAAACATTAATCAGGAAACTAGATCACTATGGCGTCAGGGGTATGTCTTTAGCCCTTCTCACTTCTTACCTATCTGACAGAATACAGAAAGTAAACGTAAATGGAAAATGTTCTCCGGGATCTGTAGTAAAGATGGGTGTTCCGCAAGGGTCAATACTTGGACCATTTTTATTTTTAATTTACATCAACGACCTACCTCAACTTGTGAGAGACAACGACGAAATTGTATTGTTTGCGGATGACACGTCACTTTTATTTAAATTAAAGCGACGGCAGACCAATTTTGACGACGTGAACAATGCAATAGCGAAAGTTGTTAACTGGTTCGATGTAAATAATTTATTACTGAACGAGACTAAAACAAAATGTATGAGATTTATATTACCAAATGTTAAACAAGTTAAACCTAATATTAAAATAAAAGATGAAGATCTAAATCTTGTGGACAGTACTGTATTTTTAGGCATAACTTTAGATAATAAGCTTCAATGGGGCGCTCACATGGATGGGTTGTCGAACAGACTTAGTTCTGCAGCATACGCAGTCAAAAGAATCCGTCAACTTACTGACGTAGAAACGGCTAGACTAGTTTATTTCAGCTACTTCCATAGCATTATGTCGTACGGAATTTTGTTGTGGGGGAATGCTGCAGATATCAACACCATATTTGTGTTGCAGAAGAGGGCTGTTCGTGCAATTTATAATATGGGCCCCAGAGAATCACTTAGAACTAAGTTTAAAGAAATAAATGTTATGACAGTGCCGTGCCAATATATATATGAAAACTTAATGTATGTCCGAAAACATATTAACATGTTCAAGAAAAATAGCGACTATCATAATGTTAACACTAGAAATAAAGATAAACTAGCTGTTCCCACTGTAAGGCTCCATAAAGTTAGTCAATCTTTTAAAGGGATGTCTGTACGATTTTTTAACAAAATCCCAAATGATGTGATTAATCTATCTGTAAATAAATTCAAAAATATTGTTAAACGTAATCTATGTAATAAAGCTTATTATAAAATATCTGATTATTTAGATGACAAAAAAGCTTGGGATGAAACTGCCTCCAACTCCATCAAAAACAATGTAATAGATATTAAGTACAATGACGTTAAAAAAATATAAGCCAAGCAGAGTTTCTTGCCAATTCTTCTCTGTTTGGTCACGTTACGAATTGGTGGTAAATTTAAAAAAATGACGTTTCAAAGTGTACTATACAGTTCCTACTGAATAAATGATTTTTGACTTTTGACTTTTGACTTTTTGTAAGTACTTGCATTAAGTAGTAAGGAACCTACTGTAAGTATTATAGATGTTTTATTTTCACTTTCTTTTCTTCCTTTCTTATTTATTTTATTTTATATATTTATTTATATTTCCTTTCTTCGTATGGGCTAGTGGTCAACTCTAGTGTCGGAGTTTTTAGGCCGCTCAAAGGCGTCCGTCACGGCTTAACGACTGAAAAGGCCATTTATATTTTCACTAAGAACAGTATATAAAATTATTATTTATAGCCTGTTAGTAAAAAAACTTGAGAGGTGTCAAGGGACACCTGGATGGAACGAAGTAGCTTTCTATGAGAGAGAGAGAGAGAAACGCGCACGCCGCACGGCTTCATTGAAATACAGATCATATTACATAAATTCAAATTAAAAACATGCAAAAAGACGCATTCACCACAGCGATTTGAACTGGGTGTCGCGGCGCGGTAGCCCAAGCCTATACGGCGAGGCTGACGAGCACTAAGCGATTGAAATAAGCGCACAAGTCTTTATACCATGACGTCATCAGCCCAACCATTTGACACAAAGTGTCGTCAAACTTTTAGTCTTAATTTTTTCCGTCTAGCCCCCTTTCGCAACGCGCGATAAGGAACTTCGTTCTAATTATTATATTCTGCAGGGCAACGTTCTCCTCGTGCATGGCGCGTAGCGTCATGTGCGAGGCTAGTAGTCAACGTATAATGTATAACACTTTGATTGCTAACCACAGGTGCTCACAAATGTGATTCTGAAAGGCGACGACGCCGACGTCTTCCAACACTTTGACTGAGGTGAGGCCAGCAGTCAACATGTGAACACTTGTTTCTGCCCGCGGCTCAGCTTGCATCGTACCATGTAGGTACTCAATAGAACTCATAGGTATCAAAATGTCATTTGAGTTCGGTCAGCCGTAACGAAGATTTCCATCGATATATACTGTTACTTTTTCAATGGAGATTGCAAACACACCCTCACAAGCTCACTCACAAACGTTCGGATATAATTATAGTACCGACTAGTCATATTTTTTGGTGATTTAGAGTGAGCCTACAAATACTAGCCCAGTAGGTAATGCCTGTACCGAATCAAAAGCTTTTACTCAAACGCTCAAACTTCTATTCTATTATTTGGTATCACACAAAAATTTATTAATTCTTTCTATTAGGGAGCTATTTATTTCCCTAAACATCTCACGGGTAGCTGAGCGCTGCTGAGCGCTCTGCATAACTTATGAATCACCTTTACATAAAGCTGGAGGCTGTGTTTAGTTTTATTTGGGGGATTTTTCACGGTAACATGCCGCATTGTGCTCAGTTCCGTATTTTGGGGATCCTTAGAAGCGTTTTAAGATATATACACAATATAAAATAATAATAGGTGAGTACCTACTCAAGTATCAGTTTGTACCGACATTTTGTACTACCATTTATGAGTAAGTTGCTTTCTAGTAAGTTGCTCAAAAAAATGTGTGTTTTGTTACTGTATTTTTTTGGCCTTTGCTCAGCAGTGGGACAGTCTAGGCTAATAATAATAATATTTCTTAGCTTTCTACGAAAAGCTTACTCTTGCACTTAAATTCTTTTAACTTATAGAGCCTTTCTTGTTTTGCAAGCAGTAAAAAAATAAGATCCTATTGTGAATTTATGACGGAACCCTACAAACTGAATGAACCACCTGAGTGGTATTTTTTGCGCATTCTTGAACGGGCTAATGCTCAAACTTGCGACGACAAGACACGACACGCATCACGTCACGATACCTTCACACAATTATCTATTTTATGCTTGGTATCCGTGTAATTTAATTGTTTTATAGATATTGGTAGGATTTAAAAAAGTTGAATATATTAGATCCATAAAATAGTTGACGTGTTAAAAGTTATTTTATTACTTACGTTTTTGTTGGTAGGCGCCAGTGTTTTACATATTTTTTAAAATAAATTATAAATATTTTGAATGTTAAAAAACATGTTTTTTTACATAGGTGAGGTAACTTAATCATAGGAAGTATGTACTTTTATATTGAGAATCTTCATTAAATAGCTATTTAATAACTTTTTAGTGCGTAGGGTTATACATACAGGTTTTTTTAAAGTACTATTTTACTTATTACACTTTATTTATTACAAAGCTCATGTAAAAAATAAATCAAATCATGCGCCAGCAAGCCCCAACAAGCAAATGAATGCAATTTTTTGATCTATCCGCTACTAGTTTTTACAGCCTGCGCAAACGCATGTCGCATACAAAAGACGTCAACGCGCGCACAGTTGCACCTTACTGCTTACGTCTTGTGTTACTGTTATTGCAATTCAATGCAAAAACTGTTTTAACTTAATTGTTTATGGTTTAAAATAGCTTGGGTTATAGTAATTCGAGTTAATGGTGACATCTGAGATCATCATTATCATCATCAGCCTATAGCGGGCCACTTGCCTCCCTTAATGAGCGCCTTTGCGCCCAGTCCTCAGCTCGACGCATCCAGCTTCTACCAGCAGCTGAGTTAATCGTCCAGAATTGTCATGGAACATGGATGTAACTAGCACATATCCCACCAGATGTTAAGTGGTAGCCATTACCCATAATAAAGTATTGCTTCGTAGATCACGAATGTTTATAACGTGCCCTACGATGCAAGTTCAACACCTTGCGTCCATGAACTTGAGACTTGCATGGGCAGATAAGTCAAGTGACACGCCTTGTATCCACCAACTATTTGTTCTTCTGCATGCGTCTTTTCTAGTCTCCGAGAATTGATACAATTTCCTGTGCATTATTACGAATATTTGTATGTAAAAAAAACCTCACCGACCGCCAAAGTACCAAATACATTGTGTAGATAAATACAATAAAATACCTGGCGCCTTCCGTTAGGATTTGAAAAGGTTTTTTCGGCGCGAAATATTTGTCAATAATAAATGAGACGTCCCTTTTATTACAGTAACATTCATGGCCGGTGTAGTGTAGTTTGGGACCACTAAATAAATTAGGAATAGGCAGTAGACGGCACAAGTGTCACACTCTCGCGGGGAAGTATAGAAAGCTTTTATTGAAATGGTATTTATACCAAACTAGAAACTTACTTTAATAACTTCATACGAGTACGTGCTCACATGGTCTTGTGGCTGAACACAATGGTCTCGGCAGAAAAACCCACAGTTAACGCAGTGGGCATAATGCTGAGTCGGGGTCTATTTGTTGCTGTAGCACACAACGTATAAGTGTTTTTTTTCGAACTAGTAAATTCGTAGTTTTAGATTTATTTGTATGCTATTTTTACCGACTTCAAAAAGGAGGAGGTTCTCAATTCGTCGTAACCTTTTTTTTTTTTTAAACTTTTTTATATGTTTGTTCACCGATAACTCCGTCAATTGTAGACCGATTTTCAAAAATATTTTTTTGTTTAAAAGAGTATACTTCACAGGCGGTCCCATATAAATTTTATTCCTGAGGGATCGGTACTTTTCCCGGAAAACTCAAAAAATCTCATCCTCACTTGTAATTTTCGACCTATGATCACCAATATCTCCGTCAATTGAGAACCGATTTTCAAAATTCTTTAGGACAAGAAGTAAGAAGTGATTTATTTGAAGTAGGATTATTTTTGTTTAAAAAGTCCTACTTGTGTAGTCAATAAAGTGATGTCTATGTCTATGTCTATGTATTTTCATTGTGTGTTATTATAATTAGGTTGCAGTCAGGTCTTGGAGGCTAACAAATATACCTACATTCCACACAAATACTACAAATTTTGCATTTTTTCCGGAAATTAATTAAATTTATTTGGAAGTCTATTCCGCAAAACGATATTTAATAATATTGAGTCGAAATAATATGATCGCGTCAAAAGCTATACAACGTTTGTACTCAAAACGTAGAACCGAATAATTGAACACTGTCTTGTCTTACCGAATTTATCGATGTTATTTGCTGCGATGTGGAAAAGAATTAAAGAGATGTGAATAGAAGAGTAAAATTGAATAGAAGATTCCTATTTCAAATTATTCCATTCGCTTAGAGGTCATGCCTTGGTTCTCTCTTACACAAGGCCAGTTGCCGGTAGAGCGCTTTCAATAACGTCGCGGCGGGCGGCAGTGGAGCCCTAAAGGCCCTCAATGAAGGTACCTGGATTATCTATCGTGTGATAAATTAAAAATATGCCAGTTGAACGGCATTCATCATCGGAATGGGTCATTTCGGACCCACCTTTGACGCTTCGTTTAATAAGTAAAAAACTCAACAATGTGGATGTCTTGTGATACAATGTATTTGATGCCATTTAGTTTTAATTTATGACGTATGACGGTCTACTTGACAATCTCGTATTATCTAACTAATCTCTTAACCTAGACTTGACACCCCTATGTAAAATAATAAAATGATAGGTCCCTCTGAAAACCTTATTAAATAATGTTGTTTTCTTCAGGCCTGTGGTGGACTTAATCACCCCATATGTATTATGAGCTTTTTAAAGGTGACTTTGATTTGCTAGTCCTCAGATTTGATGGTTTTCTTCTTTTGTGCAATAGTTATGTTATTTTCTGGTCCCGAATACATCTAAACCCCAAATAAACTTTGCAAGAAGAACAGAATGAGATAGAATAAGACATTCTGGTGAGTTTTTCGTCTATTGCTGAGGAGTGTGTCGTGCAGTTAGCTCAGACAGAGAATGGCAAGCAGTGGCGCTGGGTAGCGTTCGATAGCTGCGCGCGCAACCCCCGCGGTGCCCTGCGGCATTCACCACGCCACCTCTGTCACCGACTGTACTGCCTCCAGACACCAATGTACTCAATCAATTGCACACTAAATACCTCACTGTCTACCATCCTCGCTCGATCCCCACACTGAAGTTTTAGCTTTTTATTTAATTGTAACAAAAAACGATGGAACAAAGATTATGACGCTCAATTCATCGTATCGAGAAACTAATCTTTCGTTTCAGGTTCACGGTCGATGACGTCATCGATTCAATAACCCATAGAATTCGATTCGCTTCAGAATTCCGGTTTCGAAAAGCTCGGTGTCTATTCATTTTATTTCTGTTAAATAAAACTTGTGTGGCGGTGGGATTCGGCGTAACGCGCCAGTCCGGGTAGGCGCCTCGATGCGGACACACGCGCGTCGCTCGCCGGCCTCATACACGATCGCGCGATCGCGAGTGGATACAAAAACTAAGGAGTTCGATATCGATATTTAAAAACTTTATTTTGCGAGTGTTACTAGTGACCATGAGGTGTTTAGTGGTGGTGCTGTTGCTGGCTTGCGCCCGGCTGTCGGCCGGAGCCGCCGCCTCCTGCGCGCACTCGGAGCACTTCCTCACCAGATACAATGTATCAGCTGATGATAGCGACGAACCAGGTGCGGATTTCCATATAAACACTTGGATGCGGGTTGAAAGTTTGATTGCAAGGAGCGGATCGGCGACTGATATAATTGGAAAGCCAGAAAGCTCTCAGAAGTTTGGGTTGTCTTTCAATTTATATTGAAACGTTTTTGTTAACTGAGAAAGTTTAATCGTTGCATAGAAAGAAATAATTTTAGCGTATTTATTTTAGGAAGTCAATCTTAAGGGAGCTGTTGATTTTATGATGCTTCATACATTTCATGGTACAGAGACTATGGTAGAGCTTATCGGGAAAGAGATTGAAAAAAAAACGTTTTTTGGCTATTCTTCACCAATTTGCCTACCTTAAACTTAACTAGTGAATAGTTAGAAGAATAAATTAAAATAATTATTAAAGATCACGATATGGATGAAATAGCACTTCTTATGGATATGTAAAAGGTCCCATTGACTTCGTATCTTTCGATCATGGTGATTTCACTGTGATTGTTCCTGTGTTAGTATTTCTGTTGTACTGTTTGTGCTACACTATATTTAAGTAGCTGTGTTTAGACCTTGAAAAAGCTAGTGTGTTCATTGACTGAAAGCCTCTTTAGATAAAAATATTATCTTAAGTCAAACCGTGGGAATTCTTCTCTTTAAATACTTTTTCCAAACGATCTCTGTGTAGACATTTCACCGGGCACTTAAATTTCAAAAGCCAAATAAGGCGTTCAATTTTCCTGCACGTATTTGACCGGTTTCGATCTGTTTACTAGCCTTTGGTAGGTTTGACAAGGAATAGACGCTGGTCTGACTGGTCCCTGTTTCCCCAGAGAAATATTCCTTGTAGTAATAACATTATTTCTTTAGCGAACTTTTGCGACTCGGCGGCAACGCGGAAAGCTCTTTCACAGTTATTCGTTTTTATTGAAATTTAAGCTTCATGTTCTCATTCTTGGAAGAAATTGTGGGATTGGATAAAGTATTTTATTAACAGCATATTTACTTTTGAGATTCGGTTTTTTGGTATTCGAGGAGAATAGGGCGTAGGTAGCGTAGGGCGATTTCGTCCACGATAGGCAAAACCAAGGTATTGAAGCTTTACAGAAACTTTTATACATATTAGAATTTATTATATCCGAAGCTGGTTTTAGTGTGGGTTTTTTTCCCATTCAGCAGTGGGTGAAGTTAGGCTGTGGATGATGATGATGATAACGAATCTTGTTTTATACAATTTTGATATTAAAGTCATTAAAAATTTCGCCAAGATACTAAAAAATTATATCCTCAGATTGATTTAAAAAACTAGAGTCTACGTATAATATGTGATACACAGACTCTGTGTTGAGTCTATGTATATGAATTTTCAAAAAAAGTTATTTAAAAGTCATGTTATATCAGTCATGAGGTCCCATAATATAAGCTCCGCTTAGTTTGGGGCTACATGATGCTGTGATAGTGTCCAGCATTATTTATATCATCCAAAAAAGCAAAAACTCCATGGTTTTAATCATGAAAAACATAACAAACACAATTAAAAGTATAGGTATTAGCAATTAGTCAAGTTGTTCACAAGTGTCCTATATCTAGGCCAAGCTGGCGAATGCAATCAATGAGCTGAGAGCTCTCCGGTGACCAGCACGTGCCGGTCATCTCACAGAGACAGAGTGGCAAAGTGCCACTCTGTCAGTGCGGCACCTCAAAGTGCCTTGCGGCATCCTTCACTTAATAGGCTAGATGCCTGAAAAATTCTAATTAGTCCGTCATTTGTCAATTAAACTAAAAATGAAAAAGATATAGTGCGTTGAAGTTCCGCGTGACGTCACGGGAAGTACACTTTTTACATACAAGTGACGTCACGAGCCCCCACTCCCGAACTTTGACGCTCTATAACTTTGTCGTTTTCCATTGATTTTAAAAATAAAAAAATACGTGTCCAATATTTTTTGATAATCTAATTGACGGACTAATTAGAATTATTATTTTTCTACCCAGGCATCATCCCTATTAATGAGCTATGACCGTTGCAGTAACCTAATAAACCAGATAATTGACACGGGACAATATCACACATCATCAACAATGCCTGCCTTTCAGTCCGTTACTGGACGTAGGCTTCACCTATAAGAAGAGGGTCATATATGCCCATAATCGTCACTCTAGGCATGCGGGTTGGGGTTCGTAGGGTACTGCTTCTTGTACCGCCGATGCTGTTGCCCATGCATTGCTGTGCTAGGATGCATTGTGCCGCAATTAGCCGGTCACCAGAGCTCCGTTTGATGGTTATCAGGGTGCACCACGTGGTGGGATAGGATGATAAAAATAATTGTGATGATTGTGGTAGTATGACAGTAGGCAGATATAATAATATTGATATTGATATTGATGTTGATATTCCATTTAACAGGACTAAGCGCTTCCAAACATCACTGCAAAATATGCACTGCTAAAATATGGAATCAGCTGCCAGCGTCTGTTTTTCCATTGACTTACGACCCTAACGGCTTCAAAAAGAGAGTTAATAGGCATCTTCTGGGAAAGCTCGCTCCATCGTCGACCTCATTCTTGCCTATGCATATGCAAGCCTCGAGGTCAAGAGCTGGCCCATATTAAATAAAAATAAATATATTTTCTAGATATTATGGGAAATTAAATTTTTATCAATGCCGTTATGGGCGTTATGAGCAAGTTCAATGCCTCTTAACACCTTCTTCATGGTACCTATGTATCCTCAATAGATTTGCGTACACAGCAATAATAGAAATGTGATGGTGCTTGTTTGCTTTTAATCTCAGTATCTGCCCAAATCAGATCAAATCAAATCTCAGGATCGTGGTGGATGGCACAAGTTGAGGGAGGCCTATACCCAGCAGTGGGTGAAATGCTGTGGATGATGACGATGATGATGATGATGATCTGCCCAAAATATTATTTTTCTTTGATATGGTTAATTGTTGAAGGATTCTAGTTAAGTCTAGTTGTTAGTTAATACCTTTTTCCATGCACGCGTAGATATGCAATAATGCAATATTAACAAGTGTCAGGTATCTAGGGCGAGTAATCATTGAGTCAGGATGGGGTGTCGGATGACCGCACACGCTGATCATCTGCTTGTCTGCTATTGCACGAGCGATCGGGGCAACTTTGTGTCTTTACAAGCGCAGGTCTCGGCTTTTTCCTTCAATAAATAGACAAAGTATTACAAGTAATCAGCGTTTGATTATTCAAGCTTTGGCACTTCTAATCAAAGATTTTGAATCGTTATGAGAATTGAGCGAAAATAATATTTTACCTCTAGATATAATGATTGGTTCATTTTTCTGTGAGTGGTTACAATAGTACAGACTGTACGAACAGAATAAATAAGAGACTAGACGACAGCAGTAGGCGAAGGGTCGCCTGATAGAGGTTGCGGGTTTGATTCCTACGCGAGATAATTGTTTGTATGATCTGCAAATATTTGTCTCGGGTCTGGATGCTTTCTATTTATAATGTGTGAGAATGTATTTACAACAAAAATGTATGTAAGTAGCATATCAGTCAAGTGATATACTGTACTTATAATATAGGTAAATACAAACTGCTTAGTTTCTTGTGTGTTGATAATGTCCGCCATTATTTATTTATTTATTGCGGAGGAGGAATTATGAAGAGCAAACTGCGTCAGATGAGATGTGTTCGTCGTCACCTTACAAAATGATTACTCTGGCCTATATACCACGCTCCAGTTCAGACTGATGTCACATACCTATTGCTACTGTTCCATTCCAGTAGAGGGATAGAAAGTCGTATTCAAAAGATTCAAAGGTAGATTGGTGTGCTTATATTACAATTATCAGATAACTTGGCAAATATTTTACAAAAATATTTTTTATTTATAAATTTATAAAATCATGTGTTTTTTGCCAATACCTAGTGATAAGTGACGGTTGATAAATAGAGCCTAAGTATGAGTATAGTATAGATGGTATTGAGATAGATTTTTCTATTTATTTATTTTTTTACAATAAAAATATGTATACATATATGTAATATATCACTCATGTGGTTCCCATAGCACACTCAGCCAACGCTTGTGCTTGGGATTCTGAAAAAACACTGCTAAAACTAGCATATACCAATATGCTAGTTTTAGCAGTATGTTTTTTTAGAATCCCACCTAGTTTATGCATAGGCATGACCCAATAAAGAATGTACTAAATAAAGGTTTGTCTACCTTAAATCCGAATTTTAGTTAGCCAGACAGTTCAAGGGCATCTAAATCTGAGGTCAAAGCCGAATGGACATCCGGAATGTTCCACGGAAATATAGACAAAAGACAAGATATGTGTCAACTGGTAAATTGGTAATATTTTAAATCTGATACCAATCCACGAGATGGGGCTGTTAAACACGTAAAATATATACTTAGCAGACCGCATTATTTCTTTTCTCTTTTATCCGCTGACTCATTCATAATTTTATGGTTTTGAAACTTTGTAAGAACATACATAAGAGGACATATCGCAAACTTCAATTCACGTAACAATTAGTATAAAACGCATTATGTAAAATCAGCTGTTCGACGCTACGTGACACCACGACCCTGAACCTTGGCTCATATGAATGAAATAATAACACTATTGTAATCATACTTTATTTCACATATACCTACCTACACTTTGTATTTCTAGGCAATCAAGAATCGATATCAGTCTGTATTTTATAACTCTCGAAACAAAAGTCTTTAAGAGACTCTGCAAAGGCCAATTGCAAAAAGTTCAAAAGAAAATATTCATTTTACGATCGAGTGAGGCGCACGCAACGATTATGAATATCGAAATTATCGAGTACCTATCAACGACATCGTAAAAGCTAAGGTTACTTAGAAGAAAGTCACGAAAATGACGTGTCTGGGCGGGTAAGGGTATAGGGTACCGCTAGCGGGGAGCGCGCGGGGTGAATGGCGGTGCGGGCAGGCTTTGTTGCTTGTGCTGGAATTCCTCGCCTGGGAACCGGGAACGGGTCTCCCCGCGTCTCGCACCTGCCCCTCCCCGTGCCTGCATTCCAGCCCTCTCTCACTTTCATTGTTCCCTTCGGCGCGGGAGGTCGCCGGCCCGCGGACAAAACCGAAGGGAACTTATGGAACTGGTCTACCGCCCCGCGGCCTCGCTCGCTCCAATAAACACGTCCGACCTGTCCATAACCAGCATCAGGGATACACTTGTTAATTTCTCGCCGTCCGGATCCTCCCGGTTGCGTTCAATTACACTGGTGGGGTCACTTGGTCGGTTATTCCAATTATCTCTCGAGCACTAATCATGAGTATGACAGTTAACGGCGACGTTTAGAGACGGTGCACCTGCGCGGGCGCGTATCTTTAGGTATCCTAATGAAATCATCCCCTAATAATAAAAATAGGTGGCCATTATTATTGTAATTTATCAGAAGGGTCGAGGCGTTACTCATCGGAGCGAGGTTTTGAGTCGAATTTTGATTCATTTCGGATGCTCGGAATGCCATTGTAGAGGCCGACACTACCTGGCCCGACCGCGCTGGCCGCGGGCAGGTATCCGCGTCACTTTTGTTTATACGTTTTGACAAACTTTTGTGAGTCAAAAGTGTTATTATCAACAAGGGTGGCTCGGGGCTATTGTCTTCATTATCTGCGTAACACTTGTTTCGTGTTAAAATATAGTTTTTTTGCTTTAAAGATCTAACTAGTAATAAAAGGTCGTTCCTCCGATTAAATGGGCTAAATTGTAGGAATAATGGTATTAAAGTAAGTAAATTATAACGGAAGTCGTCTAATAGTCGCCTTCGCTTCCTGCTTGGGGGAAGCCTTTTTGTTATTCACGGGAAGGCTATTTATTTTCGTCTGTTATTGCATTTTAAAAGTGCGATCATTTATAAAGACTTATCTAGTTAACCGCCTCAAAAGGCAATTAACACTTGAGATATTATTTGGGAATATTTGGGGACTGAGCAATGTTTTTAATTTATGGAGGTGGGAAAGGAAGTCTTTGTTGAATGAGGGTAATTTCACGACATTGGTGTATAATCATAATGAATAATTGACCTTTCCACTACGCCCCTATTTGTAACATTACGGCTCTTTGTCGGTGGATTGAATTTCTACTCATGGGTTTGCATTTTTGTTCTAAGAAACATTTAGTTGTTTGATCTTTTGAACTATCTTAGTAACTACTTGTAAGACGATCTTCGTGATCGATATTTCTACCTGACATATCGTAAGCGTACGAAAATTTTGGCCGATGACAAAGCGTTATTTTGAATGTACGCTTTCTCATTGGAGAAAATTTTACGTCTACGACGCGATTTCATTTTCGCTAGTCTACCTGATCGATCCTCAACTCACACTTCAGCTCAGATCCAAGTCCAAACCAAACAATAATAATGTAGGAAGATTTAAAACTAATCGCATTTTTTTTAATTAAGTAGTATGAAAACACGTTTCATTTCTTAGCAACATGTACCTACATAGGACTAGCTCGGTAACAGCAAAATAGACCCATCCGTAGTCCCAACGGAATTAATTAACTAAGATAAGACGTGCTAATTATTCTCCTAGCTCACTCGCCATTCTATCTTCCACTGGGTTATCGGCAGGTCGATGTACCCAGATAGGTAATGTTTGAATTAATAAAGGTTAATTTGTTCTGTTTGTTCGGTGTGCGGACCAGGGAATGTGTATATATTGATTGAAGAACATTTCGTCAACGGGAACCGTTCTATTTATCCGATAAAACTGAACATATTTACTTTTAGTTGGAAACAACAGCTCTATACCTGATACGAATGTAGGTCTCTAAGCAGAATACATGATACGCATTGATTGCTGAAAACACGCTTGACCTGGAGCACTTTCTAACACATTATCACAAACATTATAGAGTCACGATGATTTTGTGAAGGTCGTTTTTATTCCTGATGTATGAACCATTTTCTGAAGATCAGTCAGCTTAGCTAGACAATTAGACAACCAGTACCATTCGTTGGTAGTTTGGCAGTTAGCACCAGATTTGCAGAATTGGGATAGGGTCGAAGAATGTGGGGTAGGGAAGCTTGGCGCCGTTAAGGCTAATAATTACTGTAGATTTTGACACCTGTGCCTGGAGATTCGAACAGTTTAGAAGATTTTTTAGCTACAATTGGTTTTAAACTACCTTCTACGAGACGCATCGCTTGCGTTGTACCGGTATAAAAAATAGCCTAGGTAAGAGTTGATCCAGGTCACAAATCATTAATGTTCAGCCGTTACGAAGTTTAGTGTGAACTAACATAAATATTCACTCATTATATGACATATTCACACATTAATAAGTGAATGCACATACTGTGCTTATCGATTTTTCAATCAGGGAGGGTTCCTTTTTTAGTAGAACAGCTCTCAAAATTCCTTATATATCAGTATTTTAAAAGTCAAACCTTATGCTCTCATCTCAACACACACTAATGTCTTTTCTTTCTATGTTTTATAAAAACATGACCATCCGAATGACCCTTGATGAATCCCATATTATATACATATCGTAGATCCTGAACAGGTGGTTGCCGTAAGGGAATGTGACCCGGAGTCCGGACACTATCGGTTACGTCCGACGGAGGCTTCCGTGTCCGGTTTCCTCGCTGTCAAATGCAGCTTGACAGCGAGTCCCGATCGATGTTTAAGCCCCTCGGGCTGCCATGTGATGAATATCTCGATCGAATATCTTAAACCTTCTACACGCAAGTTCATTTATAAATGTTTTGTTAGTTATCTGGGTAATTCGACACGTCATGAAACCAGCTATTAGCCAAACCTATAACCGTAGGTAAACATATTGAAGTCAGAACTTTCGTAAATTTAAAGTAGAGTAACCAATCGCAATTCTGTATTCGCTTGTGAATTTTGATGCAAGGCAACGTATATTTCAAGTTTGAACAGGAATGTAAACATTTCGTATTGCACGTACTTCTCAGAAACTAACTAAAATTATGGTTACTATTTTAGAACATGAACAATGAGATATTACCTGAGTTTATGACTCGTTTCGAGATAAAGGAAGTGTTGCAAAAAGTTTTTTCACTTTCTTTACACCAGATAATACGACAACTAAACGCAGTGATAAGAGAAAAGGAGCTTAAAATGTATAAAAAATGTGTAGAGCGAGGATACGGCTTACGGAGTGGCTGCCAGGATTTTTTAACAGGTTTTTTACCAATCGGATTATAATATTTTTACCTATGATTGTTCGTAATTCAGACAAAACTAAACTTCGAAGGAATCCTACTAATTCCCCTCTGATGCCATGCCCAATGCTGAAGTGAAAGTTTGGGAGGATGTATGGATGTTTGTTACTCTTTCACGCAAAAACTACTAAATGGATTTCGATGAAACGTGGAATATATGTATAGTTTATGACCCGAATAAAAACAGGCTATTTTTTATCCACGCGAGCGAAGCCGCGGGAGGAAGCTAGAAGTTAATATTATAAAAAATATATGTTTCGATTGACGGAACTCACTAACTGGGAATATAATATTTTCCTATCAAAAGTAAATCTTTTAAAAGCAAACAGCAGGAGGCTTAGAGTATCATATCTTGGGAAATAAAATGAGAAATAACATAACTTAACCCTGTTACACGATTTATTGTTACTGTTATTTTATATCCTTTTGAGCTCTGTACTAAATATGCATGGTTTTTCTATAAACTTCAGGTTCAGGAGACAGGTACCTCCGGAAACGAAGTAGTGCGTCTTTGATTTTGCAATTAACTTGATGTAAAATAAATAAAATGAGGTAGGAGGAACAGGAAGAGGGCCATTCCATAGTAATGGATAAATGGCGCTCATTAGGGGAGGCCTATGTCCAGCAGTGGACTGCTATAGGCCGATGGTGATGATAAAAATAAGAAAAATATTTAAGATTAACTCCTAAATACCCTCGAGAGCAATGAATCCGGGTCACTCAAAAAATCCAAAAAATCTCGGAAAGTAAGAATGCTAGGTTAATGCAATAAATTGTATTTAATAGACAATTTAATACTCCTTAAATGAAAGTATTAAAACTTCTTAGTTATTGTAGAGTTATATCATAAAAAAATCAAATTTGAAAAGGGAACACTGTCGAAGATGGAACTACGAAATTACAGGATTTGTTTTTGCTTTTGTTTGTAATCTGTCATTTATGTTGGTACATAAACCAGGTTGATAGTGCTCAATATTCATTATTCAAGCTGAAATCATGTCGCTTACACTTGAAGAATGCACCAGAATACTTACATTGGTGGAAACCGGCCGGAGTCAGCGCGATACAGCCAGGACTGTCGGTGTGTCGCTGTCAACAGTACAAAGAGTTCTCCGACGTTACGAAGAAACTGGTTCTAACCTACGCAGACCAGGAACGGGCAGAACTAGGTGTACCACAGCACGAGAAGACCGATACTTGGTGAACACCATGCTTCGAAATCGCTTTCTCACAGGAACTGAACTCACAAATCAGTTTCGACGCCTCGGAGGAAGTAACCCAAGTGCATGGACAGTAAGACGTCGGCTTGCTGAATCTAACTTAAAACCCCTTAGACCTGCAAACGGCCCTAAACTGGAGCGTGGCCATCGTATTTCAAGACTAAGATATGCCCAGAACCACGTAAATTGGAGTATTGAAGATTGGTCGAAAGTTATGTTCTCCGACGAATCAAAATTTATGCTCTACAAGCACGATGGAAGACACAGAGTGTATAGAAGACCAGGGGAAAGATTCAAGCAAGCATGCATCGAAGAAAAAGTAGCCTACGGTGGTGGGTCTGTACTTGTGTGGGCCGGAATTTACTCTGAAAGTCGCACAGAGCTGGTGATCATAGAAAACGGCTCTTTAACTAGCGTAAGATATGTGGAAGAAATCCTCAACGAACACGTTGGTCCATTTATGGTCAATTTGGGTGAGGATGCTATATTTATGCATGACAATGCCCGACCTCATACAGGTAGGATTGTGAATGACTACCTTCAAGAGATGAACATTACTTGTATGGAGTGGCCAGCGCGCAGCCCGGATATCAACCCGATCGAGCATGCTTGGGACGAGCTAGGGAGATGCGTAAAACAACGAAACCCTCCCCCAATCACGCTTCCTGAGCTCAAAATTGCTCTCACAGAGGAATGGGAGAATATTCCCCAAAATCGTATAAGGAACTTGGTGTACAGCATGCCAAACCGCGTAAACGCAGTAATGGAAGCACGAGGAGGTAATACGAAGTATTGAAATTCAAGAAAATCGTCATAAAGTTCAAAAATTTCATGTTTCCTATTTTTGTTTTAAGGAGAGATCAGCAGTTTTTTTTCTTTATGTAATTTTGTGTAAATAAAATGTATGGTGACTCATATTTTTTTAACTTTCATTTAAGGAGTATTAAATTGTCTATTAAATACAATTTATTGCATTAACCTAGCATTCTTACTTTCCGAGATTTTTTGGATTCTTTGAGTGACCCGGATTCATTGCTCTCGAGTGTAGTTTAAATTTGAATCGTTTTTGAAAAGTAAACCAAAATGCCTTTTAATCCGATCTATTCAACCCATTGAATGCAGATTGAGATCGATCTTTCGGTTGAGTTCTTCCCGCTAACGAGGTAGGAGGGACAGGAAGAGAGCCATTCCAGTATCACGGATAAATTGAATTACTCTAATCAACCGGTGAATTGCCGCCTATGACGTCACGACTCGATCGCGAAGGATTATAGTTCATTCACTGGCGGCTTCTCCACAAACCATCCTATCCTATTCTACTTATATTATAAATGTCAAATTTTATGAGGATGAATGGAAAGATGCTTGTTACTCTTTCACGCAAAAACAACTGACCGGGACCTAATGAAACTTGGAATATAAATTGTTTGTAACCTGGATTAACACATAGGCTACGTTTTATCTAAGTACTGTTTTGATTTTGAGATTTTTCCTGATTTAATCATGGAAACTATCAAGTATTTTTAGGTTTTTCCATCTTTAATTTATTACACTTCATTATTATTCAAGTTCGTAAAATATATATACATATTTGCCAGCTATTGTTATATTTTTTACAATTTATTAAACTGGTTTTCAAACGTGTAGACAATTCGAAATGGGCATTTGAACTTTATTGGCCTGTGATTATTGCTATAATTTAATAATTTATCTGCTATTATGCCTATTTTAGCAATAAAACTTCAAATAATCTTTTATTGCGCTCTATAAAAATGAAATTCTGTTTTATATTTAATTCACGTTCATATCCTTTACCGATTAGGCACAATTTTAATTGGCAAGATATAAAAATTACTAGTTTATTTGCTTTTTATTGGGATAGGAAGATAAATATAAACTTAAATAGGTGCCCTTTAGTCTCAATAAATCAACAACCCATTTGACCTGTGTGTATGGTCAGTAATATGTGTGCGAGATTCGTTTTCTTTTTACTGTAGTCATTTTATCAAGCCAGCCAGCATCTTTAATTAGGTAGAGGTTGTTAGATGCTTAGGTACCTATTTGTAGGTAACTCACTGCTCATCACGTATCATGGCGTGAGCAATCAAAATCTTCGTAATAAAACAAAACGAAAAATTTAGGAACAGGTTACAATAAAATCTAGTCTTAGCTACCGCGTATTTTTAAGTTTTGAACTTACAAAGGTACCTTAAATTAAAAACAAAAACATTCTAAATCAAATTTTAAACATGTTTTAAAAAACCAACAATGATTTAAATTAAATCTAGCCTAAAAAAGCTTCGGATAGAGATAATTTCATGAAAGTTTTTTTAAAGCTTGTCTAGGACTCAACCTAATTACGTTTGAGTATCCCTCGAAGATTAGATAGCTGTCTTGATTAGGCACTTACTCTAGAACTACTTAGATATAATCAGTTAATTAGGTATCAGCACTTTATTGCCAAGTTCTGAGTGCTTTAATCAAGTAGTGATAACATGCTTAGAGCAAACAGCTTAACTTGACCTCGACATTTGATGAAAAGTGCATAATATGGGGGTGTACGGGGTTCCAACCTCCATCTTTGGAACCCAAGCCAACCTCACCTGCTCGTGGTGCACCCTGCTAAACAACGAACGGGGCTCTGGCGGCCGGCTGATTGCGGCATAGAACAGCCTTAATCGGCACAGCTAAATCCCCTGGCCACCGACGGGCATCAGCGTCGGTGGTGCGAGAAGCTGTGCCCTGCGATCCCCAACCCGCATGCCCAGCGTGGGGATTATGGGCATATCCCCCTTTATTAGGGGAGGCCTATGTCCAGCAGTGGACTGATATAAGCTGGTGTGGTGTGGTGGCATAATATGCCATTGTCGTAGTTTTTTGTATGATACCTAAAGACGGAACTAGCACACGGCATGTTAAGTGGTAACCACAGTAATAACCATTACTTACGTGGTATGGATAGCTTCATAGGCTACGCATGTTCGGAACATGCTCAACGATGCAACGCCCTGCGTCCATCAACTAGAAGCATGAAGGTGATAAGCCTCATGTGTAATTTCACCGGCAGACATACCCTTTAAACCGTACCACAGCAATGTTGCTTCACGGCAGATATAGGCATGGTGTTAATACTACTTCCCCGGGTGAGCCCTTCACAAAGAGCTCTACTACTTTTGAATTACGTAAAGTCATTGTAAAACATAAGTCTACCACTGGATATTATAATTATGTTCGAAGAGCACCAGGAACAAGCTTATACCTCATCATCATCAATTTCCTGCCCTTGTCCCACGCTAGGTGGGGTCAGCACATCATGTTTTCCACTCACTTCTATCAGCCGTCAAATCTTTATCCACTCCTTTCATTCTCATATCCTCTTTTCCACATGTATACCTAAGCTTCTTATAACTTTTAACCTATCTAAGTAAAATTAGAGCGACAACATGCTCTAAATTACTAACAAGACCGTTTTCCTTAGACCCGTTTTCTAAAAAAAATCTACGGTTTATTTTTCATCATCACATTCATTTCTGGTTTTCCCTGGAATTACTCGCCTCTCTCGGCCTTTTGATACTCTTTTTGTGAATCGACTGTTCTAGGAATTTAGTGAATGGATAATATTGGACAGTATTACACAACTTTCTGCAGTCTCAAACGTAGACAGATCTTGTACCCTTTCTTTTGAAATGTGTTTAATGATAATTTACTTTTCATGTTGCTGAACTAATATTTTACAAGTAGATACTTATACCGTTTCAGTCGCGTCCTCGTTTCTGCAGTCGTCGGAAGCTATAAAATATATTTAGCGAATCCGGTGACGTCAGCACGTGCTAAAAGTTAGGTTCGCACTTCACCAATGCAGACTGCAATGAAACTAAAACATTGTGACACCATTACCGTGCCATTACATACAGTGTTCGTAAAGCTTCACGAGAGAAGGGGTTTCGATTTCGTTAATGCTCTACATACTCGTAGCACTGCTAAAAATGTTATTTATTACAAGATTAATCATATAACAAGGATTTTATTCAAATATTGAGAGAATTTAAGAATAATTATAGAAAATTTTATTTTTCTTAAAAACTTGTTTTTATTTTTCATTTTTACACGGGGGCTCTTCAGGGCCACGGATGCAGAAGGGTTACCCATGGCTCATAACCTCTAAGAAGCCGTGATATGTAGGATTAGGATTTACATATATACATTAGGATTATTTATTCTTTATTCTATGCTCCTTCTTTCTTCGTATGAGTAGTGATCAATTCTGTTCTCGGAGTTTTTAGGTTGCCTTGATGGCTCCAAAATGGCTTAACGACTAAAAAAGCCGGAGCCAAAACAACGGAAGCGCTCAGATCTTATTGCTAATAAATGTTCACCAAGTAGTGACCGGGGGGAGCGTTGCTTAACCAAGATGATTAGCAAAGAACTCCGAAGAGCCATGCCATGAGCGCCTCCGCCAAACTTGGCCATGACATGACAGATATAACTGTCATGCCAATCCTCTCACACGACTCACACCCACGTCAGTTCTACTTGATCCAAGCGGCAGTGTCATGCCGATTCGATTGGACGATGGACTTAATCGTGTGTGACCACCAATAGTTTACGACTTGAATTACTCCTTATTCTAGGCTACAGACTTATTGCCTTACTTCTAAAATCCTGCCAAAAGATAGACTATGTTTAAACTTATGTCTCCTCTTCATCATCATCATCATCATCCACAGCCCGACTTTATCCACTGCTGGATATAGGCCTCCCGGAGTTTGTGCCATCCACCACGGTCTTGCGCTAGTCGTATCTACGATCGCCCGGCGACGCGTACTATGTCGTCGACCCATCTCGCTACTGGTTTTCCGACGCTTCTTTTGCCTACCCTCGGCCACCATTCGGTCAATGTCTTGCTGCACCTGTCATCACCATGCCGCGCAATGTGTCCCGGCCCATCCCCACTTGAACTCCATAAGTCGATTTCCAAAGTCCTGGACTTTTGTCCGTTTTCGGATCTCGATGTTAGGGACTCGATCTATAAGTTTGATGCCGAGCATAGCTCGCTCCATGGCTCTGTGTGCTACTCTCATTCTATACACAGCCTCATGGGTAAGCGTCACCTCTTACCGTTGAATAATGACAAACAGTGACTAACTATAAGATATGCATGTAACAGTATATATCAATGAAGCAATGGTTTAAATTAAGTAGCGTTTATAAGTAATGTGTAAAGGTGAAGCATTACCTTGCCGTAACACAGTTTGTAACTAGCACGGAAGGTAGAGTTCTTTATCTGATTTGATGCATCTGATCTGATTGTATCTCATATAGCACTCATGTTCCTTACAACTTAGCCTAACTTATTATATTTATATGTTTATACAGATGTCTATAAACAAATACTTTGTAAATTAAGGCATAAGATATTTTGGAAATAAATTTATTTACATCTCTCATGTTCGGTAAGTAGGTTCATAATACCTCCAAATGGGGCTTGTAGGTGACTAATTAGCGCTCTAGGGTAATAATGTAGCTAAAAAAGCCCTAGGGCGGTAAGTAATTAAAAAAAAACACTTCTTTCTTTCAAAAAGTTCGCATACATCTAACCATCATACTGGCAATAGACTTCATGCATTCAGCCCAATGACCAAAGAGGTCGCTTTGCTATTCAGCCTTGTCTTCGTGTGAGTATAATAGTCATCAATTTTAATTATCGAACGGCGAAGCTAAATTTCGTTCTTGAAAAATATAATGTTTTATTCTTGTAATGCCGGTTTTTTCTACTTACCTCACAATCGAGATGCAAAGGCGCCCTCGCTGCGCTCGTGTGCCTAAATATCTCGGGCTGCAATTGATGCCTTACAGCCCTTGGCTACTAATCTACTATTACTAAATTTTAGTAAGAGGGTTAGTGGCTTAGAATATGTGTAGTTATTCTAAAGCTATAGGGTAATGTAAGGACGTCAAGTCGCATTCCTCGTAAATTAGAGCGTGACGACGGTCGAATCCGATATATCGAATTGTCATTCAATATCAAATAGCTCGCATATTTCGTTCCGTGCGACTTGCGCCAGTCGATTCGATATAACTGAAGTTCCCAGTTTATGTACTAGGTATAAGCATACTAATTTTAATTCTTAACGGGGTCATTTTGGTTTCCCTGCTCTACTTGGTATAGATTACCTGACCCATAAGCTGTTATCTACTTCAAGGTTCATTAATTTTCAAGAAAAGATTATGTCACTTACATGAGAAAAGATTTCACACAAAAGAAGGCATGTCGTTCAATTAAGAGTTTAGGTAGGTACATTCTTTTGTCATTTAACTCAGTTCAGTAAATCATCGTTTTCAAAAAAAAAACAAATAACTATTTTAATAGCTTTTTAATCCTTACACGTATGATGGTGATATAGACACTGGTGTTTAGTATTCTTTTTAAAGTAATTTTTTTCAAAATCTCATTTTCAGTCATGAGTTCTAATATTAATTCTTTATTGTACACTGGAAAATAAAAAAGGAAAACAGTTTATTTAAAAGCTATGTACAAATGCGAGCTTAACACTAAAAGAGTTTTCTTTCAGCAAACCTCTGGGTATAAAGAGAAGTTATAATGAAAAGGCCAGTAGAAAATGCAGTAAAAAAATGCTGAAATCAGCTCCCATAATATACCATTGGGTGACATTTCGTCAGTGTTTTAATGTAGGTGCCTATTATGATAATAAGGTGCAATGTCGCATTCGGCAAGCCAAGCGCAATGCGGCCTGAATGCACATTATTAGCATCAACTAACGTTCCTACTTCCAAACTTACCATCAATTTTGAACTGTACTTCTTTGAAATAAAACCTAAAATGGGCAACCTCTTCGCAGCATCTAATTCAACTGCATTCAACACGTATTTGAAACTAAATTGCCACTCGAAAACAACCTTTGCTGTAAGGTAATAAATCTCATCTCATGTTAGAACTTTGTTGAATAACTCAAGATGTTCATCAAATTATCATAATATCGACGTGTTGAATTCATAAATCTTATACATATTTCATGCATTTATTTTTATGCAGGTCAAATAATAAATGTAGGTACTTAGAGCTTTATTAGTATGAGTAATTTTATCACAATGCAGATATTTTTTTTCTGTTTTTAGCTACGATTTACTTTGAATTTTTATTGGAATTTATGTTGAATATTAAACTATAGGTGCGGTGCCAATTCTATTATGCAATTTACTAACTTCACTTAATTTGACATTCCTAAATATTTTGCTATTCTTTCCATAAAGATGTAGCTGACAAACATAGCTTTAATTTTAAAGCCTGTCAAATTAGCTTTATTTTAAGAAAATGCGCAACAGAACCGGCACACTTTTCCTTACAAATAGGAGCCTATACAATTTAAGCTGGATGATGTGGTAAAATTGAATGAGTTTATGTTTGAAGGTACATACTTTTGTCCTAAATATTCTAAAACCACTCTTTCCTTTCAATGTTCCAAATCAGTACCAAAAGGTGGGGAGTAAGGCGGACGTGTCAGTTTTCGGCAAGTCAGGCGAGCGCGAACGATATGCACTCTTTTTTGGCTGTCACTTTTTGTCTTTCATTTTGCTTGTACGGTGTCCAAAAAAATCTATCTAATAAAATTGGATCGGAAATATCAATTGAAGCGAAGCTTTCGATAGAGGATGGTGAGCCATCTCGAAAAATAGAGTACAAACAAAATTAAATTATGAAAGCATTGTAAATCCATAGCTTTTTAGTTTCAATTGTTTTGTTAGTCTGCGTCCCACAGCTGAGCAAAGGTATTCCCCTAATTCTGCCAACGCTCTATCTTCTGAGATTTCTCACAATTTTTTATCTACTTATATAATATACAAAACTATCCAGACTTTAAAAACATTATCATTTGTTTTGATAGTTTATATAGTTGTAAATCAGGTAGGGTATACAAACAGGCCTTGGCAATAATGCTAATGAGGCGCCTGTCGGACAGATGTCGATGTAGGCTACACGAGGGGAAAACAAACAGATAGATTTCACTTGGAAAACTCTAATTAGGTATGTAGTGCCTGCTTTACCTTTTGATTAGATAGAAAATTTACCTTCAATGCATGCTGAATGCTGTAAAGCATCTTCAGCTGTTTTAGAAGATTAGTGGGCGCGACTGCGTCCGTCTAGATTTTTTTAAATAAAAACAGGTTTTTTATAAGTGTACATACAATATGCAAGCAATCCTAAAATCTAATTTTCAAGTGTCTTGTAGATTTGTCAAGGTAAGCTTCATTAAAGTTTTTTCAAAATTCTAGAATTCTTACATAAATATTTTGTTTTTCGCGTATTTTCCTTTGGGATTTTCCCAATTTTCTTTATTTTTCTAAACCACTCCTGAATCAAAGCGAATAAAAAGCGCTCGAAAACCGATTTATATATTATTATAGCTCAGACTACATTAAAAAAACTGTTTTTATTGTTGTCTGAGTATTATAGTTAGATAAATGTTTTTTTTTCTCAATAGAAGCCTTTTTATTCCATGACTTACAATAGAAATAGAACAAGAGTCCAGCCAGGTGGAATGACGATCGGCAAAAGGATGTAGGTAGAAGCTGGATGCGTCGAGTTTAGGTCAGGGCGCAATGGCACTCTAGGGAGCCCTATTTCCAGTAGTGGACTGATATAGGCTGATGATGATGATGATGATGATGATGATGTTAATTGAAAGTTCGATTATATAATTTTTTGCAGCAAATCGACGGATAGATGATACCGGAAGCATAGACAATTTGGTTTGGTCATAACAGGTTAGATAAATTAGCCTATAAGCAAAGAAAAAAGTTGGCTAATGTTTTTGTTGAAAATCGAATTTAGCGCTGGCACCAGGCTAATGAAATAAATAAAGAAACAAAATAAAGACAGTGAGTACTTGAGTACACGTGACAGCTACGAAATTACATTTACATAATCGTATCTATCATATAATTTTTCCTTTTTACGTTATTTTTTCTTATTTTACGTAATGGATGGTAAATAAGACTTTAAGCTGTCACAGGAAGTTTTTTTTAATAACTAGGTATGTATATACTCTACATCACACCACACCAGCCTATATCAGTCTACTGCTGGACAAAGGCCTCTCCTAAAAAAGGGGGATATGCCCATAATCCTCAAGCTGGGCATTCGCGTTGAGGATCGGTAGTAATCGGTAGTAAATTTAGCACAGCTAAATTCCCTTCCTTGTAGGTGTGCGATACCGCAGTCAGCCGGCCGCCAGATCCCCGTTTGTTAGTTAGTAGGGTGGACCTCGGACAGGTGAGGTTGGCTTGGGTCCCGAAGACCCGACGGGGCCGTGGTAGAATCCTTTCGGGACCCCATGACCCCGTCAAGTGCTGGTGCAGCGTCGAGCCCTTCATCAGGCGATGAATGGTTCGATGATGCACTAGCTACGGTGAGTGAAAGAACACAATGTGTTTTAGTCGGTAGGCCGCCGGGCTAGCGAGAGATATCTCGCAGGCGGAGAGAACTCTCCCCGAGTTTGAGGATATGCGTTACGCATTTTCACAACACCAAAAAAAGGGTCCCGAAGATAGAGTTTGGAACTCCTTTTAACCCATGTATGTACTCACTTAATTGCTATTATTGAGAAACTATAATACGTTCTTATAAAAAATTTAAGAAATCGTTGGTTAAGCAACGATTTCTTAAATTTTTTCTCTCCGCCTGCGAGATATCTCTCGCTAGCCCGGCGGCCTACCGACTAAAACACATTGTGTTCTTTCACTCACCGTAGCTAGTGCATCATCGAACCATTCATCGCCTGATGAAGGGCTCGACGCTGCACCAGCACTTGACGGGGTCATGGGGTGCCGCTGACAAAAATTCACGAAAACGTAATCGGTCGCTCCCCTTACCCAAAATCAGTGCCAAAACATAAATATTATTAAGCTAATTCAATGAAACCACGTAATTTATCTATCAGTTCGGTTTTTAATTTCCTTTGTGTTGGCGTTCTGCCAGTTCAGTCAAACAACATAGTAACGTTTGTGCGAAATACAAGTCGTTTTAAACAAATTTATTGTACTAATGTAGTCCTTTATTGTCTTGGAGTTATGTCAGTTGATAAATTTTCGAAGTAACGGGTTTGAAATTTGGTGTACCTATCTAAAAGGTCTACGTTTATTATGGTGTAATTAAAGACACATATTTTCAGTTTTCTAACTACTTCATCTAGGCATTAATCGATTTTTGGCTATTTAAGTACAAATGAGTAATTATGATTGAGACTCGTTACACTATTCTTTTAGAATGAAAGTTGTAAATTTGAATTTACCGATAAACGCTATGAAAAGTGACCAGACTATCTAACACTGTTTCTTGTTATCACTTTAATTAAGATGATAAGCCTCTTGAGCCTGTAACTTCTCCGGCACCCACACCCTTTAAACCGAAACACTGCAATGCTGCTTCACGGCAGAAATAAGCATGGTGGCAGTACTTCCCCGGACGAGCCCTCCACAAAGAACTCTACTCTACTCTACTACTAAAGTAAAACTTTGGAAAAACTTATGACATATAAGTAATACTAGCTTCTGTACGCGGCTTCGCTTACCTATATGTTATTCCAAGTCTAGAATGTGCAAAGAAGTTTTCGTGAAGAGAGGAATTACATTTAAAGAAAGAAAGAAAGAAATAATGTATTTATTTAGCACACAAAAAGAAAGGTTCACAAACAAAATAATGATAGTATAAGCTAACAAAACAGTTAAGACTCAGTAAAAAAACACACAACACACATACCTACAATCATTTTAGCCCCTCCCTGTTGCGGCCAAACAGGCTTAGTCTCAGCGAAATGATGATCTCCTAACATGGGATGTAAGGTGGCAGCGCTGGTTTTCAGACTAGACCTTAGAAGTGACGTCATAAGTCGAGAACCGTTCACTTCAAATACATAAACACAATAAGACAATATCGGTACGTTGATAAAACAAATAATAGAACTAGAATAAATAATAGTAAAAACTAATAAAATACATACATATAATACATACTATGCAGTGTCATTTACACATACAAAATAGCAAATCGATAATATTAAATAAAAATAAATATTTTAAATATACTTGAATAAACTGGCAACACTGATTATATTCTTGTTTTTTTTTCTTGTTTATCTGTGCTCTCAATGGCGTGCTTGTAATGGTACATAAATGAAAAATGGTACACATTTCACATTTTACAAATTTTTGCCTTTAAAATATTAGTAGATGAAATTCCAAATCCAGTTGAACTATTTAAATGAAAATCAATGCAAAAGGTTTGCTTCTAAGGAAGCAAATGTCGTCAACACAATCACCTACCGATGGGTGTGGCGGAGCGGCCAAACCAAGCCGATTAGATTGAGGTGTCAGCCGCTATCAATATCAATCAGTGTCAGTGCGGCCAACCTTACGGCCGGAACTCATCAGATGCAGACGTGGGAAAGTAAAAGCAGCAAAGTGACACTGGTATTTTCTCGGTCTTGCATGGTATCCAGATAGTACCTCTTGAGACTTATCTTAAGCCGAGGAACTGATTTTCAGAAAGTAAGATCACGATTTTCTTGCGAAAACTTGTCTGTATCTCTTTGTCTAAAGCCGAGGAACTGATTTTCAGAAAGTAAGATCACGATTTTCTTGCGAAAACTTGTCTGTATCTCTTTGTCTAAAGCCGATGAACTGATTTTCAGAAAGTAAGATCACGATTTTCTTGCAAAAACCTGTCTGTATCTCTTTGTCTAAAGCCGAGGAACTGATCTTCACACAGTAAGATCACGATTTTCTTGCGAGACTGTCTGAATCTCTTTGTCAATTCAATGCTTGATTTGTTTTTATAATACAAATAAACGTTAGAAGCTAGCTAAAATAGAATATAAAACTTGAAAAAAAAAATACAATCAAAGTTCAATAAAAAAATATACTTACTTATATTGCTCTATGTTTAAATACTAAACCTACAAGCACAATTAATAATAATTATATAGTAGGTTTCTAAAATTACGAATAACTATTTGTAGCACCCAAGTTTGGTAGATAGCATCAAATAGACTATTTACTTATCTTTGGGAAATAGAAATAGGAATGTCTAGCCAGCTAGTTGAGAAATAGAGATACTTCCAACAATTTTTTTC
The DNA here is from genome assembly GCA_951804965.1 of Horisme vitalbata. Lineage (NCBI taxonomy): Eukaryota > Metazoa > Arthropoda > Insecta > Lepidoptera > Geometridae > Horisme > Horisme vitalbata. The sequence goes on from OX638096.1 coordinate 6,841,463, forward strand.
TTCATTTATACAACATTGTCTTCAATTTTGTAAATATAGATATCTACTTTCTAAGAGCAACTTCCTTTAGCACAGTTCACACCCGCTCCTCCCTAATGTTTATTGTGCTGGAATTTAATGCTTAATTTATACAGCTAGCTAATAAACTAAGCGACGTTGTTCCCGCCCGCTTCGGTTACACTTCCTAAGATCTTTCTACACTACGTATTAGGAACTTACTTATTATACATCGAGGAATCAACGTACTCCTCGATGGTATTATACTATTTCTCAAACATGTTTGGAAATTAGAGCATTATTTTGACAACCTTCTTCGAGATAAATCGAAATTGCTGTACCGGCCCAAAACATGCGAGCAGCGGCCAGTATGAAAATTCATATTTGTCGTGTTTAGCGGCTAAATAAATTACTACATATGTTAAATCATATTTGTCGTTTAATTTAAAAATGGAATGATCTTTTACTCCGAAACATGGCAACCAAAGAGGTAATTAATCAAAGGATTTATTTAAATTTCGAACTGGCTTTCAAATAGAATGCTGTTTATTGAAAAATGTACAAGTTATGCATAGGAACTACTTAGTTTTAATTTACGAGCATTATTTGAGAAAAGTAAAGTACTATACAAGCCTTGGCCACAATTAGGCATTGATGGACTAACGTTCGTCCATCAATGCCTCTTTTGCTGGCCGCTGCAGTAATGTACTATTTTTGAGTGTCCCTGATTATTATTCGGTTCGTTCTGGCTACAGAATACACAATTTGCACATTTTGACACACGCCATCATACACTTTGGACGTTTTGACATTTTGACTGCGCACTAACAACTCTATTCTCTACTAATACAACGTGATATAGAAAAATAAACGTCAAAATTACAAAATCTTAAATCTGTATGGGTCAATATGAGTGTAAAGGGTCTTTAGCCCAAATACTTGAATTTAACCAGCTTGGCTTGCTTTGTTGAAATAGCACCGAATAATGGGGCATTTACATAGAATTGCACATCTTGACAGAACTTGAATTCAGAATGCATTGTGTAGATTCTCATTAATTCAGATGGTTTTCATGATGAGTTTAATGAAACAGGCTATGACAGAAATCTAGGTCTAAACCTTATCAAATGATTGTATGAGCAAAAAGAAATATCTAGTGACATCAGAAATAATGCCTAGCAATATACTTAGAATTGGTATTAATCCTATCCTTCCTATCCTACTAATATTATAAATGCGAAAGTTTGTGAGTATGTATGGATGATTGTATGGATGAATGGATGAATGTTTGTTACTCTTCCAAGCAAAAACTACAGAACGGATTTGGATGAATCTTATAATACACATAGTTTGTGATCTGGATTAACACATATGCTACTTTTTATCCCGGTACCACGCGTGCAAAGCCGCGGGCGGAAGCTACTTCATGTTAGCAATAGGCTGATACAAACAACCAGTGGAACAATGAAGAAGAGTTTAAGTCATTCAGTTCCGAAGCAATTCATGGATCTTTTCTGTATTTAGTTTGACATAGCCGCAGCTGCTATTCAGAATTTCAGTGTAAAGCACCTATGACGTTATTCATGACGTACTTTAGTTAATTTTGAAGCGCTTGGGACGTTGGTTTATTCGGTGTTCTTAGCCCATTATCTGAGTTTCACTCCGCCTGGTCACTACTTGGATGGGGGGGGGGTTAAGTGGCATATAGATCTGCGGGGTGATCGGCGAACTCTGTTGCAAACAGAAATGATTGACATCGATCCTGTTTTTACAAACGTTGACATTTCATCCGTCTAAATTCAATGAACGTCAACTGAGAAACTGTCTCAGTTTTTTACTCATGAAACTAACGTGAATTAACTCATTCATATTGAAAAACGGGAATTTTCACGTACCGTTACATCGGTAAAGGCACCGACGGCGTTTCGGCGTTCACTCACCCTGATGAAGACTCTCTTAACGAGTCGAAATGCCGTCGGTGCCTTCACCGATGTAACGGTACGTGAAAATTCCCGTTTTTCAATATGAACTGTCTCAGTTTGTTAAAACAGGATCGGTGTCAATAATTTCTGTTTGAACAGAGTTAGCCGATCACACCACTGAGCACTTCCGTGCTTCGGAGGGCTCGTTAAGAGTTTGGTACCGGCTTATTTGGTCGTAAAGCCATGTCGGAGTCCTTCCGGCCTAAAAACTCCGACACAACTTATTCCTCAAGTAGGTCACTAAGGCAGGTGACTAGCGCTACTCACATCAATCTCTATTCGGTTTCGGCATGTCCAGCATCCGGGCCGGAGTCCCACGGTAAAGTTGGTCGGGCGGCTCTTCCCGATCAAAGCGAGGGACGAGCCTCATTTATAAAATTGACACGTGTTGATAAATAGATGCAAGTATTTGGTCCATTCGTGTCCGTTCATATGATACGATTGTAGAGGGTTTTTGTCCTCTTTGATTCGGTTGACAGGCGACAATTCATGGCTATGATTTATGTGTTTGGCTTAGCCGCTTAGCAGACGCTCCTTGTTCGATCATTTGGCAGCTAGCCTTGACCTGGCCTTGGCTTTATAGGTGGGTACGGCATCGTTTCTTGGTAAACTGTTATTGCATTTCAGAGGAAACCTTCGCAGCAGCAATAGTTAGGTAGAGAGTTTTAACTTGCTTGAATACAATTCTATTTCAAACAATAATCATTCTGTTAGTTTCGATATTTCTAAAATCAATTACCTTCATCGATTCTTTGAGCTAGTAAAGCTATGTTTGTATTTTTGTCAGTTCAATAAATTGAAGAACATGATAGTTAATTGATTTTCTCAGCATCACCTTAACTCTCTATCACCCTGGTACTTGACTGTGCGTGGGCGGACGGCTAGGAACGCATTCCTGACGCATACCACCACATATCCCATTCACACCACGGACCTACCGTACACACACACTATGGCACTACCACCGTACTAACTAGCTCTTTTCTGTGGAGTTCCTGTAGTAACTACAACTTCTCTGTGGCATTATGTAGTGAAAATTATTAATTCTATGGCATCACTTGTTTGGGTGATATCACTCAATTTGATACGTATAAACGTATAAAATGTGTGGGTTTATCCTTGACTTTACTTACTGCGCGGTGTCTATAAAGGCTCTTTATGGACTCGTATCTAGATTCTTGGGTGAATCATCTACCTACATAATTGGATTTTGTCCCACATTTTTATAGTTGGACAGTCAGTCAGAAAGTCTAACAAGTTACAAAATAAAAAAATTCGTGTCTTGAATGATACCTTCGTTTTTTGTTTTGGGTACCTTAAGCCTTATGAGAAAAAAGAAACTATTGACTTTTCTTTTAAATAAAAACATCCATGCATAGGATATGCATGGATGTTTAACCTACCCTATAATGCTTATTTAAACGAAAAGTCAATAGTTTCTTTTTTCATAAAAATACAACCGAATTGATAATCTCCTCCTCATTTTCAAGTCAATATAAAAAGTTCGTTGCTTACTTTTTAATTTAGTTATCTTACTAAAATAATAGCTGTCTTAAAATATTTCTGCTGTCAATTTAAATACTTTAAATAACGAGGACTTTAATGGAAGTGGTACTTTAGGATGCTTTAATTATTGAGGCTCACTTTGTAAGCAGCTTTCTGCTGTGAAACTTGATCATTAAGAACTTGCTCTGCGAACTTGAATCTCGTGTTGAAGTAAAGGTATTTAGGTACCAACTAAAGGCTCGAAACAAATGGAGCAGGTACGCGTATGCAAGATATACATAAACTTTACAACTATTTAAAATTACGTGTAGTGAAAGACAGATAGAAAGAAAGGAAAAGCATATTTTTGTGACAACTGCCAGTGCTACCAAAACAGGCTATATTCAAGCAAAACCAACAAAAGTACTGAAAATAATAAAAATCAATTTGCAAAATGTTTTTCGTCACCTATCTGACCTTTCGAAGCACTTAAAAAGCTCTTCATGCACGCTGCCCACAAACACGTACAATGCACAAGCATCAACGTCATTGATAAAAATCAGTGGCTACAAGCCAAATGAGGATTTATTCATTTAAAAGGAATAAATATGCTGAAAAGCTCGAGCCCATTTGCTTTTTACTGTAGTGTCCAATCTCTTCTAACCATAAAACAATCCAAACTCTTTACTTCTAACCAAGGAGATTTTATAGGGGAGTGCGCGTTTGAACAAAAATTTGTGCCTGATTTTTCAATGCCAAATAATTTGGATTGTGCCTCGTTTCCTTTTTAGTGTTACACAAACGAGGAAACGAGACCCTAACCCTCTTTTGGGAGAATACATTAGGCACAGATATTTGTTCAAAGCGTGCATTTCCCTATAAAACTCCTTGCTTCTAAGCCACTTCTAACGCACAGTTGACATTATAAAGCTATGAATTTTTTGATCAGTTTTGTTTTGTTGTTTACCTTGTTACGGATGGCGCGAGTGGCTGGCAGCTTTACTGGGGTAAAAGTTGTGATACCATATGCAAATATTAAGGCAAGTCGTAATGCAGAGCCTGGAATAGGTAAATGCGTTTTCACAGAATTAAAGAAAGCAGTTCAAAGACATAATTGTCAATTTCTAAATACTTAGAAACAGCTAGAGTCCGTGAATAGCCTGTTTAATTTTTTTTTAAATATTCCTAATACAACCGCAAATAGCCTCAAAAAAAACACTTATTGTGACATAACTATGTAGATAGACATATGCTATGCTGTTTTTGTAGATAATGATGTTTTCTGCAAAGTCGCACTGCATTATTTTGTTCTATCATCAATAGTTTTCGCAGCGCACGCGATGTAAGGAATTTTGTAGGTAATTTTTTTACACCTCGGGTTACATTATTGATGTTTTAGTAAGGATCCCTATGTTTTTTGAAAATATAATATAGCCTATAACACTCGGAGATAGTGTAGCTACCCAACTGTGAAAGAATTTTTTAAATCGGTTCAAGAATTTCGGAGCCTTTTCAATGCAAACCAACAATCAAATCTTTATAATATTAGTGTAGATAGAAAACATCCAGATCAGAGACAAATATTTGCAGAACATACAAACATTAGTCTCGCAGCAGGAATGGAAACCGCAACCCGCTTGCATTCGCCCATGACTGCGCCACAGAGGTTCTTAATTGTACTGATAAAAAACAGTAGATTGTAGACACAGCCAGAATTTGTTATCCGGCTACAATTTCATTAGCTATTCGTCACTACAAACGGCCCTCAATTAAAGGTTTATTTATTCAGAGGTAGTTTAACGTGTAATGTGCTGCTTTACGGTCTTGTTAATTTTACGAGTGGTGCGACGCGACGTGGGTTAAGTCGGTGGCGAGGTGTTGTGTAAAGTTTATACCGCTGTTATGTTATCCTTAGCGTAAGCACAGAGTAATAGCACTACGCGTAAGCTAGATTGTATTCAGCATACTTATTGCAACATGAAACTTAATAACTATGACAGGGTTCAGTTCTATAGATAGGTTCCTTTTTCGATATGGTTGCCTGGAAGAGATCGATTTACACGATAAAGCCGCCAATTGTGTTACCTTCTAGTTCATAATGCTTAGATTAAGTTTCTTTTACTTGTATGATTGGGGTGATCAATAAAGTGTTATTTATCTATCTAGATTGATTAGGAAGGGTAGCGGACAGCTTCTTCAATTTTTCTATTGTCTATTGTATTAGGCATATTTATTGCAACATGAAACTTAATAACTATGACTGTGTTCAGTTCTATAGATAGGTTCCGTCTTCGTATATGAGTTAGTAGCCAACTCTGGTGTCGGAATTTTTAGGCCGCCCGAAGGCCTCCGTCATGGCTTAGCGATCGAAAAAGTCGGGACCAACATCTTAACTAGCTCAGATCTAAATGCTATCTAAACGGTCACCCATCCAAGTAGTGACCTTGCAGATTGTTGCTTAACTAAGGTGATCTGCTTAGAGCTTAAGCTTAAGCTACGCCACGAGCGCTTCTATATAGATAGGTATTTATAGAACAACATTAGATTGTTAAAAGATGAGAGCGTCGCGCGTCGTCTTGGCCACTTTAGACTAATCTTTATCAAAGAAATTAAAATGTATGGGAATAAAATAAAATGTATTGATCACATTATTATTAGATGAATTAGACTATTATGACGAGCTCTATGGTGCAGTGGGTGAAAGCCCGTCTGAGACGCAGTTTCGGGTTCGATTCCCGCCGCGGAAGAAATGTTTTATGATCTGCAAATGTTTGTCTCGATCTGGGTGTTTTCTATGTATAACATGGGGCTATAAGATATGGTGTGAAAGTATCTGGCATTTATTGTTATTTATTTATTTATGCATGAAGGTGATGTTTTACGCAATTACCACAGTCGTACCTGTGCAACCCGCTACGAACAAACATTTTAGTTGAGCAGGCGTAATTTTTTTGGATTTTGTCAACGGTATCTTCAACTTTTATATGTAAAAAATGTTGTTTAATCCCCAGTTATGATGTGGAATTACGTGCATACTTGCTGAACCAATCGGTGCTGAGATAATTCCATAAAAAAACGACTGCAAAGAAAATTTTAGGGGCGATATTTTTAAATGGATTCAAACGAAAAGTACCGATAATACCTACCTATATATATATATATATATATATATACACCTATTTATATATATTATATATCTATATATCTTTATATATATATATCTTTATATCTTATAGCCCCATGTTATAAAAAAAAAAGTACGAAAAGAAAAAGAATGTTCCAAATCGGTTCATAAATGATGGATATAAGAAGTAACAACAGGGTAACCACCATTAAAAAAATACAAACCAAATTGAGAACCTCCTCCTTTTTTGAAGTCGGTTGAAAAGTGGTACTGAATATGGAATACCTCCGATAAACGGCTCTCATACCTTACATTTGATATTAACTGATCGAGCAGAAAGGCCTTGACCTGAAAGCTTTGCACAGTTTTAAACCTAACCTAGAAAACTTATAACTTTTATGAGTTTGCTCAACTGAGCTTGCGGTTTCTTTTCTGATATTTTATTTAACGTTAAAACTTTCAGCTTCCTTTTTTTCCATTTAGACCATGACATGCCATTATTTATAAACGTTGCAACTTTGAAATTACAACGTTTATAAATTTACTTTTACTTATTGCTTTTGTTTTTCCGATTTTTCTCGTTCAGTTTTTTTTATAATAAAAACAAACAAAAAACACTAACTTAGGGTTAGTTCCGCTATGCACTATGCTCGGATTCTAAAAAAACCCTATGATTCTACTAGCCTCAACAATAAATAACGATCATGTTATAAAACCAAGTCTGTTGACCTGTTAAACCAAAAGTGGTAAACGATAAGTAAGCTATGCGACTTTTTAGGATCTCGATTTAGTTTGCATAGTTTATATATTTTATTATATTATTAGGTTGATCACAATCCAACAAAGTTTACACTATTAAGTAAAACATACACGTGAAGAAAAGGTTGACAGTTATGTAAAAAGTTAAACATAATTAATAACAATAAATAATTAAACAAACGAATACCTATAAGAATACAAAAAAGATGTATGTAAAATTATATTTAGAAAAATCTGAAATATATAAAAACTAACTGATCAACGGAAAACTTTCGTAATTCTTCGCTGATGGCGAGCTTAAATTTGGGAAGAGAGAGGTCAAAAATATCAAATTTCGAAAATAATTTATTATTTGTATTCATGGAATTATTGATGAAAATATTTGATGCATAATTGGTATATATGGTTGTATATATGATTATATACAGACTGGATTTCTTGTCAAAAATCCTTTAGCTTAACAAGCTAAAATATATATACGACTGTTTTATAAACGTACAGTAAGATAAACTTACCCAATAGTAATTTATATTTATAAATAACAAGTGCGATGCTAAAAGAAATTTCACTAAGATATGTATTTTTCTATTTCAGGTAAAATATTGTCACAAAAACTGGATTGACCTAAATAATTTTGCTATCGGAATCGCTGCGCAGAATACGAATGCCTTGGATAAGGTAAGTCATATTTGGTTAAATTTTGACAAGATCATCATGAAACCCTTATCATAGAACAAAATAAATCTACTGTATTCGGAACGAATACGGTGGAGAGTGTTTAATGCTTTGAATGCTGAAAACTCACTTGCTCTAGGACTATTGCTGGCATGTAGCGTCATGTCCTAGGCCCGTAGTTAATGTGTTGAATCATATCAAATAGTTATTTCCCGTCTAACTCCTAGGTAATTTTTTTCCGAAAAATAATAATAAGAACAGACACTTATCCGCCACAATATTGGAATATTTATTTAGTCTTTACGCTGCTGATGATATAAACCATTCTAAATTATGGTTTGTAAACAGTAGACGCCAGTAGTGAATAAATTCAATATAAATCTGCGTACCGACTATCAAACAAGCTAATCAAGTCACCGATTTGCATACGACGTCTCGACTCAATCGATCGATTTGCTTTACAAACAAACCACGCCTTAATCTATCTCTCTACTCTTTAATTTATAAATCAAAAGCCTTTATTGCCTATTAATAAAGTCTAATATCTTATCAAAACTTTTCCTCATTCTAATTCATACAGGGTATTTATCGTATGATGAGAATTGGTACACCCACCTACGTTTTTATGCGCCTACACCGATTTCCTTGTACGGTCAGATTAGGTTACTTGCAAGGTTTTCGATTTAGTAACGTCCGCCGTTTGTGAATTTAATCAGAAAAAGTTACGTAATACACGTTTCTTAAAGAATCCAACCTTAACTCGCCATACTAAGATTTAATATACCTACTTAAACAAACTCCATAAAGAAGCATAGTAAAAGTGTTAGCGAAGCGCTCGTGGCGTGGTTTACTTCGGTGTTCTAAGCAGATCATCTTGGTTAAGCAAAAATCCGCCTGGTCACTACTTGGATGGGTGATCGCTTAGTGGCATTTAGATCTGAGCGCTTCTGTGCTTCGGAAGGTATCGATGTTGACTTTTCAGTCGTTAAGCCCTGGCTTTCGGGCGGCCTAAAAACGACACCATAGATGGTCACTAGCTCATACGAAGAAGAAAAGTTAGCTCAAAATGTTGATAAAGCCAAGATCGATTGATTGATTTAATCATATTTAGATTCCATAAATTGATGTGGGTGTAACTTTGCGGAGGTACCTACACATTAACCCAAAAAATATACCATTTAAAAACTACCTACTTAGCCACACTACTTTGTATTGGGCCATCAAATTCGCTTGTGCCATTTCAGTCAAGATCGAGAATAAGCCTCGAATTCCCATGTAATAAAAAGAGGCTTGCATCAGTATAGTTATTGCTTAGATTTTTTTTGGGCAGCGCTTCCAATCTTAAGGGTAATCTTAAAAAACTAAAAATACTTGTTTAATAATTTCGCTCATCGTCGCTATCGGCTCTACAAGCAATGCATTTTTATAACCACGGCATTTAATTGAAACTACTGGGGATAAAATAACCCAAGACCGAGGTTCCTATGTAATAAAATAAAGAGTCTCTTATGAATATATATATAGAGTGCTTAGAATTATTTTTTGCGTTTCCAATTTAAAGAGTAAAGACTAATAAAAGTAAAAATACTTGTAACCATTTCCACTCATGGTCGGCTCTGCATGCAATGCAATTAAATAACTACGGAGGAATATAATTGAAACTACTGGGGAAAAATTATAGACACGACAAGTAAGTATACCTATTAGAATTACCTATAAATATAGTATGCGATAAGTATAGTCGGCGACCTTTTGCAAGAGTAGGCCGCGTGGATACGTGCCAACTTCACACTTGTATGTGAACACTTTGAAGTCAGCAGGAAGTGATTCGTATTGTCCGTTTGTCGATATAAATACAGATTGTGCTACTTTTAAAATAAAATAAGCAATTAAACCAATGTAAAAGATAGTTCACAATAATTTCAGAAACATTTAAAAGGTAACTAAGTTTATGTACAATTATTGGCATGAACTACACTTAGTTATACGAAATAAACATTTGAAACCTGCCTGAAACTCTAACATTGTGCATTATTGCAGATTTGTCTATATCTGCCGTGAAGCAGTTATGCTGTGTTTCAGTTTGAAGGGTAAGGGTGTCGGTGAAAGGCAGAATAGGCTTATCATCATCATGGCTCAAGTTGATGAACACAGGGCGTTGATCGTGTGATCTACGACTACGATACAATGCTTTTTGATAGGTAATAGTTACTACATAACATCAGGTGGGCCATGGGCTTGTTCCATCAAGAAATACAATAAAAAACTATCTTAAGTAATCTACTATTTTTGCTATACCTAAAGTTGGTACAGTGTTGAGAGTGAGTGAATAAACAACAATTTAAAGCGTTGACTGCGGGCCTCGCATTACATCACCGCACACCTCCGCATATATCAGTCTACTGCTGGACATAGGCCTTCCCTAATTAAGGGGTATATGCCCATAATCTCCATGCTGGGCATGCGGGTTGGGGATCGCAGGGCACAGCTTCTCGCACCACCGACCACTGCCCGTCGGCGGCCTGGAAATGTAGCTGCGCTATGCCTCAATCAGCCGGCCGCCAAAGCCCCGTTCGTTGTTTAGCAAGGTGCACCAAGTGCACGTAGGGTTGGCTTGGGTTCCGAAGATAGGCGTTGGAGCCCCGTACACCCCTCACATTACATGTCCAGCATTATTTAATTAATTTTATTTAATAAAAATTCTTAAAGAATTGATAACCTAAGTTCTCAAAGAAAATACATCTAATTAACTTTCGCATTTTAAGAAAGGTAACTAGAATTAAGTTTGTCATAATAAGTTTTCTACCATTTTCATGAGGCATTCTCTGTAAAGGAAATGGAATGAAAATAGAGAATAGCAAAAAAGCCCAGATTGAATGTAGGCACCTAAATACATATCTTTGTAATGGAAAATAAACTGGGCCTTTTATACTGAAATTTTCAACAATTTATTATTTGCTCTCAAAGAAAAAGTAAAAGTTGTAGCGAAGTAGATGCCTAATCTTTTGAAGTATCAAAAGAAGTGTTCTTTGGGTTGTTCTAGTTAGTACGTATACTATAAACAGCTCTCGTGTTTGTCGAGTAAACGTCTAGCGGACAACCATTTTCATATTTTCTAAAAAGAAAATAATTAAATCTTTATCGAAATCTCTCGTTGAAAAATGTTTATCAACCCTTCGTCTTTCAAATTGTTATTTCAATACTCAGTTATTGTAATCAATCACAATGTTTTTAAAACAAGTGTTCGTTCGTTAGTAGAACGCCTAAACATTGTAGGCTCATTGTTCAACTGGAACAGTGTCAGCAACTTACAATAAAGCCTGAACGTCTATTCATTCGAACTATAATGTATTCAAGTACTTCTCTAGTAATTTTACGGAGCAAAATATTGCATGCTTTGTTTTGAAAGGAGTATGCACTGTATTCTGGAGACTACTTACAAAGTATTGAGTTGTATGTACGTAATGGTCGTAAGTCCTAAGTCTTCTTATGTAACAGTCGAAGTGCTTGTGGCGTGGCTTTCGTACTGCGGTGTTCCAAGCACATTATCCTGAATCTATAGAGATAAATACCAGTATATATATCGATGCTTCAATCACTCCGATTCGGACCATTTTGTGGCATTTAGGTAGATAATAATAAAAGCTAAGACCAAATAGTATGGTTACATTTAAGATATACAGCCAAAAATTGCATTCCACCCAAAACATAAAGTCCGAAGAAAAAATCTGAATAACCTTTAAATGAAAGTCATCGGGGAGTATACATATGGGTTAAATCGATAAGCATTGAGGTCCTACATCGCCCTATCACCGCTGATCCACCCCTACAGTTACACCGAGTGTAAGACCATTATAAACTACCCTCTGTGACGACCTCTGTGGCGCAGTGGGTGAAAGCCCGCCTGCGACGCAGAAGGTTGCGGATTCGGTCCCCGCTGCGTGACAAATGTTTGTATGTTCTGCAGATATTTGTCTCGGGTCTGGGTGTTATCTTTGTATGATATGTATGTATTTACAAAAAAAAGTATATTATGTAGTTTAACAATCATGTGGTTCCCATGACACAAGCTCTGCTTAGTTTGGGGCTACATGATGATGTGTGGTACGTCCAGCATTATTTATTTATTTATACACAAGTACCTACATATTTAGGTATTAAGTACCTCTGCCTACGTTGCCCAAGACGCTTACGAATTTTCACATACTCGAGTAGCTTGTACACGTAAAGTACTGCATAAAGCACATATCAGAAAGTTTCCCGTAAAAGTGAGTAAATATTAAAATACATCTTTAAATTAGCAGTAACATTTACAACTCGGTAAGGTACTTGGGTAGTACTTGGGATGCCACTTTACCAGCGCGTGTACGTGTATAGAATGCACTTAGAACCGGGAGCTACGGCGAAATAACCTATCGCTACGTGACCGATAAAAGACACTTTGGATTTATTTGGATGGTCTTTGAAAATATCATGTCACACAAAGTGTTGTGATTTTATAACGCTGTTTTTTTAATTGAAGTGTTACGGGTAGGAAGACTACGAAGCTATATGTAGTGCTAAAAATATCACATTATCTAATTATATCTTAACATGAGGAAATTAACTAAAAAAAATCTTTTTTCATCCCCTCATCTCGGAAAATGTATTTTTGCTCTTCGATATCTGAGTGCAAAAGCCATTTTTATCCACTAGAGGATAAAATAAAATTGAATTTAGAAAATCGTGAGCACAAATTTTGTGAATTCAAAACATCATTAAACCTATTTACTTCTACCTCCATGGTGCCGAATTTATCATACTACCTTTTTTAATTTGATAAAACCTCAGAATAAGAACTTTCTTGGTGTACTTTATTTTTTTTAAACGTTTAATGTTAAACTGCATTTAGTCATTTCCTCGCTGAGGTGGGATGAAAAGTTAAGTGTTGCACTCGAGTGCAAAGATTTTTCACCTCGTGCTCTTTTGATTCCCTCGCTAACGCTCAGGATTCTAATTTTTAATTTTAGAATCCTTCGCTTGCTCAGTTATCAAAATTGAGCACGCGGTAAAAAAGCAACTTGCACTCTTGGATAACAAATAACTATTATTCACGTTTTTTATCAAGAATGCGTCCAAACGAATCTAAAGGTGACTGAAAAGTGGAACAGTTACTACTCGTACATATTCGATTTCATAGGAGCGCACCACATCCCAAATTTTTTCCAATGGAAATCTGTTTTAGGTGTAGGTACAATAGTTTTAATTTAATTCAAGTATATTTCTTTCGCAGTAGCGTTTAAAGTTTGAAACACGTAGGCATTGTATGAGCGTTGCATTCTTGCCGCGACCTTTATGCGACTGCGGTGATGTCAGACCACTTGGTGAACTCTCCGAGAATGCACCGGTCTAGACCAAGCCGCAGGATGAGTATTTATGAGAAACGCTCCTTAGGAAATTTTGCTGAAATACCTACCTAAAGTTAAACTTATAGGACACCCATATATACGATTCATATTTACCGACGCGTCGGAGAGCATTTTAAAACATTGCTAGAGGAAACTGAACCATCCACAAAGCAGTTACGTTCCTTATTTGAATGCTATTGACGCAGCTTTGACGCCGACCGGCTGCACTGGAACTCCGCGACCCACTCGCGTAGGTACGCAGTCGGCTGCTCTCGGTTGCTCGCGGCTGCTTGCGGATGCTCGCGGCTACTGTTTCGTCTCGACGCGTCCGTCAGTCTCCAGTCAGATTTTAGACGTCAGGCGGCTCTGTTCGGCTTCGCTGCGCCCCGATGCGGCGCGTTACGTGTGAATCGTACATTAGTAACTAAGAAGCCACCTTATAATTTATTTGATATAATCTAAGCTTATTCGAATTTGCAGATCGCAATTTGTATCGAGATTTGAATGGGATTTCCTCCAACCACGACCTAAATCAGTCCACTGCTGGACATAGGCCTTCCTTAATATAGGGGAATATGCCAATAATTCCCACGCTTATTTACAAGTCCCTGTTTATTTGATCATAGCCTTATTGGATCAAAGAAATAGGAAGGTATGTGAGGCCTTTTATGATAAACCACAAAATGAATTAAGAAATTAATATTATAGCCGCGATTTAAGCCACCTTTCTTTTTTTTCACCACCCAATCCATACATAGATAAATTTTACTGAGTTAAACAAAGCATTTTATACGTGATCCTATCTAAATCGTAAGTTCAATGGTAGCCAAACAAAGGAAAAACTAAAACAAAGTTTTACCACCGACTGCGGCGCCGATAATGTATGAAGGCTTTAGTAACCCTCGTACCAAAAGGTATTTGCATGTGTTTGTTCAAGAAAAACAGGGGCAAAACAATCTATTAACTAGAGCAAATAGAAACTCAAGAAAAGTAGGCACACCCCGCCCCAAATTACCCAAACACAAGGTTAAATGATAATAGACCAATTTGGAGCCCTACTAGCTCCTTCGAAATGGGCTATCAAAGGAAGGAAATAAGGGTCGGTAGGGCAACGTACCTAATGATGACTAGTTATCCGATGGACTACTGATGGTAGTAAAAGGGTAGAAGATTGGCTGATAGAAAATAAGGATCAGGGGTCAAATGTAGCACCGATCACCGCGCCCTAATCAGGTTTTATAAATTCAGTATACGTGCTCTGACTTTGATTATTGTTTTTATGGGGAGTATGGGGAGTAAAGTTAATCCTTGCTCGAGGCGTGAACGCGTAACAAATAAACAAGTTTGTTCAATCAATCAATCAAATCAATCAAATCATATTTATTTGCGAATAATGTGGTTACAGGTTCGTCATAATTAAAATTAGATCGGCACATTACTATTTCTAGCATGCAAATATTTAAATTATTATATAGTTTTTTCTTTAACTTATATATTTAAGCAAAACACAATTTATTAAGAATTATTAATTTAACATAAAATAAATACACAACCTTGTTATACAAATACCCACATAAGAACTATGATTAATTAAAGTCACAATGAATGTCAAAAAATAAATAAAATAATAAAAATAAAAACAATAATACCTAATAATAATATGTAATGTCAAAATATGTTTGTATATGTTTGTTTGATGACCTCTGTCTGAGAAGGTCCGTCTGAGACGCAGAAGGTTGCTGGTTCGATTCCCGCCGCGGGACCAATTTTTGCATTATCTGCAGATATTTGTCTCAGGTCTGGGTGTTTTCTATGTATAATATGTATTGTACTTACAAAAAAATATGAGTAGTTTATTAGTATTATTACATGATGCTGTATGAGAGTGTACAAGAATATAAATAATTTGTATACTTATTTGTTATGCTTTGACGACTTAACTACTCAATCGATCAATTTCGCATACCTACTCATTTCTCGGGGGAAGAAAAGGATATACCTGTCATCTAGAAAAAAATAGGTACCGTCCACGAGGTCAACAAACAAGACATTTGATAAAATCCACATGAACGCCTTGAATTACAAAGTAACTTGTTTATATATCAAAATTCTTAGACTAGTTAGTTGGTAACAGTTAAATAGGGTGGGTTCAAGTTTGTATGTTATCCAGAAAGTAGGTTAATCTTATCCCGAAGGTCAACAACAGAAATGATCTAAGTTGCAAAGATTTTACTAACATTTTAGCAGTATAATGTTTAAATTTACACTTTATTTAATATTATAAAGAGGAAAAATTTGTGTGGGTGTCTCTTTGAAATGAATAAACTCAAAAACTACTGTGCCGATTTCAAAAATTCTTTCACCATTAAAAAGCTACATTCACCCTGAGTAACATAGGCTATATTTATTGCTAGAAAAGATTAGGGATCCTTACTAAAACCCCGGGCAAAGCCGGTACGGACCGCTAGTAATTATATAAATATAAATATATTCATGAAATAAGTGAGACCCCCGGCCAGGTGGAGTGACGATCTGAGAAAGGCTGCTGGTAGAAGCTGAATGCGTCTAGCTGAAGACAAGGCGCAATAGCGCTCACTAGGGGAGCTCTATATCCAGCAGTGGACTGCTGATGCTTCTGATAATAATGATGAAGTGAGACCTTGTGCTAGATACAGTAATGTTTCAATGTAGTAATTATTATGGATACAGCTTTCTGAGAAACCTCGGTATAGGAAGACACTTATCAGCAAACGTGTGGAATTGAACCTGATTTTCAATAAGTAGGTACGCACTTTACAGAATTCTGAGAATGCACTTGCTGACTTTTCTACGCATCTTACACAATATGCTGATATGTATCATACGCACTGTAATTTATAAAATATTATTTTGATTATGCGCATAACTATGTCATGTGAAGTAAATTTCTTGGAAAATTACACAAAATAATTACAGAGACCACCCACAGCGATGCCTCGTCTAGTTTGAACAATTTAGCCTGAAACAATTTAATTTTTTTCTAAGTAGTACATCGGTACTACAATATCGAATAGTTACTCATTTTACCTACCCCATAAAACTTGTACAATATACTATTTGGATGACTGAAGCGCTTTTGGCGTGGCGTATTTTTGTGTTCTTGGGAGATCGTCTTGGTTAAGTAACACTCCACCTGGTCACTACTTGGATTGGTGACCATTTAGTAGTATTTAGATCTGGGTACTTAGTGCGAGTTTTTTACCAGCTCGATCGCATTTGCGTTTACGCAAATTTGTATGGAATCGAGGTAGCGCCATTTAGTGAGAGACGCGTTGTACTGACTCCTTTCGATACGAATTTGCGTAAACGCAAAGATCGAGCCGGTGAAAAAACTCGCACTGGGCACCCTGTACTCCTAGTATGAGTTAAATATTTCGAAAACCTTCATAGTTTTCATGTACGAGCTCATTTTTAATGTAACTTTAATGTCAATTACTCAACTGGTTTTTAATAGAAACTGATCGCACAACGTAGGTAATGTAATCTTCTTGCAGATTGCAATGTTTATCACTTAAAACAGTGATTTAATGAACGAAAAAATGTATCTACTTTAAAATTGAGCTCGAGAAAATTGAGAATATTTGAAATTGAGAGAAAGTTTGGGATTTGTAGAGGTACTGAGAGCTTCCGTGCTTCGGAAGGCATCTTAAGCTGTTGGTACAGGCTTTTTTAGTCGCTAAGCCATGTCGGTCAGCCCTAAAAACTCCGAAGCCAGTATTCCATAGTTCATAAGAAAAAGGAATTTGGTTGACCTATTATTTATAGGAGACTGGGTACAGGGACAACCACCTTGTGGGGATCGATTTTAACCGAGGCTTACTTTTTTAAACTGTTTGTTTCGTATATCTTGCTGCATGTACGGGTAAGATAGTAAACGCATTGAACGGAATATCTTTCGTTTATTTAAATGCTCTTTAACTTGATATGTTACTTAAAGTACCAAGATAAAGAAGGCTATGATTCAAAATCGAGGTCTAAAGTGGGTGTAAGGGCTTCCAACCTCACCTGCCCGTGGTGCAATCTGCTGTCTAACAAACGGGGCTCTGGCGGCCGGCTGAATGCGGCATAGCATAGACAAACACCGCTAAATTCCCTGACCGCCGACAGGTGGCAGTGTTGGTGGCGCAAGATGCTGTTCTTGGCGATCCCCTACCCGTATATATGCCCAGTGTAGGGACCGTATATATGAACCCTCTTTTGGGGAGGCCTTTGTCCACCACATCGAAATTGAGCCACCAGGATAAAAAATCGGGAAATTGTTACAACCGTACCCAGTACCAGTACCCGTACCAGTCTCCCCCACAACAGATTATTAAATAATAACACTAACCATTACTGAAACTTTACCTCGTGTGCAGGTAATTTTCTTTATATAGGTCCATTTCAGATTAAAAGTTCCAGAAAGCGTCCATTGTAAACATTAAGTAACTAGTTGGTAGAGCTAGCGTTATTGTTCTTTGGTTTTAGTCGTGAAATTTTAATTCACTTTCGAAGTTCCTAAGTGAAACCAGTCGTTGGAGGTGGAGTAATTAAGGGGGAGTGTCATAATGGACAATAATACAAAAAGGGTTTTCTATTGTGATGGTAGAAATATCAGACGGAATATACAGGATATCCTGTAGGGATATTTCAACATGACGTATCCTAAGCCTCATGAATTTTTTTACCCAATGACAAAAGGGTTTTTTTGAATCTACGCATTCTCATGCCAGCCACCCACGATCAAGTTCACCGTCAAGTTTGCAGCGTACTTGATGCGGCGTCCATTAAACTTTTTGGTTATGGCTATGGGTGTCTACTTGAAGAGAAAATAGAATTTATTTCTGCTGACTTGATTAAGTTTGCAGCGTCATGTAAACTTGAAGGCGTTCGGCGCGAGCGTTCAAGTATGGATGTCGTTAGTTGGCATCATGAGCGACGCACGCACTTACGTGTTCGACTGGCAGCCATCAAGCAAACTTGCCAGTAAACTTGATTGTGTGTATTATATATGGACGAACTGCAAACTGGACTCCGCATCAAGTCCGCTGCAAGCTTTACGGTGAACTTGATCGTGGGTGGCTTGCATCATACGAATACTTTTTCCTTGGTCTTCGTGATCGAGTCTCTGATGTTCTTAAAAACCCAAAAAGGTGCTATTATTACTAATACCCCACTGTCCGTTTGTCTATTTATCACCAGGCTGTATCTCATGAACCGTGATAGCTAGACAGTTGAAATTTTCATAGATGTATTTCTGTTGCCATACTTATCAATAAATACTAAAAACAGAATAAAATAAATATTTAAGTGGAACTCTCATACAACGGTACGGAACCCTTCGTGCACGAGTCCGACTCGCACTTGGCCGGTTTTGTTATACCCATCTACTGGACCTAATTTTGAAATTCAATGTTTTTCATTGATACTACTAATATTCTAAAGGCAAAAATTTGTGATATTATGTGAAATGTGAAAATGTAGGTATCTATGTTTATTTTTTCTTCACACCAAAACTTTCATAGAAACATCATCCAGGGAAAGGTAGAAGGAAATCAAAATCAAAATCGGTAAAACTTGGTTGAAACACACGCAAACGAAGTTGCAAGCGGGTCACCTAGTTCAGTAAAAACTGAATTATAGTTTTTCGGAAATCTATTAGCACCCGGAACAATAAAATGGAGTGCTTTTCAAAAAAAGGCTTTATAGCGACACCCACTTCACAAGCCAAGTTACGACTACGTTCCTTGGATTACGAGCTCGCAATAATTCACTGCTTTATCACTCAAACTAAAATAATGCTCTTCGTATTCCGTTTTCACGTAAAATGGAACGTGATTTTTCAGTACTTTTTCCGGAAGGCACAGCAGGCGTTTTGCATACTACCAGGTTTTTCTGGCACAATTTATTCTACCTAAATTCGTACCTCAAGTACCTAAGTAGGTAATATCACAGAATACAGAGAGACCGAATATCTAACTAAAAATTATATAACGTACCTATTTCGTTAAATATTTTATATGACTTTTAAATCTATTAAATTCTACTATACTTACTACATAGAAGGTAAAGCAAGTTCGATAAAAGACATTATAAACTTAGTTTTTTTTATTACATGGTGTACATATTGCTGCGGCCTTGGAGGTCTATTGTTATCGCCATTTCTATTTTTCGACGCCTCTTGAGGCCCCGGCATTCATAATACTAAAATGGGGGCGTCCATTAATTACGTGAGGTGATTTTGGCGATTTTTCGACCCCCTCCACCCTCCTGGTGAGATGTCGTAAGGTTTTGCTCGACCCCCTCCCTCCCCCACAAAATCTCACGTGAGATGTTTCAAAATGTGAATTGATAATAATAAGTTGATTGCGTTGGATTTATTTAAAAAAAACTACTTAGTTTTTTTAAGATTAGTAAATTTGAAGATTTCGAGAACAGTGAAAACAAAAGAAAATTATTTAGTACCTAAACTGTATACTGAGGCGAGGAAATTACCGATTCCTATCAAGTGTGTCTCAAAAGCTAAAAGTTATGCAGGTGCCAAGATTCGTGGTCATTTTATTTATTTAAGCTTACAAAATAAGCACTTAGACAAGTCAAATTTTATACTATGTAGCCCTTCGTCGCAGCGTAAAAACGTACAAAAATATGCAAGTTTTTAAAAATAAAGTGTTAAATTAAAATTATGACATCAAATTATACTATTAATGCAAATAAATGTCATATCACACTA
Source organism: Horisme vitalbata (assembly GCA_951804965.1). Taxonomy (NCBI): domain Eukaryota; kingdom Metazoa; phylum Arthropoda; class Insecta; order Lepidoptera; family Geometridae; genus Horisme; species Horisme vitalbata. Next base: position 6,861,623 of record OX638096.1, read on the forward strand.
ATATTATAACCTAGCACTGCCCGCGGCTTTGGAATTGACGGGGTTTAATTTATTTTTCTTGACGAAAAAAAAATACGTGAGATTTGCTTGGACTCCCCCCTCCCCCACGTGAGATTTGGTGAGATTCGGCTCGACCCCCTCCCTCCCCTAAATGCCTCACGTAATTAATGGACGCCCCCAATGAGATATTTTAGATAATATGGTTCAGCTATTGCCTTAATCATATTTATTATTTTAGTTATTTACAAAGCTCTAATAATTAAGGGCTGGTCTTCTAATATTTTTTTTCTTGATTACTTATTTATTTTATTAGCAATAAGATTTTATTTCATCATGATCATCAGCCTATAGCAGTCCACTGCTGGACATAGGCCTCCCCTAATGAGCGCCATTGCGCCCTGTTCTGAGCTCGACGCATCCAGCTTCCACCAGCAGCCTTTCGAAAATCATTACTCCACCTGGCTGAAGGGCGTAGACGTAGAAGGAAGACACTATATTTAGATTTATATAGATTTTATTTTATTTAATAATTTTTCAAACCGACAAACACAGCTGTATTTTTTTGTTTGTCTTGTGCCAGCGTAAACCGATTTGAATAAGTGTACCCAGTATTTCTATAGTATATAGGATATAGGTACATCCACTTTCCACTTCAGCCTATATCAGTCCACTGCTGGATATAGGTACATAGGATGAAATAAAATATTTAAACATGAATCAATATAATATCAATAAGTACATATGCCAAGCAGACCAAGTTACGGCCATCCAAAAGTAAGCTCAATGTTGAACGTTTGTGAGCTTACTCGCTTAGTTTAGAATCCTAAAATACTTACTAAGTACTTACTCAGCTTGTGTAATGTAAGATGCTAAGAACAAGCATACCGGGGAGTAAATTGCAACACATGCGAGAACTTAATTCTTTGTTTAATTACAGGAATATGCCAGAGGGAGCATAACTTTAGGGTAGAGCTTCTCAAATTCTGGCTTTTACACCATCATCCGGCCATTTTTGCGGAAAGTCTGATAATAATTTCGTTTAAAAAGTAAATGGGTATTTTTGCTACTTTTTAAGTATAGAATATTAACGCATCAACTCGACTGTTCTTTTAAAAAGACTATTTAAACAAGTTTTGCCATTAACTTATAAATAAGAATAATTTGTTCGATAAATTTTATTTTATTAAATGAATTTAGTTATTTATTCGATTATAAAAAATGTAGAGTAAAAAACAATGCCAATTATACAGCATTTTAATCAGGAACTTCTAAATAAGTCATTTTAGCGTGTTCTAAATAATGGAGTTTCCACAATATTAAATTTTGTTTTTTATTATTTATCAAAGGCCAGCTCTTGACCAAAGCTTGTGTGAGAAGCTTGCGTCTCAGAAGACTCTATTTTGGAAGCCGTCAGAGTTGTAAGTCAATTGTAAAACAGACGCTGGCAGCTGATTCAAAATTTAAGCTGTACGCTGTTGTTGTTGTAATGTTTGAATGATTTTCCGTCTTTTTTAAACTATTCCGCTATTTTACTTGGTTGGCTCAATGATCGTTGAAACAGTTCGTGCGTTCTAATACAGGCTAGTAGTAAACAAGTGGCTATGGGGTTCGTTTACACGTAATTATGTAGCTATTATGCGAGTGTTCCGCAGCTTATTTTAATTATTTTTACAACACGCGAACGGGATACGTCGGGCGATCACGATTATTTCAACGTCAGCTTTGTAAGCGTAACGATAAACTTTAGCCAATGAAAAAGCGTTATTTTGAATGTAAGCTTTCTCATTGGCCAAAATTTTGCGTGTACGATACTTGCGAATAGTTTCACGCTAGTCTTCGTGATCAATTCTCTTCTTCTTCTTCTTCTTCTTGTCGATGATACATTCACATGTAACTGTTGGAGCTTACGCTCCCAGAATTTACGTCATTTAAAGTGCAGCTGGTAGAGCATGGTAGGACTGGTAGGGTTTCAAGGGTTCCAACCCCCTATCTTTGGAACCCTTTTTTTACGTTGTGAAATCCTCATGGATACCATTCCATTACGGGGTAACAGAATGATTATGCCGGACTCCTACCGGCCAAAACCACCACGATGTTCCATCCTTGAGCCTTTATGCCAAAACTGTGGGTGCTCTTGCGGACTCTTCCACAGCATCTTTGGAACCCAAGCGAACCTCACCTGCACGTGGTGCACCCTGCTAGCAAATAGACGCTCTGGCAGCTGGCTGATTGCGGCACAACGCAGCTTAACACAGGCACAGCGAAATCCCCTGGCCGCCGACGGGCAGCAGCTTCAGCGATGCGAGAAGTTCTGCCCTACGATCCCCAAACCGCAAGCCCAGCGTGGGGATTATAGGCATATCTAATTTTTTTTGGGGAGGCCTATATCCAGCAGTGCACATGATATAGGCTAGTCTTGTGTGTGTGGTGGTTTGGCAAAATAGGCGTACCAGCAAATATCGCATAGTCTGAGGATCCCTACCACATTCGCGGCGTGTCACTGACTCCTCAATGTAGCCCCTCATTTTATTTCATTTACTCATCGAGCCTCTGATAAGCTATGATTTACTTACTTTATCTACGATGAAATACTTTGTATAGGTAACCATATGCTTGTTTCGTCATCAAGTATCATAAAAAAATATATCAATAGATTTTTGACAGCCTCTGTGGCGCAGTGGGCGAAGGTTCACCTCAGACGCGGAAGGTTGCGGTTCGATTCCCGCCGCGGAGCAAATGTTTGGATTATTTGCAGATATTTGTCTCAGGTCTGGATGTTTTCTATGTATATATATAATATTTTTGTATTTTCAAAAAATGTATATATGTAGTATACCAGTCATGTGGTTCCCATAATACAAGCTCTTCTTAGTTTGGGGCTACATAATTTTGTGTGATAGTGTCGATGACAAACAAATGTCTACACACTCGACTCATGTTTGTTAATGTAGATTTATATAGTAATTTAAAGCTTTTATTTTCGTTTATTGAGTCAGAGGTTCATGTGAGTCACTGCATCAAGACATTATCGTGGATTATAGCCGGCACTCCCACCTATTAGAAGCTCACACGTGAATGTAAATTGTCAAAACCAACCATTATGCTATTTTATTGATGTCATTCCTACTGTTCTGGAAGCTGTGAAATGAAGATATTATTTGAATAGCTGTATCGGATAGCATCTATTGTCGAGAGTATAAGGTTTTTTGTTGAATATGCTAATGATTTTCGTTTTGTGTTAAAAGTAAACTAGAAAATATATTTTAAAATTATCGTCCAGGATTAATTTTCTTCTCTAATGCTTTTAAATGGAGAACAATGGCTTGCCACTTTTCCCCGAGCACTAAATTATGCAGTTAAGTAGGTACTTCCGTATACCTCCCAAAAGCAAGTTTCTTAATGTAATGACAAAATACTGACACATCAAAAATTACTATTCGAAACCCGCGTCTGAGCTGATTTTGATAATTTCAAACGTTGTAGGTATTTACATTCCGAGCGCGTTCATCGTAAATTATTTGATAAATCACCTTAATTATTACGTACGTACGCCACAAATAACAGTAATAAATGCTACGGAGTCTATGTTCCTGATTTCTGTGCACTATTACTTAAACTTTAATTGTAATGATACGTTGGGACATGATGGTTACTTTTGATGATGCAAATCATGTTTGCTCACGACCACCTGCTGTACAAATGGCATAGTAATCATACACATCACGTAGTAGAGATTGAAAATGAGAGTTTGAAACAAAAATTCCAGGGCCCTAATTCTCAGGTATTATATTAATGTCACATTTCATTAGAGATGTGACGCGAGATTTGTCATTTTTACATACAGTTTCGTCAGTTCTCGCGAAATATTCAGAGTTTCTTGCCAATTCTTCTCTGTTTGGTCACGTTATGATTTGGTTTAAATTAAAAAAAATTACGATTAAAGTGTACTTTGAGATCCTATTAAATCAATTAATTTTAAATTTGAATTTGAATTTGATATGTTTAGTGTACCACTGATCTCTATTCCTGAGAATCAGCGCTCAGTTGCTACCAATGGGGACTATGATGGTGGTGCCAACTGGGAATAATTTCTAGCAAAAAAGAGTTTTCCAGAAAAATGTTGGTGGATTACGTCATTATAGTCATTACTACGAACAATAGAATAAACTAAGAAGGAAAAAACCGCAAATGACGATCATGCCAAATTTACCTAGAAATATAAAAAAATAACTATATAACCTTTTCTTTACCTACTTCTACTGGTTGTTTAAAAGAATATGAATTCTGTACAGTACAAATATTTTCTATTAGTTTAGAAGCGCCTAGTTTTCAAAAGCATAAAAAAGAGAGCTTTCTAGGTAATTGGTTTTATGCTAATTCTGGCACCGGAGAACGCTAAAGTTAACAAAACCACAGGAAATTTCATTTCGCTGAATCGTTACACTACTTTTATTTTTTAAACCTGCTTAGTTACATTGAATTTTAGTTTATGTAGCTTACCTACGTGCTGTCTACAAGGAAAGGATTTGAGAAGGTTTGAGAAATCGTGTGTTATCTGTCTGAAAGGATGTGATTTGGACCACAGTTGTCAGTTGTGTGAACCTCAGTTAAAAATACGTGATTCAAAAATTTCTCTAGAACCTTTCTTTGTGTTGTATTTGGCAGCACTAAAATTAAAGCTGGCTACATACAACTTACATCAACTTACATCATAATAAGGTCAAAGACAAAGTGTAACAAAATCAGCTTTTTAAGGGCTGCCTCACGAGATTTTGCGAAAAATTATGACGTAACTTTATTAACCCTGACAAACTACAAAATTCAAAAAGTCTGTTAGACAAACCTTGACGTGATCTTAAGCCCGTATTAGTATTCTTAAGCGGTATTATAGTATTAAACCATTGTGTTTTTACAATTTTATCTAACTTGTTAAAAGCCACCACCATACCAACACAGCCACCGAACTACCTGAAACACACTTGGCTTAGGCCCGTGTGATTCAGTACTACCGGGTTTTTGGAACCGAGATGATTAAAATCAGAAAAACAAATAATAATAATGCTGGACACTCACATGGCATCAGTCCCAAACTAAGCAGAGCTTGTATTATGGGAACAGCTGATATGAGAGTGATGTTTTTTTTTGTAAATATATGCATATTATACATAGAAAGCCGTTAGCACTGATAACCGTTGGGAAATAAAGGTTCTCGAATTTTGACCGCGATCTATAAGACGAAGTGTAGGGAGATTCCCCACCAGATGGACCGACGACATCGTCAAGATTACAGGTAATCGGCGAATGGAGAGTTGTTGTTGTATTACATTATCGACCACACTAATAAAACGTGATACCTATATAACTTATTTTACATCTCTCATGTTCGGTAAGTAGGTTCTTATAACCTCCAAATGGGGCTTGTAGGTGACTAATTAGCGCTCTAGGGTAATAATGTAGCTAAAAAAGCCCTAGGGCGGTAAGTAATTAAAAAAAAACACTTCTTTCTTTCAAAAAGTTCGCATACATCTAACCATCATACTGGCAATAGACATCACGCATCAGCCCAATGACCAAAGAGGTCGCTTTGCTATTCAGCCTTGTCTTCGTGTGAGTATAATAGTCATCAATTTTAAATATCGAAGGGCGAAGCTCAATTTCGTTCGTGAAAAAAATGATTTATTCTTGTAATGCCGGTTTTTTTCTAGTTACCTCACAATCGAGATGTTAAGCAGAATAGTTAGCTCGGGTGTAAGCATCAATTGCACCCTCGAACTATAGGCGCCCTCGCTGCTAAATATCTCGGGCTGCAATTGATGCCTTACAGCCCTTGGCTACTAATCTACTATTTTGTCGCATTGTCTGGACTTCAGCCTCGTACACGTACACTCCTTAGCATATGTAATTTATCTATGCCGATAGTATGTTCGCCTATTCATATTTGCAGATCAATTATGTACGTTCGTTATGAATAGATGCTAATTGGCAAATATCTATGAGGCAGCACGAACACAGCACGTCTCAATGACTGGAATAATACATAAATATTTATTTTAACCTTTGACACGATAAATCAATATTACCACAGACAACAAAGATAAATTTTACCTACCTGCTGTCTGTTAATGTAAATATTCGTAATGATTGATTTTTTTCTTGTTTGTGCTATTATTATTATTGTAATTTAAGAGTTCAGCTCTTGGCGGTGTAGTGATGCAATTCTCTCCACTTATCTCTTTCTATTGCTGTCTCTTTCACTTCCTTATACAACATGACGGCGACCTGCTCTTTTATCTTACTCATGTAGCTTATTTTTGGTCTTCCTCCTTCACGCTTTCCTTCTACTTTTCCCTCGATGATGTTTTTGTTGATGTTTATGCTAATATAATGAAATAATATTAGGTTTATCTAAAAGCAACTATCACACTTATATTATAAATACGAATGATTGCTTGTTACCGAGTATGTTTGTTCCGACTCAATTCCGTAACGGCTGATGGGAGTTGAATGAAATATACACAGTTCAAGACCTGGATTAACACATAGGCTACTTTTTATCCTTCCTTACGGGGGCTAGTTTTTAATATAGTTTTGTATCGGCAAAAAATAAGATGAAAATCTAAAACAAATACACACAGTGAATATCTACAGGAGTGTGGGTAGGCCATGGAATTAATAATAGTACGGGTGAACAAAAATCTGTGCCTGATTTTAATGGCCAATTTAGGGTGGTCTCGTTTTCTCTTATGCATAACACTAAAGAGGAAACGAGACACAACCCTAATTTGGCACAGATTTTTGTTCAAAACGCGCATTCCCATACTATTATTAATTCCATGGGGTAGGCACTGTCTACAGTCTGATTGACGCCATGGTCGGCCAAGATGGCCGACCATGGCGTCAATCAGACCAGTTGCACAATTGGATAGTACCCTGCTGGCTTTAGGCATAGATGCGGGTTCAAGTCCCGCGTGGTTTGAAAATTTTTAATAGCATTCATTTTATTTGTTTGCTTTTTGATAAATATGTCTAGATTTTGCTAAAAATAGAGCTATAACAAAAAGCTTTCGTGGCGGGTAGTCGTAACCATCGAGTTAATTATATAGAACACTATAGAGTGACAGTCTTAAAATGAAATTTAACAAAAATAGTTTAAGCGTGTAAATAAACTTCACAATGCCAAACTTGCACTAATTTAGACCTTATGTCGCTTGAAAAGTGTTCAAAGACCACGCAATTGGCAGCGTGCGTGGAGTTTTTTTTCTACATTTTCCACTCTAGAGTAAAAATAACTCGATGCTCGTAGCAGTTCATCTTGGTTAAGCACACTCCGCCTGGTCACTGCTTGGATGGGTGACCGTTTAGTGACATTAAGATCTGAGCGCTTCCGTTCAGAAAGCACGTTAAGATGTTGGTCCGGCTTTTTCAGTCGCCATAATGACGAGCTCACGGGTGGCTTAAAAACTCCGACACCAAAATTGGCCACTAGCTCTTACGAAGAAGGAAGGAACTTAAATTAATTTTGCATGAATAAACTCAGGCAGTTACATAGAAAGGTTCAAAAGGTTATATTACCTATATTCTTATCTTAAACAGGGTTGAAGTTCCTGAGATAGGTACTATACTAACCTACCTTATGAAGCCGGGTAATTTATGATTTTAACCTTAGCCTCTTTACACAGGGTCTAAAATTGGTTATTATCTTATTATCCTCCCACAGTTATTCTTCCACTTGGGTTTAATTATGTTTCCGGTTAATTAATTAAACCTCTTTGACTCACCAGACAATCTTTTATGGTTGACTTAAATTATGTGTTTTTTCATATCTTTTTTATTGAACTTTACACTTCGAAGTTTATTATATACTTATCATAAGCGCAAGTTATTAATTTGTATAACAAAATATTAAAATCTATCGAATTAAAATTAAAGCGGCTACAGAAATTCATCATCTGTAAAAAATTGCCTGGTTACAGACAGAAATACAGTGGAGTCTTAGTGAAGGGTCCCGTTTTGGCACGGAACCCTAAAACCAAAGAAAATTAATTTAAATAAAAATCAACAAACATTATAAAGTCCGTACAAACTCACATAATCATAACTAATATTATAAAAGTGAATGTGTTTGTTTGTATGTTTATTCCTTAACTACTTAACCACATGAAATTTCGCATAATTACGTTGTCAGGGGTACAGAAGAGGACATGTTAAGGGTACCTTACTTTCGGAAAAAAAACCCTAGTTATAGAAAACTAACTTTTGACGGCCGTCCGGCTTAACAAAGCGTAGTAGGTACTATGCGAGCGAAGCCGCGTGCGGAAGCTGGTATAACATAAATGTACCAAACTTGTATGTATGTATACCTTCCTTTAGGTGTATTCTATTCTATAGGTACCTATGTATTTGTTTAGGGTTCCGAAGGGCATTCATGTTCTTAGGACCAAAGGACGATGACCTCGTCTCGCTTGCCAATTGTTATAATGAAATCATACAGAATCTGATTGACCTATTGTACAGCGCGGGTCTTTGAGTCTATATTCCTAAATTTATCTTTTGATAATTAAGGAACTAAGTACACAATACTTTTGTAAATTGATGAAGAGAGAGGGGTATAGTAGTGGGTCTTATTTATATTTATAGACTAGCTTTCGCCCGCGGCTTCATTTGCATGGTACCTACTGGTATAAAACGGGCCATTTCACAAATTATGTATATTCAAAATTTATCAAAATCCGTTCAGCAGCAAACACACACAAATTTTTGAATTTATCGCGTTTGTATTGTGATGTGATTGTTAAAATCAAATGTCATTGTAAAATACTCGATTTTTGTATGTTAAAAACGCAGATTAAAAAAGAGATAGCAACGTTTAAGAGGCCATACCATAAAAATAGGTATACTCTTAAAGGTATAAATAACAGAGTAAAGTACATAAAATTTTGAAAGAAGAACTTAGGTATGCGACGTGTGTGATAATTTGTAATTGCACAATTTAACACATGTCATGTCATTTGTAAGATTCAAAAAATAGGTGCTCAAAAATTAGGTGCTCAAACGGGAATACTCCCTTAATAAAACGTACCAATACGCCCAATTTATCTCATTTAAATGCATCCATATTCTGACAGCTCGACCACCGATCGATATTGGGCCCGTTTGTGCACAGCGCCAGCAATTGAATATATTTTTCAGCTCACTGGTACAAAGTCACTCACAGGGCAAAAGTAACGAGTATCTATCGCGATGACCATAAAGACTAAACACACAGATTAGTTGCATAAAATTATAAAAGAAGGTAAACTTAGTGTCCATGCCTAAACAGGCAAGATAAAAGACAAATTTGAATTTTGCGTTCACCTGTATTGATACTTTGTCAGTTTCTGTTTCGGTGTTAATAAACTACCTCATTATTATCTGCGAACCATTTATTTTCACAGCGGCTATCCTTTGAATTAAATTAAAAGAGGGCCAGGTCACACGGCGCGCCACATATTTCATGCTGCAGGTCCAACCTGACACCTCCCGCGGCTCTACCTCACAAAACACGTATTACCAAAGGAATTTTATGTAAATTGGACGGCTTATTTCACTTTTTTGTGTTTATCTTCGCATTCCTCTCGCCACCGTGCGAATACGCCTAATGAAGCTGGATTCGCTCTGGGATATCTAATTCGATCCGGCGCCAAAATCGATTTTGGTTTGAATTATAATAATTTTAATTTGGACATCACACCTACAGTCGTTTTGTTATTTTGGAGTTACAAATTGAAAGAATAAAAAATAATAAGATTTGTTATCGCCAAAGGTGTTGTTATTTGAAATAAAGTGGATGTTTTTGATTGGGATTTCAACAATCATTTATTTATTCGATTGATTGATTTTAGGTAAAGCACCTTCATAATACATTGACTTCGCGCACTAGAGCCAGTATGTTTTCAGCACTCAAAATGTTAAGCGTTTTAAAATTAGTTTTTTTAAGAAATCGACCGTCACATCTTTGTGAGAACCTCCTAGTTTCTTAATTAAATAAACCCTAATTAGTTAATAAAAACCCATAGTTTCGACTGTAATAGTTTACTCTAAATCTGGATTGTAGACGAAACAACTATGGCAGTAGGTGAAAAAGTGACCTGTAGTATTAACTGTGGCCGATTACAGCGCGCGTGACGGGAAAAGCTGAGCGATTACATCTATTATAGATCTCGATCGCGCCGCTACTCGGAACTTGTGGGTAATTGTTTTATTGACGTTATGCCAGAATAGGGCGGTGGTTTGTGGTCAAGTTCTACCAAACACCAAATTAAGTTATTGTGATAATGTTACGGTTTAACAAACGAGTTTTTTTGATTCTGAGTTAAAGAAAAAGTTGTAGTATTTAAATTAAGAAGTACTAAGGTATAAACTTAATCGAGAGTATGACGCTTTGAGTGCTGAAACACATGTTTTAGCTGGACTTCGCTGCTGCTCCTTTGACATGACGCTGCACACCATGCCCAGGTGCACAGTCAACGTATTAAGATACCCGTACATAAATTTTGAGCGGTACATAGACTCGTTATAATGACAAACACAGCCAGTATTTGTGTTGAGGTCGGCGTAGGCGCATCTTGATGCAGCCGAGTGCTTACGCAGCTGTGGCAATAGGGATAAACATTTTCTGGATATGGCAAGGCAAGTTAAACTGGGGTGGGCAAGTTTAACTGTAAGGGGTCGGACCGTCAGCTTCGAAACTCAAGCCAAACTCATCTGCCCGTCGCGCACACAGCTTGCTAACAAGCTGGGCTCTGGGGCTGGCTGATTGCGACAAAGCGCAGCCTACTCCGCCTAAATTCCCTGATAGCCGACCGGCAGCATCGGAGGTGTTGGCGGTACGAAAAGTTGTGCCCTGCGATCCCCAACCCAGCATGGGGATTGTGGGCATATCCCCAGTCTTATTAGGCTGGTGTTGTGGTCGTATCTATCCACGTTCTTTACAATGTTACTATTTTAAATTACTTATAGGTAAAGCATTTTTTCATCCTATTAACATACATAGTTGTACCTAGAACTTGTTTGCGTTTTAATAGTTAATTATTTTTTTACGGTATCAACAGCAAGTACTTATAGCTCCATCTGGCAAAGTAGTGGTTTTCCTAGAATTAAACAAATGTTGGTAGGTAATCGGCAAACTATAAAAGTATTTTTTTAGTTTCCAGTTAGATTTATTGATAAGCAGATGTTAGGTATTAGTTTATAATAATTGGAACCACATCATACATCAACCATGATGATAAATTTAAATTGCAAGTAAGTTATTTCCAGTGATCGGAATTAGGTGAGCTAAAATACCTAAAGTTCGAAAAATAACAGAGACTAAGTGGAGACGCCTTGCGACTAAATATTTTTCCGGGAAAATTTTCCCGGGTTTCGAGAAATTACTTAGGTCCATCTAAAATTAATACAGTAAAATAACAATCGAATTAATTTCCTCTTCTTATTATTGATAACAAGAAGAGGAAACGAATTCGATTGTTGTAAAAAACGGTAAGCACGATTTTTATTGTTTTCAACAAATAAAATGAACGATGTAAGTAAGCGCGGAAGCTAATGTGATTTATAAACCAGCTTTAGTAAATAGCTATAGTAATAAAAACATTTATTTAAGCAAGGGAATAAAAAAGCCATTTTATAGTTTTTGTACCATTTATTCATTTTGTACAGATAATGGAACTCAAAATCAATAATTAAGAAAGTAACCAGTCCTACCTAAGATACACAGTCGGAACTCTAAACATTATTTCCATTGATGTTGAATTTGTCCCTTAATCTGAATCGCTAACGTTTTCATCATGGACGGAGTATAAAGAAATATCTTCGTCCGGAGAATTAAAGAAAATCATTAGGAGTTTTTCCATATTATCTATTTTCAAACGATTTCTTTTTGTACTTAAAATCCATTTATACGTAGAGAAGGACCTTTCAACATCAACTGAAGTTACAGGTACATATTTATAGAATGACAATAATTCATTTTCATTATCTAATCCTTTATCTATATTTTCACAAATGTCTCTTAATGCATCTAGATCGGGATTTCTGTCCATAACGTTTTCTAATTTTTGTTTTACTGGTTCAGAAGAACACCAGCTTAGAACAATTCTTGCTTCATCAAAAATATGGAAAGATTCCGTCAACAATAAGTTAGACTTTTGCAATTTTTTTAATGAAATTTGAATTATTTTAAAATATTCGTCAATGTAATCTAAATCAGTTTTTAAACTTTCTTTTCCTAGGACAGTTTTAGCATGCCTGATAGACAAAGAATCAGAACTTCTTAGAAGTCTTACAATAGTTTTTATTTCTTCGTAATATTCAGCATAATACGAAGCTGCTTCTAGCCATGTACCCCACCTTGTTATGACAGGTTCAGGTGGCAATGGCAGGCTCGGAAATTTTTCCCTTAACAATTTTACTATATTAGGAGCCTTTAAAAATATTTTTTTTACATTTGAAATTAAAGTATCCACATCCGCATATTGTGTCCGTATTTTTTCTGCAACGCGGTTAAGAGCGTGTGCTAAACAGGTAACATGTATCATATTTGGCAAGGAGTTCTTTAACATTCTTCCTGCTTTTAACATATATGCTACGCTATCAGAACATAAAACTAAAACATCTCCTACTTTGTCTTCATACGAGTCTCCCCACATATTTTCTAGGCATCCAATCACAAAATGAGCTATTGTCTCTCCATTTACTTTTTCTAACATTTTGCAAGCTATTAAAAATGGTTTGTTTGTTGCGAGATTTAAAGGTTTTACAAGAAAATTTACAATATAACGACCTAAATAGTCGGTAGTTTCATCTAGAGATATCCAAAGTTTCTGATTAAGAACATGGTCATGGATTAATGCAATTTTTTTTTTAAAAACTACGTCTAAATAAACCTTTCTCAATAACGATTCATCGGGAATCCTTTTAACATTTGTACATTTACAACACATATATTTCATTAAAAAAGTTTTAAACTCTGGTCGATTTACTCGTGACCAGGGTATGTTACACAATATAAGAAATTGTATTAAATCTAAATAAAATTCTTCGTTCACTTGCCTAGCAGTACCTTGATGTTTTGGTCCGTCAATATGCCTCTGTATATTGCTTTTTTTGCATACAATAGAATTCTCACATTTAGAACAAAATATCGTGTTGCTAGCGGGGTCGTGGTACAATTCGGGGTGATCTCTAATCCACGACTGTACAATCCCGTCGGTAGGTTTGGTCGCCATTTATTTGCTAGTTGCGTTGAGGCAGAAAAATTACTGAAAACAATGAGACAAATATATAGTTTCTACACTTTTCCAGGGACGTCTTCGCGTAAAATATAGTTTGATGATAGAATTGCCAGTAGCTCCAACATTTGTGCACGAACTCAAATATAAAACACTGAATAAAATTCCATAAATAAATAGTTGCATAAAATTGTTTGAATTTGGTAAATTTATCAAAAGCAGTCTAATATTTAGAATGTTTTAAAAGTGTAGTACAAATCAAAGACTTACCAAGTAATTTGATTGCCGTAAAGCGCAGTAAATTTCTGGTTGCAGTAAATCGTAGTCCGTAAATTCAAGCCAAGGTAGATAGGTACAAGTAGTGATATGGTTGCAATAAATCGCAGTCCGTAAATTCAAGCCAAGGTAGTTATGTGAAGCAGATCCAATAATCGATACGAAAACAGGTTAATAAAATATTCACGAGTCTAAGATACACACGCTGCCGAGGTAACTACAGAAGTGATGCACGCACGCATACAAGTTATGACGCCGTTTGGATGCAAAACACCCTCACCCTTCAACCCTTTTGTCATTGTTTACTTAAACAATGATTCGTTTCCCAGAATAGCCAAAGCATGCTGTCCCTTTCTTAGCGTTTGTTGTTGTTGTTTATCACTGGTTTGCTGTGTATTGCTACAAACACTTAAAGGGACAGCATGATTTGGCTATTCTGGGAAACGAAAACATAGGCGAATCCAGTTTTTTACCTGAGTTAATAACAAAATAAATCTTATTGAAGTTTGTTAAAAAGGAAAATTAATTCAGTTAGTTTTCTGTATGAATAACATTAATATTAAATGTACTTAACTGATATCCTAAAACTTGGAACAAATTCCCAATTTCCGGGAAAGATTTCCCGGAAAAAAATGTTAATGGTAAGGAAGTCTCCATTTTTTTTGACTCTATTCTTTGAACTTTAGGTAAATTAGCTCACCTAATTCCGATCACTGGTTATTTCGCGTTATTTAAAATTGTGTCAATTTAAAAAGGTAATAAAATGATATGAAATAAACCAAATTAAAAATAATGAACAAATCAAACTAATTTGATAAGAATGGTCATTAAAAAATGTATTATTATTTTAACTTAATTTGAAATACACGTATTAATAAGCTGTTTTAAATTAATATTTTATAGTACTTAGTACTTCGATAAGAGCAAAATGATGATAATTTAAATGAGATGCCAAAATGTTGTTTCCTATGATCATATGATGATGATGATGATGTTGTTGTCCTTTCTACGTAAACAAGTATCAACATCTACGTTACTCCTTTTTATAGTTAAAGCTCTTATTGAACTTCAAAGTCTTGCAGAAAGGTTAATTTTACACAGTTCTTGGTCAAAAAGGGTATTTTACTTTAAATTATACGGATAAGAACCGATAACCGTTGGGGTAAACGAGTTCTTGAGTGGAGACCGCGGCTTGGCAAACGTAGTGTAGGACGCCCTCCGGCCAGGTGGGATGACGATCTGCGAAAGGCTGCTGGTAGAAGCTGGATGCGTCGAGCTCAGGACAGGGCGCAATGGCGCTCATTAGGGGAGGCCTATGTCCAGCAGTGGACTGCTATAGGCTGATGATGGTGATGATGATACGGATAAACCAAATACATTATATTTATATACCTACACAAGTCACAATAATAAATTACAATAAAAACATTAAATAACAATCTGACAGCCCTTTAATTTAAATGTATAAATAAAAAAAAGAGTTATCATGATATTTTAACGCTATTTTAGCATTCTGAGGTTTATCGAACCGTTATAAGTAGGACGGTAACTATCTAATTACTTATACTTTTGCTTAGAGCTTCATTTAGTCGCATCCAGTTAAATCAATTCAAGGGTGCACCAACTGGAGCAGCCTTGATTAGCAATTAGCACGATGCAGAGATGAGTGGTTTTGTTGCGTTGCAATTAGCCCTCGGTGTGCTATGAGTATCATGTCAGTTAGGAGGTATTCAGCTGTTTTGAGTGTAGGAACTTACAACCCAGTCCCATTAAGTCCCCTAGGAATGGCAATTGGAAACACGGCGGTAGCGAAAGGTGGCAATTGTAATTGTAAGGAAATAAGTGCCGCCCAAAGCCCTCCAACAGGATGACTTAAAAGCCGGGACGTCCGGGATCAACATCTTAACGTGCTTTCCGATGCATGGACGCGCTCAGATAGAAATGGCACTAAACGGTCACCCATCCAAGTATTGACCGGACGGAGTGTTGCTTATCTCAGGTGGTCGGCTAAAAACAAGAAAGTAAGCCACGCCACGAGCGCTTACCAGCTTTTTTTCTTTACTTTTAACAGCTACAATAAAATGTTACGCGCGGTCAAAGTTAGTGCCTAATATTTTTTTTCATATTTTCACATGTGGGTATTACTAAGAAACCTCTATTGTGAGAGACTGGTGCCTGGTGTAGGTATAAAGAAACATGTGTTACAGGTCGCCAGGACTCCAGTCCACAGATCACATAGATGGTATACAATGTAAAAGGAAGGTGATGCTGTCTTATGTTGTAATTATAGCTAGGACAAGAAAAACTTAGACAGCCAACCAAAAGCCAGTATGCTATTTACAGTGTGTTCTGGGTGTACCGCTTTTATACGCGAACGTACGAATAAGTTTTCATGTACGTAGCTTAATTTCATAATCTGTGGTTGCTCGCCAGTCAAGCCGTTACGCCGAGTTGTGTAACTAACTTGTGGTGTTTGCTTTATTAGCTTGCTATTAGGGAACTGTAACTGTGTTTTACATCGACATTGTACTGTTATAGTAACAAATGTTGTTACTTAACGCCCGAATACTAAAATGTTACACCATTTCTGCTATCTTTCCGAATCGGAGGCTCGATCAAGGAAGATAGCAAAAAAGGACTTGACGTAAAATTTTGGCCATTATGAAAACAAAAATGTTTGTTTTTCCATTATGAAAGCGTAGGTTCAATATAACGAAACGCTTATGATGCGTCAGGTTGAAATATTCGTTATCATATTGAAATCTATTTTTTTTGACGTTTTCTCCTCATTGTAGTTATTTTATTTATAAAAAAACATGCATCTTCACAAATTTTCGCCTATAAAAGGTAGTATAATTCTCCATTTTGCATAAGTACCAAATTTTTCATGAAAATTCGCATAAAAATGTCGGCATTTTATCACATACCCACAAACAATGTGCAACATTCGTCAAGTATGAGTACGTATACAGTACGGAGAGTCCCTGCGCACGTTTTGTAGAAAAGACCTGCTTAGATATGAAACTCAGGCAGCATCCCAAATATTAGATGGCTAGCGCTTAAGGTTGTACGCTGTATTATGTTCTCATAGTCCTAATACTCACGACACATGAGGAAATTCGGAGTATTCCCGTTTCAGCACCTATTTTTTGAGCACCAATCAATATTTTGACATGGTGCTCAAATGGGAACAAAAAATAAAATTTGATTTTATTCCCCATTGAGTACCTACGGTGCGGTACCTTCTAGTGAACAATAAAACATATCGATTAAATTTGGTGCTCAAAAAATAGGTGCTCAGACGGGAATACTCCGGAAATTCAAGTGTGGGCTTCAAAGGTTCAATTCAAGGCTAGGTAAGTGACAGCTCACTCTACTCTACAGCGGTACTCTTTTTCTGTGTAGGTACACATTTTCTGAGAAAGCCGAATTTTTCAACGATTTGAGTGCTGAAAACACACCGGGGCGGGCGCACCGACTACACCAACCGACACAGGACTAGCTGAGGCCAGCTGTCAAAGTGTTATAGTATCATTTTTTTGCGCTATTTTCCTGACAGTCCTACAGGACAGAATAAGGACGCTAGCTATTTATTGAAAGAGTTTAAGAAGCTGTTAGTGTGCTGTGTTAGCCTAAACTAGACAC
The DNA here is from genome assembly GCA_951804965.1 of Horisme vitalbata. Taxonomy (NCBI): domain Eukaryota; kingdom Metazoa; phylum Arthropoda; class Insecta; order Lepidoptera; family Geometridae; genus Horisme; species Horisme vitalbata. The sequence continues at coordinate 6,878,812 of OX638096.1, forward strand.
CAAAGGAGTTACTAAAATTGAATTCAAATTTTGCAATATTGTTAGGTACATACTATAGCATTTGTTTTAGTATGCAATTGAAGCATGCCTATTTCTGCCGTGAAGCAGCTGTGCTGTGTTTCGGTTTGAAGGGTGTGGGTGCCGGTGATATTACAGGCACAAGAGGCTTATCATCTTCATGCCTCAAGTTAATGGACGCAGGGCATCGCATTGTATAGCACGTTCCAAAAAAAGGTGATCTAATGATGCAATGCTTTGTGATAGGTAATGGTTACCACTTAATATCAGGTGGACCATGTGCTTGTTCCATCTTCAAGTACCATAAAAAAACCATCTAAGCCCATACTGTAGATATTTTTTTCTTCATATTCAAAGACTGTGCTCTTCTCTAAATTAATAACAATCTTACGACAATTCGAAGATACTTTCTTCAAACACTTTGAGAACGTATGTAATTTTTATCCCAGTAAAGTTTGAAAATTTCGATTGCAATTCGAGTTATGCGAATAAAATTATGGTTCTATGTAGCAGTATCTCTCCTTACTCTATGGACCCGGGCAATGGGAACCTCGAAGCCTCCGTCTGGCATTTCCATTCTTTACGACGTCCCGTCCCCTTCGGCCATAAAAAAACGTTTTACTTTTATTGTTCTTGCTAGCACAGAGTACGTAGCGGAACTCATTTCGTACATTACCCGTAACAATTATTGTTCTGTTGTGTTATTGTGAAATCCTATGTACCTAAAATAACAACGATGATATAATGATTTCAATAAAAATTTGCTTAGTAGTAAGTAAATTTAGTAAAAAGTTCATTTTGACTGTATCTATACATAGCATAGGTACAATTATAGTTTTTAAAAATTACAATATGGGACTTGTATTTCACGATTTTATTTTAGTTTAGTTTCAAGTAGCTCGATAGACGGCGCTGACGAAATAAGTACTTATTTGACACTTCTTGATTTTGGCTTTTGTGGCTATTGTCATAATACTCTGCCAATGTCCGTTTGTTGCTCTAGACTAACATATAACTCCAACTTAGGTATACTCTAGAAGTCTAGAGTAAGTTGGCGGTGGCGTTTTTAGGAACTAAAACTGGAACTATGGGTTTGGCGAGTGGTAGTTTATGAACAGCAATATTGTGATTATTTTGGTTTTAAAATGCCAAAAGTGATTAAAAGTGGTTCAAAAGAAACCCTAATCACAGTACATTCATTTTTTGTTTTGTAGTACAATGGCGGACAGTCTCGCCAAGTTATACTTGTGGCACCGTACTATCTCGATGGTACGCTATGACTATTGTACTGTACATCAAGTTCATCATCATCAGCCTATAGCAGTCCACTGCTGGACATATGCCTACCCTAATGAGCGCCATTGCGCCCTGTTCTGAGCCCTGTACTGTACAGTGTTGTCAAAAAAGGCCGTGCTTAGCTCAGCACAATACTTTACCATGGAATAACCACCTTGTTCTAAGCCCCTTGACTTTGTCGTATGAGAGAGACACAGAACAGAAAATCTGTTCTGTGATTATAAGTTTGGGCTCGTTTCGCTTCGTCAGTTAGGCTGACGTGTCTCCTACGGATGGCAAAATAAATATAATGTGCCACGCAAACAAAGGATGTTATCAATCAAACATCAACAATTACGCCTCTTGAATATTAATAAGTTGATACGATCGTTACAAGTGTTTGCGCGGTAAATAATATAATTAACGGACAACATTCCACGTGATAATTATTTATTTAGTACATATCGCTGTGGGCTTACAAGTTGTATGACTCTGTTGTTAATTTATGTGCAGGGCTCTATTTATTTACTTTAAGGCGACGATATATGTCAAACCTCCCTCTCGCTCGCACTATTCAACAAAGAATATCATGTTGAATCCAACAAGTTTTCCTACCAAAAAAATTGATCACATTGGTGCAAGTTTCTTGGAAAGAAAACGTGATAGAATTAAAATGATATTATTGCTGAACCTTCGTATTGTTATTTTCTAGGCCGTGAAGGTTTGCTATTTTGCATAACTAAATTCAGTGATATAACTTTTGAAACTATCATGGTTGAGAACATAATTATTAATATCAACGGGATATTTACCATGATTTGTGAGTTCTGTTATTTCCCGATATGTCGACGCAGTTGCATGCGCCATGATCACGGGAGAACTGAAGTCTGTGCGAGTGGGTAGTTACTGGCAGACGAAACGATCTACCCTCTTTCTCAGTCTTTTATTACGAACGACACCCCTACCACTGGTCTCAATATCACTTTTAACACGATCACGGCACACAACACTTACTGTATCAGGACACACTTCTAACAACAGAACTCACAAATCATGGTAAATATCCCGTTGATATTAATACTTATAAATTCAGTGATTTTACATCTTCAAAAATGTTGAATAGTGCGAGCGAGAGGAAGGTTTGACCTGTATAGTTGCCTTAAGTAAAAATCTATACAACGCTTTAAGAGTACTGAATACACAACTACGCAGGAGGAGCGTGACTGTATCCTCAGGCATGGTGTGCAGCTTCATATCCGAAGCCCACAGTCAATGTGCTAGTGCTCTATGCTACTATAGCGTTTTCATTTCCGAAAACACTACTGCACAATGCAGGAGCCGAACGACTTGCTTGTCCGAGGCCTACAGTCAACCTGTTAATAAATAGCTTGGTAAATCACTGCAAATCATACACAAATAGTCTATTACCTATAGCTCTACAGCTGTACTTTGTAAGCTATCTCTACCAACCCCTTATCAAATCGATCCAACGGCAGTTCGGCCGTGAATGCGCAATAAGTCTACTCATTAACACATTTTATACTGGTAAGAGTACCAGTTCATTAAAATATACATATTCCATACAATAGACTCAACGGATCGATGTCTCTCTAAGGGCTCAGAAAACGATTCTAGCAATCCTAGTACAATCCGACCAAAATATAGCTCGCTACCTTCAGACGAAGATACGCTGTAACGCTTGGTGATCTGAGGGCCTAGTACGAGTTGCACAATCAGAAAACTTTTATAGTATACTATATCGAGCTCAATTTCGAAGTACCTTACCTAATTACCTCATCGTTTTGAGTGATAATTATTGCAATCTGCAAGAACATTACATTACCTACGTTGTTCGATCAGTTTCTACGTAAAACCAGTTGCGTAATTTCCAAAAAACTTACATTAAAATTGAGCTCGGTATGGTAAACCAAGAAAGTTTTCTAATTGTGCAACTCGTACTAGGGGTACTGGCTCTGAACTTTATCAATTACCTAATCAAGAACCATCATGACACGGAACCTACCCCGAGGAAAACAAAGTTTGTAAGCAAGTAATGTTACTTACCTAACCTGCTAAGAAATAAACAAATATTAAACTAGCAAGTAATAACTTGACTCAAAGTAAACGTTACTATATCTGCAACCGTTAGTGTTGACTCGATCGGCTTAACAAATATTGGGTTGTATCGTATAGTAGTCAAAGTTCAATCAAACATATTGCGACGTGCATGCTCAGATAGAACGATCACAATAAGAATTTTCAATTTTCTTGGCATAGCTTCTCGCACCACTTTCAGCGATCAAGGAGTTTAGCTGCGCCGGTACTAGGCTGAGAAATACTGCTGCCCGTCCAGAGCCTCGTTTGTTATATAGAAGGGTGCACCATGAAAGAGGCTTATGTTCCAAAGATGGTTGTTGGAACCCCTTACAATCATAGCATCGCCTCCAAATTCTACTGGCACTGGTACTCCAGAGACTACATTGGATAAGGTCAGTATTTTTTTTCTTAGGAGTTCATACTTATTTGCCTAATAATAAATAAATAAATCTTAATTCATTTTCTTAAAGCTAAGATCGACAAATCTGAATTAAAGATATTATTATAGGTAAATATTTTACACTATGCCTGAACTAGGACAAATCCTCAGGCGTAAAACAAAGTTGATAATAAACATGAATAAACAAATCAAAAAACTTAAGTTTTAGAAGGTAGGTAATATTTAACTTATAAGTTGTTGTTTTAAATATAATCTTAATTTTAAACTCTTAGGAATATGTTATGCTTATGATCTATAATAATAGGTAGGTACATATTTATGGAATCACTTCATTACAGTCAATAACTCCTCTGTTTCCTCGTGAGATAGATTTGCCAGGGCTGTCAGAAGAGTTTTTTTACAGTTTGAGTTGTTTCAATTTTATTAATATAGAATGTATCTACGCAATGAATTTCATTGCGTAGATACATTCTATATTAATTGAGAACAGACCATAGATAGAAATTATTTATACCAAGAACATTGGTATCTTTGCTTTGTGCTCTTTTTTTATGAGTCTTTGATAGGTTCCAGACTCCAGCAGTACCTACAGGCTCTGTCTGGTTGTGATCAGTTGACCATGTAGGCGATTCCTCTCTAACCTACTCCCTAACAACTAGAAGCATAGACAATAGATAAATCTTTGTTGTCTGTGCCTAGAAGTAAACTAGGTAGGTAGTTAGTATGTGTTAGGTACTTCAGGTTTCATAGCATATGACGCCCCATTGAATTAATGGATTTCCTTATAGCAGGCTAATGTAGTCAATTAAAATGTCTTTACAGCTAGCTTCATTCAAATCAGATAATTTGTCTTGGTGTATTAATTAAGTATAATGTCTTCCATGTATGTACCTATCTGAATAATCACGAATTATGCCGGTTGGGTGGAAATTTTCCAAGAAAATTATTGAACTTCATGTTTAATGTATTTATTTATTACTTACCTACCTAATGTATCTTAGACAATTAAAAGGTAATATCTTCTTGAGATCGATTTGAAATGTTTGTTTTTGTAATTTCTAATGTACGGAAAAGTCATAGAATAGATTCCTAAAAGAAAAGTAATGGATCATGTTATAAATTCCAAAGAAGTTGTATCACAACTTTGGAAAACTCAAGCTTGATGATATTAGTAAAAAAGCCGTTGGCCATATCTGCCGAAGAACCGTCAGTCCGTCAACCATTGGGGTAAGGAAATGAGTTTTTGAGTTTGAAACCGTGGCTAGGCAAACGTAGTGTACGACGCCCACCGGGGTCAGGTAGAGTGACTATCTGCGAAAGGGCTGCTAGTTGAAGCTGCATGCGTCGAGTTGATGACAGGGTGCAATGATGCTCATTAGAGGAGACATATCATAATGTTTAATGAAAGAGGTCACGGAAAGAGACGTTTTGATTTAAAAAAAAACTCGTAGAAAAGTTATGCAAGATGTTGTAATTTCTTTATTTTTCACCGGGACGTCTTTATTTAGGTCGTATTTATCACTGTAAATAAAACACAAAACATCACGTGGTGTCCCTCCAGCTCGCATTTGTTCCCGTCAACCGTGATATTTCAAGATATATTTTACCGCAGAAAATTCTATCCAAAACATTAAACTAACGCTAAGAACTTGTCCGATACACTTAAGAAAAGTTTAACTTCTTTTTCCTAGTCTAGGTAATAAATCTAAACAAAATACATTTAAAAAAAATATTGTGGTTGATTCTGAGTAACACTATTTATCGCTAAAACTAGTTATAACTAGCTAAAAGTTATTTTGTCTCGTATTATCTCCATCTAAAAGAAAGAGAGAGCTCCTTTAAGTTTAACGATAAGTTTAGTGAAAATCTTTCAGAATCGCTACCATTGTATCATTTTTATCATTGTGTTTCTCTGTATAATTTTGTTTACGCAATAAGGTATTTATATACAAAACTCATTAATTTGCTCTTCGTATGAGATAGTAGTCAAGTGTCAACTCTATTGTCGGAGTTTTTAGGCCATCCGAAGGCCTCCGCCAAGGCTAAATGACTGAAAAAGCCGGCACCAAGATCTTTACGTGCCTTCCGATTTACGGAAGCGCTCCGATCTAAATACCTTCAACCATCCAAGTAGTGACCAGGCGGAGTGCTGCTTAACTCAGATGATCGGCTAAGACCACCAAAGTAAGCTACGCCAGAATCATGAATTCGCTCAATTTATCTTTATGCAGGTGCCGAAAAGTCGAATATAAAACAATCCATTTGTCATAATAATACATTATTCTTCAGCAGCAGGTCGGAGCGGGCCATACATCGTCTACGTCCCACGTCATACAATAACCGCGAATATTTATATCTACACGAGATGTGCTGGCGAATTCACACGTTGCCTATTTCACGTGAACATGCCTTGAGTGGGCGATGTGTAGTTATGAAAAATAATAAATAAGTGTGGCCTTGGCCTTTTATTAGCAATACGTATTCAAAATCAAAAATCAAAATTACAAGGTAGACGAGTTGGGATCTCTTTTTTTAAGTTTAGAAAAGTTGTATTCAAAAAAATTAATAATAAAACAAAAATTTGTATAACAATTCAAAAATGAAGGTTGCGGGGAGTCTGTTGGAAAGGGCAAGACCGTTTTCTGTAGAAATCTTTGGGGGCTGTTGATGATTATGATGATTATTTATATAATTTTTTTTTTCGGAAAACAAACAGCTTGGTACTTATATGATATTGATAAGATAACAGATAATATAAAAAAGCCTTAAGAGTTTTCACATGTAAAAACGAGAATATATAAGAAGTTAAAACTAAATTTAAAGAAAAATGGGAATACAATGTTCTCACGTAAGTGAAAAAAAAAACAAAAATAAGATAAGAACGAGAGAAGAAAAGCCATTGTGAACTAATAGTAATTTATCTCAAATTCGTCAAAATGTAATTGTCGGGTCGTATACCCACTCTAAACAAAAAGTCCTGCAGCAAGTGCGCTGTCGTGTCTCCTCTCTGTATTCTGTGCTTCAGCACAAAGCGTGTACCTAGGTGCACAAAGTGCGAACCAGTCGGTTGGCAGCTTAAAATACCCGTAGTTTACCAATACCAGCTTATTGCTATAAAATTGTTCTTACTACCAACTTAGTACTGAAAGTAAGGTTTGCCATAAAATATATTGAATGGGTACAGTCAACGCCTTAAATTTATTTTTACCCGACTACGGCGAAACCAAAAGAAAGGGTTATGTTTTTAATAGTCTGATTAAGTAAGATTAAGATAATGTTAATAAAAACTTACTCGCATAAGGTCTGCGTGAATTGCCGACTAGACCATTGCACCGGCAGTTCAAAGTACAGTTCAAAATATAGTATTTTAATAGTAGGTATAGTTATGTCCGAGGCCCACAGTCAACGTGCTAGTTTCTATATTGAAAATAATAAATAATCATAAAATAGTATATAATTAAATAAAAAAAAAAAAAGTAGCATTGCCTTACAGATCGTTTTTAGCCTTCATTTGGGTATTTTTTCACTTGTAGCTTACCCATCGATTTTCATATGCATACCATCAACTTCAAAAATATTATTTTCGAAGTTGAAATCGCGCGTTCTTTTTTATTAGTAGTTAGTTCGTTTTTTTAGCTTCTACCCACGGCTAGAGTCTAGAACAAAACCATCAACTCAAAACTACTCAAAAGATATAAAATCGAATAAAGTTGTGAAAAGTCAAATTATTGCTTCCCCTGGTGGACACTTGTTCCCACTTCTTTATTTCACAAACTTTCGTCTTTTTATTTAAGTACGGAAACCGCTTACCGCCAGGAAAACCTTATGTCTGTTAAGATTACAAAAAAAAATATTTAATAGTATAAAATATTTTCTATAAGAAGCAAACGAACATGTGCCGCTGATTGTACCAGTTTCTAAACTTTATTCATAACCAAGAACATGTAATCGACCATAAAAGGTGTAATAACTTTTATCGCGGATGATATGAAAACTGTTAGAAAGCGTTTTGAGAAATTAAATAAACGTCGTGTGTGGGCTCCTGGTTATAGCTTTATAATCTTGCTTACTTACTCCTTTACAGTTTTCAATGATCACCTCTATGATGCAAGGGACGAATGTCCGTCTGAGAGACGCAAAAGGAGCTTATGATCAGTAGACCCATCACGAATATTGCAGCTTATCGCAACGTGCGTTGGTTAAATTTTAGCCATTGATAAAGCGCTGTTTCATATCGGCGTTTTCTCATTGGCCAAATTTTTACGATACGCTGAAATTTTCTTGATTCGCCCTCTGCAGGGCGCTCTTCTTGTTAGGGGAGGCATATGTCCAGTATTGGAATGTTGGCTGCTATTGTTATTGTTAATATCTCACCGATATGTATACATCTGTCTTTGGTAATATTCGAAATTCACACCCGTGCGTGCACGTCAGATATTGTGTGTGTTTGATAACGGCGTTTACGACGGCACGACAGGGTAGTTTAAATTTACCAACCTAAATTCGTACCGACAACTTTACAGCAAGGGCTCGTTCTCTTAAATGCTTAGTTGTCGATCTCTAAGCATTGAAATCTATGTAAGCATAACAATCATCTGCTGTGCCCTTCGCCAATTTGCGCTTGCCTTTCTTGCGATCTCTTTGGTTTATACTAGTATACTAAAACAACGTGGTCTCATCAACCTATTTTTCTTAGAATTTTCTGTTTCATAATTCATTATAATTTTATTCAAAAGATTTTTGGTTACAAAAGGTCTTAAATGCTAACTTAGTTCTACAAAAATCTGCCATTTCAGACGTATGAATATTAAAAATTAAAATTAAAATAGCCAGTCAGAAAAATAAAAAATGCTAAACTTACAATAAATTAATAACCAAGTCAGACAAATACAAGTAAAATCAAATTACAATTTTTAACACGTCACATAAATTTATACATAGTTTAACCATAAATATAATAAAATCAGTCATAATAATAAAAAATTTTTTAAAATTAAATTTTTATCTGATTAATTTCGAGTATACATACCTACCTATATTTTATATTCTAGCAATTCATTTAAACTATAAAAGCATTTTTCATATCTTTATTACCTACCCAATAGAATTTTCTGCTGTTTTTGTTTTTTTTAGGATCATTCTGGAAATCCACAAGTATCAACCATTTCCGCACTTCGGAGTCTTCATATCGCTAATGTATTTTTTGCGTACATACTAATGGTCTCGTGGTCTCTAAAAGGACGATGGGCTAATGTACCCATATCAAAAACTCTCATAAAATTGTATTTGAACTTGTACGTTTCAATATTTAGTGTTTTTGATCGATGATAACAAGGTGGTTTCGATTTGGTTATTTTTTATTGGTTGATTTGTAACACTACTTTCTGCATGGTTGTCAGATTTGACAGTCGTAAAAAAACAATTTAGTAATTGTAAAATATTGATGATAAACAAATGAGTTTTTATAGAAGCTGCTACAACATTTTAAGGTTCGTATTTTGTGGTTATACTCAGCATATTGCACCTACCAAGAAAAAGTTAAATGCAAAGCAAAAGATAAATTACCCCTATTTTACATTAGGGAAAGTCCTTAATGTAAAATAGAGGTTAAAAAAGTATATTTACGCACAATCATTAACAATTACAACAAAAGACAAGACCGGCGCCCTATCATTACTGAAAGTCTTTTATTTCAGTTCATTAGGAAACCAAAGAGATATGAACGACGTAAAAACGCACAATCCTTTCTTTCGACCTTTTCTCAACGCAATAAGGTTTAGTTCAGTTCACTACAAAGGTAGTGAATAACGGCTAATAACCCCCGGTCCTAATTGCAAATCGATTTCCAACATCTGTTCGTTTCTAATAAATCGGATGACAGGAAAATATCGGGATTAGAAGCTCTACAAGTTAACGCCAAAGAACTTTTACAAAAAGGTACCGTGGGTCTTCATTTGATGGCTATGTATTTTTGTTTTTATCCTGCAGGGCGATCACGAATATTTCAACGTATTGTACCGTAAGCGTAAAATTTGGCAAATGACAAAGCATAATTTTAAATTTAAGCTTGCGCATTGGCCAATATTTTACCTCTACCACCTCTACGAATGAATGCATTTATTGTATATCTAAGCTTTCTCATTGGTCAAAACTTTAGGTCTATAAATGAACACATTTATCGTGGATATAGGCTTTCTGATTGGTCCCAATTTGACGTCTACGAATTAATACATTTATTGTATATCTACGCTTTCTAATTGGCCAAAATTTTACGTCTACGATACGAATACTTTTTCACTAGTCTTCGTGATTGAGCCTCTGCTGTAGGTGCTTACTAACATCCGCACGCGGCTTCGGTCGCGTGCAACAGATGAAAGTAGCCTAAGCAAGTATTATGTTATTTCTTTTCATTACTACATTATGTGCAAAATTTCAGCTCATTCCGTTCATTAGTTAGTTTTTGCGTGAAGATGGAACAACCATAGGTATTTTTATTTAAAATTTTTGTTTTTCAATACTTACAATTTTCACAATACCTACCATCGAGGTCCATTTGTATCTACGCAATAGGTAGCATGGGAGTAACGGCGTCGTAAGCTTTATTTCACTCGTTAACTTGTTCATATTTCACTCACAAAGTTTCGCCTTTAATAATATTAGTAGGATAAACCTATAGATTCTCTCGCGATAGTAGCTTGGGTTGATTTTGCTGTGTAAGTTTTCCACAGATGTCAAATATTAACTCGAGATCAAAATTTATTTTTCTATCCATCGGGAAAAGTACTTTATTTCCGCATCAAGGGTATATCCTATATACTTTTCTCAAACATTAAAGGTAATGATTTCCGCGCATTATTGGAGTAAAGTGAGTACTTACAAGCCTTGGACACAAGTAGGCATTGATGGACTTCGTATGTGTGCCTCGGCTTCGCCTCAGTCCACATTTACTTACACGTTCGTCCATCAATGCCCCTTTTGCTGGCCGCTGCAGTAATGTACTTGCTCGAAGGTCTTGTTTGTCGCTAACTATATACCCATCACTAAGAAAGCAGGCAACCAACGATAATACAAAATAATGTTAGTAAGTAGGTATAAATGTAAATGTTATTGTGGCCTTCTGTCTTTGAGGAGGGTATAGGAGTTTGCCGATAATATCGAAGTTCATCGTAAAAGCTATTCGAGTTAACTTCGGAAAGCCATCGTATTTTTCCCATTTTCTTGAATTATATCGGAAACGTGAACCGGGGTCAATATACATATTTTTATCTATTTTCAACCTTTTTGCAAACACCAAATATTGGTATATTATAAGAAAAGATGTAATTTAAGTATCTAAGCTACCTAAAGACATAAAACAATCAAAATCAATGTCAACATTTAAAAAATGACTACGGTTCTACTTATCAAATAAAACCAATTAATCACTACTACAGCCTATTTTTGACTAAAATTTAAACACAAAATAAAATAATAAACACGTATTATAAATACCTATTATTAACCTATTATATAATATAAAATAAAATAAAATATTAATGCATGTAAATAAATAGAAATAGAAATATAATACGTTTAGCCCATAAATATTTATGAAGTATGTTTCTCAGGAGTTAATAATGTTATTCTTTTGAGAAAATAAGGATTCTTAAACCTGAACCTTAAGTTTAACTAACTGTGAGCTTTTTAGGATAACTTAAGATGGCTCTAGCAAAGTATACCTATACATATAACAAAGTATTGCTTCGTACGTTACTCATGTCGTGTTATGGAACATGCCGTACGATGCGACGACGAGGCATGAAGGTGTTAAGCTTCATGTGTCTGTAATTTCACCAGCACCCATCATCATCATCATAATCATCATCAGCCTATAGCAGTCCACTGCTGGACATACACCTCCCCTAATGAGCGACTTTGAACTGATGGACTAGGCGTACTGTAAGTGTCCACGTTTCGGCTCCGTATGTCATGACGGGTAGGACGCTCTGATTGAAAACTTTCGTTTTCAAACATTGCGGTATGGGTGATGAGAAAACTCGACGTAGTTTCCCAAATGCTGCCCAACCCAGCTGAATTTTCCTCTTGACCTCCTTCTCGAAGTTGTTTCTACCCAACTGCAATATCTGCCCGAGGTGTGTATACTCCGAAACAACTTCAAGAAGGTAAGTACCTAACCTACTTTCACCATGGGAACTAAGGAACTCCCTAGATGAGCCCCTCACAAAGAACTGTACTACTTCTAAAAAAAAAAAAAAAAAAAAACTCAACTAAAACTCAGTCTAATTTGTTAACATGAAAAGTTTTCATCAAACGTTTTTAACTTCATGATTTTTTTTAACAGCAATATTTATTTCTATTAGTCTACATTGATTATTAATTTTGGGTACTTCCACGTAGTCAAACTATTTAGAATATATCAGATAACACGAAAATTGGACTATCTCGCTTTAAGCAAAATATTTCAAAAACTACGTTCTCATCTGCAAAGTATAGCTTTGTTAATAGCTACTTTTCAATCACAACTAGGTATTTGAATTCCTCCGAATTCCCTCACCCTCCGTCGTCTCAAAGTTTGGAACGCTTAATATAAACAGTTGCCATAATTATAAGATCGTTACAACCAAAGTCACCCTAAGCTTCTAACTGATTAGTTCAGGTTATATTCAAGAACTACTTTAGGTACTTTAGTTTCCAAGCAATTACGACATCTATTGATTGACCAACAGAGGCTGTTTTCGCTTAACAAATAGAAATATGGCGGTATTCGCAACATCGAAATGGAAATAGAAGCTTCGCTAAGGGCCTGATCGAAGTAATGTTTCCTGCTGCAAGTTTGTTTCAAACACGAACGAAGAATTTACGTATCAAATCTCATTTATAACTTACAGGACTTATATAATTATAGTAAAAAAAAATATCAAATTGTTTAAGAAAACTAGTGACAATCATAATGTTAACACAAGACATAAAGATAAACTAGCTGTTCCTACTGTCAGGCTCCATAAAGTTAATCAATCTTTTAAAGGGCAATGTGTACGATTTATTAACAAAATCCCTAACGATCTGCATAATTTATCTGTAAATAAATTCAAAAATGTTGTTAAACGTAACCTCTGTAATAAAGCTTATTATAAAATTTCTGATTATTTAGATGACAAAAAAGGTCGGGATGAAACAGTCTCCAACTCCCTCAAAAACCATGTAATAGTTAATAATAAACTTTGTAAAAAACAAGACTTTAATAAAACATAAGCCAAGCAGAGTTTCTTGCTTCTTCTCTGTTTGGTTGCCTTACGAATTGGTACTTATTTTGATTTTGAGTAGGTAGTCTGGCCAGGCTATTTCTGCAGAACTCAAAAATGTAGAGAAACTGAAAATCTATTGGTGGAGACACCTGCAGTTCGTACCCTCTTTTTAGTGTCAGCTATTTCGTCACTTCGGTGTAACTACGTAAAAAAACAATGTAAAATGAGTTTAATGGCTATTTCTGCCCCGTTTCTTTCTTAAATCTGTTGATGATTTTAATTTTGTCGATCTTTCTGAGATTTTCTGAAATAGTGGCCAGACTTAGTACTCGTTTATGTATCTTAGCATCTATTTCATCTTATAGCCGAATCTTAGGCAGAAGTGCAGTCAGACCTGACAGCATGGCAGGAGTCTTTGGAGAGAAGAAGGCTGAGAGTCAGTAGACAGAAGACCGAATATATATATTGCGACTTTTCCGGAGCTAATGTGGGTGCCATACCATGTCTATCCATCGAAAATAGGCCTCTTACCAGAGTTGAACAGTCCAAGTATCTGGGATCCATTGTAGCACCACAAGCCAGTGTAGAGAGAGACATACATATCAGAATCCAAGCAGCCTGGCTGAAATGGAGATCGCTGTCTGGCATCCTATGCGATTCCCGTATGCCGATTAAAGTCAAAGGGAACGTATACAAGAGGGCAGTAAGACCAGCCCTACTATATGGATCTGAGTGCTGGCCGATGAGGAAGATGGATGAACAGAAAATGCATACCACAGAGATGAAGATGCTACGCTGGTCTGGTGGAGTTTCGTAAGCTGACAGAATAAGAAACGAACTTTTAAAGTCGCTAAGATACATAATAAAATAAGCGAGAATCGCTTACGCTGGTACGGACATGTGATGAGGCGAGAAGATGACCATATGACCAGAAGAGTTATGAATATAGAGGAGGGAAAAAAAGGACGACCACCAATGACCTGGCTACGAGCAATAAAAAATGACATGCTAGCGAGTAACACAACAACAGAGACAACCCACAAGCGTACGGTGTAGCGCAGAAGTACTAGGAGGGCTGACCCCAAATAACATGGGATAAAGCCTGGAGAGGTAGAAGAAGAAGAAGCATCTATTTCCCGCGATACTGACTACGCGCTAGAAAATGCACCAATGTTTTTTTGGCCTAGTCGAAGATCAATTAGTTACCTAATACTCTAATAAAAATTAAATAAAAATAAACATTCTACTGAAATCTCAATAATTATCAAAAGTTTCAAAACATGCTGATTTTACGCCGATTTCCGCCGCCGGCGTCTTTTCGAGTCCCAAGTTATTAATTCCTGACATAAACGCTAAAATCTTATTATTACTACCTACTTGAGTTCTCATTATATTCCGAATCACATCAAAGCTACGCGGTAGATAATTTATTACGTAGGTAGATGTTTTTGAAATGGTTTGACGAAATCAATCGTTAATTGATTTCTCTCGTGTGGGCCGCGACACCGTCTCTCCACGGTTGCCAACCCTTTGTGCCAATTTAGAAGTTTCCATTAGCTTTGGAATATTTGAGTGAGCAACTGATCGATAAACATTAATAAATTAACAAGAACTAAACGTACTTGATTTTGAAATAAGGTATGTACTTAATCGTATGAGGTAGGCGTCAAACTAAAATTAAAAGTTAATTATCCAAATTCAAATTACGATTACGATATGATGAGCCTGATAAGTCCAACTGCTGTGCAAAGGCCTCCTTACGATCCCTCCAGTAATCAAAATTTTGAAGGATCTGTACCCACGCTCTGTGAAAGGTGCTTAATTGACTAGTTCGTCCCACCGTCTTTTCTCGGTCTGCCACGACGCCGCCTTGCATTCTTAGGGCTCCACTGGGTCTAGCCCATGATTATCGCACATGTAACATGTCAAATTACAAACTAAATTAAATCTAGAAGTCCATAAAACATAAGTTTTCATAAAAGTTTTATGTTAGTATTTTTTTGTAGGTTTATCTAACTATTACAATGTAGGTTTATTTAAATATTTTATGTAGGTTTAAGTTAGCTAAATTAGGAATCTTCAAATTTATCATATCCCAAAAATGTACACATGTATCTATCCTTCTCGTTGTAACTTCTCTTCATACCCAAAGGTTTGCTTTAAGTTAATAACTTTTTTTTTGTATAATGTTTCTGTGTACAATAAAGAATTAAAAGATAAGTCACAGGTTTTGAAGCCAAGTGATTACCTTAGGTGGAAGATCAACAATGTCGTGCCAAGGTCCCTGGTAGGAGTGAATGGGGGCAACGCTGGAAGATGTGCTCCATGGTCTGGTTTTTTTCGCCACATTTGCAAAAGTCTATCTAGACTCCGCACTTTCCGTCACTACGCACTTCCCGAAATAGGGTATAATCTGTTCAGTCTCATATGCCGCTCATTCCGATATCTATAGGATGCGACGCTACATGATATAGGGTTGGGGCAAAGTTTTACCTCATTAAGGACAGCCATCTTTTATTTAGAAGGTTTTGTTCTTACGAAACTATAAGTTTATTTTGAAGAAAAAAACAATTGCATTTTCGAATATTTTATATAATGTAGTCAGCCCAGAGTCAGCCTAAAAAATGACATTTGTAAAAAAAAACAAGTTAGTCTCGATCGACTGTATTTCTCAACAGGAACACTTTTCCCAAAGTAACTTACCAAATCAAAAATAAAAATGTCGTGAAAAAAAAACCATACAATTACTATGATCCATTGCTATGCGCCATTCACCACAACATTGAGATTTTTTAAAGTTTATCCGCCACTTACGTTTGACCGCCATCTCACTCGTTTTCAAGTGATGATGCGAGGTGAAGATGGAGTACGCTACATAAAAGCCGTTTGCCCGGTCAATGGTTTACTACGAGACTGCTTTCACAAGCCTACCCGAGAGGGTAGGCTAGAGGCGAGGGTAGTATATGAGAATATACTACACCTATAATGTTATACCTATTTAATCTTCGCATGAAGAACCCTAAGTCGTAGTCATCAGGAAACACTGAACACTAAATGGAGTCTTGAATGCTGAAAATAAAACTGAGATGCAGGCTTGCTCCTCGGACATGGTGCTTAGCCTTAGAGGTCGAGGAGTCAACGTAATCAAATCTTGAAGTACTGTTTCAAAACTGTTTCAACTTACCTCTTCATTAGATAAATCTGGTACTTCATTCTGTTTGTTAATTACTTGTAGTACCTAACTGTGTTGATATTTACCCGAATGTTATAAATTATGTTTACGTAATAGATTTATCCCAACATAATTTTCTATTGTTATCAAAATGCTATGAAAACAAGCTCCATTATTCAAGTTAATCTGACGTTAACAACTAAATTCAGCGCCGATAAAGATCGGACAGTTGTTTGGTTTTAATTACGGTCAGTTTGGGTAAATAATTACCGTGAGCAAATTAAATCGAATCGATCCGCATTGTTTGACCACGTGTATATATTTCATATGAGCTGAGCGACTAGCGAAGCGATATGCGGAGCGATAAAAGGGAGATGATTCAAATGTCAGCGATTGATAATAGTGATAATAAATAAATAATAATAAATAATGCCGGACACCATCACACAGCATCATATGCCCCCAAAACTAAGCAGGGCTTGTATTATAAGAAACACATGGCTGATACACGTCATGCCTGCTTAATTTTTTTTGTAAATACATACATCATAAACTCAAAAATCACCCAGATCTGAAACAAATATTTGGAGAATAAAAACAATTGTCTCGCGGCGGGAATCGAACCACTCAACCTTCTGCGTCTCAGGCGGACCTTCACCCACTAATGGTGTACAACCACAGAAGTCATAAAGCTTGAGAATCGCATTCTTTACAGTTGGAGTTGTAATTGTAAAAGGGCACAGTAAAAGAGGAGCGAAAGCAAAAATTGCTGCAATTATCACTTGTTTGTGTTATTTACTTGAAACTCGTTCAGTACTAAAAAAAACTTTGAATATTTGATGAAGTACGAGTATAATGGTTTGCCACCCTTTCTGCTTATAGCTGTCGACGTACCCCATTTCCTTGCAGCCAGCTCGACCGAGCGAGTTAATGAGTAATGACAATGTTGATCGCACTACAAAAGGGTTTTTGCAATGGTTTTGAATAATTAATTTGTTGGCAGCGCGCGAGTACGTGGTCATACCTGACTTGCGGTTAAGTTTTTTTAGCCCAGGCTGGTAACAGCGGATTTTGATAGAGTACACCCGCCGTGGCATGCGCAGACCCTTGCTTTCATTCCGCTATTCTTCCACTATTTCTAAAGTAACGTGTAGAACAGTTTTTGATCAAACTCATCGACAATCATAGCTAAAAAAAAAGAATCAAACAGCCACATTTTTAATTCTTAAAAACTGTATTTAATATGAAGTTTCTACACTTACTGTCATATTAGCGATGAAGAACATGTAACAATTCGTGGAAAGGAGCGACGCCGTCTCGTCTGAAGCGGACGCAGCGAAGCATGACATCGTCTGCTGCGGCTGTCTGTAACCCGATCCACAATCACAACCAATTTAACTCAATCAGACGACAGCACTCACCGGCCACTCATTAAGAGAAGCTTAACTGGATATCTTGATACATCATTTACTCAAATCTTAATGGTAAGAAACGATATGCGATCTTGTGGACCGTTATTGCAAATGGAATGCAATATGCAAACTGGGGTGCGCCAGCACAACCAGCCTTTATCGAACAACACGAGTGCTAAAATACTCAGCCAACAATTTGGCGCGGTAATCTAAAAGTGCTCCGGATTTGATTGGGCGAAAACTGTTAGCGAGCTCTAGAAATAGGGCCAATCCACCCGCAGAGACAATTGAAATAAACGTCAGTGCAGCACCGAATAGCTGTAAAAAGTTGTAGGAGCGGTTCTCGTAATCGGGCGAACACAATTCTTATCACAACAATACAAAGCTCGTTTTGGCGCACGGCCGCTGAAGCTTGGAAGTCAAGCGCCTGCTTCACGGAGGGTTTTCTTTTTGTTTCCGTTGCAAAGTTTTATTTTAAATCTGCAGCTCTAACGAACCGAGCTCTTGTTACGCGACAGGCCGCGCGTGCAGCTGTCGCTTCCACAGCTCCGTTCCAACTCGACGAGCGAACCACAATTGCTGCTATACTTATACTTAAGTACTTAAGTATGTCAATCCTCCGAACCTTTTATAGCCGGCGCTTGGAATATTGAAATTAAATTATAATCGAATGCTAGGCTGAACGAGCTAATAAATTGAAAGGTCTATTGTGACATATGAAAAGCTCATAAGTCTCTGGGGGCGTCGCTCGACGATCGCATTGTGTTCCTACGGCCTGCATTAGCGTACATTCCCACGAAACAAACCAGTTCCCGGCTCGTGGCTCGCCTGCGCCAATCTCTCGCTCCTTTACGAATCCACATGCCTACGTATCGCTTCGTTGACTTTTTTGTGTGAAGTCTGATCATCAAAACCAGCCGCTTTGTACCGAACGGATCGACGAAATGTCCTGTTGCTGCGCGAGAATATCGACACATTCTCCGATACACTTACTTCGATTTTTTATTAGCGAACGAGACGGTATTTAAATTAAACAAAACTGAGAGTGTTTTATTACGGTGAGTTTGGCGCATCGACGTTAAAATTTATAGCTCCATTGTCAGTGCGCTGCAATAAAGCGAGCTCAGCGGATGAAGTTTCATCGTGAAACATTCGCGCTAATTGTGCAGCGATCGCATTGCCATCACCAGTGTAAACGCGACGAAGTTTATAACGTGCAAGGTTTGCGAAGAAACATGTGTACTGTGCAGTGGTTCTCGAAATAATGTAATGTGTCGGTGGCGGGGTGACGGCCGGCGCGTAGGGCGCGTGTTGCGGTGCTAATTTTGCACGCCACGGCTCGATGGAATTGGCGGCCGGCGACCGGCGCGCCCGCCTATAGCAGTCTAATTTAGAATTAGTGGAATGCCCAGTACGCCTCGCCAAACAGTCTGCCTCTATTTGCTTTTATATTTGTAACAACGCGATGACTGCCCCGATTGAGTTCTCTAACCGATGCTTGTTTTATGTTGCAGGTAATTATCCGGCGGATATGATGCAACCGCCAACAATATGCTCTGTAGTCACGTGAGTAATAATGGAATGAGCTGTATAAACCCCAGCTTATTTTATATTACAGGGTAAATGTAAGGTTGTTACAATTACGTGAAAGAGATTTACAGAAGAGAATTCCTCAAATTATTTTGGAGATCTCATAACCGTTCAATAAAAATGTTGAATAAATTAACGTCTGAGTGAAAATACGTGTTACCGCCTGGGGATTTAATTAAAGGGGCTTAAGTGGCGTAATTAGAAGGCTCATGAGATGGATAAGGTTTGGATTACGCACGAGCTGAGCGTTATACATACAGAGACTTAAATATGGCACAAAGCTTACCGATCATTCGAAAGTAGAAAATATTTACTGTATAAAATTCACTACGTCCTATCGTATGAGCATTGCAAAATTGTGAAGAAGTATAAATAACTCGTAGTAAATATAATACTTGGCACTTAATAAGAAGACAATAGTGATATTAATTCTTGTGAAAGCAAGCAATGTTACTCCTTGCATAGATAGCCAAACTGCTGTTTCTTATTCTGCGTAGGCCCCAATACTTATGTGCCTGAATGCTGTGAATCTCATTTTATTGTAATGTGTAGTTATTTATTTCTGAAGATTTCATATTTAAATTTCTATCACCCAGTGTAGGCCTAAAATTGCTTTGTAGGGACACATTCCGCCCAGGTGCTATCCTTGTGTGAATAGACCTTCAATTATGTTAAACTTACGTATATGCCTCTATGATTAAATTATTTTGATGAAACCTGGGTCGTAACGTAACCTCAAATATTTTTTACTACAAAAGAAATAAGTACTGCTGATATTTCAAAATGGCGCTAATTAGGGAAGGCCTAGCATATTATGATACCTGTGGCCTAGCTGACATTTTCGTATTCAAAAAAAAATTGTCAAGGTAACTCACTAAATCAAATCGTAAAAATTTACAGAAATGTTAAGTTTTTCATACAATTTTATGAAGCGCCATTCGCCCAATATTGAATACAATAATTGTTGTAGATATCTGTATCGCTATCTCTACATAAATACACTCGAGAGCAATGAATCCGGGTCACTCAAAGAATCCAAAAAATCTCGGAAAGTAAGAATGCTAGGTTAATGCAATAAATTGTATTTAATAGACAATTTAATACTCCTTAAATGAAAGTTAAAAAAATATGAGTCACCATACATTTTATTTACACAAAATTACATAAAGAAAAAAAACTGCTGATCTCTCCTTAAAACAAAAAAAGGAAACATGAAATTTTTGAAATTTATGACGATTTTCTTGAATTTCAATACTTCGTATTACCTCCTCGTGCTTCCATTACTGCGTTTACGCGGTTTGGCATGCTGTACACCAAGTTCCTTATACGATTTTGGGGAATATTCTCCCATTCCTCTGTGAGAGCAATTTTGAGCTCAGGAAGCGTGATTGGGGGAGGGTTTCGTTGTTTTACGCATCTCCCTAGCTCGTCCCAAGCATGCTCGATCGGGTTGATATCCGGGCTGCGCGCTGGCCACTCCATACAAGTAATGTTCATCTCTTGAAGGTAGTCATTCACAATCCTACCTGTATGAGGTCGGGCATTGTCATGCATAAATATAGCATCCTCACCCAAATTGACCATAAATGGACCAACGTGTTCGTTGAGGATTTCTTCCACATATCTTACGCTAGTTAAAGAGCCGTTTTCTATGATCACCAGCTCTGTGCGACTTTCAGAGGAAATTCCGGCCCACACAAGTACAGACCCACCACCGTAGGCTACTTTTTCTTCGATGCATGCTTGCTTGAATCTTTCCCCTGGTCTTCTATACACTCTGTGTCTTCCATCGTGCTTGTAGAGCATAAATTTTGATTCGTCGGAGAACATAACTTTCGACCAATCTTCAATACTCCAATTTACGTGGTTCTGGGCATATCTTAGTCTTGAAATACGATGGCCACGCTCCAGTTTAGGGCCGTTTGCAGGTCTAAGGGGTTTTAAGTTAGATTCAGCAAGCCGACGTCTTACTGTCCATGCACTTGGGTTACTTCCTCCGAGGCGTCGAAACTGATTTGTGAGTTCAGTTCCTGTGAGAAAGCGATTTCGAAGCATGGTGTTCACCAAGTATCGGTCTTCTCGTGCTGTGGTACACCTAGTTCTGCCCGTTCCTGGTCTGCGTAGGTTAGAACCAGTTTCTTCGTAACGTCGGAGAACTCTTTGTACTGTTGACAGCGACACACCGACAGTCCTGGCTGTATCGCGCTGACTCCGGCCGGTTTCCACCAATGTAAGTATTCTGGTGCATTTTTCAAGTGTAAGCGACATGATTTCAGCTTGAATAATGAATATTGAGCACTATCAACCTGGTTTATGTACCAACATAAATGACAGATTACAAACAAAAGCAAAAACAAATCCTGTAATTTCGTAGTTCCATCTTCGACAGTGTTCCCTTTTCAAATTTGATTTTTTTATGATATAACTTTACAATAACTAAGAAGTTTTAATACTTTCATTTAAGGAGTATTAAATTGTCTATTAAATACAATTTATTGCATTAACCTAGCATTCTTACTTTCCGAGATTTTTTGGATTCTTTGAGTGACCCGGATTCATTGCTCTCGAGTGTATTATATGCCTAATAGATACATAGTGTTGTAGAATACTTACTTAGAAAGCAATGAATCATGAAAAATATAAAATAACATACCAAGGTTATATAGAAAGAAACAAAGAAAATCCATTTTTTGACCCACACACAAAATAACAAAAAAAAAACAATAATAAAAACAATGAAATTTAATTTAAAAAATAAGTACAAAAAGGATGTAAATAAATATGCAAGTAGACAGGCGGAGGGTCAAAAGGCCTGTCTCAGCATATTGATGCTCAGTGTTGCCATAAATATGTAGGAATACACAAATCAAATCAAATTATTTATTTGCACGAACATTGTGAGCTCAATTAGATCTTAAATAAATATTAGTCCATTTTATGTCCTACCTTATTCTAGGCATGCAAATATTCAGTATTAATAACTAGGAGTGTAGTCAAACTAATGGAAAAAAAATCCACAATCATAAATACGATATTATTAATAATAATTAGGGTCTATAAGAGTTCATGAATCCGTTTCAACAAGTCATAGAAACAATTGCCAGCAAGCCATTTAGTTAATTTTCTTTTAAACAATACAAATGTTTATTCTTTAAATGAGTTAGGTAGTAATACCTACCCTTATAGCATTTATAAAAGCATTTAGTTTAGACACAAGGTTCTTTAATCCCCTCAAAAAAACGGTGAAATTATTTCACACGGCTCAATAAAAGCATTGCAAGCCCCGTAAATATCGATAGCAATGCTTATAAAGCAAAATTTAATGGAAATAAATTGTCATTCAGTGAAAAATTAACATTAAATATTAAACCCATGAACAGATTGGCATCGTTGCACGTAGGTTGTAGCGAGATTACTGATATTATTGGCTGGCCTTTTAATTCAGTTGGTAGTGGCTCTGTCTTCTGAGCTGGAGGTGGCGGGTTTGATTCCCGCCCAGCACAAACATTTGTGGGGTGAAAATGGATGTTAGTTCTGTGTCTGGGTGTTATAAGAGTGTACATTGTACACGTACAGGCTGGTTTGAAATCAGTTGGCAGTGTGTGAAATGTCCTGGAGGTATATTTATTTATATTTATAAAATATATGAAACTTAAGATTTTTATATATCCCAAAAACTATTAGTCATTGAGCAGGCTAGGAAGCTGCAACGTTTCCCATGTAGGTGAAGCAAACGGCGCTGAGTCGTGAATGCCCAAAAAGTTGACTCGGTAGCGCAGTTGGTTAGCGCGTCCCAGTATTGATGGGAAGGTCGCGGGTTCAAATCCCGCCTGAGTCGACATTTTTGGGATAAAAATCCTAGATTTTCCCTGAAGTGTGGGCAAACACTTAAAATATCAAAAAATATATATGAAACTTGTCAATATGAACATTAAATGATAAAATAATATCCTTAATATCTATTAAAAACTCGTAGTACTAGAAATTTATATATTAGGTACCTAACTAGTTTAATGATGTGTAACTATACCAACAACTGTTTACATAAGTTTTGTTTAATAAAAATCTATTATACTAAAAAAACAATTAAATGAAGGATTAAAAAATTGTGTCTAATATCACAGAACATATATTATAGGTAGTTGTCAGCCCAGTGTGAACGAGGCTGTTCGTGACAACACACTTCTTATTAGTTTTTTTTAGTTTCTTTTTCTTTTTTGTCTTCGACACCAGAGTTGGTCACTAGCTCATACGAAGAAGAAGAAGAAGAAGAAGAAGAAGAAGAAGAAGATTCTTTTTAGATCTTAAATATGTATTTTTGTAACTTTTTTATAAATTAATCTGTGAATAACGCCGTGGGCTACATTATTACAAAACATTGTCTTGTTATACCTACTTATTGTATATTTATAATGTAGCTGTTTGTTGTTCCAATAAATAATAAAATAAAAATAAAATATAATGTAGAAAATCTTAGATATGTAGGTCGAATATGGCACATGTCCTTGAATCGTGTCAGGCTCAGGCCTCACCTGTCTGACCTGGCGCGGACATGGCGCGGGCGCTTTCCTATTCCATTCAAGTTTAATACAAAATGCACGGAAATAAAGCACAATTTAGCTCGACGACTTCGCGTCATAACCACGTCCGATCAACGACATACCGTGTGTCCTAAATTATACTTTATTTCCATGCATTTTGTATGAAATTTGATTGGAATAAGAAACCGCCAGTGCCATGTCTGCGCCCGACGCTAGTCACATTCATCGGGCACGGACATGACACGGACATGGCACAGGTGGTTTCCTATTCCATTCAAATTTCATACAAAATGCATGGAAATAAAGCACAATTTAGGGCACATAGTATGTCGTTGCTCGGACGTATGACGCGCCTTTTCGGCGCCCGCGCCCGATCGCCGCCAGATGAGCGTCAGATGGCCGCCAGTTCGTAGTATGTACTTGCTTGCGACATACGTCTGTTAGTGATGTAAAAATGCGTGACGAATGACGATATCGAATTTAATATTGAATTTTGTGAATTGATTGTAAAATATGCAACGCTTTATGATCATTGTCGTTCCAATTATTGTAACTGAAATGTTCAAGATAAATTGTGGCTGGAAATCGGAAAGAGATTAAACCGGTGCTAAGATTTTTTTATGTAATACCCATGGTAATACTAGCTGATCCTTGTGCAAATTCGTTTGGGCGTATTTTCTTCATCTGTATCATCAGGGCCCGATTTGGTAACCCGATGAAGAGGTTTTCGGCAGGGTTTTTTAAAAAGCTTAGTAATTTAGTAATTTCAAAAGCTTAGTTAACCCTCTCCGTATGGGTTACACTATTATTTGATGGGTCTAAACCATTCAAAACCCTTTTGATTAGGTTACCTGATCATGAGGGTTATCAATAGTATTAGGTTTTGGTATTATTCCAAAACCCATTCCTTAGGGTTACCCTTTTTATCATTGTAACACGGGTTATACGTGGGTTATAGGAGATAAAGGAGAAAAAAAAATCGGTCAAAAGATGAAAATTAATTGCGGTAATTGTGTTCTAAGCATTAAGGGCGGAAATACAGACTACTAATTGTTTATTTTACGCAATAATAATTATATTATAATAAAATTGGAATAAATTTTCAATAACAGCTGTCAAACCTAAATTGACCATATCTCGAGAACTACTTATCTTAGACTTGCTTTTACTAGCTCAAATGATAGCTATTGACAAGACCTTAATTTTCGATGACAGCTGTCAAACTTAAATCGACCATATCTCGAGAACTACTTATCTTAGACTTGCCTTTACTAGCTCAAATGATAGCTATTGACGAGACCTTAATTTTCGATGACAGCTGTCAAACTTAAATCGACCATATCTCGAGAACTACTCATCCTAGACTTGCTTTTACTAGTTCAAATGATTGCTATTGACATGAACTTAATTTTCGATGACAGCTGTCAAACTTAAATCGACCATATCTCGGGAACTACTTATCTTAGACTTGCTTTTACTAGCTCAAATGATTGCTATTGACATGAACTTAATTTTCGATGACAGCTGTCAAACTTAAATCGACCATATCTCGAGAACTACTCATCTTAGACTTGCTTTTACTAGCTCAAATGATTGCTATTGACATGAACTTAATTTTCGATGACAGCTGTCAAACTTAAATCGACCATATCTCGGGAACTACTTATCTTAGACTTGCCTTTACTAGCTCAAATGATTGCTATTGACATGAACTTAATTTTCGATGACAGCTGTCAAATTTAAATCGACCATATCTCGAGAACTACTTATCTTAGACTTGCCTTTACTAGCTCAAATGATAGCTATTGACAAGACCTTAATTTTCAATGACAGCTGTCAAACTTAAAACAAACATATCTCGAGAGCTACTCATCCTAGGCTTGCCGTTACTAGCTCACATGATAGCTATTGTTAAGATCTTAATTTTCGATGACAGTTTTTAGTTTGACAGCTGTCATCGAAAATTAAGATTTTATTAGTAGCTATCATTTGAGCTAACGGCAAGTCTAGGATGAGTACTTCTCGAGATATGGCAAATTCAATTTTGACATATGTCATTGAAAATAAAGATCTTGTCGATAGCTATCTTTTGAGCAATTAACACCTATTCTAGGATGAGTAGTTCCAGAGATATAACCATTTACAGATGAATTTGTAGAATGAGTTTCGAGTGGAGCTTTGAGTTGAGTTTTGAGTTTGAGTTTTAGAGTGACAGTGACAGTGACAATCCGAAATTATTATTAATTAATAAATATTAGTAATGATAACCATTGTGTAACATTCAAAAAAACCTATCAAGAGGTAACTCCATTCATTCGTTTAACCTCATAAGAGGGTAACCCTATCGACTGAAAACCAAAAGGAACGGGTTACACTTTCGCTTGTGTTAGGAGGAAAATATCCAAACGAAAGGGTAATCCCGTCAACTGTATAACCCAATGAAGGGGTTTCACTTTCGAAGCAACTAACTCGAAATCGGGGTTGTACGGGCCCTGATCTGTATATTAATTAATTGTATGCACGAGAGCAAGAGCATCTTCGTTTTCTGAGGATGACATGCTGACACATCGATACCGGACAACAGACTGCACTACACTTGTGCCTCTGTCGCGTCATTTCTGCGTCATGTCCGAGCCATGTCCGCGCCATGCCCGTGCCATGTCCTCGCCACGTCCGTGCCACGTCCGCGCCATGTCCGCGCCATGTCCTTGCCCGATATGTGTGACCTGTGCCTCAGATGCAATATATCATTATCGAGCTAGAGACAGCTCGGTAAGCTATGCATGCCTCCGTCAGGCCATCCATCTCGGCTCGTGACGCGCCATCTATCTCTGTAGCTCAAGATTAGGGTTAGGATGTAGGTACCAATACTGGCGCATAAACTCTGTCTAAACAAGCATCTTACTATTCTATCCTACTAATTTTAAAAACGTTAATGTTCATGAGGATGTATGGAGGTTTATTACTCTTTCACGCAAAAACTACTGAACAATTTGGATGTAACTTGGAATATACATAGTTTATGACTTGGATTAACACTTATATTACATTTTATCCGGGTACCACGCGAACGAAGCTGCGGGCGGAAGCCAGTATAGCTTAATAAACCTTACTTGTAGCGTCTTAAAATATGTGGTAAGACCATCGAGATAGTTATAAAGAACACTATAGAGTGACAGTCTTCAAGTGAAATTTAACAAATATCGTCCAAGCGTGTTTCACATAAATAAACTTCAAAATGGCAAATTTGCACTATTTTAGACCTTGTGTCGCTTGAAAAGTGTTCAAAGACCGCGCTATTGACAGCGTGCGTGGAATTTTGGTGCGGACACTTTTTGTCTACGTTTTCCACTATAGAGTATAAATATCTGGTTGATACAAGCATCTGCACTTGACATTCCTCATCCCACTAATAAAGCTTCATGTCGGAACGGTATTTTTATGACAACCCACTATTCATTGCAATATTCAGTATTTCAGCTTGCCACATTTACCGTCCGCAAGGAGAAAACTATGTAAAGACCTAAGTTCTTGTCCGGGTGCTACACAAGCGAAGCCGCGGATGGCTAGTGAATATAAAAAGATTGAGTCGTATCTTGAATGTTTGACCTCAAATTGAACGAAAGACGCTCACATTAATTTTAAATAATACAATTACATTGGTACATTTCGAACTTAATTCTAGTTTTTTATGAGATTTAATATTAATAATGATCATGAATGAGAGCACAATATTATATGATGGGTACCCGTCGCTGGATTATTCACACTTTATTAGTCATCACAAGGCTAATAATGATTTTTACGGCGTAAAATCTAAGCCATCATACTAACAACTAATGAATAAATTATTTTTGAAGTACTTTATTAATCTTTGTCATGATCAACTGTTCACTGAAGCGATGCCTCTACTGTGTTCATTTAGGCTTAAATTTCCTTACGTTTTTAGGAATTACTGAATGGGCAACGATATTTACAGAATTATTGGAAAATTTAGGGCCAGTCCCACGTACTTTGTCATGCTCGAAGGGTTAGTTGTTTGTTTCTATTAGACTTGAAACAAATAAAAACTTTTTCTCAGTTCGTTTATATACCAATAAGACTACCGGGAATTTTCTTCCCAGTAGTAGAGCAAAAATATTTTTCAAAAATATATTGAATTCAGACAATTTGGGTTCAATAAGGCATGCACGAACTAGAAAGGGATGGATGGATTGTGTGAAAGAAGATATAAGAATGAAAGAAGTGGGTACAGATTTGCAAGCTGATAGAAGTGAGTGAAAAAAAATGTGCCTACCTTATGTTAAAAAAAAATGGATTTTCTCAGGTAACGCGTTTGCTTTTTCCTGTACCAAAAATTTTATCATATTTTTTTTTGAAAACAAACAAAAAAAAAGTGTTTTAAAATGTCAAGTTAATGTATTACCTACATTGTTAACCACAGCTTTCAGTAGTAGCTACATATGAAATATTAACTTGTACATATCAAGTGATTAATGGAAAACAAAAAAAGGAAATATATTAATTTTAAGACTAAATTATATAAATTTATAGTTGAAAGCGAAGAACAAGAGCGATACACATAGGACGGTTGTTTAAATAAAGGTCAAAGCAAGGTGTTGACTTAATTTTTCTCCTTATAATTTCGTGCTTTGTGTAGTTGGTTGTCAGTTGGTTGTCAAAAATGTTTTAGTAGTCAATGGCCCTAAGCCACTTTGATTTCCTCCCACGTGCGACTAATAATTGTAATTGTGGAATAAAACTAATTTTATTCATTATAACTTGTTTTCCGTTATAATTCAGATCGTTTGGTTATAACATTTCCATTTAAATTGGTTCATTCTTCTGTAGGATTAAGCTATTAAAGTTACATTAATGTGTTCAATGAGTCGTGAATCTAACGTGGTCGGCGGGGTGCTAAATTGTTTATTGTTTGTTTTTATGTGAACTGTATTTATATTAACGCTTTCATCATCATCATCATCAGCCTATAGCAGTCCACTGCTGGACATAAGCTTCCCCTAATGAGCGCCATTGCACCCTGTCATGATCTCGACGCATCCAGCTTCTACCAGCAGCCGTTTGCGGAGCCACGGTCTTCACTCAAGAACTCGTTCAAGAACGGTTATCGGTTCTTTGCCAGATATGGCCAGCCCTGCCACTTCAGCTTGTTAATTCTCTGAGCTATATCGACAACTTATTATCGCTTTGAGTGCTGAATAACATAACTGCGCTGCACTCGATGTTCCAGCTCAGAGGCCCGCATTCAACGTGTTTAAACAGGTAGCATTCGTGGCGTGGCTTACTTAGCAGATCACACTTGGATAGGTAACTGTTTAGTGGCATTTAATCTCACTACTTTATAGGCACGCTAGTGTATAACACAGCTACCTATATGAAGCAGCCAGACCTCTTCGGGCATGGCGTGGAGTGTCGTGTTCGAGGCCCGAAGTAAACATGTTAAGTTGTGGTCTTGGCTTTTTCAGTCGTTAAGCCATGTCGGAGGCCTTCGGACAGCCTAAAAAGTCTGATACCTGAATTGGCCACTAGTTCGCATGAGCACTGAAAAACTTTACTGGCACTCAATTTCGTTTGCGATCTCTTTCATATCCGTCCGATTGAAAGAACAATGCACAGCCAATCCGTATTCCCAGTTTGGGAGTCTCGTGAAATAAACAAACAAATTAAAAAAAAAACTTGCTTAGAGACAAAAAAAGTCCTTCAAATAGTAAAGTCTTTCGATAGCCGTTTGAGAACGGCAAACGGCAGTCCGAAAAAGTAATTCCTCAATATGCTCTACATCACAGCTTTAATATCATAATTTCTTATTTCACGTGCGCCTTTTTTAATTTTACAGATATTTGTATTTTGTATTGTATTTGTATTTATTAATTCATCAAAACTTAATACAATATTCAATAATGTACACTGTAAAAACCCGTAGGGTTTTTCTCAGTGCCCACAGTAACAACATAAATCATCACGTATATAATTATACAAAACTTATTAGATACATACCCTATATTTTCATAGGCTTCCCTATGGAAGCCATTGCATTTTCATAACTAAAGTATCATAATCATCAATTACAATACACTATCATACTATCTTACATCACGATATTTCCTATATTACCTGTCAATAATCTACCATCAGGCACAGAATACTGCATAGTACCAGTTTATGAGCCCACTGGTGGTTAGAGATACCATTACCGACCGCCTAACTACATTGTCATAATGTATTATTAATCCTTTTAAAGCAATGTGATGCCGATAGAGTACTATCATTTGCAATTTTAATCTCGAGCTTAAAGGATGTATATCACACTACAATTAAAATTTGAATATTTGTGTGTTAGTATTAGTAAGGATTTGGATGAAACTTAGATAAATAAGTAAAGTATTTTTTTTGTATTCAGTAGGATCATTAAAGTACACTTTAAATCGTCAATGTTTTCAATTTAGACACATTCATAACGCGACCATACAGAGAAGAATTTGTGAGATCTCTGCTAGGCTTATAGATGTCATTTTTATAATATTTATTCTTAACTACCTATTACATCGTTTTTGAACTGGATTAACAACAATAGTAAGTGGCGGTAAAATTACAGACTTTTGAGGCTGATCACCTGCATGCCTCAAGAGGCATGGTGTTGCATCGCAGGGGACGTTCCAACCATGCGTTACCTACGAAGCAATACATTGTTCTGAGTAATGGTTACAACTAAACATCACCGGCTTAGCACAGCAACCGTAGACAAGATTTTGTCGAAAAAAAAGAGAAAACTTATTTTTGGTTGTAGATGTAGCAACATTTTAGATGTTCTAAATACGGCTAACTAAAGAATAGATAAAAATTAGCATCTGGGAAAAAAAGAGCATGTTTGGGATGCAGGGAGACCCACAATCAGGAAAAATACGTTATCTTCTGTATCGTAGAGTAGACATAAAAACGGCATGCTAAGGGGGCAGGTGGGTCATGTGCCATCCATCTTCAGGTATGCACACCACACCAGCCTATATCAGTCCACTGCTGGACATAGGCTTCCCCTAATTAAGGGGGATATGCCCATAATCCCTACGCTGGGCATACGGATTAGGGATCACAGGGCACAGCTACTCGCACCGCCGACGCTGCTGCCCGTCGGCGATCAGGGAACTTAGTTTTGCCGTTGTAAGGGTGTGCTATGCTGCATTTAGCCGGCCGCCAGAGCCCCGTTTGTTATACAACGCAGAATGCACCATGCAGGTGAGGTTTGTTTGGATTCCGAAGATGGAAGATGGAACCCCTTACACCCAACACACTTCCACTTCTTCCATTTACACTGGAGGGTATCACAATAAAAATAAAACAAAGTAATTTTTCATGTCGCTACTGTGTTGGACGTAGAGGCTTTCTCACAGCTCAAAATGCAAATAATATCGCGACGGGCCGACATCGCCATTACCGCATCGCGCCATTATTTACATAAGCCGTGTAAATGGCGCGGCAAAGCGCATAATATACTGTTATTCAATATTCAGTAGACGCCGTGAAATATTCTCCTGAATATAATAGAGTTTTGAGGCTCTATGCATGAGGGTAGCGTAATACGTGGAACGTTGGAGATTTAACACGAAGATTGTCCCGTCTTTTTTGGTAAATTTTTGGTACGAGCAATACGTTTTGTTTTTTATAAACTGCTTTATTTTATATTCCTAAGAAAGATACATATGATGAGCACTGCGTAATTATTCAGAAGCATAAATTATATTTATTGCTTGCTAGATTTTTGAGGATTACATGTAATAAGATTTGCCAGAAACGCTGTCCAAGTTGTTACAAAAAACCAAAAATGTACACACATACACCACACCACACCAGCCTATATCAGTCGACTGCTGGACATAGGCCTCCCCTAATAAAGGGGGATATACCCATAATCCCTACGATGGGCATGCGGGTTGAGGATCGCAGGGCACAGCTTCTCGCACTACCGACGATGCGGTTCGTCGATGGCCAGGGGTTTTAGCTGTAAAATTTACAATCTTTATAAAATTAAAAACTTTGTTTGTACCGAAATCTCTATTGTTTGACAGCCATATCAATATTGTTCACTTTTATAAAATTCCTACGTTCCACGTATTTACGCTACCCTCATACATTGAGTCTAAAAACTTCTCTATTGTAACTCTCTTTGGAGAAAATATAAATAAAAAGCACTTGACGAGTCCTCTTGATCTTCATTTAAGTACCATGCCATTATTATACTTATTCTTATATTTTTCGTAGTTTTAATCTTGTAAAGAGTAAATTACGATTACTTCAAGCTTTCGTAACGCATAAGCGGCCAATGAAAAACAGTAAATCCGAAATCACGCTTCCACATTGGCAAAAATTTTACGATACGCTTAGATATTAAATGGTTGAAATATTCGTGATTGGTCTAGAGTTCTAGACTCTACTGTGTAGAGAAATCATATATAAATTGAAAATAATCCATATTTCGTGTAACATAACCAGTTTATGCCTTAATTACGCTTCTCGACATTCGTGTATCTATGAGGTAGATACTGTAGAAAACTACAGCACCTTATAAGTGAGGGAGATTTAATATCTATAGAACGACATTTTTCATGAGAGAGATATTGAATCACGAACATCCGCTTTGCATTTATTGCTAGTGATTTTAGAATTATTATTCTTAGAGCATTTAGTTCTTTATGTCTACGTCCGGTACTACTTTATCATCTAAACTTCTACACTAATATTATAAAGAGGAATAATTTGTATTTTTGTGTGTGTGTATGTTTGTAATGAATAAACTCATAAACAACTGCGCCGATTTCAAAAATTCTTTCACCATTAGAAAGCCACATTCACCCAGAGTAACATAGGCAATATTTATTGCTAATATTATAAAGAGGAAAAATTTGTATTTTTGTGTGTATGTTTGTAATAAATAAATTCAAAAACTACTGTGCCGATTTCAAAAATTATTTGACAATTTTAAAACTAGCTACCCTGAGTAATATAGGCTATATTTATTGCTAGAAAAGATAAGGGATCCTTACTATAACTTAAGTAACGTAACCCAAGGTGTAAAAAAAGTCCACCCGTGCGAAACCCCCAGTCCCGTACTCCCCCCTGTCCGTTCGACTGACCGTTCGTTCGTGAGTAAAACTAACCCGAAGCCGGGACGGGCCGCTAGCGTTCAATATATCTAAATACTTATAAAAGCTTTATTGAAATTACCTAAATGACTGACTGACAATCAACGCGGAGCCCAACCGTAGGTCAGTAGAGACTGTAGCTAGCAACACAGGTTTTTTATAATTATAGTAGATCTATACTATATAATATTATCTATTTAGCAATTTGTCTATGCTTAGGTTTTTAATCTATGATATTTGTAAATCTAACCTTCTTCTTATTTTGCACTTCGATTGACCGTCTTTTGTCTATAATTATAATAACACTTGGCTAGTATTTTGCTTTATGTCGATGTTTAAAGAACTGAAATTGTGTATATTATGTTGGCAGCACTAATAAACAAATAAATTAATAAACAGACGTCTGTGTTCCAAATACAAGTTTTGATTGCCGTAAAAACAGTTTTTAATCTGGAGGGAGGCGTTCGTTGCATAATCGCACAAACGTGTGTAGAAATTACACTATACCTTTAATATTAATTATTCTGACTATACTTTAGTATTGACATTTTGTTCAGGGCGGCACACCTCCACCGCGAAACCATAAAGCCGAGATACCTATGCCCGTAGCTTGCACACCAGCCTGCCAGCTCCTTGCACTCGCCAGCTACTGTCATGTGTATACGCTAACTGGCATGCCTGTAACTGGCATACATGTGGTATCATGGAATTACTAGGTACTTATGTATCGATTACCGCTCGTATCTGAATTGACCTCAACATGGAGTTTCGCTTTTGTTTCGCTTGTTCTGGAACTCGTGTCGAGGTTTAACTATTTTCGTAGCGTAAAAAAAAATAGCAAAACCTACAATCGATGATGAACTACGATGACGATAATAGAGCCGTTGAATTTTCTCTATAAACACCGCATATAACACCTCATACTTTTGCTATGAATTGCACAATCCAGAATGCATAGAATAACAACGAACGTGGATTTCGCAGAACATTTAAAATGCAACAACGCAGTTTATGAATGCGTTTGTTATGATATTCATAGGCAGGCGAAACAACCTTCGTTAGTTGTGATATAACTAAAAATACGCTATTTTATGTATACGAAATAGTATTGATAAAAAAATTATCTGTGGTTTATACTATATTTTCTTACAATTTTGTGAAACTGTTCTGCTCTTCTAAACACATTCAACGTGTTGTTCTAAAATAAAAAATAAATACGGTTACGTTCACTTAGCTTAAAACAAAAAAACTCGATCTGCCTGCCTAGAAAATGTTATAATAACCTACGCATTTAACTGGTACCTATTTTAGGCAATCTCTGGAAGGTAAGTGTTTAGGACTTATGCAGTTTATTAAGCCAGCTATACCTAAGGCAAGATGTTCTAGCCTTCATCTTCGGAATGTAAGCTAACCTCAACTGCCCATGGTAAACCCTGCTGAATGCGACATAGCACAGCCTAAGCCGGTGCAGCTTAAGTCCCTGACCGCCGACGGGCAGCAGCGTCGGCGGTGCAAGACACTGTGCTTTGCGATCCCCAAACCGCATGCCAAGCGTGGGGATTTTGGGCATACCACCTATATGAGGGAAGGCCTATGTCCATTGGACTGATATAGGCTGGTGTGGAAGCAAGGTAATATGAGTACAAAGCTATATTGTGTTACTTCCGATATAATATCGATCAAACACCCTTTATAGTTTTTGAGCACGAAAATCGCATTAAGTGTAGGAAAACATGTAATATATACGACGTCCATGTGTAGTCGATTTTTAGCTTGGTATTTATTGCCTAAAGAAAATTACGAGTACGATCATAACTTTAACATACTACTTGCGTTCTTGTTATTGTTTAAAGATAGTATGTGGTTCACTTTTTTTTCTTCTTCGTATGAGACAGTAGCCAACTCTGATGTCGGAGATTTAATGCCGCCGGAAGGGTTCCGACATGGCTTAACAACTGCAAAAGCTGGGAGCAACATCTTAACGTGCCTTCCCAAGCACGGAAAAGCTCACATCTAAATACCACTGAACGACCGACGGTCACCCATCCAAGTAGTGACCGGACGAGTGATGATTAGCCATAATCTGCTAAAAACACCGAAGTTAGCCACGCCATGAGCGATTTACTATAAAAACTTGCTTTTAAGTCATTTGAAGTCTGTTGGACCGTTGACCTGATTTTAACCCCGAGACAGTTGTAACAAAGAAAAATTCATCGTCCACAAACTTCAAAAGAAACTATTTCCATATTTCTACAGCGAAATATTTATGAAAATATAGATAATAGTAGTTGAATTATTCAGGCTACATTGTTTATCAAGAACGCGGTTCTAATAATAAATAACAAAAAATCATGATTGTAAAATAAATCCACTTTGTCCTGTGGCCCAGTTTTATTGAAATATAAATCAAACTATCTTTCGATCGCGGCATACTCCCGTGGTACGATGATAAAAATAGCCTATGTATTAATCCAGGTCATAAACTATGTATATTCCACAAATCCATAAGCCACTACGGGGTTCAAACACACTCACACACACACACATACTCACACACACACACACACACACACACACACACACACACACACACACACACACACACACACACACACACACACACACACACACACATACATACACACGTTTCATTAATTTAGCAAAAATAACTGAAGATATGAACCATGGAACGAAATAATACATAGTACGTACTACGCACAGGAACGATGTTTTCTTTAGGTGAGAAGAGAATGATATTTAAATGAGTACAAAACTGGTTTTTTTAAACATGAGTTGAAAACTATAAAATTTATGGGCGATGTTTCTTAAACAAAACAGCGTTGTGAACGGTCTTTGCAAAACTAGAACTCTACTGCGATTTTTATATTGCGCGCGAGTATGCCAATAGCTGTCCAATAAGTTTCCCATAATATCACTATACATTCGAGATTCGATGCATTTCAAATAGTAGAATGACAAACAAAATCAAATCACATAATGTTTCGAGCCTAGGTTTATGTTCGAAATAAATTTAGAGACCTTACCCTAACTACCTGTATCATAGTAGATCATGTAAGAGATCTTCTGTACGTTACTAACGTATAGTTTTATCCATATAAAGACTAATATTTTTGTGGATTTTAGAGTAACTTTGAAATTGGACGCGCAGAAGGTTGCGGGTTCGATTCCCGCTGCTGGACAAATGTTAGCATGTTCTGCAGAATATTTGTCTCGGGCCTGAGTGTTTTCTATGTAAGTTATGTATGAATTTAAAAAGAAAATTATGTACAAGTAGTCTAACAATCATGACCACATGATTGTTATACTACTAGGAAAGATGGAAGAAAAGCGTGGAAGAGGAAAACCAAGAATAGACTACATGAGCCAGAATGAAAAGACCACAATGGAAAGAGCAAAATGGAGAGAATTGTATTACTACTCTTTTTCTTATATTTATTATGGTCCAGCTCTTGACCTCGAGGCTTGTATAGGCAAGGGTGAGGACGCATTATAAATGATGTTTGAAAGCGCTTAGTCCTGTTTAATGGAATATCAACTTGGTAGTTAGCAGTGCGTCTGAAGTTCCTATGGAAGAAAGGTGAAGGCGGAATAAGGTCATGTAACTCCTGAGCACACTCTCCGTAGTACAATCTATAAAAGACCGACAAACACGCAACCTCGGGACGATGGCTCAAGCTCTCGAGCCTTGCTTTAGCAAGATACTCTTGACTCTTAGCCCTGCGTTCAACTGAGTCTAGTGCGGCAAGTTGATACTTTGCTGAACCATCCCAAAGGTGGCTGCAATACTCCATACAGGATCGGACTTGATGAAGTATCGCTTAACCCTATTTAGGTTGCCCAGTTTTTGGCCCGCAATTTGAGCTTTAGACTCAATTGTCTCTTTGACTCGACAATAACCAGGCTCTTAAATTATATTATTAAATTGCTGTAGGTAGATTGCAAGGTACTACTACCTGACGACATCATCATCATCAACCTAAAGCAGTAAACTACTGGACAAAGGCCTCCACTATTGCAATGAGCCCTTAGCTCGACGCTCTTCGATAGTCAGTAATTTTTCAGCGGCCAAGAATTTCTTTTTTTTCGTCTTCTATCTACACAAAAACCAAAGACGTAATTAGGTTTAATTATTTCTGTAAAGGCGTGGGAGTGAATATAAAATGAATTCCATTACGACTAACCATTAAAACATCGCAAGGCCTTTGTTAACATGGTAACAGACACTGCCTAGCGTGCACGTACCTTAATATGATTTAGTACTTCGGCCTAAGGAATGTTATGAGGCTTTATGTTCTAAGCTTCACGCCATGTTTTGCATGTGGAAGAAATACGTAATAATTTATTGTTTGTAATGAAATCATGGCATAAAACTGCTTCTTCTTTAACACATCAGTTTTGAATCGGATTTCGGTCAGATAAGTACCGATACGATAAGTTTTCGATAAGTACCCATAATGGTGAACAATGAAAAATGTAATTTATTTATTGAGTTCAAAACTTTGATAGGTTAATTATGTTTATCCCTTAATAGAACTATATTTTAGAGAGCAGATACTTCACAAAGTTTTTAAAACGAGGTCTAAGTTTTCTTGAAAAAAATCATCTTTAACTAATATTTCTGAAACCCCAAATATAATCTTTTTGGCATTTAAATGCAAAATGTAACCTAGCTTTAGTTTCGTGGCACTAAACTGTGTACATTCTCGATAACGAATCTAGGACTTGCCGACACGCAAACCTTGCTAAATATACTACAGGCCGCAATCACCCCAGCAAAATGCTAATTATTTGACCTTGGTGCATATTCCCTTAAATACTTCCCCTTGTTAAGCCCAGGGTGACCTATGTGCCTTACATTTTCCAATGCGTCACTTCACCGACATGCTATTTTTCTGGGGTAACATAATCAGGGCGCAATGCCAATGGACTGCAATAGGCATGCTATTATAGGTATGATGATGATGAATAAGGAGTTCAAAATCACTAAGTTCTTCTTCTTCTTCTTCTGGGTATGAGCATGTGATCAACTCTGGTGTCATGACAGTACATAGGCCGCCCGAAGGCTTACAAACTGTAAATCTTTTTTTTTACTGCAATTTTAATGCAATTTGAAAATCACATTTTATTTTACTTTAAACAAAAAAAATAGTATAGAAAAATGGAAGCGTATTTCGTTAGGTTAAAATTTTAATGAGCCTGAAATATCTATTCATCATAGACATCGTCATTCAGTTTTTAGCCAAAACAAATAAGTAATCTATTTTCTGTACCGTTTACCACACCTGTGCCAAGCTTCTCCAAAATCCGACATCATTTAAAAATCGTAAAAATACTAATAGCGGATGTAGAGGATGTTCTATTTTAATTTTATTGCGGTATTGAGACAATCATGTGGAATATTCATGAGGTCTGGGGCCTATATCAGAAAAAGAAACAGTTACAAATACAACCTACAACAATAAGCACCTACTCTATTTTCCTCAGCATGTTAATTAAGTTAGTTCAATCCATTTTGCCTAAAAATTTATAAAACAGGCGCACATTCTAAGAACCATGCATAATAAAAAGGCAATAAGAATCTAACATACTGTTTAACAAACTGGACAACACAAACCTTAGGTTTCTGATGATGTACTTGCAAATCGATTTTTAGAAAGAATAGCCCACGCTGTGTGTATTGTGGAATGGTAGATGAGTATGTACCAGTAACACTTAGTGACTAGTGTAATACTAGGCAGGTAATTTAAAACTTTTCAAAACATATGTGTCAAACTTAATTTGAACTGTGATTTCATATCCAAATATTTGTTAATCATTCGGTCGCTGATGTAAAGCTTATTTACATGGGAGTGAGTCTGTATTTGCTTGAATTTGACTACCTATAGGTTTTGTTTGTATTTTATCCGCTCACATTATTACATATTCATGATTGATTGATCGGTTCTGCTTAGGCGCCATCTCCACGAGCGAGTGCATTGCGACGAGTCCGCGCTTTTATCGTCCTGTGATGACGATTATTCCGTCAGCGTTTCGAGTTGACTCGCCACGGACGGTGCCAACTCAAACACAGTTGTACAACAACTGTTTTGTTGAAAAGGTCCAACGATCCGTGGCGACAAGCGCGCAACGATAGTGTTGTAATTTTTCTCGCATTCAGCCATCCTTCGTATCGTAGCGAAAACATCGCCGCCGTGTGGGAACACTTTCTATGAGAATGTGTAAAAATACGTGTCACGGGGATAATATCGTCGTAATGCACTCGCTCGTGGAAGTGGCGCCCTAACTAAACTCAAGATTGCTGGTTTATTGCCGATCTAGTTGTCGTAAACAGTTGTAGATTTATGACTTGATTTACATCTTACAGCAAACTGCGGCATCTTATTAGGAAGTTTGGCATTCAAATAAAGTTATTGTAAACTTTTGATAGCGTTATTAATCTGTCAGAGATATAAATAATTCAAATAAATTATTTGCTTGTTAAACTTAGATGTGGATTCCCATAGCGATACTAAATGTATACTATAAGATAAACATACATACCATTTGAAGTACCAGTAGGTATACATACATTTTTAGGAACAAAGGTATACATAATTTTTTAGGAGCAACCTAGGTAATAAGCGCCCTGCACACGTAAAGTTCGGACCGCGGGAAACAGCACGCGCCATTCCAACCCGCACTCCGAAACGTACGTGTAGATGCGCGGGGCTGACAGTACGATCTGGCATGTCGACGCGAAGGCAAATCTCACAGTTTTAACCGCGCACCACGTCAGTGATCACTCCCAGATCCGCGGTCCGATCTTTACGCGCCATTAGCACGACAATTTGATCCGCAGTCCAAACCGATAGATCGGACTACGGTTTGGAACGCAGTCCCGATGCGCGGTCCGATCTTTACGTGTGCAGGGCGCTTTTTTCTGTCACTGAGAACAACCTATGAAATAGAAAATGCAATCAAATAATCAGAATCAACATCAAACAATGATGCGTCAGTAATTAACATAAAATAACGTGATCTCATTCAGAGAGCTAATCATAATGTTTCGATCATTCGTATCGTAAGCGTATAGTAAAATGTTGGCCAATGAGAAAGCTTCACGCCTTGAATGCTGAAAAATACAGCTGTGCAGGAGGCGCAGGACTTGCTCCAAGAACCGTAATCAACGTACTAGATAAGAAATAACGCTTTGTTATTGGCCAAAATTTTACGATATGCTTCCAATCGATATGAATCGAATGGTTGAAATACTTGCGATTGCCTACATCGTTTTTAGTACGTGTACTCGTGTGTAATCTACGTGTACAGTACTGCTTTTCAGTTGCTAAGCCATGTCTTTGCTAAGCTTTCGAGCGGCCTAAAATTTCCGACACCAGTGTTGGTCACTAGCTCATACGAAGAAGAGAAGTATTGCTTTATTTATTTGGCTGTTAGAAAATGCTCGTAGCATTAAGCCCACCTTTTGTTACATTTATTGTGCAATAAATTATAAAATAAATAATTAGTATACTAGCCATTTCTATCCCACTGCTGAGCAAAGGCCTCCCCCATTCCCTCCAGACATCGCGATCCTGAGCTATATCTACCCAATTTACTTATTAGAAATGCAGTTCGTCCCGCCATCTTAGTTTCGGTTTACCGTGTTATAAAAATAAATAGTAAATTAATTTGTCTAAGAAACGAATATAGCATTGTGAATTTCTAAAATATGCAAAGGCATTCACTTCAGCCAGCATCCGTCCTGTCCAGGCAGGAAGTACTATTGTTCGGAACTCGGATGTAGTGGAAATGCTTATCGTCCTATTATCATCATCATCATCCACAGTCCGACTTTATCCACTGCTGGAAATATGCCTTCCGGAGTTTGTGCCATCCACCACGGTCTTGTGCTAGTCGTATCCACGCTCGCCCGGCGACGCGACGTTATCGTCCTATAACGAAAGGATATTTTGTTTGCGATTGTTTTGTTTGAGAATAAACCCTGTGTCCTTTATGTGAATCGTATAATATCTTATAATTTATGTATGAATTAACAAATACGTAGTCGTAGTACAGGTAGTCACGATGTATCTATGTTCCTCTGAAGTTGGCTGCAAGTAGGGTCGATTCTATTATAGTCGCGTAAAGACTCGCTGCAAACTCGGTCATAACTCTTATATTATCGGAACAGGACAGCAATATTGCTTTTTTCCAATGATACTTAAATACTTTAGCAGACGCAGTAGTATTTCAAATAAGTTTTGAATTTTCTCGCAATTCAATACAGCGTGTCTCTAGATTATTTGCTCAAAATAAGTCTAATAACTAACCAAACTATTATAGTAACTATTTTTTCTCCTGTCCGTCTAGGTGCCTAGCCAAGGTGTCAATTTCAGTCAACGTAAAAACAGAACAAAGCTTTTTCACGTGCAGTAAAAAACAGTTTCAATTTTTAAACAACATAATGAGAATTTTTTAATACAACGTTCGGCACAAATTAACGTCACTTTGGATCAGAGTCGTAGCTAGGAGCAGATTACAGGGGCAGGGATCCGCCTTTATCTTTCCCTATAATGACAAAAAGCGTAGCAACGGCTTCTAATTTCAAATGTTGAACTTTATCTTGCAAATGTATAACATGTTCAGCTTGTTGAACCTGCCAGTTGAATGATTTTTTCAAAGACAGCTTATTGATTTCGGACTATAATTGAGTTTTATTTTTCTGCCTAAGTAATATTTTCCAAATATAAACATAATATTACTTCTTCAAAAAGTAATCGGTCCACCTGATCGCTACGCCTCAATTGGGTAATTGTGTATTATATTAACTTTTATAACACCTTAAAATGTAACTAACATAAATTATTGCATTATAGAATATAAATATTAACCCTTTAATAAAAAGTCGACAACCGACACTAAAGTTGCTGCTCAACCCAAAGTTAACTGAACCCCCGGAAGTCCGGCCCTGCTGGCAACGCGTCGTCAGCGCGGTGTCACAGAACAATGCGCGCGCGCAGCCTTGAACACGGCCAGTTCGTCGCTCTCGGCCGACATTGTGCTAAATGTAATTCAATATTTATGTATAGCACTTGCGGCGTTCTTTAATTATTACGCAAGCTTTACGAAATGGGAAACACGCTGGATAACTCAATAATTTATAGTCTAGGTATGTAGTTGCCTACCTAGTTAAGCGTAACGAATAATACGGTTTAGCTGAACGTAAATATAATTAATAGCACTTCTGTAGATACAACCCTACCCCTATCTTCAGAACCCAAGCTAACCTCACCTGCTCATGGTGCACCCTGCTAACTAAAAAAACGGGGCTCTAGTGGCTGGCTGTTTGCGGCATAGCGCAGCTCAACACAGGCACAGCTAAATCCTCTGGACACCTTCGGGAAGCAGCGTCGGTGGTGCGAGATGTTGTGCCCTGCGATCCCCAACCCGAGGCCTATGTCCAGCAGTGGACTAATATATAGGCTGGTGTAATATGGTACGTAGGTATATATAGATAATAGCTATTCTGTTGATACGTACTTACATGGTTATTACTGCTGATGTTACAAATTCCCCTTCAACTTAAAGGCCCGATTTGGCCCAAATTACCCTTTCAATTTTAATTTATTTATTTACTTATATTTCGGCCAACAATGACAAACGCTGTTTCGTAAAATAAGCGAATAAACCTAAACTGCCAAGATAAATCTCTTAAACTTATAATACCTACTCCGTTTTGTTCTTTATGTTTATCTTGGTGTGGATGCAAAAAGAGATTTCTTTCTAGTTGAGCTAATAATTCAAATTGCTAGCTAGTTTTCGGTATTGCCATTTGCGATGTCTGGGGCCTTTTGGTGGCCTTTTTAACTCCAGGTTTAGCCTGGCAAAACTTTGTAGTAAAGTCTGAATTCATATCGAATAACAAGCTCTTCCTTCGCGTTAGACGGGACGAGACTCGAGACGTGCATATGAAGACTATTAAACGAGTATTACTTATTCATATTCATTTATTTAACCATTAAAACAGCTTAGCTTGCATAACCATTACTCGAGGCAATAAAATTTTACAATTATAGTCATTAATCATAATTATAAATTTAAAAATTATTAATTACTAGCTTCCGCCCGCGGCTTCGCTCGCATGGTACCCGGATAATAAGTAGCGTATGTGTTAATCCAGGTCACAAACTATGTATTATCCAAGTTTCATCAAAATCCGTTCAGTAGTTTTTGCGTGAAAGAGTAAGAAACATTCATCCATTCATCCATTCATCCATACGTTCATACTCACAAAATTCCGCATTTATAATATTATATTGTAGGATAGTAAGACAGGATAAATCATATATCGTATAGGATAATCAATTATGGATCTAATAGACAATTTAGGCACCCACTTAGGTATTCAATATAATTTAAAAATATAAAATAAAATAAGGTTGTAGATATTGTTAGGGCATTAGGTTCTGGTCGAAATTATTATACCGAGAATATATATATACTGAGAATATTTATGTACCGAGAAAACCAACAAAGCCTAGGTGAGCAATTTTCTCTCAAACAATAATACGTAGTTATTTTCCGAGAAGGATTAAAAATGCCGGTAGATAAGTACTCTTGAAGCATCATCCTACTCGTTTATGCATGAGCACTTTATTTAGCTTGGTCGTAAAGTCGTAATAAAATGAAAAGGGATAAACTTCTTAAAAGCATCTCGAGCTAAGTTAAAAATCCTGGAGTAGCTAACTACATTTCTGCAAGGTTAAAGCCTATTTATTTTTATTTATAAAAATAAATTCATATTTATAAAACTAGAATAGTTATATTTGATCAACCCTATACAAAAGTCAAAACTCACAGATTATTGCATCACATCATATAAATAATATAAATCCGAATGTTAGTGTGTTTGTGTGTGTGTGGTATTATATACTTTTTGAGCCAATCCTCATATTATCACATCACAGATACTCGTACTCAAACAAACGTGGGTGCTAAAAAGCGTTACGTCGTTAGGTTACCCGATACTGAATCGATAAAACGTTCAACCTTAGACGTTTCTTCATGAATAGTGCTTGAAATTCATACTCTTCAATTGTTCAAAGACTATCATTTTACCAATGGGAGTACCGTTAATGTTTTATGCTAAAATGGGGCTGGCGGCAGTTGAGCCGCTATTGATACAGTGATCGAAAACGCGAATTTAAAAAAAAGGGTAGTTGAACCAAATCTTCATGCAGAAAGAGAAAGACTTGATGCTAGACAAAGTCCACCTCAAATATATACAATAAATAAATAAATAATGCAGGACGTAATCACACAGCATCATGTAGCCCAAACTAAGCTGATCTTGTGTTATGGGAACCACATGATTGATATACTACATACATAATTTTTTTTTTGTAAATACATACTTATCATACATGGAAAACACCCAGACCCGAGACAAATATCTACAGAACATGCAAACATTTGTCCCGCAGCGGGAAACG
Organism: Horisme vitalbata; assembly: GCA_951804965.1. Lineage (NCBI taxonomy): Eukaryota > Metazoa > Arthropoda > Insecta > Lepidoptera > Geometridae > Horisme > Horisme vitalbata. Next base: position 6,923,212 of record OX638096.1, read on the forward strand.
AACCGGCAACCTTCTGCGTCTCAGGCGGACTTTCGCCCACTGCGCCACAAAGGCCGTCAAATATTAGCTCACATTTCGTGTATAGTCCAGATAACGGAACAACGTTCATTATATTGCACAGGTATTTACTTCGAATATGCTTTTCTAAGTTCTTGGGAGATCCGCAGCCATCTGGCAAAGATTTTCCTGACACTGGTGCGTAAGGACGACGGGCCTTGAGCCGCCTCAATGCACAGGCTTGCATAATGCATACCTATCAAACACCCCATTAATGCATATTTGACTTGTTAGGGGACGGTTTTGCATGTCAGCTTCATTTTCTGTGACGACTGACGACTGACTGGTATCCAAAAGCTTTATTTTTGCTACGACCGCGTTAAAGTCGGCGAATAATTTACTTGTTCGATCATTTGTTTTTTTTTTATTTATGGAAAACTTTATTTCTGTACATGATAACATAGCGAATCGCAATACCTCGTTGGGGGAAACTCACTTACTTCGATATAATTACCTAGGCTTAATTAAGTTTGCTCTTTACCTTTGATTGTGAACAAGGTGAACTCTCGGAACCTCTACTCAATATACCAAAGGATCTTCAGGACCTCTTAGAATTATGAAACAAGTACTCGTGATTGTTGCAGAATATCTTTCCAGCCTGGAACATACTAAAACTTCATAAATAAAGATAATTTTCGTAAATACCATCTTTAAAAAAGTCTCATAGTGAAAGAGCGTTAACAAACTATTGAAACCACAAATAGTCTCGACGCCACGTCAATAAAATAAATTTTTATCGAGAAATCGTTATGTCAAAGATAGGAAATATAAAACTTAGATCGTTTTTTTTCTTTTGCAGGACCAGCATGCAATGGCCACTGCTGCGGACGAGGGCGAGAGGTCCAACTTCGACTTGCTTTGAGGCGGACAGCTGAAGGCATCACAGCCAAGTCTACGAGGCGGACAAGTGATCTGCTGCTTTCGACTAGGCGGACCCTACAACGTAAGTGATAATTCATTATTTATGACACACAAAAAAACCGGAAAGGAATATTATGAAAGCGATATGTAAAACCTATAAAACGGACTTTTTGTAATAAAATAGATAGTAGACTATATAGATCGATTGTTTCATAAAAACAACAATGTATCTATAGAAAAAGCACTGACTCGCGTTATTTTAATTTTATTGGCACCTAGCGAAATAAATGTACCGAATAATTGCACTGACAGCTTCTAGATTCTTATCAGCCGATAAAATTCCAATCTTACTTGTTCAATTTCCTCTAAGCAAATAATCGTAGCCGACAACTTGTTCTAAGTTAAAATACAGGTTATAATCCAAAGATCAATGAAACCAGATGGAGCACATCATAACTGTTGAGCAAACAGGCCTACCGCAACCATGAATGCAGTCGGGCATCGGGCACTTACAACAATAAATACAGGGGAGGGATCGGCTAGATTCATCGAACAATAGTTGTTTAACAAACGCTCCCGACGCGTCGACAAATTGGGCACTTTGTGTACCGAAGGCCTGGCGCATAGCAAACAGTTGTACCCATCCCTAGTACAGGCGGTTGATTCGATGCGGGTGATGAAATCTCTAACACTTTCGTTACTAAAACAATTAGTCTAGCATTAAAAAATAAACGTTTTCTTGTTAGTTTTTAGCAGCAGTTTTTTTTGACAGCTTAATTTATACCCATTGATAGAAAAACGTACTATTTTTTGATTACTTAGTTAGCCTGAGACGTCAGTTAAAACGTTAGTTAATTTGCCAAATTTTAAGCATATTAGTCCTGTAATAAAGCATGAATTCTTCAATTCACGTACTTCATCATACATATCACTGTCAAAACAGTAAGTATATATAAATACTTATTAACATGAAGAGCAGTATTTGATCTCTTTCGTTCAAGATACTCCATCAAATTAATATTTTTTGTTGACTAAACTACCTAGCATTTATTCGGTAAGTATATTACCGCTACTTGCTAATTTTTTACAGAACACACGTTAAGATGTATTGAACGCAAAAACAAATCAACGCACTATGCAATTAGCATTAATAAATGTTATTACATTTTGTAGATTTATGACAGATAATTTAATGGCAGCGTCTGCGTCTGGTTGTAGTAAGTTTAAATTAGTTTTATTTGCATGCAGTTATGTTGGATTCCATAAAAAGTAATTGCTGTTGCTATTACCGCGGGTTCATATACGACGTCGTAAACGGAATATCAAAGATGATTTTGTAATTTTCGTAGCAGCTTTTGGTAGCTTTGCGTGAGGAATTTCAATAATTATACCACATGTAAAAAAACTTACCCCCTTTAACCCAAAAAATTAACAAAATCATGAACTTTCTCATTGTATTTTATATATTAGTTATAAATTATATTCATAATTTCCACCGATCTCTATTATTCAGTTGAGTTCATTTATTTAGTAATAATTATAATCAATCGTAAATAAATAAATATAACGAAAAAAAATAACATAAAACTTAAAACAATTAAAATTAAAATGTCCATAAAAATATAATAAATAAAATAAATAATGCTTGACTATCACAGAGCATCCAGCCCCAAACTAAGCATGTAGCCCCAAACTAAGCAGAGCTTGTGTTATGGGAACCACGTGGTTGATATATTACATAAATACATTTTTTTTGTAAATTCATAAATATCATACATAGAAAAACACCCAGACCCGAGACAAATATCTGCAGAACATGCAAACATTCGTCTTGTCCCGCGGCGGGAATCGAACCCGCAACCTGCTGCGTCCCAGGCGGATCTTCGCCACTGCGCCACAGAGTTCGTCAAATATAATATAAGTAGGCACTATTCTAAATTATCACATATTAGGAATTCATTAATTGCGTAGAAACATCCCTTCAACAAAAAACTTTGTCGGTCTCAATTTAAATAACGAATATCTAGCTATCAATAACTTTTTTATTTCTGTGCCTTGTCGTGACGAGCTTTCATAATATAGCCGCAATTTTTTCAACCTAAGTACTTTATTGGATCTTGTGTGCAGTGCAAGCAAAGTGCTAAGCCCATAAAGGCCTCGATATAGCACAGAGCTTGCCGCGACCACGGTGCCTGAATATTGCCTTATTTATTGCCAGTAGTGCCTCCGCCCAGTACTTTGCGATATAAATCTGCACTTTTATATTGGTTATTGTATTTTATGGCGGTAGGCTGGATATTTCAATATCTTTCGATACAAATTCGAGGTCTACAAACGGTCTTGAAGCGCATTATGGCTATCGCAGAGGTGACTCTACATTCCTTTAGTTTAAAGTAAAACCAATTGAAAATCAGCATCAGCCTCCCTTTAGACAAAAAAACCAAGCCTACTCGTAAAGTTGGAAATTAATAAATCCCAATACCGAAGGTTGGAACGTATGATAGAACCCAAAATTCAAAACACCATACGACCGAAATCACGAGCGTTCTCATTGAAAATGTCTTCATGTATGTCCTACATTATTAAAATGGCACAAAAGAATAAAATATAACATAACCCTCCATGCGCCGACCTCGCGACTGACAAGTACGAAGCAATGAGCTCCACTTCCAACCCCTCAGAGGAAATAATCAGAGTGTTCTCGACGCGAGGGCTGGCTTTCAATTCATTGTCCCTGCCACAGAACACCTAGGAGTCAGTACTTCCCTGTCACAGAGGAGCAAAGAGTTAGTAAGTTACAGCCACAGTATAAATTACAGTTAGTATACTTCCGTCACAGAATGCAAAAAGTAAGTAGGGGTTCCGAAGGTAGGTACTGGCGCAGGTTGCAAAATGGTTAGGACCACACGCGCAGCCCTCATTAGGATGAAGCACTAATTTAGCTTTGTGCTAACATTGAACTCGAAAGGACCGTTTAAATATTATTTTTCATTAATGGTTGTTTTTTTTTTCATTAAATCTGTACAAAAGGAATGTAGAAGCATTTTTTTATAATATTAGTATAGTAACTTCACAACATAACCAAACATAAGTACTTTAAAAATAAGAAATCTTTATAGCTCAAAATCTTTGAAAATAGTCTTATTTTTAGTTATCCAATCGAACTTAATCGTAAAATTGAATTTCCAGCATTCAACATTTTCATATATTATTCACACTAAAAATTCAATACAAAATGTATTTCGTCACAAAAAGCCACGGTTTCATTTCGGTTTAATCCCTTTTAAATTAGGGCTATTTTCATAAAACTTGAAGAAAATGAGGCGTAGGTAGGTCTCGCAAAAGATTATTACCTAAAATAACTAACTTTAGAATAAGTAGGTACATAGATAGCGTATAAGTAAGTTTTTTCGCTTTAACAATAAAGCGAACTACTTACAAAAACAAATTTACTAAATACAAATTTAGTTTCCCTGTTTCGAAGAGGTTTCACAATTCTCATTAAATGCTTAAAACATTTGAATGATGCACACCAACACTAGTAATCTATCTACTCACATGGTTTTTCGTCGCTTTGACTAGATTCATCACCACGTTTTTATTTACGAAGTGAAAATAATTATTAATTTTGTATTAGGCAATTCAGTACCTACGTCTAAGTAATTTTCGTCTCACTAATAATTGAAAATGTGACGTGATTTCCCGAACTCTCCTCAACTTTGTAACCGCACCCGGTTCAATAATTTGCCGAGCCTTATCTATTTATAAATCACTTCCCGTTCCGATAAGTACTAACAAGAAAACTAAGTACCTAGACACAGACATACTAAATAGGTAAATAAAATAAATTATAAAAAGTCACTCTTAAAATATTGCTTTCAATTATAAACAACTCATACTCGTAGACAATGAAAACTGCCCTCTAGAAAAGCTTTAGGGCATAGTTGGGAGCCGATAGGCTTAAGCCTTAAAATACTGAGTAGGACGGCAATGGGAATGTACAGTAATCCGACGGTACACATATAACTCCAGCTCACAACATAGCTTAGGGCGAAATAAACAGTTCAATAAAATATTCAATCGGTAGTCTTCACGAGTCTTGGTCTTGGAAATCAAGCTTTGTTTGTTCACAAAAGTGATGGCTTTTGTTGTAAGCTACTATTGATTGGTTGCCTAAATATAATAAAATAAGGATTATACCTACTATTAACACAGAATACATAATAATATGCGTTTTGAGAACCCTAGTACCTAAGTCATAAGGCTCTTCATAATTCATAATAATTCATAATTCATTTATTCTTTGTGAATCCAGGTAAGTGTTACATTCAGATGGGTGGAAAGAAAATATGAATCACTGGATCCTAATAATTAGCATACAAACATTAGATACATTATCATATAAGATAAATAGGTACATAATAGTCAGCATGTCAAATTAAATTATATTTAAACTAATTACGGTGACTCAAAAATTCCTATTCTCTGGTGCTGGCTAGTAGTTACGTCATGGCACTTTGCTTTAATACTCCTACCTAAATAAAATTATAGACATGTACATCAGACTAGACTCTTGTATACCATATTAAGCCTGCCATGTAGCCATGATTTTATGCTTTCTAAGTTTTTACTTGAATTTGCCGATCGGTTGGATAATAATAGTGGCAATTTGCTTGGCACCAAACTGACTAAAAATCGGTTTTTATCTAATTAAAACCCTAATTCCTATTCGGTTGTTGCCAAATTAGCGTAAATTTAAGGTGAGTGTTCCTAAAATGTTCTTAAATTCTATCACTAAATTAGAAAGGCTACTAAAATTTATTTTACTTGTTTATTATGCAAAATTTTAGAACTTTTATTCTTAAATTTAATCATTTAAATGTAAAATCATACAATTTAGTCAGCACCTAAACAGGTGTTGGTTAAAGTCCCAAGAAATGACGATTTTACTTCTAAAATAAGACGCTCTATTGTACCTCTTGAAACTCAAAAATAACATTCAGATCAATCACAATTAGAGATATATTGAACTAAGTGCTGTTATTTTGTGAAAAAACTTGAAACATCCTCACCCATTGGAATGCCGGGCGTTTTCGTCACCGCGATCTAGGATTGTACACTTTTACACTACGCTATCTGGTCCTAGGAAGTGAGCGAAACGTGGTAAATTTTTAGTCAGTTTTCCACGTATGATCAGTTTGAAAAAATGTGTGTATTTTTGGCTGAAACATGTAAATACCTTGAATAAAATACCTAACCAAGATATTTTCATTTTTTTTGCAAGCTTTGGTGCGCAAGATGTGGCATCTTGTATGCATCTTCTTATAAGAACAATAACAAAATGTGTGAAGTAACAGCAGAATAGCTTTTAAATTTAAATAATGTAAATTTACTTAAATTTAAGCATGACTAAACAGCCGAATTGCCAAATTGCGATGTCGATTAGTGCGGTCCCTAGTAGTTATCATGCCCAGCTGTCGAGATAGGTGGAGTGAGCCAGCCTCCACCAATTAAAGCTGTAACAGTCTGGTTGCACGCTGGATCTGAAAGGGAGGACTCATGTTGGATTATCACGTGATCCCTTGTGAACGCTGGCTGTATTGGTTCTGCATTGAGCTATTCTGGATGGTAAAAAACGATGTCGCTATTCGAAGATTTAAATGTTTTTAAGAGGAATTGAATGTAGGTTTTGAGCTAAATCCACAATATATTGGTAGAGTGAGATTGTTTCAGCACGTAGTTTAGTTTAGATAGCATTTGTCACATAATTCGTTCATGATAACTAACTGGGGCCTGATTATGGCGATTCGATATATTTGATTCTATTACATATACATCGCGGAAATTGTAAAACCTGTATGAAAATTTGACAGTTCTCACGATATATATCTAATAGAATCTAATATATCGAATCGCCAGAATCAGGCCCCTGAATATGAACTACCGAGGCTAACAAACGTATAGATAATGCTGCCGTCAAATTTAACAAGCTTTTTAACAAAAACTCAGTAAAATTAAGTAAGTATTTGGGTACTCGTTACACCAAAGCTTGTATAAACGTAGATAAGTCTACAAAGACCAAGCTCAACGAAGGCTTATTAAACCACCAGGTACTGCTAAGCCAGGTAGGTATCAAAAGCTCAAAAAATATACATTAGACGACACCAAACAGCAATCACATAGAAAACAGGTTTTCAGGGCGTAACGAACGTAGGGTATATTGTGATTTCTAAGTAGATAATAGACTCAGCTTCTTGGTGATCCTACCGAATGATCACAAAATGTAGCGCCCGTAAACTTTTGATGTCTTTTCGATTATTACACACCTAACAATTTTGAAGATATCCTTATAGGCAAGGGGCCATAATGGTATTTGTTATTGTTTCTTTTTTAAAAGAGGGTTGCATCATCCCAGTTGATAATAATAGCATAGCTTGCCTGAAAAATAATGTTCACTGAATATTGTAGCACATACGTCTTAAGATGTGCAGCCTACATTCACCATGCGGTGGGCGGTTTCCCAATGATCCTTGCCTGTGGGCTAGTGGGGACATTAGGGCCCCGGCAGACAGTCAGAAAGCACCCTATAGAGCGTGAACGTACGCCGCAGGCGCCAAGGGCGTCTAGAGGTCCCGTACCTCGCAATGAAAAGACGAATGACACTTATTATTTATTGAACCACCGAGCCGTGTCGGCGAAACACTGAATGCTGGGGATTTATTTCTGAAATACGACAGAGGACGGCCATCAATCCCCATCTGGGAAATTGAACTTTGATTTAAATAACCTCGGCCTAAAGTTATATTGAGGGTCTTTTTCGAGAATGGTCACAGTTTAAAAGTGAAGTTTTTGTTTATGTTTCATTCATGATTGAACATTGCTGAGACAAATCTGGATAAATTCATATGTGTTGGATTCAATCCAAAGAATAGCTAACAAATTTTGGTATGGCATTTGATGTGAGGAAAACTTTGATTCATAAATTTAACATACCCAATACTTGCCATTTATCGTTTTATCGAATTTTATATTTATTTATAATTTATATTAATCGGTAACTAAATAGCTGTAGCGAAACAATATTGCTATAATGTAATTAGAAGGAATTGAAACCTTTTGGAATTCCATGAAAAATAATATATTTTCTACCGAAAAAGGTATTCACTAAATTTGCTCTATACTATACAGTGCCATATACGACAGCCATTAGATTCACATTGCACCGTGTCAGAGACGCGTTCCATATCCTTTGAAAGGCATTTCCAGTAACATAGTTTGAAATTCCGGTTGTGGTATCACTCCTTTTCACATTCAAAATAGATGCGAGTGCTCCACTGCCGCCCTCCGTCCGCCAACCGCTGAAAAGGCTTTTCGTCAAGTACTCATACATCAAAGGGGCTCTCCACCCTTCCCTTACATATTAAAAGGACACTGTATCCACATACTCGCTCCATTTACATAATATTATGTGCCTATCATGGATTATGTTATAACAAGGCTTCGTTTAATTAAAAGTGTAACCATTCCACGATCACAGCAGTCTCAAAGGTATCGGATAATCTCTCGGAGAAGTTTAAATGAATTTATTTGTGAGCGGTGGAATGTCGCAAGGCGTCGGGCTCGTCGCCCGTCGGACGAGATAACACTAGATATAAGTTGTACAGGACGAGCAGGTGCCAGCCGCAACCGAGAAACCGAATACCCGACCGAAGGGATGTTTGCTCGGAACTAAGCGTATTTACACAGTTAATATTACAACTTAATTTATAACATTACGAACTCCGGTATGTAACGAGTTTGTGGTGAACTCGTGAGTCGTCTTACGCAATGCAAACATCTCATCCCTCTGGCGGTAAATTTAGTTTCAAGGGATGTGGGCACGAAGCGACATTGATATATCGCTGTGGTTACTTTGAATTTTATGCGACTATTTTGGCGACGAATAGAAACTTTACGCCCTTTTGCACTCAGTTACAATTTGATTTAAACACAGAGAAACAATTGCCCAGTGCCACGCTTTAGCAAGCACTTATGCTACATGAAAGAGAAATCAATGAAGGTTTATATGGTGCAAAAGGTAGATATGGCTTTAAATTGCACTACGATAAAAATATTCATTTTATCAAAATTGTTTTCCCGGCGGCAAGTCACCACACAAAGGCTTAAAAAGTGTGAGAATGACATTTTTTCTTTTCTTTGCAGAGCACCTCACGGGTCTGTCGCACCAGTCGCAGAACAAAACGTCTGGTTTCTTCACGCAGCTGTACCAAGGTCAAGCGATAAGAACGCACGGGCCTCTAGCTTCACTATATGAAGACATCCGAACGGTCCTACGGTCGAACTCCGATCGGGACCTCCACGCCATAGTGATTGAATCCAGTCCACCGAGAGACCTGGTGGAAAGCGCAAAGAAGTTCTTTAAGGATATATTTCCGCTAGCCTACCTGAATTTTGCGAAGTTGGACTCGAAAAAGTTCACGCCGGAGTATGAAGCGTGCTTGAAGGACGCGTATGACGCGGTTCAGCCGTTTGGAGATGTACCCAATCGAGTAAGTTATCCACAGTTAAACCTTTGAAAATGATTATCACGTCGTACTTATAAGACACTTGCAAAACCGTAAAAGTACCTACTCATCAATTTAAACACTAGATACAAGAAGATTGAAGATGGAACAAGCTCATGGCCCACCTGATGTTAAGTGGTAACCATTATCTATCACAAATCATTACATCATAGATCACGATTTTGGAACGTGCTCTACGCAACGCCCTGCGTCCATCAACTTGCGACATGAAGATGATAAGCCTCTTGTGCCTATAATTTCACCGACATCCTTCAAACCGAAACACAGCAATGCTGCAATGCTGAAATAGGCATGAGTGCAGTACTTCCCCGGACGACCCCGACACAAAGAACTTTACTACTAATAGTACACATTAAAACAAAAGTTCTAAATACATTAATTATCTTCAACAGCTTGGAAACTCCCTTTCCCGGTCTTTGGAAGCTGCACGAGTGCTCCTAGAGATGCTGGCCGTAGGAGCGGGTGCTCTCGCCACCACGGAGCACGTGCTGTCAAACGCCAGCGAGGAGTGTTCCAACAAGCTATTGAGGGCCGCTGGCTGTGCCGTCTGCGGGGGCCATAACGTCAGACCTTGCAGGAATTACTGCTTAAATATAGCTAGAGGGTAAGTTCGGTTAGGTGAATTAGTAAGTTAATCTCAATTTTGTAATGAAGCCATAGTGAGCCTAAACTAAAAGTATAAGTGTGTGTGCCTACAATACCAATATCAATTAAAATAATTTTAAATCTTGTCGGTTTGATTGTATTCACAACGACATCTCACGATGTTTTTCGACGCAATCAGAGCTATTCTAGCCGGAGCTGTATTAAATGAACGAGACTAAAACAAAATGTATGAGATTTATATTACCAAATGTTAAACAAGTTAAACCTAACATTAAAATAAAAGATGAAGATCTAAATCTTGTGGATAGTACTGTATTTTTAGGCATAACTTTAAATAATAAGCTTCAATGGGGCGCTCACATAGATGGGTTGTCGAACAGACTCAGTTCTGCAGCATACGCAGTCAAAAGAATCCGTCAACTTACTGACGTAGAAACGGCTAGACTAGTTTATTTCAGCTACTTCCATAGCATTATGTCGTACGGCATTTTGTTGTGGGGGAATGCTGCAGATATCAACACCATATTTGTGTTGCAGAAGAGGGCTGTTCGTGCAATCTATAATATGGGCCCCAGAGAATCACTTAGAACTAAGTTTAAAGAAATAAATGTTATGACAGTGCCGTGCCAATATATATATGAAAACTTAATGTATGTCCGAAAACAAATTAACATGTTCAAGAAAAATAGCGACTATCATAATGTTAACACTAGAAATAAAGATAAACTAGCTGTTCCCACTGTAAGGCTCCATAAAGTTAGTCAATCTTTTAAAGGGATATCTGTACGATTTTTTAACAAAATCCCAAATGATGTGATTAATCTATCTGTAAATAAATTCAAAAATGTTGTTAAACGTAATCTATGTAATAAAGCTTATTATAAAATATCTGATTATTTAGATGACAAAAAAGCTTGGGATGAAACTGCCTCCAACTCCATCAAAAACAATGTAATAGATATTAAGTACAATGACGTTAAAAAAATATAAGCCAAGCAGAGTTTCTTGCCAATTCTTCTCTGTTTGGTCACGTTACGAATTGGTGGTAAATTTAAAAAAATGACGTTGCAAAGAGTACTATACAGTTCCTACTGAATAAATGATTTTTGACTTGACTTGACTTGACTTAATGCTAAAATAGGTATAACAACTTTAAGACGTTACAAAATTAATCTTGCTCAAAACATTAATCTGTGTGCCCGGCAAAGCACATAAACTAACTTCATAGTCTGAGAAGCATCAGCAGCGACTAATTAAGTTTCGTGACTTTAGAGCAAAATTATAAAACAAGCTGATTCCCAGCGAGTAGTGAAACCTCGCTATACAAATGCTAGTTGTAATATTTTAATGAAGCGAGCGAACTAATTAAAATACCTCTGGAACATAATTTCGCTAGCTATTTCAGCTCTTATGAAGTCAGCTTTAATTTTACATTTTCAGTTTTAAATCAGTTAATTTTGACTGGCTTCAATCTGCTGTAATTTTAACATTGTTGCTTCGCTTTGTATTTTGGCTTTTCCTCAAATATTTTCAGCGCTGCCTTTACAAATATTTCTGATGCGGGCTGTATTTAATAAAACTAAAATATTAGTAAAGGCGACCACTATAATAAATTATATATAAACATATACATCACTGTTTTCTATGTCTTCCTATTCAATATTCTTGATGATTTTGCTAAGTATTTGTTTACCTTATTCATTTTAGCACTTATATTATACAACTAAAGACACGCTTTCACTTAGTGTAGGTATAACAATACAATTTTTTTGAATGAAAATGGTTTTGATTTTCTCCAGGTGCATTGGATCCCTGCTGTCCCAACTAGACGGACCTTGGGCAGGGTACGTGGAAGGAGTGGAACGTCTGACGCGGGTAGATGCTGACATAGCACTCAGGCAGCTCGAAGCCAAGATTCAGGAGGCCATCATGTACTCCTTCGAGAACCGACTTGTGCTGGAAAACAAGGTCAGTACTCTTTATCAATACGATCGTAAGACTATTTCATGTCATCCGTAAAACCAGTGATTATGATGAATATTGAATCAATTGAACTCACTAATCATGTTTCTTATTCGGTTGACATTAATAATTATTAGTATATATTCCCAACCAACCATTGATATCGTTAAAAGTTCCACAGTGTCTGAAGACCCGCTTGTTCAATCAATATGTACTGCCGACAATTACTTATGGTGCCGAGACATGGACGCTTACCCATGAGGCTGTGTATAGAATGAGAGAGCCATGGAGCGAGCTATGCTCGGCATCAAACTTATAGATCGAGTCCCTAACATCGAAATCCGAAAACGGACAAAAGTCCAGGACATTGGAAATCTACTTATGGAATTCAAGTGGGGAAGGGCCGGGACACATTGTGCGGCGTGGTGATGACAGGTGGAGCAAGACATTGACCGAATGGTGGCCGAGGGTAGGCAAAAGAAGCGTCGGAAGACCAGTAGCGAGATAGGTCGACTCCGGGAGGCCTATATCCAGCAGTGGATAAAGTCGGTGGATGATGATGATGATTCACAACCATGACAGTTTGAAAAGTTTGATTAAAATAGTAGTAAAAACCACGTTTTTCAAATTACTCTACATTTTTATTCCGCGGGGAAATGTTTCACTAAAAAGTAGTTTTAACAAAGCAAACGGTCATATCTTTTTTTTTCAAAAAATAGTCAAGCGCTTGACCACTAACACGCCTGGAACAGGTTACGATCTACCCACAATTCAACGAAAATTAACCCAACATTTTTTAACACGTTGACTGCGGGCCGGATATGGCCGGTTATGACGCTACGCGCCATACTAACACGTCCTGCAGAAGATACGATGATGTGTTATTCAGCACTCAAAGCGTTAAAGGTTCTCGTGGAATATTGTTCTGAATTGAAGTGAGGCTAAATTTATTTTGTCCGTTTAGGCTACAATCTAATAATATTCGTTAGTATTTGTCTGTTTAAATTCCAACTTAAAGGGCTTTAAGTCCTGAGGAAAGCCTTACAATAAATTTAAATTAGCTGTAGAATGTCTGATGCTGAATAGGGCAACGTTAAATAAGAATAATTTACCCTCCCCATCCTCCCAGACGGGCTTGAGGACAAAATTCACTAGTCTGGAAACCTATTCACTTTCAACCCTGGTAGGTATGGGTGAGCACCGATTTGGCGCTGCGCTAATTTTATTAAAGCTTCGAAGACCTATTGTCGATCTCAAGCGTAAACCATGGTTTAGTACGCTGGCTCTCTGGACTGCTGGTCAACATTATTTCCAAGGACTAACTCTAAACTTATACTGTCTTATTAGTCCATATTGGTCTAATCTATAGGTACTCTTCCTTTTGACCTTTCTAATTGAATGTATGTCTTAAGGTAGGTATGTCAGTTTCATTACGGATTTTTTTTTTATTGTCATGTATTGCGTATTTACTTAAAGTAACCGTGCCTAATTATCTATTGTTGGTGCACTTATTTACGGAGGCCAAGATACAAACTTTTCGCTTTGTTTGATTCTTCACAGTTATCCTTGCGAATGTAATTAAGTACCTCTAAGAATTGTTTTAATTTTTTCATACCACTGTTTCTTTTTGGAATCAAATTTATTTATTTATTATTTTATTCTAAACAGCGCGTCTTTGTCTTTTCAATAATCTTCTATGTTGTATACATATAAAAATCAATCGTTGTGCATGTCTCGTAAAAGCTTAAACGCCGATCGACCGATTTGTTTTTTTTTTTTTGTTTTGTTCTCCTTGCTTCAGAGGTGATTTAGAAAAAAACAAAATTAGGGAAAACCCAAAGGATTGAAAAATACGGGAGAAACTGAAAGTGCTTTTTTTCTATGGGATTTTTGTATGAATTCTGGAATTTTAACAGGACAACGTTATCAAGTTAGTTGATCTATGTTTTATTTTATTTTATATTTTTTACATTAGGTAAATCATTCTTTTATCTAAACTCCGACGCAGACAAAGTTAGCCACTTGCTAAAACATGCTAGGGGTTTTATATTGTAGATACATACATCTAAAAGAAGCGATAACGTAGGTAGCTTGTAGCTTCTAATGCTAACCCAACAGAATACCGAGTAACAAAGTCCCCACTTTCGTCACAGAAGGAAGCTACTCACATAATATTCAGTAAGCTTGCGACTCGTCTCGAAAACGAAATGAAAAGATGAAAATTTACCTTATTTAGCTAGAATTTTTTGCCCTGTAATATTTTGTTTTTGTCTTTTATGAATTTTACGTAGGACTTTAATGGACATCATACTTAATGTTGATCTGATAAGAGTTATTTTAGCCGAATATAGAACTATCCTATTTATTTTAATACTAGATTCTCCCTGCGGTTTAGTTTGCGTGGTACCAGGATAAAAGTAACCTATATGTTATTTCAGTTCAAGAGAAAAATATGCAAAATTTCGGATCAATCCGTTCAGTGGTTTTGGCGTGACAAACATTTCACATTTCACAAACTTGCGCCTTTATTAGTAGGATGAATTGGATTGGATTGAAAAATACTTTGTGTATGTGAGCCGTTATAAATACATCTCGAGAAAATTGATCTAACAGATAGATATATAGAATTTTCGATAAGTTTATGCACGCCAACCACAATTTTTTACCTGTCATGGTTGACTAGCAGTTTTTATAATGTACTTACACCAGTCTAAACAAAAATATACTCTTAAAACGAACAATTACATCTAGAACACTAGTAGTTTATAAAGTTTTTGCTTCCGTTGATTTATTAATGTAAAAGGGGAATCAAGGCAATTATAAATTGTACATTCCTTATAGGTAGTAAATCGTTAGAAATAGTAATTTTGTGTCTCGTTCAAAGCTCAGTGTTCAATTTGTTAGCGTTGAACAAGATAATTTTCTGTGCTATAAAATATGACTATGAATTTGCCGCGTCTCACTATAATTTGGTTTGATTTACCGTTGCAATAGCAACCCGCAGAAGTTCCGCGTTTTGCACGCCATTTTAGCATGAAATTGCTGTTTTACTTCTAGCCACCGAGGTATTAAATGTCGCACCGTACAAACTCTGCGATCAAACAAGAATATATTGTTGAATTTGTCAGCGTGTTGCAGGAAATTCAGTCTCGAAGCTCTCAGCACTCTTGAGCCTGGCACGGAGCCACGCGTGCCCCGAATGCTGCTAAGCGAGACGTTTCAATTATTCCCCACTGTCTTTAGCAGTCCAACATTGTCCGTCCGCTTTACATACCCGTTTCCTCGTAATAAAAGACTAGAGGAACAAGAATCCAATCACTATTACAAAGGCGAAAGACTATCCGGCAGTCGTAAAGTTTAGAATCTCTTCTTGGATACGTTTACTACGTATTACGAGAACATAAACATTGGCGAGCCGGACGTAGGCCGCGGGTCAGACGTGGGCGTGGGTCAACGTTCACCCACAACAAAGAAATTTGCTTTTAGATAGAGATCGCTTATCTTTACGTGTAATGACTCAAATTAATCCTGACGCTGTTGGGCTTAGGTGGGGCAAAAACTGAATCTACCAGAGTCATAAATACTCTACTTATCGAATAATCCCGTTTTTAGCAAGCGTTGAGTTACTCGGTCGGTGTAATTTATAGCTTGAGTTTTTATTCGAATTGTTGTTGGGATATAGCTTTCTGTATTTGATTTCGTGAGAATATCCTGTCGTGTTATTTATCAAATGAAATCGGTACCAGTTTTCTATCTTTACTCATTTATATTGCCTCATTGATTGCGATGCCAAGATCAATTAACGGAATAAGCTAGACTAGACTAACGAACTAGAACGTGAAGATTACTTATTTATAGGCATCAAAGTACTTAATTTATTACTTCTTATCGAGAAAATCGTGATAACTTTGGATTCCAGGAAATATTCGGATGGACACTAACATAAAGGGCACAATTTTACAGATTTAACCATTTCCTCGTAGTTACAACTACAACCTTAATTGAACGAACTTTTTTTTTCCTTGTAAACCGGCCTGTAAAGTGCTATTTTCTATCTTGCTGACGAATAATACATGAAGGTACAAGCTATAGCCTGTAAACCTTCTCCTTCCTTTATGTTTAGACTGCATTTTTCTTTATAGGCAAAACCATTCCATTTTTCCACTTCTCACTGTACTTTTCCTAAAACGTGTATTCTCTCAAAAGAAGATAAAGTCGAGTGAACGCGACGCTCTCCCTCCACGTTCCGTCTAGCATTCCAGAGTGCAAAACGAGATTTTTATAGTTTTTCAATATGAATCACTGATTATGTCGTTGTCTCAATAAGTGAGAGTCGCTTATTGTTTTGACTCAAAAGCCTCTATCTATTCAACCGGTAACACTGCTGAGTAAAGATCTCTTCACTATTATGCTACTCCTGGCGATCTTGTGCGAGCAGGTTCCACTGCTCTCCTACTGCCTTCACAATGTCCTCCGACAATCAGGCAGGTGGTCTGCCTCGAGGCGGCAGATCTCTTGGTTAATCTGGTCAAAACCTTGTGACTAAAAATATTACTGATCTAGAGCATTTGACTTTTTAGTAGTAGAATTCTTTGTGAAGGGCTCATCCAGGGAAGTACGACCACCATGCCTATTTCTGCCTTGAAGAAGCATTGCAGTGTTTCAGTCTGAAGGGTGTGGGTGCCTGTAATGTCAGGCGCATGAGGCTTAACACTTCATGCCTCTAGTTGATGGATGCAGGGTGTTGCATTGTAGGTTACGTTCCACACATCCGTGTCCTACAAAGCAATACTTTGATAAGGTAATGGTTATCACTTAACATCAGGGGGGCCATGTGCTAGTTCCATCAATAGTTATTATAAAAAAATTATATGGGATCGGTAATTATACCTATTTGCCCTTGAACCTCAAGTCCTCTAGCGAAGAGACAAATCGTAGTCTGTATCCGCTGAGTCAGACCACAGTCTACATTGTCACAGTTGGTTATGTCATACAAGGCCACTGTTTCCGCTTATAAGCGCCGCTTAATTGTTTTGTTATTCTTTAGTAGGTGTGAGTAGTTTAAATATTGTCGTGATACAAGAAGCTTGTACTTTTTGACCTTGAATATATTTGGAGTTTCATATCAAGCAATGGAAGTTTTATATGTGTACTGGTATAAAATATCAAATACAGTTTGTTCACAAAAATATTATTTTAAGTTTTCAATGTTGTTTGACTGTGATTATAGGATATCCTTGAAAATTTAATTTTAAACTATCAGAGACTGAAGCTACGTACGAGTAAGTTCAAAGATAAGCTTGTGTTATGGAACTCAGAATACGAGTTATACAAAAATGACAATACTATCACGATTACATTAATCTATTCAATAAATTATTTATAATGTAAATCGGAGGTCTTATCGCAAAAGCGATGTCTTCCAGACGACCGTTAACTAAAACAATTGCTTCACACTTAATAAATAGCACTTCAAAGATACTTAAAAATAGTTATCAAACCTAAGATAAAGGTTTAATTACTGAAATAAAAATTAAAATAGTATGACACAGATTTGTAAGAATCTATACTATTTTTTTTCCGTGTAAGGACCGCCTGTGGCGATGAAAGCCTCCTCCAAGTCTTTCCAGGTACCACTATCCTATCTTTTCTTGACCAAAAATTTCCCTCGTTATCGTTTTTGATCCAGTGGGATCTATTTCGTGGCTTTGTGCGCCCACCTGTTCGGGTTTTATCTGAAGGTCCAAAAAACTCAGTCTCTCCAAGAAACTTAGTATTATAACGATATCTTAAAGAATATTCAATTTCAAAAGCAACTTTATCATTCATAGCTTTGTTTAGTTATAGAAAGCTATCGAATGTCATTAGAACAAGCTCTTTGTCATAGAACTGTGTCAAGAGATCTCCGTCCGATGATCGTCTCAGAATTGACGTAGAATGCTTGAGTTCCAATTACTGGTTATGACGTGGAATTAAAAAAAAATGGTTGGCGATGGATGACCTATAAGCATTGATATATACTGACTTACTACTTTTTTTTTTTTTTTTAGATGCGTAGTACCGACCAAAATGCGTGTAGGCTCAGGTCTTGGCCATGGCCAAAATCCTCTCCTTTCTTTATACAGTGGCCATCTTGACATCAACCGAGTGACACTTCCACTAAATAGGCAAATAATGTGATGAAAAAGTGCATTTCTTGAAGCTTTTTATTTGAGCTTTTTATTTCAAGCATTGTGGCTATCTCTATAAAATCAACTGCCATTCTCGAAGCAGGCCAGTTTAAATAAAAGAGATAAATTTATGTTTCCTTCAAAATGACAATGAGTTTCAAAGCTACGTCTTCGCCATCAATAAGTGGTTACTATATTTTGACACTTATTAAGGAGGTTGGCATCTCTTGTTATTTATCTCAATACCTATAAGCATAATAAAATCTTGCACAACAATTTTAAGATTGATAGATAATCGTATATGTTTTTTGTTCTCATTTATTTTTACAAACATTAATACAAAACATTGAACGGACAATAACAGTCATTAATTAGAAAAAAATAATTAGAAAAAAAAATATGTTGGATACTATCTCCCTGCATAATCTAGCCCCAATCTAAGCATGGAGGTATTATGGGAACCATATGTCTAACATTCTACTCATACATTTTTTTTGTAAATACACACATAATTTTTACAAATGTTGAAACGCCAACACCCGAGATAAATATTTGCAGAACATAAAAACATTTGTCTAGCGGTGGGAATCAAACCCGCAACCTCTCAGGCGGGCTTTCGCCCTCTGTGCCATAGAGGTCATGAAGGTACGATATCTTTGAATTACTGATCAATTTACACATTACGCTAGTCCAATGCCCGCCATGGGACAAATGTTTGCATTATTTTCAGATTTTTGTCTCAGGTATGGGTGTTTTCTAAGAAAAATATGTATGTATTTACAAAAAAAAATTGTGTAGTTTATCAGTCATGCGGTTCCCATAAAACAAACTCTGCTTAGTTTAGGGCTACATGATGTTTTGTGATACTGTGCAGAATTATTTATTTATTTTATTAGGCACTTTATCGTCTGATGCAAACATACGTTGATTGGCTCGACCAGTCTTCTCAAGAAATTATATGAACAAGCACCTTTACGACTTCAAGCTATGACAAACTCTAACGATCTCTATGTACTCACTGGAATAGGATGCCTCAGCGTACAATTTGCTTATTTTGCCTCTAATCACGCTCGCTACGACAATAAGGGCAATGTAGGCAGCAACTTGGTTTGCCTAACCCACTTTGGTTACATCTGTGTCTAGTTGTGTTGCTTTTGCATATTTCACGTACATTTTGGTTGAGTTGACTGAGAGGTTATGTAGGTTCACGAAATTAATAAGATAGTGATGATACTTAGGTAAAACCATTTTATAATTTTGCTGACCTACATTACTGACTTTAAATGAAAAGTGAGATTCGCAGGCTCTTTAAAAAGCCCCTCAGGAGAGATTTTCTTTTAAAAACTCTCATCTTGTAATGGCACATTTTCGCTTTGAATTTTTAAGCAAACGATTCACCAACTTTCCATAAAGTTTAACACAAAGTCAAGTTGCCTCGCGGCTATAATTTTATACGTTGGTAGGTACGCTTGAGTAGACCTGAGTTTCAAGGCGAAGACGTACATAATTAATTTGAAGCAGTAAAGCCTCATAACCGACCCTTTTATGGTAAAGTGGTGAAGTTATTGTCGGTATCGCGTTGCAATGTGGGCTGCGGGACTATTGGTCCCAAGTTTACTGCAAGTTTGGGGACTTTGGTGCATGTTTGTGACTTCCAGCGGAGTCTAGGTGCGATGCAGTTTCACATGCTTGAAGGCGATGCGGGATTGACCAGGGACCCAATTCTCAGAAATATAGATTAATGTCACACTAGACATATGTTGTATTTCGCGGGAACTCGAAAACTGTATGGAAATTTGTCAGTTCTCACGACATAAATATGTCAGTTGTTACAATAACCTTACTAATCCTGAGAATCAGGGCCGATTTATTTAACAGCACTCAAATGCTACGCGGTCATCTTACTGATTAGTAATCCTTAGTTGATTATACTCAGGGTATAATCAATCTACACAAACGCTAAATGTAAAATTAGTAGGCAACCAATCCTAACTTATATTATAAATACGAAAGAGAATATATTTGTTTTTTTTTTTGCTTTCGCCCCATAACTACTCAACCAAACATCGTGATATTTATCATACACGTTGTCAGGGGGTACAGGAAATAGGGTACCTTTCACCCAGAAAAAAGTACCCGAGGAATAGAAAAATAACTTAAACGCAAGCGAAGCCGCGGGCTTGATGAAGCTAGGAATAAAATAGTCGATAAAATATTAAACGACATTATACACAGTAATCGTGTTAGTCATAACTAAAGGTAAGCCCACTTACTTATAGTAGGTATATCTAAAGAGCAATACTTAAAGCCCATATTTGAATTATATTCTTTTTGCCGGGTGGGAGTGTAGTCATGTAAGTGGGCTAAGACTTTACTTAAATCAGTGCTCTAATTTCTAGATAGAAGCGTGATCTATTCAAGTACCAATTTATGGTCAAGTCTGGTCCTGGACTCGTTTAAAAATCATCTTTCAGAGTCGAAACATTCTGGAAAAGTAGATGTCTGGAACAATGCTAATTCTAAGCCAATCCCATGTTTATTTATGTAGTCTAAGCATGCACCTACTTAGCGGTTTGGGCGGTTCCGAGTTCTGAAGTTATATCAAGTTGTGCGGAGCGCCGGCGCCCACCTACGCATATGCTTTCTCCAAGTGAAATGACATGACAAGTCCTCAAGTTAAAGAAAATAGCGAAAATTTAGCCAAAAGCAATAGTTTTACCGCATAAAAAAATAACCTAGTCGTCAAGAGGTCAAGGTACGAAACTCTTCAATGCAATGTATTGGAGTGTGTAATTTTTTTGTTTGAAAAGTTACAAATCAGGAAGTTCTGAGTGCTTTGGAATTTGTCGGTTAAGCACAGGTGGTGTTCTTATGAAATAAATAAATAAAGAAGGAGCAGAATGAGGTACTGAAATGATTGATAGAAAAAGGTAGTTATCTGTGTAGGTTGAAGCCTGACATAAGTAGCTGCTTAACTGCAGAAGTGCGTGCTTGTTCTTAGCAGATCACCTTGGCCACACTCCGCCCGGTCTTTACTTGGATGGGTGACCGTTTAGTAATATTTAGATTTGAGCGCTTCCGTGCTTCGGAAGCCACTTTAAAATGTTGGTCCCGACTTTTCAATCGTTAAGCCATATCGGAGGCCTTCAGGCGGCCTAAAGACGTGTAATTGTTGCAAGTGTAAATTTTGCAATTTGAAAATTATTATCATTAGAAATTGTACAACCTGACACCCACTTATTGACACCAAATAAGGGAGCTAAGAAAAGTAATGTTATTATGATAGATAGTGGGCAGGCAATTACGTTTCGTTTTCACCGCTCGTGTCTTGGGTCACGGCCTGCGTGGGCGCCGTGCAGCGTCGATCGGGGCCTATCAGACAGGCTCATAACCAGGCCTATTTTGTTGGGGGTTTTAAGGCAACGGTACATGTCAAACCTCCCTCTCGCTCGCACTATTCAACATTTTTGAAGATATAAAATCACTGAATGCAGTTATGCAAAATAGCAAACCTTAACGGCCTAGAAAATAACAATACAAAGGAATGAATATCATGTTGAACCCAACACGTTTCCCTACCAAAAAATATTAAAATGATATTATTGCTGAACCTTTGTATTGTTATTTTCTAGGCCGTGAAGGTTTGCTATTTTGCATAACTACATTCAGTGATTTTATATCTTCAAAAATGTTGAGTAGTGCGAGCGAGAGGGAGGTTTGACATGTATCGTTGCCATAAGGCGACCTAGGCCATTATTCTTTATAACACAAAAGATTCCTTGCCGATAACGTGTGACGTCATAACATGCTTCAAACACAAACGCGTTTCCAAAGAACGCCACGTTAAGAAATTTGACAAGGGCATAGAGAATACGATTACATGCAGATTCCACGCAGATATCGTATAGAGGCGCGTTTGCGTTTGGTCATAGGGAATAAAGGCTCTTTCCTTGGACTCGCTGTAGTTTTATTTCTTGCATGTTTAATTTTTAGTTGAAACTACAGTGTACAGCTAATGATAAAACAAGCTACGATAATATACGTAGTTTGGTTTTCGAGTTTTCATGCGTAATACGCAGTTTAATTTGCGAGGTGATACTAATCTAGATTGAAAGGTTTCCATATCAGGTTTATTTTTGCCCCACTTACGAGTATACCCTAGGTACGACCCTTGAGTTGAGCGACGCCGATTATTATTGATATATAGCAGCGTCACATGTATTTATTGATCTTCTATAGCTTGTTTATGGGACTGGTGGATGTACTACTGGTTTGCTATTAACTGTGACAAATTAGAATACTTTAGACGAGGAAATAAAATGGTATAAGTCCATTCAACATTATAGAGCACGAATTGTAAAAATGTTGTTTCAATAAATTTTTACCTACCTAATTGAGCTGTGGAATAAGTACCAACCATATATACGTTTATAGACTGAAATACTACAAATTTATTATTAAGAGAAACAAAAATGTAAAAAAACAACAAATACTAAAACCATATATCCGGTACCTAATAAATCAATAAATAATGCTAGACAATCACACAGCATCATGTAGCCCCAAACTAAGTAGAACTTTTGTTAAGGGAACCACATGATTGATATATTACTTATATACTTTTTTTTGGAAATACATTATACATAAAAAACACCCAGACCCGAGATAAATATTTGCAGAACATGCAAACATTGGTTCCGCAGCGGGAATCGAATCCGCAACCTCCTGCGTCTCAGGCGGATCTTCCCCCACTACGCCACAGAGGTCGTAATCTATGTAGGTTTAAGTTTTCTGGGGAATCAAAACTTAAATTATTGGGTGTAGGTACCTATTCTATTTCATCAAGCCAACTTAAACAACCTGTTTTCTACAAGTAATAAAATTGACTAGTTCGTTTTTAAATCATATTTGGGTCATCAATCAGACTTACTAAGAGTTAAGAAATATCAGTCAGAAAACTTTTAAATGAAAACGGGGTTACTGAGACACTTTGCAGCTTTAGTGAAAGCGAGACGAATGACTTGTCCCCGGAGAATCTTTTAGATCCTAAGCATTCCCGACTCCCGTTCAGTCCTTATTTATTCCTTTTATACATTCGTTTTCTTTGTTTCTTTGGCATCAAAGGAGTGTATTTATCTTTTGCCTACGATATTTCCATTTTACGAAACAAAGTAAAATCAATGTGTGTTTGTATTCAATTTTAACTTTGAGGTTATTCTAACAATAACGAGTATATAACAACTTTTACTGTTCGACTTTTGGAAGTTCATATTTTTTCACACAAAGTTATTTAACTTTGTTGGTAGAATCACAACACACACACACACCAGCCTATATCAGTTCACTGCTGGACATAGGCATCCCCTAATAAAGGGGGATATGCCCGTAATCCCCACGCTGGGCATGCGGGTTGGGGATCGCAGGGCACAGCTTTTCGCACCACCGACGCTGCTGCCCGTCATTGGCCAGGGGATTTAGCTGTGCCGATGTAGGCTGCGCTATGCCGCAATCAGCTGCCGCCAGAGCCTCGTTCGTTGTTTAGCAGGGTGCACCACGTGCAGGTGAGGTTGGCTTGAGTTCCGAAGATCGGGATTGGAACCCCGTACACCCCACAGAATCACGACCCTACCCCCAATCCCCAATTAGGATATTATTACGTAGGGGCAAATATATAGCACATTATTATTCCAGCTATGTTTCTGATAGTGTGTTATGGCGGTTTCAATTCCATTGTCAGTATTTATTTGTAGTGGTGATATCACATTTACCTACCACATAATGGGTAGATTGAGCATGATTACCACATGCGGTGTTTGTTTAAATCAAGTCGTTGAGATAAAACACTAATAGATAGCAAACATTATTCATTCCAGAGAGTTTTCTGTAATCACCATACTTACCTAATGTAAAACTATGTATTAATTTTATTTTAAGAATATTTTTTTCACTGACAAAGTCTTCACAAATCGAGTATGTAAATTATGATGAAAAACAAAGTAAAAAAATACCTCAAACTCAAAAGTGATACAATATAATACAGGGTCTCTTTATTTAATAGAAACCTAAAGGCATACTTTAAATCGTATTTTTTTATGTGCATCAATTCGAAACGCGAAGCAGAGAAGAATTGGCAATTATTACAATTATTCTTAATTTAAAAATCCTTCGCATAAGTTTCTGACACAATCTACTGTTATGTCATGACCTTGTTATCAGAATGTTGAATCATTAGATAATGCTATACCAAACTAAGCATAGAAAATAAAAACTTGCAAGGAAACTTCCTAAAGACAAGCATATCTACAAACGAAACAACGGATAGGCATAATGTAAAAACTTATAATAGAGTATGGTACGAAGACTGTGAAGTCCTGTCAAAGAAAACTACATCAAGTTACAAGTTGAGCTACTTTTCTCGAGAAAGTAGAGTCTCTTGACATTTATTGTAATCTAAAGGTACCTAGCTAAAGTAGGTAATCCGATAAGCAAACTGAATGGACTTTGATATTTGATTACAACTAGCATTACCATTGTTAGAAAAATGTTATTATATTTGGTTATAAGTACAATAATATAGCTGCTCGTAGATTTTAAATGGAATTGATCTCTGACAATACATGTGTAGGGTTTCGGTACATATTTCGTGGTTTCGGCCTATAAAATTATGTTTTCAATCTAAATATAAATATATAATAGGATAAGATAGGATCGACATACCATTGTGGGTAAAGGTTACCAATGAAATAAATTATAAAAAAAAATATATATATAATATTAAAATTTCACAAATAATAAGTATTTTATTTGAATAGTTCGGTATTGAAACAAAAACTGGATCCTTAACTTTGTAAGCATGTGTGTGAAACTATAAAGTCACTTCGATTTCTTTAATCCTTTTAAAGTCGTCAGTTTTGAGTTCTCGCACTAGGAAATACATACGTATCACACTGATATTATAAATACGAATGTTTGTGTGTTACGCACTCCGTGACGGCTGAACGAATTTGGATGAAACTTGCCCCCTTCATCACCATCAGCCTGTAGCAGTCCACTGCTGGACATAGGCCTCCCCTAATGAGCGCCATTGCGTCCTGTTCTGAGCTTGACGCATCCAGCTTCTACCAGCAGCCTTTCGCAAATCGTCAGTCCACCTAGCCGGAGGGCGTAGTACACTACGTTTTTCGTGCCGCGATCTCCACTCAAGAACTCGTTTACCCCAACGGTTGTCGGTTCTTTGACAGATATGGCCAGCCCTCTGAGCTATGTCGTCAACTTTAGTTCTATGTCATATGGTGTTGTTGCGGATTCTATCCCTCATAGAAACTCCAAGCATGGCATCATATGCTTGGTTCCATAGCTCGCTGAGCGGCTTTAAACTGGTGGACTAGCCGTACTGTGAGTGTCCACGTTTCGGCTCCGTATGTCATGACGGGTAGGACGCACTAATTAAAAACTTTCGTTTTCAAAAATTGCGGTATGGGTGACGAGAATACTCGACGTAGTTTTCCAAATGCTGCCCAACCCAGCTGAATCCTCCTCTTGGCCTCCTTCTCGAAGTTGTTTTTACCCAACTGCAATATCTGTCCGAGGTATGTGTTGTACTCAGAAACAATTTCAAGAAGGTGTCCATTAACGACGTCAGGTCTCTTATCAATTTGGTCATTGATAATGACTTTGGTCTTATCCAAATTCATGCCGAGACCTATCTTTCGCGAGGCTGATGCTAGGCCGTCCAGCATCTGTTGTAGCTCCTCCAGCGACTCCGCCATTAGGACTATGTCATCAGCGAATCGCAAGTGTGAGATATGCTCGCCGTTTATGTTTATGCCCATACCTTTCGAGTCCAATGTCTTAAACATATCCTCCAAGGCGCTTGTGAACAGTTCCGGAGACATGACATCTCCCTGTCTCACTCCGCGGCGCAGTTGGATGGGTTAAGTCTACCGATCCTGTACTCGGACACTCATAGTGGTAGCTTCCTACAAACATCTCAACACTTCGATATAACGATAGTCCACTTGGCATCGCTGCAGGGACGGACAGCCCAGGTTTCTACAGAGTCAAAGGCTTTCTCATAGTCCACAAACGCCAGACACAGGGGCTGATTATATTCTTCGGACTTCTGTATAATCTGCCTTACTGTGTGAATGTGATCTATGGTGCCATATAGGCCGCGAAACGCGGCGTGCTCCGGTGGCTGGAATTCGTCGAGTCTTCTGGCGAGACGATTTGTAATAACCTTAGAGAACAGCTTATAGACGTGGCTCAAGAGCGAGATAGGTCTGTAGTTTTTAAGAAGGGTTTTCTTAAAAAATAGAACCACCAAGCTCTCGTTCCACGCCTTATTTATAATCAAATGTCATTTTATAACGCTCACTGGATAAAGTAAGATTGTCCCCGTTATTTAAATGTAAATAAAAATAGGTGGAATGATATTTTAAAGAACTAATATATTAATAAGATGACAATCGTTCAATTAGTAATAGTTCTCTAAAACAATGACAAAATTTAATAATTTTAAGTAATACCGGTTTAAAAAGGTTTATGTGTACCACGCTCGCTCATTATAAATAAATCAGCACTATGAATCTCATATCGCTGCTAATTATTAAATTTATTGACGATACTAATGCAGCCTGACTGTCAGAAACATTAATGGCAATATTTATGCACGGAGCTGGTTCCGGTCATGTTTTGGTAATCCTTATATCGTAAGCCGATGTCGTCATATTTAAATTCATTCCGTTCTGGATACCGGATGTCCTATTTCGTTGGTCATCGCGATTTGTCTGACACATATTTGCGGTGAATACACAACCATTTTCAAAGGACTTCAAAAAAAGTAAGAGGTTTTATGTTTGTTACCACATCACACCCTCATCTAAGAACCGATTTGAAAAAAAATTTTTTTCGTTTCGATGTTAGTTACTTTTCGTTCGTTATCTAAGACATAATTTCTTTGTAGAAGGTTTCTTTATTATTAAATAATCTGATATCAAAAGAGTCCTCATTCCCTAACTAAGTTTTTTATTGAAGCTAACCGTATATAACCAGAAAGGAATATATTTTCAGGGCCCCTATGATTTAGTAAAAATGAAACAATTAGGTATTACAAAGGCATGTCTCTATGGGAACATGAATATTAATATATCTAATCAAATTTATAATGCATAAATTGTATTGTATGAATCACAAGGTCGTACAAAGACCTTAACAAATTATTACAATTGATAGAACACAATAGAGTTAGTCAGACTGATAAAAATGGTCTGGCTTGTTCACGTTGAAACAGAGACAACACTATTTTAGATGATGATGAATATGGACAAAATAATATGATAATGATAATCTTTTATGAATCTCACTATTATAAATACGAAAGTTTGGGTTAGTATATTTGTATGTTAGTTCCCACTCAACTCCATAACGGCTGAATGGATGAAATTTGTAATATATCAGAAAAAAACGGGATTAAAACGGATCTTAATAATTTTAAAGGGATCTTAATAATGATACCCTAAAACACAAACTTAAAACAAAAATTCAACTGAGGTTAATCTGAATATTTTTTTCAGTAGAA
Organism: Horisme vitalbata; assembly: GCA_951804965.1. Lineage (NCBI taxonomy): Eukaryota > Metazoa > Arthropoda > Insecta > Lepidoptera > Geometridae > Horisme > Horisme vitalbata. The sequence continues at coordinate 6,951,033 of OX638096.1, forward strand.
CTCTGTAAATTTTTCAAACACATTTAATTGTACTTCTACTAATTATATTTTTTTTTCAACCTGCATCGTCTTTCTGCTGGGCAAAGGTCTCCCTCAAATTTCGCCAACCATCTCTATCCTTCGAGATATCCCACCATCCTCTATCGAAGGCCTCGAGCTCGTCCCGCCATAGCTTTCTTGGCCGACCACGACCTTGTCTCCCATCGGGCTACCAGGATGTCATGGCATTCGCCTATCTATCTGGAGGCATCCGGCTAACATGGCCCGCCCAGTCCCATTTCAGCCAGGCTGTTTTTCTGTCCACGTCAGCAATGCCAGTAATTGAACGCAGTATGCTATTCCGCACTCACTATTATTTATAATATTATATAGGCAAAAGACTATTTATTAAGAACTTGTTATTGTATATACTGTTGTGTATTTTATGTTGTTATAAATAAGGCAAAAGTTTGTGAAATGTATGTGAAAGGTTTATTCCTCTTTCACGCCAAAACCACTGAACGGATGGATGTAGTTCTATAGTGAAAATAATATATAGATTACTTATTATCCGGGTATTACCCCAGCAAAGCCGCGGATGGAAGCTAGTACGAGCTAATTAGCTCAAACAGCAGATCAGAGAAACACAAAAAAGAAGACATATATTTCATATCTGCCAAAGCCTCATCCATCAAGCACTATACCTACATATGCCAATACTCTACTAAACTACACTAGTTTAACTATTTTTTTATAATACTTGAAGGTAGAATTAGCGCATTGTCGTGAAAATATAATAGTATTGCTTAGGAAAGTAACTATTAATTTTAGTACATAAGAGAGCCAATTGAATTTATATGTATTTTTAGAGTTATTTAAGATTTTCTGAAAAATTGCGACAGGGGACTGTTAGGTGCAACAGGGGACTGTTTTGTACATGGAAGTGGACTGTTTTATGTAGAAATAGAAGTCATATTATTGGTACTAATAATTTATTATTTTATACGATATTTACGCATCAACATAAAACGTATATATTTCAAAAATTTCTTAAGAAAAAGAACCAAAAACAAAACTCTTCTAACAAAATGAAAACTTCAATGTCAAAACCATGGTACTAGAAACATTTTGTACCTGAGATCAACTTAGATGAATACTAATAACAGTTATTAAACTTACGCAGTCTTTTATAAAGTACTACTATTACAATCATAACAAAGATGTCTTTCCTCTCCACAATAATAGTAAATTAGTTATAATTCAAGTAATTTGAAATGAGATCTATAAAAAGTCCTTTTCTTAAAACTAATAAGGCACATACATAATCACAATGAGCTTAGTTTGACATTAGAGCAATTGACATTAGCGCTCGAAAATATTTACTGGAGTAGTATAAAATTGGTGCAATCTAGAAATCTAAGTCATAATTTAAGTGCCAAAAAACTTCGGAGCTACAGCCTAAAACTATGTGTATGCCAGAGTGATGGGTCTCCAGCTTGCACATCTGAAACCAGCAAACGGCAGAAGCGAGAGTTATGAATTATTGCCCCTGATTTAGTGCTGAAATGATGCGTAAGGAACCAAAATTTTCAGCCCGCTAGCTATAATACTTTTGGAGCCATAAGGCAAAACCAACGTGTCAGCTGGAGACCCATGTCCTCAGCATGCACACGTGGCTACGGCAAAAGCATAACAATTAACGTATTAGTACACAGTAACAGTGTAGTGTTCTTTCCACGTCTTTAAGGCAGGCCTGTGTTTACGTCGTGTCATATCTTTCACTAATTTTCTCAAATTTTTTCTTTCTTTCTCTGATATTTTAACCTCTACTTTTTTTCATCACTTCTCTCTTTAGAGAATAATTTTTTTACGTATATATCTTATTCTCTCTGCTTGTCTTTTTTTCTCCAATAATTCCTCTCGCGATAAGTTTTTTTTTAGGAGCAATCTTGAGTTTATGCTGTCAGCCTGTAACGTAATTAACGTCCAGTGAGGTAAATTAATGCAAAACATATTTGTGAAGACTCCTATGTTCCTTATATGAATAAATCTTCGACAAGTGAACTAATTTATGTAAACAAAACCTTTAAATGATTACCAATTTAATAAGATACACAGTCCCCTGACACATAGAACAGTCCCCTGTCATATTACCAAGCAGGGGACTGTTGCTAGGGGACTGTGTATTTTGGTTTAGTTTCAAAATATTTAGAAAACGATTTAAACATGATTCGATACGAAGCTACCGACAAATATGGACACAAACCACAGACATAATAAACTATTTATTTAAATATTTAATCTAATTAATATTATTAAAATCATTTACCAGAGGACTGTCATCACAACGACTAACACGCGTACTCACACCACAAAATGCGCTCGGAGACTAAACAAATGGCGGCCTGACGCCGTTCTCGGCCATAATGTTACAACTTCACATTGGTTGTGTTTCGTTTCTCGCAAAAAAACGTTTGTTTACACAATAGATTTTTTTATTTTAGCTTTAAATTTTTGACAGGGGACTGTCTAAAAAAACTTCGGACAACAATAACATTGAGAGACAACAATAACAAGAAATTAGACCTTGATAAATGTCATAAATATGTATTAATTATTTTATTTAAAGATAATAACTGCAAATTTTATTTAATTTTCATCGTTTTTTTAAAAATATTATCTTAACGTGGGAATCCGGAAAAAAGGACACCCAGGGGACTGTGTTTTTTGGGCTTTAATATTTTTTAGAAAAAAAAGTAAACATGTTATAAATATAAATGTAATAGCTCTATAAAGTTCAGCGTTAGATTGAAATTATAAGGCATGGTTATATTTCTATACTTTATTTTTTTGGCTTAAATTTGGTCCGGACAGCCGTTTACGAGTTTACAGAGAATCGCCCATAAATAAAAAAATACGTGTCCAATATTTTTTGTTGATCTATCTGACGGACTATTATTTTTTTACCCAGTCGTCATCTTTATTGCACCTTAGGTCACGCATATTTAGAATGTGCAATACGATGGAAAGCTCTGCGTCAACTTGAGGCATAAAGGTGATAAGTTTCATGCCTCAAGCTGCTTCATGGTAGAAACAAGCATTGTGGTAGTACTTCTCCGGACGAGCCCTTCACAAAAAGCTCAACTACTCCTTTAGGAGTACGGTAGTCATTCTCGCACTTTGCATGACAAGTAATAATACTAAAAACTTTCGAAAAAAATACATTTATGTTGCTTCTGTACATACCATACCTATGTTTTTTCCCTTTCCACCATAATTACACCGAGTCGCCCACCCGCGGCAAACGATTCTCTTTAAATATACTCACCCACATCTTTTATATATAGGACCAAACGATTTTTTGTTACTTTTTATGCCAGTGCAATCCGGTTTGCGGTATTACAATGGCAAGCGTTAATGAATATTTACTGTACAACGTCGGTCTCTTTTTATCCTATCTTAAGAGCTTGTATTATTCGAAGAAAAAAGAAGCAATTAGCACATAAAATGTTAAGACCTTATACGTCTGATATGTCAGTTTTTGTCACCGATTTTTAAATAAAATAATGTCTTGTATTGGGATCAAATGTTTTCAGATAACATGTCCGGATCTTATATTTAAATTATTTCGCGATTTTCGGTCCCTATTAATATAACATCGGATAAATATTGGATTATCTTTAATATTGGATTAGTTGTGCCGCAGCGCGACAGATGTCGTCGCAATAAAAGTTTTCCTTGGCTGCGGTAAACGAGTTTATATCTTTTACTTGGTGCTTCACGAAAGTGAAAATTATTACCTGACTGCCTCTCCGGAACAGGCATCGAACTTTTGAATGACTTTCATCTTTTAACTTTTTTCGTGAACGAGTATTATGAGTTGCTGCAGTCGCAAGCGTGTGCGAAATCTTGAAATAAATCATACCAATCAAGTAAAGATTTGTAACTACGAATTTTTTTATGTAAAATTTAATATTTGCTATTTTATAAACCAGCAGGGTAAGACTGTTTCTTACCCTATTGGTTTATAAAATACGGTTATCCTGGAGGTAAGCGGTTCCCGTAGCCTATGATGCCGTAGCCTATGATGATATGCGTGCAACACCAAGATTTCACACGCGCTTTGCCAACCTCTCTATATAATTTAAAACTCCCTTTTTGAAAAGCCGCATGCTCCTAGCGACTGTACTGTAATAAGCAAATTGTATGTAATATCCACATTGTCCACGCAGATGTTTAATTAATTGCCTACTAAATGTCTTTAGAGATTTGCTAGAGTGTTTAATTAGTCAGATTGTGAAGAATGTCTGTGGGCTCGGTGCGTGTATGATGTCTAGTTTTTGCAATAATTGCGCAGAGCTATGAGCCTATTTGCGTCGGGCGCTATGTGACTGTGTTGTGGTTTATTTATGTCGCGCGTCTCTGCGGACGTTCACATCACGCAAGGAGCATTTCTGTTTGAGACGCCATTTGTTTGACTGTGGTATGGCGTTTCCAACGCCATACCACAGTCCAAATTGTAGGTATGTCTTACCATATTAATTCGAAAAATTTTTTTTACAAAAAAATGTATGTAATTCTTAAGCTAGAATACACGAAGTAGATCTATATATTCCAAGTGAAAGAATAAATTAAATACAATCGTAAAGGTAGCCAGGGAAGCAACCACCTAGGTAAAAAAAAAGAATAAAAATTATTTAATTGCTTAAGCTAAATAAGTTTTATTAAATTATTTTCCATGCTGATCTGAATCAGTGATTAATCATTGTTTCTGCCAGTCTTCGTATATGAAAATGTAAATAACCTCATTCAAATGATCGCGCTTTAAATAGACTTACATTATCGGTATTAGCACAGAATACAGAGGAGTATTAGCGAGAAGATTGTTTAAACTATAGTATACATACAAACACGTTATATGACCCACTAGCTTCTGACCGCAGCTTCGCTCTCGTAGTACCCAAATAAAAAGTAGCATATGTTTTATTAATCCATATAGCCACAATCTATGTTAATTCAAAGTTTCATCCAAATCCGTTCAGCCGTGCTGGCGTGAAAGAGTAACAAACACACACTCATACATCCTCATAAACTTTCACGTTTATAATATTAGTAGGAGGAAGTCGGATAGGAAGCATACTCCAAAGTATGAAATCTCCAAGGAACAACCGCACGCGCAGCCTCGCCTCAACACTTCATAACCGTTTCCGCACTACACATCGTAACTTACCTACCAGCATAATCCACTTGCAGACAAATGACATGACTACATCGACAACGGTGCAGCGGTAAAATTTATGTTCATCATTATCTTCGTCTGTTCAAGATAATATCAAAGTTTTTGCCATCGTTGCATTGCATTCCTGTAATGTTCAAGTAAGAAAGTCTGATTTGATCTCTGTGAAGATTAATGTGTTGGTGAGGAGCTGAATATTGTCTTGTTATGTAGCTTCATGATTGTAGACAACAGTAAAGACTTTCCTCGATTTTATTATCATCATGTCCGTTCTGTTTTTATGTTGCATTTTGCATGAGTTTCATATGGGAGATAATATTTCTCACAAAGTTCTCTTAGTCTTTTATTTTATCTACCTACCTTATTTATCTTCAGTATAATAATGACGTAACCATAGTACAAATATTTTAGGAATTTCTGACTTAGCCATTATTTCAGAGGCAATTTGTTTTCTTTGTCATAAATTAAAAGTCAAAGCCGGTCGACAACCTTTCTAGCCCTGTAATAATCAGTGATCTAATAAATTCATTAATATTGTATGAGAAACAAGCAAAAATTTGTTCCGTCCCATCTATTCTTGTTTGCTTTAATAAAAATATTGCGATACCGAATTCCACATTCCAACGAATAGGTGTTTCTGAATACTTCAATTTAGATCACAAAATGAGATATGTCATCGCATATCCTTTCTTGAGTAACAATTTGGATAATAAGGACTATTATTCTTCAGAATTTATAAGTCCACTAAAGGATAATTATTATAACATATAAGGATAATTACTCCAGCAGGGCTCTTGCCAGATTTTGACATTAGCACCACGCATGGCACACTTCGTAACAGTTAGATTCTGCTGCCCATTGCCCTCCCTTGGTCGTCTTTTTCGATATCCACGGCAAGAAATAGAGTTAGGTTAGTCCTTCGTCGGAACTGCCATTAAAAAATATTTACGTGTCTTTCTTTCAACCAGGTACGCACCGAATGCGGTCCCCCATCCACCATAGACGCTCCAGAGTTCTCCCATAGCACCGGCACCGTCAGACGAGACGACCTGAGAGCACCACCCCCTGATACAGAACTCCTGCAGTTTGCTGCAACCCTGGCCTCCACGAAAAAGCTGTTCTCCGGACTAGCTGATAAAATCTGCGATGAACCGGACTTTGCGGATGAGGGAAACGACCGGTGTTGGAACGGAGAGAAGATTGGAGAGTGAGTTTTTGTATTTTGATATAGGTGTTCTAGGGTTAAACATAAATGAATAGCAATTTAACACAATAAGAAAAAAGACAACATTTTCTTTAAATGCTAAAAAGGCTAAAAATGTTTGAACCCGTCGTGACATACGGAGGAGGACGTGCAGGAATCACATTTGTGTTTACAGCATTCAAAGCGTCATCTTGCGACCTATGAATTTAAAAACTGCTATTTTTCAGTTGTTGGATTCAATTTCTCATCTTGTTTCTCTTATTCTCAGGTACACCAAGTCTTTAGTCACTTCTATTTCAATGAGCGACCAGCGGTACAACCCTGAAGTGAGTGCTATACCAGCGCAGGACGCCAGGGTCACTACCATCGCTGATAGGCTGCAACAGGCGAGAACGGTAAGACCACTGTTTTAGACTGTTGTGTATTATATAGGGGTATTTTTGAATTAGACCTGTTCATAAGGTTCTCTTTTCTTTGATTTATTTCAAGCTCACCAATCCTGTTATCTTCTTTTCGTAAAAGCACTGACTAGGCAAGTAAGGCGTCCTAGATGGTAATATAACATTCCGAGTCATGATATTATTATTGGATTAGCAGTCTATTTATAATCCCTAGTCAGTGGTAAAAGCTAGAGTCCTACTCTAGTATCGGAGTTCCTAAGCTTCTCAAATGTTTCCAACATACAGTTTGGTATCAACATCATAACGAGCTTTCCACAGTACGGAAGGACCTAGACTTAAAACATAAAATTTGTTTATTTTTGACAAAAAAATGTTATTGAATTGCTCCAGAACTAGTAAAATCTGTTTCAGGAACCAGTGGCTTCTGCCATCGTTATAACAATGTTATAATTTATGTCTAGGTATTACTCTAGAGAATATAAGTAAAATTAAAACAAAAAGTATAAGACAAAGTACTTAATACTAAAAAACTAAAGAATTTACCACAAAATAGAAAGAAAGTAGAAAGAAACCAGATCAGCAGATTGAAATAGGGAAAAGGATTTTTTTTACATTTTATAATACTAACTATACATTTAATTACATTTCATAACGGGGTAACAATGAACAGGTATACGAATACGGGACCAAAGTCTATTCTTTCATGAGTAGGTATAATAACAAGATGCCTCCATTAGATCTTACAATCATGCGCGTAGATACGCTTTCATACATACCACTATATGCTCACTCTTGGTACATTAATAAATCAAAGCATTGTGATCAATATCTTCAAAGGTATCAACAGCTGTCTCTCGGGTCCGAAACAAAGATATCAATCGGCTTTCATCTTGTCATCGCATTGAGAAGACGAAAATAATTAGTTTGAATGTTCAGACAGACATACATGAATAACATTACGATCACTTTCATAACTCTACAGAGACAGGTATTTAAAGATAAGATTCTATTCAATTAATGCCCAATTTTTCAATCTTCAGATACCACTGTCTGTCATATATCTGTAAGCTAATTTAAAAGATAGAACTACGAACAGAATGCGAGATTTCATACATTTTTCGAAATATTCAATGAATTCAAATAAATAGCTTATTTGGATTATCTGAGGGCTGAACACGTTAATATCAATACCAAAGTTAGCTTAAGGAAGCAAATAAAACTACACTTTGCAGAGCCGTGGTGGACTAGTAGATGTATCCCGACATCAGATCCGGAGATCGTGGATTTGAATCCCGGATCTAATTATAAAATTTAAGTAGGGACGCTACCGTTTTACTACGTGCTCGATAATGTCAAGGAAAAAATCGTGAAACTGGCATGCCATAGAAGTAAAATTCCAAAGCCATGTGTTATGTTACTTTCTAATAAAAACGGCGATGGGTTTGCAACCTGTCATGTGGTACGCTAACTGTCAAAAAATGGCCATTCACCAAAAGCAATGTTTGGACTTGCCTTGGCTACCCCCTATATGGTATCCTCAATAGGTTTGCGTACTGAGCAATATCTTAAGATATCCTTCATGGGGAAAAAGTCAAGGTATTTGTTTTTCGGGTTCCGTACCTAAAGGGTAAAAACAGGACCCTATTACTAAGACTCCACTGTCTGTCTGTCTGTTTGTCTGTGCCAGGTGTACCAGGCTGGATCTCGTGAACCGTGGTAGCGAGACAGTTGAAATTTTCACAGATTTGTATTTCTGTTGCCGTTATTGCAATAAATACTAAAAACAGAATCAAATAAGTATTTAAGTGAGGCTCCCATACAACGGTACGGAACCAGTCGTGCGCGAACCAGACTCGCACTTAGCCGGATTTTTTTGTTAAATCAGCAACTGTAAATGAATTTCTAATCGACTGCTATACCATCTATAGATACGTTGACTCACGCCAGAATGGTGTTTCGATTCCAGTGAAAAATTCATTCATTCCTATTCTTTTCTTTGGTGGATAAATCAATTACATTAATGCATGCAGTAAGTATTTTGTTTTTGTCCACAACTTCATAAATTCGACTGGCTTGTGCAGAAATTACGTTTTTCGAATTGATTGAATTCTGCTGGCTACAAGAAAAGCTGCCGCCAGCCGCTCTGCGCACGCGTCTCATTCATATGCTCTTTCTGCATAATCATTATCACTGCATTTTTTGCGGTTACTCGAAGGGTAAATGTCCTCTCAGAATATAAATGACGTTCGCTCACCAATTTTGAGAAAGAGCAGTAATACAGAGTAATGATTAGTTTGAGATGTACAAAGTAATACCTATATTTAGATATTTTTAGTAGGTACTCAATAGAGTGAAAACTACTGAATTTCATCGTATACTTCGTGTAGGTACAAAATTATTTGTGTACCAAAGAAAAAGCAAAACTATCACAGATTATTAAAACTGTCAATATCCATAATATCAACTTTTTTGCAGAAATTATTTAAACTGACTTTTCCAAGGTTCTTCACAATTTTCGAAACAGGTACTTCACTAGTTTGTTTGTCAATAGTTGCTGATCTCCCACTCCGGCGCCAACGATGCACAAGCGGAAGCGTTCATGCAAGGAGACGAGGCTGGCGAGGAAGGTTCAGGCTCCGGACGCAACTACCCAGACGATGACGCCGCCTACGACGCCGAGGGATCTGGCGAAGAAGGCTCCGGCTCCCAGGATGGTTAGTATCAGTTCATAAAACAAGTGAATGTTTCGACAGGCTTAAGGTAAAAGTTGGTCTGCAGTTGGCAGGCAGCATCAGGCGACAAGTCGCTGCGACACTACTGGTTTATGGCGGGCCTTGGCCCACTACGCCACAGGGGTCACCCTGTGGCGTAGTGGGCCAAGGCCCGCCTGAGATGCAGGAAGTTGCGAGTTCGATTCCCGCAGCGGGACAAATGTTTGCATGTTCTGCAGATATTTGTCTCGGGTCTGGGTGTTTTCTATATTACAAAAAAAAGTATTTAAGTACTCATGTGGTTCCCATAATACAAGCTCTGCTTAGTTTGGGGCTACATGATGTTGTGTAATAGCGTTCCAGCATTATTTATTTATTTATATGTATTTCTTTGAAATAACTCCGTTGCTAGTGACATGTCGCCTACCGCTACGAGCCGAACGTCTGTCGCCCGACTGCAGATCAGTAGTAACCAAATGGTTTATACCTGCAGTCGGGATATGACTTCAGCTATATGACGACGCTGCGACGTGTCGTCGCGACATCGCCTGTGGTCAGCTACGAACTTATACCTTTACAGCGAGCAGTTATGTGAACAAACTGTGTTAATGGTTCCCTCATGCACTGCAAGTTACATATTTCGATCAGAGGTTAAATCTGTAGGGGTATTTTAAAACAATCAATAAGTTTCCGAATCGAATCCATAAATTTTTGATCAATTGTTTTTTTTTTGCCGACGGATTTCTAAGATCATAAAGCTGCTGTTGGTGATTCTGAAGAACGCCACGACACGATGGCTCATCACAACACACTCCACACAATAATGTAATTCTGGCTCTATCGTCACTGTCGGATTTCCGTTTCGAACGATTAAGAATATCCCTGCCTATTTTCTTGATCGAAGATCCCTGCAGAACATTTATTTTGTTTCGTTCCGAGCCCAAGATAAACATTTGTCTAGTGAACAAAGATGTTTATTCTGTCTGGTTCAGTGATGAGTCTGGGTAACAAAGTATATGTTAAGGGTAAATGTCATGTTTACTAGTCTCTGGTAACTCCTGCTATTACGCCGCATCCTACACATTGCGTTCGTTCCTTCGTTGCTCAATAAGTCATGTGAAGAAGGTAGACATTCTTCGCATGACTTATTGAGCAACTTTGGCGTCGGTCGGAGTTTTTAGGCTACCCGAGGGCCTTCGACATGACTTAACGATTGAAAAAACCGGGACCAACATCATAACGTGCCTTTCGAATCACGGAAGCTCTCAGATCTAAATGCCAGTAAACCGTCACCCATCTAAGTAATGAATGGGCGGAGTGTTGCTTAACCAACATTAAGCAAGGTGATCTGCTAAAAACACCAAAATCCGCCACGAGCATTTCGAGCTCTTTTTGGTACCCATAGCGATAAACGCTTGACTTTCTGTTACCAGTGTATCTTGCTCGGTAGTTGTCTAGTAACCTTGAGTTGTCATCCATTCATCAACCTCCCAAAAACGATTCAATCTCATCAATATATTGGGATATGTGATGTGTTTATCTAGATTCGGAACAGTTTTGTATGAAGGGTTGGTATCGTTACTTCTCGAAATAAAAAGCTCGATTGTTATTTGAATAATGACGATCGACATCGAAATATGGGTTAGTTTATTACAGTTCTCAATCTCGAATTGACGTCAACATTTCGAAAATTAGTAAACTTGTGTAAAAATGGTTGATTTTGGCGTCGCACGGTTTGTGCATTTGCCATAATAAGTTTAGTATACTTTTAAAAAAAAAAATAGTTGATTGGTATCAGACTCTCACAAAGGGTACCACCAACAACCTTTTGGAACTTGAGCTTCACAAAAAAGGTGGAAATTTTTACTAAAACCTAGGTACACACTCTTGTAGGTTTTAGTAAAATATGAAGGTTTTTGAATATTCTTATTTGTTCTAGATTATGTATGTATACCATGTCGTAAGGGGAAAAGGTTAGAAGCAAACAGCGTGATTGTTTTACCCACGGTTATACCCAAGAGATAGATCTGAGAGGTTGATTAAAATTGAAATACCACGCTTGAAGATCATCTCTTTCATTTGATTTTTGTAATTATTTTTGGTACCGTATCTTATATTGTGTGTATTTGGTGATATTTAAGGTCTTTCAAATATATTATTTTGCTCCCAACAGGAAGTACAACATACATCAATGAAGGTACCACATACTCTTCTACCCCGACAACCGCAGCGGCTACAGCGACTCGACCGCTACATGGCTTCATGCTTGCAGCGGTGTTGGTAACACTCAACCGTCTTACATAGACCCCGGTCCACGATCAAATTAAATCGACCATCGACATATTAATCACCGATAAGATTTCGACTATCAATAACAGACTATCGTAGGTTTGATTTTCGTTTGAAAAACTCATTCTACTATCAAAAAGTTTGGTCGAAAATTGTCAGATCAAGGAGTTTTTATTAAAATATAATCCTCATATATTATAGGAGTGCGCGCATTGAACAAAAATCTGTGCCATTTAATCTGATAAAAGGGCCGTTTTTATTTAGAAAAATCAGGCATAATAAAAACTCCTTGGTTGAAATCGACTCGGTAGTGTAATGTGTAACTGTTAGAGATTTGAAAAGTCTCGATCTTATCGATATCGATTCGACTATCGTGTTTTAATATCGATACAACCGCCAACATCAACGAGCTAATGAGCTCGTAGGATAACCATATCATCGTGAAAAAGTGTGAGTGTGTGTTTTAGAATAAACAAATTAAAAGACAATTCGCGTATATCGGAACGTTACCGAGCGTAGTTTAATTAACGTAGCTAGTCCCAACAATCAGAACCCAAACAGCTTTTAATATACAAAAAAATATAAACACGCATGTTTGTTAACTCGATTTTAATCTGAAAGTGAAGTAAAATGAAATATAATTATACCTACCTACATGAGTTAGAATCAATAGACTTTAAACATGAGGGAATTCATTTCATTTTAATCAAAGCTAAATAATTAGCAATTCTTTTTTACAAAAAGCATTTTGTACAGCAAAAGCAAATGTACAGTGCATATCGATATTGTCTTCATTTTGTACATAGATTTTAATCTGTAGAATATATATTAATTAATAGTATTTACCTTATTAAATGTTCAAGGTGTCTGCAATTTTTTCTACGATTGTTACTCATTACAAATAAGCTGCGATAGCAAATGATGATTGCAGGCACCTTTTTTACTGCATTTAATAAAAGCTGAAGTGAAAAAATGTCATAATAATAAATTATTCAAAGAATCTCTAAAATTATACTAGCTGATTGGCAATAATTTTATTATAAGTAAATATATCATTGTTAGGCTCGAAATCGATCACTCTAGGATTCCACTGTACAGATTGTAAATATCTGAAATCCTAGTTAAATATTTACAATATTAGTTGCCAACGAAAAATTCAGGCCTGAGGCCTCATTTACTAACTCAGTTGCACACCGAAATGCACCGGTCCTCTTTTTACAAACTTTGACAATACGTCAATTGACGTTTTTTTGAATTTCGACAGATGAAATGTCAAAGTTTGCAAATAAAGGTCCGGTGCCAATCATTTCGGTGTGCAACTGAGTTAGTAAATGAGGCCTCAGGTTAGTAAATACAGGTCGAGTTAGAAAATACAGGCCATCCTTTAATTTTTTGTTGGCAACTAATACAGTTATAATGCCAGCTGGTCTAGGTGCTTAGCTAGAAAATAGATTTTGTTGCCATATTAATCTTACGGATATTATTTATATACGTATAATTTTAATTAAGTCATAATTTAATCTAATTTTATTTTTTGTGATACAAATTAGTTAAGTTGATTATGTTATAGCTATGCACTAGCAAAACGCAATTTTATATAATGTTCACTCTGCTTTTTACGGACCCTTTAATAAATAGAAACTCTACTTACTCAGGAGAAGATCAGTAACTGCATTAAAACAAACTATTTCGGGTTAGTATTTATCTATAGCCTATCTATTTATTAGAAGGTCCAAGTGTATATTCATATATTTAAAAAATAGTTTACTGGGCCTACGTAAAAACATATCGAAAAAAATACAAAAAAAACCTTTTTAGATAATCATAATAGGCCTAAGGTATCCCCTTTTAAAACCACAACCAAAACTGTAATATTTCTAGGGCTTAAATTATAAAAGGAAAAAAATATACGTAGTTGTAACACGGTTGTACATTGCTTAAAAATAGTTATTTTGAAAATAAATTCAGTGTACGTCATGTGATGATGAACACTTTTATGTATCGTAGTGTATGGAATGTGAGAATTGTTGGATGTGTGAGGACCAGAAAAGGAAATTGGGGTGTTTCGAAAACCATGCAATAAAAAATATGTTTTTCTAAAGTCTGCTGTGCGCGTAGGTAATTTTATTAATTCCGTAGTTACTATATACTAATAGCGTAGACGTATTTATTAAAGTTACCTTCAACGTGATCGGATACGGCACAGGGGGTCTACTCTAATTCAACGAAGTACGAAATTGCGTGTTTCGTTTCTTGCGATTGGTACTCGATAATCGAACCAATAAACCAAGATTTCCACACAAAGTTCTTAATGTGTGACAGTCCAAAAATTGGGCACCCTATTTCACAAAACATATGACTGAACTATTGGAATTGACAGTAAAAAATTCGATCAATCGCATGAAACGAAACACGAAATTTCGTACGTCGGTGAATTGTAGTAGGCCCTCAACACAGATCGTCTATGTTTGTAGATGGACTACATGAGTAGATTGGCGTCGTGCGTAGATCGGCCCCGTGCGAAATCTACTATGTGCGTAGATCGTCTACGTAGCATAGATCAGCTACGTAACGCTGATCGTCTACGAAAGTGATTTGCGTAGCAAATCGTTTACGTAAGGACTGTCTACAATCATGGTTTTACTATGTGCGTAGATCAGCTACGTGCATAGATCGTCTACTAAACGTCAGAGTTAAATGAATCATCTAACAACGTAGATCATCTACGCTACGCGACTTGGCTTAGCCAATTCACTTGAGACCTACATGCAAAAATATTTCGAAATATCTCAAAAATAAATTGTAAATATGTTGGGGATGAGAGCGTGTTTGAAATGGAGACAATTGCTGTTATATCTGAATATATTATACTATTATGAAAATAAATTCTGTACTATACGATGCTTTGTTTTAATTTGTTAACCCTTCGTAACTTTTTGGAGGCTTGTTACAGTAATGAATTCTGTAAATGATTACCCGATTGGTAGAGGAGTACAATTGCGGGAAAGGAGGTCCTTTTACATTTATATTTACATTTAGTAGGTATAAATCTATGTAAGTAAATAAATAACACGACGTATGATGCTTATATATTTATCAATTTAGCTATCGGATATAATATTTTTAACTGTCAGTTACCACTATCAAATAACTTGATACATTTTCTTTATAAGTAACTATTTTACGGAGAGGCTGAACTGTTTTATACTGAAAACGCTCCTTCATCTTCAGTCACTTTCACTTCAAGTTAAATATAAACTTCAGGATAAAGTATAACCTAAAGAGCTATTACTCATCAAGTGTCGAGAGTTCTCGAATAATTAAATTAATTAAGAGTTAAACGATACCAGACGGATTCTAATTACTGTTATTTGAACCATAGATTTAGTTTGTTTTAAACATGATTTTATAAGTACCTAACAGAATAACAGAATGCGGTATTTTTTAGAGTTCCGTACCCACATTGACGTACATAGAGGGGGCGTGCCCACCCCAGGATGGTCTAGGGCCCACCCCAGGATTTTGGATTACCGATTCGACATTCTAGGCTGGACACCCTAAGAAACTTCACACAAAAACCATTAAAATCACGTAGGGCGCAGAAATGACCAGCATAGCAGGACCAAGTTTTGGGTCTTACATGTTATGTAGTAGGTATAATTATTTGGTTAGTATTTGTATATTAAAATATTAATTGCAGAAATAACCATACAAGGACCAAGTTTTGGGAATTGATAATTATAACCTAATAATTGGTTAAAATGCAGGTATAAATCGTGGTTTTCTTTCATATTTTGTATGCACACCTTTACTAGAAAAATTTCGCGGCTCGCTCCACTCGTCGTTTTCATTGCATGCTCATGTTTCTTCATAGTGCTACGCACTAAAATATTGACCAATAAGGGTGAGTTTGCAACAATGACGAATTAGACCACAACAGCTAATTAGATTAATAATACAATTGTTCTTCGTTTTTCAAGTTTTTTGTTTTAGTTTTATCTTTTGTGCACCAAAAATCGCCAAAATTAAATTGTTCATTCTTTTTGTGCATTAAGAAGTCATCCTTTACTTTACGCGAGATAGATTTTCTACTGTGTCTGGTATTCAGGCTTAACAAAGGTAATGGTCGCATAGGTAATGGTAAAGGTAATGCTAGGATACCGAAAAAATTGGCAGCCCTCGTGAAGCCTTCCAACTTAATTAAAATCCTGGACACTGTTCAGAGGTATAGGTTTTGGTTAGAAAAAAAATGAAGGGTGCAGTTATGAGCGCTCGCACCGGGCTATTTACGGCACTGGCATTTTTTTAATTATTTGGTTGATAACCCGATATAAATCTTAGATTTCTTGTATTAAATAAAAATGCTAGAAAAATTTTGCGGCTCGCTGCGCTAGCCGATTTGGTTTCTTCCTTTTGTTTCTTAATTGCACCTAACTATGCACTAAAATGTTGACTAATGAGGGTATATTGCTCTTACTACCGTACCCCTCCCTAAAAAGTTTACAATAATGACAAATTATACACAACAGCGTAGTTAGCAATATTCAAAAATCGCGGCTCTCTGCTTTCGCCGTCTTCGTATTTTTCATCTAGTCTAGTGTTAAAGTTACCAATGCTCAATGCTGAAAACTACCATACACCACCCTTAAAAGTTTGCAACAATGACAAATTTAAACACAACAGCGTAGTTAGATATAATGAAAAAAATCGCGGCTCGCTTCTCTCGCCGACTTCGTATTCTTCATCTAGAGTGTTCAAGTTACCTAGGTGTTAAAAAAATTGCAAGAGTTTTCTTTATCTTGTACCTTTACTAGAAAAATTTAGCGGCTCGCTACGCTCCCCAATTTCGTTTACAAATAGTAGCTACTTTTATTTCCTAAATGTATCTAAGTACGCACTGTAATATACTAATCCCCCTCACTCACTGACTGTATATTGGGTGTCGAATCTGCTTTGCGATCGTCGGCCATGGCATCTCAGGAACCAGGGCCTGGCGGTAAGGTGACGGATTCTTACCATTCGTTTCATGTTTTGACCGTAGATTATATTTCAAAATACGAAAAGAAAGCTTCCGATCTGACATAGTTAGTTTTTTTTTTTGGGGGGGGGGCCAGACACCCCTGGAAAATAAGCCTAGATACGCCAATGCGTACCCAAGGGAAACGGGACCTACTAAGATTCCACTTTCCGTCTGACTGTCTGTCACCAGGCTGTAGGTATCTCATGATCCGTGATAGCTAGAACATGATTTTTTAAGTAACAGAATAACAGTTTGAGTTATTTTTAGAGTTCCGTACCCAAAGGCTAAAAACGGGATCCTATAGCAGTAATAATAATAAAATGCTTTATTGATCTGATAACAATGTTTCGTACTTACAAATTAGGCTTATCAGTACAATGATATCTTAATAAAATAACAAATCGTACCTACAAGAGCTTTGTTCCCTGTACTAGGTCTCGTGAGAGCCTGTAAAGCAGGGTCACAGTGACTCGGTTCGGACTCTCAGTCACTTATAAAGAAATACATATTATACCTACCTATTATAAATGTGTTTACTCTAAAATGTAGTACAGACAAACTATATCAAAACATATCTAAGTAAGTAGGCAGTAGCAGTTTTCGTGACAGATTGCAAGCTACACGGCTTTTTTAGAATATAAACTTGCAGATGCCTACGAATAATTTCATTCTAAAGATGTAGCAAATTATCATGTTAACCTGCAACCATGCCCATAAAACCCAGGGGGAGTGCCAGCAGTTAACCACGTGTGCCCGTTTCTGTATATTTTATTCATGTGCCATTGTCTGCGTCTCGCGATATAATGACACACTCAAGATACCATTCAGTGGATTTCAAAATTATGAGAATGTTATGAATGGCACTCTAAACACTATTTTCCATTGAAACATAGTTGTGACGACTGGCGTGGACTATAAATGGGAATGGGGTTTTATTAAAAAGCTTCACTTGGAAATTGCAACTAGTAATTCACATGTTTTTTTTTTGACTGATGCAACAAATTCAGACCACGGTCTAGAAGGTTGACAAGCCAAAAATTATGCATTATGTGCATAATCACACTAATATTTTAAATGCAAAATATTGTGTGAGTGTGAGTATGTTCATTCCCACTCAACTCCGGCTAACGGCTTAACGGATTTGGATGAAAATCAGAATATTGTCAAAACGCAGTGCCCGCTCCCATGCACAAAAAAGAAATGAGGTAAAGTCAAAGCACACGGGTTACGTTATTTAAGTTTTAATAAGGATCCCTAATCTTTTCTAGCAATAAATATAGCCTATGTTACTCAGGGTCAATATAGCTTTCTAATGGTGAAAGAATTTTTGAAATAGGCACAGTAGTTTTTGAGTTTATTCATTAGAAACATACACACACGTGCATGGGAATGCACAAAAAAGAAATGAGGTAAAGTCAAAGCACACGGGTTACGTTACTTAAGTTTTAATAAGGATCCCTAATCTTTTCTAGCAATAAATATAGCCTATGTTACTCAGGGTCAATATAGCTTTCTAATGAAAAGTGAAAGAATTTTTGAAATAGGCACAGTAGTTTTTGAGTTTATTCAATACAAACATACACACACGTGCATGGGAATGCACAAAAAAGAAATGAGGTAAAGTCAATGCACACGGGCTAGAGATGGGTATATCGATGTTGACTAGATGTTTTAATCGAGTGATTTCTCTAAAAAGTTGTGCAAAGTTGCCTGTAAACTAAAGGATACTTACTACACTGCGAGTCAACATCGATATACCCATCTCTAGCCCGTGTGCTTTGACTTTACCTCGTTCTTTTTTGTGCATGGCAGCGAGCACACATGTAAACAAAGCTTCATTTAGAGGGTCCAAGTAACGAATGGGTGGGAACTATAATCTTCATATGAAGTGATTCATATAATAGCGATCGAATTTCACAGAAGTTCGATTGATTGTACATGTATAGTTTGTGACCTGACCTGGATTTACACAGAGGCTACTTTTTATCCGAGTACCACGTGAGCAAAGCCGCGAGCGGAATCTGTGCAGCTTAAGGGTATGTATAGGTTTAATAGTGGTATTAAAACAGATGAAAATAAAAAAAACTGCGTTCTACTACAATTCTGCTAAGTGTAATTTGGTCGTGCTAAGGTACCATAAGTAAGCATAATTTTAAGAAAATAGCTGATTCTCCTTATTTTTTACTCAATTCTAAAACAGAGGGACTGATCAAATTATTTCTGATAGTTTTTTAGTTTTAAATGTTTTAAATACCTATTTTAAGTTCTAATAATGCATATGTACCTATTGATCTCTTAGTTACCATAAGTACCTACTACTTAGTTATTATTATTATTATGAATGCTGTGTCCGCCTGTAATTGGTTTCTATATCAGAATGAAAACTTTGTCAGTGTAACTCTACAATGTATTGATATTTAAGCTGTTGGCGTTCCTATTAAATAAATAAATAAATTACTATCTTCGGAAAAACTCAGTTCGGCGCCTAGGTACTTAAAAATTAACTTAAATTTTAATGAACATTCAAGCAAGTTCAAATTTAATATGGATTCCGCGATCAATCTACATTGACCTAATTGGCATCCGATATTCCCATCATTAAGGTTATCGAATCAATGCCTCGCACAATGGGACCCCACTCAAATCGCTATCAAATCGCTTTTCACTTAAGTGGTTCTCAATACATTCACCGATATCTAATATCTATTAAGGTTTCTTTTGGTAGCGACAAGGAATACATGATAGGTACCAACTGCTTCTGCACTGAGATTTTCCACTGTAGTGAAAATTTGAAAAATAAATCTAAATTGAATTTATATCTAGCGGTCAACGAGTGAACGCCGCGTGGTCAACGAGTGAACGCCGCGTGGTCAACGAGTAGACGTCGCTTGGTCCACGAATTTTCGAGTAGTCTGTTAACAATTGGCACTAGGTCTACACGTATGTTTCGTCGTGTCAAATTTTACAATCCGTGAATTGGCACTCATAACTATCACGCTAAAGTGTAACTTATATCTTTTAAACTACTAGATCAATCCAAAATATTTATGGAATAGTTTATGATTGTAATGATTACTAGCGGCCCGTACCGGCTTCGCACGGGTTATGGTACTTTTTTTTCAACCCAAGGTGGGTTACGTTACTGAAGTTTTAGTAAGGATCCCTAATCTTTTCTAGCAATAAATAGCCTATGTTACTCAGGGTGAACGTAGCTTTCCAATGGTGAAATAATTTTTTAAATCGTCACAGTAGTTTTTGAGTTTATTCATTACAAACATACACACTCACAAAAATACAAATTTTTGCTCTTTATAATATTATATATTTAAATATTAGTGTAGAAGTGTTCATGTAGATTTGAATATTATAACTGCGAAAGTTTGTAAAAACGATGTGAAATGGTGGTTCCTCTTTCACACCGAAACTATTAAACGGATTGAGATGAAATTTTGCACATATATGTAGACCATGTATATATAAGCTTAAAGCTTACCCAGATAAATCTGGGTACCACGCGATCAAAACCATGGCCTGAAGCTAGTCTTCCATAACGTGAACACATTCTCAGATTGACTAGACGTTTCTAGACGTCTCTAGACGACGTCACTAAGCCCATAGAGCGTACAAACGCCTAGTAGCTTTATAAAAGCTTTAGTAAGCTTAATAAAAGCTTGCGTGTCAGTTTGGAATAACATTGTTTCTATAAAAGCCTTTCCGTAAGCTGATTGTTCTTCAGCACATTCATCGATGAGCGCATTTGTTTGTTTCCAACAACAGCCAGACCGCCGTAACAAAGACCTAGAATAACCCACTTCCTAGTCTAAATGCAGCGGTCTAAAGCTCATTTTACAATAACACTTGAGTTCGGAGTGATAGGGCCTGGTGAAGAGTTCGATCGAATCGGTAACGGATAGAATAAGTCAAGAGCTCTACATCAGACGGGCATTTCACGGGTCGTTTGACCGAAGACTCCGCTCAATTGATACAATTGCTTTTTGCTTAGGTCTTGGGAAGGGCTCGCTTTCCTCGTTTTCAGTTCTTTCAATAGAGAATGAACCAACATTTCAAAAGATTAAGCTGTATCCTTTAAACAACTGAACGTGTTGTGATAAATTAAATATCTTGGTCAGCGCAATGGTCCAATGCTCATTAGAGGAGGCCTATGGCAAAGTAGTTGACTGCTATAGGGATGTTGATGATGAAACTATGTTGGAGTCTTTAAATACAGAATCAATCGTTCTAGGCAATCTTCTTCTTCTTCTTCTTTGCGTGTCAGTGATTCAACCCAACCATCTTTAATTTAGTTTTTAAATTTGTTTGGACCAATAAGTAGCCACCTCCACGGCTAGGTCGGTCGCATTATTGAGGTCTTCCCGAGTGCAGGTGGTCGGGCACAGCGGGCAGGAGAGCAAGAGCCGCATGTCCTGGGTTGATTGATTAACAATGATTCAACCAATGCTACATCCTAGACCACATCTTCACTTCACCTGTTTCAGGTGTGATAGTGGTCAAACGATTGACTATTTTTTGTTCTACACATATCTTACCTTATTTTTATCTATTCTGACCGTTCGCGTTCACAAGACAGATCGATGAACCTCCCTAAGCGCCTAAGCCACTCTTCATAGAAAATCTACGTCAACCTAAACAGATAAAATTTCGAAAACTTCCTATAGAAGTATCATCATGATCATCATCATCATCAGCCTTTACCAGTTCACTGGACATAGGTCTTCCCCAATGAGCGCCATTGCCATTGCACCCAGTCCTCAGCTCAATGCATCCAGCTTCAACCAGAAGACTACAGATATAGCTCTGAAAATTATAGACAAAAATACAAACTTCTTCCCGCTGCTTCGCTTACGTGGTACGGGTATAAAAAGTATAAGCCTCTAGTAATCCTATGTGTTAATCCAGGTACATGAGCTATGTATATTCCAAGTTTCATTTAAATCCATTCTGTTGTTACGGAATTAAATGGAAACAAACATTTTTACACACACAAATGTGCTTTTAGTATTTAGTTTTTTGTGACAATTATCTGACAACCCTATCCTTAGCTCCTGAGTAAAGATTGACTCCGTGTCCGTCCTTCGATTATATCTACGGCTATTGATCAGCTATCGGCCGTACAATACATCAATCTATTGCGCAATCAACCTGCTGGGCCCATTCAAATAAAAACAGCGATAGTTTGTACTAATTCTTCTTTTAAAGTTGTAGATATCTTTTTGAAAGGCTCGTCCGGGGAAGTACTGTAAATATAAATGATCTCCCTTTCCCGCAATCTCCACCTTGGTCCATTATGCGAGTGATTCTTCATTTTAAAGTATTAGAGTTCTTTTTGAAGGGCTCCTTTTTCTGGACTTCATTGGACTCCATGTTGGTCCATTGTGTGTTGTGGTTAAATACTTAGCTAGCCTAACTCTGCCTAGAAGTACAGAAGTTTCCTCGGGAAGTACTATCAACATGTATATTTCTGCCGTGAAGCAGCATTGCTGCATAGATATGGTTATTGGAATTTGAAAGAGACTTGCCCAGCAGTAGGACGATGCTGGTTGACAAAAAAATATAATATATGAATAATAATGGTACAATTTTTTTTATTGATTCGTAATTACATTTCTAAATTAATAGTATAGGTATAATTTAATTGTTTTTTAATATGTAGTATATCTAATATAGGTAGTTACTTAGTTTTTGTATTATAAGCACCACCGCTCAATTCTTTTAATTATATTCTTTCCATTCTTAGGTTGTCTGGAAGAAATCACTTTAAGCGATAAGATCGCCCATTGTACCTACATTACTATTTCATTTCTCTGTTTTTTGTAAATTTTTGGTTTGTAATTGGTGTTGTGTGCAATAAAGAGTTCATCTATCTATCTATCTACATTAAAAATACCCTGAGACAAATATTTGCAGATCATACAAACATTTGTCTCGCAGCGGGAATAGAACCCGCTATTTTCTGCAACTCAGGTAGGTTTCCGCCCACTGCGTTAAGAGGTCGTCACAGGGGGGAGAACTAGGTACGTAGCCCTATTTCTTAGGGTTCTCAATGTGAACCCTTTGGTAATGCAAAAAGAAACTTGTAAAACCAGAGTCGTTCTTTGTACGGGCCTTTTACTTGTTTGTGAACCACAATATTTGTTTATTCAGAAGCCCAGGTAAATACAGCGTATCGGCTTCTAAATGATTGATGTGACCCAATAATTCCTATCCAATCTTGCGATTTATGACTGAGGATAGGAATCCAAATACGCGATACAAAAACAAACATTACCATTGTTTTGTACGGAAAATAATGATTTTTCATTTTTGGTCCGTAATTTGAATGTACCTTAGTAATAGAGTACAACAATCAACAACAATACCAGCCTATATCAGTCCACTGCTGGACATAGGCCTCCCCTTTTAATGAGCATATGCAATTAATCCCCACATTGAGCATGCGGGTGGGGAATTGCAGCGCACAGCTTTTTCGTACCGCCAACGCGGCTGCTTGTCTTTTTTTATACTACTTGAAGATGGAAAAAGCACATGGCCCACCTGATGTTAAGTGGTAACCATTACCTATCACAAAGCATTGCATCACGTTTTTCCGGAACGTAAACGATGCAACGCCCTGCGCCCATCAACTTGAGGCAAGAAAATGATAAGCCTTGTGCCTGTAATTTCACCGGCACCCTTCAAACCGAAACACAGCACAGCTGCTTTTCGGAAATATAGGCATGGTGGCAGTACTTCCCCGGATGAGCCCTCCACAAAGAACTCTACTACCTTCGGCGCGGCGGCCAGGGAAATAACTATTCCTTTTTTCAAGGCCTATTAGACACACGGTATTCAGTCTATCTTAGGAAGACTGTCTTACACTAAGCGAAGTATAATAAGAGTAAGTCACTACGTCAGTCTTAGTCTGGATTAATTAGTCATTAAGACGGTCTTACTAAGAAAGACTGAATACACCATATTTGTGTTGCAGAAGAGGGCTGAGCGTGCAATTTATAATATGGGCCCCAGAGAATTACTTAGAACTAAGTTTAAAGAAATAAATGTTATGACAGTGCCGTGCCAATATATATATGAAAACTTAATGTATGTCCGAAAACATATTAACATGTTCAAGAAAAATAGCGACTATCATAATGTTAACACTAGAAATAAAGATAAACTAGCTGTTCCCACTGTAAGGCTCCATAAAGTTAGTCAATCTTTTAAAGGGATGTCTGTACGATTTTGTAACAAAATCCCAAATAATGTGATTAATCTATCTGTAAATAAATTCAAAAATGTTGTTAAACGTAATCTATGTAATAAAGCTTATTATAAAATATCTGATTATTTAGATGTCAAAAAAGCTTGGGATGAAACTGCCTCCAACTCATTGGAGTTGGAGGCAGTTTCATCCCAAGTAATAGTTATTAAGATCAATGACGTTAAATAATATAAGCCAAGCAGAGTTTCTTGCCAATTCTTCTCTGTTTGGTCACGTTACGAATTGGTGGTAAATTAAAAAAATGACGTTTCAAAGTGTACTATACAGTTCCTACTGAATAAATGAATTTCGACTTTGACTTTGACTTTGACTGCGTGGTCTAATAAGCCTTTTAGGCTACGCTATGTCGCAATCAGCCTGCCACCAGAGTCCCGTTTAGTTAGTAGCAGGCTGTGGCACAAGCAGGTGAGGTTGGCTTGATTTCCAAATGTGGCGGTTGAATCCGCCAATTTTTGGAACTCAAGCCTGTTGGAATCGCTTACACCCCAATAATAGAGTAGGTACCTTCAAATTAGTTCCATTCGTATGATGATTATTGGTTGTAATTCCAATACCATAGCCGAAAATTAAAACGAGTATCGTAATTTTTTTTACACCATGCATTACATCTACGAACGAACGACGTTGTTCTTTCTTTTCGTTTGAAATAGTGGTCAACTCTAGTTTCGGAGTTTTTAAGCCGCTTGAAAAAGGAAGGAGGCCAAGAGGAGGATTTAGCTGGGTAGGGCAGCCTTTCAAAAACTACCTCGAGTTTTCTCGGCACCCATACCGCAATGTTTGAAAACGATAGTTTTCAATCAGTGCGTCCTACCCGTCATGGCCATGACATACGGAACCGATACGTGGACACTCACAGTACGGCTAATCCACCAGCTTAAAGTCGCTCAGCGAGCTAAGGAACGTGCTATGCTCGGAGGCTGCTGGTAGGAACAGGATGCGTCGAGCTGAGGACATGACGCAATGGCGCTCATTAGGAGGTCTATGTTCAGCAGTGGACTGCTATAGGCTGATGATTATGATGATTGAAACCGCCTGAAGGCCTTCAACGTGGATTTATTTTGTATGAACGGAAGCAAATTCAATGTAGCTATCAAGTTATCTGGGATTCAGCAGTGCCGAGGTCGTAGTGTCAACTCGTGTCGCATTAGTGACTTCTATTTCCGCGAACCGAGACATCAGTTGTAGGTATATTTTATTTATATAGAGATGTGCAGTGTATCGTTTAAAGTACCTACTTCCCAGAGTTCCCACTTAAAAATAAATTCAACAGCATTCACATACTCGTAGTAGATACAAACATTTAATAACCGTTTTAGATCATTTGAAAATAGAACGCGCAATGTCATAATAATTTTGAATTTATTCACGTTCAAAAAAGTACTTACTACCTATATAGCTATTTTCTGTTAATAATTTTAAAATAGAACGCGTAACATATTTTCATACATGTTTTAATTTATTCTCGTTCACAAAAGTAAGTAGGTACCATTTTTTGTTGAAAAAAGAACTCTTAATTTCAGACAACTTTTAATTTATTCGCGTTCACAAAAGTAAATACATATCAATTTTCAGTTAAATATTTTGAAAATAGAACGCGTATTTTTCAAATTTATTCTTTTTTAGAGTTAATTATTGATTCTCATAAGACAGTACGTACTATAGTGAGTAGGTAGATACATTTTTTTGGCGTCGCACGGTTTGTGCATTTGCTATTTTGTGTATTTTAGAGTACATCATACTGGATCACTTTTTTTCCTTATTTCAATAAAAACAATTTAATTTAAAAAATGGTAGATACATTTGATGGTATGATAAAAGATAGGACAGTTTAAGTGCACTTCATGCGAGCACAAATTCAATGATTCGTGTCGCTGGACGGAGCTTTAGCGTAGGTGTCACGTAAAGCTGCACCTACCTCGCTACATACTCTTTCAAAGGGAGAATGTAATCAAACCTCTTTTGTTGAGAGGTCTGCGTGGAACTATAGTCTCACAGGGTTTAATGGCTCTACACATAATAGCTTCGGCAGAATACCAGCTTCTGCTGCTAAAAGAGTGGATACTAAGTCTGAGTCGATAACATTTAGGTGCTGTAGCACCCCTCCCGCCATGTTTCATGTTATTTTTTCTCTCTTTTTTTGTAAACTTTTATTTTGTTGTGTTGTGTGTTCAGTTACAATTGCAAATAATATACAGGGTGGGGCAAAATTTTACCTCATTAAGGGTAGCTGCCCTCTTTTTAAAATGTTGCCCTCTTTTGTAGTTAGAAAGTTTTGTTCTTAGGAAACCATAAATTTATTATACAACTGCATTGAGTTTTTCAAAAACTGTTGTCAGCCTAGAAAATGACATTAGTCAAAAAAACAAGTTGGTCTTAATCACAGATATAGGAAGACAACTAGATAAAATCTTAAAGTTCAATACAGCTGATATCTACTTTCTTATGTCCAATATCATCAGTTAGAAAGGGATGCATACATATATCAATGCGACTTTAAAAAGTTAATCGTACCAGGGCGCTCGAACAAATTTCTATGCAGGTTCATACAAATGCCCTGGTACGAGATCGTAGAAATTTTACTGAGATAAAGTATGCATCTCTTTCTAGCTAATATATATAGACATAAGAAAGTAGAGATCAGCCGCATGAGTAAATGTTCAGAGCATAAATGAATTTTAAGACTTCTTCTATGCTTTAGTCCTATTTCTTTGGTCTCAATCATAGAACTATGACTAAAGCTTAAAAGAACCCATAAAATTCATTCATGCTCTGAACATCAACTCATAATCGTTTAATTCGTACAAAAAAAAATATACGGCTGATCTCTACTTTCTTATGTCTAATATCATCAGTTAGAAAGGGATGCATACTTATATAAATGTGACTATAAATGAGTTCTAAAAGTTAATCGTACCAGGGTGCTCGAACAAAATTCTATTCAGTTTCATAGAAATGCCCTGGTACGAAGTCACAGCAATGGCATTGAGATAAAGTATGCATACCTTTCTAACAAATGTTATTGATGATACATGGACATAAGAGAGTATGAGTTGGCGTTCAGAGCATAGTGAATTTTAAGGCTTTATCTAGTTCTCTTATTTATTTGTGCTCACAATCGACTCTATTTCCCATTAGGATTTTTTGTATGTCTATGTCTTATGTGAATTTAAAAAAAGTTTATGTATAAGTTGCCGGCTATCTTACGAATCGGAGTCCTATCTACAACTACCACTGAACAGTAAAGTTTACGATTCAGTAACAACTATTATTAAAACCCAACGATTTAACTAAGAACACGGACAGTAAAAATTGGTTGATATTTGCTTGCTCCATTCTGAATTTTAGGTGTTAAACTTAGACCTCATTATGTATATATATATGAAAACGTACCTTCTTCAACCTGTGCATAACCTCGAAGCAAGATGCAACACAATCTTTATAAAGTCAAACTTATGGTATAAAAGATAGTGTAACCTTTTTTTCGCAATGAATAAAAACGTAACAGAAAAAAGTTTCTATGCAACCTCTTTGATAAAACCATAGGTAGGTATAGCTATGAACTAGATATGGTAATTAATAAATAAATAATGCTGGACACTATCACACAACGTGATATAGCCCTAAACTAAGCCGAGCTTGAGCTATTAAGGGAACTACATGACTGATAGGTAGACGGCCTCTGTGGCGCAGTGGGCGAAGGTCCGCCTGTGACGCAGAAGGTTGCGGGTTCGATTCCCGCTGCGGGACAAATGTTTGCATGTTCTGCAGATATTTGTCTCGGGTCTGGGTGTTTTCTATGTAGGATATGTATATATTTACAAAAAAAAAAAAATGTATCTATGTAGTATATCAATCATGTGGTTCCCATAATACAAGCTCTGCTTAGTTTGGGGCTACATGATGCTGTGTGATAACGTCCCGGATTATTTATTTATTATACCTTCTTACTACTTACATACATTTTTTTTGCAAATACATACATATACATAACAAACACCCAGTCCTCAGAGGCGAGGCGAGAAGCGAACCTGCAACCTTCTACATCTCAGAGGTCGTAAAAAGGTACTTGTGTTACCTACCTTACTTTTCATAATAAGTTAACAGTTTTATAATTACCATGGTATTAATGATAACGATCAGTTATAGGTACTAAAGATTAAAATTGATCTAATCTATGCCACTTCCCCTTTGATCTTCGAATACCCGCAGAGTGCAGTATTATGACATTTCTACTAGAGATGTGCCGATTATGACATTGCCGACTAGCCGACTAGCCGATTAGTCGGTTGTAAATAGTCCGACTAGTCGGCCAAGTGGATCAGAGTGTCGGCAGCATTCGGCAATATCCGTGACGCTCCGTTTACAGGTGATTTGCGCGCAAGTATTAACAGCCATCTGCGAGCGTTTTGGATCATGTTTTATTTACTTTGCATTGATTCTTGATTTTTGCTATTGCACATGTTACATGCCTAGCATATACCTATACTGCTGATCAAGACCACGAGGCGCCACATTCCATTGTTGTTCGTCCGGTACAAGGCGACGATTGCGGATTCAGCAATGACGCAATTACCACATTCCCGCGGCTCGCGGAAACGATGGGCAGGCCATTCTACTCTTGGTACCTAAATCGACCGGAAAAAGTTTCATTGCTTATTTGTACTTAGTATAATTTCACTTTGTAATAATTTTGATTAAACATCTTGAAAGTATTTTGTTTTTTTTTTAAACCATCGGCGGCGGCTATCGTTATTGACAGGGCATAGTGGTGTTTTTGTGTAAAAAAAAAAGACAAAAGGTGTTCCTATGGTTTATTCAAGTGAAAGAGCTCAATATTTTTTTTATCATGTAATACTTTTTTACCCTACCTTACATAAGAATTGGCGTTTTGTTTGGAAAATTTCGAGAAAATTGATTTATCAATACATACATTTTCGATTTTGTATGGGACTACTAATCTTATTCCCCTATAATTTTGTAAGTATAATTGCACAACATTGTTAAAAGCATGCGTAGCCTTATTTAAAAAAAGAAAACTAACACATGGAAAAACTCATATAAGCATTGAAATGACCTCTTTTTAAGTTTTATTTTTTAGAGACGAAATTCCCCTAAAATTGTATATATTGAATTTTCAATATCTGCAATAATGTTACGTTCAGATTATAAATTACTTTTTATATGACTGTTGAATTTAAAATAAAATAGAGCGAAAAACGCCAATTTAATACATTTTATCGAAAAAAACAAAAAAGCCGGATAATCTGCGGTCTTTGCCGAGTCGCTGACTAGCCACCGACTACAAAAGTGGCCGGACAGTCGGATAGTTGGAACATCTTTAATTTCTAAAGTTACGGCAATAAGATATCGAATACTTAGTTATTATGGTAGAGATAAGGGACGTAGGCAGACACAAGAGAACACAGCTATTAATTACCGCCCATAATGATTCTTTCAATTTCAACACTTATTTTTGTTGCACAATACTTACGAAATTATTGTTGACTAGCTGACCCGCTTGCAACTACGTTTGCGTGTATTTTCTTAAGAAAAAATTTCTTTCACGCTTAGGTTAATGTTTCCCAGAAGAGTTTTTATTTTCTTCTCTTTATATATTACTAAAGGAGAATGCCGAGAACCCGTACCAATTGCGTAAAAACCGAACGTATCCCATAAAATTTATTATATTTTATAAATGACATTAACATTTTCTTTAGTTTTACACACCGACGGGATTAATAATCAAGTAAAAAAAAAATTGTTGATTTGGTTTCCGTTGCACGCCGCCATTAGACTACAACAATATACGTTGCTATGGCAATAAACATTGATGTAAAGTGTTACTATGGCAATAACCCTCATTTTTAATTATTTTGACAGTAGAATCGACTAAAAACTTAATGGATATTTTTTTGACGCACTCACTTTAGTCTTGGTACCGAGCGCCATACATCAGATGGCATTCTCCTTTGTTGTATTGTAGCTCTTTAGTTCGCTGGATTCCACTGCTGGGCAAAGGCCTCCCTTCTCCTCTCTTCCCATATTCCTGTCTTGGGCTCCTGACTGCTAACCTGTTTTTTTTCTAATATTTATTTATTGTTGATGTTATTTATTTGGACATGTGGTTAAATGTTGTAGGTCCCTCTAACCATGTCCCAGACTGAACAGCTTCTCGTTCAGAGAGTCAAAGCTACCATTTCATGATGTAAAAATAATCACACTTCATACTAATATTAGGTATATAATGATAAAATGAAAATGTACGTGTGTGTGTGTGCGTGCCTGCGTCTGCGTGTGTGTATGTATGTGTGAGTGTGTGAGAGAGAGAGAGAGAGAGAGTATTTATGTTCCCACTTAACTCCGTAACACCTGAACGGATTTGGATAAAACTTTGAATATAGGTAGTAAGTACTAGTTTTTAGAAGTCTAGAATATATGCAATGGCCTTTTTTTTGTAAGCTCATATTACTACAAACAAACAAAAATAAATGCCCAAAATTGCGTAAAGAAAGCTTACTTATTTAGTATTTTCGTTAATTTTTACAGTATTCCACTTTAATCCATTTTTTACCTTTTATTATTTTAATGAGGGCATCAATAATATAAAACCTTACAAACATTTTTATTTCTCAGTATTTTACTTTAATCAACTTTTTACCTTTATTTAAAATGAGGGCGTCAATAAAATAAAACCATCCAAACATTTTACGAGCAAACCCTCACAAAGTTGCTTATCGACGCGAAATCTGAGGAATTTTAAATTGCTTTGAATCACAATAAGAAACTTTTTGCTCGACCCTCGTTTGTTATTCAGCAGTGCGATCGAAGTTCAAATTGGCTCAATGATCGGCCAACTTCAATTAGATGGCACCCCGAGGATGGCACGAGACTTCTAAACATTTGGTTGAGGAAAATGGATACTACCATAATAATTTGATCCGTGATAAGATATTGAAACGACAAAATATTTAGTATAAATTCTGCTAATTCTAACGAGTTTCACAAATACCCAACAGAAATTCGACAAGGTTTTGCCTTCCCCATAAGGCTTCCTCAGGAAATGATTGACTCACTATCCGTCTTCGGCACTCTGTACAGGGATACAAGGAACTAGGAGGTGTACTAGGGGTACGAGTTGCACAATACGGAAACGTACATAGTTTTCGTTTTCGAGCTCAATTTTAATGCAAGTTTTTAGAAAATTACGCAACTTGTTTTAAATAGAAACTGATCGAACAACGTAGGTAATGTTTTCTTCTTGCAAATTGCAATGTTGATATTGACTCAAAACATTTAGGCAATTAACGAAAAAATAGTAGGTAGATTTTACAACAAGTACACAAAACGAACCATTTTTATCCGAGACACTGATAGTAATGTCGAGGATAAAATGGTTTGTGGACGAGTTAGAAACTCTGCTTTTCAATTCGATTCGATATAAAATTAAAATGAATATTATATAATAACAAATTCTATCTATGAACTTCTTATTGTGTTTGGGTGTATGGCTCACTTTCTTTGCTTTAATAAAAATACAATGGTAATGCACTTGTGCACAAATTTCGATTTGGTGCAGCCTATGAAAATGTACTTTAAAATTGAGCTATAAAAGTAATAAAGTAGTAAGTAATAAACTATGAAAGTTTACGTTTTCGTCTTCGACGAGCACCAAACAGAAAGTTATTTTTCTGTTGGATTTTTGTGAAACTCGTCAGAGAAGGTTACCGGAATTGGTACTCATTTGAATGTCTTAGAATGGATTTCCGCAAAGTCACGCTTAAGTGTATTACCTATATTTGATCCGTGACGTGACCATAAACTTTCATAACCAAACTTGGAAACAATAAATTCTTGCAGGAAATCAATTATTTTTTGAATGGCTGCAGGTAAATATAGATATCGTAAAATGAATTATAAATATTTGAAACTGTCATGGTAAAGTAAAATTGATGAGTTGGCTAACAGAGAATAGGTACTTTTTATTGGATTCGGAATACAAAATAGAGTGACAAACAAAATTGTGAACATAACTAGAAAGATAAACCAACGTTGAACCAACTTTAAAATACAGTTTATTGAAGGATCTCTTTGTATTGACCACCTCTGTGACGCAGTGATGTGTGAGTATGACGCATAAGGTTGCGGGTTTGGATGTTTTCTATGTATATCATTATTTTTCTTTTTATTTAAAAGAAAGTATTTGTGGTTCCCTTAATAACTCTGCTTAGTTTGGGGCTACATGATGCTGTATGATAGTCCAACATTATTTATTTAGTTATTTATTTGGCACAGGTTACGTAAGGCACCGGCGTATCTTCCAGCATAACCAAAAGAAACATTGGAATTTTCAAATCAGTAAATGAATCATTCTTGAACCTGCGTAGGTGTGAACTAGCTCTTCGTCTTTATAGAGTTTTATTGGGAATAAATTGAAGTGTTGGCAGGCAATAAACAATTCAATACAGTCGGATAGGCGATTCGAATACAGTACCGTTTGCATGATCAATTCGTCCTTCCCTTGCCAATTACAAAGGTTCAGAGATATGTGACAGCTGTCAAATTTAATTGGACACTCACACAGATATAGAAGACAACTAGATGAAGCTTTAAAATTCACTATGCTCTGAACGTCAACTCATACGGCTGATCTCTACTTTCTTATGTCCATATATCATTTGCTAGAAAGAGATGCATACTTTATCTCAATACGATTGCTGCGACTTCGTACCAGGGCATTTCTATGAAACTGCATAGAATTTTGTTCGAGCGCCCTGGTACGATTAACTTTTTGATCTCTTTTGAAGTCACATTGATATATCGCACCCCTAAAACAACACGGAATTATGTCGGAAAAACTACTTTTTTCAGAATCGTTGAAAAACCGTTATCTGCTTATGTATCGGATTCGAATATGCAATAAAGTCGATTTTGAGATTTTTCGACATAATTCTGTCGAAAAACTACTTTTTTCAGAATCGTTGAAAAACCGTTATCTGCTTATGTATCGGATTCGAATATGCAATAAAGTCGATTTTGAGATTTTTCGACATAATTCCGTGTTGTTCTAGGGGTGCGATATGTATGCGTCCCTCTATAACTGATGATATTGGACATGAGAAAGTAGAGATCAGCCGTATGAGTTGATGTTCAGAACATAGTGAATTTTAAGACTTCATGTAGTTCTCTTCTATATCTGTGGACACAGCACTGCGTGCTCATGTGCTCATTCATATTCCGGATGGTAAGTGAACGATAGAACAAAATAATCAATGAGTGTCAGCAAATAGTGTGACTCCCATGTTGACTCCAATAATAAAATGTTACACACAAATGACGCGAAACTGAAATTAAATTTAGATTCGTATAATCGTTCATAACGTAAATCCACTTTGAGTATACGAAAAAGTTTTTTTTAATGTAAAAGGTGTTTTTATTTTGGTTGGTAATCATGCTGATTATTATACAAAACCTACGTACGGTAATACGGTAAGTATTTCATTTAAATGTTATATCTACGTATATTAAATGTTGTATATATATATGGTAAGCACTTAGATATAATTATGTACTTATGGAACTGACTAACCAAAAACATACCAAAACCGTTATGAAGCCTAACTAAGAATTCAGTAGGTAAAAATTCGGTAGGTATTTGGTATTGGGATTTTCCCTTTAGATTGGAGTAGGTGATCCCAATTTTACTAAAATACCTTGCACCTATTGTTAAAGCCTAAAAATAAGTGCTCTTTATAGCCGTTACAATTACACCGTAGAGCCCTTTTCGATCTATTTTCAGTGCAGCGGGTGCCCTTTCATAAACTCTTCTAAAGTTAGCGAGATATTACCATCTGATTCTCTGTTAGTATATATAAGAAGCGAATATGACGAATCACAGGACGCATCGTATTTTATTATACTAGCTTCCATCCACTGCTTCGCTCGCATGGTACCGGGATAAATACAAATCGTACAAATACAAATACAAATCGTTTATTCAACAAAGTTTTATGAAAATTATCAGTATACCACTGTCTCCTGCGTTAAGAGAGACACAGTGCACACGGTGTTGCAGGAAAGCAGTAACACGCCTTTATAACAGCCTGCGCACATTGGACGAAAAACGTCAGCGATTAGACGCTACGACAAGCTGCGAGGGACAATTTTCATACATTTTGTTCAAAGCTCCGAACACACGGCGACAATCGCGACATCAAGATATGACAGTCACTCGCGACTAAGCGCGACGACAAAGCGTCGTGTTTGCGAGATCTGTATAATTTACCAATCTGTTAATCCAGCGGGGTGATCGGCTAACTGGAATAGTTTCCACAATTTCGCCAGTATCAAGTATAATGTTCATAATAATATGAGGCAACGTAGTACGGCTTATAAGTCCAGTCGTCCAGTCTTCAGTCAGGTCCTGTTTTCTTCTATAGCAATGGCGACTATAACAAAAAACGATCGGCGCACAATTTTCTTCATCAGAGAATTCCCGTTCAATCTTCTTTTATTCCATTTCACTAATACTTATGTCTTATAACTAATGTATAACGGTTATAATACCATGACTAATAAACGACATACATTAGAAAATAAAATTTAATAAAAATGACAACCGTCGTTCAAGATGAAAAAAATGGTGTCTCTATCGGCTAACTCTGTTGCAATTAGAAATGATTGACTCCAACGCTGTTAACTGTGAGATTGTCAATTGACGTTCATTGAATTTTGACGGATTCGACGGAAGAAATGTCAAAGTTTGTAAAAAGAGGATCGGTGTAAATCATTTCTATTTGCAACAGAATTAGCCGATCTCCCCGCAGATCACAAAATATGTACCTACGTTCCAAGTTTCATCCAAATCTATCTACCCGTTACGGAGTTGAGTGGGGACAAACATACTCACAGACACACAAACTTTCGCATTTATAATATTGGTGAGTGAAGTTATATACAATGTCACTAAGACTTTGTAGTGCGAAGGGTTCGTGGCATTGCTTACTTCGGTGATCTTATCCGATCATCTGAGTTAAGCAACACTCCGCCTAGTCACTACTTGGATGGGTGACCGTTTAGTGGTATTTAGATCTGAATGCTTTCGTTCATCAGAACGCACGTTAAGATGTCGACCCGGCTTTTTCAGTCGTTAACTTTTTATCCCGGTACGAGAGCAAAGCCGTGGGCAGAAGCTAGAAATAAATATAAACTTTACACTGATGACCCCGACGTGATGATCAAATTAAGTATAATGGAGAACATTAGATATCAAAGCAATAAATTCGACATTGGATAGAATATCAAGAAGATAAAACGAGTTAGATTTGAACAATAACATAACACCACTATCTTGACTTTCCTTTCATAACGTAGGTTGAAGTGCATTCAAAATAAACAAGAATTCGTTTCAAATAAAAAGTTTGAAAGTCTCATATTTAAATGGCAACACGTTATTTATTATGAATTTATATGAGACGCCCACACGTCCTCGAGTTTAATGTGAGGTATTGGTGCACGGCCACCATTAGTGCATCCTATCTCATTGGCGTAGGCGAGAGCGCCGTCGAGTTATGCTAAAGATAAAGTTGTCGCGAATATTTAAAAAACTGAAAAATATTCATACTGAGAAATGGTAATTTTTACGTACCATCGGTGAAGGCACCGACGGCATTTCGACTCATTTAGAGCACCTTTTGTGATCGAGCCTCTGGTTGCAGTATTTATCAGTTATTTTACTCATTAAACGAATGGGAATTTTCGACTCATTCAGAGAGCCTTCATCAGGGTGAGTGGACACATACTCTCTCTCGCTCTCGCATCTAGCAGTCGCATTCACTCACCCCTTTTTTTTTCATACTACTAAGTTAGCAAACAGGCATACGGTCCTCCTGATGGTAAGCGGTACCCGTAGCCTATGGACGCCTGTAACATCAAGAGGTATTACATACGCGTTGCTGACGAAGGTTATCTAAATGAGTCGAAACGCCGTCGGTTATCATTATGTTTGTATGATTTGCAAATAATTGTCTCGGGTCTGGGGGTTTTCTATGTATAATTTGTAAGTATTTACAACAAAAATATAAGTAGTACCTATATATCACGTGGTTCTCATAATATAAGCTCTGCTTAGTTTGGGGCTGGATGATGCTGTGTGATAATGTCCAGCATTTTTTTTTATTCTCATAACCACGAATATCTCAATTGTAAGAAATGAACAAGGAGATTAAATGGAAGTATTAGTACTCTCTGTATTCTGTGGTAGTACGGTACCTACACTAGAAGAAAGTCGTAAACAAATAGCCCAAGGTAAAATGCATTTAATAACTCAACATCAAGATCATATCTAGAGAAAGCATTATAAAACTCTTTTACGTCATAATACTTGAAGCATTTTGTTTACTGATCATCGTTTGACCTAAGTTTGTTGACGTGCACCCACGAAGTAGAATCACCACTTTTCTCTGAACCTAGAACAAAGATGTAGAAAGTAGAGACGGGGAACGGCGAGATGGTTCATTTAACATTGGTTAACGTACCACCCACAGACGTAGCAAACTATTGTCTTGCGTAGATTATCTGTCCATTATTTATAATGAGTAAGTGCATTCGGTGTACGCCTACGCGAACCGAATGGGTGTCCAAAAATGCGCCATGACTCCGAATATATTTTTATCGACATTTAATTAGAAAACATAAAACAATAATGGTATTGTTTATTCGATTATCCGTTTTAGATATCTTTTATTGTCGGCGGTTATTAAATTGTGATCAAGTTTAACACTCCTATTAAAAGCGGACTTTTATGTGAGCTTTTGGTGGGCCGCGCCTGTTGAAACACTCATTGTGATAAGGAAGAAAGCAGTTTTACGGCTAAAGATAATTCTGGAGATTAATAAAGTGAAGTCACGTGCAATGAGGAAGTAAATAGAATAAACGCCTCCGCAAATCCTACAAAGTAAGATTTGAGTATTGGATTATTATTTTATTAGTTCAATTAATATCCTTCCGAATCTGTGCTATGAATTGTAATAGTTGCAATATTTTATTTTAATATTTGTTTATACACAGTTACCTTAGATCTGATACGTGTATTGCAGGATTATTTGCCAGTATACTTTAAATATTTGTCCAGCCTATTTTTGAAAGAGTTCACTGATGGAGCACTAAGTTCTGTCTCCGGAAGCCTATTCCACGAATACGATACTGTTGGGGAAAATGTGCTTTCTTGGTTTGCTTGTATCTGGCCGGTTCTACAGCTTACGTGAGTTCCCTCCCTCTCGGCTTTTTAATTAGTATTATGCATCTCCATATCAAATATATGTTCTGATAGCACAATTAACTTCTAACTTGTCCCTGAAATGGTATAAAATAACTTTAAACTGGTAAGAAAATATAATTAAAAACTACTACCGTGACTATAAAACCTTAAGGCTCACATACAGCCTAATAAAATCACAGCTACTGATGCTGCCAGATAGGATATCAACTAGATGGTAACTCGATCCGAAGTTTCACACCTCAACCATAACGAGACGATCCAAATCCGACAGATAATAATTAAAATCTTATCTTTAGTGCAATAGATCGTGAACTCGTGATCTGACGACACGTGCCCCGTGGGCAGACGAGTTGGTACATTCTGAACCTCAGCATTGGTGTTAATTGACATTCAAGTCTTCTGTATTCACATCTAACGGCCATTTGCAGCGGAATATACAGGCAGACGAAGGAAAATCAGACATTCACAGCGTGCGCACATTGGACGACAAACGTCAGCGATTAGACGCTACGACAAGCAGCGGGGGACAATTTTCATACATTTTGTTCAAAGCTCCGCATACACGGCGACAATCGCGACAGCAAGATATGCCAGACGGTCGCCGACTAAGCGCGACGACAAAGCGTCGTGTTTGCGAGGTCTGTTAAAGTTTCTTTATTCACGATGAGCGGACGAACTGCAGCGGACTGGTAAAGGAACTGCAGTGTTGTTCATCACAAATTGTAATTTAACTTGTCGTTTCGTAAAAGAAGTGATTTCTTATTGAATCATGAATTTAGTGCTGAGCAATTTCAACTAGCTTTTGCCCGCTTGCGTTAATGTAGTTTTTGTCAAATACCTAATTTATTTATAGCCCTCGGGAACAGTACCTACTTTTGATTAATGTCTAGTACGTATTAAACAATGCTTAATTGTTACAAGGAATTTGTACTTTTCAAATGTAATCTATATATATATATATATATAAATATAAAAATGAAACCCGTTTTCCTTGGTCACGGCATCACGCGTGAATGGCTGGACCGATTTCACTAATTCTTTTTTTGTTGTATTTGTTATTATTAGGAGAAGGTTCTTACGGAAAAAAATATTAAGAAAATCTCTCAGAAATATTGAAAAATATACATTTAATCATTGCTACGCTAAGGCGGTACGAAGTTCGCCGGGTCAGCTAGTTCAAATATATTTATTTTATCTACAATGCTACCTTTAGCAGACTTTTCCACTGCGCTTGGTCCGCTAAATACACATACGCCGTATTCAAAAGACAAGATAGTATACAACGATCGTTTAGTGAACTTTTAACTCGTAAACATGTCTCTCGGACCGCCCACGGCATCAGCTCTTCAATTTGTTTAAAACTAATCTCTCTGAACTGATTAATGCCTTTGTTAGTCTAATGAGACTGGCGTGATGATACATAATCAATAATTGTACTGGTTTCCAGTTGGTTTTCTTTGGACATATGGCTTGAAACACCTACGTAAATAGGCTTGGATCGTATTACTAAAATTTAGTTCATGTCTGGATTATGTGGTAATCTCGTTTGGAGGGCGAAGTGACTTCGTGAGCGGAAAGAACTGTGTAAGTAGTAGATAGGTTTGATTTAGGTTTCGGGGCTTTAAAATACTTTAAGTAATCATCATCATTATCATCATCATTGCCGTATTTTTTCAGCAGAACAGACAAAAACTACTTTAATTCAGTAAATTCAGTAATTTTACTGAATTAAATTTCGTCTATATTTTGGGTGTTCTGAGGAATTGTTTAATCTGGTGTCGGCGGCCGCTTTCCACCATCGCACCACACGCCGCAAAACCAAATTTCATCAGCACCACCTGGATGGTTGGTTCTCTTCAACCGTTCGCTTTGCACGATCTTTCCTGCCA
This sequence comes from Horisme vitalbata, assembly GCA_951804965.1. Taxonomy (NCBI): domain Eukaryota; kingdom Metazoa; phylum Arthropoda; class Insecta; order Lepidoptera; family Geometridae; genus Horisme; species Horisme vitalbata. The sequence continues at coordinate 6,990,317 of OX638096.1, forward strand.
CGTACGTGCAAGCTGTGGAACGAACTCCCTCCTGCGGTTTTCCCTCAGAGCTACGACATGGGGTCCTTCAAAAGGCGGGTATTTCATTTCCTCAAGGGCCGGCAGCGCATCAGTATCGCCTCTGGTGATGCAGGTGTCCATGGGCGACGGTGACCACTTTCCATCAGGTGGCCCGTCTGTTCATCTGTCTTTGGCATAAAAAAAAACAGAACACAAAACATTAGCTGCCTGTGGTTTGGTGTGCCTGCCACAGGGCTCTGACGTACGGTTGATGGCGTCATGATGCAGCCTAATATCCCGCATGCCCAGCGTTGGGATTATGTGCATATCCTCCTTCATATTAGGGGAGGCCTATGTGCGGCATTAAACGGGTGTAGGTTGCGGTTGTTGTATAAAATAGCTCAAGCTGCACCCAAGCAGGATGATCAAGAAAATGCTGTTGCCATAATGGACCCCACCTTATTTATTTAAGTTTAGTTAAATTATGCAAATATGCTTGGCTACGTGAATTTTTGGTTACTCATCAATTCATACGATTTTAAAGTTTGATAAAGACATCAAAATATTTAGATTCAATTTATATTTATGTTTTAATGTAATGGTATGAATAAAACATACACTTATCCTATAGGATAAAGTTATTACGATAATGTTATGCAAAGAAAAAATCCGTCAAGTGCTAGTTGGACTTGCGCACCCAGAGTTCCGTACAAACTTGTAGGTATGACATGTTTTTTGTGATGTACTATACATTTGCAGTTTTGCATTTATATTCCACATTCATCCACATCCACATCAGCCTATATCAGTCCACTGCTGGACATAGGCCTCCCCTAATAAAGGGGGATATACCCATAATCCCCACGCTGGGCATGCGGGTTGGGGATAGTATATATACTATCCCCAACTTATTATTATTATCCCCGAATTTATAAATTCCCTTGTGAATGTATACGACTATAACGATCTTTTGATTGCGTTGACTTAAAGTTTGTTTTTTCAAAGCTCCGTGGGATTGCATCCCTAAGTATTTAATAGCTATAAATTTCATTCTGATACCTCCCCTCCACACGTTCCTCAGAAAGATTCATAACAGTCACACAGACAGGCAGATAGACGGACCACGAAGTGATCTTTTAAGCCATTAAGGGGAACCCTTAATTCCTGAACCCGTTTTTCCTTTTCAGGTATGGAACCCTAAAAATTAAAATTACATGATAATTCTAGAAACTCATGAAACGTCCTTATTTAAAGCTTTGCCGATTTTGCAATCGTCAGTTACTTATTAAATTTAAATACTTAACCGATAGTGATATGGCTAAGTTTACTTTAAAAAGGAACGCATTTTTCGAACTTATTCAAGGAGTAAGTAAATAAGTATTTAGGCAGATAACTGCCGACTGAAGAATTTTCCTTAACACGCCTTGAGGTTTGGCTGGTAGATGCTCCTAACATTCACCTTTTGTTACATTTTGTGCAATAAAGTTTACAATTATAATATTTTCATCCCCCCATCTCGAAAATATATTTTTGCTCTTAAATATCTGAATTTTGAAGGTTGTATGATAAATTCGGCACCATGGAGGTAGAAGTAAATAAATAAAATAAATAATGCGGGACGTAGTCACACAGCATGTGGGGCATATAGCCCCAAAACTAAGCAGAGCTTGTATTATGGGAACCACATGATTTATCAATCATTTTAACTAAACATTTTTTTTTTTTTGTAAATACATACATATCATACACAGAATACACAACCGAGACAAAAAACTACAGAACATGCAACCCCTTGCACCTATCCGTACTTCAAAAGGCACTTTAAGGTGTTGGTTCCGGCTTTTCAGTCTTTAAGCCTTGTCGAAAGCCATTCTGGCGGCCTCAAAACTTCGACACCAGATTCGTCAACAAGCTCATAAGAAGAAGGAAAGAATACCTAATGAGATGCGAATGTCTAGACATATGCTATTGAAAATGGTGTCTCTTAGGTCAGCTATTACGCCACCTTTCTCATATTTAAGCTATGCCTAACGGAAATATTGAACTTTAAAAAATATGCACATATAATTAACATTTTTGTTAGATTTTTAACAATAACTTTTTTAGCGATGATTCAACCATTGTAAATGGCATAGACGGAGCCATTTTTGTAATTTGATAGTCTACAAAATATTTTAATTCTTTAGCGATCCATTTAGTAACTGTTATTTCGATTTTATAGCTGAATAAATCTTTAATTATCTAGGCGTCTCGTATAAAATTACTTTAGTTAAATGGAGGCCTTAAAAAATTGGACTTAATAATAATAAATAATATGGGACGTAATCACAAAGCATCATGTAGCCCCAAACTACGCAGAGCTTGTATTATGGGAACCACATGATTGATGTACTACACATATAATTAATAATATAATTATATTTACACATCATAAATATCGTACATAGATACACCTAGACCCGAGACAAATATCTATAGTACATGCAAACATTGGTCCTGCAGCGGGACTCGAACCCGCAACCTTCAGCGTCTCAGGCGGACCTTCGCCTACTGCGCTACAGAGGCCGTCAATAATCATAAAATCTTATACAAACAGATCTTAGTACCTACTCTATATTTTCCCCACAGACGAATTATCCTACTGTACTTTGAAGAAGAATTAATTGTACAGTCAGCATCAAAAGTAGATGATGAGATTCAGAATGTCAATACAGCTGATAGAAATTTGCGTCAGAATTAGATAGCACTAAAGTGTTCCATAAATAGGTGATTGAAAAATATGCCAACAATAAGCTGATGACACTAACCACCACATGTACCTGATGACTTTAAGGTTCAAAAGTATCTGATGTAAAATAGTTCTATAAATGTACTAGCTGCACCCCGCGGCTTCGCCCGCGTGGAAATGTATGTGTCAAAATGTGTTTCATTATTTACATAAAGGCTTATTTTTACCACGTTTTGCGCGGAATAAAAAGTACTAACATATTATTAATGCATTACCTAGCATACCCGTACACGTTCCGTTCTCGTTCCCACTCTTACTTTCTTTTTCGTTCCCGTTCCCACTCCTGTTCACGTTGATCACCAATTCAACTGCCGGTTAAGTATGATAAATTTTAATAAACTTACCTAACTTGAGAAATGATTGGTTCCCCATATAAACTTTCATCTCCAATCATACCCTATTCAAGTTTTATTTTCTTTATGTACTTTTTAGGAATCAATTTTAATCAAAGTTCATTAATAAAAATTGATTACCTTTAACCGCCATAGGGGTTGAAGTGCGGAAAATCCTGAAACAGGTTATTTATTTCTAGAGGAGAGATTCTGTGCAATATTTCAAGCCGATTGGTAAAAATTTTTTTTGTTCCCCATACAAACTTTGCCATCACCGTTTACCACTTTTGAGGCTGTTTTTTCAAAATTTGATTATCCTATGTGTTATTCTGGCACCAAATATGTGATTAATGTGATTTTTAATATTAGTGTGATGTGATTTTAGGATAGGATAGGATTAAGATTATTAGGATTTGGAATTAGAATGAATTATATTGCTTTGCAATATTTTGGAAATAAAGACAGGTTCAAAAATATCTGACTATCTATCATAGCAAAAATAACTGATTATCTATTTTAACTGACCTCTTAGCTCAGTTGATAGTGATTCTTATTTATTTTTAAAATATTAAAATATAATTATATAAACAAAATAAAAAAAAAAAAATAAGAATAACTATCAACTGAGCTAAAAGGCCAGTTAAAATAGATAATCAGTTATTTTTGCTATGATAGATAGTCAGTTATTTTTGAACTTATATCTTTATTGCCAAAATATTGCAAAGTAACATAATTCATATAATTATAAAACTATTTTACATCAGATACTTTTGAACCTTAAAGTCATCAGGTACATGTGGTGGTTAGTGTCATCAGCTTATTGTTGGCATATTTTTCAATCACCTATTTATGGAACACTTTGGTGCTATCTAATTCTGACGCAAATTCCTATCAGCTGTATTGAAATTCTGAAACTCATCATCTACTTTTGATGCTGACTGTACTAGGTATTATACCCTAAAATTTATCGTGATTTTTCGCACTTTATGATAAGAAATATACACAAAAACATCTAGCATAATAAAACAATAGGTTCAGTTATAAGTAACGTAGCATTGACCTAGTTTTATAGAATAAAGTATGAATATGTCTATCAACACCTTACTGTCTCTATTTACATAGAGGGACTTATCGAAATGACATAAACTATACACAAAAGCTATTGAGGAGCTTCTGCTCTCTGTATATTGTTAGAGATGTTTCGTCATCACGACTTACCGTTGAAGCGATTTTGATGAAAGCTATGGAGGTCATCATTATCAGCCTACAGCAGTCCACTGCCTCCCCCAATTAGCGCCATTACACCCTTCAGCAGGTTGACTGTGGCTTGACTCTGTGGAGCTATGTGTGCTATGGAAATGTCTATCCCAAACTGTGTAAAAAGAAATTACCTGGTTTTAAACACTGATGAGAAAATAAGAAAAAAATTATCATTATAATTGCTTACAAAATTTAATCATTGTACGAATCGTCGATCAACTATACAAATATGCACTGTGAAAAAAGTGGCATATATTGCTAGCTATCATTTGTCAAAAGTTTGTATGACGTGACAAATATCGCCTCTTTATTAAAGAAGATAAGACAGAAAATCTAAGTAAGCCGACTAAATGAAAACTGCTGCTCCGATAAGCACGTCATACAAATATCGCCTCTTTATTAAAGAAGATAAGACAGAAAATCTAAGTAAGCCGACTAAATTAAAACTGCTGCTCCGATGCGTTTTGGCGGAGTTTTGGGAAAGCCGCTTTCGGGCGGATAGTTGACGAGAGTTGGAAGCGCTCGCGGCGTGGCTTAGTTCGGTGTTCTTAGATCTTAGTTGAGCAACACTGCCCGGTCACTACATGGTTGGGTGACCGTTAATGGCATTTAGAACCGAGCGCACGTTAAAATGTCACTAGTTGGTCTCGGATTTTCAGTCGCTAAAGCGGGGAATTCACTAGACGGACATGCCCGCGGGCAAGTCTGCAGACATGCCTGCCAGACCTCGCTACTTTAGGTCTGTGTAATTGCATTCCCCGCTTACACTAAAAAACATTGCACAGACCGTAGCGAGGTTCGGCGGGCCTGTCTGCAGACTTGCCCACTAGAAGGACATGTCGTCCTTCTAGTGAATTCCCTGCTTAAGCCATGTCGGAGGCCTTCTGGCGGCATAAAAACTCCGACACCTGACTTGGCCACTAGCTTATACGAAGGAGAAGATTACGCGAGTGAAAACGTGCTTATATAATAAGTTTATTGTTACATAAACTCAACTAATCTGTAGGTATAGCCTAATATTAGTATTATGTTATCTGTGGTATAGCTACATCTCGCAGGTCAGGGCAGGGGGCGAGTTGGCTATTGTTTGCGTGTCTATGTCAAAGCAATTTAAATCGATGTGTCGCCAACACATTCTGTTATTTCTGTTCGTGTTATGTAGTCCCCCTAAAGGAATGCTTTCCTAATCTAAAGTATGAACAGTCAGCGATAAAATTCGATTAACAAAATATGTTTCATGTATCGTTATATTTAAAATTGCTCTTTTTTAAGATACTGCAGATGGTACTAGCTCATGGTCCACCTAATGTTAAGTCGTAGCCATGTGCCTGAAATTTCAACGGCACCCACACCATTTCAACCTAATGGTTTTTATTTCAAAACTTTTATTAATAAAACGACAACAATTCAAGGCGTACATTAAACCTCAAAATTGGACATGAAAGTTTCGTAAGAAGTTTGTTTGTTACAGAATTACTGTTGTCGTTGACTGTACGTACATCAATATCCAAATAATATTTATATACTGTTAAAACGTTGATTTATATTTATGTTACTAGTAGGTATTGAAGCTAATTTTTCAACTGTAGGAGACAATCTAGTAAAGGACCTATAATTGGCTTTCTGTTATTATTTTAAGATTTCCATGTATGTTAAATTAGCTGTTGGTATTCCAATTAATATATAAATAAAATAAATAGCTAATTCGCAGAATAAATTCGAAAACCTAAATTATTCTTTCTACTTTCGCACGGAAGCACTCAGATCTAAATGCCACTCAACGGTCACCCATCCAAGAAGTAACCGGGCAGAGTGTTGCATAACCAAGATTATCTGCAAAGATCACCGAAGTAAGCAACGTCATAGGCGCTTCTAGTATATAAATACTACATAGGTAAGTAAATCAATATCCGGTCAAAAATTATAAATTGCTTCGATACATAAACCAATATTTTATTTTACAAAAAAATCATATTCGGATCCCGCAATTTATTTTCGCAAAAAAGAAACTAATAAAGTTTGGACAAAATTGAGACCATAAATGACTAGAGCACTCGGTATCGGAAGGTCGGGTCGGAGGTCAGCTATTGGACAAACATTTTATTGCTGTTCTATGACTGGAAATCGAGGACGTGCTAACCAATAACTGTAGTTTTATTCTCTTTGGGAATTCTGGTTATGCCACAGATATAGAAGAGAACTAGATAAAGCCTTAGAATCAAAGAAATATGACTAAAGCATAGAAGAAGTCTTAAAATTCATTTATGCTCTGAACATTAACTCATACGTCTGATGTCTACTTTCTAGAAAGGGATGCATACTTTATCTCAATGCGATTTCTGCAACTGAAGAAGAAATTTGTTCGAGCACCCTGGTACGATAAACTTTTTGAAGTCGCATTGTTATATGTATGCATCCCTTTCTAACTGATGATATTGGAAATAAGAAAGTAGAGATTAGCCGTATTGTATTTTAAGACTTTATTTAGTTCTCTTCTAAATCTGTGCTTAAAATTCACTATGTTCTGAACATCAACTCATACGGCCGATCTCTACTTTCTTATGTCCAATATCATCAGTTAGAAAGGGACGCATACATATATCAATGCGACTTCAAAATAGATCAAAAAGTTAATCGTACCAGGGTGCTCGAACAAAGTTCTATGCAGGTTCATACAAATGCCCTGGTACGAAGTCGCAGAAATCGCATTGAGATAAAAGTATGCATCCCTTTCTAGCAAATGATATATGGACATAAGAAAGTAGAGATCAGCCGTATGAGTTGACGTTCAGAGCATAGTAAATCTTAAGGCTTTATCTAGTTATCTTCTATATCTGTGGGTTATGCGATACTAATACCTAGGTATTTTAAACCAAAGAGGTTTACTAGAGTCTGTCATTAATGAAAGTAGAGACTGTAAAATCGCAACAAATCCAAAAAATATTACTATGCCAACCCTTTAATCAACTCAAACACAAAAGATGCCACAATCCGATTCTGAGGATTATTTACTAACTCAGTTGCACACTGAAATGTTAAGCACCGGTACTGTTTTTACAAATTTTGACAGTTTGTCAAATTGTCGTTCTTTGAATTTGCACAAATGAATGTCAAAGTTTGTAAATAAAGGTCCGGTGCCGATCATTTCGGTGGTCAACTAAGTTAGTAAATGAGGCACCTGGTTTTCCATAAACTAATGGAAAAGTCAAGAGTCTACCTAAAATGTCGACCAGTATGAAGAAAGTTAAGAAGGTGATTGAAACGAAAGAAGTAATTCAGAATCATGGGAAATGGTGATTGGTTCCTGGTTCCTACCAAACTCTCCGAGAAACAGGTATTTATATCTATAAAATAGTTGTAAATTATTAATTGGAAGTTCATAAGAGTGAGTTCAATTCTACTATTCGTTATATTATCATTATTACGAGCAATTATTATTTTACACCACACTAAATTTACCCCGCTGTAGAGCATAGCGTCCGTATGTGGAAACACATTTATTGCCACGTAAAAAGTTATGCAAAAATTCGAGTGTCTACTTTCGTTTGTACTCTATGGGTATTTTAAACCAAAGAGGTAGTACTGATAATAATTCCAGAAGTAATTCCATATTTTAAAACTGACTTCAAATAGGAGGTTTTCAATCGTTTTTTTTTTTATTAAAACACTAGATACTTTAGTAGAATATGCAAAACAGGGATTCAAGAATTAATTAATGGATTTTTTTTGTAACAACTACTTACAATAATAATTAATAATATTAATTTATTGTGTGTATCTATATCCACAATTTATGACTATAATAAGGATTCGAAAAACAGGTATACTACGCTAAAAAAAACAATTGATTTTGAATATGGCATTGTAAACATTAAAACATTGTACATCAATGTTGTTGTAACAATATTTATGGTATGCCAAATTAAGCTCTGAACCTAGACCAAGTAGAAGGTGAGCTGCCTCTTTACCACCACCACTCCAGCTTGTATCAATATACTGCTTGACATTGGCCCAAGGGGGATATCCACCTTAGGGGAACAGCTGCTAGGCACAGCTTCTCGCACCGCTGGCGCTGCTGTCTGTCAGCTGTCAGGATATGTAGCTATGTAAGGGCACGTTCACACGACCGCGAATTTCTGCGACGCGAAACCGCTCGCGAGTCGCGTAAACGCCGCTTGCTCCTCACCAACTTTTGAATTGATGTCAACAGTTTATGTCATTGACATAAAGTACATATTCGCAATCAGCGCGCGTTGAAATCGTGCCATATGAACGGGCTCTTAGTGCTCTCTATGCCGCAATCAGCTGGCCGACAGAGCCATGTATTATATATCACTATATATTTACAGTAATTATCTATGTGACGTGTAATAATACTCTTACTAAACAATTTACTATTGATTATTATTGACCCCTGCCTGTTATACAGCAGGGTGTCACGGGCAAGTGAGGTTGGCTAGGATGCCGAAGATGGAGGTTGGAACCTCTACCTTGCGAGTGAAAAGTGTTTGTTGTGTCGTCGTCTTCACACAACACGAATCGCGATGTGATGCGACTAGCTGAAGCTGGATAACGCATCCAGGCTCTAAATACCACTAACATCATCATCATCTTCATCATCAGCCTACAGCAGTGCATTGCTGGGCATAGGCCTCCCTTAATGACCGCCATTGCACCCTATCCTCAGCTTGATGCATCCAGCTTCTACCAGCAGCCTTTTACAGATTCCATCTAGCTGGAGAGGTTTGCTGAGCCGAAATCTCCACTCGTTTACCCCAACGGTTGTCGGTTCTTCGCCACATATGACTAGCTTCTTCTTCTAAAATTATATGTGTAGTATATCAATCATGTGGTTCCCATAATACAAGCTCTGCTTAGTGGGAGTGGGAGTCTGGGGCTGCATGATGCTGTGTGATTACGTCCCGCATTATTTATTATTCTGTCATTTCAGTTTGCTAGTACTCTAAGCTATGTCGACAACTTTGATTCTCTGTCGGATAGTCTCGTTGTCTCTGACCTTTAGAACTCCGAGCATAGCTCTTTCCATAGCTGGTTAAACTGGTGAACTAGTGTGTTAGTGTTGACGTTTCGACCCACTAATTAATACCATTTACATTACTGTAAAATTAATGTACAGCTCATAACGCTGAATGAGCATTATTATAATTATGACCGAGCTATAAACGCTAGATTGTTTCAGTCGGAAGAGTTATAATAACATGACAAAGAAAGGAGTAATAAGGGGATATAACAAGATATTTAAAAGATAAAATATTTTGTACAAATTCCGCGAACTCTCTCTGACGAGTTTCATTAAAACTCAACAGAAATTCGACAATGTTGCATCATCAGGAAACGATAGACTCGCTGTCCGCCTTCTTCTGTTCGTTTCCTGATGATGTCTTATGGGGAAGGCGAAACACTGTCGAATTTCTGTTGAGTTTTTATGAAACTCGTCAGAGAGAGTTAGCGGAATTTGTACTAAATATTTTATCTTTTAAATATCTTGTAATGGATTTCCGCAGTCATGCCTGATTCAATTCATTACGGAGATATAACATTTAACTTTCATATACTAGATGTCCTAGGAAATTTATATATACTATCTCCATGTAAGGTTATTTAGTTTTGTTTATTTCTCTCTCAGTTTTGTTTATAAGTGATACGATCTATATATCTATATCTATATCTATATCTATATCTATATATATATCTATATCTATCTACGGGTACGATCTCATTACCGCAAAATAATAAAAGAGCTACTAAATATAGCCATAAAATATCTAGCACAGGTGTTCCATGCCATTATCCAGCATATCCAGGAACCACTCACTCTTGTTTAATGCCCACGACAGGCAGGTCGCAAGAAACAAAGGAGATATAAAAAAAACCTTTGTTTATTTATTTGTATAATAGGCAACCCCAACAGTACACTAATGAGCATGATACACACATTTTTTTAATAATTACATTCCTATACTATATACATAGAAAACACCGAAACCCGAGACAAATATTGGCAAATTATAGGTACAAACATTTGTCTCGCGGCGGGAATCAAACCTGCAACCTTCTGCGTATCAGGCGGACCTACGCCCACAGCGCGCGAGAGGTCGTCAATATGCCAGTTATTTCTTATTAGGTCGTTTAGATATATTTAAATTTTTGGACCTTCAGCACCACAGTACTTTCCTGCATAAATTTAAAATAATACGCACGCGCTCTATGTCTCTGTGATTTCTTTTTGCTAGTTTTTCCGACGAAAAACTCAAAGTTTATTTGACTCTGCGAGAGTATCATAAAGGTATGAACATAATTAATGTTCATACCTTTTGTAAGCTGTAGATATCTTCACTCTGCGTATGACGTCTTAGCGACTAGGAACAAGGAAGAGAAAGCGTAACATGATATTTATTGCTTTCATTAAGATCGTATTTGTTTGGATGAGCCTCCATTAACAGCTTTGAAAACAATTACCTCGTTGCTAAGTGCTTTGTCACTCAGTTGCTGTAACTTAGCTGGTGCCAATCACACTAATATTATAAATGCGTTAGTTAGTGTGACATTGTTGTCGATTCTGTTGTGCATTTTCCTAAACTTAGTTTGACATTTGAAAGGGATACTATCCCTTTCTTTTAGGTGTAAATGACAAGGATTGCTATAACATTAAAGCTGCTAAACTTAGTTAGGTTTAGAAAAGTGAACAACAGAATCGACATTATTGTGTGTGATTGCAGGTAGTCGGTGCATGGAGAGGGCTCAAACCCGTTCTCGGTGGAAATCCTTGGAGGAGACTTTGTTGATTATGATGATGATGAAGTTAACGTGTGTGAGTGTGTGTAATTTGGATGAAACTTGGAATAGGTATACATAATTTATGACCTGGATTAACATATGGGCTACTTTTATCCGGGTTCCACACAAGCGAAGCCCCGGGTGTAAGCGTGTACTACTTAAAAAACTGTAATGATGCTGGCTGACTGTCTGACAATAAAGCACAGCCTAAAACGGTAAGTCGGAGAGACTTAAATAAAAAATAAATAGGACTTCATATAATTTCTACACGGATATAGACGTGGGGATCCCAATAGTATTCAATAATTTAAAAGTGAAAGCTATCATGATTTGAAAAAAAAATTGTCACCATGAATGTTCATGTTACAGCGAGAGAGGCATCTCGTGCTGGTATTTAATCTGGACCCTAATTCTCGGAAATAGAGATAATTGTCGCATCCAAGGAGTTCTGTCCGATTTTTCTCCAAAAAAATGCCCAAATGGGGGTTGTGCCCTCTTTAGTGTTACACAAAAGAGGAAACGAGCCACATTTGTCACTTTGGAATAATACTTTATACTCTATAAAAACTACTTGTACACATCAGACAATGTCGCGAGAACTGTTTTTCTATAGAAATTTGACAGTTCGATATCTATCATCACAATAATCTCTATCCACGAGAATCAGGAGCCCTGTGACATTGCAATGCGGAGGACGGGTCAGTGATCGAATGACAGCTGCAGACGAACGTGACTGGGTTCCTGCTATGGACTGCATTCAATGGACCTTAATTTAAGACTTTTGGTCATGGTAGACTTTCGCGATATAATTGGCGTTACAGCCAGCCATGGAACACCAATAATAGACTCCGTTCATAATTGTATTCATTTTACAATCTCTGCAACTACTACAGTAAATAAATAAATAATGCGGGACGTAATCACACAGCATCATGTAGCCCCAAACTAAGCAGAGCTTGTATTATGGGAATCACATGATTGATATACTAAACATATTTTTTTTGTAAATACATACATATCATACATAGAAAACACCCAGACCCGAGACAAATATCTACAGAACATGCAAACATTTGTCCCGCAGCGGGGATCGAACCCGCAACTTTCTGCGTCTCAGGCGGACCTTCGCCCACTGCGCCACAGAGGTCGTCAAAAGAGTCAGAGGTCGTCAGTATAAATGCATATGTCGCCAACTGGTCTTCAGATGTTGGATTTACTTTATAAATAAAAAAATGAAATTTTTTTCGTTCGATTGGACAGCTAATTCTTAGCTCTTCCATTTCCACACTCACTCACCCTGATGTCTCAAACTCCATCGGTGGCTACACCGATGTAACGCACATTTACGGCAGTTCTGTGAAAAATCCCGTTTTTAATATGAATGAGTTGATTCACGTCACAGAAAAAATACAAGTTACTTTAAAAAAAACCTTTTTTACCCGACTTCGAAAAATTATGAGGTTTTCAATTCACCGGAATATTTTTTTTATGTTCCAATATCTCCGCCTATAGTGAACCGATTTTCGAAATTCTTTTTTTTTTAAAGAGGTGTCACATAAATTTTATTCCTGTGGGATTGGTAGTTTTCCCGCAAAAGTTTAATAAACTTAATTTTTCTGCTCGACTAAGTCGGAATTTGGTGTAGGTGGCGCTCCCGACGATACATTCACGATTTGTTTTCATCGTACTCTATGATCAAATCATCATAAATCTCAATCTAATCTTTTTAACAACTTTGAATATATGAAATACTTAAGATAAAAGAAATATTTAAATGTTTTAAGGATTGGCTCAATCAAGAAATTAGTGAGTCAAATTGAATAATCGATTTGTGGCCGTCGTGAGTCAGACTGTCGATGAACTTCAAAAAAACGTGTTAAATTGCAAAAAAACCATCACGAATAGTTAATTTATCTGCTGTAAAAAATATGCTAGATAGGTATAATTTTAATAACTAGATACCTTAAAATGAAAATTTATGTTTCCTTAGTTCAACAAACCATCCAATAAAAAGACGTTATTTTTTTAATTAGGTAAAATTGAAGGCACTTACACCAGAAATTCTTGTCACAAAGGAATCTAGAAAGTTGACGACCTCCGTGGCGCAGCGGGCGCAGGCGCGTCTGAGACGCAGTTTGTTGCGGGTTCGATTCCCGCCGCGACACAAATGTTTGTATGATCTGCAAATATTGGTCTCGGGTCCGGGTGTTTTCTATTTACCAAAAATGTATATACTAAGTAGGTACTTATATTAACTAGTCATGTGGTTCCCATAATAAAGTCTGCTTAGTTTGTGTATGGTTTGGGGCTAAATTATACATCACGCTCTTCTATTTTTTAATATCCATTAAGTACCTACCTCAGCCATATCGAGCCATCGCACTATGGGCTGTATCGGGTAAGCCGACATTTGATTTTTTCCAACTTTGCAAGTTTTTGTAATGCCAATTGATAGAACTTAATAACCTAAGTAGAAACTATTATATGTCATTTTGCCATAAAATTAATACAAAGCAAGAAAAAAATAATGTATGAAAACTTTGTTTTGAATGACATCTATTATGCTGGTTTTCTACAAAACCTTTACGAATCCCGCGTTCAAACTCCTAGTTGTTATTAAATAAGTAATGAATGTATGAAAACTTTGTTTTGAATGACATATATTATGCTTGTTTTCTACAAAACCTTTACGAATCCCGCGTTCAAACTCCCAGATGTTATAGAATAAGTAATTACCTAATTACCTAGCGTAAGAAACCACACACATATGTATCTTCCTGCTCCCTTGCCATTTAAATGTCACTGAAAATAGATTATTTAAAAAAAAATCGAAACGAAATAAAGGTCCGCGTTTTACCCGATACAGCCCAGTGTGCAATCGGGTGGCCTAAAAAATTTGACAGGTGAGTGATGACCTGAGGCCTCATTTACTAACTCAGTTGCACACTGAAATGATTGGCACCGGACCTTTATTTGCAAACTTTAAAATTTCATCTGGCGAAATTCAAAGAACGTCATTTAATTATGTCAGTCATATAGTCAAAGTTTGTAAAAAGAGGCCCGCCCGGTGCTTATCATTTCGGTGTGCAACTGAATTAGTAAATGAGGCCTCAGAGTTGGTTCATACTAGAAACGAAGAAATTTCCGGAAGTAAATAACTGAGGTTCTGTATTTATTATTATTAGCATTGCATCATAATAAGTATACCTGTCGTGCTTTAAGACCCTGTGTTGCATCATCAAGAGTGGTTCAGAATTCAAATGCTTTGTTGTAAAACATCATCGACACCTTAAGACCACACTTTATAGGTTTTTCTTGTAAACAAAGTTCACTCAATACAAATCTCTCCACCATTGTTATTCGAAAAGCGTATCTAAATTATTATATTTTATTGCTATTTCTTGTGACAGCTGATTAACATATAAAGTTTGGTATAACGGTGACCTTATGGGTGGGTCAATATATCTGAACAATTCTATAAAGGCTTTGGCACACCAGAGCGTGGATTCATCTTGGTACTATGCTGGATTTAAAATGAAACTAATGCTTTGAAATGGAAACGGGATGGAGCTTCTGCCGATGGTCGAGCTCCTTGGGCATAGCGGCGCTAATCTGTAATCTGGAACAGATGATTTGGTATACAAAAAACCGGCCAAGTACGAGTTGGACCCGCAAACGAAGGGTTCTGTGCCGTTGTATTGGAGCCCCACTGAAATATATATATTTCTCTATTTTTAGTATTTGTTGCTATACCGGCAACAGAAATATATCATCTGTGAAAATTTCAACTGTATAGCCTAGCTATAGCCTAGGCCTAGGTTCAGAAGATACAGCCTGGTGACTGACAAACAGACAGACAGACGGACAGTTGAGTAATAGGGGCCCAGTTTTTACCCTTTGGGCGCGGAATCCTAAAAGAGACGGATTTAAAATTAGTACCTATATTGTATTGTAAGTATAAAATGCCTACTGATTTCATAAAATGGGCAACATCGATATTGACGTCCAAAGGTAAAAGTTTTAGGAATAAAACCTACAAACGAACAAGCTTACGGACGTTACCGCGCTTTGAGTAGTCAGACCTCGCAAACACGACGCTTTGTCGTCGCGCTTAGTCGCGAGCGTCTGTCATATCTTGCTGTCGCGATTGTCGCCGTGTGTGCGGAGCTTTGAACAAAATGTATGAAAATTTTCCCCCGCAGCATGTCGTAGCGTCTAATCGCTGACGTTTGTCGTCCAATGTGCGCAGGCTGAGTAAGTGACTTTGATTCAAGCCAGTGTGCCAGAGCCTAAACACAACTTTTGAACGAACATGGCGTCGAAGCGCCGGGGACGATAAAAACGTCAATAAATTAGCATAATATCTTTCACAAATTACGTTATTGTATAAAACATTCAGTCAGAAGCTTGGTAATTTGGCTGTAACTCATTTGTGATATATCTATAGATACAGGCTCGTAAATAACACGGCTCGTGCCATGCTGCTGACGCCACTTCTGATAGCAGACACATTAATTGCCAAGAATTTTTAATTTTACTTATGAATATTAATATATTTTAATGTCCGATTTATAATTTATTGTCCCAATATCATAATTGAATTAAACATAAAATTTCCAAATGGATTGTGAAAGAATGGACTTTCTCGTGGTACCGTTTTTGTCACCATTTATGATGATGAAACTTTGGAAAAAAACTTGTTGTTCAAGTAAGATAGAATCCATACAAAACCATTTTAACAAATGCAAAAATAATGCCATCTTTTCGGCTACCGCACAAAAAAGTTTTGAGATCTGGTTTAGGTACTACCAAGTCAAACATTCTCAGTGACCCTTCCTTATCTAATCATCTTGAAACAATTAATTAGACCCCAGATAGAATCCTACTAATATGATATATATATATATATATATATATATATATATATATATATAAATGCGAAAGTTTGTGAGTATGGATGGATGTATGGATGGATGAATGGATGAATGTTTGTTACTCTTTCACGGAAAACTACTGAACAGATTTGGATGAAACTTGGAATATACATAGGTTGTGAACTGGATTAACACATAGGCTCCTTTTTTTCCTGGTACTACGCGAGTGAAGCCGCGGGCGGAAGCTAGTACCAAATAAGTAAACGTATTATTATTTTTTCTGTCATATTAAGACATAAGACAAGAAGGTATAAGTAAAATAATATAGAAACAAACTTTTTAATCAACATTTTATAAACTTTAATCTTCCTTACGCAGTAGGTTCTTATACCAAGGACCATGAAGGTTTTAATTTCATTCAAAATAAAAGAGTTTATGACGCATGTAAACGACTTAAAACTAGTTTTCCGGTGTGTTAGCACGCCAAACTACAAATTAAACCCTAATTTCCGCAATTCTTTTTACCACCGTAATACTATTTTACTCCCCATCTAAGTAAGATCTGCCATGATACACGATTTCAATTAATTTAAGGTTCATCTTAAGTTTTCCAGTAAAGTATTAAGTATGGATGTCAGTTAGATAAATGGAAGATGCTATCTCAAGATAGCAATATCCTCAGGCGTATAGAACTTATTTTTAGAATTAAAGAAAAATAAACAACTTCTGTGCAATTTACCATTTACGACGCCTTTTGAACCTAAATAATGGAATAACCTAGAGTAGGTACCTCTGTGGCGCCGCGTGTGACGCAGAAAGGTGCGGGTTCGATTCCCGCCACGAGACTAATGTTTGTGCGATCTGCAAAATATTTGTTTCGGATTTGGTTTGTTTCTATGTACAATTATATAAATGTATTTATAAAAAAAATAGTATATCAGTTATGTGGTTTTCATAATACAAACTCTGCTTAGTTTGGGCACAGACAACTTAATACCTAGGTAACTATACATATATAACCTCTAACATGTCTTTAAATAGTTACCTACCAACATTTTAAATTTTATTCTTACATGAAAAGACAAAATGGATTTTTTTTTCAGCAACAAAATCAAAAATATAATATATTGATTAATAAAGTGGCCTCTAATAATCTTCTGAAAGAACACAAAATAAAATATTCAAAATGCTGTCAAAAACAGAATGTTAATGAGAATCACTGACAGTACCTACTGACACCTATTCTTTATTTTGGCCATCCCCAAATTGGGTGACGAATCTGCATACATAAAATACTGACCTTGATAGAAATCGGCATCGCAACAGTGTGTATAAAACAATGCTTTGACTACGTAATAATTTTATTGAATGAGTCCGAGGCTCCTTTTATAATGCGAAATAAACTGTGAGTGCCTATTAAAATAACATCACGATAAAATTAAGAGGTATTTATGTTACTATAAAAATGTGGTTATTATAAAAATATATGGGCCTGATTCCATTTTTGCTAAGCGCATAAAGCATATTCAACTTCTGTATCGGACATCTTCACATTAGCCCTGACGGAACAGAACTGGTGTAATAGATATGACGACCGGGTATAATAAATATAATGAAGAAGATAACAAGGTTAAAATATCACACTTTCATGTACGTAGAATCAAAGTCTAGACCGGTCACATTATTCTAGTTTTTATTTCACATGGATCGGTGCAATATTACCGAAGTTATAAGCATGGGAAGTTTACGTAGGTTTTTTAAATCTCGCTAGTGATCGCGAGTAGCGCGTGACGTCATCGCTCCTATACGGCGCCGCGCGGCGGGCGTCCGTAGTACATTTCGCTGCTAAGTTGTTTGCTCTCGTGCGCTCTGGTTATTTTTTTAATTTAAAAGAATGCTGATTGAGTGAGTGTATCGGGTAAATTATTGTTTTAGAACTAAAATGGAAGAAGTATTTCAAAAAGGCCAATCTAACAACCTACCCATAGTTCACGATATGATGGTGGTAGATTATTTTCTAAAAATAAAGAAATCATTAACCTTGGAATGGTTCAATAAACTGCGAGTCGAGTACCCTACATACCTACTAATATATACATGCATCGGGGAGCCCCCCTTAATTAATTTTAATTTAATTTAATTATTTACATTTGAAGTAAATATATAATCAAAATATTCTGTGAATATTTCAAGCGTCTAGGTGTTGCCGTTATTAATATCGAGCAAAAAACGGCAAAAAAGTGGCAACAGAAATACATCATCGGTGAACATTTCAACTGTCTAACTATCACGGTTCATGAGATACAGCTTGGTGACAGACAGACAGATGGTGGGCCAGATAGTGGGGGTGTACGGGGTTCTAACCTCCATCTTTGGAACCCAAGCCAACCTCACCTGCTCGTGGTGCACCCTGCTAAACAACGAACGGGGCTCTGGCGGCCGGCTGATTGCGGCATAGCACAGCCTTAATCGGCACAGCTAAATCCCCTGGCCACCGACGGGCAGCAGCGTCGGTGGTGCGACAAGCTGTGCCCTGCGATCCCCAACCCGCATGCCCAGCGTGGGGATTATGGGCATATCCCCCTTTATTAGGGGAGGCCTATGTCCAGCAGTGGACTGATATAGGCTGGTGTGGTGTGGTAGACAGATAGACGGACAGACAGACATACAGACGGACAGCGAAGTCTTAGTAATAGGGTTTCCGTTTTTACCGTTTGGGTACGGAACCCTAAAAGCATATTACTAGCAAAAACCCAAGTACCAATCTACCTACTAGGTACTTAGTTAGTATTTCACATGGCAAGGTTAAGTACCTACTACTTAGTATTTCACATGGTATTTGAACAACTGACATCAAAATGATGCCCACAACAATATATATGCTGTTGTTTTCGGATCCTTAGGAACGTAAATAAACAACTTTTCGGGTGTTTTTGTGGCCCTATTTTTACACTGAAGCACAATATAACATTTATTAGATGGACTCATGTAGTTTTTATTGCTTCTTATTTAAATTAAACAAAGTATTTCCGCGGCGCGACGGGCACATTGTGGTAAATGCTTCGAATCCCCGAGTCGCTCGCGCGGAGACAGGATCCGTGACGTCATCAACGATATCGCGCTCGGTCCGCGGCTTAGACCGAAAATGTTAACTTTGCACTTTTATATCTCGGTCAGTTTTATTGATAAAAAAATAATAAAAACACAGTTGTTCTCGTAATTTTTTGTAGAATTTTTTGGCATTTATAACAAAAAAATGTTTTCTTCTTCATTCTAATTAGTCCGTCAGATAGATCAACAAAAAATATTGCACACGTATTTTTTTATTTGTCAAATAAATAAAAATTTACGGACATAAATAGAGTCAGAGTTCGGGAGTGGGGGCTCGTGACGTTACGGCTAGGTAAAATGTGTACTAAGCCGTCACGCGGAACTTCAAAGCACAATATCTTTGTCATTTTTTGTTTAATTGACAAAGGAAAAAATACATGTACTATATTTTTTTATAATGTAAATGACGGACCAATTAGAATTTTTCATTCGTCATCCATATTGCTAACGTGTGTACGCCTCACCAAATTTACAGCCAAACGTTGGCGACAACGTGTGGCACCGGCCTTAATCTTTTATTTGACTTTGGTTTGCTTGCGACCATGATTACATAGCTAACGACTAGACTTAATATAATATCTTACACTGGAATTATAACAATTTAAAAAGTAATCCTATATAAAAATAAAAATAAAACCGTATAAAAATACATAGAAATAATAACAAATAAATAAATAATGCGGGACGTAATCACACAGCATCATATAGCCCCAAACTAAGCAGAGCTTGTATTATGTGAACCACATGATTGATATACATACCGAAATGTACTACCATTGCGTGGTTTCCGTAAATCCGAAACGCGTAATATACCTAATCCATTGTAACTAAAAAACTTCCATAGTCTTTATTTCTAAATCCTGCAAATAATGTAAACAAAGAAATGTCACTGACAAAGTGACATGACATTGGACCAAAACCTTGTTTTCTATGGCTCATTATTTATGTGTTCTTGCTTTGCTTGGCTTGCTTGAGCTGGAATTTTTTTTATAGAAATATATATAGAATAGAAATAGAAATAGAATAGAAATTATCTAGCTAGACTTCACAGCGCGTTAGGATGTGTCTTCAGAGATTAAAATGTGTTTAAAACAAACAAATTATGTGTGCGTTTTTATTAGAGATTTTCATTTCATTAGTTACCTAAATTACTAATATTTGACCAGGTTCTCAGAAATATACTATAGGTACATAATATAAATATACTCAAATACTTATTTGTAGATACTATTATTACCTAATCGTATCAGGATGATGCAGCAGTTGACTTCAAAAGTGATAAAAATACCGAATGTGTAGTGTAGAACCAATGCACTTGAGGGTTCGGTGGCCAGCATTCCCCAGTTTTTGACCAGCCATGAAACATGTTTGTCATCAAATATATTTGTAAGGAAACAAAGTATTAGAATAAAAATAGGCCTGAATCATAATTTATTTACACCTTGACAAGTTTCAGCCAAAATTAAATTTCGTAGATTTTTTTATGATGAAATGTAGTCACGTCGTAGTTACCTACTACAAAGGAGGTAAGTTTTTTTACTGCTATCCCCTTTGTTTACCTTTTTTGCAGCTTTATACAAGACAGGGTATCTTTATACAACACAGGGTATATATAGTAGGAAATCAAAATAATTTCCAAATCGGTTCATAAATGACGGAGTTATGAGGTAACAAACATAAAAAAAAATACAATCGAATTGAGAACCTCCTTTTTTGAAGTCTGTTAAAATAATCTAGTATGTACTTTATTTTTTTAGTTTGTTGAACTTCGACTAAGCTAGGCCATTACACTTAGGAACAGGCGCAAAAGGGTTAGTCTGCAAAATGATTCATGCCCCTATAGACCTCCACGATGAAGCCTGCGGGGGTCATAATAATATGTAGAACCCCTTTTATGGCTAGCACACCGACAGCGGTTTGGTGTGAATTCTCTCATTCTAACTATTCCTATTTTATTCTGTAATACTTTATTGTACAGAGAAATAATAAATACAAAGAGTATGGCAAAAAAAAGGCGAGCTTTCCTTTAAGGGTTTTCTTCCAAAAAACTTTTGAGTACAGGAGATGTGATAGCACAAAACAGGAGGGTTTTAGGTGGTATGAAATGATAAATTGAGCTTGAACGTTCCATTCATATTAATGCATATAATTATCTAAACATTAACACGACAGTTTATAGTCACGTACATTTGTAGGTACTCAATCTCTCTCCATCAAGTAAGATGAGTAAAAGAGTAAAATTCTAAAAGGATAAAGTACCTGCTTTCCTGCAACACTTCCTGGACAAACCTTTCCTTTACAACTTTCCTGGAATGCTCTTCCGGCGTCAGTGTTTCCTGATCACTACGACTTAGGGGTCTTCAAGCGAAGAGTAAATAGATACATTCTAGGCAAGCGTGCTATATCTTCGACCGCATCTTCACTTACCAACAGGTGATATGGCGGTCAAACGTAAGCCTATAAACTATATAAAAAAAAACACAGTATTAAATTAACGCAGGAGATCTTGCTAAACTAATAATGTAACTTTTGTTAAAAATAAGATTTGTTTTGTTGAATAAACGATTTGTATTTGTTTTATTTATACCAACATTGTAAAATGCTGTAGATAGTTTGCCTGTAACCTTGGGTGCTACTTAGAGATAGGTTTCTATGTTGTTCTGTTCCTTTTTTATGCGCAGAATTAGCTAAAGTTTAATTAATGAAATAGGCCTTGTTTCACAACCTTAAAAGGAAACAGGCTAGGCAACACAAAATAATAAAAAAAAAAACAAATTTACCTTAGAGAAGTTTAAATAAAAACTTGTCTGTGAAAGTAGGCATACAAAATGCTTTAGTCGGTAATATAGTGCAGTCAGCTACAAACGTCAAAACTTAACTAACAGTTTTTTTAGAAATTGTCGTAACTTAGTAATTTATTATAATGAATTAAAATCAAATCTTCAAATTAGGCTTGTAAGTTCAGTCATAAGTTTGATAGATGCAAAAATAAAGCAGTTTGAAATTTTTTAAGTTTTAAGGCGTTTAAGGTTTTAGGTACATGCAAACCCAAGAAAAATTGTCGGATATATATAGCATATTGATTGTGGAGCTTTGAAATCAACACAAAGGAGAATGCCGAGAACCCGTACCAATTGCGTCAAAACCGAACGTATCCCATAAAATTTATTATATTTTATAAATGACATTAACATTTTCTGTAATTTTACACACCGACTCGATTAATAATTAAAAAAAATATATTTTGTTGATTTGGTTTCCGTTGCACGCCGCCATTAGACTACAACAACCAATGATATATATGTTACTATGGCAACAAACATTGACGTAAAGTGTTACTATGGAAATTACCCTCATTTTTAGTTATTTTGACAGTAGAATCGACTAAAAACTTATTGAATATTTTTTTGACGCACTCACTTAAGTCTTGGTACCGAGCGCCATACATCAGACGGCATTTTCCTTTACACAACTTGTAACACCTATCTTGAACTTAGATTTGAAGGATCAAAATCCTTGATGTTAGTTTTAGTTAGGACTCACTCAGAAATATTTTAAAGGAACAAGATCTTTTACAAAGATTTTTGTCCGACTATTTTGTATCCCGTGGTAGTATCCAGTGACCCTGTTATAGCAATTACATGTTAGCATAACCAGCAAGTCACTAATAATTCCTATTGTTCCCAGTCCTCCCGCATCGGCGTATTACGTCATGGGAACAGGAATGCGGGCGACTCTGGGGTCGGGTTACCACCATTTACTGCGGCCCTGCTTTTATTGGCGAGTGTTAAACCATTACGGTGTACTAGGTAACTATGGATTAAGAATGGTAAGATATCCGGACTGGTCTTTTCATTATCATCATCAGCCTATAGCAGTCCTCTGCTGGACATACTATTCATTCATTAGAATGCCATTGCGCCCTGCCCTCAGCTCGTCGCTTCCAGATTCCACGAGCAGCCTTTCTCAGATCGTCTCGCCACCTGCCAGGAATACATCCTACTCTTCGTTTGCCGAACCGCAGTCTCTACTTAAGAACAATTTTACCCCTATCAGTTATCGGTTCTTCTGCAGATATGGCCAGCCCACTGCCACTTCACTTCAGCTTGCTAATTCCCTAACCTATATCGACAACTTTAGTTCTATTACGGATAATCTAGTTGTCGGTAGGTTCTTTTGGAACTAAAATAAAATGAGCATTTGATTTAGAATTTACAATATTTTGATCTAAAAAAGCTGAAAATCACCGACACGGAGCCAAAGAATATCTAGAAATAAGTATTTATTTAAAAAAAAAAACCCGACTGCATGGACAGGAAGTTTTTAGTACTTGTCAGCTTAGTAGTCTTTTTAAATCCAAAATGGTTTCTAACAGCCGCCTAGAAATAAAGATAAACTAGCTGTTCCTACTGTAAGGCTCCATAAAGTTAGTCAATCATTTAAAGGGCACAACGTACGGTTTTTTAACAAAATCCCAAATGATATGCTTCATTTATCTGTAAATAAATTCAAAAATGTTGTTGAACCACTGTAATAAAGCTTATTATAAAATTTCTGATTATTTAGATGACAAAAAAGCTTGGGATGAAACTGTCTCCAACTCCCTCAAAAACAATGTAATAGTTAATAATAAACTTTGTAAAAAAACAAGACTTTAAAAAAATATAAGACAAGCAGAGTTTCTTGCCAATTCTTCTCTGTATGGTCACATTACGAATTGGTGTAAATTCATATTTAATTTTTTTATTTTTTTTTTTTAAATTGACGTTTCAAAGCCTAGAGTTTCGTGCCGCTATTTATACTTCAGTATCACTATGAGTTCTATTTTTCGAATTTATCCAATAGGGTTACCGCACGATTATAAAGCTTTTCGCATAGTTAAGCACTAACTAGGTAACGACCTAAATTTCAAGGTAACCCTTCCGTATCCTGAAATAAATCAAATCAAATCAAATTAATTATTAGCACGAACATAATGTGAGTACCTACAATAGGTCCTAAAGGAATATGTACTACTTATTAGTCCATTTAAGTCCTACCTCATTCCAGGCATGCAATTCAATCTTGATAACTAGATGTAAAATCAAACGAATGGTATAATTATTTCAGCTATCATAAAAATGAAAATAATAATTATAATTGGAGTCTATTAAAATGGTTCATAAATTCATTCAAGTCATAGAAACATTAACAACATATGCTTTTTTCGAGTATCACGTGAGTTGAGCAGCTAGCTATAGCATAGACTCTATGATAAAGCCTGTTCAGTCTTGTATTTTCAGTTGAGCTCTTTGTGAGCACTCGCTGGTACCCTGACTCTTTGTGTAAGACTTGTAATGGAATTGCATTCCGATATAAAGGAACAAAGGGATTATTTGCTGCGGCTTCGCTCTCATTAATGTCGATTTTGAAAAATGTTTTGATTGCTGCCCTCGGTTACGGAATTTTTGTCTGGATGAAAAGTACCCTACTTCCTTTATTGGGGGTCTTCTGTGATTCACCGAAGTGTGTTTCGTTTCGGTCGATTGCTCGTATTTAATAATTTCAAATCAATACTGTTTAATTATTAATACCATTCGGTATGTTTTTTTGAAAAAGACTAGTGTGTGCAACGTTTGGACTGTCACATTACGAACTCGGTGGCGATTTTTCGCTTTTCATTTGATTGAGTGAGTGAGTACCGAGTTTCATTTCGTGAGTACACGAAATGAAACACGTACCTAATTTCTTCCTTCAGTGAATAGTAGACCCCCAGTACCCCTGACAATGCGCACTGTGCAAAAATCTATGATGATCGGTTGCAACAAACAAACTCTCTTACGCATTTATAATAATAGTTGGATGGAAATGAAATGGTAGAAAATTGTGAGACTAAAACATAGCTTTAATAAACATCCTTTGACAAAGGGTATGCAATGCATGAATGGTGCATGTTTTGGGAGACTGTAGTTACTAATTGTATTTTGTGTTTACTTTTCCTGTACAGAAACTAGAGCATTTCATCTAGATTATATATATGAACGACGACGCCTCATATACAATTATGTAGACAGCGTCGAGTGTTAACTTTTACTTACGACCGGGATGATGTAGTGGCTGGGAAATGATTAGATAGAGTAGGCTTGCCCTGCAACTATATCATCCTCTCAGCCTAGTCGGTCCTACCCGAGTAGGCCCTCTTCTTAGTTAATGCTTTGAGAAAGAGAGTTCTTTCTCATAGCATTAATTAAGAAGAGGATTTCCTCACGATGTTTTCATTCAACGTTTTGAACAAGAAGTGATGCGCTTTTTCGAAACAAAAAAACAAACAGCAAGTAAAATGTTATCACTTTACAATTTTCTTTAACAAAAGCTTGCCTAATACTCTTAGCCTTGTCGGCCTTTCCCATGGAAAGACATGGCCAATACGTGTGGAGCTCTGAACTCTGCATGTATGATCATCCATCAATTCCATCATGCATACTATTGATACCTGAGGCCGCATTTAGTTACTCAGTTGCCCACTGGTAAGCACCGGTCCTGTTTTTACAAACTTTGACAATTTGTCAATTGACGTTCTTTGAATTTCGACCGATGAAATGTCAAAGTTTGCAAAAAAAGGTCCGTTGCTGACACAGATAAAGAAGACAACTAGATGTAGTCTTAAAATTCACTATGCTCTGAACGTCAACTCATACGGCTGATCTCTACTTTCTTATGTCCATATATCATTTGCTAGAAAGAGATGCATACCTTATCTCAATGCGATTGCTGCGACTTTGTAGTACCAGGGCATTTCTATGAAACTGCATAGAATTTTGTTCGAGCGCCCTGGTACGATTAACTTTTTGACCTATTTTGAAGTCGCATTGATATATGTATGCGTTCCTTTCTACATTGATTTCTGACATTAGACATAAGAAATCAGTCGCACGAGTTGATAAATAAATAAAAAAATAGTGTTGGACATTATCACACAACATCATGTTGTGAAACCAAACTAAGCAGAGCTTGTGTTATGGGAACCACATGATTGATATATTACTTATACACATTTTTTTTTGTAAATACATACATATCATACATAGAAAACACCCAGACCCGAGACAAATATCTACAGAACATGCAAACATTTGTCCCGCGGCGGGAATCGAACCCGCAACCTTCTGCGTCTCATTCGGACCTTCGCCCACTGCGGCACAGATCGTTAGAACATAGTGAATGCGTTGATGTTCAGAACATAGTGAATTTTAAGGCTTTATCCAGTTCTCTTCTATATCTATGCATTGAGTCGAACGCGCCTGATGATGCTGATGATGATGATGTTGAATCATCTAGCCTAGATTTTTATACGGTTAACTTTTCTTATAACTTGTAAGGGTTATACTTTCCGAATGAATATTGATTGATTTACCTACAAACTAATCCAAATTTGTTCACTGTATCTATGTAGTGGGTGGTGGAGCAATAAATAGATTCAGTTATTTATGCCTAACAGGCTCTCCCTAAAAACCTTTTTTTTTGAAATATTGATTCGACGAGACATATTATATACCTTAGTACCTAGGTACATACATGAACCCAACTGATTTTATCTGCAAACGTTGAACCTAAAATGACTCAATTTATGCGATCAGATAAAAATAATATACCGAAGATTTGGGTGACAAATAAGGTTTTTAACTTTTGTGAAATAAATTACCTTGGGGCACCCTTGAGACTTTAAAGCAGCCGATACTGTGACGATTTTGGGCTTCAATAGGTACTTATTTGTACTAAATTGACAGTTGCTTAGATTGGTTGCTATGTCTACACAGTGCTTTTTGCACACATATATGTGTGCATGTGCATAGAGCACACATAAATATGTGTGAATGTGCATAGGTACACTATTTACGCTTATAATCTTGTACAATTTAGTGTTGGTACCAATGATATATTTATGTAAATATCTCTTTATTTATCGTATTTTTTTTTATTTACACCAATTCAAAACGCGACATTACAGAAAAGAATGGTAAAAAACTCTGCTGGGCTTATTGTTTTTTTATATTAGGTAGGTACAATTTAGTGGTAGGTGTGTAGGTACTTAAAGGGGATAAAGGATCGGGCTCAAATTTGGGAGAGACTGTCCAACAGTGGACTGATATAGGTTGATAATGATGATGATGATAGTGGAGGCCTATGTCCAACTGTGGACTGAACAGGCAGGTGTTATTGTTCTTAATGTTGTGTGACCTCGTACATTTTTTGCGATGCACCGCATGCTGTGGCTTCGTCGTAACATACATAGCTTCCGATAAATAAAATAAAAAAAAGACGTGTGGCACTCGGGGACTGCCGCGGTAAAGCTATTGCATAGCATTTTGTATCAACTTATGCAATTATAATTATTTATTTATTTTATTTATGCAGTATTTCTTTTTCTTTGATATTAATTCAAGTTACACTTTTTGAGCGTGGTGATCGTCTCGATTCGTGCGAGCTTCGTAGAGTCGTACAATACGTCTAGTTGCACGCACACAAACACCGTGTCGAAGACTGCCGAAAAGAAACGACGTTAGACAATGCACGGCCTTCAAGCCACACCTCCGTGCCCGTCGGAGTGGGGAGCGTGAGGTTTTTTTTCGTTACGGAATTTCTGGATTCGGTCCCCGCGCTCAAGGCCCTCGATAGAAGCTATGCAATAGCTTAAAAAAAAATTGCGATGCACCGCATGCTGTGGCTTCGCCGTAACATACATAGCTTCCGATAAATAAAATTCAAAAAAAAATTGCGATGCACCGCATGCTGTTGCTTCGCGGTAACATACATAGCTTCTGATAAATAAAATTAAAAAAAATTGCGATGCACCGCATGCTGTGGCTTCGCCGTAACATACACATAGCTTCCGATAAATAAAATAGAAAAAAAATTGCGATGCACCGCATGATGTGGCCTCGCCGTAACATACATAGCTTCCGATAAATAAAATTTAAAAAAATATTCGTGACCTCTCACACACGGTCAACTGATCCCAAACTAGGCAGAGCCTGTACTATGGGTACCAGAGACTGATAAACATACATAGATACTTATAATACACCCAGAGACAAAACAAACATCCTGTTCACCACACAAATGTTTGTCCTGGGCGAGGATCGAACCCGCGACCTGCAGCTCAGAAGGCAGAGTGACTACGAACTTAGCTATGAGGCCAGTCTATGCACGGATCTTTCGCCTTTATAATATTAATAGGATACTACTAGTGCTAATTCTGGAACAAGCTTCTGCATACTTCCTGCGCGTTATTAAGGAAGCAGTGGAGCGCCAATGTTTACTATCCGTGAAGACGACAACGCTTCGTAAACTCTGTTACTTGTGTTCGTTGCGGATCCAAGCCACAGTGATCTTATGATGTTGCAAATAAATCATGTACGTGTTTGTTATCTTATGTATAGATTGTGGATGTATAGATTTGCACAATATTTTTAACTTGAAATTTGTACCAAAATTGATCACATTGGTACAAGTTTTTTGGTAAGAAAACGTGATAGAATCAAAATGATATTATTGCTGAACCTTTGAATTGATATTCACTAGGATGCGAAGGTTTACTATTTTGCATAACTAAAGTCAGTGAATTTATATCTTCAAAAATGTTGAATAGTGCGAGCTAAAGGGAGGTTTGACATTGTATAGTCGATGGAACAAGCACTTGGCCCTGACTGATGGTAGAGTAACCATTACCTATCTATCACAGAGCATTGCATCGTCAAGCATGTTTGGAAAGTTGCTTACAATACTGCCATGCGTACTTGAGGGAATGAAGGTGATAAAGCCTTTTATGACTGTAATTTTATCGCTACACCTTACAAACCAAAACACAGCAATGCAGAACACGGCAGAAATAGGCATGGTGGCTTCACCAGACGAGCCCTTCACAGAGAGTTCTACTACCACTAAACATACTACATTCTTCTTCTTTCGAGTCAATGTTCTTTCGAAATATTACTTAGATTTGTTTCCACCAGAAAGTTGCAACCGCTATAGGGGCGTCCGAGGCGATGTTGAGGTCGGCTCTTGTACAGATACTGGGGCAAGTGGGACAGCCAGTAGATGCGACATAGTTCAGTATTCAGTATTCAATATTTATTGCAATCATATTACATATGTAGGTACATTAAACAAAAAAATAAGTCAGATGTTAAGACTGGGTTGAGAATCAATACATAATTATGTACCCTGTTAGGGTGTTCACAACTGAGTAGGAGCAGACCGATATTTTAAATAGGTACTAACATTATATACTTTGCACATTACTGATTGTCGTTATTATTAGTTGATTCATTTAGGAATTCGTCTAGAGAATAATATATTTTATTTAATAGCATGTCCTTTAAATTATTTGCAAAAATGTTATTCTCTTCTTGGGCTTTTAGTTTGCGACGAAGCACCACAGTCACACTGCACATGGGACGGGTCTAGCATTCTCCACTTACACATATTGTATCTACATCTTCCCACTTGTGCTCGCAATCTGTTTTTTATTATAGTTTATAGGCTTACGTTTGACCGGCATCTCACCTGTTGGTAAGTGAAGATGCGTTCGACGATGTAGCACGCTTGCCTAGAATGTACCTATTTACTGTTCGCTTGAAGACCCCTAAGTCATAGCGATCGGGAAACACTGACGCCGGAAGAGCATTCCATTCCTTAGCTGTCCTAAGGAGAAAAGTTGCAGAAAAGCGTTTCGTGCAGGCAGGTAGAATCTGTTCAATGATTTCCAGATTGCGTAAGGTTGGTCCGATCCTGGTGGAAGATGTTCGTCATTACTACATTTAAAAAATACAAAGGTACAGTCGAACATAGCTTATACAATACAAGCTCCTTCTTTTTTGAATTCTGTTAAAAATATTGTGCAAATGCAAAACTTTATTTTTAGATAATAGTAGATTTTAATAAAGAATGGCAGATAAATATTAGCTTAGCCTTTTACCGTTTGCTTCAGTATGCGGTTAGGTTACTGATTGTTTTTTAATTCGTTGAAAAATCGGGCATCCACTCTAAGCAAGTATACCTAATCGTGTAGAATGCCCTACTCTTACCAAGAAATTGCCAATTACACACGATCACGAGTATTAACCTCCGAGTGGGAAGAGAGTTTACTTCCTATCAGCTGACACGCCCACCCGTGGGTTTAAGCTGGAGTTTCACTAACGCGCGCGCTTAGATTGTCTCGCTAAAAATCAGAAACTGTAGATCCTATGTTTAAAAGATCAAATTTGTTTTCAGATCTATTAAAAAAAGTATTTTGAGTTCAAATTAAGCATAGTGAATATAGCGAAGCTAGGTAGAGCGACCATCTACAAAAGGTAGAAGCTGGATTCGTCGAGCTGAGGACGGGCGCAATGGCGTTCATTGGGAGAGGCCTATGACTTGCAGTGGACTGCTATAGGCTGATGATGATGATGATCATGATGAGCATATCGATCAGATGATGCAGTCCACCGTAGAGAGAATTTTATTTTTATCAAACGAGTACTTACGAGTACCTATACGCGAAAAATTGCATTAATAAAATACTTGTTTGAACCGCGGCTTCGGTCGTCTGTTACCTAAATAACCTGAGTAATTCTATGTTATTCTTGGTCTAGAATACATATGTGCAAAACTACAGCTCAACACGACCAGTTTTAGCGTGAAGGAAATACAAAAATTTCACATTCACGCTACGAACATTTGCTTTAATTTCAGTGTTCGTTACGAATGCTCGCTGCACGCATCATATTGCACCGCAAATGCACCCACTCAAAGATCTGATCGCTCAGGATGAGTCCATTGTTTCATTAGCGGGAAACCGAACCCACGCACTGATAGGTTCCTTAGAGTTCAGCTCTTAGTTATAGTAAATGGGTGTCATCTCCCACGTTGTGTCAGTGGTAAGATTATTTTTTCAATGTATCGCAAGTTATTTTCTATTAAGACGACTAGTAGGGTCAAACCTCCCTCTCGCTCGCACTATTCAACATTTTTGAAGATATAAAATCACTGAATGTAGATATGCAAAATAGCAAACAAAACAATACAAAGGTTCAGCAATAATCTCATTTTGATTCTTTCACGTTTTCTTAACAAAAAACTGGTACCAATGTGATGAATTTTGGTGCCAATTTTTTTGTAGGAAAACGTGTTGGGTTCAAAATGATATTCTTACTGAACCTTTGTATTGTTATTTTCTAGGCCGTGAAGGTTTGCTATTTTGCATATCTACATTCAGTGATTTTATATCTTCAAAAATGTTGAATAGTGCGAGCGAGAGGGAGGTTTGACCCTACTAGTCGCCTTAAGCATTTGCTTAAAACACAACGTGTCCCTCAATATTAATAATATTTCTGCTTATTATATTTTTTTATGATAGGCACTTGAAGATGGAGCAAGCAGGCGATGATCAACCTGAGTTGGTAACCATTACCTATCACAAAGCATTGCATCGTAGATCACGTTTTTTTTTGGTACATGATCTACAATGCAACACCCTGTCTCCATCAACTTATAGGCATGAAGATGATAAGCCTCTTGTGCCTGTATTTTTTTGCAATTATTTTATAAAGTAAAATAAACCATTTTTATTTCTTCTCTTCTTACGTAGAATCACGGACTAGCACATTTATACTTGCTTATCCTAGTCCGTGGTAGTATATA
The DNA here is from genome assembly GCA_951804965.1 of Horisme vitalbata. Taxonomy (NCBI): domain Eukaryota; kingdom Metazoa; phylum Arthropoda; class Insecta; order Lepidoptera; family Geometridae; genus Horisme; species Horisme vitalbata. Next base: position 7,022,143 of record OX638096.1, read on the forward strand.
CCAAACCTACCTACATTTACTAAAGCCACAGAATAAGGAATAAAACTACTGTAATAGTATATTGCCTCCTTGCACGTAAAACACAAAAGTAGTCAAAAAAGGTCCAATATATGCGTGAGAAACAAATTAAAATAGGTTTTATATGCTACAGTCGATTGGAGAAACTCCAAATTATATAAAACCGCCGCTTCATAAATTGCTTATTGAGCCGTAATGTAAAGTTCAGAGAGCCTACCAACATTGCTCAACCGCATCAAATTAAGACTAATAAATAGCTTAGCTGAGGTGTAAAATCTCATTAATTAAGGCTTACCAAGTAGTGATTAATTCTGACTGTAAACTGTTTAGTCGGAGGCAGATTTGGCTCGAATTTCCATCAATTATAGTTTAGAATCAATTAGGCTTGTGATTAGCTAATGACAACATTAAGAAACAGGAGATTGCTTTTGGATAGCATGTTTATTTATATTATATTACGCAGGTATCTTTCAAGCTTTCTATGTCAACCAGTTTATCACGGAAAAAAAGATAAAACGGGTCAGTATCAGTTTAATGTACCTAGTCTATTTTAGTAACCAAATTATGGACTGGAAACCAGTAGGTTAGGTACGTAGATACAACAACACCAGCCTATATATATAAATTAGATATATATCTAAGTCCACTGCCTGACATAGGCCGCCCCTAATATGTCCATAATCACGCCTTTTGCACTAGCGGTGCAAAATGCTGCTGCCCGTTGACAGCCGCTATGTAGCAGCCGGCCACCAGAGCCCCGTTTGTTAGTTACCAAGGTGCACCACGGGTTCCGAAGCAGGAAGTTGGAACCCCTTATACTCTTTATACCTACGTAGGCACGATAAGTCCTTATTACATTATTTGAATCTGAGTCTGAGCTTTATGTTTTTCAGGAATCAAGCCTCAACAAACAAGCCTTTAAAATAGGAAAGTATAAATACTTCAGCAAAGCCTATTTAAACGTAAAGTATTTTTAGACCAGACTTTCTCGTGAGTCGTGAGCGAACAAGCTAGCCCTCATTCACAACACTTTGTGTTCTTATGTTCGCAACTTTTCATCGTAAAGTGAGTTGTAAAGATGGCGTGAGGTGACCGCTACATGCATAAATAATAAAATGATTATGTGCCCTGTGCGCTCGACATTTCAGAACCATTAACTTGATTTCCAACACATTGAGTAAATTAACTGAGGAAGTTGTTTTTTTGCAAACTAAAGCAGCGTCGGCGTATTGAGTTGAGAAGCCTAAGGACTGAACAGGCTGGTGATTGATGGATTGATGAAGTAATCAAAGTAAATGCTTTTTTCCAGATCGAGCAGTAGGTAGTACCTACCTATCAAATACAAATAACAAAGATTTATTTGTTAGAATTATATATATGTCATGATACATAAAAGCCATGTTTCGCCGTATAGGCATACAAATTTGCACTAAAACACCAGTTGTATGTAGACAACTGACTGATAATGTAAACAAGTAGGGCTTAAAAACGGAAAAAAAATAAACCGACTTCAAATAAATCACTTCTTACTTCTTGTCCTAAAGAATTTTGAAAATCGGTTCACAATTGACGGAGATATTGGTGATTATAGGGCGAAAATTACAAGTGAGGATGAGGTTTTTTGAGTTTTCCAAGAAAAGTACCAATCCCTCATAAATAAAATTTATATGGGACCACTTGTGAAGTATACTCTTTTAAACAACAAAAGATTTTTGAAAATCGGTTTACAATTGACGGATATATCGGTGAATAATAAAAATAAAAAAGTCAAAAAAATAGGCTCCCACCAATTGAGAACCTCCTCCTTTTTGAAGTCGGTTAAATATGAGAAAAAGCTACGGAAGTATTCTACTACCCATCCGCGGTGTCACTCTCAATCATGTCCCGTCCTGTTTATGCGGTAGGCAATCAAAAGATGTCACTTACAAAGTATTGACTGGCCATTCAAGATGAGTCTCAAATCAGAGGGAGTCTATCTAACAGATACTAACTCTACCATCAATTTGTCAAGTAGTTTAAACGGGACGGGTCGTGATCGAGACTGACACCGCAGTTGTCCACTGAAATGATTAGCACAGATTAGCACCGGACTTGGATTTGCAAATTTTGACAGTAATTTCAACTGTCGAAATTCAAACGTCAATTGTCAGAATTACCAGCGCTGCATAGTGTTCCTTATTAAATAAAATAAAATAAATAATCCGGGACGTTATCACACAGCATCATGTAGCCCCAAACTAAGCAGAGCTTGTATTATGGGAACCACATGATTGATATACTACATAGATACATTTTTTTTTGTAAATGTATACATATCATACATAGAAAACACCCAGACCCGAGACAAATATCTGCAGAACATGCAAACATTTGTCCCGCAGCGGGAATCGAACCCGCAACCTTCTGCGTCACAGGCGGACCTTCGCCCACTGCGCCACAGAGGTCGTCGTATTATGGTAGCACTGTGCAGCAATATGCTGAGACAGGGCCTTTTGACCCATCGCTGCGAACGGTTAAGTGGGTGGGTGCCTTTTTATTTTAGCACTATGATTATTCTTTTTTTTCTCGTCCTATGGTTTAGGTACCTATATTTTTTATACTATGGGTCATTAAATGTATTTTCTTTCTTTTCTTTCTTTCAATTGACCAATTGTCAGTTTGCCGGTGCCATCGATTTTACTGTTACTATCATCATCATCATCAGCCTATAGCAGTCCACTGCTGGACATAATGTTTAAATTATAGCTGTAGGTTTTCCAATAAAAATAAAATAAATTAGGCCTCCCCTAATGAGCGTTTCGCCCTGTCCTTTCTCACGACATAGGTATGTCTAAGGTGGCAATTATTTCTATTCCTGATCTATTACTGAGAATCAGAGCCCTGTATTAAAACTAAAGTTCCAAGCGCGTTTATTTCAAACCAATATTGCTAAATAATTTGGGCTGCACGCTTTATAATGCAGACTTGTTTTATATCGACACTGCGATTTACAGATAATGCCTTCACAAACACCGAAACAGGTTCACCTGATACCAAAAAGAAGAAGTGGTCAACCAACGGTCATTCATTCAGCCAGAAAATGTTTGCACGATGAAGTTTTTGTGCCGATTTGGAGTTCGGACGAACAAACGACGATTTATTTTTTAACTGACTCCAATAAATGTTCTACTTACTGATAAAAACTCACTTAGCTCAGCCCCTGTATCTACCCGTGCGGAATCCTTCAAAGTAAAACTTTATCCAAACTCTTTTTTCCACTTTTCACTTGCTTGCAGAAAAAGAACTCGCGCTCACCACAGAGCCTCCAAAAAACGTCATATATGGCGCCAAAATCAGTACCGGCCAGTGCTGCCAGCGCATACTTTTATTAAATTCCTACTTTTAAATAATTACTTTAGACAATTATAGTAAAACAAACGGTGGAAAATTGAGCCCAATTTTCTAGAAGCTAACAGTTCGGTCATCCTGCGGTATAGGACTGACCCTAGTCCTCCGGCCATCTACCCTAATGTATGGCCTCATACATTGCTACAAAATAAATTTAAATGAATTTTATACCACCATGAATTTTGGAGTGTTGGTTCAATTTGCCTACCAAAATAATTAAATTTTCTATTACCAGTTTTCCAGATTCAGTACCGGGATGCGCCGCATCCTTCCTTCCAACTCGTGCCGCTCCTCCTCTTCGGGGTTCGGCCTCTTTGCTTCGTACGGGTACCGCTTGCCTCACCTGGGATCGGTCTCCTCCGCTTCGTTTGTACGGGTACCGCTTACCCACTACGGGTTTCGGCCTCCTCCGTTTATTATTTACGGGTACCGCTTACCGACTACGGGTTTCGGCCTCCTCCGTTAATTATTTACGGGTACCGCTTACCCATTACGGGTTTCGGCCTCCTCCGTTTGTCAGATACGTGCGGGTACCGCTTACCCACAACGGGTTTCGGCCTCCTCCGCTTGATGTATGCAGTTTGCGGGAACCGCTTACCCACTACGGGTTTCGGCCTCCTCCGCTTCTCCACGTGCAAGTACCATTATCCTTCTCGGACAATGACCTCCTTGGCGTAATTTCTTCATGCTTCAGCCCTGGACAGGTTTTATGGATGGGAGAGGATCGGATGGGATAAGATGTTATATTAAGGAAGTATAGTTTAAAAGATTTTGATTGCAGGTCCAATTGTTAATAATAACCTCCGTTCTTTAACTCTCAATATTATTTATTAACCAATAATGTACACAAGTAATCAATATTAGTAATCATTCATTCCAAAGCTGTTAGTTTAATAATAAAGGATTTTTCAAATTAGATTAAATTCTACTATGAACGAATTTTAGATTTCAGTTACAATACATTTATACATACATAACATACTATGATTTTGAATTAGAATGGCTCAATTATTGTCATCATGCAATTATTTTATTTTGAGTATTAATCATCATCATTGCTCTCACTATCATTATTGCTTTCGTTTGGTGACGATTGAAAAGTTACCCAGCGTTTGAGGTGATCAGCAGGGAATATATTTTTATATTTACGAGTAGAGTGTCCTTCTATACTAGATACCTCGTATCTGTCGTGGTCTAAAACAGCAGTTATTTTAAATGGTCCCTTGAATTTTGGAATTAACTTGTTGCTTTTACCTTTCTCTTGAGTATGATTAGGTATCATCACTAATTCACCTTCACTAAAATGTTTAGTGGGTGTTCTTTTCTTATCAAATCGTTCTTTCATATATTTTTGTTGTTTTTCTATTGCTATTCTTGCCTCATCCCGAATAATTTCCCTATCTTGTACACTAGATGTTTCAACAGTGACTTCTGGTGCATTAGTGGTTCTGTAACCAAATACGACTTCCGCTGGCGCTTTTCCTATACCTCTGTTTATAGTATTGTTAAGACTCCACTGAAGCTTAGGGAGGCTCAAATCCCAGTCAGCCTCATGAAGATTATGGTTCATAGCGGCCAGAGAATTAAGGATAGTTCTGTTATAACGTTCAATCTGACCGTTTGCGCGTGGCGTAGCTACGGCATTAAGAACATGTCTGATACCAATTGAATTCGTGAAACTTTTAAATTCTGCAGATGTAAAGCTTGTGCCCTGATCCGATATTATAACTTTAGGATATCCAATCGTAGAAAATATATCCACTAGTACCTTCACAGTTGTTTTTGTTTTTGTATCTCGCACTGCTTTAATAAAGATGAATTTACTAAAGCTGTCTATTATTCCCAATATGTACATATTGCCTCTTTTGCTTTTGATAAAGGGCCCCAAATGATCCAGATGCAGGGTGTGAAATATCTGGTCTGGCTTCGGTATCGGATGTAAGTATCCGGATTCTTTTCCCGCAGGCTTCTTATTAAAAGCACAGTTCATACAAGCTGCAACATACTTTTTAACAAACCTTCTCATTTTAGGGAACCAATATTCTTTACTCATTTTTTCAAATGTCTTGTCAAAAGCAAAATGACCGGATTCGTCATGACATAGCTGACAAATACGCCATCTCGCACCGTGTGGTACTACCCATCGCAGTTCTTTGCCTACGCGTCGGTATAGTCGATTATTTTTCATACAGTAATTGTTGACAATTTCTTTGATCTCTTTTTCTTTAGTCTCTAGTACATCCCGTATAAGTTTAAGTTTTGAATCAGTCATTTGAACAGTGTATAACCAGTCTTCAGTTCTAATGTTCATAATCTCTAGGTTATCCGTTTGGTCTGCATTTGGAATTGGGTTACGACTGAGCGCATCTGCGTGCTTCATCGATTCTCCGGGACGATACTCAACCGTAAAGTCAAATTCCTGAAGTTGTAGCCACCACCTTGCTATTCTTGGCATTAAGTCTCGCTTGCTTAAAGTGGCTCTTAGCGCATTACAATCTGTCATTATCTTAAATTGCAGGCCAATTAAGTACACCCGAAACTTCTTGAGCGCGGCTACGACAGCCATTGTTTCTAATTCGTAAGAGTGTAGAAATTCTTCACTTTTTGTAGTTTGACGGCTGTAGTATGATACTGGTTGTAAGGGAGATTTCTCATCAGATTTCTGTAGCAGAATACCGCCTAATCCGTGCTTACTTGCATCGCAATGAACTTCCGTAGCATACTCTGGATTGTAGAGTGCTAAAATTGGACGGGATATAAGTCTGGTTTTTATTTCTTTAAACGCAGACTCTTGTTCTGAACCCCACGTCCAAGCTACATCGGTTTTAGTTAGCATAGTAAGCGGTCGAGCAATTTTAGCAAAGTCGAAGACAAATCTTCTAAAAAAACTGGCTAAGCCAACAAACTGTCGCACCTGATGTACGTTAGTTGGCGTAGGGAAATCTGAGACTGCTTGAGTTTTCCGTTCACCGGGTCGTAAACCATTTTCAGATATTTCATATCCCAAATACTCTATTGATGACTTAAGGAAATGGCATTTCGACAGATTTAGTGTAAGATGGGCATCTCGTAGTAAGATTAATAACGCTTCCAACTTCTCCAAAGATTTTTCAATGGTTGGTGCTGCTGTTAAGATATCGTCTAAGTATGGAATCGCCAATTCAAATCTTCTAGGCCCCAGAGCTTTATTGATCATCTGTTGGAATACCGCTGGAGCATTCACCAATCCAAAGGGCATCCTTGTGTATTCGTAATGACCATCTGGGGTAATGAACGCCGTAAGGTGTCTAGAGTCTTCAGCAACTGGTATTTGGTGGTAGCCGGATGCAAGGTCAAGACTAGTAAAATATTTATTTCCGCTAAGTCTGTCCAGCTGATCGTCAATAACTGGCATAGGATAGCTATCCTTAATGGTCTTTTTATTTAAAGCCCTATAGTCCACGCAAAGACGGTAGTCATCGTTTTTCTTCCTAACTAATACAATTGGACTGGCGTAAGCTGAGTTAGATTCCCTGATTACTTCGTTAGTAAGAAGCTCCTCTACTATTCCTTGAACAACTCGCCTCCCAGCAAAAGGTAGTCTATACGGTTTGTACGATACTGGAATATCATCTGTTAGCTTGATATGCATTTCTGTGACTTGAGTTTGACCTAATTCCTGTGGAGTTAGTGCAAAACCATCTCTATAACAATTTATTAAGTCTAGAAGTTTAATTTTATCATTTTCAAGCACATTTTCATCAACGTTAATCATATCCAGGGTAATATCATTCTTTTGTGAAACTCGTGAAACTCGATCCACAGTATTTTCTGAAAATTCTAATTTTCTGATTTCTTTAGTATCAGTAGCGACTGTTTTGAACTTAGCTATATCTGGTAAACCGTGTCCCCTACAGAGTAATTTGTTACTTTCTATAGGAATTTCTTTTCCGGAGACATTTACCAACACTAGGTGGCCACGCGCCTCATTTATTGTATAGATTCCTTGGGGTACTATGTACTCAAAATTCTCCTTAAGGCAGGTCATCGACGGCACATAGATCTGCCCGGTAAAATTTGCATCCGTGTATACTGATACAGCTTGAGCGCCTGTTAATGTGGTTTTATACTCGCTATAGAGTCGAATTTTCTCTAGACACGATTCATTAGAATAAAGGTATAAATCAGAACTAGTTTTATATACAGTGACTGATGGTAATTCAGTTAAGTTTTGTCCAATTAATAGATCAGTGTTCAACAGTTGATCATCTACAACAAAAGCTTTGATATCAACCGTTATAGCGTCAACAGTGACACATATGTCACAGCTACCTATTGGAGCAATTTTATTTCCTGAACCGAACCCTTTTAGCATAGGAAGATTTTCCTTAGCAATCACGAGACCGTTCTCTTTAGCTACGCTAGCTTTAATTATTGAGCATTCGCTTCCAAAATCAATGTAAGCTTTGTGAGGTTGTTCGTTAACTTTCACCGTTTTAAAATACTTATCATTATTGTTTGTGCTACTTTCAGTGATCCTAAGAACTTTTTGGGACGTTGCTGTTGTTTCGGACTCATTTGTGTGAATCATTTTATTGATGCGCGATTTAAGTCGTTCGCAAAAGTCTGGGTTATGACCAAACTTCAAGCACTTGTTGCATTTTATTAATGGTTTTGTACATCGTATAGCTACATGACCTGTCTCCGAACAATTGAAACAATTAAAGTTCCTTAACTTGTGGTCACCCATTTCGTTCTTCACTGTACGTTCTCCAACTTGATGTTTATTCCAGGTCGATGTCCTTTTAGCTGGTCCTATGTTTGTATTTTTCGTTATACTCCTTAAGAATTTAAGGACTTCAATTGGTTCCTTGAAGTTCGCACCTTGTGCATTCAGTTTTATGTTGTGATCATAAATTCCATGGACTAGACAGTCGACTGCTTTCTTACCTTCTAAATCACATGCGTTGATTAATGTCATTTTGTCATAATAGTACTCTTCTAACGATTCTTCGCGTCGACTTTTCCGGTCTAACATTTCTGCTAATTTATTACCATAATTTCTATCATCAGGGAAAGTACTAGCAATTCGTTCCTGCCACTGGGTCCATGAAAGATCTACAGATTTCAGTCCTTCATACCACCGTTTAGCTAGTCCTGAGAGTTTTGGTAAAGCATGGTATATAATTTGTTTTTCCGCCCAATTATATATTTCAGCTGTTTCGTTAACTTTTCGAAGCCAATCTACGGCAGACTGATTTTTCGATGACGGGTCAAATGAAGGTATGACATTTTGTGCGCCCGCGTAAGAGATGGAGCTATTCGCACATTTTTCTTTCATCATCTCCAACAAAGTCTTGAGTAGAACGTTTTCTGTAGTAGTATTATTTTCCCCTTTAATAGTTGATTTCGATTGTGACCTTTGATGCCTACATGATCTGGATCGCTGGCGTCTTGAGCTTTTATGAGATCGATGACGACTTCTCCCCCGTCCTCGATCACTTGATGATGTAGATTCGGAGGAAAAGCTACGACGGCGGCGGCGGTGCGTACTACTCCTATTGTACCGCGTACGTTTCCGATACCGGTCCCTGGATCTGGGCATGCTCGCTTTGGTATAGCTACGTTTACTAATAGCCCGGGTTCTACTACGACTACGTCGCGACGATATGACAGTGTTTATTGACGTATAGGAAGTGCTGCGATGTCGCACGTAGCTTTTAAGCCGTGGAGGTGTCATGTCCTCGTGAGACGCACTCCTTCTAGAATTATTCATGCTCTTTTTTTTTTTTTTTTTATATGTATAATTTGTTTTTTTTTTTTTTTTTTAGAGGTAGGTGATAGGATGGGGAAGATCAAACAAAACATCATGAGGAATAATAATACACAAGCATACAATCGACAAAATGTGTAACAAATCTTCAGTAAGAAAACCAAAAATTGTGTATCGTTTCAACAATTGAATTAAAAATTAATTCATTTCTGTATTTCATATTATTTTCCATTCATTTATATTTCAATAAATGCTCTGATATAAAGCAGTGACACATCAGGTGATAGACTAACATGAACTGGCCAAAGTGCCCACCAGAGCGGACAGTTATTGGTATAATTACACTACTTCACATTTTCTATTTGTTTATAATCTTTAATCAGTGAATATTACTGAAATCAGTCCCAAAATAACTATTAGGAGATTAACTATTTAACCTAATATGTTTTTAAAGTTAAGGTTAACTTTTACCCCCTTTACTTATGAACGCTACTCATAGTTAACCAATCCTCAAAGTTAGCCCTGTCACCGTTTGTCATTATACAACAGTAAGAGATGGTAATAGCCTAAGCATCTTTATCTTTTGAAAAATATTGTATGTCCCTTAGCAACAAAATTAATGTATGATTATAGATAGATAGATATAACTTTATTGCACACCATACAAAGAATTACAACATAAGGAAAAAGGCATTAAAAATTATGGCACAATGGGCGACCTTATCGCTTAAAGCGATCTCTTTCCGGCAACCTTTGGATGGAGAGATACTTTCATAACAAAAAGGAACGGCGGTGTGGATTACTTATTATTCATTGATTAATTTGTCAGAATTAAATGAGGTAGGTTGATATTAAAATACTTGTTTTTTTTTTAAATAATTAATATGCAAACCACTTCAGGTATGTAGCGAAGCGAGCCACTTAATTATTTAACAATTTTCATTAAATTATTTCATTTTCAACTATAAAACTCTAAAATTACATTACAATATGAATGCTCATATTATTTATTTATTGTATTATAAATACTGAAAGCTACCACTTAATAGTTTTGAAACACAAGCATTTTCTGCTCCGACCTTATGATTTTTAAGCGTTTGAACAATTTTGCCTTGATCAATAGTAGTATAGGTATTCAGTTAGGTTATAGGTAGTCACTACAAATAAGTTTAGTTAAAATTTTGCATTCCCATATTGTAGGTACCTAAAAACAAAAAATGATCAGCAAGCCGTGCACACACCAACGGTCAGCCAAAGTAAACACAACTTTAATCATCCAGCATGTTAGCACATCACCACCAAAACCTTATTCGCTTTTCTTGGGCCTCATGACCTCATTGGATATTACTACAAGTTCATAATACATGGATAGTAGGTTAGTTATAACAAGCAACCATACACAAATACAGGTAAGAGCAAAGTATCGAATGGTAGGTAGTTATTGAAAGCAGTGTCTTGTACACATTGCATGACTTAGTGCTTTAGGTATCACATGCATGTGCTTGGTTGATGCTACATATGTACGGCAATGCAAAAAAAAAACTTAGTACCATGCACATAATTGCAAAACAGGTAGGTTCAATCCTGCATTCGATGTTTTCCACCAATTTTGTAGGCCTAGGTACCTTCCCACCAGTGAGCTCTGCACAAATCATTTGAGCAAAAACGTATTTTGAGCAGGTGTTCTAAAAATAGACTAAGTTTTGGACATACCTGATCCAGTCGTTTAAAACGATTCTTGCCACTTCTGACTGATAAAAACTCACTTAGCTCAGCCCCTGTATCTACCCGTGCGGAATCCTTCAAAGTAAAACTTTATCCAAACTCTTTTTTCCACTTTTCACTTGCTTGCAGAAAAAGAACTCGCGCTCACCACAGAGCCTCCAAAAAACGTCATATATGGCGCCAAAATCAGTACCGGCCAGTGCTGCCAGCGCATACTTTTATTAAATTCCTACTTTTAAATAATTACTTTAGACAATTATAGTAAAACAAACGGTGGAAAATTGAGCCCAATTTTCTAGAAGCTAACATTACGTACGTGGTAAACGCATAGATTATTTATGGGATAAGTTGAGTAGAAAAAAAAGGTTGATTGTAAGTTGTAAAAACAAAAAATACGCTCATAATTTTTATTTAGTGTAGTTTTTGTTTTTCATTCAATGTTTTTGAATTCTTATTTTTTTTATTTTTGTTGTCCTTTTATATGTATGGTAAAGTTAGATTGGGTTTGCTATAAATAATAATAATTATTATTTTTTCTTGTATTTACTTATTGTGTTATAATTTCTACTTTTATGGGCTTTTAGCTTGAATTTTTTTTTTTTATAAAGAAGTTTAGTAGCAGCAGATGTACAGTCAGTGACAAAAGTAGACTGACACATAACAATTTTAAAACGAATTTATTTTTCCAAATACTTAGGTAATTTGAGGCTAAACCTGTAAGCTAATTTAAATATTTACCTTGAATTGTTATCATTTCATTCATTTATTCCTTGATCTATAAAGCATTATCAAGTTGTAGGTATCGATTTTTAAAACACTAGTAAATTGTTGCATGTTTGGTTTCATTTGAATACCTTATCTTAGACATCATTTTGCTTCTAATTTAAAATGAAAATTAGAAAGCCAGACTAGACTGAGCTCTAAAACTTTGTGCCAATGCCCGGTAAAATCCATTAAATGGCGCCAATTTAGACAAAATGTGACCTTTCTTTAATCTTAGCATAAAAGCTAAAGCTATACTCGTAAATATCTAAATTCCTTTTGATCCTTGTCCACACCCACGTCGTAAGAATAATGTATAAACTGAAATTTTATTTAAATTAGCTGCAGAAAATACAATAGTACCTAAGTAGGTAATAATTTTGTTGAGAAATTTGAATTTTGAATGTTGTTTTTTGATTAAATTCGCTTTAAGGAAATATAACAATAAAATCTAGTTCATCATCATCATCATCAGCCTAATATAGCAGTCCACTATTGGATATAGGTTTCCCCTAATGAGCGCCATTGCGCCCTGTCCAGAGCTCGACGCATCCAGCTTCTACCAGCAGCCTTTCAAATCGTCACTCCACCTGGCCGGAGCGCATCCTACACGTTTGCCGAGCCGCGATCTTCACTCAAGAACTCGTTTACCCCAACGGTTATCGATTCTACGGCAGATATGCCCAGCCTCATTGATAAATACTGATAGCCAGTCCACTGCCACTTCAGCTTGCTAATTATCTGGGCTATGTCAAATTTAGTTCTATGTCGGATATTCTTGTCTTTGTCGGAATCTAGTACCTAGTAGAATTTGGTTCTAAAGTAGACATATACATTGCCTAAACACCGAATGCAACGTATTATTCCACTACATAGATAGGTAGAGCGCAGCGAAGAAAATCGCAAAAGAAAAATATTGCACACATTCGCAATTCAAATCTCCTTCGAAATATTTCCATTTCCTAGAGCTCTCAACATTTTCCATTTAGGCGGGAAAGCGTGTGTGATGAAAGCAGTGATTACGAATATCCGGGAGTAATTCGGTGGTACTTGTTTCGGGCCCATTTCCGGGACCTAACAGCCTCTAAATGTAGATAGGTACTTTTATTTTGTGACTCCAGCATGATTGGGCCTTTAGGTATTAAATTAAGCTAAATTGACAAAAGAATGAATGACGAATATAAATAAAAATCTGTTTGTATTGAAGGGTTCGAAGTTTGAATTGTTCTTTTTTTTTAAACCTTGGTTACGTATTCTCGTATTAAGTTAGAGTCTGTCAAACGAAAGTAGACACTCGAATTTTTACGTAAAGGTGCGTATAAATTAAGCGCGGCAGCCGCGCGAGCCAATGTTCGACCAGAGTTGACGTTCATTTGCCGCGCGAGCCAATATGTAGATATAAATTTAGTTGGACGTGGCAGGCGCGCGCGGCAGACGATCCATCACGAACAAACCGCGGCGGATAGTCAGACCAGTTCACTCTTGTAAACCTGCGAGTATGGACGCGCGTGGTCGGGCGGCTGCCGCTTTCATTGTGATTCACCATCTTATTTGTAAAAAAAAAAAAGAAAAAGGCGTTGGTGGATGAAAAAATTATATCTAAATAGATCGCTATATGGTCCGAAACTTCTGGAAGACATAAGATATTGGGAGGATTTGCTGTTCCACAAAAATTCTTTAGCGCTATACAACTGTATTAGTAAACGGCACTTTTCGTTGTCCATTTTTACGTATTCGCCGCGCGAGCCGAATCACCAAAACTACAACCGTCCCCACTGCGCGCGAGCGAACGACTGAAACTCCTTTGACGCGGTCTAAAAAACCGACAGCGAGCGGATCGCCCCGCGGCACGTTCGAGCGCGGCAATGTTCGCGTCGCCGCGCGCGGCGGTCCCGTCTACATAGAGCGCGGCCGCCGCGCGCGCCAATGTTCGATGGTTTGCCGCGCTTAATTTATACGCGGCTTTACTTTTTACATGGCAATAAATATGTTTCCACCTACAGACGCTATGCTCTACAGTAGGGTAAATTCAGTGTGGTATAAAATAATAATTTTGCGTAATAACGATAATATAACATTTTAACTCACTCGTATGAACGTCACTCACTTTCAATTAATAATTTAGAGCTATTTTATAGATATTTATATTCTTAATCGGAAAAATAGACACATAATGACAGTTTTCCGGAGAGTTTGGTAGGAACCACGGATCACCATTTCCCATGATTCTGACTTAACTTCTTTCGTTTCAGTCACCCTCTTAACATTCTTCATTTTAGGTAGGTAGTCTTGACTTTTTCCATAAGATTGGGTAAAACCAGAATCGGAATTTGGCATTTTGTGTGTTTGAGTTGATTAAATAAATGGGTGAATCAACTTTTAAGGCACTCCTTTCACAGCATTTTGAAAAAGTAAAATTAAAAAATTAATTCACGAAATATTAAGAAAAAATAGTGTTAGGTAATGTTAAATTTATTATAGTTTTAGGTATCGTAGCGTGCCACGACATCTAAGCTAGTTTTGACGATTTTATTCCAAAAAACGGAGGAGGGTGTCTTAAAAATATCCCCTGCGTTACATATTTGTTTGTATCGAAATATGACATAAAACAAAGCAAGTCCCACAGTTAAGAACGAAATCATTTATTTGTTGGTAAATCCAGTCTTTTTAAGGAATTATATATGATTTTTATGCAATTATTAATGAAATAGAGACACGTAAAGGTCCATTGCGTTACTTTGATCATTTTTGAATTATTAACTTTAAGATAAATCTCTTTATAGGAGACTCATTAGACTTACAATTCTTATTTCAAAGGTCCACATGAACTTTGGAGTTATGTATTGAAATAGTTTTTATAAATGAATACTAATACAATAACAATTATCATCAAAAAATATAATATAAGTTAAGGGACAAAAAGTAACTCCAGAGAAAAAAAAGTAACGCCTGAGAAATAATAATCATGCAATATCAATTTATAACTACTTTAACAGATATTTATTTTAGAAATACAGTACCTAATCATTATCAAACTTAAAAAAAACTAAATCAACCATAGCAACAGGTGGTGCACTTTAAGGGTTCCTTCCTATAAGTCTTGGGATATTTTTCGGCAGGGCTTTTTGCTAGTCTTTAATATCCTTTTCCTCTATTTTCAGCTGTCAGCTGTTCTTTTCAGTAATCCACCGATCTGCAGGCCCTTTCCCATGACCAGCTTCCGAAAATGACACTTCATATTAGTGAACCCGTAATCAAAAAACTTTGTGCACATTAAATAGTTTTTTTTTTTTTCTATATCGTGTGCTTGGGCCATCAGAATAGAAATGCACAGTGTGCAAATTAGTTGTTCAGAATTAGATCGTATCCATTTTAGTATTGGATCTAGGTGACTCCAAATTTCGGCAGGTTGGCGGTTGTTTGATGCAGAAATACTGCAAAAAGAGTTGAATCTATAGCCTCTTGCAGAAGCACTATCAAAAGTGTAGACCCACAACATCTCGATATGTCATCTCTTAGATAAAATTGTTTTATATTCTTCTTCAACACTGTATTTTTACCTTTTCTTTTCACAATTTTACAAAAAAATACGCAGGATGAAGTAGGTGGTAATGCGTGTGGTGAATCTTTTGTTTGCGGTGGTGTATCTGTTGCTCGCGGTGTCGTATATGTTGATCGCGGTGGTGTACTTCCAGTAGTGTTTCCGTCATTTAGCGCTTAATTCTCTGGCGTTACTGATAACTCAAGAGAAAATTTATCCAGCGTTACAGGTAATGCGAGAGAACATTTTACTTAAAATAACTATAACTAATTCCACGGTAAAAACTGACTAAATATTTGGTCATGACCTTGAAATCAGACAGAGTGGGCAACAAGCGAACGTAATAATATTCAAATATTTTTAAAACCTATCGCAATTCCCACCGTAACGCTATAGAGCGACAATAAACCCACGCGCACCACTTGAGAACTACCCGCAAGCTGAGGGACGGGTAAAGCGAGGCAAGCCTTTCTGGCTCCCACCAATGAAATATTAGACAATTATCGCCTTTATTTAAACTGATTCAGCCGCCATCTCTATTAACGGTGAGCAATTTTTATAAGTAACTCAGTATACCTGACTTTCTCATCAATGTCTGGGACAAAAGTTTAGGTGCGTGAAATAAATAAAATTTGAGTGAAATTATGATGCATGTATACTTCAAACGTAAGGTATATTATTAAATATTAGATATCTGTAATAAAATGTTATCCATCCATAGACATTTTTAAAGAAATTTCAATAATTGTTTTGTCATATAGGCTCGGGGACACATATTTTTTGTATGGAGATGGGTTATGTTCTGCTGAGTTACCAAAAAAACTTGATTATTTCGATAAATTAAATAAAATGAATTGCACGACCATGTTACCAATAGATCTTATTTTTCACTGATATTAAAATAGGAATTATTTAACCTGAAAAATAGGTTAAATTACTACTTGCATATAGGGGACAATAAATAATGCGGGCCGTAATCACACAGCATCATGTAGCCCCAAACTAAGCAGAGCTTGTATTATGGGAACCACATGATTGATATAATACACATATAATTTTTGTTTTGTAAATACATACATAAAATACATAGAAAACACCCAGACCCGAGACAAATGTCTCAGGCGGACCTTCGCCCACTGCGCCACAGAGGCCGTCAGAGAGGCAAAGTGTTGACATAAGTAATAATTTTTGAATTTGCCGCGATTTTTCAGTCTACTTTCATTTGACTTATTCTATTATTACTTGATTCTTCTTATGCAACCTCTTTGTTTCAGGTTGGCAACTGAAATCAATCTCCACAAATAATAGCGATGCATTTCAATGTGCAGCTGACATCGACACCCAGCCAATACATTCATGGACATTACGTATGTGGGTCGGACACGGTCGATGCATTTATACCATCCCGATACTATTGTACTAGGAACTGCTACAGATCGACAAACGAATACAAGATAGCTTCAAGCTTCAGACTTTGGAAATTGAGACATAAACAGAATATAAGTAGATAGACTAGCTTCCGCGCGCGGCTTCGCTCACGTGGTCCTTGGATAAGTCCAAGTCACAAACTTTTTTCCAAGTCAAAAATCCGTGTTTTTATGCGACAGAGTAACAAACATTCATACATTTTCACAAACTTTCGTCTTAGAATTATAATAGTAGGAAAGGATAGATAGATATGACATAATAATTATTATAGTATAATTATTATTTAATTACAACCTAATTAAAAATGCATTAAAAATAATGATACAATTGGCTACCTTATCGCTTTAAGCTATTCAAAATAAGTTTATTCAATTACCACTTAAGAACACTTTGAAACGTCAATTTTTTAAATTAAAATATAGGTACACCAATTCGTAAGGCGACCAAACAGAGAAGAATTGGCATGAAACTCTGCTTGGCTTATATTTTTATTATTTTTTATATATAATAAAATATATATTTTGTATACCTCTTCCAGGCAACCTTTGGATAAAGATAAACTTTCAAAACAAACAGGAACGGCGGTGTGCCTACTAGCTTCCGCCCGCGGCTTCGCTCACGCGTTACTCTAATAAAATGTAGCCTATGTGTTAATCCAGGTCACAAACTATATATATTCCTAGTTTCATCCAAATCCATTCAGCGGTTACGGAGCTGACAAACGTACATTAACTTACTTTGTAGTAGTAGAGTTCTTTGTGGTGGGCTCGTCCGGGGAAGTACTGCCACCATGCCTATTTCTGCCGTGAAGCAGCATTGCTGTGTTTCGGTTTGAAGGGTGTGAGTGCCGATGAATTTACAGGCACAAGAGGCTCATCACCTTTATGCATCAGTTGATGGACGCAGGGCGTGATCTACGATGCAATGCTTTGTGATAGGTAATGGTTACCACTTAACATCAGGTGGGACATGTGCTTGTTCCATCTTCAGGTACCATAAAAAAAACTTACACACACAAACTTTTGCATCTATAATATTAAACACACACTACACGATCACAGTGTGATGTGATTTAATGATTATAATAATACTCTCGCGAGACAGGTTTAACGAGCACCACTTTACTATCAGGGGACGATTAACTTCATTCATTCAATAGTGTTGTAATTTTTCATCAGAAAACCTGTATTGAATTCCACTGCTTAATACTTACTCACTTCCGCTGCCCACACTGCCCCAAACTAGCTTATTAATGCGCTAAAATCGATTATAATTTATTAAAATTACAAGTAGCTGATAGCATTGCCCTTAGCTTAAAGATACGTTTATTGTCAAAACGAATGAAGTAACTTAAATTGATAATTTAATTAGTTTTATGATTAATTATTTGTAAGTAATTTATTTAGCCGGATGAGCTGTGGGCCAAAATTACCACTCAGTGGATCCCGGATACAGCGAGATGGCGTCGCGGCAGACCATGTGGAAGATGGCGTGACAAATTAGATTTCTTCCAAAAGACTGGGAAACTTTAGCGCAGGATCGAAGTGGATGGAATAAATAGGGGGAGGGGGGCTTTTCCCTACAATGGGATGAACGTGGACACTCACAGTACGGCAAGTCCACCAGTTTAAAGTCGCTCAGCGAGCTATGGAACGAGCCATGCTTGGTGTTTCTCTGAAGGATAGAATCCGCAACGAGACCCGACACAGAACTAAAGTTGTCGACAAAGCTCAGAGAATTAGCAAGCTGAAATGGCAGTGGGCTGGCCAGATCTGCCGAAGAACCGACAACCGTTGGGGTAAACGAGTTCTTGATTGGAGGCTCGGCAAGCGTAGTGTAGGACGCCCTCCAGCCAGGTGGCGCAACGATTTGCGAAAGGCTGCTGGTGGAAGCTGGATGCGTCGAGCTCAGAACAGGGCGCAATGGCGTTCATTAGGGGAAGCCTATGTCCAGCAGTGGACTGCTAAAGGCTGATGATGACGATAATGATGATAGGATGATTCAGGTTGATAGTAACAGTAATTTATTTAAACGTTGTTCCATATATTGTAGCCTGGTCCACAGCTGGACACAGGCCCCCTTATGAGCGCCATTGAGCCCTTTCTTCTGCTCGACGCATCCAGCTTCTACCAGTAGCCTTTCGCAGATCGTCTACTAGTAGACCTAGTCTTTCGCAGATCGTTACTCTATCTGGCTGGAGAGCGTCCTACACTACTTTTGCCGCGGTCTCCACTCAAGAATCAGACTCAAAGCTGTGTCCACACTGTGCCCTTTTTTTACTCCTCAAAGGCATGCGTCACACCGCATGTGATGCATGCCTCAAATCAATTGACAGCATAGCGTGGACTGTGAGGAACTTGTCCCCGCGACTGGTGGATTTCCATGCAACAAAGCGTTCAACACCAAGATGGCCAATTCAAATGTTCTAATACTCAGCACATGTAATCAAGCTGACTAACGACACTGAAAATAATATCTCCTGCAACAATTGAATGAAGATGAATGGGGCACAGAACCCAATCAAATCTACAAAATGTTTAACGTCCCCTTACCAACCAATAGGTTATGAAGCAGACGATTAAACTGACAAATACCAGGACCTCCGTGCAGTAGGACTTGCTGCCGAGATGCAAAGTGCACTCTGGTACTCAGATGGGTTACTCGTGCGCTAAGGACGCACTACCATTTGTCCATGAATGGTCCCGGAGCTGTTATGTCGCTCACTACCCGCTAACCACTGAAGGATAGCTAACTTGTAACCCAGCTTAGGCCGTCAGTGAAGCCGACTACTATTTTTCCATGAATAGTACCGGAGCTGTAAAGCACGCTCACTTCTCGGTACACATATGCGCACCTCCCCAAACTGCTCAGCTGGGTAGGCCGATTCTTATGTCTAGCAGCATGAACTACTTGCTATCCAGGCAAGAGAGTACCAGAGTAGTAGAAAAGTATGAATGGGGCACAGTGTGGACATAGCTAATGATGCACGCTAGTCCACCGGGAACAGACGTGCGCAGTTGTAGCGTTGTAGCGCGCAGCATGAATTATACTCAGGTTGCATTGCATGTTGTGTTGCAAATAGCCGTAGCTACACACCTTTATACCAACACAAAAAGTCATTACGTGATCAGAACACAACAGATCTTAACCTGAGTATGTAGGTTGGTAGTAAACGTAATTTTATTGGGAATAGGGATCTACTTGCGTATGCATGTAACCTACGTGTTGGGAACGTTCAATCACTCAGCAAGGCTCTATATTCTTTGTTGTTTATAAACGTGGTGGGTGTTTATAGTTTATCGTTTATTTAGCACCTGGCTTTCCATAGAACAGGGACACTTTAGCTCAAACGATAGGTACATGTAGGTACCTAAATGAACGCTCGAATGGAATAAGGGATAGACCGGTTCTTTTCAGTCTATGGCGCTTACAATAGTTTTAGTCAGAGTAAAAATCGTAGGTTCTATCTTAGTGGCAGTAACTATATGAAGTTCTAGGTGGCAGACTTAATTTCAAGGGTTAATTTAAATATATAAATAGGTAATTCTGGACATTTTTCACACAACATCATATATGATGTAGATGACTTTGTAATTTAAAAAGATAACAATGTTAAACCAAAACGTGGGTAAGCAACGTTTACAAATAACAGTAGAGTATCGCTAGAGTTGATTAAACGCCGTATTGTACCAATTTCACGCACCGAACGACTGATTGCAAATATATATCTAAATCTACTATACGAACCAACGAACAAACCAGCTCTAGGGGACTATAATGAGTGTCACAATCTATATATATAAAAGAGAACTATCCTCACTCACTCACTGACACACTCATCACGAAATCTCAGAAACTACAGGACTTAGAGGTTTGAAATTTGGTGCAGGTAGTCTTTAAATAGTGTGAGCGCTCACTAAGAAACGGTTTTTGGAAATTCAACCCCTAAGAGGGTGAAAAGGGGTAAAAATGTTTCTATGAAAAATCGTATTCCTTAAACTTAGAAACTTGAAACCTGTGACATGTATTATTCCATACAATCAATGAATATTGGTGTCATTGAAAATTTGAAATAGGCCTCGAGGGGGTTGCAATGGGGTGGTAAAGTTTGTAAGGGAAAATTTTAACGCGTGGTGTGATTTTCTTGAAACTTCGTCAGAACACTTTGAATATTAAATAATAAAAGACCGCATACCAGGTTTTTGAAAAAAATACCTTAATGGAGGGAATTCTATACTTATAAAATCCTTTGTCCTGAATGTCTGACGGATCACCGCACAGCCTAAACCGCTGATCGTAGAGACCTGAAACTTGGAGGGCGTGTTTTTTGTATGACGTAGGCACCCGATAAGAAAGGATTTTCCGAGATTCTACCCCTAAAGGGGTGAAAAACGTGGGCAAAGTTTGTATGGACCAACGTGATTCCTTGGTCCAATCTATTTCAAATTTTGCATAAACATTCTTTAACAAAATTGATGAAAGACGTGTTTCGTATATTATTGAAATTTATCGCCTAACGGGGTTAAAAAGGGGTAGAAAGTTATTTTAGGGTTGATTTGCATCGAAGTTGAAATAAATACTTCTTAGTGACACATGTTATGCCATTTTATTTTGACACTGTCGTGTTTGAAAACTCATTCCAAATTCATTCAAAAAACGTTGTTCTCATATAAAGGCTCCTACACACAGGTGCGTGGGCCTAGGTACGTTATTATCGGCGATAATATCAGACAATATAACAGAATAAATCGCAATATCGAGTGCATAAATAATGAAAATGTTTAAGTTTTCCTGATCGAGTATAGTGCCCCGATTCATGAAATTCTGACATTTGCCTGTAGTTTCACAGATATGAGAGGGGTTGTTGTACATTTGCCACAAAGTCAATTCGTCACATTTTTGAAACTCCATACATTGAAAGTTAATTCGTCACATGCATTAAAAAAGATGTGTTGGTGAATAAAGTCATCTGTCATAATTATCTCAGTATTTGCGTCTGCCGGAGGGCTTCAAAGTGCAATTTGAATTTCCAAAATCGGATGGTAACTTTTTGAGATTTTCCCAAATTTGTCAAAATTCAACAATTTTCTGGATCGAGAATTTCCCAATTACTTTTTTTGAGCTCGCTATTCAAGAAACGGAAAAAATGATATCTCGAGTTTGAATTAAGCTACACAAGTTGTAGCTTAATTCAAACTCGCCAAGCCATCTTAGGAGGCAGACAGACAAAAACTGTAGGCAGTAGAAGGGCCTTTACGCGCAAACCCACTCTGCGCTCCGTTCACTTTTTCGTCAGGACATTAAAGTCAAATTTTATAGTGTGCTTTATTTCTAAATTACATTTTCAATTACTTTTATAGTTGCGCGTAGTGTGAGATCTGTAGAATTTTAGTACATTATGTATTAGGACGGCTAAAAAGTTACATACTGCTACGATAACACAATTATGTGCAAGGAATTGGAACGCATTATCGCAATAACGCATGCAATATTATCGCCTATAATAACACACCTGTGTGGGGGAGCCTTAAAAGCTTGGTGCGATGCGATACTCTTTAAAATTGGAATGTCAAATAAAAAATATTATATATTCGATTTCATTCATTTGTATTGGATATTTGAATACCACGGGGATAGAAAGTTTATTTTTTACATTTAGAGATTTTTAACACAGACTATAACGAAAATAAATAAGCAACTAAAGCGTTGAACCATGGTTAGGACCTTGGAGAAGAACTTGCTGCTTTTTGTAGCGAAAATGAAACTTAAAGAGGGTGATTTATGTGATGAAAGTTTGCATGGGTAACCAATCATAATCAAGAGTTAGGCATATAAAAATTCATCATACCTATACCGGCTGTTAACTTGGTGACGGCTAGCCAACGGAAACAGGAACTAAAAAAGGAGTGAGAGCGGGAACGGGAACAAGTACCTACATATTACTACATTACGTAGGTACTTTTTATTCCATTCATATTTAGCGTTTCGTGTCAAATTACCAGGCTTGGGGTTTCACATGAAAGGACATAAGTAAAAAAGAGTATAAACGCAAACGAAGTTGCGAGCGGGTCAGCTAGTAGTTTTATAAACTGAAGTAAACTGTGAGCATCCAAATGAATAGCAACAGTTTTTATGTTGTAAAATTACGTTCCTACTTGTATTTTCTGCTGTCTAAAAGTGCCTCACCATAGTTTTTATAATAAACTAGATTCCGCTCGCGGCATTGCTCATGTGGTTCCGGGATAATAAGTATCATATGGATTAATCGAGGTCATAAACTATGTATATTAAGTTTCATCCTAATCCGTTCAGTAGTTTTTGCGTGAAAGAGTAACAAACATATATCCATACAAACTTTCGCATTTAGAATATTCATCATCATCATCATCATCTCAACCCGGAATCACCCACTGCTGGTTATAAGCCTCCCTTAGTTTGACATTCTTATATAATATAATATTCTGAGTAGAATTTATTTGTTCGTATACCCTGGTAAATACAATATCAAATTCTAAACAGAAATATATATCTCTTTGCTTTACCTGACGACACACAAACTAAAGAGAAGTCAAAACATATATAGAATACGTTACCTATAGCTAGGTATCAAATAACTATGACTAGTTACTACCTAGGTACGTATGTCTACATTATTTAAAAAAATCTCTACCTACATATTGTAATGACGGCCTCTGTGGCGCAGTGGGCGAAAGTCCGCCTGAGACGCAGAAGGTTGCGGGTTCGATTCCCGCTGCGGGACAAATGTTTGCATGTTCTGTAGATATTTGTCTCGGGTCTGGGTGTTTTCTATATATTATATGAATGTATTTAAAAAAAAAAATATTCGTGTAGTATATCAATCATGTGGTTCCCATAATACAAGCTCTGCTTAGTTTTGGGCTACGTGATGCTGTGTGATTACGTTCCGCATAAAAAAAATCCTTATACTAAATTCGGTTTTCCTAGCAGATCATCTTTTAGGGGTAATAAGTCAGTACAGTACTTAACGGTCACCCATTCATGGATGGGTCATCATGGGCATCATGGATGGGTGCCCGTTCAGTGGCACTTAAATTCAGTAGAACTTTTTTTTAGCTACAAATCTACATAATTTTCCGTTTTGAACCTCAGAGCAGAACATTAAAACAGAAGTCAGGCTTTCTCATTATTTGAATGTTAGTCATATAACTGGGACAAATACCTTATCTCAAATACCTAGCAAAATATAAATTAAAACTCCATAAAAAGCTTCCCGGTATGTGACGGCCATTATAAATCACGATAGAATTCCCATTCGCGAATGAAAATGGGACAATTTAAGCTGCATTTTTCCACTGCATGAAAGGAAGAAAAATATGAAGAAAAAACTAATCGGTACGGCCGAGTGCTCACAGAGGGACAAAGCCAGTTGTATTAATAAGTACTTCGCAGCTACTGTGCGGCTTGTTGGTAGAAATTAAGTGAAACCTTACGTCTGTAACCTGAAAAAACGCTGGGGCAAATTACTTATCATAACCACTGACTAATCATGGACATATGAACGAGTCTCACTTACGGGTGCGCATCGGAGCGCATTTCATAACATGCTAAAGGAAATTGAAACATCCACAAAGCAGTTAAGTTCCTTATTTGCATGCAATTTACGTATCTATTACTACTTTATCTACTTACGGATCTATTTATGTCAGTGTGTGACAAAGCTCAAAGATAGATAAGATAAGATAGATAAGATAATTTATTTCACACAAAAACTTAATACAGTTACATTGTACCTTACTTAATGTGCTATTTCTAGAGGCAACATTATCTATAGGAAGGTAAAAATAGCGCAGGCACGATATGGCTCAGAGTTCTTACCTCCCGTGCTAGTTGTAAACTGTGTTACGGCGAGGAAAATAAGCTCAAAGCTGCGTAAATTGCGTGCAAATGAGGAACTTAACTGCTTTGTGTGTTTGTGTTTTTGTTCAATGTTTCAATTTCCTCTAGCATGTTATAAATGCGCTTCGATGCTCTCCGACGCGCGCCAGTAAGTGTGAATCGTACATAACTATTATATTTATTTAATTCCAACTTTTTCTGCCAGTCAACCATGAAAGGTAAAAAGTTGTGGTTGGTATGCATAAACATATCAGGTGAATAATAAAAATGAAAACAATAAAATAAAAATTAAACATAAAAAATCTTACTAGCTGGGGAAAGAGATTTTGATAAAATGACGGTCAAAAACCATAGTTACCATACTTTACATTATCTTTTTACATAACCAGTCAACAAGACCCATACCCGAGGAAATTATTTGCAAAACATACAAACATTTGTTGTGCGGCGGGAAATCGAACCCGCAACCTTCTGCATACAAAAAATTACATATATAGTCAAATTTTTCAAAAGCTTGTTTTAAATGTCACAAACCTAGGATTAGGCTATGTTTTATTTACATAAAATAGTCAAGCGTTTGACCAATCACACCTGAGACAGGTGAAGATGTGGTGATTCACTCTAGATTTGAAGACTCCGAGATTGTACTGGTGTTACCTACCTGTGTTTAATATGCCTGGCTCAATGATGCGGGTGACAGAAGTGATTCTATTTACTAAGGTGCCAGAAAAGGGCGATGGGACAAGTCGTCAAACAGCATTTGGGCGATAAGTACCTACTTTCAGTAGCAGTATACTACTTTACTTCCTAAAACCGCAAGAACACAATCATTCCAATCGATCAGACCCGATCAGCAAGAACCAAGCCCTATTGTGAGAAAAAAGGATGTAGATTACGCAGAGTTTTACGACTCCTGAAAAAAGATTGATCATAAAATCAAAAGGAAACTATTTCGTTACAGTTCGTCGAACGTGCAAAATTATTTTCATTCGCGCTGCCTGAAAAAACCCTTATATAAAGGTTTTGGAAAACCAAAAGCTCTGCCAAACTCCTACATTTATGAATGAATGAAAATTCTTTATTGTATAACTTAATTTTAGAAACAACATACAGAATCAAATAAAAAAGCAAATGCTTAGAAATTCTGAAAATTTATGCTAACCTTTCCCTAGAACAAAATATGGTACTAAAAATATAACATATGAAGGAGCTTAATTGTACAATAACTTACCAAAAGCTATAAGATGCAAAATCTATGAATATTTTCAAAAAGAAAGTGGCAATCTATGTCTTTGAAAATGTCAAAACACTTCTCTGTAATTTATATAGAATGTCTAAGTATGTACCTACTTTAAAATATCTATAATTATCACAAAAATACATTTAAGTTAAGTTAAATATTTATTATATTGCATACTCATAACACAAAATATTTTTTAAGTTAGCTTAAGTTGTCTTATTTAGTGAAATATTTGTTATTTCCCGAGAAACTTAACATAAGTTAAAGGTACAATGGGCAGTCTTATCGCTTCGAAGCGATCTCTTATCTTCACTGGCGTAGTATTTATTTGTAGCAACATTGAACAACATTTGCCATAAAAAGTTGCCAATACTAAACAATCAGAGTGCCGCCGCCGCGCCAGATCCTGCGCGTTCCACCTCAACGGTTTTACGATTCTGCGAACGAATTTAGTTGACGAGGTACTCAAATAACTCTGCATCTAATTGAGATGAGTCATACAGCTTCAAGTGGTACTTACTGATTGGGACGTTGTTGTGCCTGGGACTTGATAAGATTGTAGGCGTATATGTAGGCTTACCCATCACCTTATACCTCTCAGCCTAGTCAGCCTTACCCATAGGATAGACGAAGATGGAGACTAACCGACGAATCCTATATGATACCGTTACCGATAACGCTTCATTTTTCTTTGAGAAACTGTCAAAAATTAACAACGAGGCGTCGAAAATTTGACAGTTTCTCAAGGGAAAACGAAGCGTCATCGGTAACGGTATATTTATGAACCGGCCGTAAGGCGTAGGCCCTACCTGTATGCGCCGGGCGCGGACATGGCACGGGCGGTATGTCTCGTTGCTCGGACGTGGACGCGTCATAACCACGTCCGAGCAATGACATATCGTGTGTCCTAAATTGTGCTTTATTTCCATGAAATTTGAATAGAATAGGAAACCGCCCGTGACATTTCCGCGCCCGGCGCATACAGGTAAGCGTACGTCTAAGCCTTTCCTCGGGATATTTTCCGTCACAGTTTGAGTACGTGCTATTAAAATAAGGTATATAGACCTACCTACTTAATACATAGGTAGGGATATCTTTTATTCTATTTCTTTCGAACTGAATACTTCGATGCATCGGAGCTGCTCTTAAACTATCGAAACTTTTGGTTATTTAATAAAAGTCTTTAAATTTTAAAATAAACAAGCCGATCCACACACAAATATCTCTTCCAGTCTGTCAAATACATTGCTACTGATAGATCTCTGCTGAAATATGGTATTAAGAACTTCGTTGTCAAACTGTCTCTGGCTCTACTTACACGCACCGCAAAGATACTAAAGTTTACTAATAGTACGCCAATGCTTACCCGATTTAAATAAAATAGAGACTATAAGTGGCAAATACAAATTTAGATTATTAATAAATGGTCTCTCCAAATTAATGTTATAGTTTTGGGCGGATCCTCGAACAAAAACTGTAAAACTTGTCATTAGGCCCTATGTCATTTTTATTTATTATTATTATAGTAGAGATTATTATATTATAAGCCTGAGTCGACTTTGCACTGCAGGGCAAAGATAAGTCTTTCTTCTTTTTTCTTTTCATTTATCTCTATTGAGCGCTGTATTTTACCAGTCTTGCATATAGGAGTCCAGCAGGGGTATATAAAAACATTCGAATCGAATCCGTAATTTAATTCTTCCATTTCTATTCCGACGGATTTCTTGGGGTAAGGGGAGTAAGACGGTCCAAACACCATCTCCCGAACCCAAGCCAACTTCACTTGCATCGTGGTGCACCCTGCTGTATAACAAACGGGGCTCCGGCAGCCGGCAGATTACGGCATAGCGCACTGCCAAATCCACTGGCCGACCACGGGCAGCAGCGTCGGTGGTGCGAGAAGCTGTGCCCTGCGATCACCAACCCGCATGCCCAGCGTGGGGATTATGGGGGTGCCCAGCAGTGGACTGAAAAGGCTGGTGTTATTGTTGTTGGATTTCTAGGATCTAGCTGCTAATGGTGATGCTGAAGAACGCTACGACACAATGCCGCCGCACAACATAAAACATCCCCACACAAAACGTAGTTCTGGCTCAATGGTCACTGTCGAATTCGAATCGGAAACATTTCGAAAATAACTTTAATCATGGTGGTGAACATAATTATTATAAATATTAACGGGATATTTACCATGATTTGTGAGTTCTGTTGTTTCCCGATATTTCGATCATGTTTTTTCCCGTGATCATGGCGCTTGCAATTGCGTCGAAATATCGGGAAACAACAGAACTAACAAATCATGGTAAATATCCCGTTAATATTCATAATAATTATATTTCGAAAATACCCCCGTGGTTCGTCTCTCCATCTTGGATGTGCTCTGTCACGTCATTTTAGTTTTATAATATTAGAGACAGTTTTCATTTATCACTGTTGATGATCATGCTTTATACTTGTTCAATTGAAACACTCAGACCACTTGCCACTTGGCTTTCTACACAAACATTAGTCTCCACGATTCATTCTAGTGTTTGTATCTGAAAAAGTTTCCATCTCTCGTGGAAGGTGTTACCCTCTCATCCCCGAGTCCTGAATGTTTGCGAGCGAAATTGAAAAACTTCATCCCTCTTCAAACTTGCGGTAAGGTGTTTTTCAATAATGGCGGATTTCGTCGAAAATCGGGCTATTTATCCTAAACAGGTTTGTTAATAAATAAAGTTCAGTTATTGGTTACCGATTTTTTTTTTAGAATAGAATTTAAATAATTTAGAATAGAATAGGAATAATTAATTTGGAAGCGCTCGTGGCGTGGTTAACTTCGGTGATCTTAGCAGATTACCTTGATTAAGCAACACTCCGCGCGGCCATTACTTGGATGGCTGACCGTTTCGTGACATTTCGATTTGAGCGCTTCCGTGCTTCGGAAGGCACGTTAAGATGTTGGTCCCGACTTTTTAGTCGTTAAGCCATGTCGGAGGCCTTCGGGTGTCCTAAAAACTCCGACACCAGAGTTGGTCACTAGCTCAAACGAAGAAGAAGAATTTATTTGGAAGGATACGACATAATAAATATACAAAAAACAAGGTAACAGAGGCTGTAAAAGTGCACAAGATGGATATAGGTGCTTATTTAAGGACGGTTATCCCACCTACGAATCAGCTAATAAAGTAAATATCCTGCGCACACAACCTCACAAATTGTCAGTTGAGTGTCTCGCCAAAAAGGCGGCAACTCAGCATAATGTTTTTTTTTTTATTTGAATTTTAGTGATCAAATCTGAAAGAAATGTAAAAAAAGGAATATAATACCTACTTATACGTTTACATCAGTGCCAGCTCTATATTCTGAAATAGTGCACTATTGCATTCTTACTAAAGTGAAGAAACATTTATAAAGATAGAATATTCTTTATTGCACAAAATTCAATTTACAAGGCGAACTCAACGTTAAGAAGCATTCCCTACCGTTAAAGTTAGGTAACTTTTGAGTATTGTGGATTTAAACTTAATATGTGGTGACAATAAATGCGTCGGGATATTTTGAAATATAAATGAAAAATCAAAGATGACTTGTATACGAATGATAAAGTTTTAAGTATTATCAGGCTTCTTCTCGATGGAAAGAAGGGGTCTTTCCATCGAGATATAAAGAGACTATATTTTATTCCTGGTCTAGTACATATAATGTACCGTTTATTTCAACCGTTTTTTATTTTACCATCCAGACTAAGACTAAGACTATATTTTATTCCTGGTCTAGTACATATAATGTACAAAATTTATTTAAACCGTTTTTTATTTTACCATCCAGAATTACATTAGAGACCGGACGGCGGCATGGCAAACGTAGTGTGTGATGCCCTCCGGCCAGGTGGAGTGACGATTTGCGAAAGGCTGCTGGTAGAAGCTGGATGCGTCGATCAGAAAGCAATGGCGCTCATTAGGGGAGGCCTCAGTCGTGGACTGTTTTAGGCTGATGATGATGAATTAAATAATTGAGTCAGAGTGTGTATACCCAAAAGTTTTAGATTTAGTTGAGTTGAGTGCCTACTCAAAATCGATTTAGCAAATTGAAATGCAAATTCACATACTGGTAGGCACCGCTGTGAGCTGATTGATCCAGACTGCCGCATTGCACTGTCATTGGGCATGCGGGCTCTCCCAGTATAAACAAACTTATATTGTGCTCTATACTTACAATATATATTATATTCATTGTCTACTAGCTTTTTCCCACGACTTAGCTCAAGTTAAAAGCTATTAAAAAGTTATTTTTCGTTCGGGAACAGTAATTTTTTTCTGGATGAAAGGTACCTTGTCTTTTTCTGTATCTTGTCAATGTGAATGCGATTTCAAGATAATCGGTTGAGAAGATAAGCGTAATAAAAAACCTACTTACTTACATTACGCAGTTACTCAAAAAGTTGATCATTCGCGTTCTACTGACACGCTCTTGTTATGTGTCAAATTAGCGAAGTTTATGAGACAAAGAATGGAACAGCTAAAAACGAAACGACACTTTCCTGGTTTTATGTTTATCCTTGTCGCTTACTATAATAAAACATGTAGGTAATGCATAGTAGTTCAGTAATTTGTACAGCCTTGCTGTAAAGATATGAATTTATTTTCTTTTTAAAAGTGACATTATCTTTGTTGTAGAGTATACCTACCTACCATTTAAAAAATGCTATAGAATAATAGAAACTCGCAAGCTCACGTTTTCGTGAATTTCAAATGTATTACGAATAACATACTACGTCAATATACGCAAATGCTACGACATGCTACGCAAATGCTACGTGTGCTACGAGCAAACAACGGTAATTCGTAATGATAAATGTGTTTTCGTATATATATGGTACTGCATAAATGATTAGAAATACATACGAATGGACTACGCCATTCTACAAAACAAAATTAATTAGGTCTATGCTACGCAAATGGAGTTAGCATTTTGCGTAGGGCTAGACACACAGGGCATAAAATAAATAGTCAGCAAATAAAGGTTATTTTTATTTCATTTTGTTCTTATTTATTTTTCTTTGAAAGGATCAGCCTGAGTGAGATTGAGAGTTAGATTAAATTGCAGTGTTACCTCATGGCCAATCTCCCACAGGACGGCGACTTCATTACCGGAGCTAAAATAGTAATATGCTGTAAAAGCCGAGATAGATAAGCCCCCATAAGGCTTTTATGGAATTCTGTGATAAATGACCAGCTCATTCAGCTAATGGAGCCGAGAGTTATTTGGCAGATGTGAAATATGAAACGTGTTTCCCCGAAAATGCATTGACAAAATGTAATGTGAAACGTTATATTACCTACGTTTTCTAAATCGTGTTGAGCAGTGAGTATCAATCATTATTATTTACTAGCTTCCGCTCGCGGCTTCGCTCGCATGGTACCGGGATAAAAGTAGCCTATGTTAATTCAGATCACAAGCTGTGTATTTACAATATATTAATATATTACAAGTTTTATCCAAATCTGTTCAGTAGTTTTTGCGTGAAAGAGTAACAAACATTCATCCATAGACTCATACTCACAAACTTTCGCATTTATAATGTTAGTGTGATGTAAAAAAAAAAGTACTTACCTATATTAAGTATTTTATTGTTTTTCTTATTATCTTGCAAACTAGTTGAGAATCCCTTGTAATTTCAGCCCTCATAGTTTTAGTGTACGTTTTTTGGAAAGTAACTAGGTACTGGCTTTAAATAGAAACTGCTCGAACAACGTTGTTAATGTAATCTTCTTGCAGATTGCAATGTTTATCACTCAAAACAGTTGGGTACTTCAAAAATAAGCTCGAAAACGTAAACTATGAAAATTTTTGAATTGTGCAGCTCGTACTAGAGGTAGTGTTTTTGTTCCTAGGAATTCCGTCATAATCTACTCTATTGAAAAAAACATCACTTCAAGCCGAGCAATTATTCACTGTGATGTTTCACAAGGTAGGTTCTTCAGCTAAGCGAAGCGCGTAGTTGTGTTGTTGCTGCGAAGTGCTCATCTACAACTGAAGAACAATGTTTGACTTTGCAGGTTCAAAATTGACCAATAACTATTGAATTATATAGTTTTATATTAAGTATTGAAATTATTTTTAAATTTATAATTTATTGAATGAGTACTACAGATGAATAGAGCAGCTCTAAACTAACACACACACACACACACACACACACACACACACACACACACACACACACTTATACCTTCGCTCCGTTATAACTTTCGTCCTAACAGTAGCCCATTTGTGTTTTTATTATATTTTATTTTAATTTAATTTCTGTATTTAATATTTACTTATTTAGCCTTCTTTGTTCTTTCAGTATATAGATTTTCATTACCTACCTTATATTTATGTGTTCTAAATTCTATCTTATGTTTGGAAATCTCATTTGTATTTCGGTCTCCCGCGACACAGGCTAGCCCTAGTGCGGGGTCCACTGGTAATCACTGTATCATGTATTTTTGAACTTTTCTGGTAATAAAAATATTTGTATTTGTATTTGTATTTGTATTTGCTAAACTGTATCACGTTTAAATATAACTGTTATATACTAACACTTAAAACGCAATAAATTACTTAGACTGTGATTTTGATTTGAATATGTGTTAAGTGGCGCGGAGACAGTTACTTACCGAAAGCATTTCTTTTAAGCTAAAAGCTTGACGATTATGGGCATCCTCATACTTATCGGGGAAGCATAAGTCCAGCTGTGGACTGAATAGGCTGGTGTTACTAAAAAAATTAATTTCTGGTAACTGATAATAATAATTAGGGTGTACAGGGTTCAACCCACATCGACGGAACCCAAGCCAACCTCACCTGCACGTGGTGCACCCTGCTAACCAACAAACGGGGCTCTACATCGGCACAGCTAAATACCCTGGCCACCGACGGGCAGCAGCGTCGGTGGTGCGAGAAGGTGTGCCCTGCGATCCCCAACCCGCATGCCCAGCGTGGGGATTATGGGCATATCCCCCTTTATTAGGGGAGGCCTATGTCCAGCGGTGGACTGATATAGGCTGGTGTGTGTGTGTGTGATAATGTTAATGATATCATTGCACCTAGTGTTATTGCTATAAGGTTCAATATCGCGTCACAATCACAAGTTAGTATACGCACCTAATGGTACAGTTGATCGCAGTCAGTCAGTGCTTAGTTCCGGTGTGGTGTGAAATCGATTTAACTCCACCAACTGAACCTAAGCCGCATTATGTCGACTCAAGTGGCAAAGCCACAGCAGATAGATGTCAAGTTACCACTCTACGATGTGGCTATGATTGACTAAATTGTGAATCTATTAGTACCTCAACACTCAATACTCAATACATTTATTGCTGGCACATACATACGAAAGACAGAAACTTAAAAAGCTAATAAGGAAGAAATAAAAATACAATAGAATTGGTAGTATGGTCAAATAGACTTTAGCCTGTCCAAAAGGGCGAATTAAAAAAAAAAGACGTGTGGCACTCGGGGACTGCCGCGGTAAAGCTATTGCATAGCATTTTGTATCAACTTATGCAATTATAATTATTTATTTATTTTATTTATGCAGTATTTCTTTTTCTTTGATATTAATTCAAGTTACACTTTTTGAGCGTGGTGACCGATAAGAAAACAATTTTTTTTCTTTTATTAAATAAAAATACGTCTAGTTGCACGCACACAAACACCGTGTCGAAGACTGCCGAAAAGAAACGACGTTAGACAATGCACGACCTTCAAGCCACACCTCCGTGCCCGTCGGAGTGGGGAGCGTGAGGTTTTTTTTTTTCGTTTCGGAATTTCTGGATTCGGTCCCCGCGCTCAAGGCCCTCGATAGAAGCTATGCAATAGCTTATGAATTCGTTTCGTACGATGCTTATTTTACTATGTTTGAAATAGTATATTAAAAGTACATGGGAATCTACTCACTTTCTCTATCTTTTGGAATCCCACTGCAAATTTCTGCCGCCGTAAACAGAGTTGGTCGCGCAATAATTATGCCTAAAAGACGACCGTTTTCGTAAAATTTACGCACGAAATGTTTGGAACAAACTTTTTTTTCCATTAGTTTATTAATTTTAGGTGAATTCAAAAATGTTGAGTTTATTTGACTAAGCCACAAACTTTGCAGAAAACAGTGTATTATGATACCACTATCATTTTTTTATTCACACGTAGGGTTAGTAGCACCCATTTTATACGATTTCACTTATTCAAACTTTTGTATTCTATTAGTTCTTCGTCACAACGTCGCAGCGCTAGTGTTCAACACAGTAAAGATCCATGATTGGCCTCTGACACGAAATGACGTCTGACGTTTTTACCTGAATCTAATTTCAGTTTTGTTTTGAAATTTCTGTCATCACAATCTTTTCTTTGAAATTTTTATTGCTTTTAGATGTTTAGGTGTTTCAATTATATGAACTCTATTTCCAAGCAACAGATTATAAAATTAAGTAACCGTCGGAGTGGGGAGCGTGAGGTTTTTTTTCGTTACGGAATTTCTGGATTCGGTCCCCGCGCTCAAGGCCCTCGATAGAAGCTATGCAATAGCTTAAAAAATATTGCTGGCACATGGTAGTACACAGAATTCTAGAATGAGGTGGATATCAGATATGAACCCTGTCTATGGGCATATCAACTGCGATAGGTAGGCAGACCGAGCATTTTTCATGGGCTGGGATCTCCTCTTTTAAGTTGTATTCTTATCCATATTTTTGGTATTGTTTTTTTGTCTAGGTATGTGAAGATGAATAAGTAAAAGGAGAATGCCGAGAACCCGTACCGATTGCGTCAAAGCCGAACGTATCCCATAAAATTTATGATATTTTATAAATTACATTAACATTTTCTTTGGTTTTACACACCGACGGGATTATTATTCCAGTAAAAAAATATTTTGTTGATTTGGTTTCCGCCGCACGCCACCATTAGACTGCAACAACCAATGATTTAAACGTTACTATGGCAACAAACATTGATGTAAAGTGTTACTATGGCAATAACCCTCATTTTTAATTATTTTGACAGTAAAATCGACTAAAAACTTATTGGAAATCTTTTTGACGCACTCACCGTCACGTCTTGTTACCGATAAAGAGATCCTACGATATACTCAGCCTATACTGCCAAATAACAACCTTTTTATTAGAAAAAAATGCATTACTTTCCAACATTAATTAGCTGGTATATTCATATTGAAGGTAAAAATTAGATAAATTAAATCTACCTGTACATAGAAGAAGGTACAAGTACCGACTACCTACTCCAAATTAAAGAACAAACGGCTTTATTTGCATAGAGCTACCGCCCTTGTGCATTTTTTATCATGAAAAAGGTTACCGTGCCATTTCCAAGTATGAAATTGTTACAAATTATATTACAGTAGATTGCCCTTCTTAGTCCCACTGCGTTGACCCATCAATGGACCGCGCCGACCCTTGACCACGACCCAAGCCGACGCGACGCCCGGTGTTGAAAATTATATGAGGTTTAAGTATACCTACGTAAGTATAATATTTCTTATTATTAATCTGAGCATCATGCACTACTGAATCAATTTTGATGGTTAATTTATCAATTATGAATACGCCTATGAAATTGGCGTTTTTCGCTCTATTTTATTTTGTACATATTTTTTTTATTCAACAGTCTTATACAAAATTAATTTATATTCCGGACGTAACATTATTGCAAAGATTGAAAATTCAATAAATACTTTGAGGAAGTGCAGCCCCAAAAAATAAAACATATAACAGCTCATTTCATGTGTTGTAGGTTTCATTGCTTAAATTCGTTGTATTTTTCTTTTTCAAATAAGGTGCGCATACTTTTCACAATGTTGTCCAATTACACACACAAAATTTTAGGGGAATAGGATTTGTAGTTCCAGTAAAAAATATGCAAATGTATGTATTGAGAAATCAATTTTCTTTTCTTCTTCGTTTCGAAACAAGGACATAATACTAGGTAGGTAGATACTTTAAAAAAAACAATTGGAATCCAAGAATCTTGATCTCTACGTCTCATGCGCAAGCATACATAGCAAAAGGTATTTGCAAAATAAAAAAAAAAACAAAATTAAGGCTAGCGTCAGATGACACAACATGAGGTGCTGGTTTGATTCCCTTTGAGGAGCAAATTGTTAGCACTATTAATCATTCAATTCTTTATTGAACTTTACAAAAATATTGTACAATTGGTGGACTTAATGCTAGAAAGCATTTTCTACCAGTCAACCATGACAGGTAAAAAAACTATCTACAGTGTACCGGGGGCAATAACTTTAGCCCGAATATTTTATCCCATTATATACCTACTGGTTAATAAGACTGAACGTTTTTGTTTTTAACACATTGGTAAATCACTAAATATCTTTATGTAGGTATATCTTAGCAATACCCACAATTCTTATTTCCTAGATTACCAATTTGTACTTCATGTAAATACTAGGGTGACCCGGTCGCAAATTCGTTTGCGCATCTCCTTCTCCCGTGAGCCAATTCAATTTATAAATATAGCCTTTAAGCACTCATTAATAGTAAATAAATAAATAAATAATGCTGGACGTACCACACAGCATCATGTAGCCCCAAACTAATCAGAGCTTGTGTTATGGGAACCACATGATTGATATACTACATAATATACTTTTTTTTGTAAATACATACATATCATACATAGAAAACACCCAGACCCGAGACAAATATCTGCAGAACATGCAAACGTTTGTCCCGCAGCGGGAATCAAACCCGCAACCGTCTGCGTCTCAGGCAGGCTTTCGCCCACTGCGCCACAGAGGTCGTCAAATAGTGTAGCGTTCTGTCAGTGAAATGCTTTTCAATATCGGTTCTATAGTTTCTGAGATCCTACAAACGAGCAAACTTTTCCTCTTCCTAAAAATGAGTGTGTAAATAGTGTAGAAGAATGCATACCATCATTGTCATAACAAAGCAGGATGTAGGTAAATAATTAAATAAATAATAGGTACCTACCTACTCTAAAAGTCTATAAAATATGCGTTTCCCAATTCAGAATACATTATTTCCGTCCCCTTCGTGAACTGTTACTGTATTTCCTTTGTTGATAGGTACTAAGCACCTACATTTTCCTGTTTGATTAATTCTCAGAAGGATTTTCACTCAATACCGGCGCTTGGTAAACAATTTCCTTTGTACTACTTGCCTACCTATATAGTTAAGCCGATTAAAGATACCAAGACTTACCTAGCACTCGCTAATCAGATCGGCGGTCAAACGGGCCGCTCTGTCCCAAGTAAACTGTTCATAAATGTAGGTATCTATAGAATGAATATGTATGGGATCTAGCACCACCTAAGTAGGTTCCTATAAGAGTTGTTGTGGGATCAATTACTAATTCAAATTAATTCAATGTAAGATGTAATAACGAGGGCCCTTAATGCCCTCTCAAGCTGACGGCTATTACGAAAGGAGGGTCTGAATAAATCATTCCTGCTCCAGGATCCGGGATTTCGCTGGCACTGAAGTGCTTAGGGTTCAGGAGGGCTGATAAATCTATCATACTTACCTTGCTGTATGCTTCCATGAACATTTTATGCATATTTGCCGTGTTGGACCCAGTGGTTACCACGACGATCGTTGTTTAGAGATGAAGATCGCGGGTTCGAATGTGGATTGGATGGTAAATATATATAATAATAAATAAGTTTAAGTATTTCCAAAAAGATAAACAGCGGTATTACAAAATTATAAAAATTCTAAAAGGTACTTATTTCATTAAATTCGCAATGATATCTGTGAAGAACCAAACTAAGCGAAAAGCATATTGGTGTATCTGTATTCTGTGGTATGGTGTACGGTGTTCCTTGGCCTTCTAAAGTGCAGTTACCAACAGTAGAGTACCTTTCCTTTGTGGTCTATTACTTTAGTCTTTGGTATCCGCACGGTTACTTTTTTTTTTGTTTAGATTTAGAAAAGGTTAGGCACAATAGGCACGTACAAAAATTCATGAAAAAGTATAGGTACATAACTACTAAGTGCCTAGGTGTACATTATCGTCGTGTATTATGTTTAAGTACCTAGGTATCTAAGTAAGAATGTGTATATGGTCACCCGAAAATACTAAAGGTTCCTCTACAATACTGCTGCTATGTAACAGCGTCGATTTCGATATAGCTTGTAGAAATTGAGCGCCTTAGTTTATTTAAGAGCATGACAGCAGCAGTAGTTTAGCAAAACCACGAGGCGAACAAGTTTCTACGCCAATGGATGCCTGAAGACAACTAACTTCGGGAATCGTAATGTTATATAACTTTTGGTTCCTCATTTTCGGTGGCCACCTTAGATCATTATGTAGGATAAACATAGGATAAATGTAAGGCCCACCCATCGTATGTTTACGTACGGAGGCACAAAACACGTGCAGAATTTAGTAATAATAGGCAAAAAAAATAGGAAGGAAATAAAGCAGAACACAAGAAGTAGCACTGCAGTCCTTTCTCTAATGCGTGGAATACGCTTCAACCAATTTAACTCTAAGTAGGTTGAAGGGAATCGGAAGCAGTAGGTTGTATCACGTAGACTTTAGTATTGTTGCTTAGAAACAGTCTATAAATCATTTGTACCACCATGCCACAGACAACAATGATTGGATTGGCGTCCAGAAGCTAAATGTGATAGGTTTCTGGTGTCCCGATTTGAGAACAAAGTGTCTGTCGAGCTCGCTTTACAACGGACAATAATTTATTAAATCTTCCACAGCAGGCTTTATAAGGAAGGTATTTTAGTTACATCTACTTACAGTTTTAAGTTTATAGTTTTCATTTAAGGCACTATCAGGTAGTCACAATATGCTTCAAACTCATCAACATGGTTAGATGATACATACCCTATTAACTTCACTTCTTGAATGGCTTTTGTGTCGAGGTGACACAATTTCATTTCTGCTAATGTCCGTGCCATGCTAAACTGTATTCGGAAAACCATCGAGATATTGAATATCTCGATGTCAAGAACTGAATTCAAGGCGATTGTGAGTCAAGCACAATTTTTTTTACAGTTTTTCTTTTAAGTTTTACTTTTACAGTTATTCCTAAGTGCTTAAGTCGGTGCCTAAGTTTAAGTAAGTTACCAACCTCTAGGTTAGCTACTGCAGTTTCACAATCGCATCAACAACTTCGTGAACATAAAAGCAAAACAAAACTTTTAATTAATGGTTCTCGAGAAATTAGAAGCTATGAAAAATAATGAATTAACTCTTTGAACTTTCAGGAAATTAATTAATTGACCTCTCAAGATAAAATGCGAGGAAAGAAATAGGCAAAGATTAAAAAGTTAACGTAAACTTTACTTACTTAGGTACATTGCACAAGTTAGGAAGTTAAGAAAATAACAGAACCTACTTGTAGGTATCATGGTTAAATACAGCATGGAAATAAAATATAAAATCCCACAAGACGAATAGGAAATCTTACATAATGGTCGATGGTTAGCATTTAAAATCCAAGTTTAAAAGCATATTTGCTTATGTAGGCGTAGAAGCAGGAGGTAGTATAAAATCTGCTTGCTGAAATGATTCAACCACAGGCAAGCTAGCAAACACAGCTAGGAATTATTATACCACGACCGACGGAAATGAGAAGGAAATTAAATTTCACTAGGCTGAGCGAGACACAGGTCACAGAAAATAAGAGCAATACTTAAGTTTGTGATAAATCTTAAGGTTGCACCTAGCCACCCTAGCCTTTACATATTTTTTGTTATATTAATAGGACATAATTACCTATGACATAATTAGTAAATAAAGCATACCTAATCTTGAAACCCTCCTTCCCAGTTTTAATTGCTAAACAAGACTTAACACGTTCGCTGCTGGCCTCGCACATAGAAGGAGGAGCATGTGCAGAATCACATTTGTGTTTTCAGCAATCAAAGCGTTATACACTAGACACTAGCACGTTCGGTGCTGGCCTAGCACACGACGCTCCGCGCCATGCACGAGGAGGAGGAGCACGTGCAGAATCACATTTGTGTTTTCAGCACTCAAAGCGTTATACACTAGACACTAGCACGTTCGGTGCTGGCCTAGCACACGACGCTCCGCGCCATGCACGAGGAGGAGGAGCACGTGCAGAATCACATTTGTGTTTTCAGCACTCAAAGCGTTATACACTAGATACTAGCACGTTCGGTGCTGGCCTAGCACACGACGCTCCGCGCCATGCACGAGGAGGAGGAGCACGTGCAGAATCACATTTGTGTTTTCAGCACTCAAAGCGTTATACACTCTAGTGTACTAGTGTAGTGTGTAGTAGTGTGTGTCGTGTGCTAGGCCAGCACCGAACGTGCTAGTATCTATACTAGCACGTTCGGTGCTGGCCTAGCACACGACGCTCCGCGCCATGCACGAGGAGGAGGAGCACGTGCAGAATCACATTTGTGTTTTCAGCACTCAACGCGTTATACACTAGATACTAGCACGTTCGGTGCTGGCCTAGCACACGACGCTCCGCGCCATGCACGAGGAGGAGGAGCACGTGCAGAATCACATTTGTGTTTTCAGCACTCAAAGCGTTATACACTAGATACTAGCACGTTCGGTGCTGGCCTAGCACACGGCGCTCCGCGCCATGCACGAGGAGGAGGAGCACGTGCAGAATCACATTTGTGTTTTCAGCAATCAAAGCGTCAATTACTTAGTTTTACAAAAACGCTGATGTTTGCAACTGTCTTTATGGATGATGGATAAGTACCTACCTACTCTTACATTTTACGAGCTGAGCCGACACAATGTTTGTGTCGGACGGAGACCGAGATGATTGCTGAGCGCAACGGGCTGTCGTCGGCAAACAACTTATCTAAATTAAATCTCCTATCGAGCGCCATCCTTGCTTTACTTTATTTGCTACTGTTAAACTACTTTAAAGGAAACGACCGCTACATAAAAGAAAGAATCGTTCAACAATTAATTTTTATTACATAAATAGGCTTTGAGTTAAAAACATTTGTTATTTAATATTATAGCACGATACAATATTGTACATGAATGTGCAAAGCGGTATGTGGGTAGCATAGCACCTGGCTTAGCTGAGTTTCTTAGCATGGATCACATAAGGTGCTAAGATTTGTTTTCAGATCAGGTGCTAACAATATCAGTGACGAGGCCTGCGGCGATCGTCACCCCTGCTACTCGGAGCATGACCCGCCCCAACTCCTTCACATCTTTATACCTCTCAATGCAAATTGGTTTGCTTACTTCTATCTCTACAACAGCTACTGAGTTGTTACCTAAAACGCGGGGTTTCTTCTTAACTAATTCGCCAGTCGTCTTATTCAATTGGGCTTTCAATTTCACAATGTTTGCTGATTCAACCAAAGACTGGTAATGTATGAGGACAGGATATCCTTTTGTGATGGGGACTTTTACATTGAATACTACAATTCTAGCCTCAAATCTGGTGGTGACCGGTACTTGCTGTACTGGGTCACTTAGTATGTATCCTACGAATACATTCTGCATATCTACACCAGATAAGGTCACAGTGACCTGGTCTCCTGCAAAAGCGACATTACTAGGCATGTCATTGATGCTCACACTTCTTACATCAGCTGCTTCTTTAGTAGGACATACAAGAACCTTGTCACCTTTGCTGATCATGCCATTCTCAATACGGCCTGCCACACAAAATCCTGATCCAGTTCCTTTGAAAACATCATTAATAGACATACGCAGGGGTTTGCTGACCGGCCTGTCAGGGACATTAAACTTATCTATGACTTCTAAGAGACATTCCCCTTTATACCATTTTAACAGTTCAGGCTCAGTAGGTGGTTTTATAAGGTTCTCGCCAGTTAATCCTGAGCATGGTACATAAGTGACATCAGAATCTTTGAATCCTGCTTGTTTAAGAAATGCTTTTAGCTTTTTTGTGATTGAATCAAACCTCTCTTGAGACCAATTTGTGGTGTCAAGTTTGTTAACAGCAACGGCGAGTTGACTCACTCCGAGTGACCGAACTAACAGTGCATGTTCTCGAGTCTGCCCTCCAAAGTCAAACCCTGACTCGAACTCACCTCTGGTAGCGTCTATCACAAGTAAAGCTACATCAGCCTGGCCAGCTCCTGTGATCATGTTAGGTATGAAGTCAGCATGCCCAGGAGCATCTAGAATAACAACTTTTTTTGTCTTTGTTTCAAACTGTGCTCGTCCTACATCCATTGTGATACCTCTGACTCTTTCTTCTCCTGTCTCATCTAACACCCAGGCATACATAAAGCTTTGTTTTCCTATTTTCTTGCTTTCTTGCTCATATTTATGTAATGTTTTTTGGCTGACTTCACCAAGGTCACACAGTATCCGACCCATCAAGGTAGACTTGCCTGCATCCACATGACCTATAACAACAATGTATAAATGCTCTTTTTCTGATGCTCTCTCTCTTGAGTACTGTGACATTGCACTTACTTTATTTTCTTTAGCCTTTACAACTAATCTCTCTGTTGACTGATCCTTTGTCCTTTCAGGGCAGGGAGACTGTTCTCTGGGGGTCTCGGGTCGACTGCTAGGGCCCTCATTTTCCACCTTGAAACCTTTTACAATCCCCACTTTCTTAGGCTCAAAGTTCT
The DNA here is from genome assembly GCA_951804965.1 of Horisme vitalbata. NCBI lineage: Eukaryota > Metazoa > Arthropoda > Insecta > Lepidoptera > Geometridae > Horisme > Horisme vitalbata. The sequence continues at coordinate 7,064,475 of OX638096.1, forward strand.
TTGCTATAACTGTTGGTGTATTTACAGCTGTAGTTATAACTGGTGCTTTAGCAGGCTCAACAACAACTAAAGGAGTAGGTTTTGGAGGCTCTAATAATGTATTATCTTTACTTTTACTGTTTAGAATATCATCCAGGGCTTTGTTGTAGTCGAATTTGTGAAGCAGCACAGACTGAATGAGCACATTATCGGATACTGTTTCACCTAGGACATTCCGCAGTTCGTCTAAACACGACATGAGTTTGGCTTCGTCCTCTTCATCGAGGTTTAGGCTCCGGACATCGATGGAGTCCCGTCGCTGTAAAGCTGGCGGCGACGTCATCGAAGCATCATCTTCAGCCTCCTCCTGGATGTTATCATGATTATCCAAGAAGTGAGATATCGCCTGGGAGCTTCGGGTACGGTCAAACAGCCACTGTGATGAGTCGTTCGGTGATAAACAGCTGTCTTCTTCCACTGAGTGACCATAAACATCGTCATAATCGTAGTCGTCTGAATAACTTCTATTTCTGACGTTACGATGGCGAGCCATTATAGTTATTAGTAGTTACTTTTCATTAACTACGTACCTTGCATTTTTCAAGAGTTTATTTTTCAATTTGCGATGATGAATTCACATTTATCACATTCTCACAAACCACAACTCCAATTTCATTTTTCTTGACAATTACCTGACATGACTTATCTGTCTTAAAACTTGACAGTGACAGATAGTCTTTTATTCTAACAGTCAAGATGTAAAGCTTTAGCTATTTCTAATTAATGTTCCTGAGGAATATGAAAATGACTTTTAATGTTAGGGAAAAACGCGTGGGAAGCTAATAGGTTTTATAGAAATGTGGTGATCAGGGTCTGATGGTGAAAAGAGAAAATATGAGTTTTTGGAGGTTATTTTTGGAATTACAAAACTGATTATTTTGTCATGTATTTCGGACTATTTTGACATTCAATTTGGATCTTTTTCTGTTTGACTGCCGGCAACACTAAATTTCATTCATTCTTGTTTGTATTATAAATCTGTGCTTGCTTGTTTCATTCAATTGATAAAGTCGTAAAAAACAACGTAATCCTTGTTTTAATTCTCGTAATTCAGCAAAATTGATGGAAACGCCTTTTAAATTCGACTTTTAATTTTAAATAACCGTTAAGTTGCAGTTTATAGCCTGTGAAGTGTAACCATTTCAGAAACTTTAGTCAAAGTATCGCCACTTTGTTTTCTTGACTGACTGAATAAAACTTTGTCATCATGAAGAAAAAGGTACGTACCCAAAATTGGTAATCCATCCCTCATTATTGATCATCCAGTTATTTGGGAAAAAACCTATACAAGTGGATGCTGTAAACCCAAGGATCCATGTTTTTTTTTTACTTTCAGGTACTTTTGATGGGGAAAAGTGGGTCTGGGAAGACCAGTATGAGGTCAATCATATTTGCCAACTATATTGCCAGAGATACACGAAGATTAGGTGCCACAAGTAAGTCGGATATTGAACTATATAAAGACATCTGTAAGGCTCCGACTATATGAGCCCCGAAACTGGAATGACTGCTGATTGATAAAAAATTCAAAGTAACTGTTACTTATTCTGTACCCTTAGTATGAGTTGCACTATACTATTCAAGCTCAATTTTAAAGTACCTGTTTTGTTAACTCAAAATTAATTTGAATGACAAACATTTCTGCAAGAAGATTACATTACCTAGGTTTTTTGATCAGTTTCTATTTTAAACCAGTTGAATGATTACCTATAAAATACATTCTAATATAGAGTTTGAAAGCAAAAATTATGAATGTTTTCATATCATGCAGCTCATACTAGAGTTACTGTGCTGATAGTTGAAACCTAATAAAGTAAGCTACAAGCAAGTTTTCCTCTAATGAACCATTTGACAAAGTCGTGTAGAGTGCAATTCTTAGACCAATTGAATTTTGCACAACTTTTTTTACATGGTTCATCAGAGAGAGAACAGCTTGTTTTTCGCTTACTATAACTATTTCTTATTCTGTGCGTCTTCCGCATGATTATTGTCCTAGCCTGGGACCAGTACTGCAGATAAAACTAGAGAACGAAATCAAATACATAGTCAACAAACAATTCCAAACTAGGCAAAACCTATTATTCTTTAGATACAAGTATGTTAGATATGAAAATGACACCTTAGACAAAACCGTAATAAAAATGGTGATTTTCTATTTAGATTTTCTTAAGGTTTGCTGGAAGAAAACTATTATAGGGTAAAGCTCGCCTCTGTACATATTTTTTGTCATACTCTTTGTTTGTATTATTTCTGTGTACAATACAGAATTACAGAATTTTCAGTAAAAAAAGTCCAATTGCAGTAAAGGGAGACCTTTTATATTTACATTTACAAATACTGATAGAATCAAAATTAATAAAAACAGTGATTTTTCTTAGATTTTCAGTGATTAATCAAAATGTATGTATGTAATAAATAAGCACTGACAGTGAAGTCCAATTGCGGGAAAGGAAGACCTTAAATATTTAAATTTACAAATACTAATAGAAAGGGTATGTCCATGTATCTCAATCTAGGGGTAATCAAAATAAATTGTTTCAGTTGACGTAGAGCACTCACATGTCAGATTTCTGGGGAACCTGGTTCTCAACCTGTGGGACTGCGGAGGGCAGGAAGCTTTCATGGAGAACTACTTCGCATCACAGAGAGATAACATCTTCAGGAATGTGGAAGTGCTCATTTACGTCTTTGATGTTGAAAGCAGGGAAATGGAGAAGGATATGCATTATTATCAGTCTTGTTTAGAAGCTATATTGCAGGTGAGTAATATTTTCATCACAGTTATTATGACCCTTCTAGTTGCATGTGAATTTCGTTTGAATGTAGTCCAGCCAATGTTTATGTGAGCCAGATGATTAAATAATAGAATTAAGCTCTTACTCCAAAAGACCAATGCCTTTTTCCACAGAAATAATTTCACAAGCTCATCTGCTTATGTGTAAATCACGTGCCTTTAAAAAAGTACAAGCACATGACACATGAGACCACCTTCATGCCTCAAGTTAATGGACCAAGGTGTAGTGCATGTTTCTGACATTATATGATGTGGTAAACTTTTTGGTTATAACTGTCTATGTTCGCGTAAGGCCTGAACTCGCTTACTGGACCACTAAACTAATTGCACTGTCAACTCAAGTAGTTAAGATAGGTGGGAATGAGTTTACATCAGCTGGGCCATGTGCATGTTCCATTTTCAAGTATTATAATAAAATGACTGTTATTTTTTTTTGTGAATGTGGTTATGTTGCCTTAAATTATTTTCAAACCTTTACTTAGGTTAAGAACTTACCTACTTACTGTTTGCTAGAATACTGTTATTTCGCTTATTTAGTTAGTTCTATTTCTAATCTTTCTAGTTTCCGTCACAATTAAAAAGTTTTTCTCCTAATTTTTTTCCTTCTAAATAGTGTTTATAACCCTGTGTGTTAATTTGAAATAATATTATAATACTTTCAGAATTCCCCTGAAGCCAGGATATTCTGTCTGGTGCACAAAATGGACCTGGTGGCCGAGGAGCAGAGGGAAGAAATTTTCAGGGCAAAGGAGGAGGATCTCAAGCAACTATCTAAACCGTTGGAGTGCACCTGCTTCAGAACAAGCATATGGGACGAGACTTTATACAAGTAAACCATTGTAACCTTTTCAATTCTTTAAGGACATCACAATATCAACAACAACACCAGCCTTTATCAGTTCACTGCTGATTATTGGCCTTCTCTAATAAAGGTGTGTCGTAAACAACGTAAACATTTCGAGGCAATCAGGCGCAGCTGCCGCGCTGTGTTTGGACGACTGCTGCGCGCGAACGCTTCTGTCTACCTGCCGCGCTCGAACATTTAAGTAATCATTCGTCGTTGTTTATGTTTGGATGTGTTCCTGCCGCACACGAAAAATTCATCAGTAAATAATACCATATTGTGCGACACACACAACCGTTTTCATTTGAGTTCTGATACCAACTGAAGCGCGCGGCATATCTTAGATGTACCGCGCAATACTACCGCACAAACATACGTCGGTTTACTCCTAACTAGAACGCGGCAGAAATGTGTCCTGCGATCGTAATATTTGGAGACACCTTAAGAAAGCTATTTTTCTCGGGTTTGGGTGTTTTCTATGTATGTAATATGTAACTAGTATATTAGACATGTGGTTCCCATAATACAAGCTCTGCTTAGTTTGGGGCTACATGATGCTGTGAGATAGTTTTGGTTTTCAGCATTATTTATTATTATTAACTAGCTTCTACTCGCATGGTACCCTGATAAAAAGTAGCTTCAATATAGCGCCCTAGCAGCTAAGATAGATCGCTAAAAAAACTCTCGATCAAATAACCTTTTCACTTCTCTTGCTCAAAAAGTGTATCATAATAGTGTAGCTTAGCGGGCCTAAAACTCGAGTTTAATACCTAGGGCTAAAAAGTATTTTTTCTTTTTAATTTTTGTCTAAAATCATCAGCCCGTACAAAGCATTCGTTCTCTTATATAAAAACTCGACTTCTTGGTGCTCCGTCAATCTTTTTTTTTGAAAATAGAACCGTCTTGGTGATGTTTTATGAAGGTTGATTCTTCCCTTCACGGTAGAATGCGAACTGTTTCGTTGAGGGTTATTGAAGGTATAGAGATTTAAAAAAAAAGATGGTATTGGCGCTAAATCTCTAGAATTTTCTTCATTCCAAATCACAAACTTTTACGTTTAACTTCCTGACTTTAACTTTCAAATTGTGAACGTGAAAAAAGTCATCAAGTGATAGTGAAGATGCTAATATGCAAATGGAAGAAAAGGGCAAAGAAATAATTATGAATCTGTTGCCGACAAAATCACGTGAAATATATTTAAAGAGTTACGAAAATTTTATGAAATGGAGAGATGAGAAACGTGTGGATTCTTTTACAGAAGGGGTTTTTCTCACTTATTTTGATGAATTATCGAAAAAATTCAAATCGTCGACTCTTTGGAGCACATATTCAATGTTAAGAATGACCTTAAAAACGAGACACGACGTCGATATTAAAAAATATGTAAATTTAACGGCTTTACTGAAGAAATTGTCCCCTGGATACAAGGCAAAAAAATCTAAAGTCTTGACGACACAAGAAATCGAAACATTTTTAAATAACGCTCCAAATAAACAATACTTGGCAACAAAGGTAACCTACTTATGTACTCTACTCAAACTAAATAAATAGATACCTACCTACATACCTAAATTATGTACCTAGGTTATTACGATTATTAACACACTTATTTTTTTGTTCAACAGGTTGCTTTAATTTATGGAATCAGCGGTGCATGCAGAGGAATAGAGCTTGCCAATATAACGCTAGAAGACGTAGAAACGGATACAAACCTACAAGCTGTGAGTCTGCCGAACACGAAAACAAACAAAGAGCGTAAATTTGTCATCAGTGGAGAATACCTTAATATAGTTAAAGCCTATCAGGAGTTACGTCCCACTAATGTTTCAACGAGAAGATTTTTTCTAAATTATCAAAATGGTAAATGCACAAGGCAAGTCATAGGCAAAAATAAATTTGGTAACATGCCTAAAGATATTGCCACTTATCTAAATTTACCAAATCCGGAACTCTACACGGGCCATTGTTTCCGCAGAACATCCGCGACTCTGTTGGCGGACTCTGGTGCGAATATAACGACATTAAAACGCCACGGTGCATGGAGGTCCGATCAAGTGGCTGAAGGTTATATAGAGGACTCTATACAAAACAAGTATCACGTCACGCAGCGGATTATGGAAGGAATCAATATTCTACCAAACATTACAGAACCCCAAGCATCTACATCGCGGGATTGGATGAATATGTCAACTCAGCTGAAGCCGCACTCAGATCTTAATAATGCAGGAAACTCAAGCATGATTCGAGTCTCTCCAACTTTTACTCCACAACAATCAACTCAAAATATTATCACATCTCAATCACAGAGAACCGAAATAAAATTGCCCGGGAAAAACATATCACTAAACATTCAAAATTTTTCTAACTGCACATTTAATTTTTAATAAAATTTCTGAAAATTGACTAATTTGGAATTGTTTTATTTTCTCGCAATCGAAGTGAAAAGTAGAGTGTTTTACTCGGGCCAAAACCACCCATTATAACTCGGTCTTGTCATCCTCCCTCGCTAAGCTCGGGAGTATAACAACCTCGTATATAATGGGATGGTTTAGTCCCTTGTAAAACAATCTACTATTTAAGGGGCCGTCCATTAATCACGTGATGTTTTTTAGTTTGGGGCTACATGATGCTGTGAGATAGTTTTGGTTTTCAGCATTATTTATTATTATTAACTAGCTTCTACTCACGTGGTACCCTGATAAAAAGTAGCTTCAATATAGCACCCTAGCAGCTAAGATAGATCGCTAAGAAAACTCTCGATCAAATAACCTTTTAAGGGGCCGTCCATTAATCACGTGATGTTTTTTAGCATTTTTTAACCCTAGTTGGTGATACGTGGTGAGGTTTAAGACCCTTCCCCCACCCAAAATCACGTGTATTTTCAGTACCTACAAAGAATCTAAATATTTACTTTATACAACGTGTCCCCAGCCTGTGGAAAAAGAATGAACACTCTTTTAATTAGAAGTAAAAATCAAAATCAAAATATTCTAACAAAGGAGAATGCCGTCTGATGTATGGCACTCGGTACCAAGACTAAAGTGCGTGCGTCAAAAAAATCTCCAATAAGTTTGTAGTCGATTCTACTGTCAAAATAACAAAAAATGAGGGTTATTTCCATAGCAACACTGTACATCAATGTTTGTTACCATAGTAACGTGAATATCATTGGTTGTTGCAGTCTAATGGCGGCGTGCGGCGGAAACCAAATCAACAAAATATGTTTTAAGCTATTGCATAGCTTCTATCGAGGGCCTTGAGCGCGGGGACCGAATCCAGAAATTCCGTAACGAAAAAAAACCTCACGCTCCCCACTCCGACGGGCACGGAGGTGTGGCTTGAAGGCCGTGCATTGTCTAACGTCGTTTCTTTTCGGCAGTCTTCGACACGGTGTTTGTGTGCGTGCAACTAGACGTATTGTACGACTCTACGAAGCTCGTTTATTTAATAAAAGAAAAAAAATTGTTTTCTTATCGGTCACCACGCTCAAAAAGTGTAACTTGAATTAATATCAAAGAAAAAGAAATACTGCATAAATAAAATAAATAAATAATTATAATTGCATAAGTTGATACAAAATGCTATGCAATAGCTTTACCGCGGCAGTCCCCGAGTGCCACACGTCTATTTTTACTTGATTAATCTCGTCGGTGTGTAAAACTAAAGAAAATGTTTATGTCATTTATAAAATATAATCAATTTTATGGGATACGTTCGGTTTTGACGCAATTGGTACGGGTTCTCGGCATTCTTCTTTAATTCCAGATAATCGACAGAAAAAAGTAGCATACTGTATCATTATTGACACGAATAAGATGACAAGAGTTACGTTTAAATGACACTGATTAAACTTTTTAAAAGAAAATCATGCAGTTACCACAGTGTTATCATTATCAGGCACGTCTAAAAAGTTTCCACTTGAAAATAGTTATTACAGTACTTCAAACTCTTCAAAAAAGATTGTATATGTCCCATAAATGCGCTTTAATCAACACCATGTAAATAGAGGATGCTCCAAAGGCAAAAATTGTAAAACCATTGTTTTCTCGGTAAATACCGATTGCTTTGCATATTGTTCGTGTATGTCCACAAGCTGGGAACACCCTGTATACAGGTATAAAGTATAATGTAATTTTATTATGAAACTAAGGACTAGAACTTCGTGGCCTGGCAACGGCGAGTCAAGGTCACACTATACGCCCCGCTTTTTGGTTTAGAAATCGCGCGTGTGACGAAAACATAGATACACGTTGTATCTTACTACATCGTTTAAAAGAAATATTGGTAGGAATTGATAAAATTGATACAAGTTTGTGTTGTGTTTGTTTCAGGGCATGGTCAAGCATAGTCTATAAGCTAATACCTAATGTTAAGGCGTTGGAATCATCACTCAAACAGTTTGCTGCTATTGTGGATGCAGATGAGGTAACTTTTTGCTTTTTGATTTTTATATATATCTAAATAGCAAGATATAACTAAAAAAAATGACATGCATTGCCGACCATACAAAGACATACAACTTCTTGATAAAGGCAATTAAATAATATTACAATGGGGACCTTATCGTGTACAGCGATCTCTTACAGGCAACCTTTGAAATGTTTTTTTTCTTTCATTATCACCATCAGTGTATTGTAGTCCTCTGCCGAACATAGCCCCACCTCCGAAGAGAAAATATCTGACTGATTTATAGCGAAATATCTTTCGCCTGTTCCATTCATATGGTACAAAAAGCTTTGCTAGCTAATTTATGTACTAGAATCTAGATTTAATCTAAATCGGTTCAGCTGTTTTGGCATGATGAACCAACAAACAAGTCCACAACATTCGGGCTTTCGCATTTGTGATTAGTAAGCAAACAGATAGTAATCCAATACAACAGCAATGTGTTTTGGTATTTACACATTTAACGAATTACACTCATTGAAGTTAATGTTCATATGAAGTGATACCTAAAGGTTGCGTAAAAATCTACACTAGCAAACATGTAAATCATTATCAACAATAGCCATTTTTAAATATAAAAAAAAAACAGGACATTTCACTTGGTTGAATGATCCCGAACTAGACAGAATCTGTTCTATGGATACCGAAGACATATACATCGATACATACAAAACACCCAGACATCAGCATCTATGTTCACCACACAAATGTTTGTCCGGGAGTCGAACCCTGTTGAGCTGTTCAGAAGGCCTTCCATAGGAAATACATGGTCAATTTCTGGAGCTAAGTCGGCTTCCTCACAATGTTTGGTTTCACCATTTGGAGCATGTAATAAGGCTCACAAACATCGCAAAGACTATTAGTGCACGGCCGAGATTCGAACCCACGACAGGGTACATCCCTCTCATCCCACCATGGCTCAAGACTAATGAATAGTGTCAAAATAATTGGTGCAAGCAATTTTAAACGCTACACAATCATCCCCAGGTGTTACTCTTCGAGCGCGCGACGTTTCTCGTGGTATCCCACTGCCAGAGGCGGCCGCACCGCGATGCGCATCGCTTTGAGAAGGTGTCCAACATAGTGAAGCAGTTCAAACTGTCGTGCTCGAAGCTAGCAGCGCAGTTTCAGAGCATGGAGGTTAGTATTGCGTTTTTATGGTTAAAGATGGTCTATTTTTTTCAAAAAGAGTTTAAATTTCATCTATAAACTTGCCTCCGACTGGACCACTAAATAAAACCCTTTGTCTTAGGACGCGGTGGTATCGAGTTTTTGGTATTAATAATATCAAATACCTACTAGGTGTGGAACTGTGAAAAAAACAAACTTCTAATTCAACGCAATCAAAAGATACGGCCTTTTATGCCGCATATTTTGACACACGCGATGGAATCAAAAGTTTGAGGTTCGAAATGTGTGGTATGACTATGAAAGGTTGTGTGAAACAAAATTAAGAGAGCACTGAATGAAAATATAGTGACAAGGATTAAGAAATGATAGGTTTAGGTGGCAGAATAACAGAGCCTACTGCTCCAACAGTAGGCATTATGCTAAGTCGAGGTCCTTTTGCTGCTATCAGCAACTACCACATGATTATGTATGGTGTGTGCTAATTGGCCAATAAATTATGGGTCTATGTCTGAGGTGGTTTGGGCTTATAGAAATAGAAAGTATAGATGTAAGAAGATTAATGTCAAAATATATGAGGAGGTGTCTAAATCCATCTAACGGCCTCTGTGGCGCAGCGGGCTGTGAGACAAATTTTGGCATTATTTGCAGATATTTTTCTGTGGCCTGGGTGTGTTCTATGAATAATATGTATGTGTTTACAAAAAAAAAATATCTATGTAGTTTATTATTATTAGTCATGTGGTTCCCATAATAAAAGCTCTGTTTCGTTTGGGGCTACTGGATGCTGTGTGATAGTGTCCAGCATTATTTATTTAATTAAAAAGATGTCTGTATGTATATACTATTTAATATAAATGTTATCTTGTAACCTTAATTAATTTATTTTGTAATTTTAATATAATTATTTCGTAATTTTAATTTATTTATGTTTTAAGTTTAACCATTTTTATTCAATTACTTTTATGGACTATAAATAAATAAATAAATAATGCGGGACGTAATCACACATCATCATGTAGCCCCAAACTAAGCAGAGCTTGTATTATGGGAACCACATGATTGATATACTACATATATATATTTTTTTGTAAATACATACATATCATACATAGAAAACACCCAGACCCGAGACAAATATCTGCAGAACATGCAAACATTTGTCCCGCAGCGGGAATCGAACCCGCAACCTACTTTGTCTCAGGCGGACCTTCGCCCGCTGCGCCACAGAGGCCGTCAATATGGTCCTTATATATACAAAAAAATATGTTTTATAATTTTTTATTTAAAATATCTGCAGTAGTTTATCAGTCGTGTGGTTCCCATAATACAAGCTCTGCTTAGTTTGGGGCTACATGATGGCCGTAGTGTCCAGCATTATTCTTTTATTTAATTATATCTAACGAAGCAGCCTGACCAGCGGGGTTTTTAAAAGGAGTGACGTCAGCTAGGCTGACGTCACTACCTTCATCACTATGATTGCAAATAACGAAACACAAGTAAGAAAAACGCAATTTATTTCGAGAACCAAATAAGGCTTTTTAAGCTAAGTATTAAAAGTAGGTAGGTACTCACAGGATTTCTAAAATAACTTCACAAAACACAAGAACACCTTTCACAATCGTGTCTCGACTCGTAATGCGGCTTCGCAGTACAAAATCAATAAAAACGGTGTTCAAATTACTTTATGAGCAGATTCATTATTTTTTAGCTGTAAATTCATTTTAACATTTTTAAAGTTAGGTTTGAAAATAACATTTTATTTTAACGCAGTTTAAATATTCCGCTGAATATTTTCGCTGCAAAACAAGTTCAATCAAAAGTCCGTTATTAACAAAGTAAATTAATAGCAATGCAAAGAAGATTACTTTTCTGTAATTATAAATCAAAACATGAATTAAGAATATGTTTTCACTTGTTAAAAATAATTTTGGATTAATCATGAGTAATCATTTGGTATTGCGCTTCAAAACAAATAATTACTCATTCCTCAACTAATATCAAAACCTATAACAGAAACTAGTAGGTTGTTAAATTATTAATTAATCAATTTTACATTGTTTTACATGGTTTACATACTAAACCATCAGTTTTGTTTTCTATCCTTAATAATTAATACAGATTTTAGCGGCTTTGCGCCGACACGGCCATTCTGCGAGACGGTGCGTGCTCAGCACCAGTCGCGGTACTGAAAATAAATAAAGATTTGTGAGCTCGGTATCCATTCATAGGAACACTAGCTGATAACTTAGTTTTTAATTATAATGCTACTTACTACATTACCATGTAGCATTTTTTTTTTATAGTAAATTTGATAATTGGCAGTTACATGTTCGTAGTTTCTTAAAAATAGTTAGATGCATTCTACATCTAACCAAGTTGTCAGCCATATTAACCAATTTATAAGCGATTATCCGACAATAAACTTTAAGTAGTTCAACAATGGATAGTTCAAAGCCAGTAGATCTTTTCTGTACATAGGGAAGTGAGCGGAGTTGATTTTGTATGGTGCCAATGCTCCACGCATTACGCACGATTTTATTTATTGTATGTCAATGCAAATGCTCCACGCATACTTGCATTATATGTTTCTCGGAGAAAAGGATGATGCTGTGGCGCTGAGCGGTCTTGTACGCCGTGGTCCACAGGGGCTCTAAAGGATGTGTAAAGGACGATGCTGGGGCCTAGGCCTTATTTTTATGACCGTGGTCCCCAGAGGCTCTGAAAAGTATTTTGTTCATTTATTTCCATCGTAGGGGCTAATAGCCGTACACCGTAGTATGTAATGTTAAACTTGATTTCGTCATGTTATAAGCTCACAGGTAGTTGAGGTTGTGGTGCTGAGCGGTCTTGTACGCCGTGGTCCACAAGGGCTCTAAATGATTAGGGAAGGTCGATGCTGGGGCCTAGGCCTTATTGTTATGACCGTGGTCCCCAGAGGCTCTGAAAACAACTTTGGGGAAGGGAAGCAAGGGATGAAAGATGTTTTGTACAGTTATAACATTATTTCAACACGTCGTCATTAAGACAGACATCAACTACCTAGGTTCATTTCTTTGTATTGAATCAGGTTCGACATGAAAAGAACTAACCAGCTTGTTTTAGGCGTCCAATGTCTGGGCAGCTTGAACGTGGACGGCCACGGCAGTCGGTGGAAGTTGTCTGATGATAAGAGTCCGTAGAGACTTCACCATCTATCGAATGTGTTGCTTGTTATTGGGAGTCATAATTGAATCCCGCCGACACGGTATCTTGGTTATCAACAGCAGCAGTAGCAGCAGCAGCCATTTTCTAATAAGTGTTATTCGAGCGCGTCAGAGTGGACAGACTCGTCATCGATGTTTACCAGTCGTAAGGGTTTAGTGGTGCAACTCCGGTTATTCTGTGTGGAGTAAAGTGAAAGTAAAAATCTGTTTATTCATTTAGCAAATAAAGTACACTTTGAATAGTCTTTCTTTTAATTATTATTTTTATTTTTTATTTTTATTTTTATTTAATTACACCAATTCGTAACGCGGCCAAACAGAGAAGAATTGGCAAGAAACTCTGCTTGGTTTTTTTTTATATTTTTTTTTTTTTCACGGTTAGGCTCAACTTATTAACTATGTATTACATTGATTTTAATGCAGTTGGAGTCAAATATTTTATAATAGGCTTTTGCACATTGATTACGTTAAACAACATTTTTCAATTTATTTACAGATAAATTAATCACGTTATTTGGCATTTAGTTAAAAATAATAATGCATTTGAATGCCAGCCATAGAGCTTCCAAAACGGTCTGCCTATTTTCAGTGTCATAGTTTTTGATCATTGTTAGTGTATTTATTTGTATGCTCATCACCCTTTCGACTTGGTCACTTGCTCGGCTTACTCCTGATGCTATCAAGTGTTTATAGACACTAAAATGACCACAATAGGCTTAATATTCAGCAATAAATTTACACCCACCATTCACCAGGATCTGTACTGGTGTTCAAAATAAGTAAACAAGGCAATTAAGTGCTGGGAGAATGCTGCTTTGGCTCGTCGTTGGAGTAACTAATCAGTATGTACTTAAAAATGCGTAAATAGCTACAATAACACACACCTCTTGTCCTTCCGCGTTTCTCGTACACCGCTTGTCAGTGATGCCCATGTGGACAACTTGGAATGCTGCAGTGAACTTCTGAATGGAGTGAATAAGGGTTTGTACGGTACCAGACAGCCTTTTGGAGGTCCATAAGACGGTTGTACTCATCTTCTCCAGCCCGTAAGGTTCTTTCAGCTTCTGAAGAGTCTTCTCTCATGCTGGATGCTGGCGAGTCTCTATGATCTCGATCAGCACCGCTCCTTACCAAAGGCTGCTTGCGTCAGTGTAGAGCTCGATCGGTGCATGTTCCTGAAATATCATAAGGGTAGGCGCAGTAGACAAATGTTAAACAATATCATTGCTAGCCTCGTCGAGTCTTTCTTTGTTAGTTTTTAAATTGGTACCATAACACGTGAAAAATCGGGAAAGAGACGTATAAAGAACCCAGCGAGGCCGTTAAATTGCCTAACCTGTTTGGTAGTTTTCAGTATCGGTACCTTCGTTAAAGCCTCCACTTTTACTGGGCTCGGACTAACTTGTAACTTGTAGTCTAAGACTACGTGGAACATCTGTTCTAGATACACTTAAGCCATCAATAACACTGACCGTAGTGAATGTTGATGGTGGAGCTACTATGAATTGACCTATCCCTTTTAAATAATTGACTACATGTGTCCTTTGTAAAGGTAATTTTTCTGCTAATAATTCGCGCGTAACTAAACATTCCGAACGCTATAAAAAATTGCCGTTAATTTTGAGCCTCCAATCGTCACCGAAATTGAATTTTATTCAGGTATACCCACACATTTAACGTTTGTCACCACCGCACGCCCACGATTGTAACATGTTTCATAAGTGTGAGTGTGACCAACTCTAGAGCAGAACATACAAGTTGGCTTTCCCGTACTCTGCGAGGCAGGTTTCGGGTCCTAAGAAAAGAGAGTGTACCATGACCAGGCTGTTTGCAACCTTGGCAAAAGAGTGATGCCCTATCAGTGAACCGCGGTCGCTTTGTTGGAACCTGTGAGTTAGTTGTACCAGGATGAGATCAACACGTTTAATCGACGATGCTACCGAAATGGCGAGGGTATATTACTATTCTCAATCGCTCATCCCGATACCTCCAATACCTAAACCAGTGACGAAAACTGCGCAATATCTTTTCTGTGTGTGTGACATAAATGTAGTCTCGAAAGCAAAAATATTCCTGGAGACTATCTGTTCAAAAGTCGACATCCGAACTCGCGCAATTCCTGCCACGTGGCGGTTGAAACAAGCCAATTGTCTACCCATAACCTGGCGCGACCTTAAAGTAAACTACCAACATTCATTCTAATACCATAGTCGCTCAGGTTATAAGTTTCCATGGCAGTGGACGCATGCTGACACCACTCACGTACACCAATATTCACGTCCAGATCGTATGACGGCAAAAATACGTCACCAATTTTGATGTTAGATTCAGCTTGTTCCGTGATACGATCGGACACGTCGTGTCTCACCATTTGCAACAACTCCGTGAAAACTCCGCTGGTACTCCGCTAACAGAAGCATTATTAGAGTCAGGTGGTCGAGAAGTGGGTGGTAATCCCACTTCTGATAACGAAGCAGCCTGACCAGCGGGGTTTTTAAAAAGAGTGACGTCAGCTAGGCTGACGTCACTACCTTCCTCACTATGATTGCAAATAACGAAACACAAGTAAGAAAAACGCAATTTATTTCGAGAACCAAATAAGGCTTTTTAAGCTAAGTATTAAAAGTAGGTAGGTACTCACAGGATTTCTAAA
The DNA here is from genome assembly GCA_951804965.1 of Horisme vitalbata. Taxonomy (NCBI): domain Eukaryota; kingdom Metazoa; phylum Arthropoda; class Insecta; order Lepidoptera; family Geometridae; genus Horisme; species Horisme vitalbata. Next base: position 7,079,585 of record OX638096.1, read on the forward strand.
ATAACTTCACAAAACACAAGAACACCTTTCACAATCGTGTCTCGACTCGTAATGCGGCTTCGCAGTACAAAATCAATAAAAACGGTGTTCAAATTACTTTATGAGCAGATTCATTATTTTTTAGCTGTAAATTCATTTTAACATTTTTAAAGTTAGGTTTGAAAATATCATTTTATTTTAACGCAGTTTAAATATTCCGCTGAATATTTTCGCTGCAAAACAAGTTCAATCAAAAGTCCGTTATTAACAAAGTAAATTAATAGCAATGCAAAGAAGATTACTTTTCTGTAATTATAAATCAAAACATGAATTAAGAATATGTTTTCACTTGTTAAAAATAATTTTGGATTAATCATGAGTAATCATTTGGTATTGCGCTTCAAAACAAATAATTACTCATTCCTCAACTAATATCAAAACCTATAACAGAAACTAGTAGGTTGTTAAATTATTAATTAATCAATTTTACATTGTTTTACATGGTTTACATACTAAACCATCAGTTTTTTTTCTATCCTTAATAATTAATACAGATTTTAGCGGCTTTGCGCCGACATATCTGATCATGGTCTAATCTAAATTGTCTTTACAGGTCCGCAACAGTGTGTTTGCGGCGTTCATAGACGGCTTCACGAGCAATACTTACGTGATGGTCGAAATGTCAGACCCTCGCATACCTTCGGAGGCGACGCTCATTAACATACGGAACGCAAGGAAACATTTCGAGAAATTAGAAAAAGTTTCTTCATCCGCGCCCAGCGCTTATCAATAGATGAACGGTCTTTGTCAGTTCTGTGTATGAACCCACCTCTTAACGCTTCGGCTGTGGGCTTATCACTACGTGCGCATAGCTCGGTGCGTCCTCAGTCATGTGTTAGGCATATAATTCCGTATTCAAATAAATAAAAGGTACGTGGTCCGTTAGCACTGCTTTTAAATGATTTGTCAAAAAATTATCAAGTCATATAAGAACGTGTGAAATTGGTTCACGAATATGGATCTAAGGCTCGGACTATATTCAACCGTAATCCGGAATCGTGGTTAAAAAACATTTTTGCTATTATTTATTATGTGCTCTTCTTCTTTGTATGAGGTAGTGGCCAATTCTGGTGCGGAGTTTTTAGGTCGCCCGAAAACCTCCGACATGATACTTGGTGTAGTATTTTGACGCGCGATTTTCGATTCCTGATTTGGATGCTTTCCTATAGTCCGACCCTTGAAACATATAGAAATACTGTAATAGGTCACCTACGATACTGTAAAGGTATAAGTTCGTAGCCGACTACAGACAGCAGCAGCAGGCGACGACACGTCGCGGCGTCATGTCGCTGCAGTTATAAATCCGCACCCGACTGCAGGCAGCAGTAGCAGTCAGCGCCGTATACCAGTTGGTTACTACTGATCTGCGGTCGGGCGACAGTGTCGTCTGACATTTGGCCCGTAGCGGCCGACATGTCGCTCGCTGCTACTGTCTGCAATCGGCTACGAACTTGTACCTTAATATTTTCGGAAGCCCGAGCGGTGTGTGCGTCCACAGTCAATGTGTTCAACACTACTTCTACAATTATGTTGTAATGATGTTTCATAGAAATGGTATGGAAAACTTTTTTGAATTTTTGCTAAAACTCACGATTTGATTTGGTAAGTTACTTTGGGAAAAAAAAAAATTAAAAAAAATGTTCCAGTTGGGAAATGGAGTCGATTGAGATCAACTTGTATATTTTGACATATTTTGATAAGCACCGGTCCTGTTTTCACAAACTTTGACAGTTTGTCAACTGACGTTCTTCGAATTTCGATAGATGTAATGTCAAAGTTGGCAAATAAAGGTCCGGTGCCGATCACTTCGGTGTGCAACTGAGTTAGTAAATGAGGCCTCAGATCATAATTATAATTATCTCAATCTTTTGTAGTAAGGTATGTTTTTTACACTCAAGCCACTCGTAATTCCTGGGATCGATGACCGTTTAGTGGCATTTAGACCTGCAGGGGTATTTTAAAACATTCGAAATCTTTCCGAGTCGAATCCGACAGTGACGTTTGAACCAAAATTACATTATTATGTGGGGGTGTATTGTGTTGTGGTGCGAAATCGTATCTTAGTGTTCATCAGAAACACCATGAGCAGCTTTTGAGATCTTTAAATCCAATCGCAATAGAAATACAACTGAATAAAAATTGACGGATTCGATTTGGAAACTTTTCGAATGTTTTAAAATACCCCCGCTGAGCACTTCCGTGCTTCGGAAGTCACGTAAAGATGTTGGTCCCGGCTTTTTCAGTAAATTCCGATATCAGAGATGGCCACTTTTTCCTTCCATTCGTTCCTTCTTTTAGCTCATATGATTATGAAGTAAAAGAAGAAAGGCTCATCTGAATAGCCCATTAGATAGATAGTTAGTTCAATTGTATTCGGGTTAGAAGGATCCGAGAGTATTTAGCCTTTTTATAAAGAACCCAATATTTATAAATAATGTAGACATAACGGGGATTATTCTAATGTAAACTTATTTGAATAATTACTGGTCTAGTTTTAATAATTAGAATATTTATGTATCTGTTGCTTATTGTATAAATTTTTAAATATAAGTTATGTTTAACTGTGATTTTTTTACTATAGTTGAAAACAAGCTTCGATTACAATAATATTTATATCTTTTTAATTTGTTTTGTTCTTACTATTGTATTGTATTCGTTCTAATGTATAATGACAAGGTTTTCTATTGTTTGCGTGCAGAGAATAAATGTATCGGACTATCGGTACGCGGTGCTTTGATAAATTTCATTCATAGTTAGAGCCTGAATTTGTTTTATTTTTCTGAGTTATCATTTTATTAAATAGGTTCTTAGTTGAGTATCTTAAATTTAGTCATTTTCAGTGGCTCTTATTTGGTATAATAATTAACGTCTAATATTTGGCAAGTAGATAATAATATTTAAAGAATCCATCAATATCAGGAAGCAGTGAGTAGGTTTTATCTGCCTAGCTCGGTTTATCAGCAAGATAACAGATAGATAGGTATAATAGGTACTTTTTGTATTGCTACGAACGTTTATTGCGTTATTGATAAAAAGTTAGTGACGACGGTAAACGTATGTAGTGGCCAAATCTGGAAACTATTATCTAAAAGGTGATTCAAGTTGGTATACTTTCTTTATCTAACACTTTTCAACGAGCGCTAAGCAGAATCGTTACTTAGTCTATATTCGCCCTTAAATACGATTTTATTTTGTCGAAGCGTAGCGCAAGAGGCTATGTTTTATAATTCTGTAGTAGGTAGGTACTATTCCGACAGTCGAAGCCACGATTCCTCTTTTAAAACTGACATTTGCGAGTATATATCACATACGTTACCTAGGTAGGTACATAGTATGCTGGTAAGATAAGTAATCCAAATAAGTATATCGTACCTACCTACTATTTAAGATCCTCTAACACAAGCACTTTATACTTAAAAGAGGATCTTAACCCATTGTTAAGTATGTACGGTTACTGAAATAAATAATTTGTCATTTTCAATATTAATTTCCATGAAGTAACCATTTTAAAATTAGAATTAATTGATAACACAAACAATACTCCAGCTTCAAGCCGCGTGCAAAATCACACTACTCGATGACGTTTTGTAATAAAATTTGCAGTACTCAGACACATCAACATACGAACCTACCTACTCAACGCCTCAGTATACTCGAAGCGATTGACGTAAAATACACATTGTATAGGAAAATATTCCGTAAAGCTTGCGCAATAGTGAGTTACCTTTTCCCAGAAGTGCCTTCGTACCTACCTACTTTGATCATTCATTCATGCATGTTATATAGAGCATGCAAAGGATTACAGATACTTGGTCATAGTGTGCAGTTAGCTGCGTTTCTTGATTTTGAAGTGTCGTTCTTTTAATTTCGTGATAGTGACGTCATTAGTACGAGGACATACAAGGTAGTTACATAAATATCTTCCTATAATACCAGTCATTCAGTGAAACTACTTGGGATCGGCGTGTTAAGGTGTAGTGATAAAGTCATTTTAATTTGGATTGGCCTTGACACTCCCATGGTTGGTTATCGTGTTGGAACGCAATGTTTTAGTATTTGGAAAGAATATCTGATTCTGTAGGCCTAAAAAAAAGAGGTAAGATTTTAATCATGATTATCTTCTATCCTTTAACTTATGAGTAAAATCCTTCCTGCATTATTTAAAGGCGAAAGTTTGTGAAATGTTATCCCTCCTTCACGCCAAAACTAAACGGATTGAGATGAAATTTTGCAAATATGTACCTAGGTATGTAGTTCTAGATCTAGAATAAAATATAGGTACCTTGGCTTCTTTCTTTTATTCGGGCGTGAAACCGCTGGCGGAATCTAGTACGTATTATTATAATTGCGAAGACTAAAGAAAGTTAACCTGTTGGTATTTTTCCTATCTACTTGTTACAATTAGGTATTTTAATTCTATTTCAGACTTTACGATGGCACAAGAGAACCCTATTTTTGATTACCATGAAGAGACTCGCTCCGAGAAGCTAGCGCGCAAATCCAAGGAATCTCCTTTTATGATTGTTGGTAAGTTAATGCAGAGACATTTCCTTATAACTCTGTGTAGGTATTTTAGGTCGAGACAGAAATAGGATAAAACTCTGAGTGGAAAACAGTAGTGTCTCAAGGTCCATGTACGTAGTCCTTATCTCCAAAATAATAATAATAATGCACGGGATATCTTGCACACAGCAGAGCCTGTACTACGAGTACCAGCGACTGATAATAATAACATACCTACCTACAAGAATACTTAAAACACCGAGACAGAGAACAAACATCCTTGTTTAGCGGCAATCTAACCCGCGATCTGCATCTACAGCTCATAAGGCACCTGATCTGAGGCCAGAATATTTTAAAAAAATTGTGAAATGTTTGTCCATCCTTCACTCCAAAACTACTGAATGGATTGAGTTGAAATTTCGTACTTATGTAGATCTAGACCTGGAATAACATTTAAGCTACATTTTATCCAATTAACACGCGAGTGAAGTTGCAGGCGGAGAAGTTAATAAATAACAATAAATCTCTTTAATTGCGGGTTACCTCAAGGACCCATAATTGGTCCACAATCTCAAAATGTCAATCATCAACAGGTATTGCCGGTTGTCTCGCAGCAGTGGGTTACGGCGGCTGGGCGTACAAGAACCGTGGCGCGATGAGCACCAGTGTTTTTCTCATGCAGTTCAGAGTGATCGCACAGGGTGCGGCTGTTGGCGCCATTACTGCAGGAATGGCTTACACTCTATACAACAACCATTTTAACAAGAAAACTGCAGTAGCAGAGACCATAAAACCTGCAGAGCATTGAGTGTTAGCTTTATATTTTAGGATAAGTTATTTATTACAAGCAGTGACTTTGAATGTGACGTGAAATTGGAAATGAAGTGAATGAAAAAGTTGTTACTATGTATAATATAGTAATAAAAATGTATGACTGAGCAAGGGCACAGCATGGGCACAGCAGCACACATTCATCAACATAATTTATAATACCAAGTGGTAGTAGCAAGGCATATTGATGTGTAATATACTTTCTTATGTGATCCATAATATACTTACCTAGCATATATAAATCTAGGAACACAAAAATGAATCTTATTCAAGGTAGCTAAATTGTATAATATAATATATGCATTGCATTAATTATTCGTTCCTACATTAGGATAATGTGCTGGACTACATAATAGGTTAAATTTTAGAAATCTAGCAGAATATGTTGCTAACAGTAACTTTCTTGGGAAATAGCAGAACAAACACTTCTTATGTGTGATATCTGATATATTTTAGTGAGATTGATAATCAAATACATAATCTGGATGACAAAAAATACAACTTGTTTAATTCCTTAAAATTTATGTTAATCTAATATCACAATTGTATTAATGTTCAAACAAAATGTGGCTTTGCTTAATACTGACAATATTTGCCACAAAAATTATAGCTTAACTAGCATAGTTAAGATTTTACAAATAAAACTCAAAGTCATAAGACTGGTGCGAAATAAAAAAAAATACAACATTAGCCAATAAATAAAATAATTCAATCTCATTTTCAGTCAGTGGTTCAATGGAAATCTTCTAATAGGCAATAGAGATCCAAACATAACATGTTGAATGACTGGGAATTTGGACAAAACTTCTTTTTTGTACATCTTTATGAGCCCCTGGTTAATCTTGGCCCATGAGCCCACAGCACTGATGCTCCACAGCTGATTGGAGTGTTCAGCAAATGGTCCAGTTTTCACTTCCTTTATATATTTGATGCATGACAGAAACATGTATTCATTAGCATACTTGTCTATGATATCTTCTTCTAAGAACTTAGCAGGAGGGTATATCTTAGGTTGGTCAATCAACTGCGAACTGCCCCAGATGAATGGAACAAACTGATAGTCATCTAAGCTCCACACTCCATGGCTGCCTGCTGGTTCCATCCTGTAGGTTTTCTGCAACCTTCTTACGATGGTCACATATTTATTGAAGATTAAGAAAACTGTGGCAACATTGTCCTCCTCATAGAGGTCTCCAATTTTATAGAGACAACACAGGAACATGACAAATGCCATCTCATGACCAGTTCCGTAGTCAATCCTCGTGCCATTCCCGAAGCTCTCTTCCAAGTAGATTTTGATTTCAGGTATGGCTACATGTAACTTTAGATGCAGGGCGTCTTGGAGCAGCTGTGTTGTGTTCTGTTTTACTTTATTGAGCCAATCTCTGAATGATATGTTGCCAAACCTCTGAGGTTGCTCCACAGGAGGAAACTCCTCAATAAACTTTTCAATTTTATCAAGTATATTCATAATTTTTTTAACATTGTCTGAGATTCTGCAGTCAACAGATAAGGGCTTGCTCTTGATTGCTTCATTGAGGGTGGCTATGAACCCTGTGTACTCCATATAAGCTTCAGACTTCTCCCAGATTGCCATGTCTGTGATGCTCCTGACTGCCTTCACAGGCTCCAGGAACCTATGGTTGGGAGGAAGGACTGGGGCATTCTCATCTTTCTTGGTTCCATCACCAATAACACTTTCAGCATTCATCTGGGGGAGAAATTAAACATGTTTTATAAATCCATCAAAAAATGTGTTTTAATTAAATAAGCCTATGACGTAAACGCAACTTTTATCAGATAGCCTTAATATCAGCATCTGTGTTTATAGTGGATATAACATTATCTAATTACTATTTGAGATAGCACGCGTGTTGGTCGTGTGAAGCATAGTATACGCCCGTTTACGCCGACCTACACTATTACATGAAATAGAATACGGAACGGGTACCTACCTACGATAAGCTTAGGTGAAGGTCAGAAATGTCAGAATCAAGCTCAGCATTTTTCTGACCAATAGCACAGCAATAGAACTTGTAGCTATCACAACAAAATTTATACAGCTGATGTTAATGCCAAAAACGAAGTTATGGAAAGGATACTGAGAGGAATCATGCGGTATCGTGTTCTAGACCGCGCAAGTATGGTGAAACAGTTTCAAGAAGTAAAAGATAATCCAATGGTAAGCAGTAACATACCTTCTTCGTTTACTTCGAAACTTTAGAGCATGAAAATTCAGCACTTGTCCGATGCGTTGTTAGTGTGAATCTGTATGTATTTCTCAATAAAGGTAATCTGGTAGATTTATCGGATTATATTGGATCGTATGCTCAACAAATGAATCAAACGAAATTGATTCTTCTTTCTTTTCTTTTCGGTTTGATTGATTCTTGGTTATTTTGATTGGTTGGACAATTTTTGTTTCAAAGTGACAGTGACAACCAACTAAAGTGACAAATGTCAAGGAAATTGATACTACTACTATTTTCTGTGTAGAATATTATCTGGCATAGAAGGCTACTTTGTATTCGTTAACGAGTTTGATGAAATGAGCCTATATATTCTTTTACTTTTCAGCCAAAAGCAGTTTTTTACACATGTATGGACAGTCGAATGATTCCTACAAGATTTACAGAAACCAGTGTTGGTGATATGTTCGTAGGTTAGTCTTTGTTAAATTAATTAGGCGATAGTTTAGGTATGATGATGATGATGATACTGAAGTAAATAAATAATACCCCAAATTTGGGATTGGCTGCTGTTGTTGTTGGGATTACGAGGAATACGAGTAGATGACGGCCTCTGTGGCGCAGTGGGCGAAGGTCCGCCTGAGACGCAGAAGGTTGTGGGTTTGATTGCCGCAGCGGAATAAATGTTTGCATTATCTGCAGATATTTGTCTCGGGTCTGGGTGTTATCTATGTATAATATGTATGTTTAATACAAAAAAAGCATATCAGTCATGTAGTTCCTATAATACAAGCTCTGCTTAGTTCGTAGCATGTAGACTACATGATGCTGTGAAGTAGCGTCCAGCATTAAAGATATCGTGGTACTGAAACATCCTGACCAGTAACAAATGCTTACTCAAACTTATGAGGAGCTTATGCAAACATTTTGCCGCAGCACTCTTAGCACTCTTATGGAAAAGAGTATCTATCCTAATTTATTGTCAGCCACACTTCGTGCTCAAAACTCTTGCCTGAAAACCCCTTCAATTTCAAAATGTTTATTAGGTATAATTAATATTCGATTATAATAATAAATCACTTTTTAAGTTTTCCTGTGTAGTACAATCATTTTTATTTATTTTTTCAGTGAGAAATGCTGGTAATGTCATACCTCATTCACAATATTTTGTAGATGAAATGACAAGCTGTGAACCAGCTGCATTAGAGCTTGGATGCATCATCAACGACATAAGACATATTATTGTGTGTGGTCATAGTGATTGCAAAGCAATGAATCTCTTGTATAAGCTAAAAAGTAAAGAAGAATCAAGTCTTGTAAGTAAATAGTATTTACTTTACCAGTAGCTTCCGCCTATGGCTTTGTTCGCGTAGTACCCGTATACCTATCCAATAATATAAACCTATTATGCTATTCTTCATCCAGCGGGACTATTCAGTATCTCAGTTGCCCACTGAAATGATTAGCACCGGGCCTATACTAACAAACTGTTTCTCAATTGAAGTTTTTTGCGTACTTAATTACGTGAGATGATTTTTGCTATTTTTCGCACCCCTCCCCCCACCCCAAAATCTCACATGAGATTTTTCAAAATGTGGTTTGATGTTAATAAGTTGATTGCGTTGGATTAATTTAAAAAAACTGCTTAGTTCTTTTTAAGACTTGTATATTTCAAGATTTCTAGAACGTAGTAGTAACTACAGTGAAAACAAAAGAAAATGATATACTACCATACCTAAACTGTATACCGAAGCGAGAAAATGTACGATTCCTATCAAGTGTGCCTCAAAAGCTAAAAGTTATGCAGGTGTCAAGAGTCGGAGTCATTATATTTACTTATTTAAACTTGCAAAATAAGCAAGTCAAATTGTATACTATTCAGTCCAACCTCGCAGCGCAAAAACGTACAAAAATATGATTTGTTTTTAAATAAAGTGCTAAATTAAAATTATGTCATCGAATTACACTATCAATGCAAATAAATATCTCATATCACACTAATATTATAAACTAGCATAGCCCGCAGCTTGGCCTGAATTGAGGGGATTTTCTTTATTTTTCTCGAGGAAAAAAATTACGAGAGAATTACCGAGACTCCCCCCTCCCCCATGTGAGATTTGGTGAGATTCGGCTCGACCCCCTCCCCCCCCTAAATGCCTCACGTAATTAATGGACGCCCCCAAACAGATTAAATGTCATAGTAAGCAAATACAGTAGCTTGGTGCGAAAAACACACCTTACAGTTACTGCAAAGTATGCGTTAACTATATTTTTGTATGAAAATGGAGCAGCGCCCCTAGCGGGAAGTTTGTAAAACCAGCATTTCCATACAAAAATATAGATTATGTATTATAATATAAGATATTTATTTGCTGTGAACATGGTAAGGTAACAATTTACAATGTTGCATAATACAGATGTTTACAAAAAAAGGCTTACAATTAAAATAAAACATGATCTTCTTTTTACAGGAGCAAAGAAGAATATCTCCGTTAAAGTCTTGGTTATGTACGCACGCCCAAACAAGTTTAGATAAGTTTCTTGATATGAAAAATGACTTTATAAAGCCTATGATCTTTTCTGGAGAAACGCCACAAAGAAAATTTGTTGCATATATTGATCCAGAAAACAAATTTTGCACTGAAGATAAATTGTCACAGGTAAGTTAAGTAGGTACAAGGTACGTAGCTTAATCTATTTAATGATAGTAGTCCAAAAAATTAGTCAAATTAGGGCACGAATCTCGGAATGAGGGATAGTCTGCCCTCTATCTCGAAAATGGTTCAAGATATTAAAAAAATGTTGAAACAAATGTTGTAGAAAGTTTAATTTTTTCAATATTTATAAAGATATAAATAGCATAAAACCCATTGGAAACATGATATTTGCAATAAATCGATTTTTTTACCTTTGACCTTGGAATATCTGTAGAAGCCAACACCCTACGATAAGTAGGTTTTGAGACAAGTTTTAGCGTGCTCAAATAAAGGTATATACAAGTTTATAGCCGGCTGTCTCATTCCGAGATGAAACTCCTAATTTTCCTGGGCTATAGTAGGTACTAATTTATAGAAGTTTATCTAATTAATAATTGATATTACATAATACCAAAGACAATAGTTTGCAGATACCTAGTTTGTAGGTTACCTGATAGTCTGTTCAAAACAAAACTCAATTTATAACCACCGGGGTACTCAACATTTTTTTTTTCCAGGTTAACACTCTCCAACAACTACAAAATGTTGCGTCGTATGGAATGCTTAAGAAACGTCTTGAAAAACATGATTTACACATCCATGCATTGTGGTTTGATATTTATACTGGTGATATTTACTACTTTAGTAGACGTGCAAAGCAATTCATAATCATTGATGAATCCACGTATGAATCAATATTATCTGAAGTGCGAAGATATTACTCATAGTAGGTAGATATGTTACCTACTTATAATGTGTGCTTTCAAGACTTTTAGAACGTATATGCTAGTTATATTTTAAGATAACTTTATTTTTCCTTAATTATCTTAGGAAAAAAACAATCCTAGTCCAATATGTATGTACTATACATCCATGAAATTTGCACGTCACGTATGTGGGCAGGTAAATAAGGATAGGTAATATCTTTAAAAAGTTGGAGAATATAATGTCTTTCATAATATGTATCTGTGTAAATTAACTACTTAGGCAGTTACATCTTTTTAAGGCATCTTTATACGGGCGAGGTTGCGTGTTGATTTCAAAGTATTGGTTTGAACTTTGAAGTCAACAACGCTTAAGTTGGGACCAATGTTTATTATTAGTTAGGTAATTTATAATTTTTGGAAGAAACATTATTTCACACACAATTTACATTGTGATAGGTATCTACCACAATGTACATTTAGTAGATTTAGGTAAATCTCATTGTATCTTATTTATTTTTTACGTAATTCATTTTTAATGTTTATAAACAATAATACATGTTTATAATGTTGTTATACTTTTGCTACCATTTTTGACGTAAGAAAATCTTAACACCCTTGTATAATAAGAATATATTTATAATTAATTACTTTACCTTTATAGGCGATCGTAAATGATGTATGAATACAATTTATAATTTTTTTATCATCTTGTTTCTTGTGACAATGTGTTCCCGAATACCTATGATGATGATGATGATTACAGAATAATTCCCCACTAAAACAGTTAAATAAACATGTACTCTTGGTGCGTACGACGCAATAAATACCAATTCAGGTCGCACAAAACTTATTGTCTGTTATATAGGTCGAGGAGTGTCTGGAGATCATATCTGGTGGTATATGATCTTGAGTGAAATGCCATTTGTAGTGCTGTGGGCGTTGAAATGCTTGACACGTAGATGGACTGTCAGATGGGACGATTGGGTGACGATCCTTAGAAACGCCATGGAAAAAGAAGAAGAAGGGAGCGTGGGGCGCGGGAAGGGAGGATGGACGTCGTCCATCGAACACGAAAATAAAAAGGTCAAATATGATGGGATCGCGATGGATTTTGGGAATGAAAAGGAAAAGCACTACAAATCGCTGCATTCCTCGATATGTGCTTACACGTTGGATTTACCTCATCTCCGACATCAGAAATCGCGGATAGTGAATGCACGCCTACAATCAAATGCATGCTCGGTGGATGATGAAAATGGCATTACAAGTCGCTAGCATTCGAGTAATCAAATCGGCGCCCGCCAGCGCGTCGCCGCAACAGAACTAACTTTACGTCAGAAAAGTACTAAAAAGATGTTCACCTGTTTGAAGATGTGATGCAATGCAACATTGTCAGTCACAGGATGCAACGAGTTACCGGCTTCGCATGGCTTGCATGTAGGATAAGATTCACACTGCGGAATGGATGTTTGCATGATTTGCAGCAGCGATTTGTTCAGAGTCTGGGATTGGTAGTACCATGGTTTCCTTGTGATATCCACGACGCAGGAGAGAGTCCCGCCTAGTATCAGAGCTATGTGTGTGATGTTGGATGTTGTTTTGCTTTGACATAAATCTACACCGACCATCTGAATTATTGGCATAAAAGGAATGTTACATTTACACAAAAGGGATACCTGCAATGAACATGAATGCAGCAATATTAGAGTTTGTAGTCAATGATCCATCGCGTACCCTCTTCAAAATAAAAATGATTTACAGCATAGATGCTTGACAGCAGTAGACTGCTACACTGAATATGGATTAGCAGGAGCGTTTACACTGAGACAGATGAGCTGTGTGTCATGTCATGTTTGTGATGAAGATAACCTATGGAACTGCTTCCTAAAGTGGAAAGAATATACTATGATGAGCATCATATGATGAACCAACTATGTTAAAAGAATGCAAGAAAATATAGAACAGGAAATGTATAATGAATGACAATGTTATTTGTAAACTATGTACCTATATCAAAGTTCCTGATTACCACTTTCACTGGCTGTGCTTATGGTTTGTAGACAAGATAGGCCACAATGTAATGGTTTGTTTTGCATCTGGACTGTAAAGATTGATGCATTTATTTATTGGTGTATTTATCCGGTGAGTTCATACAATTTTTAATTTAACATTGATAATTTAATGGCAAGTTGGTAGACAGCTTTCTAATTGATCTGCCATAGGTTTGATAAGGAAGGTATACTAATATTATGTAATGTTCGGACTTGCCCCTAATTACAATGTACATACATGGTACTGAATTACTAAGCAATATCATGAGTGTGTAATGAAGCCCATACAATCCTTTAAGTTTCAAGTTAGTTGTTGTAATAAAATAGTTCATTAAGCTTTCACTGCTTATTTGTAATATTAGTAATTTCAGTAATGGTTGTGAGTCTATGCTACATTAAGTCTGTCATCTGTAACACAATTGTTACGGTTGAATGCAGTTTGTTTAAAAAAAATTACATTTATTTGAGACAAGAATTATACAAAGACAACTAGAACAAAAGTATTTCAAAAAAATTATTGTCATGTGAATTTAATGGTGTGGGTTCGAGTCCCATAGGTCTGATTATCTTATTGTGCATTTGCATTAACGGTATGAAAGTGTAATCTAATCCATTGTAGTCCATAACACAATGTGCTAACATTGTTTTCTTTTCATGTCGTGAAACATACTGTGAATGCGCAACCAACTCTGAGGAATAATTTGGGTATATTATATGGCCAACGTGACAAGCTTCTGGAGAGTGTGCTGTGGTGTTCTGACGGATGTACAGAATGTATGGGTTTATTTTGTGAGCATTTGGATTTATACTTACTGGGATGATGATGGAAACAGAACTAAAGCGTGAGTTACAGATAATTTTTTGGAGTAGAGATACTCGTGATCCAATTCATGAAGGAGTTGGTGCGGAGATAGTATTGATACAACCCACATACCGCTATCTATTGGCGAGCGACCACAGAAGTAATTGCCACGCCATCTAGTGGGGAGTAGATGAACTACCTGTTCCACTCAATTTCACTACACCTACCATACAATTGATAACATCATCGGTCTGACAATGCTAACGGTACCTGTCACGGCTGCTTTCAAGATGAAAAAACAGTGGAACATGTATGTCAATGTCATCCTACACTGCACTGCCACAGGCGAAACTGGAGCAAAGTCCGGGTTACAAAAACTGCTTGATCAAGGCTCTCAAAACGCATGCAGTATCGGGAATTCTAGAGCAATGTTGCCACCAACCCAGAGTCTTCCGTTATTCTAGGGAGTTGGGTTGGCTGGGGTCGGGTTGGAGGGGGCAATGCACATACACATACACCCCAACGCGTAAGTGCAGAACTTTCCCCCCTACTTTAAATTAGAATTAGAAAGTAATGTTGTTCAAGAGTAAACATTTTGTAATACTTTTATGTGAGCCGAAGTATCAAACCCAGCAGTTGAATGCTATGGGCTGATGATGATGATGATGATGATGATGATGATGTGCCTTTTTTTTATTGTTTGGTTTCGATAATACGTATAGTAATCTATTGTAGATTTGTGAGTTGTATTGTGAGAGTCATTAATACTCTCACACTTAGTACTTAGTTGTTAAATATTTCACAGTAGAGTAACCTAAGTAGTTGTCAGATTCTAAGCTAGAGGATTGTTAATACACAATAAGAATAAACTATTACTATTAGAATTTATTTGGGTCAGAATGACCGAGCAGGAGAACAAATAAGCTGGCAGAATTTATTTTGCAGATTGAACACTCACACGAGGATGTGTGAGATGTCAGTATGGCCGGATCAAAAGAGCAGCGACGATAATATTAACTCTCAAAAGCGCTTCCCCCTCACTTTAAGATAAGTACCTGCGAGCCATTTGCTTTTTGTATGCGAACCTGAAAATGTGTAGTGATTCTAGTAAGACTGAATCCAGGGTTGCTGATCGTGGCATGCGGTTGCGGGCTCTGTAATGAAATATCTCTGACTCTCGCTCGATAATGTAGAAAGTATTGACACGTAACGTTCACTTTGATTTTGGAATCATTTAAAATTTTAACGGATGAATATTTCGTGGATGACACTGCATTACATTGCAAACATGTGGATATGCATTGGGTGTGATGTGTGGTTTGTCTCTGTATCCTCGGTGGAATTTGGTACTGGATGGTATCTGAGGTTGTCGACAAAGAGTCGGAATTACGTTTGGTTTGGTTCTAGATAAGATCTAAGTATTTGGCACCTACCTGCGGTAAAACTGGTTGAGCACGCTTTTACAAAATAGGCTATGCCTACGCTGCGCATTAACGTTGTGACTGCTAAGTAAATAAAGAGTTCGTTTTGGTCGGATCGTGTGTGGGCCAAGTTGTCGGGAAAATAAAAATGAAGGCGACGGGACGTGTAACGTTGCAAATACGGCAATGTGGAGCAAGTGTGGAGAAAATTTTAGTGGCGAGTTTTGCGTGAGACTGAATGAGTGAATACTGTTCTAGGGTCGGAACAAGGCTGTTAATACTGTTCCAGAGTCGGAACAAGGCGTTTAATACTGTTCCAGGGTTGGAACAAGGCGGTTAATACTGTTCCAGGGTCGGAACAAGGCGGTTAATACTGTTCCAAGGTCGGAACAAGACGGTTACTACTGTTCCAGGGTCGGAACAAGACGGTTAATACTATTCCAGGGTCGGAACAAGACGGTTAATACTGTTCCACGGTCGGAACAAGACGGTTAATACTGTTCCAGGGTCGGAACAAGAAAGAAAGAAAGAAATCAATTTATTCGGCCCACAATGCATACAAAATAAGTAGGTAGGTACAAAGTAGGTAATACACAAAATACAAAAAATAAAATTAAGAAAAAAAAACAAGCAAAAAGAAAAAAAAGAAAAAACACACTTGAAAGTTATAAAAAAAAAAACATAAAAAAATAACACTATTATTTCGCATTGCGTGGGGTCGAATGGGTCTCGTCTCAGCATGTGCTGCACCATACCAAGGCAGGAATGGCACAGCGCTGGTTTTCAGACGAGGCCGAAGTGTGAAGACACGAAAATCGGGAACGTGGAAACTAAACTACATGAACTAATTTATTACATATTACATATTTTTACGTAGATAGGATTAGATAGATACCAATACTTATATCTCAAATTTAATTACAATTTAAATAAAAAGGTACATTCAAATATTTAATATTATATATAGGTATAATGGATTGTCAAGTATTATTTATTTTTCACTTCTCTTGCTCAAAAAGTGTATCATAATAGTGTAGCTTAGCGGGCCTAAAACTCGAGTTTAATACCTAGGGCTAAAAAGTATTTTTTCTTTTTAATTTTTGTCTAAAATCATCAGCCCGTACAAAGCATTCGTTCTCTTATATAAAAACTCGACTTCTTGGTGCTCCGTCAATCTTTTTTTTTGAAAATAGAACCGTCTTGGTGATGTTTTATGAAGGTTGATTCTTCCCTTCACGGTAGAATGCGAACTGTTTCGTTGAGGGTTATTGAAGGTATAGAGATTTAAAAAAAAGATGGTATTGGCGCTAAATCTCTAGAATTTTCTTCATTCCAAATCACAAACTTTTACGTTTAACTTCCTGACTTTAACTTTCAAATTGTGAACGTGAAAAATGTCATCAAGTGATAGTGAAGATGCTAATATGCAAATGGAAGAAAAGGGCAAAGAAATAATTATGAATCTGTTGCCGACAAAATCACGTGAAATATATTTAAAGAGTTACGAAAATTTTATGAAATGGAGAGATGAGAAACGTGTGGATTCTTTTACAGAAGGGGTTTTTCTCACTTATTTTGATGAATTATCGAAAAATTCAAATCGTCGACTCTTTGGAGCACATATTCAATGTTAAGAATGACCTTAAAAACGAGACACGACGTCGATATTAAAAAATATGTAAATTTAACGGCTTTACTGAAGAAATTGTCCACTGGATACAAGGCAAAAAAATCTAAAGTCTTGACGACACAAGAAATCGAAACATTTTTAAATAACGCTCCAAATAAACAATACTTGGCAACAAAGGTAACCTACTTATGTACTCTACTCAAACTAAATAAATAGATACCTACCTACATACCTAAATTATGTACCTAGGTTATTACGATTATTAACACACTTATTTTTTTGTTCAACAGGTTGCTTTAATTTATGGAATCAGCGGTGCATGCAGAGGAATAGAGCTTGCCAATATAACGCTAGAAGACGTAGAAACGGATACAAACCTACAAGCTGTGAGTCTGCCGAACACGAAAACAAACAAAGAGCGTAAATTTGTCATCAGTGGAGAATACCTTAATATAGTTAAAGCCTATCAGGAGTTACGTCCCACTAATGTTTCAACGAGAAGATTTTTTCTAAATTATCAAAATGGTAAATGCACAAGGCAAGTCATAGGCAAAAATAAATTTGGTAACATGCCTAAAGATATTGCCACTTATCTAAATTTACCAAATCCGGAACTCTACACGGGCCATTGTTTCCGCAGAACATCCGCGACTCTGTTGGCGGACTCTGGTGCGAATATAACGACATTAAAACGCCACGGTGGATGGAGGTCCGATCAAGTGGCTGAAGGTTATATAGAGGACTCTATACAAAACAAGTATCACGTCACGCAGCGGATTATGGAAGGAATCAATATTCTACCAAACATTACAGAACCCCAAGCATCTACATCGCGGGATTGGATGAATATGTGAACTCAGCTGAAGCCGCGCAGGAAACTCAAGCATGTTTCGAGTCTCTCCAACTTTTACTCCACAACAATCAACTCAAAATATTATCACATCCCAATCACAGAGAAACGAAATAAAATTGCCCGGGAAAAACATATCACTAAACATTCAAAATTGCTCTAACTGCACATTTAATTTTTAATAAAATTTCTGAAAATTGACTAATTTGGAATTGTTTTATTTTCTCGCAATCGAAGTGAAAAGTAGAGTGTTTTACTCGGGCCAAAACCACCCATTATAACTCGGCCTTGTCATCCTCCCTCGCTAAGCTCGGGAGTATAACAACCTCGTATATAATGGGATGGTTTAGTCCCTTGTAAAACAATCTACTATTCTGTATTGATTTATTTAATTTAGAAACAAGAAGGAAAAGGATGTTTATGGAATTGTGGAGAGTTATCCCAGAAGCCATTATTTAAAGTAGTGAAGTGAAATAAAGAATAGGTCTGTGGACTGGGGTGATTGCTCGACTGTGATTGGCTGTTGGTGGCTTGGGTTGGCGTCTCAAATTGCCATCGGACGCATAGTTTTCACAAGACAAAAATTTAAAATTTTGAGCAAAGTGGTTTATACTGTTCCGCGTTCGGAAAAAGACGGTTAATACTGTTCCAGGGTCGGAACAAAGTGGTTTATACAGTTCCGCGTTCGGAAAAAGACGGTTAATACTGTTCCAGGGTCGAAATGAGGCGGTTAATACTGTTCCGCGGTCGGAACGAGGCGGTTAATACTGTTCCGCGGTCGGAACAAGACGGTTAATTCTGTTCCGCGGTCGAAACGAGGCGGTTAATTACGTTCCGCAGTCAGAACGACGTGTTGAATCCGGTTCTGCGGTAGGAACCAGTCGGTGAATAATTCCGTGGTCGGAAAGAGGAGGTGAATCCGGTTCTACGGTCGGAACCAGGCGGTGAATCCGGTTCTACGTTGGAACCAGGCGGTGAATACAGTTTCGCGGTCGGAACTAGGCTGAGAATACTGCTCACGGGCGGGACAAGCGATTGAATTCTGTCCAACGGGGATAAGCGATTGAATTCTGTCCAACGGGGACAAGCATGTGGTTGAATTCTGTCCAACGGGGACAAGCATGTGGTTGAATTCTGTCCAACGGGGACAAGCATGTGGTTGAATTCTGTCCAACGGGGACAAGCATGTGGTTGAATTCTGTCCAACGGGGGCAAGCATGTGGTTGAATACTGTCCAGTGGGGACAACTAAGCGGTTGAATACTGTCCAGCGGGGACAACTGTTGAATTCTGTCCAAAGCGCCCCGGAGCAATGTTATTTTATTTAATAATCTTAATATGTTTATTTATGTAAGTTATAAAACCTTAATTTGTTTATTTATTTACATCTGAATTGTGCTATTACATACTTGACTAACTTATTAAACCATATCCGAACAACCGATCAATTGTAAGTATGTTAAAATGACCGAAACAGTAAAAACTTAAAACATCTTTATAATGGCTGCGTGCTACGGAGCGTTGCGTTTGCGTGCGTTTATACGACTGATGAAATTAAGGACTGAGATGTGAATCTAATTCATAAGTTTGAGTATTGCCAGTTTCAAGCGCGGTTTGATGGCTATGAGTAGAGTTGCTCTGAATAAGTTTACGTTATGGTGCGTGTAAGCGTTTGTGCTACAGATTATTGGGGCTTGTGATTCCTATTTCAAAGAGTCATTTGCGTATAACTTTGGTAGATAGCGTTGAAAAACAGCTTAATTATTAGGCGGTACTGATGCCCAACTGTCAATGTCATGATCAGCAACACAACTGTGCTTATTTTACCTACCTATCAGTACTCGATGAAACAAAATTAATGAGAACTGTTTGCTTGGCTAGAATTTTTCAGGTTAACAAGCAGAAACTAGCAATCCGAATGTGTATGTACATACTCGTACTTCTTGCCTTTTACTTAATCAATGGCGTCTGAGATGGCACTTCCACAGTTTATCCATAGTATCACACAGGGACGTGTGAAATGTCAGAATTGGCCGTGTCGAGGAGTGTCTGGAGATCATATCTGGTGGTATATGATCTTGAGTGAAATGCCATTTGTAGTGCTGTGGGCGTTGAAATGCTTGACACGTAGATGGACTGTCAGATGGGACGTTTGGGTGACGATCCTTAGAAACGCCATGGAAAAAGAAGAAGAAGGGAGCGTGGGGCGCGGGAAGGGAGGATGGACGTCGTCCATCGAACACGAAAATAAAAAGGTCAAATATGATGGGATCGCGATGGATTTTGGGAATGAAAAGGAAAAGCACTACAAATCGCTGCATTCCTCGATATGTGCTTACACGTTGGATTTACCTCATCTCCGACATATATATATCCATTAAAATAAGTAATTTTACAAGATCATCCTAAACATTACATCAATGAAAAAAAAGTGTTAATAGCTAAATTCTAGAGGGATCTACATTGTAGTGATCCTTCTATAGCTTATATTATTTTGAACATTCAAACTATCACAGAGGGCTTACCACAGGTTTTGATAGTTTTCGAAAACTTTATAGGTTTCGGTATCTTTCCATACATTTTCGTAGTTCATGCACGTTTCCCTAGAGGCGCTGTACTGAAAATGTATGGAAAGATACCGAAACTTATAAAGTTTTCGTAAACATAAAAACCTCTGGTAAGCCCTCAGAGGATGGATACAGCAGTCAAAGTCAATGTCTTATTGTCAAGCTCAACATGCGTTGTTTTTTATGATAAGTTAGGACGTTTCAACTTTATATTGAGGATGCACAAGCACATCGTCGACTCGAAAAATAGCTTGCTGTTGAATAAAATCTAGGCCAATGTACATATTGTACAGATCCCGCAAAATAACTTGGCCGCAATGAACTTTGCACAAGTAGCTGCGCAGAACAGATTAGGAACCAAACGGCGGTATGAGGTATTTAGTATTTTTAGTCGCGGCGCGGGGGTATTTTTAGTCGGCGTCGCGGCGTCGGCGATGTTCCATGAAGCATAGAGTTATTATCCTGAATCGATATCAACTATCGATTATTTGTAATCGATTATTTGTTACCTAAATGTCTCTTTCCTCAATCCTAAGAGAACATGAATAAAGTATTTATTTTATTATTCACTCTCGATACTATTTGTTCGCAAAATCGTTAACTTAATCTCAGGTAAACTAAAAATAACGCTAATAAAAATTATCGTAATTTTAATCGACTTTATTCATAGTCAGTTCAATCGGCGTTCATTCGGCTTGACTCGTGACAGTTCGGCACGAGGCTTCTTGTCTCTGTCACACCTATTAAACCATAGAATAAGTAGTAGTACATTTTTAGCGAGCGTGGCCACATGAGTCTATTTCATTTCAACTGCAGGGCTGCCAGATAATTAAAATTTCCATAGATTTGGGTAAAATATACTGATAATACGCCCTCCGGCCAGGTGGTGACGATCTGCGAAATGCTGCTAGTAGAAGCTGGATCCGTCGAGCTCAGGACAGGGACTCAGGCGCTCATTAGGTGAGGCCTATGGCCAGCAGTGGACTGCTATAGGCTGATGATGATGATGATGATGATAATGTGTAAAATATTTGTATATTGCCCAAGGACTTCAGAGACAACCAATTTTAAACAAGGTATTAACAAACCATATTAATCTATCAATACTTTACATGCATGACGACCTTTTTTTTCATTTATAATCTACCTTCACTAACAAGTTTTAATGACTTTTGATAATATGTTAGGGAAGGAAGGATGTTTAGCAAATTTGATTGAATACGTTGTGCATACCTATATAATTTTCAAAATTCCTACATGCAAAAAAGAAAAGAAATATAGGAAATATATTTTTATTTCTCCAAAACTTCAACATTTAACAAATAATGCTTTCGTTTCTGCAATAATATTTTCTAAATTCACTACTCTCTTATTAAACGCCAACTTTTTCCCCAAGAGCTTGCAGTTTTTCGCGTATCTTCTAATTGTTTCCGCACTAGGCCATTTCAGATTTAGGCTTCCTAGATATAGACCTATCGGTGACAAAAGTTCCAGCTGCCTAACTTACTACAGATAAATGAAAGATGAGCCAAAAATTAATGTGCTGTGGGGAAAATTCATGTCAAACGCAGGCAATACCAAACAAAGTTGAATTTAACTTTTTGGCTTATTTTTTTACAGATTTCTGCTCTAAAAGTTGTTATCTATTGTGGAAGTCTAGTTAACAATCCATTTTTAGATAAAAACCTCGTTGGATTGTTTCGATCACTGCCACTTTTGCACCAAAATACACTTCATCGATCCATTTTGATAGAGAAATCCATAAGATTAATTTATTAATATTGATTTACAATAGATGAAACATAATTTTTTAATTTAGTTTTTAATGTTGCGCTACACAACGAAAAAACCGGCACACGAAGGGACAGAAAATAATATAGCGCTTTCTCACTCATTTACATGAAGCACGCATATGTAGTTCTCTTTCTTGAAAGAATGCGATGGAATATAACTATTTGTCTATTGCTTTCTCTGTCTAGGTAACGCCGAGGGTGTTCGTGTCACTCGCATTTACGTACAATCGGTTGCAACAGTTTTCGATTATGTTTCTGGTTTTTGAACGCGGATGATTTTTATTGTTTCATTTTTTGTGGTAGTTTCGGTTGCATTAGTTTATAAGTGAACTGTAGTTATATCCTGTCTGCATATCTGTATTTATACTGTATATCAAAAGAATATACCTACATTTTATAAACACGAGCTTTCAGTTCGAGGCGAACCATTTGTAATTAATATTACAAATGGTTCATCTTATTAATATTACAACGGAAATCATTCTAGGTACTTAACACTTTGAGTGCTGAATAACACATCGCCGTACCTGCTGCAGGACGTGGCCTCGGACATGGCACGTAGCGTAATGTCCGAAGCCCGCTGTCAACGTTCTAGAAATACTCACTGCTGCCACAAAATAAAAAAAGGAACAGAAGTTTCACTCCACAAAAACATTTAAATGAATAGCGACTTAGCTGCCACGCATAAAAGTTCTATTCAGCTCGCACCGCGCTTATTACTTAACAGGTATTCACCTGCTCCTTGCATCCCTTTTTATCGGCGTAACTATAACTCTATACTGATGCGGCGCCGCGACGGCACGCGTAGTCCTGCGAATTATTCTGTGCTTGTGACACAGAACACTATTACTGGCTTGTGACGAGCAATAATAAATCTGAACATTTTACTAGTTGTGTAAGGTATTTTGGTAAGATACTTAATATATTATACAATTTAAGTAGGTTAGTAGAAATAAAATAAAATATGTACCATCTGTTGTAGAATTATTTACGAAGTACATAGTTCAAATGGTTGTTAATTTACTTATTTTGTTGTAATTCTAAACTATAGCTACCTACATTCTAGCAAAACGAGATCTAAGTTTGGGCAGACCAATTGCAAGATTAAAATAGAAAAAATCTATAAAAAATAAGAAATCCTTCTGAGCTTTAAACAATCTATTTGATAAACTGTTTTCTCCGTTACTGTACATGCGCAGAAGTTTGAAAGAAGAATGCCTCTTATGGCCGGTTCCTATAATATACCGTTACCGATTACGCCTCGTTTTCCCCTGAAAAACTGACAAATTTTCGACACCTCGTTGTTAATTTTTGACAGTTTTTCAAGAGAAAACGAGGCGTAATCTGTATCGGTATCCTAGACAGAGAAAGCTATAGACGACGAGATAATTCATCTCATTCTTTCAAGAAAGAGAACTACTTATGCGTGCTTCATGCAAATAAGGGAGACCGCACTATAGATTTGCTGTCCCTTATCGCGTGCCGGTTTTTTCGTTGTTTAGCGCAACATTGCCCTAAACAAACTTTGGCAGCTAGCAGCAGTTTCGGAAGATTTTGTGAAAAACTTGCTTGAAACTAAATTATTACCTGGAAAAATTATGTTTTCATCTATTGTAAATCAATAATAACAAATGAATGTTATGGATTTCTCTATCAAAATGGATCGGTGTAGTGTATTTTGGTGCAAAAGTGGCAGTGATCAAAACATTCCGGATTTGTCTTTTCAAGCGTAAGTATCGTACTTTTGACGAGGTATTTATTCAAAAATTGATTATTAACTAGACTTCCACAATAAATAACAACATTTAGAGCAGAAATCTGTAAGAAAATAAGCCAAAAAGTGAAATTCAATTTTGTTTTGTTTTGTTTGGTGTTGCCGGCATTTGAAATGAATTTTGCCCACTGCACATTAATTTTTGGCTCAACTTTCATTTATTTGTAGTGAGCTAGGCGGCTGGAACTACACAACAGATAGGTCTATATCTAAGAAGCCTAAATCTAAAATGGCGTAGTGTGGAACCAAATAGTTTTTGAGATATAATTATTTGAAAATTCAATTTTTTTACTTAATTTCGTCAAACTTGATGACACTGCGGGCAATTTTTTTTTCATCACTGAATATCAAAAATATGATCTTCTTTTTATTTATGGCCTCTGTGGTATTTTTTGGTAATTCGACATTGACAATGATATTTCTCGTTGTTAATGTAATACATTGAATAGACAGTCGGTTATTAGATTTTTTACAACCACCTGGAAATCCTTCCCGCAGCAGTAGGTTCTAGGCACCCCAACTTGAGTAGCAAAGGTTCTAGATATATCACAGAACTGACGCAGATCACCCCGATGTCACGTAGTCTTGTGGTCCCTATGCGTAGATAGGATATAAAAAATGTGAAGAAATTCGCGTGGAAGATCCTGAGTGGAGCTAGCCCGCGAGGACGAGTGGACGAAGCGACACTCAGGGCGGACGAGGTCAAATACCCGAATCAAATATCAATTTTTATGATTTGAAACTGTTTTTAAACTGATCGTAGGTCATAGGTCCCTCTCCCGGAAGTGTGTTTTGACGTATATTGTTTAATTTTTTTTGTCTCGTTAACCTCAAAACTTAATTATTTTTTCTCAGAAACTGTGAGATTCCCCCTTTTAGAGGGAGAGTCCTCACTCCCTCCCTGCCCTTCCCCACCCTATAAGTTCATTACATATACAGGAAAGTCGTTTCATTTTTTATTAGAACTTTAAATAATATAATTTCTTTGGTTCATTATTATTTGCATAGCCCGGTTTAAAGATGACGTTTTAATTTCAGGATAAAAAACCAAAGGGCCACGTAATTCAATGGATGGTAACTGAAAATACACCTGTATGTCTCCAGTTATGTGAATCTTCGTAAGTATAAAAAACTTGTCTATTTTGATACTGATTTTATCGTTTAAAAGCCATGTGCTATATTTGGTCAACCTTGACTAACCGAGGTCTTAATGAATGTATAGGAAAATAGACCACGAAAACCAAAGAATTCATTATTTTTTTATATGTTGTGCTATTAAATGTTAGGTTATTGTTATTATTATTATGACACTTTATTCATTTTAAAACTCTTAAAAATACATTTTTTACTATAAAATTTAAAACATTATTAATCTACTATGTACAAAAATAATATAAAAAAACATTATAGTAAAAAATATATCCAAAATGGTGGACCACCGACCGCGGGGCAGGGCTCAAACGGTCGGTGGCTAGGGCTGCAGAGAGAGGAACCTCCGCACAATGCGTGCCGAGTCCAGGAGAGCCGCCTTCTGTATCTGACCCTTGATCCAGCTGCCTAGCGAGAGCCTCTTAAGGTATTGGTCAAGGCTCTTCGCTATCAGACCGTTCACTGAAACGACTATCGGAACGATAATTGTTGAGTCGACATCCCACATAGCGGTAATCTCGTGTGCCAAGTCAAGGTACTTGCTAAGCTTGTCCTTCTCGGCCTTCACGAGATTAGCGTCATGTGGGATGGTGATGTCAACAAGTATCGCCCAGCGTTCCGACCGGTCTACCAAGACGATATCTAGTTTATTCGCAAGAATAGTCCTGTCCGTGATGATAGAGCGGTCCCAGTAGAGTGTAGCACGACCATTTTCGAGAACCGGTACCGGTGCGTACTTATATAATGGAACCTCTGGACCGACAAGGTCGTATTGGAGAGCAAGCTGCT
Source organism: Horisme vitalbata (assembly GCA_951804965.1). Taxonomy (NCBI): domain Eukaryota; kingdom Metazoa; phylum Arthropoda; class Insecta; order Lepidoptera; family Geometridae; genus Horisme; species Horisme vitalbata. The sequence continues at coordinate 7,105,375 of OX638096.1, forward strand.
GATGGATGATCTTTGCTACTTGGTTATGTCTGTGCAAGTATTCAGTGTTAGCGAGGTGCGAACAACCCGAAAGTATATGTCTGAGGGATTCACCGGGACGATGACAAGCTCTGCAAATGTCAACGGTTCCATCCTTCATGATATACCTTCGGTAGTTGTTCGTCTTTATTACCTCATCCATAATCGCACAGACAAAACCTTCGGTTTCCCCAAAGAGGTCACCGAAACGTAGCCAGTTCACGGATGCGAGTAGGTCTACATCAGGCCCTGTAAGGGCTTTGTAGAACCGTCCGTGCAGCTCCTTACTCTCCCATACCACCTTGCGGTCGAGGGCACTCAGCACCGTAGGCTTGTGCCAGTTCTCCTTAGCCAGTGAGAGCGGGGTAAGGTTCTTGTCAACTGCTACGACATCACGATGCATCTCACTGTCGGCATGGAGGAAGTATTCTCTGAGTTTGCACACCTCGTGGTTATGGAGGGTCTTGGCATTTAAAAAGCCGCGGCCCCCACATTTCCGCGGGATGTACATCCTCATTACCGACGAGCGTGGATGTCGCATTCTGTGTGTCGTAAGAAGTTGACGAACCTTACAGTCAAGGGCGTCAAGTTCAGTCTGAGTCCATTTCAATATGCCAAAAGTATAGATGAGCAGAGGCATAACCCCCAGCCGTTGAAGGCTCGAACCTTGTTACCACCCGACAAAAGACTATTGAGTACTTTAGTCAGGCGACAAAAGAATCGCTCCTTCACCGACTGTTTTATGTCTCTGTCTACTATACCTAACGCTTCTGACATACCGAGATATTTGTAGGTTTCGATATCGGAAAGAGATCTGAGGGATATCGTATCGGAAAGCTGTAAGTTTTATTATTATTATTATTATTATCATACTTACAATGGTAGAATTCGTTCATTTTTGTCTTGGTTTAAAACTGTTTTTTTTTATTTCAGACTAGAGAACCAGAGGCTACGTTAAATCAACGGATCATTCAGATTTAAAACGGATTCGGGATTCGTCAGTCACAACTGACAGCATTTTTTGACAATTCACCTATATGCCCCCAATTATTTAAATCTGCCACAGTAAGTAAGTATCAAAAAGCCTAAGCTATATATTATCAAAACCGGGTAAGTGAAACCCAAGATACTGCTTGCCTTCTCCGAAGTACCCGCAAATTAAATTAGCTAGTTGTGGGTTCAATTCCCACTGCGGGGCAAATGTTGCATGTTCTGTTTGGGGCTACATGATGTTGTGTGATTACGTCCCGCATTATTTATTTATTCATTTATTTACAATGGACTTTGACTGACAGGAAAGAAATACTTTAATGTTAGCTCCATTTTTCAAAAAGTTTTCACTAAGATTTTATACTAGCTTCTGCCCGCGGCTTCTCACACAGCTGGTGTAGCTCTACATAATGTGCAATGACAATTTGTTATATAGGTACACCTAGTTAACTACCTACAAAGCCTCGGTCTGCCTACTATATAACCATATTGCTAAATTGACCCTTAGACAGGGTTTATGTGAGATACCTTACCTAGAACCTGTAACACAATGCAATTTAACACCATGTAATTTACTCCGGTGATCTTCGCAGTTCATCTTGGTTAAGCAACACTCCGCCCGGACACTACTTATATGGGTGATCTGGATGGCATTTAGATCTGAGCGCTTTCGCCCTTCGGAAGGCACGTTAAGATGTTCTTCCCGGCTTTTTCAGTTGTTAGCCATGTCGGAGGCTTTCGGGTGGCCTAAAAATTCCGACATCAGAGTTGGCCACTACTTCATACGAAGAAGAAGAAGACCAATATGTTCCATGCCTCAATTCATATGTTTCATCATTATCATCAGCAGCAGCATTAATAGCTTGTTATATTTCCCAGCCAGAACGATGAAGACCTTGTAAAAGCAATAAATTTATTGTATTGTATTGTATTTGTATCTAAATTTTGCGTGAGGGAGAAATAAACAATACTCAATACCTACTCTTAATTTGGGAACGTTATTACGGGTTTTTAAAAAGCTAACTGAATTACTTAATTAATAAAATAAAACTAGGGTGATTACGTCCACACCGATTTGGAGGCGCTTTAATAATGAAGTAAGTACATTAGGTTCGGATGCAGCCGGACGACACCCAGACGGCTGCATCAGCATTACACAATTCTCAGAAGCTGCATTCCAATGCAGGCAAAAACAATATTGTAAACTTAATCTAAGGGTGAGGGGTGAGGGGTACACATAACTCCTCCATCCCTAAGAGGAAAATTATCGGTTGAATCGATTTGGAGATTTGTGCCGATAATTTTTCTTAAATGGATCAGTTTTAAACAATTTTATCAAAACACATAAAATAAAAACAAGAAAAATCGTAACTTAACTAATACTATAGTCGCGTATCCTAAATTTTCACTGAAGCTAAACTTATTTTCATTCAAAACACTTTCAATCACTGCACTATGTTTAAGGGAATACGCCATGTATTTTATTACAATATTAAACTGACACCGTTCATGTTGAGTGCGTATGCACCTGATAGGCTCGCGTTCACACGTAGCTGCGGTATGGCGATTAGAGGAATTGGCTCTACAACGTCCGATTCTATCAAGATACGGTGGCGATTACGAATTCCATTGATCTCCAAATCACAAGGCTCGTCGATAGTCACGAGGAAGATCCCGAAGATAGGCTGCTTACTGACCTCGTTATCGCAATATTTGGTTAACGTAGATTTCAGTCTGCTTAATATCCAAGTGTGAGCTGTGACTCGCTGGACCTTGGCCTTTATAATCAGGACCTGATGCTGCTCACAATGAGTGGGGTCATCGTCGTAGTTCATGAGTTGTTCCATCTCACGGTATAAGGCTCATGGTGTTGTCTGTTGAACACAGAAAATGGTCGCCAGCTGATAACGGGCGGCACGGTTTTACAATCGGTAAGTATTTCAAACGTTTCGCCAAAAGGTAAGGGTATTTAGGGAAAATAGATAAGGTTTTATTTTCAGATTGATGGAAAATTGGTAAGGGATACATTTTAAAATGGTTATAAGTACATTTCCAAGCTAAACGTGATCTGGTTTTTCTTAACATATGATTTCACACTTAAAGTTAATTTTAACAAGTTCTGTTCGTTAGGCGACTTAAGATAGCTTTTCACATAAGAAATCAATTTTAAATAATATAAAAGTTCGGCTAAATTCACAATACACTGTTATAATATAGAGACTTTAAGTAGAGTCTTGAAGCTAAAAGCTTAAGTAGAAGCTGAGGCTGTTTTGATTTGACTTAATCTGATAAAGATAGTTCTGAAACTATTCGTAAATTTATAGAACAATCCAACAAGTATGTATAGAAAACTTAACTATTCGGTTTTGCGACAAAAATTTTAACATTATTTCTGAATTCTTTAATACTTAAAACTCATAACTCTAAAGCTTACGTTTGTAATTAGTACACAACATTTATCTGGTTAATTTATTCTGCACCACTGATAAAGCTCTCAGACATTCCAGAGACCAAGCTTAATTTCTAAGAAATGATAGTCTGATCATGACTCACTTCAGAAGTATGTTTGCTTATCAAAATGTTACCTATGCGAGACAAGTAGGCGGTATCATATTCTAGTTCAATGATTTATCGTTTGAACTCTGTATGAATTATTTTTACGCTTAAGAATTTAATAAATATTTTTGCATTAAGTCAGTTAAGTCAGTTTAAGTTAATTAATTGTATAAAAGTTCTAAAAACACATAATTATAATCATTATAAATTCTATTTTAATAACGTTAGATAACTCTAGTCCAATAGTCAGTTTGTAAGAGCCTTAATCATTTTTTTTTATCGGAAGTCTATGGGAAAGTCATTTTTTATTTTATTTTTCTCTTTGAATGGCGATTTAGTTTTATTTTCTTTAATCTGTATAGGTAAAACGTTCCAGTCAGGTTCACCTTTAACTTTCGTTGTGACAAAACTCGGTTTATTTAGTATTGTTTTACCGTTATTCGTATCATCATCATCATCATTATTAATATGCTCAGCAAAATTTTTATTTTCCTTGAACACTTGTTTTTCAGTTTCACATTGTTGCTTTGCTTTATTCTTTTCTTGAATCGCTATCATTTTATCTGCGAAATATTCATTTAAAACATTATTAACATCCTGAGCAAAAATAGTTTTTTCATTTTCAGCTTTACCATTCTTTAATTTATTATTTTCTTTAATCATTTGCATCTCATTTGCCAAACATTTGTTCAAAACTTTAATTTTAGATGTATCACTAAGTAAAGTTTGTTTCTCTGTTGTTTCTGGACTCTCATCTACTTCAATCAAATGAACTACACCATCTAAATCATTTTCAAGTAATTCATCATCATCAACTTCCTCAACTGTCCATGGCTGATTATCATGATCCGAGTTCAAAGCATTAATTGGAATAGACAAGTCTGCTGAAATAGTTTCGTGCAATGTCATTATCTGAGGTACGTCTGTCAGTTGTACTTGTTTTTGTTCATAATTTTCAGATTCATTTGCGTCGCAATAGTTCACTGCATTATCATTACTTTCATAATCATAATAAAAGCTTTCGTCATAATTAGGTTCGTGTTCATGATCGAACTTCATGTTCGTGGTAAGTTCGTTTAACTTGAAACCTGTTTGTGATACTTGTGGCTGTGGTCTAAGAGGCGCTGTCCTCATGGAGACATCACTAACTTCCAATTGAGGTTTTTGTTCCTGCGCAGGACGGTACCCGAATTGGGACGGCCTATTATCGAAGTTTGGTTTATAACCAAATTGTGGTTTGTAACCAAATTGTTGGTTCAATTGTGGTCTATAACCAAATTGTTGTGGGGGCTTATAACCAAATTGTTGAGACTGAACGCCATGTCTTTGTTGTGGCTGAAGGCCAAACGGTTGTGGCTGAAGGCCAAACTGGGGTCGGTACCCGAATGTGTGTGGGCGGACTCCAAAACTCTGTGCCTGACCTTGCCCTTGATTTTGGGGCATTTTAATTTGCGCATTTTGCGGTATACCAAAGTTAAATTTAGGCGTCACATTGTTGCTAGGCAATAGGGGTTTAAACCCAGACGAATTATTTGTCAATGGCCTTAAACTTGAACTTGATATTTGACTATTACCGTGAATACGATTTCTCATATTATACTGCTCTAAGAAGTTGACTTCTTCGAGCACGACACTCAATGCGGCTTCTAAAGTCGGGGGTGCTTTAAGTCGCACTATCCGTACCATATATTCCGGAAGGTTGTATAAAAATACATTCAGAGCCGTATTGTCATAAATTATTAATTTTGCCTTTTTCAAATCACTATCCGCGTTCATGTTCACTTTTGAAATCAGTAATGATCGCACACTTTGAATTCGATTACAAAAATCCAAATAACTTTCACCTGATTTAATTTTTAGAGATTCTAATTCAATGTTAATACACGCTTCACTACGCGGGTCTCCAAAATGTTGGATTAGCAGTTCCTTCAGAGCGGACCAAGTCACAATATCCTCTCGTTCTGATAAGAGCGCAGCTGCATTCTCAGAAAGTCTGCTCGTAATGACGTTGAAAACGTACAAGTTCTGATCTGCGTTAATGCTACTATATTTATCAATTACATATTGACATTTACGCAAATATAAACTTAACTGTCTTTTATCACCACTGAACAAAGGAATTAACTGTAAAATTTCCTTAGGAATTAATTCAAGAGTTGATTTCGTCATTTTTACGGTAGAGCTACGAACGACTCAGAGAAGGTAACTTTCACTTACCTTAACACAATTAAACACAAAAATTACACAATAACACAATAAAACAGCACAATAAAATCACATAAAAGCAAACAATAAAGCAATATAAAAGGATTGTTTTTTGTAAAAGTTATAAAAATTGTATTTTAAAAATATATGTTATACTTAAATAAATCAATTAATGATCGATGCTAAGATCAATTAACCTTTACCTAACACTATTCTATTTCTAACATTACAAATCTGAATTGTAAAATTTGTAATATAATATTTTATATAATAAATCAATTAATGATCGATGCTAAGATCAATTAATCGTTACCTAACACTATTCTATAACTTACGATACAAATCTGAATTTTAAAATTTGTACCATCTATCTTTTCCTAACTCTATGGTTATTCGATTCTAAGAATATTGGTTAACCTTCGTAGAATTACATACAAAGATTCCAGACACGTTATATTGAGAGAAGTTTGATCTCAAATATTAACTTTAAGTTAAAGTTTTAATAACCCATGAAAAATACTGGAGGATTAGGGAAAGGAATGGCGAAAAGTTTTACTCACCAACCGACCGCTACTCCCATGCTCAGCTTTTCTTTACCCGTAAGAGAAATTTATTTGGTTCGGCGGATTTACGTTATTCGTAGATTTTCTTGCAAAAATTTCTGACGGATTTGGACATCAGAAAAACCGCGGAAAACCCGTGAAAATGATGAAAATCCGCGCCGGCTGCGCCACTCTTAATTTGGGAACGTTATTACGGGTTTTTAAAAAGCTAACTGAATTACTTAATTAATAAAATAAAACTAGGGTGATTACGTCCACACCGATTTGGAGGCGCTTTAATAATGAAGTAAGTACATTAGGTTCGGATGCAGCCGGACGACACCCAGACGGCTGCATCAGCATTACACAATTCTCAGAAGCTGCATTCCAATGCAGGCAAAAACAATATTGTAAACTTAATCTAAGGGTGAGGGGTGAGGGGTACACATAACTACCTTTCGTCTTTATTATATTAGTAAGATTGCTAGCCTTTTATGTACGTATTTTCTACAGATTACATTTGTTATGTTTAAATACCAAAATTAATTTTTGATTACTGTTTTTAGGGTAAATCACCATCATACACACCACGACGGCTGCGGAAAAAATTTGCGTTGGACTGCTAAGCTATTAGAAGATACGCGCAAAACTGCGAGCTCTTGGGGAAAAAAGTTGGCGTTTTATAAAAAAGTAGGGAATTTAGAAAATATGATTGCAGAATCGAAAGCATATTTTCTAAATGTTGAAGTTTTGGAGAAATAAAAATATATTTCCTATAATTCTATTCTTTTTAGTATGTAGGAATTTTGAAAGCGTATACAAGAAACATAAAGACATGCGTGAATGACAACTTAGGACACAAATAAATAATAGGATATTTTTACCGTTCTGTAAAAAAACAATGCAAAATATATCTTTATTCATGTCCGTTAAAATATTCAATAGTCTCCCCGAAGACATGAAAGATTTGACACTTAGCCTTTTTAAAATAAGACTTTACAAATGGCTTGTAGATAAATGCTTTTATACGATTAAATTGAATGTATTAAAACTAAATAATAATTTACTATTTTTATTTCTTCATTTGAATGGTTAGTTTTCATTTTGACATATATTTATTAAGTAATCTCGATTGTCAACTTAATTATTGTTAATTAAAATTAACCGATATTAATGATAATTAATGACATATATACATATAACAATTTAATATTTGCACGCTTCTGTAATGAAGTATAAGTATGCGATCCACATAGCCTTTAAGATTTTCCTTTGTAATTACCATACTTTTATGCAAATAAATATAATTTGATTTGATTTGATTTAAAAATTATATAGGTAGGTGCATTCAATCAAATTTGCTAAACATCCTTCCTTCCCTAACATAATTATCAAAAGTCATTAAAACTTGTTAGTGAAGGTAGATTAAAAATGAAAAAAAATTTCGTGTAAATGAAAAAATTGATAGATTAATACTTTACCTGCAGTAATAATTTATAGATTAATACTTTACCTGCATGACATTTATTTCTTGTTAGATTTATATTTTACCCATTATCATCATCAGCCTATAGCAGTCCATTGCTGGACATAGGCGTCCCCTAATGAGCGCCTGAGTCCCTGTCCTGAGCTCGATGCATCCAGCTGCCAGCTTCTACCAGCAGCATTTCGCAGATCGTTACCACCTGGCCGGAGGGCGTATTATCATTATATTTTACCCAAATCTATGGAAATTTTAATTATGTGGCAACCCTGCAGTTGAAATGAGAAAGACTAGGGTGGCCACGCAAACTATAAATCTATATATATACTTAATCTATGATCGGTATATTATAGAAACCGGCCGTAATCAATGCGACCAAAATAATTTGCGAAAAAACAAAACGGTAGGCGATACTGTCATGTTCATGCTCACTCACTCACACTTGTCTTGTCTGTCAAGTCAAAGTCATAGTCATAGGTCCGTCATGCACTTCGCACGCGATTTGTTTTGTTCACTCACGATCGCGAACGCGATTTAAACTGAAAAATCTTGGAAAATTTTGAAAATAGGAGAAGGAGAAGAAAGGCAAGCAAAACCACTGGTTTGTGCGGATGCCGAGTGCTTAAAAAATTCAAGAGGCGAATTATTTGTGTGTGCAAATGTGATGCAATATAACTATTGCCTAATAAAATAAAACTCTTACAACTTAGGTTATTATTTATTATGTAATTTGCTTATTCATTTAAATTAAAAAAAAAAACATTTTCATCTCACATTTATCTCTCGGTAGGCAGTATATTGTATTGAGTGAGTGTATGTAACTATGCCGTAATTTTGGTGTAGGGACAAGTCATCTTAACCTTGCCCATGAATTCAGGGTCAATGAATGTTCAGAAACTAACATGTAAAATTTCTATTTCAGTCAAAATGTCGAAGGCACAGCCAGCATTCGATTTTACCGATGAATCTCAAGGGGAGAGGTTTGCTAAGAAGGCAAAAGACTCACCATTTATGATATTTGGTAAGCATCTTGGATAAATTAGTACCTAAATAATATTACACAGCATCATGTAGTCCCAAACTAAGCAGAGCTTTTATTTGGAATGACATGACTGAATATGCTACTTATTTTTTTTTTGTAAATGGAAAACACCCAGGACTTCAACACAACTTGTGTACATTGTCTAGATCCTCTTTTTTATCATAGGTACACACATACCTGCATAGTTTATACACAAATCACAATGCTACAAATAACTACATTGCTGCAATTTCAGAGGGATAGGTATATAGGTTGTGAGTCATGTATGTACATAATATACTGTCAAAACTTTACCCCAAGATGTTTTATACAGTAGGTGGCCAAATTTATGTAATTTATAGTTTATTATATTTTAATGGTTGCTTGGTGTCCTGATGATGACGAATACATTTTTATGCATGACATGGCACCGTGCCACAAAGCCAGAAGTGTTACTGAATTTTTGGCTGAAAAAAGGTCTATTTTACCTTGGCCGGTGAATTCACCAGACATTAATCCCATAGAAAACATGTGGGAACTCACCAAACGGGCGATTGCGAAAGAAGTGATTACCACCAAGCAGCAGTAGATTGAAACTCTCATCAGAGAATGGCACCATAACTCCAAACTCAAGTAAAATACAAAAACATGTATTGAGAGCATGCCCCGACACATAGAAGCTCTTATTGCCGCAAAGGGTGGCTAAATATTAAAATTTATTCTACTAATTTTTACAAATGTTAATAATACTCATACAAAGAATATAAAACAGTTTTGTATAATTTTTGTGTAGTTTCTGTGATCCTAATAGAATACAGATACAAATAAAATATATTAGCGACCCACAACTTATCGTTTGTTACAGAAATCCAATCAAACTAGAAAATTCAAAAATCTCAATACTGTCCCTAATAATTTGGCCACCTACTGTATTTTCTGAGTTCAGATTGATGCAAAGTATAGGTCGCATCATGTAAAAAGAACATTGGGAGAAGTGGAGAGGTTGTATTTGCGCATGGGTAAATACCGATAAATCGCCTAATGTGCAACTTCCCCTCAGCGTTCTTTTTATGTGACATGACCTAAACCTATATGAATAAGTGGAGATATGTCGATATTATTTTGGTGCTAGTGTACCTATCTATTATATAATTATCATACCCAGTTTTTCAAAGCCATTGCCAGTTTTATAGGAATTCTAACTGGTCACATGTCTGACTCTTCTACTATAAATAACTATTGCATGAGGCATTTTTCACATACATGTATAAAAATATTAATATTGTCTCATTTGGGTCTGGATTTCACTTTTTGCAACAAAAACAATAGCAAATTACATGACCAATGATTCAACTGGCCTCATCAGCTCAGTTGGTAAGCTCTACTGAGCTGCAAGTGGCAGGTTTGATTCCCGCCCAGTACTCTGAAATGTTTTTTGGACAGGATCAAACCCTGTTCTTATCTGTACTTAACTATAAGTATCTATTATATATGTTTATCACTTAGTGGTACATATAGTACAAACTCTGCATAGTTTGGGATCAGTTTACCTACATTTATTTGAATATTGTACATCAAGGTCGTCAACACTTCGACTCTACCATCTTGGTTAGGAAGTGCAGGTAAGAATCGAACGTTAGTTCTTTGCTCTGGCGTCAACTTCGAGAGCAACTACTCTCGAGTCTTTTGGTTTTGCTCTAAGTGCCACCTTAGCTAATATATTGTAATGTTATAATAACACAAGATGACACCTACAAAAAAAATAACAGCAGGAACTCATCATCGTTTTTCTGCCCTTGTCCCATGCTAGGTGGGGTCGGCACAACATCCAGCAGGAACTATGATAAAGATATGAAAATCATGCAAACATTTGTCCCAAAGTGGTATTCAAACTGCTACCACTTGTAACATTTATTAATGAAGCATGAGCATTGTGAAAACTTGGTCAGCTCCACACAGATTGACGATCTTAATAGACCGCCTAACTCTACATATCATTAAGACTACAAATTTTCGCCTACGGATTCACTTTTACTAGTAGTTAATAGTTTAATCCAAATCCATTTAGCCATTACAGAATTAAGTGGAAACAAAACATACTCTGTTGATAAATGCAAAGGCCTGAGTTAAATGTATTTTTTTGTATTTCAGGTATAATGGGCCTGATGGGGGTATGTGGTTATGGAGCCTATTCATACAAGAAACGGGGTAAAATGAGCACCAGTGTATTCCTGATGCAGCTTAGAGTGGCTGCACAGGGTACAGTAGTGTCAGCACTCACAATAGGCCTGGCTTACACCTTAGTTAGAGATCACCTCCTCAAAGATGACAAGAAAGATTAATATAATCTTTTAGACAATTTAGGAATAGTCTGGGAAACTACACTGAACTGACGGTATGCCAGGATTCTACCAGAATTATGCCATGCCTTTCTACTAGTCTATGAACACTGCCTCTGATAGCACAAGGCCAGCGTTGGTTGTCAATTCAATACGAAAGTTTGTTTGATTCACCAGATTAACAAGTTTGATTGCCATGTTAATTCAGTAGATATGGATATGGACTATGTTTTTTATCATGTCAGACTTAGTCCTAAAACATGGTGTTTTTATTGTTGAGCTAGTGGAAACAGAGGGTAATAGATATTCTATTGTTTTGTTTGGTTTAAAACTGGCATACTGATCTTTAAACTGGTTGAACAATTTTCTCATCAAAACAGATCTGCAAATAACCATGTAATCTCAATGATCAATATCTGCTTTATTTAATATGCTAAATTCAACTGTTACCCGATAGTTAGTTATAGAGGATTCTGTGATTTTAGCAGGTATTATTAAGTTTACATTACGTGTGTAATAATTTATTGTTTATTTATTTATGTACCTACTATGTTATCTAGGTGAAGAATAGTGAGATCAATCGCTTTGCGATAGTCATGTCTACTTAGGAGAATGTTTTAGAAATAATATTGTGTAAATAATGTATTAATTTGATACTTCAAACTAGGTACTTATCTGCAAATTGTTAATTTAAGAACAAAATAATACCTACCTACATAGTTTTGTGAAATATGTAAATCAATTAATTAAAAAATATTTTTTCGTGTTTTGGTTCAAAAATATTTTTAAGATCCAATCTGATCTGCAACTTGTTAATTTAAGAATAAAATAAAATAATACCTACCTACATAGAGTACTTTCATAGTTTTGTGAAATATGTAAATCAATTTAAGCAACTATTGAATAAAATTCAATTTTGCTTCTGCTACATTGTGTATCATTTTATTGTGAGCGTCAAGATGGCGGGACCACCTCTTGTATTTAATTATTTTTACCATAGGGATTTAGTACCTAATTGGTACTATTTAGTACCTTTAGTGAAATAATTTGTACCTCAAGGAATCTTAAGTTATTCAGTATCGAAAGGGGTCCCGCCAGATGCAACCGTCAAGATGGCGGGACCACCTGTGTTTCTTGTAATTGCAACCGCGCATGAATATACTTATCACACTAGGATTTAGTACCTCACTAGATACCTCCGAAACACAACTCTTTATCATAAAAACTTCAATAATTCCAGAGAAAACTCGATTTCAAAACTAATGACCTAGCACCATAGTGTGTTACCCTGCGTAACCCCAGCAAATGCAAAGCAAATACACGTGATCCTGATAAGCCAGCGATTAACTTTAACTGTCAGGATTTAGTACCTTGTGGGTAGTATTTAGTACCTTTAGTCAAATAATTTGTACCTCGAGGAGTCTTTAGATATTCAGGAACGAAAAAGGGGTCCCGCCACACGCAACCGTCAAGATGGCGGGACCACCAGTGTATCTTTTAATTGCAACCGCGCATGAATATACTTATCACACTAGGATTTAGTACCTCACTAGATACCTCCGAAACACAACTCTTTATCATAAAAACTTCAATAATTCCAGAGAAAACTCGATTTCAAAACTAATGACCTAGCACCATAGTGTGTTACCCTGCGTAACCCCAGCAAATGCAAAGCAAATACACGTGATCCTGATAAGCCAGCGATTAACTTTAACTGTCAGGATTTAGTACCTTGTGGGTAGTATTTAGTACCTTTAGCAGGCCTATTTCACTCCGCAGAATAGGTATAAAAATATACCTACGCATCGCCGGCCTATCGAGCGTGGTTCGTTACGTCGGTTGCCGCGTTCTGCCCGGAACGAAAGTGTCCTTGAGCAGCCGCGGCATTTTAGTTTGTTTTTGTTAATGTACCTATATTTTTCGCCAAATGAAGGCAAAAAAATACTACACAGCATTTGATTGCCTGAATAATAATAAGAAAATGTAAATAATACCAATAGTAGGTACAGAACTGAAAGTTTTTCTACCAAATAATGCGTTGTCTAGATATCAAAGTCTCCCGTATTTACTTAAGTAGGTAGGTACTTAGGTACAAGTTCTATTTGAATGCGGTACCTACCTACATAAATAAACGTAATATTATTATGTAGGTATTTTTTCATAGACAATTTATGTGCCATTGGTACATAGTGCTGTAGTAAGTAGGTATTATGATTTTGATTATGTAGACTGAGAGCAAGATTAGAAACCCAAGCTAGGTACATTTTTATTTGGTTTAACTTTAAGTAGGCAGTGCAGGTTATCTACTTAAAAACAGTCGGGTAGGTAGGTGTAGGTAGACAAATCGATGTGGTAAGTTACCTAAAGGTAGGTGTACTAACAACTAAAACTAGATACCTGGGTTACCTACAAACCAAATGTTGTTTTTTTTCTCTTGCAAATATCTAGGTAGGTACCTACCTACTAAAATTTCTCTTATGATTTAGCATGATGTACCTACCTACCTTAAACAGTGATTATTCAGTTTTCGTACACAAGACACCTAAACACTTAAGTAAGTGTTAAGGACCCAAGTACCTACCTCGTAGGTATGCCTATTTTCTGAGTTCTTAATGCAGCTAGCCAGTGTAAAATAGTTTTCTGATCTAATACTAGGTAGGTAGATATTATTTGAATTATCATTGTTCCTAAAAAGAAATAGGTGGCTAGGTAACTGGATAGTAAAATGTTCAACAACAACAGCCTATTCAGTCCACTGCTGGACATAGGCCTCCCCTATAAGAAGGGGGATATGCCCATAATCCCCACACTGGGCATGCGGGTTGGGGATCGCAGGGTACAGCTTCTCGCACCGCCGACGCTGCTGCCCGTCGGCGGCCATTCGTAACAGAATAATTCTCAAGACAACCCTAACGTTACACGTGCCACGTCAGTAGAGATAGAGCTATACGATAGAAAGGGATGCAAGGTGTAGGTTAATATAAATGCTAGGCACTGAGTTCGGTACGAGCTGAATAGCACTTTATTGCGTAGCAGCTAAAGTCGCTATTTATTTAAATGATTGCGCGGAGTGAAGCTTCTGTCCTCTCTGTATTCTGTGCCTTTAGTCAAATAATTTGTACCTCGAGGAGTCTTTAGATATTCAGGAACGAAAAAGGGGTCCCGCCACACGCAACCGTCAAGATGGCGGGACCACCAGTGTATCTTTTAATTGCAACCGCGCATGAATATGCTTATCACACTAGGATTTAGTACCTCACTAGATACCTCCGAAACACAACTCTTATCATAAAAACTTCAATAATTCCAGAGAAAACTCGATTTCAAAACTAATGACCTAGCACCATAGTGTGTTACCCTGCGTAACCCCAGCGAACGCGAAGCAAATACATGTAATCCTGTTATGCTAGCCATTAACTTGAACTGTCAGGATTTAGTACCTTTATCCAATTAATTATATACCAAATTTCAGTTCTTTACAGAGTAGAATCACTGAAATATTTTGAGAAAACAACCATCAGGTGATTCGAGTGATTAACCTCTTTTGATTGGATCAATGAGGCCTAGGTAGGTACCTCTTTTGATTGGCATCCTTTAAAGTGTTGCCAGTACAAAGAAGATAGGCCAGTTGCATACAACCTGTGACCTGACCATAAAATGTCGCGTCTAAAAATGACTTATGTCCTAATTGATAGTTCTTATTGAAGGATATCATGTGCAATTAATCGTTTCTTTTATTAAAGCTGGATAATTTTGTTTGGGAATTTATTTTATACGTTTAGGTTAGGATCAATTAGGACAATGGCGCCATTAAATAACAACCAACCTTATCGTCTTAGGTACTCAATTATTCTAAAGTCACAAGTCACTACGTATTATATACTGGTGGTTACTTTATAAAAACCATTTGTATATATTAAAGACGTATAATAACAGCTGGAGTGTCTCTGTAAGTAAAACCATAGATTAAGTATATATATAGATTTATAGTTTGCGTGGTCACCCTTGTCTTTCTCATTTCAACTGCAGGGTTGCCACATAATTAAAATTTCCATAGATTTGGATAAAACATACTGATAATACGCCCTCCGGCCAGGTGGTAACGATCTGCGAAATGCTGCTGGTAGAAGCTGAATGCGTCGAGCTCAGGACAGGAATTCAGGCGCTCATTATGGGAGGCCTATGTCCAGCAGTGGACTGCTATAGGCTGATGATGATAATGGGTAAAATATTTGCATATTGCACAAGGAATTCAAAGACAAACAAATATAACAAGAAATTATTGTCATGCAGGTAAACGATTAATTTATCAATTTATACTGACGACATGACGAAAATTTTTTTCATTTATAATCTGCTTCACTAACAAGTTATAATGACTTTTGATAATATGTAAGGGAAGGAAGGATTTTAGCAAATTTGATTGTATGCACCACCTATATAATTTTCATATCAAATTATATTTAATTGCATAAAAGTATGGTAAATCACCATCATACAGACCTAGAAGGCTGCGAAAAAATTTTCGTTGGACTGCTAAGCTATTAGAAGATACGCGAAAAACTGCGAGCAGAATTACAAAGGAAAGGATCTTAAAGGCTATGTGGATCGCATACTTATACTTCATTACAGAAGCGTGCAAATATTAAATTGTTATATGTATATATGTCATTAATTATCATTGATATCGGTTAATTTTACTTAACAATAATTAAGTTGACAATCAAGATTACTTAATAAATATATGTCAAAATGAAAACTAACCATTCAAAAGAAGAAATAAAAATAGTAAATTATTATTTCGTTTTAATAAATTCGTTTGATTGTATAAAAACATTTATCTACAAGCCATTACAAGCAATTACAAAGGAAAGGATCTTAAAGGCTATGTGGATCGCATACTTATACTTCATTACAGAAACGTGCAAATATTAAATTGTTATATGTTTATATGTCATTAATTATCATTGATATCGGTTAATTTTAATTAACAATAATTAAGTTGACAATCAAGATTACTTAATAAATATATGTCAAAATGAAAACTAACCATTCAAAAGAAGAAATAAAAATAGTGAATTATTATTTAGTTTTAATAAATTCGTTTGATCGTATAAAAGCATTTATCTACAAGCCATTTGTGAAGTCTTATTTTAAAAAGGCTAAGTGTCAAATCTTTCATGTCTTCGGGGAGACTATTGAATATTTTAACGGACATGAATAAAGATATCTTTTGCATTGATTTTTTACAGAACGGCAAAAATATCCTATTATTTATTTGTGTCCTAAGTTGTCGTTCACGCATGTCTTTATGTTTCTTGTATAAGCTTTCAAAATTCCTACATGCAAAAAAGAATAGAATCATAGGAAATATATTTTTATATCTCAAAAACTTCAACATTTAGAAAATTATGCTTTCGATTCTGCAATCATATTTTCTAAATTCGCTACTCTTTTATTAAACACCAACTTTTTTCCCCAAGAGCTTGCAGTTTTTCGCGTATCTTCTAATAGCTCAGCAGTCCAACGCAACGCAATTTCCCAGCCTTCTAGGTGTGTATGATGGTGATTTACCCTATAAACAGTAATCAAAAATTAATTTCAGTATTTAAACATAACAAATTTAATCTGTAGAAAATGCGTACATAAAAGGCTAGCAATTCTACTAATATAATAAAGGCAAAAGGTATTGAGTATTGTTTATTTCTCCCTCACGCAAAATTTAGATACAAAATACAATACAATACAATGAATTTATTTCTTTTACAAGTTACACACATACAACGTTCTGGCTGGGAAAAATAACAAGCTATTAATGGCGCTGCTGATAATGATGATGAAACATATGAATTGAGGCATGGAATATATTGGTCTTCTTCTTCGTATGAAATAGTGGCCAACTCTGATGTCGGAATTTTTAGGCCACCCGAAGGCCTCCGACATGGCTAACAACTGAAAAAGCCGGGAAGAACATCTTAACGTGCCTTCCGAAGGACGGAAGCGCTCAGATCTAAATGCCATCCAGATCACCCATATAAGTAGTGTCCGGGCGAAGTGTTCCTTAACCAAGATGATCTGCGAAGATCACCGGAGTAAATTATTTACATGGTGTCAAATTGCATTATGTTACAGGTTATAGGTAAGGTATCTCACATAAACCCTGTCTAAGGGTAAATTTAGCAATATGGTTATATAGTAGGCAGACCGAGGCTTTGTAGGTAGTTAACTAGGTGTACCTATATAACAAATTGTCATTCCACATTATGTAGATCTACACCAGCTGTGTTAGAAGCCGCGGGCAGAAGCTAGTATAAAATCTTAGTGAAAACTTTTTGAAAACTGGAGCTAACATTAAAGTATTTCTTTCCTGTCAGCCAAAGTCCATTGTAAATAAATAAATAATGCGGGACGTAATCACACAACATCATGTAGCCCCAAACAGAACATGCAAACACTTGCCCCGCAGTGGGAATTGAAGCCACAACTAGCTAATTAAATTTGCGGGTACTTCGGAGAAGGCAAGCAGTATCTTGGGTTTCACTTACCCGGTTTTGATAAAATATAGCTTAGGCTTTTTGATACTTACTGACTGTGGCAGATTTAAATGATTGGGGGCATATAGGTGTATTGTCAAAAAATGCTGTCAGTTGTGACTGACGAATCCCGAATCCGTTTTAAATCTGAATGATCCGTTGATTTAACGTAGCCTCTGGTTCTCTAGTCTGAAATAAAAAAAACAGTTCTAAACCAAAACAAAAATTAACGAATTCTATCATTGTAGGTATGATAATAATAATAATAACAATAACCTAACATTTAATAGCACAACATATATAAAAATAATGAATTATTTGGTTTTCGTGGTCTTTTTTCCTATAAATTCATTAAAACTTCGGTTTGTCAAGGTTGACCAAATATAGCACATGGCTTTTAAACGATAAAATCAGTATCAAAATAGATTAAAGATTTTTATACATACTGTGGAAGATTCACATAACTGGAGACATAAAGGTGCATTTTCAGTTACCATCCATTAAATTACGTGGTCTTTGGTTTTGACGTGACGACGTCTTATAAATTGGTTTGCCGGGTGACACTTCAAGAAACTGCGTTACGCTCCGCTCACGTTATGCGCTCACAATGAGAGCGAGTGAGGGGCACGCGTCCCTTCCACTCGGGCATGGTTAGCCCGCCTAAGAGCGAGAGAGACAGACATAAAAAGTGAAAGGCACGCGTCCCTTCCACTCGAAAATTATTTTACCACTCAAAGTCGTTGTCACGTAAAACTTTCGCCCGTATACCGACTTTACAGGCAACCAATTTTTTTTATACTGAAATTAAAACGTCATCTTTAAACTGGGCTATGCAAATAATAATGAACCAAAGAAATTATATTATTTAAAGTTCTAATAAAAAATGAAACGACTTTTCTTTATATGCTTATAGCTTATAGCTTATGGGACGGGGAAGGGCAGGGAGGGAGTGAGGACCCTCCCTCTAAAAGGGGGAAACTCACAGTTTCCGAGAAAAAATGAATTACGTTTTGAGGTTAACGAGAGAAAAAAAATTAAACAATATACGCCAAAACACACTACCGGACCACTACGGACCTATGACCTATGATCAGTTTAAAAACAGTTTCAAATCATAAAAATGGATATTTGATTCGGGTATTTGACCTCGTCGACCCTGAGTGTCGCTTCGTCCACTCGTCCTCGCGGGCTAGCTCCACTCAGGATCTTCCACGGGAATTTCTGGTTCCAAATTTTTTATATCCAATCTACGCATAGGGACCACAAGACTACGTGGCATCGGGGTGATCTGCGTCAGTTCTGTGATATTGCTACTCAAGTTGGGGTGTCCTATAACCTACTGCTGCGAGAAGGATTTCCAGGTGGTTGTAAAAAATCTAATAACCGACTGTCTATTCAACGTATTACATTAACAACGAGAAATATCATTGTCAATGTCGAATCACCAAAAAATACAACAGAGGCCATAAATAAAAAGAAGATGAATTTTCAAATAATCATATCTCAAAAACTATTTGGTTCCGCACTACGCCATTTTAGATTTAGGCTTCCTAGATATAGACCTATCTGTGACAAAAGTTCCAGCCGCCTAGCTCACTACAAATAAATGAAAGTTGAGCCAAAAAATAATGTGCAGTGGGCAAAATTCATTTCAAATGCCGGCAACACCAAACAAAACAAAACAAAATTGAATTTCACCTTTTGGCTTATTTTCTTACAGATTTCTGCTCTAAATGTTGTTATTTATTGTGGAAGTCTAGTTAATAATCCATTTTTGAATAAATACCTCGTCAAAAGTACGATACTTACGCTTGAAAAGACAAATCCGGAATGTTTTGATCACTGCCACTTTTGCACCAAAATACACTACACCGATCCATTTTGATAGAGAAATCCATAACATTCATTTGTTATTATTGATTTACAATAGATGAAACATAATTTTTCCAGGTAATAATTTAGTTTCAAGCAAGTTTTTCACAAAATCTTCCGAAACTGCTGCTAGCTGCCAAAGTTTGTTTAGCGCAATGTTGCGCTAAACAACGAAAAAACCGGCACGCGATAAGGGACAGCAAATCTATAGTGCGGTCTCCCTTATTTGCATGAAGCACGCATAAGTAGTTCTCTTTCTTGAAAGAATGAGATGAATTATCTCGTCGTCTATAGCTTTCTCTGTCTAGGAGTAAAACTGAAAATTGTACTAGAATTGGCCTATAAAACAGCCAAGATGGCAACACCACCAATAAACGCGTGCTTTGATAATGACAGTTGACATTAGCACGAGAGATGCACGATGTGGGTGAGAGTGCGTTCAATAATCATGATACGTTATGGTAGGGTGTATTGCGATGAATATTTAGTAATAAATTTACAAGTATTACGGCTTTAATAAATAAAGTTATTAGTTATAATTTCAATACTTCATGATCAAGAATATTTTTACGTAATTCGCATTTATAATAGCTTCCATTTATGGACAGGTCTGAAACTTTTAATTTTTTATACGCCTATGTGTTTTCTGTACCGCAAGCATGTAGACATACCTAGACATAGACGCATTATAATTAATTTAAATTATTTTTTATGAAATTTTTAGACACGACACATGCTGATCTGAGACTTTGACCAAACAAGTTTAATAAATAGGTATTATTGTTGGCAACTGCCGATTAGTCTGGGAGCGGCGACAGGCGCCTGGCTGGCGCGTGGAAAAATACCAGGCGATTGGGCCGAGCGCGACGGGCGAGCCGCCGACTCTGGGATTTCATTCTTGCTGTGACTCTCGAGGCGAAAGCTTGTGATTACTTTGGTTCTATAACCTGGTGCTTAATTTATATAAAACAACAGTGATTATTTGTATTATTAGGATATCATATTTGTTTTCAGTAGTTTTGATCATTTTGTAAAATAAAAATGGAGATAAATAATAATGATTGATTAGACTGGTTTTCTTTGGTACTAAACTACTTTTGTTTGCAGGCATAGTTAACATTATATAATGGCGATTAGATTAATACATTGGATTAGTGTCCCGCGGCGGGAATCGAACCCGCAACCTCATACCTACGTCTAAGTCATAATTATTTATCTGCAGCTCAAACAAACATTTGTTTATGTACTTCTTCTACGGGGTTCTACAATATATAAAAGAGGTAAAAAGAGTTTGAGAGAGTTTGATAGGTACCAACCGATTTTTTGTTCGGGAACCACGCGAGTCAAGCGGTCGGCCGGTGGAAGTTAGTAACCAGTTTATAAAAAAAAAGTTTAAGAATTGTGCACACCGTACGAATTTTGCATTTTTACTCATGTACGATAGCTAGACCAAGATCGTACCGAAATTGTACGATTTTTTATACCTGGGATCATTTTATAAAGAAAAGAACGTGCTCCACCGGCTAGTATGAATTTAGGTAAATTCCCCAACAACCTAACGCGTGCCTGCGACATTATAAATGTTATGTTGAAAATCTAGTATCGTTTCCTAGATACTAGTAGAATTGTGGGTGGTAATCATTCAAACTGGTGGACGTGATCGACCGTAACGTGTCTAAAAAATCCATAAAAAATAATTTAAATGAATTATAATGCATCTATGTCTAGGTATGTCTACATGCTTGCGGTACAGAAAACACATAGGAGTATAAAAAATTAAATTAAAATTAATAAAAAATAAAATTAAACTTTGGTGCTTTACATTTTGTAAAATCGTACCTTGAAACAAAAAACCGTACTGTTCGGGTGACACGTCGTACTTTTCTTGAAATTCGTACTGGCAACACTTTGAATGATGCCAATCAAAAGAGGTACGTACCTAGCAGTGTTGCCGTTTTAGCATTTTTAAAGCTAAATTTTGCAAATTTTGCAATTTCCGGGTCTGTAAGCTTGAAAAAATTGCATTTAGCATATTTCATGATTTACATTTTTTTTAACGTTACCTACTTAGTAAGGAATTCAAAAGATTTTATAGAAACCAGAGACGAGTTGCTTATTAACTCAAAGTAGTTTTTTAAAACATGGGAACTCTCTCATAAGGAATAAACTTCCCCGAAATTTATGTTTATCTTTTGCGTAGCGATTGTTAATTTGTTACGAACGATCAGTGCAGTGTTCTTAATTTTTACGTCTAATTTGAATCTGATGTGTTAATATAATATCATAGCTTCTCATATTTATGAGAAAATTTAGCGCGAACAACGGGAAAAGATGACAGAGTTTAACTTATTGCAAATTTTGCAAGTGTAACATAATAGCTAAAATTTACTGAAGCATCACATTTCCATCGCAAAACATGCAAAATGTGTAGGGTCAATGAAAAGTAATTAACCTACGATGCAAATTAATCTTAATACCCAAAGAGCAGAGACTTCTCTTGCATTCTTTATATGCGAATATGCATCTATTTTGACCACTTCAGTTTGCTATTCAGGAATTCAATTTTGATTTTAACATTTTATTTATCATATCTAAAAGTTATTTAACATATTTTTGAAATTTTCTGCACCAAGTTTTAGCATTTTCTCCAAATAAAAAACGGCAACACAGCTGCCAATCAAAAGAGGTTAATCACTCGAATCACTTATTGGTTGTTTTCTCAAAATATTTCAGTGATTCTACTCTGTAAAGAACTGAAATTTGGTATATAATTAATTGGATAAAGGTACTAAATCCTGACAGTTCAAGTTAATGGCTAGCATAACAGGATTACATGTATTTGCTTCGCGTTCGCTGGGGTTACGCAGGGTAACACACTATGGTGCTAGGTCATTACTTTTTAAATCGATTATTCTCTGAAACTATTGAAGTTTTTATGATAAAGAGTTGTGTTTCGGAGGTATCTAGTGAGGTACTAAATCCTAGTGTGATAAGCATATTCATGCGCGGTTGCAATTAAAAGATACACTGGTGGTCCCGCCATCTTGACGGTTGCGTGTGGCGGGACCCCTTTTTCGTTCCTGAATATCTAAAGACTCCTCGAGGTACAAATTATTTGACTAAAGGTACTAAATACTACCCACAAGGTACTAAATCCTGACAGATAAAGTTAATCGCTGGCTTATCAGGATCACATGTATTTGCTTCGCGTTTGCTGGGGTTACGCAGGGTAACACACTATGGTGCTAGGTCATTAGTTTTGAAATCGAGTTTTCTCTGGAATTATTGAAGTT
Organism: Horisme vitalbata; assembly: GCA_951804965.1. Taxonomy (NCBI): domain Eukaryota; kingdom Metazoa; phylum Arthropoda; class Insecta; order Lepidoptera; family Geometridae; genus Horisme; species Horisme vitalbata. The sequence goes on from OX638096.1 coordinate 7,128,227, forward strand.
TTTATGATAAAGAGTTGTGTTTCGGAGGTATCTAGTGAGGTACTAAATCCTAGTGTGATAAGTATATTCATGCGCGGTTGCAATTAAAAGATACACTGGTGGTCCCGCCATCTTGACGGTTGCGTGTGGCGGGACCCCTATTTCGTTCCTGAATATCTAAAGACTCCTCGAGGTACAAATTATTTGACTAAAGGTACTAAATACTACCCACAAGGTACTAAATCCTGACAGTTAAAGTTAATCGCTGGCTTATCAGGATCACGTGTATTTGCTTTGCATTTGCTGGGGTTACGCAGGGTAACACACTATGGTGCTAGGTCATTAGTTTTGAAATCGAGTTTTCTCTGGAATTATTGAAGTTTTTATGATAAAGAGTTGTGTTTCGGAGGTATCTAGTGAGGTACTAAATCCTAGTGTGATAAGTATATTCATGCACGGTTGCAATTACAAGAAACACAGGTGGTCCCGCCATCTTGACGGTTGCATCTGGCGGGACCCCTTTCGATACTGAATAACTTAAGATTCCTTGAGGTACAAATTATTTCACTAAAGGTACTAAATAGTACCAATTAGGTACTAAATCCCTATGGTAAAAATAATTAAATACAAGAGGTGGTCCCGCCATCTTGACGCTCACATTTTATTTCCTTAAATAAAAATATTGTGTTAATTCATAATATTGATTTATTAAATACATAGGAACCAGAAATTTATACCCTTCACCACTTCTTAAAATAAATTACAAGCATAATTAAATTAATAAAATATATTTAGTCATAAGTACATTCTATAATTTACTAATCACTCTTACTACATTCTGACAAGCCTTTTAAGCCAATTTTGAGACTGAAATTAGGAATGGTCAGATCATCTTTATCAGATGTGGAATGCTTCGTGGAGTTGGAGGTTTGCTTTACTGAAGATAAGTCATCAGCATTGCTGAATAGGCCATTGGATAAGTTAGAGCTGGAGCTAGACTGGTAGGCCATGGATTTGAAGAGTTGCACAGGGGTTGAAGTTCGTGCCCTGTTATTGCCGCTACGCATGCTATTGTCTGCGGAATCTTCGCGGATCAATCGCGAAGCCTGGTTCATCTCTTCAGGCATTTTTGTTTCAAATAGGGAAACAAACTCTTCCTCAGTATTGTTTCTAGACTTGTTGGTGAAAGTTATTTTCTTAGCTAATTCGTTATTGAGGAATTCTTTCACTGTCATCGAGTTCGTCAGAGAAGTTTGCTGCTCTACATTTTTGGATGGGTCAATTGCATTTGCAGTTTGCTTCTGCGGTTGTTGCACATTGGAAAGATTCATGACTGATGATACGGTATCGGTCACAAGAACTGGTATGTCCTGGTTGAAACTTTTAATTTTGATTTGTGATAAGCTCGAACTAGAAGTGTTAGATGAGGAAGATAGGGCCAGGCGTTCTTTCGTCTTTTTCAAAGTAGAGGAAGCCCAGCCCATACCGAGCCTTTTGAATGCATTCTCCAAATCAGGGTTCGACGATATACTCAGCGTATCTGAAGTTTCGCCGATGTTTTTAAACATTACGCTGGATTTCTTTCTCTCTTTTCGCATTTTCGATAGCGCTAAAACTGATAACGTTGAATCGGATGATATAGTCGTGGAATTGACGTTTGAACCTGTGTCAAACTTAAAAGGTTCACTAATGATATTTCTTTTGAGTAATTCCGATATCACGTCCGGCAAACTACCATCCGAATGTAGTGAGCTTAATTCGTCATTTATTACGTCGCCTCTTGCATAATCTTCGATATTAGAGCCATCGTCCAATGCACCGCCAACGTTGTGATATTTGGCATATTCTTGTAAGCTAAAAAATGGCTTTAGCATTATTTCGTTGAATTGGTTCATGTCGATCATTTGAAGTTTAGATTCATCTTTAGATTCTGTGATTGGCTTTTTCGTTTGTCCAGATAAATCTATATTACTGACAAGTAAATCAGGGTCCCTATCATCGCTTTGATGAACAGCTTTATAACTTGCATTATCAATTCGATTGCAACCATCAGGCACATCCAATTTAGTTTCATTTCGAGATGTCTGGCTTTTCATTTTAACGCTCATTGGAGAATCGACTTCAACAACTGTCGATAGTTCATGGGGAATTACATAATCTTGAACATGCTTTAAATGAATACGCGAGAGGGCGGGTGGCGGTTTTCCTCTACTTTTCAAGTGATTATCATAATTTTCATTTGTTGGAGATGGCGGGTTAGTTTTATTTGACGAACTAGAACTGAAATTCAAGTCGACGGCGGGTGTTTTAAACGAATCAGGTTTAGGAATATCACTCAGAAAAGGAACATAAACCTCAGGAGTCTTTCCATTTTCATCTTCATCTTCTACTATAGGAGCGAAATTATCTGGGGATTTAGATTCTAAGCTTTTCTGCGTGTCATGGAGTGATTGATATACATTTGCTGGCATTTTGTTGGAATTCTTATCAGATTTTTGGTCAGAGTCGGATGCAGTATCTGATGTGGAGATTTGGCTGTAAGCCAAGGATTTATTTCGTCTTACTTCTTCTAAGACTTTGGCGAGATTAGATAACCGTTTCGTACATTTTTCCGTGAGATCTGCAATTTTTTCCATATTTTGGATTTTGTCTTCATCAAATTTAAGAAAGTTTATTTCGCTATCAACATTGACACTAGTTTGGGTGGATATGTTTGAAGGCGTCTCATGGTTAACTCCTATATGGTGTTGAACTGTTGCTTCAGAGTTGGGAGAAGTAGAGGTGGCTGTAGCACGATGGCATGGGAAACCAGAATATGTAGTGGTAGGTCGGAGTTCTGGCTTGTACTCGTTTTTAGGATCAATATTAGTTTTATGTTTTGTGTTAGAAAATTTGGTACTTATATAGTTTTGATTCTTTATGTCATTTGTAACATTCACACAGGTTTTACTGCGTATCACTTCTGGTTCTTTTGGTGCCGACCTGGGCGTTGGCGAACTTCTACTGCGCGCTTTATTCCTACTTGGGAGAGGAGGTATTTTCAAATATTCTTCTTTTGATGATGATGACGAGAAGGTTTTCTTGGTTTGTGGTCTATACAAATACTTCGATATATTCAGTGACTTCACTTTGTGAACAGATTTTTTTTTGGGTAGTTTAGGTTGCTTGGTATTGTGAATGCTATTTTTTGTACGAACTTCGGAATATTTTTGATTTTTAGCTTCACATTCATCGAGAATTTGTTGTCTTAGCATAGCTTTAATTTGTTCTAATGATATTTTGTTCTCTATTTGTGGTTTTTTGCTATCGTTATTATTGGAAACGTTTATGATTGAGCTTCCAGGAGTGGCGACCGAGCTACAATCTTGGTCTAAAACTTGAACAGCTTTGAGACTTTCTTTGTTCAGAGCTAGCAACTTGTTGACATAATCTCTTATGATCGGATTCAAAATGGACTTATTATGCCGCTTAAAGCCATCTTTGTTAGCTGAACTGTAAGGGACTCGCATTAAGAGATTCTGGGCGGGATGTTTACTAGTTGTTATTCGTTTTTTATTTACATGGATGTTCGAGTCAATCGGCTTCGCAAGGCGATTCCGTTTCAAGCATTTATGGCATTGGCAGTTTTCTCTACTATTAGTTGAAGTAACTGCTTTATCAGATTCATCTCGATTACTTCTTACTGTATTTGGAGGCGTTTCAGATTGTCCAGTTCTATGAGTTGTTTTTCTACATCTACGAGCAGTTCTGCACACAGTTATCTTTCTAGCATGAAGGCACTTTTTGCAATTACAATCGTAATCTTCACTGTACTCTCGCGCATCGGTCACTTCTATTTTATCTTGCATTTCAAAGTTTCTGGGGTCATACAAGTCTTCGTCCGACATGCGATGGTCTTGTCTTAGAAACTTAGGCAGAATCATTTCTGGTGGGCTCATATACGCCGTAGAAGTTGAAGAACTCATGTGGAAAAACACAGGTCTATGAATGGGCGAATTCATGGACGTCTGTGTGTAAGTCGATGTAGCTGGTCTTGGATTAGAATCAGATTTTTTAATATTACTAGGAATAGCATACGAGTCTTGGAACGAAGTAGATACACATTTTTCCGAAACCTCTTTCGATTTTTCAGATTGTTTATTCATTTCGTCATTTGATTCGCTACTGGAATCCTTTACGCGACGATTATCAGGAACTTCTGATGTAACATTTACAAAAAAATCTTGAATTTTATTATTTCTGTTGTGAATATTTATTTCTGATAACTCGTTAGGGATACCCGTATTGACTTCAGCCGTTTCGACAACAGCGTTAGCGTCAGCATCAGTTGTTTCTGCTGATAAGGATTCTTTATTTAGAAGGGGATCATCTTCTTTTATTGGTGCGAGTTCCTCTGGCATCTCTCTTATTTCTCTTTCATCACCTTTCTTTCTGAGCTGAATAACCACTTCATAAGCGTCATCTTTTAGAAAGCCCGAAGCTCCAATATAGAATTTTCCTGCTTCCTCGCCACCTTCATCGATAAGCTTGATAAAACCTCCTTCAGGTAATGCATTATTAGCCTTGTCATTGGAAGCTGTCTTGAATGAACTAGTAGATGTGGCAGCAGACGGTTGTCCCGCAAACTGTTCTGTACTTTCTTCAATGACGCTGGGAAATTTAGATTGATGGCGGTTCTTGCAACCGCACTTGCACTCGTTACAAGAATTTGAGGATCTGGAAAGATGACATTTTATCATGCGTAAACTTGCTGTAGTGTAGCCAAAACATTAAAGACTGAAAAAATGAAAAATGTCTCTACATTTGTAAATGAATGAGTTATTATAGGGGTGCCAGGGGGTCAACCGCCACCTTCGGAACTAAAGCCAACCTCACTTGCTCGTGGTGCACTCTGCTAACTAACAAACGGGGCTCTGGCGGCCGCCTGATTGCGGCATAGCGCAGCCTAACACCGGCACAGTAAAATTCCCTGGCCGCCGACGGGCAGCAGTGATGGCGGTGCGAGAAGCTGGGCGTATCGCTCTTATAAGGGGAGGCCTATATCCAGCAATTGAATGATAAAGACTGTTGTTGTTATGGTTGAGTTATTAAATACCTTGAAAATACAGGAGGATTGTCGCCACATTGCCATTGTGATGCAGTGCCTGGAAGTAAATATGATGTATATCTATTAAATCATTCTCTAATAGACCATGAGATTGCCAAACAGTGTTGTTGAATATGGTGTATGGTATATGAGACTGCAGAAATCTATTACAAGATGCCGGCTCGCGCAACAGCACAGACAGGCTCCGCGTATTCATTATTTATAAATTAAATAAACAGACTAATAAACTTTCAAAACAGGGCCGTGTACAGTGTAATATGTGACAATTATAATAAACTAGTGAAAAACTGTGGTTTTACTTGAAACAGGCTCATCAATCGATTCCATCAATCTATTAAAGATCTATCCAACTACATCGCTACTTGCAGCTAACTTCAGAGGAACATAGATCGTTTGTGACTATTGTATGCGTTTTTTGCAATTTCGACCAAATATTTTATTGGTTATTGGGTATTTTATTGGTTGTATTCCTAACGTTTGGACGGTATTCCCTCATGCCTTTTTCTGCCATGAAAGAGCATTGCTTTGTTTCGGTCTGAAGGGTGTGGGTGCCTGTGAATGAGGCTTAACACCTTCATGACTCAAGTTGTACGAAGCAGCACTTTGTAATGGGTAATGGTTACCACTTAGGGGACATTCAAGTATTACGTATGCACTATAGAGGGTGGGGGATACCTTTGTTTTGCTTATTTTTGATGACATGGGGAGTAGGGGGGTCTGGATGGTTATTACGTCAGCAGTAGTTTTTTTTTTACACATTAGCAATCCACATATATCGCATATAATAATTTATGTGAGATAAAGTCCTCTTGTAAGTATTTTTTGTATTTAGGTACCGACTTTTAATGGTTACGTAAGCATGGGAAGGGGTAAGAACTTTCTGCTTTGCTGACAAGGGGGGGGGGGGGGGGGTTAATTTTTTTTAATAAATCGTTTTCGTAATACTTAAACGGCCCCTTAACATCAATGCCCTTGATCTCAGGATTAGATTAATGTCACATCAAACATATGTACATGGCAAGAACTGTGATATTTCCATACAGTTTTGGAAGTTCTCGCGAAATATGTGTAATACGACATTAATCTAATCCTGAGAATAAGGCCCAGAGGCCTCAGTTATTAACTCAGTTGTACACCGAAGTGATAAGCACCCGTCCAGTTTGTCAATTATTGACGATCTTTGAATTTCAACAGAACCCAATCAAATCTACGAAATGTTTAACGTCCCCTTACCAACCAATAGGTTATGAAGCAGACTATTAAACTGGCAAATACCAGGACCTCCGTGCAGTAGGTCTTGCTGCCGAAATGCAAAGTGCACCCCGGTACTCAGGTGAGTTACTCGTGCGCTGAGGGCGCACTACCATTTGTCCATGAATGGTACCGGAGCTATTATGTCGCTCACTACCCGCTAACCACTGAAGGATAACTAACTTGTAACCCAGCTTAGGCCGTTAGTGAAGCCGACTACTATTTTTCCATGAATAGTACCGGAGCTGTAAAGCACGCTCACTTCTCGGTACACATATGCGCACCTCCCCAAACTGCTCAGCTGAGTAGGCCGGTTCATATCTAGCAGCATGAACTACTTGCTATCCAGGCAAGTACCGGAGTACCGTAAGAAGTTACAAGTAAAGAGTTACGTACTTTGAATTTCAACAGATGTAATGTCAAAGTATGCAAATAAAGGTCTGGTGCCGACCATTTCGGTGTGCAACTGAGTTAGTAAATTAAGCCTCAGGCCATGTGCTAGTTCCATCAACAGGTAACATCAATATAATTTATCTTTCGGATGCATGTGAGAATGCTGTCCAGGAGGAGATTAGTTTTACCTTTTTCATATTTTTGATCTTTGCTTAGAGTCTTGTTACAGCGACACGGGCGCCCAAACTTCATTTCACTCTCAGAAAGTTGTATCTTATCCCCATCTCTATCGAAGTACATTGATGTTATATTGTCCCTGAAATATTATAATATTTTATTAATATCTTTTTATAATATTATATCAAGCAGAAGACACAGATAACATAATACGAACCAGGCCTTTTCAAAGAATGAATAATTAACTAAATCACTGTACAATTTTTTTATCTATTATCATAATGTATGTATGTTTCTAAATGAGTAAGGCAAAAACAAGATTAAATAAAACAAAAACCAACTGTTATTACCACCACGGTTTTCGATCAGTACAATTTATATCACTTTGTACTTCATATATGTATCTAATATCTAAATTTCTAAATGATCTAGGTAAAAACAAGATTTTAAATAAAAAATAAACAAAAACCAACTGTTATTACCACCACGGTTTTCGATCAGTACAGCCCCTCCACAGTTCAATATTGGTTTTGTAACAACTCATAATATTATAGGAAAGTCTGAAGGATGAAAGGAAGAGTAATAATTAAAATAAAAAGTCAAACATAATAAATCAGTAAAAATAAAAATAGGATGGGAGGGGGTTAGAGTGTAGCGTTTTAGGAAGTGGAGAGAGCTTAACTAACAATTTAAGGAGTACTCACCCAGTCCCATTTTCTTTTACAGTTTTGTAAACACCTGTCAAAAAAAGATAATACAGATTAAGAAGTTATACCAGAGAATCGAAACCTATTAATATTTTCGTATTATGCAACTCGTACGGGGGTACCGACATCAACACCAGCCTATGTCCACTGCTGGGCATAGGCTTCCGCTTTAAAAGAAGAGGGATAGGATATGCCCATACCAGAATACCCATGCTTAGCATGCGGATTGGGTATTGCAATATTACAGGGCAGTTTCTCGCACTACCGTCACTGCAACTCATCGGCAGCCAGGGGATTTAGCTGTGCCGGTGTAAGGCTGCACTATGCCGCAATGTATTGACTGTCAGAGCCCCATTGTTGTACCGCAATGTGCACCATGGGCAGCCGAGGTTAGCTCGGGTTCCATATATATAGGTTGGTATCCCGCCATCAGGAGCGATTTAATCTCTGAGTGGACATCTAGAAGTTGAAGATCCATAATTGGCTTAGGACATTACCTACCTTCATTTAGTTCTTCGCACGAAATACTTTTATCTTCATCACTGCTAATTTTCTTTTTCTTTGTTTTATTTTTAGGACTTTCAGTTTCATTAACTTTTTTATCAATCAAAGACAGTGATTTAGCAATATCCTTCATAATTTTATAGTTCTTTGATTTTTCATTTTTGGAGTCTAAAATCTTGTAAATTATAATTCTCTCAGCATCAGATAGTTTTTCAGAAGTTTTATCTTTCTTTTCCAGTCTAATGTTTCGAGCAGAGCCGGGCTCCGATGAGACAGACTCAGAGTCACTGGTGTTCTGAATGAGTACTGCTTCAACAAACTGTTTAGGTTGTTGATTGGTGTCTTTAGTAGGCGGAGTATGTTTATGACGCGATCGGTACTCATGATAACTGTCAACTTTGCTGAATTTCACTGAGTTAGCAGATTTCCCCTCCTTGAGTGAGGTTGGTATGGTGTGTATGGCAAGGTTCCCATCCCCTTCGGGGACAGGCATCCAAGAATATTGAATGTCTCTGCTGTCAAAATCATTCGACTTTGATGGGGATTTTGATTTGCTTCTGGTCCTATTCTGAAATATTAAATTAGAATAGAAAAAGCTATTCTTAAAATAAATTTTACTACCATGGAAAATAAGTATATCTAGAATTTTAAGCTAATGCTTACCCTGCAACTGTGCTTCTTGCAGTCTTTTGTTATTTTATTGTATTCATGCTGTAATTTTTTCTGGCGACTGTCCCTTAATGTTTGTTGACGATCTTCATCCATAAAAGCTCGTCTCTGAAATAAAAGTAATACAGTTATAGGTAAGGTACCTACTTATCAAAAAATAAAGGTTCCAAAAGGGATTTAAATACATACAATTGGTTTGTCCCCTATATCTTTGGGTAGTGAATTCAAAAACGATATTGTATCCTTGTATTCTTTTTCAACATTTTGTTTTGTCATCGCAACTTTGCTCCGGATCTCTTGAACTTTCTTCTGATGATCCTTTTGCAAGTTGTTATCAGTAGAGCTTTCTTTCATGGCTTGAGAATAGGCATCATCATCGTTTTGGAGGTCTCTAACAACTATTTTCTCATCATTGTATGGAATGTCTCTTACATTTCTTGTGGAATGGTTATACATTGTGATGGAGCTTTTTTTAGGAACCACACTGTTCACAGTACTGCATTTCGATGTTTTGTCAGCAATTCCTTTTGCTGTAACTGTACACATGATTATTACAGATGAAATTATTTGAAGAATAATTTTACATAATTGAGCATAGCATGATTGAAAAAATAATAGGCTAACTAAATAATAACTGACACTGCAAGTATGATTAGATCACTATGATGAAACAAAATGTTAAATGCAATACAACTGTCTTCTATTACATAATACACATTGCAAAATAATCAACATCAACAAATTCTTTCTATTTCATATCCCTTTCTTTGAAGACATTTAATAGGCTATACTTATTTTTTTGCTAGAGATACAAGATGATTCTGCTTGTTACATGTGAATGACCAGTTACCGGTGATATAAGCTGTCTATAGGGTAGTTTCAGACTAGCGGTTTTTACGCGCTCGAGGCTCATATCAGGTTATTACGCACGCCACGTTTTGCGATTCCAAACATAGAACGCGTGTCAACTCTAACTTAAGGTGTGTTAACTCGAACTGAGGGCTTACCACAGGTTTTGATAGTTTTCGAAAACTTTCCATGTTTCGGTATCTTTCCATACATTTTCGTAGTTCATGCACGTTTCCCTAGAGGCGCTGTACTGAAAATGTATGGAAAGATACCGAAACTTATAAAGTTTTCGTAAACTATAAAAACCTGTGGTAAGCCCTCTGGTGGGTTATTCGCTCGCGGCTCGCGCTTATACGATCTTATAAGCGCGTCAACTTTCGTAAAAGTTTCGCATGCGACAAAAGGCGCGTAATAACCTAGTGCCTATACGCGCCGAAAAAACGCTTCTCTGATAAGGCCCTAAAGCAAAACTGTGCATTATATCTTACAACTTCTCAACGGTATTCTATTCCTTCTAAACGGAGTTGTGTCTCTCAAAACAGGACTGGGGAGCAAATCAGTGTGCAGAGGTTTCACAGGACTACAATCATTCATGTGCATGCTACTGCAAGTTCTGTTGGCTTTGAATTGTTTATGCTGAGAGATGCTGTGAGAGCAGAACCCGCAGTTATTCTCCGCTCGCCAAGTCGGCACCGGCACCAGTTCCTCATCATGCACTTGACAAACACATGCTATACCTGCTTTATATGGCCTAGTGCGTTGGATAGTTTGCTTTAAGATATGCAACTCATCTACATTCTTCTTTTTGCTTTCAGCTGTATCCGTTTCCCTCAAGCGAAGACCTCTGCTTTGCAAGTACTCTGAGACAAGTGTCAGAGAAGGCTTCACAGGAACTCTTTCTTCTTGAGTGGTGAGGCCTCCTCTTAGACTTGTTGGCATTTCTTCGCTCAGTGCAAATAAATCATGTCTTTTACTTTTGTCCGATTTACTTTCAATATTGTTGTTGGTCTCTTTGACACTATCTTTGTCATCTTTTGGCAGTGATAGTTGTGGGATGTTGGGTTCCCACTCATTAGGTTCAAGGTCCCATTGTGTGGCCATGTCATTACATTTTACTTCACCTTCATTTTTGCTATCTTTGTTACAGTCTGGACCCTCGGCGTTATCAGTATCTTTGTTATTAGCTTTACTCAGTTTGTTGACCACCGCAGCAGACTTTTCTCTACTGACTTCATTAGCTATTTCCCTGTAAATAAATGATAAATAAAATAATGTAAGTAAAACATAGTTACAGGAGACATCCTCCAGCAAGTTGAGTCAACTATATTATAAGGACCATAGGTGAAACACACACAATAGACCAACGAAGAGTCCAATTGCAGGAAGGAGGTCATTATCCATAGGTCGGACCTGGCTTAGACTAGAACAGGATCGAGACAGGTGGCATAATCAAAGGAAGACCGAAGGCTGGGTTTCGACCAAAGTCGGCCTTCTTTTGATGATGAACGGCCGATGAAGTAAAAACATGATTATGTTTTTCAAATGTTGATCAATATGATAGATAACCTTACCTTGCATGCAATTTTCTGTCTAAAAGTTTTTTCTGTGCATCAAGCTTTTCCTGCCTCTGTTTACGAAGCTCTGCTGTTGCTTCTTTTCCTCTTTGTTTTGATGGGTCTGTCTTCTCTATGAGATTTTCTAGAAATATGGGCACAGAATTTTTTGATTATGATTAGCAACAGTACTTAGTACCTACCTAAATAGATAAGTGTATAACTCCACCTTAAAGTTAAGAATGAGACATTGATGTGTTGGTGAAAATATTACCTTGTAATTTAACTTCAGAGGCATTTTTGTGACTCGCGCCAATATTTTCTATACCTTTTGCATAGAACACTTCGAGTTGCTTGATCAGCTGCTCCTGGCGTTGGAAGTATTCTTTCTGTTTCTTTGCGTCGAGTTCAACAACCTGTTTCAAATTCTCCACTTTGGCGCGCTGCCTTATTTTTTTAGCAATGTCTTTCGATTGTTCTCTCACCTAAAAATCCATTAGCGGTTTGAGCTTTTGGACACTTGTTTAATTTTACACTTTTTTAGAACTCGACATAGTCATAAAATAAAATTAGCAAACCTGTTGAAGTCTCAGCTTTCGGCGACGTATAAATTCATTTGTTTTATATGCGTCAATTTCAGAAGTCATCGTGACATTTTGTTGTGAATGGAAAAAGGATTATCAAGATTTCTTTCTACTTTCCACTGCTAAATCAAATACAAGTTAGACCAAATTCAAAATCTGGCCAAGACAACAAAACAACAACAAGCAAAGCAGGAGCAGAAGCAGTGGCCGGTTTTTTGCACTTTTCAAATAAATGTCAAACAAACGATCATTTTTTGACAGTGACACTGACTTACTTCTTTAATTTGTGGCCTCAGTGAAGACCGGACGTCTGTTCTTCGATCGCATTTATTACGAACACTACTATAATTGTGGAAAACTATCCCAGAAGCCATTTAATAAAGCAGAGAAGTGAAGTAATTCATAAGGAACCATTTTTTAGATTTTTTTTCATCTTTAACGACGGTTGTGTCATTTTTATTTTATTTTTGTCATGTTTTTCTGATTTATATTGTTTAAATCATTTGGCAATTCAACAAATCAACCTTAGTAATAATGATAATATGAAACAAGTTTAGTATAATGGAATAAAAGCTGATATGGACTGGAATTCTCTGATGAAGAAAATTGTTCGCCGACCGTTTTTTGTTACAGTCGCCATAGCTATAGCAGAAAACAGGACCTAAGGCCGCATTAAGTAACTCAGTTGCTTGTAAAATTTTCACTTCATACTACTTCAATATACTTGATACTATAGTAATTGTGGAAAACTATCGCAGAAGCCATTAAATAAGGAAGTGAAGTGAATGTACTTAAACCTAAAATAACCTACTGTGAGAATTTATAGAACTCAATTGTGATGATGTGACACATTTCGTACTTTAAAGGTTCAAAAGTTGTAGCCAATTTAAAGCAAACTTGAGGGACCCAGAAAATGCCTTGCATGACTCCATATTTTTTCTCACTTAAAAAAACGTGTAGCTGTATATGAAAACCTATCCATATCAATCTACCGACAACCATAGTATATATCCACGTATTCAGATAATCATCATCGATCATAAGGAAGTATTTACCTACTTTTTCAATTAAATCGTTCGTCACCGTCTTAGTCTTACGCCCCCGCCCACGACCGACTTCACGACCGATTTGTAGGACAGATAGGGATGGGACGTCGTGGACAGGGCGTATACCAAACAGGTTGGATTTACGGAGGAAGTAAGGCTTTAAGAGCTAAAATGGAATTCGATTGTATTTATTGATATAACTTATCTATGTTCTATAACTTTTTTACGTAAAGTTCATAGTTTTGGAGTTATGGCACTTTAAAAAGAAATTATCATACATATTTGAAAGTGCCATAACTCCAAAACTATGAATTTTACGAAAAAAATTATAGAACATAAAATACTTATATCAATACTTACTCTACCTTACCAATTTAAAAACAGTTTCGCTTGCAAGCAGTTTAGCTAGTTGACCCCGCCTTTTTCTTTGTCCACTTATTTTGACCAATCGGAGATACAACATCTGTTTCTTTTTGAGAAAGCCCTTTGTTTTTATGACGCTTCGAATTTAAGTATAAGACTCTAGTTTAGCCAGTTTAATCAGTTCAGTTCAGTTGCAGACCGACAAAGTCAAAGTCAAAGTCAAAGTCAAAGTCAAAATTCATTTATTCAGTACACTTTGAAACGTCATTTTTTTTTAATTTACCACCAATTCGTAACGTGACCAAACAGAGAAGAATTGGCAAGAAACTCTGCTTGGCTTATATTTTTTTAACGTCATTGTTCTTAATAACTATTACATTGTTTTTGATGGAGTTGGAGGCAGTTTCATCCCAAGCTTTTTTGTCATCTAAATAATCAGATATTTTATAATAAGCTTTATTACATAGATTACGTTTAACAACATTTTTGAATTTATTTACAGATAGATTAATCACATCATTTGGGATTTTGTTAAAAAATCGTACAGACATCCTTTTAAAAGATTGACTAACTTTATGGAGCCTTACAGTGGGAATAGCTAGTTTATCTTTATTTCTAGTGTTAACATTATGATAGTCGCTATTTTTCTTGAACATGTTAATATGTTTTCGGACATACATTAAGTTTTCATATATATATTGACACGGCACTGTCATAACATTTATTTCTTTAAACTTGGTTCTAAGTGATTCTCTGGGGCCCATATTATAAATTGCACGAACAGCCCTCTTCTGCAACACAAATATGGTGTTGATATCTGCAGCATTCCCCCACAACAAAATGCCGTACGACATAATGCTATGGAAGTAGCTGAAATAAACTAGTCTAGCCGTTTCTACGTCAGTAAGTTGACGGATTCTTTTGACTGCGTATGCTGCAGAACTGAGTCTGTTCGACAACCCATCTATGTGAGCGCCCCATTGAAGCTTATTATCTAAAGTTATGCCTAAAAATACAGTACTGTCCACAAGATTTAGATCTTCATCTTTTATTTTAATGTTAGGTTTAACTTGTTTAACATTTGGTAATATAAATCTCATACATTTTGTTTTAGTCTCGTTCAGTAATAAATTATTTACATCGAACCAGTTAACAGCTTTCGCTATTGCATTGTTCACGTCGTCAAAATTGGTCTGCCGTCGCTTTAATTTAAATAAAAGTGACGTGTCATCAGCAAACAATACAATTTCGTGGTTGTCTCTCACAAGTTGAGGTAGGTCGTTGATGTAAATTAAAAATAAAAATGGTCCAAGTATTGACCCTTGCGGAACACCCATCTTTATTACAGATCCCGGAGAACATTTTCCATTTACGTTTACTTTCTGTATTCTGTCAGATAGGTAAGAAGTGAGAAGGGCTAAAGCCATACCCCTGACGCCATAGTGATCTAGTTTCCTGATTAATGTTTCATGGTGTACGCAGTCAAATGCCTTAGACAAATCACAAAAGATGCCTAAAGCATCATGTGAGTCCTCCCAGGCATCGTAGATATACGATACCAACTCAACACCGGCATCAGTTGTTGATCTGCCCCGCGTAAATCCGAATTGTTTGACATCTAGTAAGTTGTTAAAGTTAAAATGGCTTTGCAGTTGACTGAGAATAAGCTTTTCAAAAATTTTACTAAATGTTGGCAGTACTGATATCGGTCTAAAGTTCAGTAGGGTCAGAACTACTACCGGATTTAAATAAAGGTGTTATTTTACTATGTTTCATTAAATCAGGAAACTCACCACAGTCAATACATTCGTTAAATATAAACGCTAGTTCTGGTGCGACAATGTCAATCAACGATGTTTGTTCGATCTTTGCTCATATTAAAAACATAGGGTAGATGAATTTGATTGCCATCAGCTTTTTCTTCGACTACCGTCGCTTTGAAAACGGTGGATGGTATGACCTACATTAGAGGTCCTTGCACCCGTTGTTGCGCGGGCGCATCAGTTTGCTTGTGCGATCGACTACCGAAGGTCGCGTCCTTACAATTTTGGGACACTATTCCGTGAATAGACAAGTTAATTCATCTAATATTGCCGTGCAATTACTTATCTGTTGTGTGAGACGTTCTCGCGAGTGCTGAACCATTTGTGATCGTATTTTTGGATTGAGGAGCTGCTCAGAAGACCATACCAACCGATGTGTAGAAGTGCATGGTTTGGAGTGGAAAGGGTAGGTGACAGTCTTATTCATTCTACCTTGTGTATTGAGCAAAGATCTTCGATTCCAAAATCATAATTGGGACAGCCATCTTCATATTTATTAAGGTCCTTCGATTTAAAACTTTAACCCTTTACCAGCGCCTATCATTCCCCCACAATGTTACAACGCTAACAGAAATGCCCCAGAGATCCGTAGTTTTATTGACATTTATCAGTTTGAATGTTTTAATAATATCATTACTGTTTACATATTTAAAATAAAACAGTATTTCACATTTTGGTACATTTTCATTTAGTAATGAATCCGCAATTATAGGAGAAGAGTTTAAGGATCTTGTGGTAGAAACTGGAATGTCTGTAAAAAAGGATTCGAATGCTTTGGCAACATCACCATCTTGTTTGATGATGTTATTACCAATGTTTAATTTATACTCCTTAATGTCATGTTTGACTTTTCCAGTCTCACTGTTTATTATTTTCCAAGTGGTTTTAATTTTATTACTACTGCTTCTAATTTTTGAACTAATATAATTAGACTTAGCCGCGCGACAAACATTTTAAAATATTTTTGAGTAATTTTTAACTTTATCTTTAAACTCTTCACTAAAATTATACTGTTTTTCACTGTAAAGCTCATACATTCTTTGTCTGCTTATGTGAATTCCTACTGTTGCCCACTCACAGAATGTAGGACTGTCAGAGACCATGATCGATTTAGGTTTAAATGCAGTTGCAGTGCAATGCAGTTGCAGTGCATTTAATGCAGACAGTGCTAGAGTTAAAATATCTATTCGTTATTACTCATCGTCCATCATCCACCATATCAACCATGAGTGCATTCAGCCATTTGACGCAATTTCAACCCAGTGAAATTGTTATTTTAAGGAACTTGGGAAGAAACATCTCCCAAATATCATTTAAAATTTGACAAGGCCATCAGCTAGTCGCTGCACAGAAAATGCACCCTTATGATGGTAAGGTACACTTGTATCCGATAGTAGGTACAATCCAATTCCAACCATTTTAGATCTTAAGGCCTTACTTCCTCCGTAACCTCCGACTTCATTAACTGTCCCACAAAAAATCGGTCGTAAAGTCTGTCGTGGGCGGGGAGCCTAAGACGGTGACGAACTATTTAATTGAAAAAGTAGGTAAATACTTCCTTAGGATCGATGATGATTATCTGAATACGTGGATAGATGATACATAAGGTTGTCGGTAGATTGATAAGGATAGGTTTTCATATACAGCTACACGTTTTTTTAAGTGAGAAAAGTTACGGAGTCAGGCATTTTCTGGGTCCCTCAAGTTTGCTTTTAATTGGCTACAACTTTTGAAACTTTGAAGTAAGAAAAACAAATTTTGGAGTACAAAATAGTAAATTTTTTTTCGAGCCTATTCATGATCTCAATTAATATAAATCTCTCGTGGTCGTGCCAGAAAGTTACTACCCAGCACGACCAAAGCCACTATGCTATCTTCAAAACTATAAGGGTACAATTTTTTTCTTCCAGGGTACAAAATAGTACATTATATTCATGAATTTGTACCACAAAGAAATTACTAAAAGCTTCCTTGGTCGTGCTGGATAGTATCACACAATTAAACGCTACGCTAGACGTGACCCCTTCCCAGACTAGACCACAGAATACTACAGCTAGCGGCCATGGAATTAATATATACTTACGTATTGCTAACGGCACGTAAGTGTGGCGCTGAACAAAACGTCTGCGAGGACCCTTCTCTCGCTCTCTCCCGCCTCTAGCCTCCTTACCTTACGATACCTTACTTTAGACTTCGGCGCGCAATAACGGTTAGCGCTAGTTTCGTGTCGTGCCGCTACTTGTACTACTCCTAACGGAGTAATGGTTTTCTGGATGAACCGTCTCAATTTTGATCAGCAGCATTGATGCGCCCCGGGCGCGCGGACTTTTGGCTGACCATGAGGTCTTCCGTACTTTTTAACGAGTTGTATCATCTTAAAGTCAATGAAGTGTTTAATAGTATAACTCAATACCAATTGGTGTCGCTACCCTCATTCGAATACCATTTTGGCTGAAACTTTTTCACCTTTGGCACCTTTTCCTCTCTATATTCTGTGCCTTTGGACAGGATTTGTAAACTACGCCAACTTATAGTAGGAGCCTAGTCATCATCATCATCATCCTATAGCAGTCCACTGCTTGACATAGGCCTCCCCTAATGAGCGCCATTACGCCCTGTCCTGAGCTCGACGCATCCAGCTTCTAACAGCAGCCTTTCGCAGATCGCCACTACACCTAGCCGGAGGGCGTCCTACACTACGTTTGCCGAGCCGCGGTCTCCAACTCTCCACTCAAGAACTCGTTTACCCCAACGGTTAGTTACTGCCACTTCAGTTTGCAAATTCTCTGCGCTATGTCGACAACTTTTGTTCTATGTTAGTAGGAGTGGATATTCTCGTTGCGAATTCCATCCATTAGATAAACTGAACATTTTACTATTCAGTTATGTAAGGTAAATATTTCCTTTTCGTAATAATGATATAAGTACATCGAATAAACCTACCTTGTATTAAATACTAAGTTTATTATACAATTTAGGTACATAGGTAGGTAACCAATGAAATTTACCATCTGTTGTAGTGTAGTTTTCATAACTAAGTGGTTCAAGTGGTTGTTAACCATTTTATTTTATTTATTTTGTTTTACTTCAAAAACTATACCTACCTACATTCTAGAAAAACGAGATCTAAGATTGGGCAAACCACTCGTAAGATTAAAATGGAATCAATTCTACAAAAAATACGAAATCCTACTGAGCTACAAAAATCTGAAAAACTGTTTTTCTCGCGCCTGTACATGCGCAGAAGATAAAAGTGCCTATGTTCTACGGGAACTGTACAGTGTGTTGATTAATGATTTATTTTGTTACCAGGGCGTCTTAATTGTTTATGCGACAAAACCCTTTTATTCTTGAATAAAAAAAATTTTTTTTACCAGGTATTATTTAAGTAATAGGTAGGTATACCTACTGAGCTACATACGTATGATTGATATACCAACTACTAATCAAGGTAAAATAATCCAATCCCATTTAATTTTATCCCAATATTTATGATTCCCAACTCAAATTCAAACTCAAATTATTTATTCAATAAGCAGTAAGCACTGTTATGTACACTTTATCGTGATTTTTTTATTTACACCAATTACAACCATACCAACAACAAAGAGTCCGGATTACCTAATAATACCTCTAAAGCCGGATACTCAATAATTTCGAATTGAAATAAGAATAAAAACTTCTTATGTGGATACCGTTTCCGTTTCCGTTCCCTAAGACTTTTGATGATCATGAATGAGTGGCAAAATATGGTAATTTATGGTAACTTGATGGCATATATCTTGAAAACTATTAAAGCTACAGACATTAAATTTTGAATTTGAAGTTAAGTCCGTATGATGTCCGTGTAGCATAATTTTCAGCATCGTGCTGTAAGTTTTAACGAAGTTATTGGGGGCTGAAAAATGCCCGAGTTGGTTCCGGTAAAGGTATTGGCTACGGCTTCGCCCGCTCGTTTCGGCGAGGTCGCTACCGCGACCCGAGATCTATAACATTACCATACTTTTATGCCTCATTTCTGAACTGAACTATAGTTGAAGGATGCTCAAGCAAGATTAGTCAAAAATTATAAAATATATATACTGAAAACCTATACATTTTTAGTTTTTTTTGCTATAGGAAACTTGCGTTTTACATAAAGGTACTATACTTATACTTTTAAGCGTCACTGCCACAAAGTAAATTAATAGAAGCAGTAGATGGGTATTATTTAGGTAGATATTATATTATTATTAGTATTAAAGGAATAAGCTGTAAATAACATTTATAATAAAAGTTTAAAACTAAATTTAATACTTGCATAAAAAGCTGTATAAAAGTACCTATTACATAGGTAAACCTAAATGTTGCCATGCCCTTCCTGGGCTCATGTTGATATATATATATACATATATATATATTATATATATACATACATACATACATATATATTATATTATTACATATATATACATATATATATTATATATATATAATATATATATATTATATATGTTTACGCCAACCCTATCTTAATTTATTATGATATTTAAGCTCGTGTTTTCGCCTAAAGGACTCGATTCTTTCCGTCTTACTCCCACATACACACAACAGCATACATTATAACATCCGTCTCATGTGGTGCGAGCTCTGGAACGTACGGCTCTGGAACATACACTCACATACCGCGAAACGCTATGAAAAAAGAAAAAAAGGCTGTAGGTGTCAAGTTGAACGACGCGAACGAAAAGGGCGGTTATTTTATCATTACGCGAATTATTAATCAAAACCCCAGATTGTGACTAGAAGAGGAAAGACACTGTTTTGTTCGCCGCAAGCCGGGCCCGGCACGCATCAAGGAAAAACCACCAAGACGCAGGTTAGTGTATGGGGAATTCGCCATCGAGTCCTTGCCGGCCGGTTCATTTTATGGGATATTTTACTACAGCTTCCACCAGCTCTCCACTATATCGAAGGTGCCAAGGTCGCTTCCGGTCTTTCACCGGTGGTCCTTCCATCTAAACAACTGATTTCTACACACTATATCATCATCGCTAATCTACCTTGGCAAACCGCGTAACCATTTGGTCCTTCGAGCCGGATATTTTCATATCTTTATGGAACTAGCCCTGAAAATCTCCCATTATTATTTATTTTAGAAGTGTGGTCCTCTAGTAAAACAGTGTTTTCACCCGCGAAGACAATATTTTGTGCTAAAGTTCATACGTACGCGTGGTCTTTGAATTTGTAATGTAACGCCATTTTGTCGAGATTTGTAAAGCCTACGCAGTTTATCGAGGTTTCGAAAGTGTTTACCTATTATTTTACTTATTATTGTGCTACATTGAAAACGTTCGGTTGAATAGAGCAAAATAAGTTATTTTAGTGATTGCATCTGGATTTACCTTGTTATTACAATACAACAAGTTGGTGAGAATAGTGGTTGGATAAACACATATTTCTTTGTTTTCATTTATCGGCAGTTTTATAAGTCTATTTAGAGAACAGATTGATAGGGTAGATAATCACAATAACAAATTAATATTGAAACATTTGCAACACTAATGATTGATTTAAACTTATTTTGTAATAATTTATAAAGAAATATTAGTTACTGGCCTGTTGGATAACTTAATATAATTATATTGGGCTACCAGCCTACCGCGCTTGGCAATACTAGGCTAGTTGCTGGTTAGAATATTTGATATCGAGGAACATACATAAAAGTACTCCCTTATTTATAGTTAATACGCCTTACTTCTAACCATGTCTGTAAAAGATAAACTTGAAGGTGGAAGTCGGAGCTTAGTAAGTGATTCGGTTGAATTAAAGGTTGCATTAGCTCTTCGGAATGCTTTGTTTGGCAGACTTCAAACAATTTTTGATATTTCCAAAGTAGCAATGGATGAATGCAATAAAGAAAAATTTCTTTGCGCATGCATGAATCTGGACCAGCTTCGGGAAGAATTTAAACAAGCATGCTACAAATATAACACATGTAAACTGCAGTGTGATGCCAATGCACATATTGATGATCAGGCGTTTAATGCCTTTGAGGAATTGTTTTGTCGCATTAAATTTACATATCACAAAATGTTGCCCTCTGTCATTCATGAAGAAAAGCCATCATCAGATGCCCCTATTTTAAAAAATTCAGTACGATTGCCACCTTTGGAAATTATTTCATTTGATGGTGATATACGGAGTTGGCCGCTATTTTATGAAAATTTTAAAGCTATTATACACAATAACAGTACTTTAGTGAATGAAGAGAAAATGTACTATTTGCTTAGCAAATTATCAAGCAAAGCAAAGTCCGCGTTCGCAGGTATAACACCATGTGGTGATAATTATGATATGATTTTGAATGCTCTCATCAGCAGATATGCTGATAAACGCACGCTCGCTACCGCTCATTTAAGTAATATATTCGATTATAAACCTTTTGAAATTGCTACTACGGCTAACTTTGAAACGTTCCTTGATACATTTGTGTCATCGGCCCACTCATTGAAAACTTTGGGTTTGAGTGATGTTACAGACTTTATGTTTTTAACAATTGCGCTTAAGAAACTAGACAAGGAAACAGTTAGATCCTTTGAGATGGCTGTCAGAGATATGGATGTTCCGTCTTTTGAAAGCTTAACTAAATTTGTTCGCGACCAAGATAAAATACTTAAAAACACCAGTTTTGGGAAAGCGAATCAGCGTGTGGTGCAACCTTCTCGCAAACCGCCCCAACCCCAAACTTATGTGGCTGTATCTAATATACAAAAGTGCCTATGCGATGAGATTGTGCATGATCATTTATTCAAGTGTCCTGCATTTGGTAAGATGTCACCGTCAGAACGCTTTATGGCGGTCAAATCCCTAAGTGCGTGTGTGAACTGCTTGAGTATACGGCATAAGGCTTTCAATTGTGCTTCACAGTCGGCTTGCAGGACATGTAATAAAAGGCACCATACGTCATTGCATTTTGACACTAAACCCGCTCAGCCACTCTCCGAGGGTTCGACGATTGCTGAGGTAACCCCCACGCCTGAGTCGGAAGCACCCCACTGTTTCGTGAATTCCATTGCGCCAAACCCTGCAAGTGCTACGCACGAGATCGCTCGTACCGTCTCGAGCCAATTGCCGACTCGAGACGGGCTAGAAGATATACCGTCTACAATTTTGTTAGCCACCGCTGTCGTTAACGCTATGGACTCACAGGGTAGGCAACATCAGGTCAGGTGTTTACTGGACTCTGCCTCACAGAGCAACTTCATAACATGGGACTGTTGTAAGCGCCTAGGCTTACACAAGAATATGACTCACAAACAATCAAAAGTAAAGGGGCTGGGAGGCACCGAAAAATCTGTGAAGGGATCAGTGTCATTTGGTTTTTCTTCTCGATTTGATTCAGAGGTTACATATGAGGCGTCTTCATTAATTGTTGACAAAATCACAGAAAATTTACCGACCGCTCCAGTTAATGTGTCCGCGATGCCGCATTTGAATTGCCTACGACTCGCGGATGTATCGTTTGGGATTCCTGGACGAATTGACGTGCTCTTGGGCGCCTCATTGTTTCCACACCTCTTGTTGCCAGGCGTGATAAGCGCATCGGGTATGCCGCCCGCGATTGATACGGTACTTGGATACGTTTTGATGGGATCTGTACCCGCGGTACGTGCACCATACGTCGCTCCACTCGTCAACTGTTGTATAGTACAGCGCGATAATGAACAAGGAGTGGAAAGCCTACTCCAAAAATTTTGGCATTTGGATGAATTACCGACAAAAATGTCTCCCATTCGTTCATCGGAAGAACTAGAGTGCGAATATTTATATCGCGAAACCACGGAGAGGGATAAGGACGGTAGATATATAGTAGCGTTACCGTTTTGTGCCGATGCAGACTCGTTAGGAGATTCTTACGAAACCGCACGCAAACGTTTTTTATGCTTGGAAAAGAAGCTGCAATACTCGTCAACGCTGCGCATAGCTTATGACGGGGTAATCCGCGAGTATCTAGATAGAGGTTATTTGTCACCCGCACCCCTTTCAGAGATTAATGTTCATACCGCGTCCTATGTGATTCCGCACCATGCAGTAATACGACAAGATAAAACTACGACTAAGCTCCGCGCAGTGTTAGATGCTAGTTGTGAAACTAGTACCGGTGTTTCGCTTAATGACATTTTGCACAGTGGCCCTAATTTACAGGGTGATCTTTTCACCATTATACTCAATTATAGATTATTCGCGATCGCGCTGTCCGCAGATTGCAAACAGATGTTTTTGCAGATTTCAGTACGCCCTGAGGATCGGCGTTTCCAGCGTATCTTGTACAGATTCGATGTTCGGGCGCCGTTGACCGTTTATCAATTTTCGCGTGTGTGTTTTGGTCTGAAGTCAAGCCCTTATCACGCGCTCCGTACCGTGCAGCAGCTTATCGACGACGATGGTGATGCCTTTACAATGGCTCGAGAGATAGCGTCTAATTCAATATACATGGACGACATCGTATTCAGTGAGAAATCAGAGGATAGGGCGATAATCGCGTCACAAGAATTGATCCAGTTGTTTAAACAGGGGCAGTTTGATCTCGTGAAATGGACAAGCAATTCTGAAAGGGTTTTGAGGAACATTCCCGCGTCTCATAAAAACAGTGAACTATTTGAATTTGATAAAACGCAGCTTAAAATTCTCGGTCTTCGCTGGTCGCACTCCAGCGATTGTTTTGAGTTCGAGGTTCATACCCCAGAAAGACAATGCACCAAGCGTATAATTTTGTCCACTGTGGCTAGGTTGTGGGATGTAATGGGTTTCGTTGCGCCCGTCGTGTTATTCGCGAAGTTATTGATCAAGGATCTGTGGTTGATGCGGCTAGATTGGGACGAATCTCCACCGCAGACGATTACCGAGGTTTGGCATCAATTTTGCTCACAACTCCCTAGATTGAATCGTTTGAAAATTCCACGCTATCTAGGCGTTTCGGATGGTTGTATTGTACGGCTAATGGCTTTCGCGGATGCTAGTGAGCGCGCATATGGCGCAGTAGTATATATGCACGTCACGAAAGGCAGTAGAGTTACTGTGCGTTTGGTATGTGCCAAGTCCAAGGTCTCGCCGATTAAACCACTATCTATCGCAAGATTGGAGCTCTGCGCGGCTGAGTTAATGTCAAGAGTTTTGCGTCGGGTGCATGATACTTATAATCCACGATATAATATTGAGGATGTATTCGCTTTCACGGATTCCAAAGTTGTACTTTGCTGGCTCAGAGCCCCAGCGTCTAAGTGGCAGACATTTGTCGCAAACCGCGTCGTAAAGGCGACTGACAACATTCCTATTAATCGCTTTTTCCATGTCGCTGGAAAAGACAACCCTGCGGATTGTCTTTCTCGCGGTTTAACACCGGAAAAGATAATAGACCACCCGTTATGGTTTCAAGGTCCACCCTGGGCCCTTTTGAGTCCCGCCGATTGGCCCATTAATAAGATCGAAGAAATAGAAGACATGCAAGTGCCAGAAGAGAAGACACACATACCTGGCGTCTTCTTGACTTGTGACAGTACTAAGTCGCTCATAGAAACTCTTATTGAACGCATTTCCTCTTGGGCCAAGCTTATAAGGATATTAGTATACATGTTTAGATTCGCGAGAAAACTGCCTCGCCGGGAGTCAGTATCTATTGTCGCGCGCGAAATAGAATTCGCGGAACGCATGTTGTTAAAGGATGTTCAGCAGCGCCATTTCGCTGCCGAAATTCACAACCTGGATAAAGGAGAGCGGGTATCACCCGCTTTGATGAAACTTCGTCCATTTATGGACAATGGCCTTCTCCGTGTCGGTGGGCGTATCGAACAGTCCGCAGAAAATTATCATAAAAAACACCCAGTAGTGTTACCGCGTCATGACCGAGCGATAGATCTGCTGATTGATTATTATCACCGTAAATATCTGCATGCCGGACCTGAACATCTTATGTCCCTTTTGCGAGAGAGATATTGGATTTTATCTGCGAGGCGTATTGTTCGAAGTAGAATTCACAGGTGTAACATTTGTTACAGAAGTAAACCGCGCCCTCTTATCGCCCCAATTATGAGTGATTTACCCGAGGCACGTGTGATCCAAGCCGCTAAGGCGTTTGTTCACACCGGTTGTGATTACGCGGGGCCTATATCATATACACCCATGCGCGCTCGAGGAGTTAGAAGTAGAAAGGGGTATATTTGTATTTTTACGTGTTTGACTACTCGTGCTTTACATATTGAGGTGGCTACAGACTTGAGCACTGTCAGCTTTCTTTCAGCGCTTAAGCGTTTCCTCGCCCGTCGCGGTCCAGTGAGCTGCATGTATTCCGACAATGGTACAAATTTCATCGGGGCTAAGTCTTATCTTAGAGACCTGTATGACTTTTTAAATAAAGAATACATCCCTCGCTTTGAGGAGGAGCTTACGGAAAATAGAATAGTTTGGAAGAATATTCCTCCCACCGCGCCGCACCATGGAGGTTGTTGGGAGTCCATGGTCAAATGTGTTAAGACTCATTTATTCAGGGTTATCGGGCAGCAGATTCTGTCGTATGAAGAGCTTCTCACTGTTCTGACGCAAATAGAGTGCTTGCTGAACTCGCGGCCGCTTACAGCGCTGAGTTCAGATCCGGCCGAACCTGCTGCCCTAACGCCAGCGCATTTTTTGCACACAGCTCCGCTTCTTTCGTTGCCCATGGCTCCGGAAATTGATTTAACGGAGAATCAGATCAGGCAAAGACAAGTATTGCTTGATAAGCTGGTCCAGTCGTTTTGGAAAAGGTGGAGAAGTGAATATTTACATAAACTACAAACGCGAGAAAAGTGGCATGTAGAGTCGACTTCGATAGAGCAGGGCAAGGTGGTTATAATAATAAATGATAACGCTCCGCCCTTATCTTGGCCCTTAGGCGTTGTGCAAACACTTCACCCCGCTAAAGATGGAAGGATTCGCGTGGTTAGCGTTCGAACCGCCAAGGGAGTATTAGTGAGACCTGTGACACGTCTGTGTCCATTGCCAACGCAATAATTTTGCTTAAGCCTATTCATGAAATACAACTTATCTAACCACTCTTAAATTTATACTCACGCATAACTTACATTAATCGCTTGTTTCTTTCTATTCAATTCAACCGCTGTTAGATTTATCCAATTATTCTTAATATTTTATTAAAAATGAATTCTAGCACAAAATGTATTTCTTGGTGGATATTCTTTATGTACAACCCTACTTATTCTACCCTACTTTTTTCCCTAATATTTAAATAAAGGGTCTCCATGCTACTTAGTATGTCCGTACCCACTTCTTTTTTTTTAAGGTAACCCTTCAAGGTGGGGGGGATGTTTACGCCAACCCTATCTTAATTTATTATGATATTTAAGCTCGTGTTTTCGCCTAAAGGACTCGATTCTTTCCGTCTTACTCCCACATACACACAACAGCATACATTATAACATCCGTCTCATGTGGTGCGAGCTCTGGAACGTACGGCTCTGGAACATACACTCACATACCGCGAAACGCTATGAAAAAAGAAAAAAAGGCTGTAGGTGTCAAGTTGAACGACGCGAACGAAAAGGGCGGTTATTTTATCATTACGCGAATTATTAATCAAAACCCCAGATTGTGACTAGAAGAGGAAAGACACTGTTTTGTTCGCCGCAAGCCGGGCCCGGCACGCATCAAGGAAAAACCACCAAGACGCAGGTTAGTGTATGGGGAATTCGCCATCGAGTCCTTGCCGGCCGGTTCATTTTATGGGATATTTTACTACAGCTTCCACCAGCTCTCCACTATATCGAAGGTGCCAAGGTCGCTTCCGGTCTTTCACCGGTGGTCCTTCCATCTAAACAACTGATTTCTACACACTATATCATCATCGCTAATCTACCTTGGCAAACCGCGTAACCAATATATATATATTATATATATATATATATATATATATATATATATATATATATCAACATGAGCCCAGGAAGGGCATGGCAACATTTAGGTTTACCTATGTAATAGGTACTTTTATACAGCTTTTTATGCAAGTATTAAATTTAGTTTTAAACTTTTATTATAAATGTTATTTACAGCTTATTATAAGAACTTTTTGTACCTACACATGAACGCAATAAATAACTTTGACTTTGACTTTGAAAGTGCTTTTCTCACACCTGAGTGCAAGTAGTTAAGTACCATAAAGGCTTTCTTTGACTGCTTCTTGGCAAAAATACGTTAATCATCCATGCTCAAATTAAACAAAGGTTTTTATAATTAAATAATATTTATTAAAGTCATTAAAATTACAACTTGATAAAAGGTTTCCTCTTATTTACTTTATTTCTTAGGTGTGATATTGGAAATGTTCGTTACCTCTTTATTTACTTGGTTCAATTCATCAACATTACTTGGATTTGTAATTCCACCTTGATTATCGCTATTATTCGGAACTATAGCTCCACCTTGGCCAATTGGTAAATTTCCGCCACTATTGACAGGGGAAGTAACACCTCCTAATACGTTGTTTACGGGAGCAACATTCGATACCGTATTACCTGGTCCTCCTGCAGGGGGTGGAATACTTGGGGTAGTTCCAGTATTTCCAGTTTCAGTTGTTGAACCACCATCACTACCACCTAATATATTCCCTACGTCCACCCCAAGTATTTTAGAACCACCTAATCCAAGATCTAAATTTATAAGTCCATCCTCACTTTTTCCCGACTTATCCCCTCCGGTAGTACTCGGATTTCCTGTAACTGTGTTACCCCCACCAGTCGCAGAACCTAAAATTGAAATTGCGTTACCCCCTCCTACAAGTCCTCCTACGGCATTTCCCCCACCTACACTACTGCCTCCAGGCCCACTCGGGTTCTGTATACCGGTATTACCACCACCTGTTGCAGGACCTAAAATTCCGATTGCGTTACCTCCCCCTAAGATCCCTCCGTCTGCATTCCCGCCTCCAACGTTATTTCCGCCTGTATTACCTGGAGTTACACCAGGTTTGCCCCCTCCGGTTCCACCCGGATTCACTATGCCTGTATTTCCCCCTCCTGTCACAGGACCACCAACTCCTATCGTGGTACCTCCGCCAATAAGTCCCCCGCCTGCATTTCCACCTCCTACATTGTTACTTGGAGTAGTACCTACACCAGAGCTACCCCCTCCGGCACCACCCGGATTCACTATGCCTGTATTTCCCCCTCCTGTCACAGGACCACCAACTCCTATCGTGGTACCTCCGCCAATAAGTCCCCCGCCTGCATTTCCACCTCCTACATTGTTACTTGGAGTAGTACCTACACCAGAGCTACCCCCTCCGGCACCACCCGGATTCACTATGCCTGTATTTCCCCCTCCTGTCACAGGACCACCAACTCCTATCGTGGTACCTCCGCCAATAAGTCCCCCGCCTGCATTTCCACCTCCTACATTGTTACTTGGAGTAGTACCTACACCAGAGCTACCCCCTCCGGCACCACCCGGATTCACTATGCCTGTATTTCCCCCTCCTGTCACAGGACCACCAACTCCTATCGTGGTACCTCCGCCAATAAGGCCCCCGCCTGCATTTCCACCTCCTACATTGTTACCTGGAGTAGTACCTACACCAGAGCTACCCCCTCCGGCACCACCCGGATTCACTATGCCTGTATTTCCCCCTCCTGTCACAGGACCACCAACTCCTATCGTGGTACCTCCTCCAATGAGCCCTCCACCTGCATTTCCCCCTCCTACGTTATTTCCGCCTCCTATGTTATTTCCGCCTCCAGGATAATGACCTCCGTTGTATCCACAGTTATGGGTTGCAGTGAAAATAAGCGCGTTGATGAGCTTCATGATGACTTCCTCACTGAATGCGGTAGCACATGTTGGGCAGCTGTAGTTCTTGTTGTCTTGTTTGAAGGACTGAGTGACCTCTACCAGGGCTTTCAAGTCCTCGATACTTTCACGACAAGATGACTCACTCCGGAACCCACCAAAACAGAACGGTGGCGATGGTCTACAAGGGAAATAAGCTTGAGCCATCTATAATAAAGAAAAAAATAGATTAGGTAATTACTATGTCCAGCATTGAACTGCTATAGGCTGATGATGATGATGACGTAATATCAGACTAATATTATAAATGCGAAAGTTTGTGTATATGTTTGTATATTTGTTCCTACTCAACCCTATAACGGCTGAACGGATTTGAATGAAACTTCGAATATACCTACATATTTTGTAACCTGGAATAACGTATCGGCTACTTTTAATTCGGGTACCAGGCGAGCGAAGCCTCGGGAATAAGACTAGTATGACATAAATCGGATACACACCATGTGTGTGTAGAAAGTGGATTAAAAATGGCACCGATCGAACTAAAGTGCAAAATTTAGAAAAATCTGATGAACTCACCGCGAACAGCGATACTGCTAGCAAAACACCACTGCGCACAACAACAGCCATGTTTATTTACTTGATTGACAAACGTGTTGCCAGAATTTATATAGAGTTCTATATTGCAACATCTGTTTGTTGTACAGTTAAACTGCGTGCATTGTGCGTATTCCTGGAAAACTTCGTAAATAGTTTCGTAAATTGATATAATACTGAGCTAGGTTTGTTTTCTATCAATTTTTTGGGTCAACAGTCACGTATGGTTTTAGGGCTGTTTTTGTTCTGATGATAAAATGCGGTTCTTTTTATATTATAGCGTTCGGCATTTATCACATTTTGGTATAACAAAAGAACGGTCAAGTTTAGGATATGTATGACGCATCAACTTTATCAATCAGTCGTTCGATACAAAAATTTTGCACGTGCATAAAATTATATTCATTATTATCTACGAATACAAAAAACAAGTTAAAAACTAAAAACCGACTACTGAAAACAAAAAACATGTTTTTATTTGTTCTCAAAATTACATAGTAAGTAAGGGTTTTAGTTTAAAAAACAACTTTATAGTTGGCTTGTGACATTCACACATAGAATGCTTACTGCAAATGCAATAAATCATACTAAAGAATACAATTTTTTTTATTCTAAAAGATAGAGAAACACAAAAGTGGGTCTTTGAATCTGTGCTTTTTCAAGAAACTGCTGGTGCCGATAGATGATTCTACAAGTATTCATAAGCGTTGTACTAGGGTATAAAAATGTTTTATGTCGCTCGTTCATCAACTACGCCCAACTTTGCCGTAGTTGGGTAAAAAATATGCTTACCTATGTCACCTGTGTGTGGGATGCGATGCCTGACCACCTAGATTAAAATGTTTGAGATATCAAGATTGCAACTAAACGAACGTTGGATTTCTGCAGGCGAAAGATAATTTTATAAAGCAAAAAAATGGATACAGGTCCAAAACAGGCGAGGCAGATGAATCCGCGCTACAAAGCTAATATACTGTCTGTTCTTACTTTTGGGTAATTTAGAACTATGAAAAATATTTGAAACTGCTGCAAAACTATAAACGAATTCGGAATTTTAAATACTCATGCAACTAAACTCCTATGTTAGAACTAGCTAGACACCAGTTAACCAAAGTATTATAATTCCAGATGGACTTTGGAAACATTTAAGCTCGGATACAGTCGAGATATAAAAGACAAAGACCTATATGCACCACTTCCGGAACACCGTTCTGATGTTTTGGGTAAGCAGTAGGAATGACAGTGGAGTGATAATCTGCAAAGCGCTGATGGTAGATGCTGGGTGCGTCGAGCTGAGGACAGGGCCCAATAGCGCTCGTTGAGGGAGGCCTTTATCCAGCAATGGACTTCTTTAAACTGATATATTAACAATACGTAGGGAGGGACTTAGGGAGATGTCCACAAGTTTATTAACTTAGATCTTGTTTTACTTGTGGTGGTATGAATAAAATATTTCTATTTCTATAATTTTAAAACTCTGCGGAAACCTTTTTAACCTTTTTTTCCGACTTTTTTTATTATGTATGTTCACCGATATCTCCGTCAATTGTAATACGATTTTCAAAATTATTTTTTTTGTTTAAAAGAGTATATATACTTCACAGGTGGTCCCATATAAATTTGATTCCTGAGAGATTGGTACTTTTCCCGGAAAACTCGAATAACCTCACCCTCACTTGTAATTTTCGCCCTATGATCATCAATATCTCCGTCAATTGTGAACCGATTTTCAAAGTTCTTTAGGGTAAAAAGTAAGAAGTGATTAATTTGAAGTTGGTTTATTTTTTATAAAAAGTTTATACTTGTTATAACTTAGAAAACCTCAAACTAAATGTTTTTGTTTAATAAGGCGATGCTGTACAAAAAGCTTGGGATCGAGAAGTGGAAGACACTCAAGAAGAAGGCTCTGACAGGAAACCCAGCTTATGGAGAGTGCTGTTCAAGGTTTTCGGCCCAGAATTTATTTTGTATGGCTTAATACTTGCGGCTATGGAATTTCTGATCAGGTAAACCTAATCACAATGTTCATTAAATACATCTATGGCGCAGTGGGCGAATGCCCACCTGAGATACAAAAGGTTGCAGATTCGATTCCCACCACGAAATAAATGTCTTTATGATATGCAAATATTTGTCTCGGGGTCTGGGTATTTTCTATGTATAATATTTACATATTTATAAATAGATAATTAAATATATCTATATAATATAAAAGAAAGTCGTGTTAGTTACACTATTTATAACTCAAGAACGGCTGAACCGATTTGGCTGAACTTTGGTGGGGAGGTAGCTTAGAACCAGGAGACAGACACAGGATACTGTGTCTGTCTCCTGGTTCTAAGCTACCTCCTATTTTTATCCTGTTCATATTGAAAGTAAGGGTAAGGGAAGGGTAGGGTAGGGGTAAGGTAGGGTAGGGTACTGTCAGGGCAGGGGTAGGGTTCAACAAAATCATCCTTGCCTATGCAAGCCTCGAGGTCAAGAGCTGGCCCATATTAAATAAAAAAAGGGTAGGGTCTTCGATAACCTCTTTGAGACAGGACCACGTCTGTAGGGTCAGCTAGTATACAATAAAAAGCAATTTTTGATGCACCGTTTCAGATTACAACAACCTCTATTCTTAGGTCTTCTACTGCGCTACTACAGTCCTGTTCAAGAGTTGAATAGTACCTCGTAAGTGTTTCACATTCACTTGATACAGACCGACACGTCAACAAAAGCCTGTAATAAAAGATCTTCTGAACCCACCCAAGGATTTAAACAAAAAAGTTTTCGTTAACTCTTTGTATTTTTGTATGTTGTATTCACTAGGATATCTTGTCTCAACTATACTCCCATTTTATGTAAAACTACTTCTATAGTTAATAGACCCCAAGAAAATTTTGGAACTTTATATAGTAAGCGAACTTGAGCTATGGCTACTATAGTCTTAAACATAAATAGCAGTTTTCATTACATTGTAGGACTGAGTACACGTATTTAGACCGGATATTCAACTATTACGATGCAAAAGGAGGTATTTCATGGGGAGAAGCTGTGTTTTTTGCTTTCGGGATCATCTTCTGCAGCACAGTCAACGTCATGGTGCAACATCCCTTTATGATGGCAGTCATGCATATGGGTATGAAAATGAGAGTTGGTGTGTGTAGTCTTATTTACAGAAAGGTAATGATTTTATCAATTTTATTTAGTATCATAATTCTTAATTCATTTGTTCGTAAACACAGGTAAATATAATATTAGATGTTGAGAAGGTAAATATGAATATTTTGTGATTTACCTAACGGCACACAAACTGACAAGTCAAAACAGATATGGGTATAGAATACATTAGTTAGTAAGTATCACAATAAAATAACTACATGTCATATCTACATTTAAAAAAAACAAGTTTCTTATCATTTAAAAACTCCTGAATACTGTATTATTTAGTCGAATTTTTCAATAAGCAGTCTAATGTTGAATTTTCATATGGTTTTGTGTTTCAGGCTTTAAAGGTCAGTCTTCAAAACTTGTCAGAGAGCAGTGCAGGGTTGGTGGTTAATCTAATGGCTAACGATGTAAACCGATTTGATACTGGTCCAATCTTCGCCCATTACTTGTGGATTGGACCTCTTGAAACTATAGTTTAGTACTTATGTCATTTATGAATATTAATGTTGGGTAAGAAGTTCAATCAAACGATGATTTTAAGAAACTAACGAAGCTAACTTTTCAGTTGATGACAATTTACTTGTATAGAGAAATGGGAATGCCTGCTGTTTATGGATCTATAGTAATTATTGCTGTGATACCATTTCAAAGTAAGTTACATATATGTAAAGAAGATTCATTCATGATCATCACCTCAGCTCGGAATCATCCACTACCGGGACTGGGTATAGGTTAAAAGTTCAATAATCTCAAACTAAAATGTTTAGTCTTCTTGGGAACGCGTACGGCTTACTACAGAAAATGCACAGCTTTGAAAACAGATGAAAGAGTGAAGCTGATGAAGGAAATTATAATGGGAATGGAAGTTATTAAAATGTACACCTGGGAACAACCATTCAGAAACATTATCGATACAGTCAGACGGTGAGTAGACGTAATTCATTCATAAAATCTCTAAATAGTACGTTATCGTCACGTTTTGCAAAATTGCTTCGACTGTTATCTAGAAAGAAACAAGTCTCAGTATTCATAAACAAGGCACAATAATAACTCATTCACTGTCCATTACATTACTATTATATTTTAATAAATAATAAAAAAAACATAATAAAACAATCATCAATTTGTTTTCCGCAGTCACGAGATTCATTTTATTAAGATGACGTCATACATCCGAGGTGTTATTATGTCGTTCATAATGTTCACTTCTCGCTTCGGTATCTTCATGACAGTGCTTCTCTATGTGACCTATGTGAACAGGATCACTGTTGAAAACGTATTCTTTCTCACTTGCTACTACAACATCACGAAGCAAACCATGACGCTGTACTTTCCTCAGGCTGTTGGACAAGTATGTCTGTTTTCTGCTGTATTTAATATCTAGCCCAATAAATACTAACTATAGGCGGAAGAGGCGTAACCAGTTTCGAAGTCCCAAACTCCACTTTGTGTGCACCACCAATTGTGTGATTTATCAATTTGTTCACAAAAAAGTTGTAAGCAGGTAGGTATTTCGCTCTGTTTTATTGGCCAGTAATAGGTTTGTAAATAAAAATGTGTTTCAGATCGCAGAAATGAATGTAGCTGTTCAAAGAATCCGCGACTATCTCTTAAGTGAGGAATGCCAATTGCCTCCAAAACAACATCCAGAAAGTGTTAACATTGTTGAAAGCCCGAAAAAACGTGTCACTATTTCCGAAGAACCTATACAGATACCAGCTCACATTCGTTCTCGAAATAGAAACGAAGCTAGCACGTCACAAAATAAACCGAAAGATGAGAATGAAACAGGTTGTATGAATTCTTTAAAAAAAAATATTTACACAACACAATCGTTATATTAGGTAACAAACTATATTTTTGCAGAAGTAAATAAAGATAAAATAGTTATAAACTTTGAAAATGCCAGCAGTAGATGGATCAAATCATCAGGAAAGGACGACGTTCAGGATCTCAATTTCAATGTAAGAGCAGTTAATTGTGTTTCGAGTCATCACTTCTCTAGCAGGTAGGTATTAGTACTTCTTCAGTCCTACATGACTATTACTTATGAATGTATTCTGTAACTCTTAACAAATAGTACTTATTGATAATCAACAAGTAGATTTATTTCAATTATATCCAGATACACAGTGGCTCTCTGACTTGTATTATCGGAGCAGTTGGTTCTGGGAAGTCGACTTTGCTCCACATGTTGCTCAGTGAGCTGCCCTGCTCCAGCGGGAGTATGGACGTTAACGGGGATATCAGCTTCGCCAATCAGGATCCTTGGTTATTTGTTGGTAATTTAAATCAGCATCACACGACGTCTCAGGTCAATGTATCACCAATTAAACAACTAAGCACATTTTGTTTTCGTAGGTTCTGTCCGCCAAAACATATTATTCGGGCAACCGTTCCGCAAATCTCGCTATATGGAGGTGTGCAAGGTTTGCGCTCTTGAACGGGATATATCCCTGTTTCCACATGGTGACAAAACCATAGTTGGGGAACGAGGAGTCTCACTCAGTGGAGGACAACGCGCTCGCATCAATTTGGCTCGAGCTGTTTACAAAGAAGTAATTGAATCATGTTGCTTGGTGTGTTAAGAAATATATAAATCTGATATAAGACCTGATTACATTATCTCTACTTCAGGCCGATATTTATTTACTAGACGACCCACTTTCAGCTGCGGATACACAAGTCTCGAAGCATATTTTTGATCGATGCATAAAAAGGTAAGTGCATCTAGATAGTCTAGGGTATAACTGAAATAAAAGTTTTCTCAAAGGTTATTTAAAACAATAATAAGGAAATA
This sequence comes from Horisme vitalbata, assembly GCA_951804965.1. Taxonomy (NCBI): domain Eukaryota; kingdom Metazoa; phylum Arthropoda; class Insecta; order Lepidoptera; family Geometridae; genus Horisme; species Horisme vitalbata. The sequence goes on from OX638096.1 coordinate 7,163,600, forward strand.
ATGGTCACCAGGTTTTTAGGTAACAAAACAGTCATATTGGTTACCCATCAAATTCAATTCATAAGGTTCGTTGATCAAGTTGTTATCATGGACAAAGGGAAAATATTGGCTAAAGGAGCTTTCGAAGATCTCGATGTGGGTACCTAACCAGTTTTATTGAATTCTGAATAAATACAGCTACAGTCTTTGGACTAATTTAGCAATTTCATTTGAAGGAAAACGAACTCCAGATAATACAGTTAATGAAAGAGAAAGTTCGAGAAGTACACGAGGATGACAAAGTCTCAAGTATGCAGAGCATTTCAGTGCTCCAGCCGAGTACAATCAGCTTACAAAAGCGTCATCTATCACTCATTTTCGACATAAGCGTTGCTGTAAGTGTGCTGTATATGCCAGTAACTAACTCTAAGATAACTAAAAACCTATCCTAATCTTGGTCATGTCAAATCCATTATTCTTTTACAACCAGTGACCGACAATCGGTAATTGTTTACAACCATAAAAATGCCTTATATGTATATCTCACAGTTCCACGTTGTTGCATCGTTACGTCTTAGCAAAAGGTAACTATGCATTTAACATTTGCTAACATCAATAATTATCTTTGATTCCAGGATCAAAAACCGGAAGCCGAGTCTCAAACTATAGGTCGCGTTGGAAGTTCTGTTTACAAGGAATACTTTGTGACTGCCGCAGCGTGTCCTTTTGTGGCACTTGTGTGCTTTCTATTCATTTTGGCGCAGTTCTGCGCTAGCGCTTGTGACTTTTGGATTAGTCGATGGTAGCTCGTGTTTTTTTACCACATAGAAACTGTTCGCGTATATGAGAGTTTACAGAGCCATGTCCAAATACCCATTTAGCCCATGTACGCTCGTAAATAAGTAGGACAGTACGTATTTCCAGCCAAATTTCTGTCTGGATGGACGAACATACTAATTCCCTATATTCCTTAAACTTGGGATGCTATGAAGACTTTGAAAAATAATCGTTCAAAATGTTCAGGAGTCGTGCCGAAGATACTATGACTGGTGATATTACGATGGACAACGAATTATGGTCTGAACAGGGCTTGGATCGAAACGGATACGTTCTCATTTTTGGCGTGATCACTATAGCAACAATAATCGTGGCGTTGATTCGAGCCTTCACATTTTTCTCACTGTGTATGAAATCCTCTATCAAGTGAGTATATCCTAATAATTTACATATTTTATCTGTTCATTTTACCCGACTGCCAATGAAGGGTTGTCTATCGTGCGTATCTTGTATGTGCACGTTTGGGTATCCATTTACAGACACAACAGACTTAATAAGATATGAAAGCCAAATTAAAATACCCGCATTTTGTTTAATAGCAGGCGGGACCCAATTGCAAATTATAAACCGGAAGAAAATCCGGAAAATCTGAAGCAGAGTGTCCTTTGTTTATAGTTTATTTTAATTTTGTTTTCTATAGGTACCTACTCAATCTGGTTGTGGTCTGTTTAGTACATTACTTTTAAAATAGACTTTTTTGCAATCGGGTTTTTAAATTTGTTCATGCAATAGTTCTAAATGCCTGTAAAATTGCAGATTGCACGACAAAATGTTCGAGTACATATCAAGGTCTCCAATGAGCTTCTTCCATGCTAACCCTTCAGGGCGAATCCTCAATCGGTTCAGTAAAGATATGGGTGCAGTAGACGAGTTGCTTCCCCAAGCTATGATAGACTGCTTCCAGGTAACGCGACATTGCGCAAGTCTAATATTAGATAAGGTATTTTTAGTATTTTGTAATAAGTTTATTGTTTGTAATAAGTTTTCATTCAGAAACGTGTGATTTGATGAATTAAAGTCAAGTGAGTATTATTGATTATGGTAACGAATTTTCTAGACTGTATCTTTTCAATTTTGTAGCTATTCCTCTAGTTCTTAATAAGTATTTAATAACTATTGTTGTAGATATTGTTAAACCTTCTTGGAGTGATAGTAGTTATTCTAATGACGGACATTACGTTACTTATTCCTACCGCCGCAGCTGTTATAATATTCTACATTCTCCGTGTTATTTATATCCGTACAACTGGTGCTGTGAAACGTTTGGAAGGAATCAGTAAGTATACTAGCAAAACAAAACTAAAACTCCTAGAATATCAAAGGTTATCCTAACCACTAACTACCATTTTACTTATGTTTTCTGAACCTAGCACAACCAATTTATATCTCTCACTTTTTTGCAAATTCATCATTCCCATTGCACATCCCTTCGGTTAGAAGACTTGACTCTTTTTGTATAAGCGGTTCGTGTCAATAAGCTTCAGACTAACAGATAAGGGGTATCACCAGAAAGGATAATTTAAGAATAGTACCTACCCACCTAAAAACATTGCTAGCGAAACATAACGTGACCTTCAGCCGACGGTACTTTATCAAAAAGACATCAGTAACCAGTTTAAGCTGAATGTATAAAACTTAAGAACAAAAGAGCGTCCGGTCCTAATCACCCTTAAGACCATTCTTGAAATATGTTACTGTTGTATAATTTCAATAAACTCACGTGATCGCCAGCTCGCAGCCCTGTCTTCGGCCACCTGAACGCCACCGTTCTCGGTCTGGCCACGGTCCGTTCCTTCGGCGCCGAGTACCTCCTCGGCGCAGAATTCGACCGGCATCAGGATCTGCACAGCGCGGCTTGGTACCTCTTTATAACATGCAGTCGCGCCTTTGGCTACTTTCTGGATGTGATATGTCTTCTGTTCATTATCTGTGTCACGTTTAGCTGTTTGATGAAAGCTGGTTAGTAACTCTTCTTTATGAAAATAAGAACTTTGCAAAGTTATGTTTTAAGTAGGTACATCTAAATATTTCTATATTTTATCCAAAGGTTTCCTTTTATAAAAGTTACCCAAAAATCCAAATAGTAGGTAGTCGGTAAGATTATAAAGCAAGTATATCAATATTGTTAGCGCCTACCTCTACATGCATATAGCATACAATAGATTATATTCTACCTTGTCCTGGATTAGCTAGTTTAAAAGATCTGTAAATACCATTATTAGAATTCACTTACCCCTGCTTCCCAGATATTGAGGGCAGCAACGTAGGGCTTGCCATAACTCAGTCTATATCCCTCACTGGGATATTTCAATGGGGCATGCGACAGTCAGCTGAGATGGAGAACCAAATGACGAGTGTGGAGAGGGTTATTGAGTACACCAAGCTACCACAAGAGGCTGCTTTGAGAAGTGTAAGAACGTTTGATCTTCATTTGTACAATAGGGTATCGAAGTTGGGGGCTAATAACATACCTAAATTTTTTGACCGTCCACGGGCAGCAGTGTTGGCGTGTTGCGAGAAGCGGTGAACTGCGATCTGCGATCCCCAACCCGCATGAACATATCATCTTTTTAGGGGAGGCCTATGTTGTTGTTGACGTTCTATTGATACCTATCTCTGTTCTCTGGTAGCTCTGTTTAAAGGTACCAGTCTGATAAAATACCATCTACTATTTTCCTCAGCAGACAGCTTGGGCATTCGAATTGTCGGTACATTGTTTCCATCTATGACAGCGATATTCTATTAAAATTTACCAGTTGCCATAATAATAATTTCTTTTATTTTGCTTAGCCTAAAGACAAAAAGCCACCAGCAGATTGGCCTTCGGAAGGCTATATACATTTCGATGACTTGAGTATGAAATACTCTCCTGATGGAAACTATGTTCTTCATAAGTTGCAACTTCAAGTTTTCCCACGAGAAAAAGTAAGATGCATGACCTTTGTTGTTCTGTTTTTGATCATTTCTTTAACATTTATTGATTTGGATCGTTTTAATTGTTCTCTATAATTAATGACTTGATTCATTCCTTCCTTAATTATTAATATCAACGGGATATTTACCATGATTTGTGAGTTCTGTTATTTCCCGATATTTCGACGCAGTTGCATGCGCCATGATCACGGGAGAACTGAAGTCTGTGCGAGTGGGTAGTTACTGGCAGACGAAACAATCTACCCTCTTTCTCAGTCTTTTATTACGAACGACACCCCTACCACTGGTCTCAATATCACTTTTAACACGATCACGGCACACAACACTTACAAGTGTGTCCTGATACTTACTGTATCAGGACACACTTCTGAAACATCACTTTTACGGTTCCTACATATTCTAACAACAGGATTCCAGACTCCAGATAATTGAAAACCATCTTCTCTATTGAAATTCTTGTGTTTGGTAATCTCAATCGCCTCTTGAACCAGTCTTGGTATATAGTGGCGTTCTGTTGAGATTACTTGCGGATTATGTAGTTCGATCCAGTGATTTGAACCTGATTCCAGCAGAATATCCCGTTGATATTAATAATTATTTTCTCAACCATGATAGTTTCAAAAGTCATTCCTTCCTTATTCGTATGCGAGCTAATTGATGACCGTTTTTTTTATCAACCTGTATCGTCCCACAGATGGGCAACGGTCTCCCCAAAATACCATCACCATTCCTAACCATCTCTATCCTTTGAGTCATCCCATCACTCTCTCTCGAAGGCTTCGAGTTCGTCCCACCATCGCTTTTCTGGCCGACCACAACCTCGCCTTCCATCAGGCTACCAGGATGTTATGGATAGATTTAGGAATATAAAATTCCATTTTCAGATAGGTATCGTGGGCCGTACAGGAGCTGGTAAATCGTCAATCATACAAGCGTTATTCCGTTTGGCGTACTTGGAGGGAACCATCACTATCGATGGAATTGATGTATCATCTATTGGTCTTCATGACTTGAGAGAGAAGTTATCCATTATTCCGCAAGTTAGTGTCTGACATGTTACTTCTGTACCATATTTTCTTTTTTAATGGTCTGACTTACTATAAAGTTCTTATCTAGGAACCAGTGCTGTTCAGTGGGACAATGCGTAAGAATTTGGACCCTTTTGACAACTACCCGGATGAATTGTTGTTGACAGCGTTGCAGAATGTCGAACTTCAGTCTGAAGATGAAGGCACAGGTAAATACTTATGACCGCGGTCAGACCACGAGGTATGAGACTAGTGGATGGCCGTCAGATCAGTTAACTTTATATACGAGTATGGCTACTAGTGTAGTTGAGCAAGTACCTCCTCGTTCAACTAATAGCTGAGCTGGAATCTCAATAGTTCGCGATGTGATCAGATCAGATCAATACCTACAGTGAGCCATAAATACCTTTTAGCATAGGATGTATGACTGACTACTAGTGTAGTTGATCTTTAGCTTGAGTCAAGTTGAGCGAGTACCTACTTATCTTCTCGCTCACAATAAGAAGTTCACAATGTGAACCGTATGTGACAACTATTGAGCTATTTATTGCAATTTCGCTCTACCCTAGTAAATCATATGACAGTTATATTCTTCGTGAGCTATTACATATCTACTAGCTAATAGTTTACAGTTCTGTCTGACCGCGCCCTGATACTCCTAAGATTGAACATATATATTTGGCTACAGTGACTATAAGATCCGATTGATTTATGCAGAACCTTTAAGACGTTTTTGCTTTATCCAGGAGCACTCTACAAGCAGGTGTCTGAAGGTGGCTCCAACTTCAGCGTGGGAGAACGCCAGCTGGTCTGTTTAGCCAGAGCCATAGTTCACAACTATAGGATACTAGTGCTTGATGAAGCCACAGCCAACGTGGACGCCCAGACCGACGCGCTTATACAAACAGCTATAAGGGAGCATTTCAAAGAATGTACAGTTCTGACTATAGCGCATAGACTGAATACTGTCATAGATTCTCATAAGGTTGGAGATAGTATTTGCTTGTTTGTAACTAGATTTTTTGTTTTCCATAGTTTATGACTACAGATAACTTAGGCCATTGCATGCATGATGTATAAAACGTCGAGTGGTAACTTTTACTCATTGAACGAGAGACTGTAGTGTCTAGGACATAGTTAGATGGAGAAGACTAGCCCAAAAACTATACTAGTACGATCCTACCCACATAAAAGACAATGGTCAATACGTGCTGTGGTACTGACAAAGCCGCGGGTTTCCCTCGCCGTTGAGCAAGTCGTAATAAGCATATATTTTTTATTGCAGAATACGTATCTGTCTAGATTTGTTGCAAGAAAGAATAATTTATTAGGTGTTATATCTATGCCAAATTGTAATAATTTAATTAAAAAATAGGGGGAGAACAAGAGAAGTGTAGTGAAGTAGTAGGTGTATTGTGTATTTCTATAATATTTAAGTTTCCTGTTCATTTTAGGATTGAACAACAAACCGTTCTCTGTTCCTCTTAAGTGGCACACTCGCTAATAAAACAAATAAAAGAAAGACTCGGGCGCCAAGCGACGTACCAAGGAAACAGCTACCTAATAATAAAATTGGCTCGGATAAGCCAGTCGATGAACACCAACCTTTAATCACAACCTAGGGATGGGGCCTAATGATATTCATATTAATTTTGATCCGAGATAATCTTATCTCTTTGAGACTTCCAAACGTCCCAATCCTGAACATATAGCATGTTTCTGTTGGGAGATATAAAAGCCCCTTCGCCCTATTTCTAGCCGATATCTCGCTATCTTCCTGGCTATATATTCCACATGATGGGGTCATCCTTGCTACAACTTTTCTTCCACTTCGCTCTATCTTCGACGTATGCATGGAAAACATTACATGCCACCATGTCTTTGCGTAAAAGCTCTGTCCAAGTTGATTTTTTATAATAATACTTTCTAGCCGACATAGCAATGTTCCATATCAATAGTTCTAGCCATGGCTTCAAACTTTTCAGGAACCATGCCAGTTCTAGCATTGGAACAAAACACGAAAGCGCTCTAAATTTATTCACCATTTACAGATATTAGTATTAGATGCAGGCCGTCTAATGGAATACGACCACCCACACATTCTGTTGCAAAATAAGAAAGGCTACTTCCGTAGAATGGTCTCGGAGACCGGGCCTGCTATGGCGACCGTGCTCCATAAATTGGCTGCCCAGGTATAAATAAATAATGCTAGGACATTATTACACAACATCATTTAGCTCCAAACAAAGCAGAACTTTTATTATGGGAACCACATGACTGGCATACTAATTAATACTTATTTTATCTACATTTTTACCGACTTCAAAAAAGGAAGTTATTTTTAAACATACGTTACATAAACACCGAGACCCGAGACAAATATTTGCAAATCGTACAGACATTTGACTCGCGGCGGGAACGAACCCGCAACGTTCTGCGTCTCAGGCGGGACATCGCCCACTGCGCAGAGGTCGTCAAAACAACATGTCCCTCATGATTCAAGAGCTAAGCTACCAACTCAGTGTTCAATGAATAAATGACTCAATTCTTGTAGAAGTGGCACCTGGCTAGTGTGATAAATCATGTTATAGGTCGCGTCACGTAAAAAGAACGCTGGAAGAAGTGAATGAGAGAATTATATATCACATCATATTAAAGGATGTTTATTATAATAAAGCAATTTTATTGTCACATGTGTCGTAGCATCTACGTCATGAATAGACTGATATAGAAGCTTATCATTTAAAATGGTGTGTTTGCGCACGGGTAAATACCAATAAATCGCCTACTGCGCAACTTCCCCTCAGCGTTCTTTTTACGTGACGCGACCTTTAACTGTTCGGCTGGGCTTAGGCACGCTCTAGGTCTATGTTAGCTGAAAAAGGTCTGAGCATAGAATACTTATTCTTTACACAGACAAGTTTGGTACTATAGCCACAACGTAGCAGCTGTGTTGTGTTTCGGTTTGAAGGGTGTGGGTTCCGGTGAAATTATAGGTACAAGACGCATATCATATTCATGCCTCAAGTTGATGGACGCAGGGCATTGCATCGTAGAGCACGTTCTGAAATAACGTGATCTACGATGCAAAGCATTGTGATAGGTAATGGTTACCACTTAACATCAGGTGGGCCATGTGCTTGTTACATCATCAATAAACATAAAAAAATGAATGTATGTCCCTCTGAAATTGGCTGCAAGACGTACAACTATAATTCGACCGTATTGTAAGTACCTACAGTAGCAGGCAAAAAAGTTTGCACAGCAGACAAAAGATTCGTAAAAAAAAAATAAGAACTTCTTTCATAAAGAGTGGTTCTTTGTAGTTCTAGTGGTTTCTATGTCCCTCGCATATTAGGCTCAGTAAACAATTCGACTAGGATTGGTCGAATGGTTATAGTAGTAGGCAATAAAGTTTGCACAACGACCATTCGCTTTTTACGTGCCAATGTTACTTTTACTTTGTATTAAGTTGCCTTCCCGGCCTGGTTGTTTTTCTCATTCTGTAGGTACTTTTATTTGTTTTTATCGAGAACCTAGTGTCTAGACAAACCTAACATGGTTTTAAGACATTACTAACCAGAGTTTTGTTAAAAGTTTACGTAATAAATAAAATATCTATCTATCTTTCTATCATTGGAAAGAGATAATCGGCTTTTTTCGGCTTCGTAGAGCGTTATCCCTGTCGGTTTAGATCACATCCGTCAGATTCCTCTTTCGTCAGAAGCCGTTTTTTTTATAATTTCAGTTCAGTTTCGTCATGAATGACAAATAAGGAAAACTCTAATGACCCTTTCGTCAGATTCCGCTTTCGTCATCTTCCGACGAAAGCGGTATCTGACGGATGTAACCTAAACTAGTCTATTCGCAGATAGACTAGGAACTATATATATATTTGTTCTCCCAGATGCTGGTTATATCCCACTAATATTATAAATGTTAGGCAAACGTAGTGTAGGACGCCCTCCGGCCAGGTGGAGTGACGATTTGCGAAAGGCTGCTGGTAGAAGCTGGATGCGTCGAGCTCAGGACAGGGCGCAATGGCGCTCATTAGGGGAGGCCTATGTCCAGCAGTGGACTGCTATAGGCTGATGATGATGATGATGATGATTATAAATGTGAAAGTTTGTTTATACTACAATCATGCCGAATCATCTGAACGAATTCGGCAAAAATTTTGCAAACAGATAGGCCATGACAAAGACATAGCATAATTTTAAATTGAACGATATTTCTATATTAAAACAAGATCTGTAGTATACGCGGAAGAAGTCACGGGCACAGTTGTATAATGTATACATGCTGTTTTAGCATCCATGAGATACATAAGTAAATTCTGACCTATATGGAAAAAAAGTTATCTGACGGACGAGGAATCACGAGAATTGCTGTTTCGTCACCAGGTTCAAAATCCTGAACTATACGGAAAAAAGAAGTGATCTGACGAAAGTGGAATCTGACGGAAGTGATCTAAACCTCCCTGTCGGACACTACCTATATGACGTTTTGTCCAGTTTTGTCAGTCGTTCTTATAGATACCAGACTGCTAGTACTTCGTGCATCAGAGATAACGCTCTACGAAGCCGAAATTAGCCGATTGTCTCTTTTCAAAGGTCGATGTGCAAACTTTATTGCCTACTACTGTAACTGCCTATTACTGTACTGAGCCTAATATGAGAAGGACATAGTTCCGACTAGAGTGCTTTTTACGAAAGAAGTTCTTATTACGATTTTTTTTAATTATTCTGGATTCCGGATGCATGTGGTTTATAAAACTTTTGTATGTGATGACTTGAGGCTTGGCCAAGCCAACATTTCAAAAATTTGGCGCTAGGTATGTGAACATCTTTGACATGAAGTTAGTGTTTAATATCATAATTCTTAAAAGGATAATAATAAATTAACATAGTTTAGAAAGGATTATAATAATTTATGATGTATTTTTTTCCAGAGTTATAAGAACATGAAAGCGACGAATTAATAAGAACTTGCTTTTCAAAAGAAGTTATATTTCATTTTGATACTTTCTAATATACAAAATAATTATAATTTAACATTTTAAAACTTAAATGTAACGTTTACAACAATAAATAATTTAATGCTTATTTTCTATGCTATACCACTTTTTAGTTATAAATAATAGTTTTAATTTCATTATTTTTATACAGTCTCCATATTACAATTGAGGCACAGAAGTTGCAACTCCATCCTCTTTTTGAATCCGATTATAATACTGTCCATTCGCCTATAACAAATGAAAATTTATTGATCTAGATGTTTTTTTGTCATAATATTTTGAAGAGATGAAATATAAGTGAATGGTACTTACTTTCTGTCTTCGTCGCTTTCTAACGGAGGGATACCCGCTAACGCCTCCGATAGATAGTTTCTGTAAAACAAAATAACGTTTATCAAAACAATAAGAGGATTTTTCTGACGACCTCCGTGGCGCAGTGGGCGAAGGCCCGCCTGAGACGCGGAAGGTTGCGGGTTCGATTCCCGCTGCGAGACAAATGTTTCTACGTTCTGCAAATATGTTTTGGGCCTGGGTGTTTTCTATGTATAATATGTATGTATTTACAAAAAAATATCTATGTAGTTTATCAGTCATGTGGTTCCCATACTACAAGCTTTGCTTAGTTTGGGGCTACATGATGCTGTGTGATAGTATCCAGCATGTTTTATCAAGACACTAAGGAGAATTTTTAATGACGTTTTCTGTTGAAACTGGCAGATAAGCCAACGGGCCTCCTTATGAAAAATGGTCATCTTCAAAAGAACTGACAGTGCCGCAAGACGCGCCAGCTCCTCGCTGACGATAGACTATAGTGGCAGAAGCACTCACTCGGCCTTCCTGGTGAGATGTTCGGCGCAGGCGAGGCGTAGCAGCGTGTACTCTAGCCGCGCGCGGAAGGCGGCGGCGCGGGCGGGCGCGGGCGAGCACGCCGCGAGACGCGCCAGCTCCTCGCAGACCGTCTCGCATATGTCGCGGACGTAGCGTGATGACGTCGGCCCGCATACGCTGTCCACCTGAATATTAAACCTTATTTAGGATTTTTTGATGTGAAATATCTGATGCGGGGAGACCTGCTGCTGAGCGTTGTAACGCTCGCTGTCAGGTCGATGCATCGCTCTGGATCTCTTATCTAAGTTAGAGTAGAATTTGAGTTACCATGAGTTTGTGTGAATGTGAGTTTTAGTTTGAGTGTGAGTTGAGAGTGAGAGAATGTGACTGAGAGGAAGTGGAAGAGAAAGAGGTTTGAGATTTAGTAGTGCTGGATAATGCTGGATACTGGACACTAATATAATCACACAGCATCATGTAGCCCCAAACTAAGCAGAGCTCATATTATGGGAACCACATGACTGATAAACTACTTATATACATTTTTTTGTAAATACATACATATTATACATAGAAAAACACCCAGACCCGAGACAAATATCTGCAAATAATGCAAACATTTATCCCGCGGCGGGAATCGACCCGCAACCTTCTGCGTCTCAGGCGGACCTTCGCTCACTGCGCCTTAGAGGCCGTCAAAGTCAAAATTAAAGTCAAAATTGACGGTGAAAATGTTGCATAAACCATCTACGCTTGCGTTTAGACTGTGCGTTTATTGTCAGTTAATCAGTCAGCATAAGGGTTTTTAAATTAAGATGAAGCGATAGAAATTTGGCAGAATCATAACAAGTAGTTTCTGCCCGCCTGTCCCTTCAGAAAATAGGCGTGATTTACGTATGTAGGTATCGGAAAACAGCGTAACAAACAACACAACAGTGAATTTGCTTGACACGAAAACGTAGGTTGAGATGATACATCATCATCAACCTATAGAAGTCCACTTTGCTAGACATAGGCCTCCCCTAATGAGCGCCATTGCTCCCTGTCCTTATCTCGAAGCATCCGATTTCTAGATCATCCTTTCGCAGATCGTCACTCCACTTGATTATGCCAAAATAATGCATACTAGTACTTTGACATTAAAAAATGTCATAGGTTAGAGAGTCAATATGCTTACCTCAGCATGCACTGCGATCAAGTTATTGATAATCTCGTAGACATACGGTCTCGCGTCTTCGATAACCTCATCCGGGTCTGTGTTGACCCGTCCCATGTACATACTGGGCTCGATCGTGCCCACTAGTGGGTCACCCTTGTGCTCCAGATAGATCTCTACTATGTTGGACTCGAGAGCGCTCAGTGCGTCTTTTGTTGCTGCTAATGCTTGCGTAGGTTTGGGAAAGCTGAAGCTGAAAAATAATTAAAGGCGACTATATAAGGTAGAAGTTTAAAAGGAGATACGTATACAGACTATTTTTCTGTAGGGAATATAGCATGTAGAGCCTTGAAATTAACACAGCTTGTAACACATCTTTTAAGCTATTATTTTTCGTGGCTTCTTTATGGAGAAAAATTATAGGTAGACCATACTGTTTCCGATTAGTTAAAACAACTGCTAATAATTAGTCCGTCGTTTACATATCCAAAAAATATTGGACACGTATTTTTCCTTTTGTCAATTAAACAAAAAATAACAAAGTTATAGTGCGTTAAAGTTCCGCGTGACGTCACGATATAGTACATTTTTTACCTAGCCGTGACGTCACGAGCCTCCACTCCCGAACTTTCACGTTCTTTATCTCCGTCAATTTCTAATGATTCGATAAATAAAAAAATACGTGGCCAATATTTTTTGTTGATCTATCTGACGGACTAATTAGAATTATTTTATTTTTACCCAGTCGTCATCCCTACTAAACAAAAAATAACGTGACGTCACGAGCCCCCCACTCCCGAACTTTCATGTTCTTATCTCCGTCAATTTCTATTGATTCGATAAATTAAAAAATACGTGTCTTGCATCTTGATTATGGACAAGTTCCCCCATTATTAGGGGAGGCATATGTCCAGCAGCGGACTGATATAGGCTAGTGTGATGTGGGGTGTACGGGGTTCCAACCTCCATCTTCGGAACCCAAGCCAACCCCACCTGCACGTGGTGCATCCTGCTAAACAACGAACGGGGCTCTGGCGGCCGGCTGATTGCGGCATAGCACAGCCTACATCGGCACAGTTAAATCCCACCAACGGGCAGCAGCGTCGGTGTTGCGCGAAGAGGTTTCCTGCGAATCTCAGCCCGCATTTCGATTATAAGACCAGGGTAGAAGCCTTTTAAAAATAAAAAAAGGGGAAAAAAATAGTAGGAGATCACCCGTAAATTATTTTTCCTTTCATTTTTATAATATTCCCCTCCTTTTGGGTTGGGGTAATGGGTTTCATCCCACTATTATTTTTTTTGGTTTTAAAAATTATCGACCCTGGTCTACATGGACATGTCCCCCTTTAGTAGGGGAGGCATATGTCAAGCAGCAGACTGATATAGGCTAGTGTGGTCTGGTGTGGTGATATGAATATGAATATTGATTCCAAACATACTTTTCAATGCGTTCAGCGAGGTTAGGCAGAGTGACGCGACGCGAGTAGTGCGCATTTGCGCCGCAAATCAGTAAATGGCGCTGCCAGTCGCTGCCAGACTCCGTTTCATCCACACGCTGCTCCAACGCCACTGACAGGCTAGAGCTATTCAATTCCTGGAAAAAGGAATGAAAAATAGATAGAATTTTCTTTATTGCACAAAAAATACATGTAAATAGGCGAACTTAATGCTAAGAAGCATTCTCTACCAGCTAACCTTTGTGTAATGTGTATTTACATTAATATTTGGTGGTAATCAATACATCGGAGTGTTTTTGAAATGATATCTAATGAAACATTTTTTTTCCAATACTAAGTAGCAATGTCTGCCATGCGACAGACTCCAGTGAAAATGGAGAGACGAACTGGATTCCTGTATAATTTTTTTTACAAAATATAGCACTGGATAAAGAGACGTGAAAGAAAGGATGCCTTTGCCTTGCAATAGGATATTCCAGGCTCATTGATAAATTATAATAACTTTGTATATTTTTAGTTTTTAACAGACTTCAAAAAGGACGAGGTTCTCAATTCGTCGGAACCTTTTTTTTTTATGTATGTTCACTGATAACTCTGTCAATCGTGGATCGATTTTCAAAATTCTTTTTTTTGTTTAAAAGAGTATACTTCACAGGTGGTCCCATATAAATTTTATTCCTGAGAAATTGGTACTTTTCCCGGAAAACTCAAAAAACCTCATCCTCGCTTGTAATTTCCGCTCTATGATCACCAATATCTCCGTCAATTGTGAACCGATTTTCAAATTTTTTTAGCGCAAGAAGTAAGAAGTGATTTATTTGAAGTCGGTTTATTTTTTTCAAAAAGTCCTACTTGTAACAATAAGAATCTAAAATTTAAACATAAAAAAAATAGGTAGATACAATTCATTTAGGATACTCATCGTGGGATAAGAGTCGTGAACACGCACTTAGTTTGTCATAGAAAAGTACATAAATATAAGCCGGCATCTCAAGGTCGCCAAATTGGATTTGTACGATATTTGTCAAAAACATGGTTAAACTGACAGATGAGCCGACGTGCCATCTGATTCCGACTACAGACCACTGCCCTTGAAAACATTTCAATAAAAAAGGCGATCTTCGCTGCATCATCTTTCCAAGCCATTGTAAAAATAAGTAAATAATGCTGGACATTATCACACAACAATCTGACCCCAAACTAAGCAGAGCTTGTTTCATAGGAACCAAATGACTGATGTACTATTTATATAATTATTTTTTGTAAATACATACATAGACAACATTTATTTTATTTTATTTATTTAAAAACATGTACATCTATCATTAGGGGCATACCCAATTCAATAGAGTACCTTAGTCGTAGAGTAATATCTTAAGTCTATAGTAGTTATTATTAATATTATAAAATAGTAAAACAAAACAAAAATCAAGATAACTTACTTAAATAATAATCAGTCGAATAATTTGTCATGAATGAAGTAGATTTTATGTCAAAGAAAATTAATTATGGAAAATAACATCAAAAAAATAATAAAAATATCATAATAGTAGTCCAAGAAAATTAACTCTATTAACATAATATTTAGAAATAACCAAATAATTTATTATAAATATATTTAAAAACTAATTGCAATAACACAAAATAAAAAATAAAGCCTTTTGGAATTCGATCGGAGAACAGTAAAAATTATATATTCTCTCGGCAATCAGATTAATCGTGCGGATGCTTCGCGTCAGAGGTGCTTTATGCAGTAGGTTGGTTCGGCCTTGTGGTACTGCCAATAGGGTGGGACGCCTGCGTCTGTGTACAAAGTCTGTGGGCAGCCGCATTTCCACCAAAATACCTGGATGGGCGCGATCCATCCTCTCAACATTTTAAACAAATGTAGAGCGAGCACTGCATCCCTCCTTACTTCTAACTTGTTGTATCCAACCATGCCTCTCAAACAAACAAGGTTGGATACATCAACGGGTAGAAGGGGTATATACCGTAGAGCTTCAGGTATAAAAATCTCGTGAACTTATTTTGTATGCGCTCTATCATTGGGTTGTACTTGACCTCATGCGGAGCCCATATCGCTGCATTGAACTCCAAATGGCTTCTTACCAAAGCATTATAGAGCGATTTTACTGCTTGCAGGTGTGTGAAGTTGTTTGCCTGACGGAGTACAAATCCTAAAGTTTTAAAGGCTTTCTTACAGATGTTCACCACATGTACCCGGAAATTTAGCTTGTCATCCAGCTGAACCCCTAAGTCCCTCACCGAGTCAACTCTCTTCAGCTGAGTACCCCTCAACTGGTAGTCGTGGTAGAGTGGTGACTTAGATCGACTAAAAGTCATTATAGAGCATTTTCTGACGTTAAACTGAAGTTCATTTACCCTACTCCACTCTACCACTCTATCCACGTCCCGTTGAAGGCGTACACAGTCTTCTTCGTCCTTGATGGGCAAGAGTAACTTAAGGTCGTCCGCGAACAGCAAGCATTTGGCGTCTTTGACGACTGACGGCAAGTTGTTAATCATTAAACTCTAGCGGCCCCAGATTACTCCCCTGACTCACACCGATTAATGTAGAGTAATCCTGTGATCTGGATCCCGCGTAGTCGACATACTGCCGCCGGTCCTTCAAGTAGCTCGCGAAGACCTGCAGCAGTTTGGTAGTGCAGCTGATCGTCGCCAACTTCTGAAGCAAGATTTCATTGTCTACTAAATCAAACGCTTTTTTGAAGTCGAAGTAGGCGGCGTCGACTTGCGGTAGCACGAAGGCCATGGCGTCAAGGAGGTTCGTTGAGGTGCTCTGAGCCGGCCGAAAATCGTGCTGCGCGTCGGACAGCCGTGCTGAGACTTGTTCCTGCATGCTGCGCTGCACGGCTTATTCAAAAACCTTCACCGCCGTCGATAGAATGGCCACCGGTCGGTATACCGTCACATCTGATCCAGAGCCTTTAGGTATAGGAATAACCCTTGTTATCTTCCATCGTTCTGGAAAGTGTGACTTTTCTAGACAAGCATTGTAAATGTGGGCGAGTGGTTCCGCAAGCGATATTCGACAGTCTCTCATAATAAAGACCGGTATCCCGTCCGGGCCTGCGGAGCGCTTCGGCTTGAGCCAGCGTCAGGCGCGGCGCTGGCAGGACCCGCTGCCTCCGCCGCTGCCTCCGCCGCTGCCACGTCAAAGTGAGCCGGTGAGGTACCGTAAACCGAATGGATATACTTCGCGAATTCCTCCGCACATTCCGGTTCCGAGAGTCTTTCCGTTTAGTGTAATTTGTTTTCGGTTCACGGACCCTCTTTTTGCTTTAACAAAATTCCTGAACGATTTCGGATCTTCCGTCAGACGGTGCTCCACACGTTGTTGGTGCAGTTTTTGCACCTCCTCTATCATTTTCTTCACCCTTGCTCTACTTTCCGAAAATGCCGCATAACTCGATCCTCCTTGTTTATATTGCCTATGCAGCCTTGACTTCTGTATTATCTCTCTTATGATGATTGTTGTGTACCAGTTGGGATACTGATACCTAGAGTCTGCTTTATGAAGGCGTTTTTTGGGAACACATTTGTCAAAAATTTCTATAAGGGTGCAATCCAAGGCTTCCTCGGGATCTCATGTTGCATGCAGACCAGAGACAAATATCTGCAGATCATGCATACGTCCCGCGGCGGGAATCGAACCCGCAACCTTTTGCGTCTCAGGCGGACCATCGCCCACTACGCCACAGAGGTCGAAACTTACCTCATCCAAGTCCTGATGTGCAAACTCTCTTAGCACGGCTACATAAGCCAGCAGTATTTGCTGGGTGTGCTTAGCTAGGACTGCGGCGGGCTCGCTACCTTCAGTCAGCAGTTTGCCTTCCCGCCGTCCCGAGGTGAACACGCATTTGTGGATCGAGGACAACGCATCTGTCATGTAGGTTTCTAGAAGATGCGGCTGCAAATAATGGAAAGCTTATTTAAAACTCATCAATCAGTAACGGCTGAAGGACGACTAAAGAACTTCAAACAATCTTCAAAGTTCAAAGTTATTTATTGGCGAACATGATTAATAAAGATATACCATACAGTGGTATTATAATAAAAGCACAACATGTTCTGCCTAAATCTAAGGTATGCAAAATTAGGCCAGTAGTTTTCTAATGCATTAGGTACAACACAAAATTTATTAATTAAATTACATACAATAAAAATTTAAAAGTAAATTAAATAAGTCAAATAAAATATAATTGTTACTGTTTCTGATAATTAAATTTGTATGTCCTTGTCTATTAGAAAGTCATTTATATGTAACATTTTAATTTCAAAAAATTATTAAGTTTATTCTTAAACAGTGTCATTGGTAACAATTTTAGATTATTCGGCAATTTATTAAAAATTATGGGAGCCATTCCGTAGAAACTTTTTTGAGGAGAGCTGTGTTAGCGCTGGTCGAACAAAAACGTTTTCAAAGCAATCATGAACTTTCATAGCATACTCACAAGGTTGGTAATAGCTCCATAATCTGAATATTCTTCGATCTTCCACGTCTCCTTCTCGCCCAGACCCTTGACGCGTTTGAGGGCACGTTGTAAGAACATAGTCATACCATGCACCCGGTAGTCGAATATCACCTTCTCTACAATGCTGAGGGGCTGTGGAAAGAACACAACACTTATTCAATTAATACATTTAGATAGGTAATATATTTGACCCAGGCATGATTTTATGATAATCCATTATAAGATACCAGCTTCCGCCCGCAGCTTAACTCGCGTGATGGCGGTATAAAAAGTAGCCTATGTGTTGGCGCAGTGGGCGAAAGTCCGCCTGAGACGCAGAAGGTTGCGGGTTCGATTCCCGCTGCGGGACAAATGTTTGCATGTTCTGTAGATATTTGTCTCGGGTCTGGGTGTTTTCTATGTATGATAAGTATGTATTTACAAAAAATATATATATGTGTAGTATATCAATCATGTGGTTCCCATAATACAAGCTCTGCTTAGTTTGGGGCTACATGATGCTGTGTGATTACGTCCCGCATTATTTATTTATTTTATTTATTTATTTAATCCAAGTCTTAAACTATGTATATTCAGTTTCATCCAAATCCGTTTAGCCGTTACGGAGTGAACCGATCACAAGAACTCACTCACACACAAACTTTGGCATTTATAATATTTAATAATACATTTTATTGCAATAATTCTTATGTTAGATACAAATGTAAGGTGCTATAACAGTTAAGTTTATATATGGTATCATTATCATTTATATGTAAGAAATTTTTACTCATTTTTAATTGTTAGCTGCCACTTTCCTACTCGTTTTCTCTGTGGAGGGTGGTGAATGCCTTCTGCATTTTGTTGAACTCATTAAAGAAAAAGTATAACGGAATTAGTTACAAAACATTGTTCATCTTATTGTTGTTTACCTATTCTAGTGTTCTAATGTAGGTACTGAATCACAATTTATTTATTTATTTGAACGAAATACATTATGTTTAGGATACAATTTGCAATGGTAAAATCAGTATCGCATTTTCCAGTGCCCAACCTAAGGACAAGAGAAAACTTTATAAATACCAACATAAAAATCATAAGAAGTTACATACTTCTTATGATTAACCTACTTCCGTTTTTCTTCCACGGTCTAGGTTCAAACTCAAGAACCTCGAGATCGTAAAGATACATTTTACTAGGCCACCATGTTTAAAATCGAATTCTTACCTGCGATGGCAGGTCCAGTTTGATAAGATGTTCGTACGCGTCACGCAAATGCCGTAGATTGGTCAACAGACGCGTTCGGAGCGTATCTGCAGTGGCAGCCCCGCTGCCGCCCAGCAAACAAGTACGCATATGACCAGAGAACAGTTCCACTGCTGCTATTATTATCTCCTGTGAATAGAGTCACATTTATCTATCTCTACTTTTACAAATGTGTTATCTTTGTTCGAGGATGAGGCGAACTACAAAATCATAGATGTGTTGAATATAGGGAAATCTTTTCTTATTACACCTCTAAAATAACCCTTAGGAATATAGAACCTAATATAGAACCTTCTTGTCTCTGACATACGGTTTAGGCTATGCATTGTTTTAGGGCACCTGGAAGGCCTCTAACCAGGGTTGATAAAAACACTCGGATTTATTTTATTTAAATCGGATTTCTATGATGAAAATCGATTTTTTTTACATTCTGGTCTTTTTTTAATTTGGAAGCCAGTTATATATGGACACGTGTGTGCGTGCGGTTGTTTGTTGGGGGAAGTCCCTTGGCACATTTTGGCTGATTTTGTCGCAGTAACAAGTGAATTATTTCAAAATTCTAAAAGCCCGGCTGTTATTATAATATCGATGTACCCAGTGTCACTCTCACAATCAAGACGAATTTAACGACACCTCGCAAGCTAAAATTCGCTAGCCGTTTGGGCTGTAGGGCATGCCAAAGAAATTGACATACATACATACATACGCTCGAAAAACATTACCCACCTTCTGACGCAGTCGGGTTAAGAAGTATTGATTTAAATCATTGTTTTTTTTATAAAAAAACACTTGATTTAATCGCGATTTAAATCATATCAACCCTGCATCTAACATGGCCAATGGGCAGGGGCGGATTTGATCCATTGGTTGCCCTAGGCATATGAAACATTGCCGCCCCCCTACTCGAGCCCCGAGCCCCGAGCCTGTTCTTTGCCTTTCCTTTGGCTTTACGAGAGGTGCGCTTGACTTCACTAGAGTTGCAAACTTTTTTGAGAACCTACCACCCATGCGAGCATTACCTCTGTTGCCTGGATACCTCCTCGCGAGGTGAATATACACCTCGCGTTCCGGCATATATGGAGTGAGGGTTGACTTTTCGGTACATACTTCAATAAAACAAATCCACCAAGTTTTGCGCCCCCAAAATTTTGCCGCCCTAGGCCCAGGCCTACTTGGCCTATTATGAAATCCGCCCCTGCCAATGGGTTTTAGACTTGTTTTGCAGACGGTTCCAAGTAGTCTTAGGATCTTAGGTGAATAAAGAAGTTATTACTTTGACGTGGTCCTAGGCAGGTATCCTTACAGTATGAATCTGACTTTGGGCTTTTTATATGATGAAAAATAAGATTTGTACCTTCAGCATAGCATGCCTCTCAGGAAGTGCCGGTTGACCCGCTAGTTCACCCGCGAAATAGCGCCGCGCGAGTGGCCACAGAGCGCTCAGTTCTGAGCTGAGCGCTCCGCATGCCGCCCCGCACCAAGCGGAGCGCACCGCACTCCAAGACCCTTCGCTTTCCGCTTCCTTGGCCTCTCTCGACTTGCGTTTCCCTGATAGGTTGAAGTTAGAGGAATATAGACTAGAGTTTTCAAGGTATAACCAAAATATAAGTGCAAAGAGTTTCATGGTGTGTGAGGGGTCCTATCTTATCTTCAGAACCCATGCCAACCTCACCGATCCTAGTGCACTCTCTAGTCGGCGGTCAGGGGATATAGCCGAGCCGATTGTGATACTGCGCTATACCGCAATTTAAATTAAAATTTAAATCCATAATCAAATCCTAATTTTAAAAAAAGGTAAATCGGGGATCTCCCGCGATAACAATGGTTCTTTTACATTTTTGTTTTGGTATTTGACACACAAAACATTTTCTTACAAAATGTTCAATGTGGTCAATAAAGGTTATAAAAATTAAGATAATTTTGAATGAATATACAGCAAGTTGAGTTCCCAAAAGTTGTTTTAATAAATCCGCTTGTTCAATCAATGTGTTCTGCCGACAATGACTTATGGTGCCGAGACATGGACGCTTACCCATGAGGCTGTGTATAGAATGAGAGTAGCACAGAGAGCCATGGAGCGAGCTATGCTCGGCATCAAACTTATAGATCGAGTCCCTAACATCGAGATCCGAAAACGGACAAAAGTTCAGGACATTGGAAATCGACTTATGGAGCTCAAGTGGGGATGGGCCGGGACACATTGCGAGGCGTGGTGATGACAGGTGGAGCAAGACATTGACCGAATGGTGGCCGAGGGTAGGCAAAAGAAGCGTCGGAAGACCAGTAGCGAGATGGGTCGGCGACATAGTACGCGTCGCCGGGCGATCGTGGATACGACTAGCACAAGACCGTGGTGGATGGCACAAAATCCGGGAGGCCTATATCCAGCAGTGGATAAAGTCAGGCTGTGGATGATGATGATGATAACAAATATTACAGTTAGAAACCCTTACACCCCTATTTACATCCTACTTGTGTTTTGCTTTTTTCCCTATCTCAATCATGCAACCTTTCCCAAATAAGACCAACCTTTCTCATTAGTCTCCTGTTCCTCCTTCTGTTTGAAGTGATCCTTGACCTTATTCATCAAGTTCATCAAATAGTCTTTACGGCTATTGATGGCTGTCCAAGCCGCATCACCATCCCAGTTCAAACTGATCAGCAGCCTAATGTATTTCGTCTGCTCTTGAACGTTTATAGGCATTGCCTTCATTCGGTTGTACAGCTTCTCTTTTAGGTCTTCTATTTTCTTGTCAATTTCAGCAAGGATTTTTTGGAAGAGCTGAAATAAGTGTTATTATTGTATTCTCTTCCTTCGTCTGAGCTAGTGGGTAACTCTGGTGTCAGAGTTTTTAGGCCACCCGAAGGACCCCGATGACCAACCGGGACCAACATCTTAACGTGCCTTCCGAAGCACGGAAGCGTTCAGATCTAAATACCACTAAACAGTCACCCATCTAAGTAGTGACCGGATGAACCAATATTCTAAAGAGTTGAATGAGAAAGAGTAGAGAATGGCGATCACAAGCTATAGTTCAAGGTAGGTGCGTAGCATTCGTAAGGCCACTGAAGAAGGAAAGCTATTATTTATCACGAAAAAATTAACTGTGAATAAATAAGAGGAGGTAATTCGTCATGTCGGGGTGTACGGGGTTCCAACCTCCATCTTTGGAATCCAAGCCAACCTCACCTGCTCGTGGTGCACCCTACTAAACAACGAACGGGACTCTGGCGGCCGGCTGATTGCAGCATAGCACAGCCTTAATCGGCACAGCTAAATTCCCTGGCCACCGACGGGCAGCAGCGTCGGTGGTGCGAGAAGCTGTGCCCTGCGATCCCCAACCCGCATGCCCAGCGTGGGGATTATGGGCATATCCCCCTTTATTAGGCGAGGCCTATATCCAGCAGTGGACTGATGTAGGCTGGTGTGGTGTGTCTGTGTGGTAATTCGTCATTAGACTTTTTTATGGCGTGGTATTAGAACTAAATGTTTTGGTCAACCTAAAGTAGATAGAGATCAAAGTAGTTATAGATCAAATAGCTGGTTTCAGAATACTTCATAAATTGTTTTTAACTATTGAGTAATATCTATTTTGTGATGATATTACTAAATACCTGCACATCACTAGTAGATATGAGATCAAAGTAGTTATAGATCAAATAGCTGAAAATCCTATTATGGTTTCAAAATACTTCGAAAATTATTTTTAAAAATTGAGTAATGTCTATTCTATGATGATATTACTAAATACCTGCACATCAGTAGTCCCAAACAAATTCTTGACTCTAGTATAGTCGTTGACGACTAGATCATACTCCTTCTTCTTGATATTCTTGTCTATTGACGCCGGGAGTTGGAACAGGAATTTGTGACGAACTAGTAAGGAGAGAGCTTCTCTAGTCTTATCAGCATTCTCTTTGCGGGACAGAATCTCGGAGAAGAGAGAATCAGCGAGGGTTATGGACTCTGAAATAATCACAATAGTCTCATAAGTACTACTCATAATAGGTTCTGCCTGTTTTGGCATAATTTGAGAACAAGGGAGATATCCAATTATGTACACTTTATTAGACGACCTCTGTGGCGCAGTGGGCGAAGGTCCGCCTGAGACGCAAACAAATGTTTGCATGTTTTGCAGATATTTGTCTCCGGACTGGGCGTTTTCTATGTATGATTTGTATGTATTTACAAAAAAAAGCATATAAGTAATATCAGTCATGTGGTTCCCATAAGCTCTGCTTAGTTTGGGGCTACATGATGCTGTGTGATAGTCCAGCGTTATAATTATTATATTTATTTATTGATAAAGACCGAGTCGTCTGTATCTTATATTATACAAATCAGTGAAGGTTAGTTTTGCAGATAGTACCTTGGATTGCAGCTTGAAGACAAGGCAGCGGCTCCTTGCCATTCTTCCTCTGCTCTTCTTCATACATTTATTTATTGATAAAGACCGAGTTGTCCGTATCTAATATTATACAAACCAGTGAAGGTTAGTTTTGTAGATAATACCTTCGATTGCAGCTTGAAGACTAGGCAGCGGCTCCTTGCCATTCTTCCTCTGCTCTTCTTCATACATGTTCTTGAGTAGAACAAGTCTGTCTAACTGATCCATTACCGCCCCTGTATTGGATTTTAGGAAGCTTAGCTGACCCTCCTTCTGACTTTCCACCTGTTAGAAAGGTTAGCCGATACGGTTTAAATTGAATTTATTGTTTTAAATATTTATAAATATCTATGAGATCCTATGTTTTCTTGTACTTTTCTTGATATTCTAATTACATAACATAATACCTACATTTTCAATATTTCAATAATTCCATGCCAAATCAACCATTTCAGCACAGGAAAGGGATGAATCGAGAGAGTGGGGGAGAAGTCTTTGTACAGCAATGGGATATTGAGAACTGATAATAAAAAATAAAAAATATGTAATTAATTGTCACTAACTTTTCTCTGTAAAAACACCATTCCTGCTTTCAAGTCTTCGAAGGAAGTGTTGCTGTGATGCTCCAGTAAATACCAGCCAGGTTGGAAGTTTTCATCTGTCAGTTTCCCAGATCTAGAAAAATCAATTACCTATTTGTAAAATCAATTGCCATGTGTGTGTCTTGAAAAAGCCTATTTGAATTTGGTTTTGTTCACCTTGTTCAGGTGGTTTAGGAAAAAATAAAATTAGTTAAAACTCAAATGAACAGCCCAAAAAAAATCCACTTTTGATCAATCAATTTAAAATACAATGTCTTTCAGTAAACTTTGGCATTTAGATCTGAGCGCTTCCATGCCTTGCAAGGCACTTTGATATTGTACCAGCTGTTTCAGTTGTTAAGCCATGTCCGATCCACTGCAACACCCGGTCTAGAACGAATATATGCCAAATTTCAGCTCAGTTCTTTGGAACTGATTGGTGTAAAGGAAGTTTTTCTTTTCTTAATTTATTGGGACTTTGAGTCATTGATTGACTATGTCAGTCCCATGAAAACAAACATAACTTACTAATAAATAACATCATAAACTAATTTTTATAATGTCCTTGCTGCTTCACTCATGGGTGCGACAAGAACAAGTTGAATAACACCAATATCTTTTATCAATCCATACAAATCAATCATTTTTGTTCTCATGGACACATTCCGCTCACACTCCACGAGGATTATGGTAAACATCCAGGACCCCGCACATGACATAATTAGGGGAGGCCAAGGAAGGTTTTAAACATTTCATTATATAATGTTAATTTAACATTGTGTAATAGGATTCCTTGCTATAATTCATCTCTCAGAGGTAAATGACTGATTAAGTAAGATAATTACCCATCAGGAAACAGTTCATTTAATTCCTCCTCGGGGAATTTGCAGTCATCTCCCTCAGTGGACAGTCCAAGCGGGTCAGGGGGGGTGTATGCTGCTGGAGACATGGGGCGTCGACCCCAAGGCAGGGAGGGCGGCGCTGCTTCCTCAACCCAAACAGCACTTTCTTTGACAGGCCCTATCGACTCATGGTATCCTGGTACAATACATTTTATAAGTAGATGTTCTTTGTAGCATGTAGATAAATGTACATGGGTATTCAGTGTCACACACATACACTGTGATGGACTTTCTCACAATGTTTAGTGGTACATATTGTTTTTTTCAATTTAATTTTTATATTTTTCTAGATATAATGTCTTCACTATTCATATTGTATGTATACCTTATGTCAAATTACCAACTTGTTAAATTTTAAAACTGTTGTATATGTGTGTGATTGTAGTTGCAAATCAACAATATATCTATCTATCTATCTATCAGTGAACAGTAAATGTTGTCTATGCATATATACAATTGTCAAGTCACAATGTATCAATGGCCCTGTGTAGTTGCAACATGTTAGAAGTAGCAACTTTAGTTCCTATATTTTGGTTGGATTGTACAAGGATTTGTCAAATCGTTTGCTGAGCCTTACTTTGGTGGGACATAGATCTATTGTGACTATTGTACCTACCTCTAAACTGCACAGTAGAAGTTCCTTCACCACCGGACCGAGTGGTCACAATAATATCGCCCCTGCCCTTGCATGGTCCAGATCGAGCCACTATTTTGTTCTTACTCTTCCATTCCGCAGATAGAAGACAATCGCATCCGCATATTTTAAGACCTGGGAACAAGAAAGTAAATTGTTTACGCCCACTTGAAGCACATAGCCTTTTAATATTAGACCTCACTATTTTTTATCTTGATTTTGATCATGATCATTTGGCTTACCGACAAGATCAACAGCACTTGTTCCCAGAAACTCTCCACGAATTGTTACCCTGGTCCCAGGAGGCCCTTCTTTGGGAGATATACCGGTTACGACGGGCGGAGGCCCCATGGTTTTGCTTCAGTATGGCTATGAGGTAATAGAAGATGTACGTTTTTTCGTATTTAGTTATTTCAGAAGATTCAAACTCTGTAGGTACTTCGAAGAAAAAGTTTAAACGAAATCTAAAATCCAGAATTAAATTCAACACACACAGAATTCTGGAAAAAAAACAAACAAATGTCAATTTTACTTCACTGTTCACTTCACATTCACAAGACCGAGACCGACACATTATTCCTATGTTGTTCATTCGTTCTATCCATAGGCCAAAATACATGTAACGTAACATCATTTTTCATATAGAAAGTAACAAAATGTAATAATAGCTAAGAAAAATACGATCACTTTACCCTTTAGTAAAAAACTATTAATTTTACTTTTAAAGCTTCAATTTGTAAAACTCCTATGAAACCAATGGCTACTAATCGGTATATTCCGATGAACATGGACTGACCAACTACATCACATCACTAGTTTATTCATGTTATTGTTCATTCATACATTCTTCTTCTTTCCTTCATTTAGTCATTCATTCATTTTGTTTTCTTCATTCATCATGTGTGGGGGAGATCGAAGTTGGCCAAGCTGATTTGGGCGTTCATTAAATAAAATAAACCGTAAATCGGATTAAATATGCTGTTCTAGGTACATTTAGTGAAATCCCACAATAATGGCACATTCTTCATTCAGGTACAGTCCAGAAATACAAGTGTATAACTGTTTACTAACTTAGCGCCGCTTATTTTTGTATTTATTTCAATCGAATTTCCTATATTTATAGTGCGGTGGATGAGTACGGGTTTGAGAGACACGATGACTTCGATTACGACAGCTATGAAGACTTTATGTCGGTTTACTTGAAAGTGCTAGCGACGAGGGCTCAGAAATGGGCTACGCTACTTGGCGAAGGAAAGTCGGTCAAACGCACCAATACCGTGAAAAGATACGTACGCAAGGGAATACCAAGTAAGCTAGAACATACTTGCTTCTGCCCGCGTCTCCGCTTGCGTGGTGCCGGGACAAAAATGTATTAAACCTGGTCATAAACTATGTTCAAGCATTCAAAGTTTCATCCAAATCTGTTCAGCCGTAACAGACTTGAGTGGGTACAAACATAAATTAACAGACAAACTTTCGCATTTTTAATTTTGTGTGTTATTTTTTGCCACTTGATTTATTGTTAAAGGGTGTGGCAAATTAAAAATATTCATAAGGCAACCTATTTAATACAAAAAATCTATCAACTTTGAAGTTCTACTTTTTATTATCTACATAAAAAAATTACCACCACAGGTGAACATCGACCATCGGTATGGATGGCAATATCAGAAGCGGAGAGAATGAGAGAGGAGTCTCCAGACCTCTACCAGAAACTATTAGATGCTCCGTTTGAGAAGGAACTAGTTGATATTGTGAAAACAGACTTACCCCGCACATTTCCTGATAACATTTACTTCACAAAGGAAGCCAATCACCAGACACATCTGTTTAATATACTCATCGCTTATGCACACAATAACAGAGTGGTTGGGTACTGCCAAGGCTTAAATTACATAGCAGGTATGTTTTTTGCGTTTTTTATTTCATTGTTATTGATGTATTAGCATTTTTTGTTTCAATCTTCGAGGTCAGAAAATTTCAACGAAACATCTTTAAAACAGTCTTATCATGTTTATTAACGCTTTGAGTGCTGAAAACGACTTCAATCCAGCAGTTGTATGTCTGCTGTGTCTGCCATGTCCCAGGTGAGGTGATCCATCACCATGAAGTCAGAATCTGACGAGGAGATCCCATGAAAATTGAGGGAAATCTTAAAACTTACACACCAAACACTATATATTCTTTTTATAACAGCGTTATTACACGCAATTTACAAGTATTTTAAACATACCTATTTATTGATATCTTGTGTACTTGTATTTCTATTAATTTATTATATATAATTTTTATTACATTCTGTTAGCCTCAGAATGCATCATTTACAAAATAAACAACATATTATGACATATTATGCTAATATTAAATACAATTTTTATTACATTCCTCTAACTTTACACAAAGCATGATAACAATGGGTTATTTCCAATACCCTGCTTTATTTATGTGAGATCTCTGCCTGTAATTATATTTACTGGCCTCTTAGCTCAGTTAGTAGTAATTCTTCCTTTCTTAGCTGCGGTTCGCTGGCTTGATTCTTACACACCTGTGTCCCCCGACATGCAGCAGACTTGAGCAGCCCAGTCCCATTTAAGCTTTGCGGCTTTCCTTACTACATCGGTTATCTGTGTCCTGGAGCGTGGCTGGGTGTTGCACATGCAGTCGTTAACTCCTAAGACACTCCATCGCACATTGGAAAATCTACTGTAATATTTTTTTATGGTCTTTTTGTAATTGCAGGATTGCTTCTCTTATCAACAAAAAGTGAGGAAACATCATTCTGGCTGTTAAAAGTGCTAGTTGAAAGGATATTGCCGGATTATTACACCAAAACCATGGATGGACTGATAGTTGACATTGAAGTGTTATCAGAACTAGTCAAATATAAAGTGCCTGATGTACACCAACATGTGATAAACTTAGGTAAGAACAGAACCCATTTGCTATCTAAGATATCATCAGGCTTGGTAGTCCATTGCTGGACATAGGTCTCCTAATGAGCGCCATTGCGCCCTGTCCTTAGCTCGACGCATCCATTCACAAATAGCCAATCCATCTGGCTGGAGCGCGTCCCAAATGTGCCGAGCTGCGGTCTCCGCTTAGAACTCGTTGACTCCAACAGTTATCGGTTCTTCGGCTGATATGGCCATTCTGTGTCTAGCTCATTGCCATTTCAACTTGCTAGTTCTTTGAGCTTCTTCTTAAGCCAGGACCTAACATCTTGACCTTACCTGTGCCTTCCGAATCACGGAAGCGCTCAAATCTAAATGCAACTAAACAGTCATCCATCCAAGTAATGACCAAAATTATCTGCTAAGATCAACGAATGAAACCACGCCACAGGTCTTTCGTCGCTTCTTCATTCTTTGAGCTATATCGATAACTTTAGTTCTATCTTCGTTTTCAGCAGAAGAAAAAAATCTTGAAATTATCTAGAGCTTCAATACTAATTCTCATTTGGCAACCATGCCTAGCTGTTTTATCAATAACTCCTTACATGTATTTTATCTATACTTGTCACAGTCATAAGATATGGCTTGTTTCAATGGAAATCTGATTAGGATTATTTTATCATAATAATCATGTAAAATTCTATGGTAAGGTTATCTGATTTTGGTTATACCCATTATTTCACTCTGGATTAAAAAATGGTCAAGTGCGAGTAATTTCTCGCGCATACAGGATTCCGTATTTTTTGCTTTTCTCCTTATATTTCTGTATAAGTACTCATCATCATTATCAGCCGTTTTCGACCGACTGCTGGGCATTATCCTTCTCTCTCCTAAGTACCATCACACATTGATTAAAATAAAATAGTCAAGTGAGATTAACTTCTCGCGTATACAGGGTTCCGCACTTAGTAAAAAAAATATGTATGTTTTAACTTTTAGGTCTTCCATGGGCCGTCATAACAACAAAATGGTTTGTCTGCCTGTTTGCTGAAGTCCTTCCTATAGAGACAGTACTTCGGATATGGGACTGTCTCTTCTACGAGGGTTCCAAGATCCTGTTCAGAGTATGCCTGACGCTGATCAAAGGGAACCGCGCTGAGATTATGGCTTGTAATGACTTCACGTCTCTCGCAGAGTGTTTTAAGGCGATTGTGAAGAATGCAAGTGCTCTACATTGCCATGAATTTATGCAGGTATGTTTAAAAAGTCTCTCACACAGACGCGGCCTATGGCTGCGGTGACGGTGGCGTTTTTGATTTCTTCTAATACTAATTCTACTTTACAATGGGGAAAAAAAATTCTGCAGTGACGCCCCGCATCGGGGTGGGTTTTTAATTTCAATTTCTAAAGTTCTTTATTATAACAGAAATACTTCTAAGTAACGCAATCCAGTGTAGATTATCCTAGAGAGTACTTAAATAAATGCAGGCTAATGTTAATTAAGCTAGGAACGCTTCTTCTATCTTATGTTAATAATACATTAATTACCCCTTGCCTACCCGACTCCAACCATATGATGCAAACATTTACGGCCTGGTAATCGAACCCGCAACCTTTGCGCCTTAGGCGGGCTTTCGCCCAATGCGCCACTGAGGACGTCATATACTGCCATCCACAATCAAATCTAGAATCTGTCCTAAACAAATTCTTCTCTAAATTCGACACTCACAACTGCTAAGTGTGATTTTATTATAACCTTCCCCCAATAGTGAGGTCTTTGCCCCAAAATAAACAGGCTCTTGCAAGAACAACATTATGGTCTTTACCCCAAAATGAACAGGCTCTTGCAAGAACAACATTATCTTTTTTTGCAATCCTAAATTAGATCTGATGATTGAGTCAATTTACGCATGACCTCTTAAATTACCGAGTTGACATTTGCCACTATGATTAGTCTTGGTTTATTTGGCGCAGAACAGTTCTTTACTAAGCATCTTACCAGAGAAAACTATTCCTAAAGGAATAGCTTGAAAGAAGACTAGTTATTGTCCTTGCAAATAACAATAATAAATAAATAATGCTGGGTCCCACACAAAACACGTGATGCTTTTTTAAAAAAAATTTAACCCCCCTCCCCGTTGGTGGCGAGGTTTAAAACTAACCCCCCTTACCCCACCCAGTATCACGTGTATTTTTTAGTACCTACAAAGAATCATAAAAAAATTTGAATATTATCTTTAAATACAGGTTTAAAGTATAAGCTAATTTTATTATGAAATTAAGGACCATCTAGTCAAGGTCACAACTACACGCCGCTTTTCGGTTTAGAAATCGCACATTTGACGAAAAAATAAATCCCCGTGATATCTCACCCCCCTCCCCCCATATTTCGTGATTTTTTCCAAACCCCCTTCCCCCCTTTCGAGCCTCACGTTATTAATGGACGGCCCCTTAAAGGCTGACAGCGCATCAGTATCTCCTCTGATGATGCAGGTGTCCATGGGAGGCGGTGACCACTTTCCATCAGGTGGCCCGTCCGTCTGCCAGCTTTGGCTTAAAAAAAGCTTAGTTTGGGGCTAAATTATGCTGTGTGTATTTGATAATGTTAAGCAGGGCTTATATTATGGGAACCCCATTACTGTTACACTACTTACATATATATTTTGTTATTAATACATAAACATAGAAAACACCCCGACCCGAGAAAAAATTATGCAAGTCTTTATAGACCAATAGGCAATGTTTGTAACATTTGTCTCGCGAGGGAATCGCATCTGTAACCTTCTGTATCTCAGGCGGGCCTTTGCCCACTGCGCCACAGTAGTCGTCAATTCGAAGGAAATGAGAGAAGTGGGGTATTTTCAAAAAAATCGACAAGATTGCGAGTCGAAAACGTCAGTTTTTGTTTGATTAAACTTTGATTCTTAGGATCATAAGGGCTAGATGGAGATTTTGAACATCACGATACAACTCAAAACTAAAATACGAAATGAAACTAACGTGAATTAACTCAATAATATTGAAAAACGGGAATTCACTCACTCACACTATTCAAATCACTCACCCTGATAAAGACTCTCTTAACGAGTCGAAACGCCATCGGTGCCTTCACCGAAGTAATGGTACGTGAAAATTCCCGTTTTTTTTTCAATATGAACGTCATGAAAGATACGGCTCGGAAACGTTTCGAACATTTCAAAATCCTTCTGGAGTATTATAAGTGATAGAATTAAACTGTAAAATATGTATCAAACATTATTTTTGCTATTTCCAATCAATCATCAAAGTGCCTGGAACGTTATCCAACGCAACAATCATCAAGCTAAGAGCGCGTTTAAACTGTAACATTATGTATCAAACATTATTTTTGCTATTTCCAGTCAATCTTCAAAGTGCCTGGAACGCTATCCAACGCAACAATCATCAAGCTAAGAGCGCGTTTCGCGAAGCAACGCCGCGAGCAACAACAGAAAGATCCTCACGTTCGGTGAGCCGCCTACCAGAGATATTCTGATCTCATTCATGAACCAAATTATACTACTTACATAAATGATAACAATGTTTTTGATCTCTATACTAAAAGAACAAGGACTATATAGGGTGGGACAAAATTTTACCTCATTAAGGGCAGCTACCTTTTCTTTTATAGTTATAAGGCTTTTTTTTAGGAAACTAGGTTTATTCTGAAGGGAAAAACAATTGCATTTTCGGAATTAAGAAAAATGTACAGTCAGCAATGTCATTTGTCTAAAAATACAATTGGTCTTGATCGACTCTATTTCCCAACAGAAAAGTTATCCCAAAGTATTTTACCAAATCAAATCGTAAGATTTCGCGAAAATTAAAAACGTTTTTCTTACAATTTTTATGAATCGAACCATTCGCCACAAGTGCCACAACATTGAGTCTATGTATGTATTTCGAACACTTGCCTGGAAATACTGTTCTTATTTCAAATTGATCTTTCATTATGTGTTGGCAGAATGACCATATCACCGATTACTATTTTGTGTCGAATGGAATGCATGAACTCAATGTTATGTCGAGTTCACGACACGAGACGAGACGGGAGGCGGGAATTTTTTTCATCTAGAACAACAGTGTTATTTTTGTTTTATTTTATTTTCTATTGTTTTTCTGATTTATGTTGCGTAAAATTTATGGCGCTTTAACCAACCTACGTTAGTAAGAAGACACAAGTGTAGTGAAATGAAATAAAAGTTATAAACTGGACTTCTCAGATGAAGGAATTTTTTGCTGATTGTTTTGTTATAGCCGCCATAGTTATAACAGAACATGACTTGACCGAAGATTGACGACTAGATTAAAAGACGGAAGAAATTGAATAGGGGATGAAAAACGTTCACAAAATAAAACGGAATACTTGGCAGTACGGTCAAAAGACTTTAGCCTGCCCAAATTGGGCTAAGAAACAAAAAAAAAAAATGTTATGTCAAATGACGTTTCATAGAAAATGTATAAAAAACTTTTTTATTTTCACGAAATCTTACGATCTGATTTGGTAAGTAACTTTGGGGAAAAGTGTTTCTATTGGAAAATAGATTCGATTGAGACCAACTTGTGTCTAGGCTGACTACACTTTTTCAAAATTCCGAAAAACCTATTGTTATTTTCTTAAAAATAAACCTATAGTTTCCTAAGAACAAAACCTTCTAACTATAAAAGTAAACGTGGCTGCCCTGAATGAGGTAAAATTTTGCACCACCCAGTAGGTATACTTCTCACTCAATACGTTGCAAGAGCTTTGAAACATGAAATTCTTATTCAAATTTTGTAAATCATGTTTAAATCTAAATTTAAAGAGATTGTACTCGTACAACAGTCATGGTTGTTGCTTAAGCCATGACTGTAGGTATTCTTGTTGATTATTAATTATGCAGAATCTATACCTTATTAAAATGTTTTGTGTATGAAAGTAGGCTTGAAACCTTGAGAGCACTGTTTAATGGCTTCTATGAACAATAATATAGTAATTAAATGTATTCTACACTTCTGTATTTAAGCATTTTACGCAGCCCGCTGTTTTTTCTTACCAATATTATAAATGTGTAAGTTTGTTATAATATGTTGTATCCCTCTCAGGGCTTCTTCTTCTTCATCTTTGTAAGAGCTAGTGGCCAACTCTGGTGTCGGAGTTTTTAGGTCGCCCGAAAGCATCCGACATGTCATACTCCCATTGAAATATTATTAGGTGCTTACCTATGAAATTGGCGTTTTTATGAAGGATTTCAAGAAAATTGATTTCTCCATACATACATTTTTGTATATTTTTCTGGAACTACAAATCCTATTCTCCTAAAATGTTGTGTGTACGATTGGACAACACTGTGAAAATATGCGTAGTCTTATTTAAAAAAGAAAACTAACACATAAAAAAATACTACGAATTTAAGCATTGAAAGTGACAAAACGTGAAATGAACTGTTTTTAAGTTTTATTTTTTCCGGATGAACTTCCTCAAAAATAGTATTTTATTGAATTTTCAATCTTTGCAATAATGTTACGTTCGGAAATTAAATTAACTTTGTATATGACTGTTGAATAAAATAAAATATGTGCAAAATGAAATAGAGAGAAAAAACGCCAATTTCATAGGTAAAGACCTATATACAGTACACCAATATCATTCTCGATGCTTACGACTGAAAAAGCTAGGATTCTACATCTTAACGTGCCTTCGGAAACACGAAAGCTCAGATTTAAATGCCATTAAGCGGCCATCCATACAGATAGTGATTGGAGATGATGGTTTGATAACACCAAAGCCACGCCAAGAGCGCTTCACCGCCACCACCAGTCATTAGTCCACTGCTGGACATAGGCCCCCCTTAATAAGAGATATATTCCTATAACATAATCCCCACGCTGGGCATAGCTTCTCACACCGCCGACGCTGCTGCCCGTCGGCGCTTTACGGCTGAATGTAGATAAATAAATTTATTTTGAACGTACCTAAATAAATTTTGTTATGAAGTTAGATTAAAATACTGTATTGGCCGCGGTTTCTTTTTATCCGGGTACAAGCGAAGCCGTGTGCGGATACTAGTTGTACAAATTATTGGGCCAATTAACAATGGTTGCTGCTAATACAATAGTACTTTTATGTCGACCGCCTTACGTACTCCCCTATATATTATTCGATAAAAAGCTTTTGGCTAATTAAAAAAAAACTATACAAGGTGAATTTGAATAGTTATCCCGACAAAGGGTAACCCATAATATGTTCAGACTTGTCGGATTTGTTAGTTTTTCATTGAACAGGCTTGTAAAGTTAGAACAGCAAATTTTTTAATCTTTGTCATTCACATATGGCCAAATCCTTATCGCTTCGCTTTCCTTTGAAAAACTGACAAAAATTTGACAGCTTTTCAGGGGAAAATGAAGCGTCATTGGTTACGGTATATTATAGCAATCGACCATTTTTATTGATGATGATAATTTTGGCTCTGCCTTGATTTTAGAGCAGCCACACACAGCACAAATATAAGTTTAAAGTTTTTGGAGAAAAGTTTCGATCACCTTTCGGGATAACTATACGAATTCGATCTCACCTTGAGAGTTTTTTTTCTTAGTTTAAAAAATAACATGGGCGCAGCATATTACTTTGAGTTGAAGTCTGTTACGAGCAGTTTCGTGGAAATAAACTATATCTATCTATAATAGCTGCATTTTGAAAATAATTTGAATTCTTCTTGAAAAGTTGGTTATGACACAGATAAGTACCTAGATGGTTATGATTATTTGTTTTGCCATAATAAAGATAATAAAGTTTCATTGCTTTTGAAAAAGACAATAATAAGATTTTTTATTGCTACCAATTTATTATTATATTTTTATTAGTTCATAACATTTTTTATATATATCTTCTTTTTAACATCTTATTTAGCGGGGCTCAAAAATGTATTGTTAAATTTTTTCATGATTAATTTTTTTTACAATTAATTTGGTAATTGATTGAAGGACCAAAATTTATAAAAACTTAAGTGATAAAAGTATAGCCGTTGCTTGCTCTATGTAAATCATGACTTTTTAATTGCTCTATTTTATGGTAATTTTAGTATAATTAATAGAAAGTACCAAACTTTAATAAATTGTTGGCATATAAAAACAATGTAAACATAATACATAGTAAGTTCTGTCCATGAATTACGTACAAATACAAATCTCTAGTCTTCATCATCATTTTCAATACTCTTTTTTCGGGTTCCGTACTTCAAAAGGGAAAAGGGAACCCATACAGGATCACTTAGTTGTTAGTATGTTTGACTGTCAAACAAGACCCCTTTCTCAGGAACGGGTGAAGGTATCGAGTCAAAATTAATGTCAACACTCAGGTCTCCAATCACTTGGAACTGTGAAAAATTAAAACTTCAAAGTTAACAAAACATTTTATAAAGATTTTATGTCGCATATTTAGGTATTTTGATGTCGTATATTTTCTCGCAATGGAATTAAAACCTAGTTTCCTTTACCTAAAATCATGAAATTCTGCAAGAAGCAATGTCTTATAGCACAAGTAAAGGGAAAATTCCCAAAATCGTACCTACAAGTTTGTACGGAACCCTCAGTGCGCGAGTCCGACTCGCGCTTGGCCGACATTTTTTTTGTTGTCAATCTAGCTGATAGCGAATGCATGGTAAACTCAACAGATTAATAGACTTTGCAATAAGTTTATTTTGATAATAATGAAATAATATTGCTGTTTACTAATTTCTGTAGTGAAATGGCTTGCTTTGTCTTATTTTCTTTTTAACCTACATAGGTACCTTTTATTTTTATATTTTTCCCATTGCATCGGCAATCAAGGGTGTCAATCAAATTATTTTTTAAGATATTTTCTAAGCTCAAGTTTTGATTTTATTGCATATCATTAAACTATTTTGATTTAAGTATTTTTTTATAATTATATTTTGATGGTAAGGACAGACAATCTAACACAAGCCAGGCATTTTTATCAAATAGTTTCATTTAGGTTAATGGCATTTGGATGGATATGGGGGTAAAAAAAAGGATTTTTCAAATAAGCTCCTAGATTTATGAATGTATTTTTATAAATTCAACAATTGTTAGCATTTTCGTGTGCTCTGAACAAACTAAGCATGCCTATTTTCTATTTAAGTGACTCAATGTTTAGAGTGTTTATGCCATAACATGTGTGGGTGTTCTTTGTAAAATATCAACTGAATAAATTATTGAGATGTTGAATATGGATTTTATTTATATTACCCTTACAACAAGGTACATAAAGTAAATCTATTTGACAACAATCTAGGATCCCTAAATGATTACTCTATGAAATTCAATATTCAATGATTCAGCTTTGCAAAAAGTAACATGTGTGTTTGGATGAAACAGGAGTCTTACATAACACATCAAAATCTGGTGATGTTCTCCAACCAAAATGTCTTACTGCTTTTTTACTTCGTATAGGCTAGTGGTCAAAACTACTGGTTATATTGCCCAGATTCTAGACACAATAGATATTGTCTGGCTTCTTGTACAAGGTCAGGCTGTTTGTACAAGCAGTTACAGACAATAAAAGCAAAGAATATATTCTAATGTATTATGAGAATTAATAAAGAAGGGAGGTTAAAACCTAACAATGAACTCTGAATAACATTGAGTGTCTAACTAGAGATCTTATCATAAACGTGACCACTAAATGAAGTTAAAATGTGTATTTTTATGATTTTCCACTTTCTAATACATCCTTTGCTTCGTTGATTTTAGCAGCTATCAGTGGAGAGCCTCCTCGGTCCGGGTGATTTAGAAGCATTATTTTCCGGTGTGCATCACGGATCTGTTCAAATAATTACAACATAAATAATGAGGTTTCATGTTAACTATAAGTATTTGTGATGGAGTGATGATAGGTGGACAAAGGCGCTGAGCGAGTGGTGGCCAAGAAATTGTAACAGAAATAGGGGACATCCACCTGTGAGATGGGTTGATGATAAGTATCAGAAAAACCATGGGTGGCACCTGGTTCAGAATAGCGCAGGATCGAGGCAAGTGGAATAATCAAAGGAAGGCCTATGTCCAGCAGTGGGTTGATAAAGGTTGAAATGATTCTGTAATTCTGTAATTCTTTATTGTACATGGAAATAATACAAACAAAGAGTATGACAAAAAATATGTACAGAGGCGAGCTTAACCCTTTTAGCGTTTTCCTTCAGCAAACCTTAGAGTAGAGGAGAGGCGATAGCACAAAACAGGTTAGAAAAAGTGTACAACAGACAAGAATTTAAGTTGACAGAGTAATAACAAATAAACGAACTGATAAACTACAAATAATATACTTTACTTAAATTAAATATAATATAATATAATGATGATGATGATGATGATAAAAATTTATACAATGTCAGACTAACCTTTGACTTTGATGCAGTTGGACTAACACCTAATATAAGAGATGCTTCTCTTTTAGTCATTTTGGACTCGAAACCACCTTTGTAATATCTTGAGCTGGCTAAGGATTCTGAATCAAACTTTGGTAGATTTTTTACAGCTTCTGCAAATTTCATAGATGCATTGGGCATCTGTCTCAACACATAGCGGCCGGCGAATCCCACAGCTGCCATGCCAAGACCAGCTAAAATAATAGAACTAGCCTGAAACAAATATGAGAATCGTGTTAGCAAATGCTTCCATTTACGTACAATACATTTTATATTTTTCTTATGTGCTTGGTTGTTTAAATGAAATTATAGACTATATACACATTAAATAGTAAGTATATTGATCTGTATCATGACTAAAAGAGTAGCATTTTTTTATGGGTTTCGTATTAATACATATTGTGAAATAACTAAGTCTAACCTCAAAATATTTATTAATTGCCTACTTACCATTTTTTGATAAGCGTTTGTATTTACAAAATCAGTCCTAGATTATTAATTGAACATGCTTTGCTCCAAATATTAATCTATACGTATCTAGATTTACAATCAAATAATTTTACATTAAAATAATTCGTCTGCGAGTGTTTACAGAAAACAGCTGTGATGTAAGTGGTTCTTTTTTACTGACAAGTCAAACTGTCTGTCACTGTCATCTGCAGGAGATAGACAGATCATAAATCAATGTGTTATATCATTCGGTCATTAAGGTACGGTACATTGAAATGTTTGCTGACCGTCAATGGACACTCGGAAAACCGGAAACTCCGAAAGCTAAAAAAAGTACTGGCATGGCAATATGAAATAGCTATGCTATGACAAATCCTGTCAGTTGTTGAAAAATCAGAAAAAAAAGTTGGGCCTTTTTGAAGTGTTTCAACATGGCAGGAGATCAAGCGCAATTTTACCAGTTACTAAATACGTTATTAGCAACAGATAACGAGATCAGGACCCAGGCAGAAGTAAGTACTCTTTATTTGCGTTACTTTCATAGTTTTTTTATGGACCATCGGCACCCAGCAGCCGGTCTACCATGCGAAACGAAGAGCGACGGCCTCGTGTCAAAACGTGGTCATGGAGGATCGCGCGGTGTAATTTCTGTTTCGGCGACTTCAAAGACGGGGAGATACAATCGTGTGATATTTTTTGCACTACTCTACTCCAATAAATGTGTTTACTTCATTACTGAAAGCGATGTCAGGATACTCCCTGAGGCACGCCTTTTTTCTAATGTCGTTCAACTCTACAGATAGCTGCCTGCATTCTGTAGGTATGTAAATAAAGGCCTAAAAAACCTAGTCAGCGAATTCAATTCAATGTCAATTAGATATGAATGAACCATCTTGCTTCATTCATACTTATTTGGTTCAAAGTAGCAAAATAATTATATATTTCATGATAAAGCTAAGCATAAGTACCTATTCCTACTCACTACACATGTTTTTTCTCTTTCACTCAGGAATTATACAACAACATCCCAACTGAAACTAAAGTAATCCATCTCATCGGAGCCCTCCAAAATGTCGACCTCGGTGAAGAGGGCCGGCAGACTGCTGCAGTATTGCTACGGCGGCTGCTCAGTGCAGAGTTCTTCGAGTTCTTCCCGAAGCTGCCGGTGGAGCAGCAAGCAGCACTCAGGGAACAACTTCTTCTCACCCTACAAATGGAAGTCAGCCAGCAGTTGAGGCGAAAGGTATATAGAAAAACTATATTTTGTCCTTTTATCTGTATTCTATCATGTCAAAGCTTACAAAGCTCATTAGGAGGCAGCACCACCCATCAGTAGACTACTATCGGCTGATGATGATAATAAAGCTTACTAAAAAGAGACTTAACATCAGGGGTGGGTCGGTTAAATTGTCTGTAAGAACCTAATAGCTTACACTGAATTAATAGAACCAGAAGTTGAAGCTATTCTATCTTACATTGCATCCACATCAGTTGATAGCTGATGGTATACTTCCAAGTAATGAGAAATTAGAGAATCAGCTTCAATCTGTACCAAAAACAATATTAATGTCTGTTTGTTATTATAATGGTCAAATTTTTAGCATTCCAATTAACCTGCAAGTTGTGTTTGATTATTGTACTGAGCAGAGCATCAATAACCATGTACTGACTGACCCAGCAGCCTTGTGGGGCTGCATGTGCATGTCAAATTTACAGCGCCTTACTGCTTGATCAGTCAGTATATGACTAATTACATGTGCCACACAATGTTTGTGGCATGTATCAATGCAAGCCTTGGTAACACTTCATTAGCAATACCTATCTATTGTGCGTGCTTCTCAATTGCTCCATTGTCATTCAATTGATCATCACTTGAGACATTACATTGAATTGAGCTAAAACATTAACCCATTTGGTTGCTTAGTTAACAGGCATTTGTTACAAACTCAGCAATGCTAACTACAAAGGAGTAGTAAGAATTTTGATTGTTAATAATCCTGATAGCAACTCGAGCCCATGAGGTGCTTAGAATTGGATCTAATTTTATAGGATGATGAGTCACACACATTCCAATCTTATGAAGCCTTACTATTTTTACATACCTAGGAGTTCATAAAAAATATACTATAGGACTGTATTTGCTATCTATTCTATGTACTACATAATTATGTTTATAAAAAAAGCATTTTAAGAAATGATCTCTAAAAACCATAAGTATTTTAGGTATTCATATTTTGTGTAACAAATATTAATATTCATAGGCTTGTTAGACTATTTACATGCATAGAAGCATACTGTTCTTCATAGAGAGGTAACAGGGGTTTTGAAAATTTAGTTTAGAAAACAAAATTACACTTTCTTTAGATATGTGACGTGGTATCGGAACTTGCACGCAACCACATCGACGATGATGGCGCCAACCAGTGGCCAGAGTTTCTGCAGTTTATGTTCAATTGTGCAGCTTCTCAAGACTCCAACATGAAAGAAGCAGGCATTAGGATGTTCACGTGAGTCATTATTATTATTATTGATTGGGCGATTCATCCGCCTCTTTGCAGAACTTGCAGGTTCGAGTGTCGCAAAGCCTCAACTTAAACACGTGCTTGTTAAGGCGACAATGTCCAGTTAAGGTTCTGACCATAATGCGTAGGTGGTTTCTGCTTAGCGCTAAGACTTGGTTGGTATACCGTTTGTCAAACGCTCTAATTAACAGTTTGGAGTCATAATCATAAACATTATTTTCACAAGCGCTTAACTCGTGATACAATGTCGTCTATAATCTGTGAGAGAAGTAACTACAAATGCCTGGACGGAAGCACCAGGAACTGCTCCATCCGTTCGGGCGCGTTTATTGCCATAGATGGACAATATCGTATTGAAGTGATAATCAATAACTGATCTTGTCAATCACCTCGTAATTAGGTTTTCCAATCTACTTGTAAAATCAATAGAATAGGCTGTGCCCAAATTTCTATTTCTGAATTTATTCTGTTCATTATTTTACCACTTCCGTAAAAATAGGACAGAATGTGTCTGGAACAGCTCACACTCCTGACTTCTTTATGACCGTGCGCGATACTTTACATGCTGTTATAGTGTGATCGGCACAGGATATAGATAGGCAACCTACCTGGCAATAGATATAATGAAGTAGCTAACCATATTTCAGCTCGGTAAGCAAAGATAGTGTAGGACGCCCTGTAGCTAGATGGAGTTACGATTTGCAAAAGGTGCTGGATGCGTCAAGTGGAAGATGGCGTTCATTAGGAGCGTCCTATGTCCAGCTGTGATCTGTTGTATGCTGATGATTATGAAGCAAAGATATCGACAAGTCATTTACGTCATCTAATAGTCCTCTTTGTGGGTTGAGCATACACAACGATCCGGAATTCGGATGAACTAACAAAAACTAAAACCACGTCATCAAACCATGTCGATTTCATAACGAATTAATATCGCGCCTAAGCTTGGGGACAGATGGATTATGTGTTTATGATATTTGACCGAGGGACCAAGGTTTTTATAGCCATAGAAAATCTATTTCTAACATTATGTTGTAGGTCACTATTCAATTCGCTCTAGTTAAATGTATAAATTAACGAATAAGCCCGGTCAGTGCAAAGGTATCTCAGTTTGACCTACAAATCTTACAATCTACACAAGTCAAGAGAGATACAGATTTTATCATAGCATAGACTCGTGCTGTTTGATTTTGCGTCAAAAATAAGTCTCAAGGTTAAAACAATGCTATTTGCGATTTGTAATTTCACCGAGCCTTATCAAGGACGATTGTAAATAATTCTGATTACTGGCATGGAACAAGGCAAACCATTATTTCTGACATCTAATATGAATATTAAATTAGATTTAACTTAACATTAGTATTGACACGTGAGGGATAGAGCGGCGAGGGGCGGGTCGGCCGGGAATGCGTTGGCGTCAGCGTGGTGGAATGAGCCCGACCGATGCCTTCATCCGTCGAAATTCAATGAACGTCAAACTTTGTCAATTATTGACAAACTGACACAGTTTGTTATAACAGGATCGGTGTCAATAATTTATGTTTGAGCCTTCCCAGATAGGC
Organism: Horisme vitalbata; assembly: GCA_951804965.1. Classification (NCBI taxonomy): domain Eukaryota; kingdom Metazoa; phylum Arthropoda; class Insecta; order Lepidoptera; family Geometridae; genus Horisme; species Horisme vitalbata. Next base: position 7,205,929 of record OX638096.1, read on the forward strand.
GATTCGCTCGCGACTGTTGAGCGCGTGTTTGACATGCGTATCCAATCAGGCTTGCTGAATGTCAAGTGTGTGCACATACCACGTGATATTTAGCAAGCGCGAGCGAAACGCCTATCTGCTCTTAGCAACAGAGTTAGCCGATCACCCCGATGAATAACCAATGTTTTATAAATATTCTAAATCATCTCAAATAATAGAAATAATAATTACTAGTTACTGTTTCTATCATTATGAGGAAAATTATATAAATATTTTTAAATTTTTTTTTGTTGTAACAGCTTTGACTTTAGCTTAGCTGAATGTAAAGGATCACCAATTTGTTATGCCGAATTGGTTTGGATTCGTTCTTTAATTACTGAACATAGTTAGTTATGCGTTTTGTAAATATTGTCTTCTATTTCAAAATGAAAACCTTGTAATAGCATTTAGCTATTCGTTTGAACAATTGATTAGCTCTATTAGGATAATTAATCATTTTATAGATAGGTACTTAAAATGCGTACAATTAGAACCGGGTCGATCTTTTTTGACGATTCGGTGTCGAAGTACGCGACAGTATTTTGTGTGGAAAGTCATCTACCTGTTTACTTACAGTTGATTTCTGACTACTCTACATCTGTATTTAGAATTTGATAATAATGATCAATGTTTAACCACGCCAATTCGGAGATGATGTAAATAGGTATACTATTTTTAATTGTGTTTGAAATGACGTGTTTATTACATTGTGCGTCAGACTTAATTATTTATGGAACAAAGATAATGACAAAGCTTAAAATAAACAATGGAACCTACTAGAATAATAGGTATGGAAGTGCATCAGGTTACCCTTGAGCCGGATAAGCAATCCATACCATCATTCCAGGTTTTCTGATAAACAAAAAAAAAACAGATATTACAATCAGTTCAACAACTGAGTAATATTATTAGTTATTAAACCAACAGATCAGTCCCCGGAGTACGCAGAATTTTAGAAGAATAATAGGTATGGAAACACATCTCACTAAAGTGAGACACAGGTTCCATCCTTACAGGTTTTCTGATAAACAAAAAAAAACTATTAATATCACAATCAATTGTTGAGCTAAAACCAACAGTCACCGGAGGAGTATTCGGAAACCTAATAGAATAATAGGCATGGGTGTGCATCTGACTAAAGGGAGATGAGCAGTCTATCCCATCCTTTCAGGGATACAAAAAATAAGTAGTACTATAACAGCAGTTATTGAATTAATTCTACACCAACAGATCAGTCCCTGGAGTATTCGGAAACCGCCAGAACGAGAACTTGGATGTGATCAAGCGCATGCTGCTATCCGCCCTACAGCCGACTGAGACTGAAGCCCTGCGCGTTCAGGCGGTGAAAGCTGTCGGCGCTTTCATTATAATGCACGACAAAGAGCCAGCCATTCAGAAACATTTCAGTGAAATTCTACTTCCTCTGATGCAGGTAAAGATAAACGGTCCTATACATAACAGTTCTATAAAACTTAGATAGCTAAAATGGCGTTAAAATATCATATCTGCTGTTTTTATTATTATATTTGCATTTAAATGAGAGGGACAAGCATCTTTATCAAGCTGTTATAAAATGACTTTTGGTTATGAATGAGGGGAAAGAGTTTAAGGGTGTTATGGAAACTATCTGACCAGATACATTTCAAACCGTCATATTTCAACCAATTTCCACAATTAATTGACAGATTATACACTTAATAATCACTTTTATCACTGTGTATTGGTGAAAACCTGTTCAGTACTTTTGAGTTTATCGCGAACAGACAGACGCGGCGTGGGATTTTTTTTTATATTATATAGTAATAATTATGAAATAGCTACTTTTATTTTGAATTTAATTCCAACCAAGAAAACTTAACTAACGGCGGAACCGGATATGGCCATAGACCAAGACCGGTGTGGCCACTTCTAATTGTATTGCCAAACTAGCACTTGCAGTTTATTTGATGTGAATTAGTTAAAGATAGCATTTAGTTCTTATGCCTCATATTCATTTGTACTAAAAAAACTAACAAATTAAGACCAAGAAAAAAGTTATTCCATTTCACGAAGACTTGTGTGATGGTGATGGTGATGATGATGATGATGATGATGATGATGATGATGATAAGATTCAAAATCAAATAATTCACCAATCTTCATGAAATGCAACCCTACCTAATCATATGATGTAATAACTGCACGGCAAATTACGACATCTTCTTGAATGAACACATGTGTTGTTTATTAATTCGATGTAGCTTATAAATATTATTGTTTACATGCACATTCACTCCTACGTGCGTATTTTGTTCATAAAATACGTTACTGCCAAGATGTGCGAAAGCAACTTGAGAATTTCGCTAACACCAACCTTTTCTAAGGTGGAGTTTGATAGTAATTCTTCATACAATTTTTTAATGTATTATTAATACTTATATAATTAATCTTTTTTTTATCAATATAATATCACATGTGTATTTTTCCAGGTTGTTGTCGAGACGGTAGAGAAAGGCGACGACGACTCTGCTCTCAAAGTTCTTATTGAATTGACTGAATCTGCTCCGAAATTCCTACGACCACAGTTGGAGGCTATCTTCCAAGTGTGCATAAAGGTAATCCTACTAAAGATAAACTTTATGTCAGCGCTCTCAACGCTAGAGAAACGCTGGATATGCAACCTGCTTATCATTTTTATCTAGATATTTACCGGAAGGCATCAATAATCACGAAGTTTAACTGCAATTTCCTGTCAGATACAATCAAATGATATAAAAATTATTTGTTGAATAATATCTGTCTGCACATTATAAATGTGCACATTTTTACATCATAAAATGTGTTCCTACCATTATGTGCTAAATTAAATTGGGAATTTCGCTAGCACCATCCTTTTGTTAAGGTGGGGTTTGATAGTAATTCTTCAGACAGTATTTCTTATTTACTCATCTCAAGAGCATTAGCATTTTAACTACGAGCCTCTATAATTATGATTAGATGCACTATGTAGAGAGGTGTTTTAAGCAGCGAAAGTCTTAATACCCCCAAAAGACAGCATTTAACATAACTACAACTAAAATAAATATACAGTCATCTACAATGAGTGAGATATACAACTTCATACTGTGTCAAACTAAAAATCGCTTTCTAACTAATTACAACACACTCTTCAAACGATTCAACTGTACAGCAAGACACGGACCTAAAATGTAAGCATCTATTTGCATCTAATTGACTGTACCAATCTTTACAAAAAGAATACTATTGGTACTCTACTGGCCCTTGATCTTGGTTTATGAATATGGCCTAGATAGATAGCAACATTGTGTTCTGTGAGTATTGGTTTAATTTCTTCTGCGTAAGTGGCTTGAGTGTAAGGGGTTCCAATCTGTTGTTCTCAAAATCTTTGGAACCCAAGCCAACCTCTGCCTGTGGTGCAGCCTGTTGTATAACAAATGTGGCTCTGGCTGCCGTCTGATTGCGGCATAGCGCAGCCTTTATACTGGCACTGCTTAATGCCCTGGCCACCAAAGGGCAGCAGCGTCGGTGGTGCAAGAATCTGTGCCCTGCTATCCCCAACCCGTATTCCCTGCGTAGGTATTATGGGCATATATGGGAGGTCTATGTCCAGCAGTGGACTGAATAGACAAGTGTTGTTGTTGTATTTCTTTAGTAACAATGGTACCATTCTACCTAGTTGGTCAGCGACAAAGACGCCGAGGACAACTGGCGTCAGCTTGGCCTTGAAGCTATGGTGACGCTCTGCGAGACTGCGCCCGCAATGGTGCGCAAACAAGTACCCACCGCGATCCAGCACCTCACCCCTCTCGTGCTGGAAATGATGACTGAGCTGGATGACGAGCCAGAGTGGTCTCTGCAGGATGATGCTGCCGATGACGATAATGAGCAGTGAGTTTCATCTACACTAATATTATAAAGAGGAAAAATTTGCATATTTGTGTGTGTGTATGTTTGTAATGAATAAACTCAAAAACTACTGTGCCGATTTCAAAAATTCTTTCACCATTGGAAAACTAAATTCACCCTGAGTAACATAGGCTATATTTATTGCTAGAAAAGATTAGGGATCCTTACTAAAACGTAAGTAACGTAACCCAAGGTGTAAAAAAGTTCCCTAACCCGTGCGAAGCCGGGACGGGCTGGTAGTTCAGTTATAATACTACTGTTAAAAGGTTCCATCATGGCTTGAGTTACCTGTAGAGCTCTTTGATTAAGGTCCTATTTATGAACCATCAGTTAACCACTATCTGTCAGATAGTTTTATTTTGAAAGAGTAATATCATACATTCATCAAATTCATTCAATGGTTAAGATTCAAGCATGTCTGTGTGATAATGTATTTTTATCAATGTGTATTGTTCATAAACAAAGCGCCGTCAGGGATTGTTTTACCGGTGCAGAATCATCACCCTAAAATATAGGATGTAAGGTTCTTTTTATGGCACTATTTTATGGTATTGTCGTTCAGAACCTTACTATAACAAATAACAAGATAATTAGCATCCTTATCCACTTGGGTTTGGTTGTCAGTCCCTTGATGACACTCACAAAGAAATCTGACTCAAGTCCAACGGCAAAAAGGGCATAACTCGATCCCGATAGTTATTTTTATTACGAAATGTCCTGAATAAGACCTCTGAAGAGCATCATCATCATCACCGGCCTATAGCAGTCCACTGCTGGACATAGGCCTCTCCTAATGAGCGCCACTGCGCCCTGTCCTGAGCTCGACAGAAGAGCATTATCACTTCACTAGATAGTACAAAAACAAAGTAGCTTGCCGCTGTCTGTCTGTCCCTATGTATACTTAGATCTTTAAAACTACTATTATAATAGATAGTGATTTAAGAGGGAGGTTTACATGTATAACTTGCACCCGTGTGAAGCCGAGACGGGTCGCTAGATGTAAATAAAAAAGTAATAACTACCAATTATTTGTTTTATTTACAAGTAGTTCGGCGATAACAGCGCAGCGTCTATAAGACTTTCGTCGTGGCGTGGAATTTAATGCCATTTTCCAAAATGATTTGATAACTAATCGTATGTTTTTGTTACAGAAACTATGTCGCGGCTGAATCTGCATTGGACCGTATGTGCTGCGGTTTAGGAGGCAAGATAATGCTTGGTCTGATTGTAGGCCAGGTGCCAGAGATGCTTCAGTCACCTGACTGGAAGCGTCGTTACGCGGCTCTTATGGCGGTCTCTTCGGCTGGCGAAGGCTGCCACAAACAAATGGAGCAGATGCTCGACCAAGTCGTCTCTGCTGTTCTGAACTATCTTACAGACCCTGTAAGTGCTAGTAAGCTACCTTGTGTTAAGTCCATGTCTTGAGGAAGCGCTAAAACTTATATTCATACAAAGATAAATGCTACACCATGCGGTATTCAGTCTGTCTTAGTAAGACTGTCTTACTGACTAATTAGATTTTCTATGACGGACTTACGGCCGGTTCCTTTATTATACCGTTACCGATGACGCTTCGTTTTCCCTTGAGAAGCTGTCAAATTTTCGACGCCTCGTTGTTAATTTTTGACAGTTTTTCAAAGGAAAACGAAGCGTTATCGGTAACGGTATAATATAGGATTCGTCGGTTAGTGACTTACTCTTATTACACTACGCTAAGTGTACGAGAGTCTTGCTAAGACAGACTGAATACCGCGTGGAATAAGCCTTTTAGACATAATTATTCTGGGGAAGAAATATCATCATGCCTATTTCTACTGTGAAACAGGTTTCGGTTTGAAGGGTTTGGATGCCAGTGAAATTACAGGCACATGAGGCTTTCTACCTTCATGCCTCAAGTTGACACAGCTTGTTGCATTGTAGGTCATGTTCCTAACATGCATGACCTACAAAGCAATACTTTGTTATAAGTAATGGTTACCACTTAACATAGTTGGGGTATGTGCTAGTTCCATCTTCAAGTTTCATAAAAAAACCCTTCTCTGCTTGTTTTAGATTTACCATAGGCTAGAGTACTCTTGTATTATGTTGATATTTATGATAACTGGTATTATGTAAGAGTCTTTTTCTAGGCATTATTATTTATGATTATGCCGCACAGAATCTTACAATAGTAATTATCAAGATAATTAGCAATCATTTTCATCATAGATTTGGTTGTCTGTCCCTTGATGACACTGCTTATTACTGCTGATTTTGTCTGCATGCTGAATATTTGTTGCTTGCAGAGATGAGATTAATTTGTGTCTCCCTAGTTCAAATGCTCAGTGTAGAAGAGCTTAGTATTAGTAGAACGTGACATAAGACATAAGAATTTATTGGTAAAAGATATTTTACATCTCGACACTTTATAATAACAAAATATTAGATACTTAGTATCAAAAAATATAATTTAATGCTTGTAAAATTTGTTTTAACTATGTCAAAATCATTTTATATGCTACAAATTCCTTGTAACTGTTGAAGGTCTGCTCAATCAGCCAATGGTTGAATGTAAAGGACTCATCCGAGGAAGTACTACCACCATGCCTGTTTCTGCTGTAAAGCAGCTTTGCTGGTGTATCGGTTCGAAGAGTGTGTTGGTCCATGTGCTTGTCCCCATTCAAGTATATGAAAAAAGTGTTCCTTAAGCAAATAGGGTGTTAGTTATACTTTGTATTGTCATCAGCATCCTCGCGTTCGTTACGCAGCGTGCAACGCTGTCGGCCAGATGTCTACTGACTTTGCTCCGGTCTTCGAAAAGAAGTTCCATGACAAGGTGGTCCCGGGATTACTGGTGGTGCTTGATGATAACGCTAACCCCCGCGTGCAGGTAAATTGGTGACTATTTATTTCAAGTCGAATTCAAGCTTTATACATAATGTTGCATTCATTGCCATGCTAGCAGCAATAAGAACTAGTATTTTTTAAACTTTCACAAGTATTAAACATAATGAATATTGTATAGGGCCTTCCTCGCCATTTACCTTTTATATTTTACCGATGTGTCGATTGTGGTGGTCACGGAAAGACTGTTTAAAAAGATCAAGTCTGGAAAATAAAAAAGGTGAAACTGGAGGAAGTTAGAGGTTCCAGAGAAAAACAATCAGAAATATGTTTAACATACTGCAACAGGAATAAACACACGCAATAGGTTTACACATAGACATCAAAAAACAGATCACCAAGCAGTATTTAAAAGGGAAAAAAAACTTTTGCATGGTTCCACAGACTGTGTACTTTATAGTCACAGCCTTCTAAGAACATGCTACAGTAAAAATTTATGTCTCATATTAGGGTTATTTTAGAATCAACCTACTCGGGACATGAATTAACATTTTCTTTTAGTCACGTAATTTCCATATAGTTCGCCAAGGCACACCTAAAACTAAAATATTGCTTCTGTTACAGGCTCATGCGGCTGCTGCTTTAGTAAACTTCAGTGAAGACTGCCCGAAGCCAATCTTGACTCTTTATCTGGATGCTCTGATGAGCAAGCTGGAAGTTATTCTCACCACCAAATTCAAAGAGGTATATAATCTGTTTATTTGATAACTCCCCAATGTTCGTTAGTGGTATACTTTTATGGGTACATCACTTCCATAACATTGGTAGATCAAACTGTGAACTTTGCTCCCTTTCTTTCTTTATAGAGAGTCAGGGATCTCAGTTGACATACATTGAAAACAACAATTTTATCCTATATCAGTCCACTGCTATACATACATTACAATAATTTATTAATAACGTCAAGTTACATAGGACCCTAATAAGAATGGGAGAAAGCAGTAAGAACTATACTCCAGCCATATTTGAGCTATAATGTTTAATAACAAAGCGTTGATAGGCAACCATCTTTGGTTCCATCAACAGCATTGGTAAAAAACATTTTATCAATGCTCATTTTTGTAAATACTAGCTAAAGTGTAAGTATGTTATAATGATACCTACTGATAGTGAATAAATAATTCTTATATAGATTTTTATTCATGCTTTGTTTGAATTGGATTCTTATTTTGTGTCTAGTTGGTGGAACGCGGCACTAAACTGGTGCTGGAACAGATTGTGACCACTATTGCGTCGGTCGCCGACACAGTAGAGAAAGATTTCGTCATCTACTACGATAGGTTGATGCCATGTCTCAAATACATCATTGCAAATGCTACTACCGAGGAACTGAAACTGCTCCGTGGCAAGACTATTGAGTGCGTCAGTCTTATTGGTGAGTTTTTATAAGATAAATAAATAATGCTGGACACTATCACAAAGCATCGTAAACTACATAGCTGATATAATCTACACTAAGATTATAAAGAGGAGTGATTTGATTGTTTGTTTACATTCCATTCGAAAGATATCACGAGTTTAGAAATGCTGGTATTAGAAAAAGTCGCGTGTGTGTGTGTGTGTGTGTATGTGTTTAAATAAATATATTTATTAAAATAATCCTAACATATTATTAATACTGATAATAATGCTGTAGTAATGATAATAATGTGTAGTCCCAAACTAACCTGAGCTTTTATTATGGGAACCACATGAATGATACACTACAAAGTTTATACATACCCAGACCTGAAACAAATATTTGCAGATCATACAAACATATGTCTCAGGTGGGCCGTTGCACACTGTAATCATAACAGTCCAATGTTCGTTAGTGGTGAGCCTGTTTCATTGGGCTTATTACTTCCATAGCATTGGAAAAACAACTGTGGCATTTGCTCCCAGATATTTCTTTACTTTTGGGATATCAGGGATCTCAGTTCACTTACATTTTATGTTCAAATTTAAATGACTTAATTTTTGTTCCATTCTTATGGATTGTCCTAAGATAAATATTCTGATTGTTGTTTTATCTTTAATAGGTTTGGCTGTTGGTGAAGAGAAGTTCATGGCTGATGCTTCTGAGGTGATGGACCTTCTGCTAAAGAACCACACTGAGAGTGAGGCTCTGCCAGCTGATGACCCTCAAACTTCTTACCTTATCTCCGCCTGGTCGCGCATCTGCAGGATCATGGGTAACTACCAAATGAGAAAATTTGGGTGTTAGTGTGTCTGTTACCACTCAATTACAAGCACAATGGACCAACTGGAGTCCAATTGCGGGAAAGGGAGACTATTTACATTTACAACTGAATGGATTTGGAGGAGGCTGCTATTTATCCTTAGACATAGACATAGACATACGTTTATTTACTACTTAAGCACACATACAGCATAATTATCACTAAAACAGTTTATGTTTAACCTAAGTACCTACATACATAATTACTATTAACAAGAGACCTTGTAGACCGGGCGGCGAAAGCTAGTTTGATTTAAATATGGTGCGTTAAAATATATTTTGGTTGGCTAGCCTGCATAACAATACTCAATATATTTGTTATCACATGGTCATAACATAAGGTAGAGCCATCGAGATGGTACATCTCGATGGATACAGCACGTAATATTATAGTATCACATACGGACCTCTTAGGCCTCTTAGCAAGTACTTAAAGGTAGACCAAGGCTTTCATCAGAATTTTGTTTTGATTTTTAATTTTTCTTCGCCAGTTGTGTTAGTTACAGACCTTAATTGGTTCATCAACATCATCATAAGCCTGTACTATAGCAGTCCACTGCACATAGGCCTCCTCTAATGAGCGCCATTGCTTCTAAGTGTAGTTAAAATAATTATAGTGATAAGCGAAATCGGTATTATTTTATGTCATAGTACTAGACTACATGGTACTGCTTAGTAGTGTAATTATCCATTTTGTATTTTCCAGGTAAAAACTTCGCCCAGTATCTTCCAATGGTGATGGAGCCAGTGATGCGTACGGCTGCCATGAAGCCCGAGGTTGCCCTTCTAGACAATGACGATCTGGAAACTATTGAGGGAGACCTCGACTGGCACTTTGTCACTCTCGGCGAGCAACAGAACTTCGGTATCAAAACAGCCGGTATGTACTTTCCAATCCTAACAAAATGTGTTTATGGTCCATGTATGGCCTATTATACATATCCCCTAATGAGCGCCATTGCGCTCTATCCCTAAAGATAAATATATTTATTGTTTGTGGAAACAGGTACAATTCAAACTCAAACAAACTCTACAAGTAGTTATTCAATAAGCACTGTAAAGTCTACTTTGAGTCGTAATTTTTTAATTTACACCAACTCGTACGACCAAACAGAGAAGAATTGGCAAGAAACTCTGCTTGGCTTATTTTTTATTTTTATTTTATTTTACTTTCTCTATTTTTAACTATTACATTGTTTTTGAAGGAGTTGAAGACAGTTTCATCCCAAGTTTTTTGTCATCTTAATAATCAAAAATTTTATAATAAGCATTATTAAAGAGATTACATTTAACAGCATTTTTAAATTAATTAACAGATAAATTAATATGCTTAATTAGTTTAGGATTTTAAAACATATCATTTGAGATTTTGATATTATCTCAGCATGACGCACCCAATTTCTACCAGTTGCAGCAGCTTTGTCTTATGTACAGCAGTGGATTGCTATAGGCTGATGATGATGATGATGATAGTGCCGCATATTATCGCTATCAAAATTATTTCGGAAATACGGATCTTAATCTACATTTTGATGACCTCCTTAGCGCAAAAAGCCGTCTCAGACGCGAGAGGTTTCAGGTTGGAATCCCGCTACCGGAGAAATGCGTGATCTGCAGTTATATGTTCCTAAACTACACTGTTGTGGTACTCATTAATAGTTCTTTATAATCACAACACAGGAGAAAATTCTCTATGTATGACACCTATGGGTATTTGTGATTGTATGGATCTTGTATTTTCCTAGCCCACAAGGTCGTACTTGTGGTGTCACTCATAGTATAGTGACTATTACTATTTATTTGTCTATTTACTTCACAGGTCTTGAAGATAAAGCTTCTGCTTGCGATATGCTCGTCTGCTACGCGCGCGAGCTGAAGGAAGCTTTCGCTGAATACGCTGAAGACGTCGTCAAGCTAATGGTGCCGATGTTGAAGTTCTATTTCCACGACAACGTGCGTACGGCGGCCGCTGAGTCGCTGCCGTATTTGCTGGAATGCGCGAGAATCCGCGGCCCGCAGTACATCCAGGGAATGTGGGCCTATATTCTGCCAGAGCTACTGAAGGCCATTGACTCTGAGCCAGAGCAAGACGTGCAAGTTGAACTGCTCAACAGCTTGGCTAAAGTAAGTTTGAATGCTGAAACTGTTGAATGTTGATGATAATTTGTGAATGGTGACATGAAAAACAACATTGAATAAATCAATAGTGTTGAATTCTTGCTGTTTTGTTAAGCAATAAATATACATAGTTAGATTGCAAGGTAATTATGGTGCATTTCTACACTACTATTATCATAGTACGTCTACACTAATATTATAGAGGGTTTTTTTATCTTTGTGTGTGTGTATGTGTGTAATGAATAAACTCAAAACTACTGTGCCGATTTCAAAAATTCTTTATCATATTTATTGCTAGAAAAGATTAGGGAACCTTACTAAAATTTAAGTAACGTAACCAAAGGTGTAAAAAAAGTGCCCTAACCCGTGCGAATCCGGGACGGGCCGCTAGTTTTAAATAATTACGTGACTCAATGATTCTTTGATAGTTCTTTTTCCTGTCTTTCAAATAACAACAAATATGTAGCTTTATTCCCAATTTCTCATCATTTGTATGTACAAATATATATACCATTTTCATTATAAATTATCTCTATACCCAAAGGTTTGCTGTAAGAAAACTCTTTCAGGGTTAAGCTCGCCTTTCTACATACCTTTTAAGTAAACTTTTTTCTGTATTTATTTTACCATATACAATAAAGATGACATTAACAATACCCTCAGTGACATAATTAAATGGTTGACATCTATAAATTTGAAGATTAATTTAAGCAAAACAAATGTAATGATTTTCAGAAACAGAGCTATAAAAATTAATAACATTGACATACACTACTTAGGACAACAAGTAACACATGTTGACACTGCAAAATTTTTAGGTTTAAATATTGACTCAAATTTTGACTGGAGTTCGCATGTCGATAGCCTGTGTGTTAAATTAAGCCAACAATCCTATGCCCTGTACATGCTATCTAAAGTTTCAAGCACGTCGACAGTCATCACAGCGTATCATGGTTATACTGCATCGATCCTAAGGTATGGTGTTATTTTCTGGGGCAACTCAACAGGAAAGGAAGCTGTTTTTGTAGCGCAAAAGAAATGTGTGAGGGCAATATGTAGATTAAGGCAAATTGACAGCTGCAAGCAATTTTTCATTGACCTTAAAATCTTGACACTACCCTCAATGTATATAAATGAAATGGCTTTATTTGTTAAGAATAATTTGCAATTGTTTAGGAGTTTTAAAAGTAAACGACAGGGACTTAAAATTTGCTGTCCAAAAAATAATACTGCTTTGCTTAACAACAGTGTTTTCTGCATGGCACCTCGCATATTCAACCATTTGCCCAAAGACATTTTAGAAGCTGACCAAATTAATCTTTTTAAAAAGAAACTTAGAAAACTACTAATACAGAAAGCTTATTATAATGTAAATGAATATTTAATTGACAAATTTGATAATTTGTAATTGAACTTTGTTATGGAAATGTGAATTTATAAGTATTGTTTGGCCAAGTTTTATTATTGATTATTGTTTGACTTTTTCTGTGTGTATTTAATTTCATTTTTTTTTAATGTGACATTTATATAAGTTTGACATATTTTAATCCTTTTTATTTTTTATCTGACATTTATATTAGTTTGACTAATTTATTTAATTTCTTTTGATTTGTAATTTTGTTGTTCTTTCTATTTTTTAATTTTTTATAATATGTTTAAAAATTTAATTTTGCATGCATTTATGCCGATCATGGCTGTTCTTAATTTAGTACCGACCACCTATTGTTATATACCCATGTTTCGCAAATAAAGAGAATCTGAATCTGAAAGAATAAAGTACAAATTATTCTCTGAAATTGGGGGTCTCAAGTGGTAGCTACGTGGCTAACAAATTAAAAAAGAATTTGGCAAATGCACTTAGACACTATACTAAAGTTAAATTTTTTCACAGTGCATTGAGCTTCTCGGCAATGGCTGCCTGCCTGATGAGATGATGGCAGAGGTACTGCGCATCCTGAATAAGCTGCTGACTGAGCACTTCGAACGCGCTACCGAGCGTAGGCAGAAGCGCGCCGACGAAGACTATGACGATGTAAATATACAACTATTATGATACTTTACGTCTATATATCTGCACTGCTTCATATGAGCTAGTCAAGATATATGCGTCAATTCTGGTATCAGAGGGCTTAGACCTCCTGAAGGCCTGACAGATCATCAATTGTCATCACTTACACTGATTGTCAAGTAGATACGCAGAAGATATACTCAGTGTGATTTTGTTTCCTATCTGTCTAATAGGTTTCGTACACTATGTTTTGTATGTATTTCTATGTATTGTAAACTGTATCAGTAAAATTTTACTAGCATAAAAAAGTGATGAGTATGCATGAGGCTGGATGTATGAGTAGAGGGAGACCGAAGAAGAGATGGATGGATTATGTGAAAGCAGTAAATACAGAGTTGACGGCAAATAGGAGTGATTGTAGAACGAAAACATGTTTTGCCGACCCGAGAGTGAGATAAGGGCAAGGAAATGATGATCAGTAAAATTTGAAATGGGGAAGGACATAGTCTCGAACTTTTGATCACATCTTATTCTAACTTCAATGCTTGATGTCTTTATATTCTCTCCAGGTGGTGGAAGAACAGTTAGCTGACGAAGATAACGAAGACATATATGGGCTCTCTCGAGTAGCCGACGTACTTCACGCCTTGATGTTCGCATACCGCGACTCATTCTACCCACACTTGGACACTCTGCTGCCTCACTTAGTACAGTTGCTTGGTCCCGGTCGCCCTTACGCCGACCATCAATGGGGCATTTGTATCTTCGATGATGTTATTGAATTTGGAGGTGAGCAAGTAAACCTGATTCATACAGTGACATTAAGTTGTGATGAAACTTTGTTTTTTATGATTATTAATCGCATACATTATTTCACATTAAACTTTGAATTATCAGAGAAAATAGCTCTGGAAAAACTTGCACCGTTGTTTGAAAATGGTAAGGCTTCTGTATGGCCTGCAGTTGCACTAGTGTTATATCAGAAAAAGTATCCAAAGACAGTCAAATTGCTTCATTGAATGATTATCAAATAACTTTTACTCAGGCCTAGTCTATCCTAAAGTGCTATATCAACAGATCCTATATTTGGGTCGGATTGTATAAGGATTGATTGAATAGTTAGCTGAACCTTGTTGAACTTTCAATTGTACTATTTTGCTAAGGCCCAGTCTTATCTAAAGTACTATGATGTTTTTGAACAGGACCGGCATGTATAAAATACAAGGATATATTCCTGGAACCGATGCTGAACGGGTTGAAATCTGGCGAGCCCGAGGTGCGGCAAGCATCGTCGTACGGCTGCGGCGTGATGGCTCAGTTCGGCGGCGAGCAGTTTGCTGAAGCGTGCGGCCGCGCCTTACCGATGCTCGCTACGCTCATTGCCGATCCAGACTCCCGCTCCGTCGAGAATGTGAACGCAACTGAAAATGCTATCTCGGCTGTCACCAAAATCATCAAATATAACCACTCTCAAATTAATAGGGATGAGATTATAAGGCATTGGTGAGTATCAGCTACTACGCAAATAAGAGAATCTATCTTTGTTTTGCTTAGAAATACTCCCCATGGCTGGATGATTACATAGTCCTGTTCTGTATAGTAGAAAGTTGGGTGTAAAGGGTTCCAAACCCCCTCTTTGGAACCCAAGCCAACCTGAATAACAAACGATGTTCTGGAGGCTGGCCGATTGCGGCATAGCGCAGCCTACTGCTACAACTAAATCCTCTGGCCGCCGACGGGCAGCAGCGTGGGCGGTGCGAGAAGTTGTGCCCTGCAATCCTCAGGATGATGATTATGGGAGGCCTGTGTCCAGCAGTGACTGATATAGGCTGGTGTGGTTCTGTATAGTAAATTATCTAAAATAAAATTACTACAGCCATCTTATCCATTATTGTTAGCCGATCGTTACTACTTGATGCTTATTTAATGCAGGCTTCGCTCGCGTGGTACCTGGATAAAAAGTAGCCTAATAAGTTATACCAGGTTTTCACTAAAGATATATTTGTAAAATTTCATCTCAATCATAATAGTTTTTATTTTAGAAGGTGGTACTAATATTTCACATATTACTTTTTTACCAACTTTCGCCATATTATTTATCAGCTGGATTATCTTCCAGGCTGACATGGCTGCCAGTGACTGAAGACCCAGAGGAAGCGCCTCATGTATACTCGTTGCTGTGCGAGCTGGTAGCAAGCGGGCACTCTGCCCTGTCGACTCCTGATGCACCGCAGCGAGTGATCGCCCTCATCGCTGAGGCTTTCCTTCGTGATGCCGTGCCCGAGGACAACCCCGCCTACGCTCAGATGGTCGCGCTCGTGCGACAGATACAGGTAAACAAGCCTTTCCTTCATCATATCAACGACCGTGGCGTAGTGGGCAAGATACAGACCGTGGCGCAGTGGGCAAAGATCCGCCTGAGACTGAGGTTTTAGGTTCAATCCCCAGGTACAAATCAATGAGCTGTAACTATCTGTTCTGGGTCTGGGTGTTGTAGTGTCATGGTATACTCTTAGGTCCTGATACCCACTACTATATACAGAATCCTAGAGTGTGGTCAAGGCTAAGGCAGTGAATGTTACTTTGGTAAAAGTTTACCAGTTGGGAAATAGTCTACTGAGAATTCAAGACTAACTTATTTTTTGGCAAATGTTTCGGCAGACTGTTTCTTTTCAAAATTCCGAAAATGCAATTGTTTTTTCCACTAAATAAACCTTTAATTTTCTATAAACTAAACCTTCTAACTACAAAAGAAAAAGTGGCCGAATAAGACAAGGAGAGTTTCTTACTTCTCTGTTTGGTTGTTTTACAAATTGGTGTAAATATAAAAAATATATTTATAATAAACTGTCTTCATAATTTTTTATTCCAGACCAATGCAGAGCTTTTCAACTCGTGTCTGCTACAGCTAAGCAATGAACACAAGGAGGCTCTGCAGATCGCCCTATCCACATAGCCAGTGTCAATAGTCCGCTTGTATTTATTATCCGCGCCCGCCACTCGTCACATCTCACGTCGCCAGTGCTCTTCCGATGCCAGTCATGTTATCGCCCCCTTACTGATCAGTAGTGAGGCGTTGATCGCCTACAACTAACTATTACCATGTATATCATTACATTACCATTACGTAATCCCCATTCATATATGATAGAGTTTCTCTAAACGATTATAGTTATTGACTGACAAAATCATTAATGTAATACATAATAATATGTATTTATATAAATTTCTGAAGTTTCTTTTCCTTCCAAGGATTCATCTTAGATCTCATTCTTGAATATCTGTTGGGCTAACTAAAATTTGCTGTGATATATTTTATAATTATTTAAAACTTATAAAATTCATGCTTGGTTTACTCAAATGAATAACTTCTGTTAGTTTGATATCTAGACTTTTTTTCTTATGTTGATTTTGTATATGAATGCAATGTCCAATAGTAGGATTTTAGGGGTATGGATTAATATATTATATCTTAACCCACAAGGTGTTATGAATACTTGCATGTACCTAAGTACTATTTATACCCAAAGCAGCTAATTAGACCTTGACCGGCACTGCGGGTGCCACACCTCATTGGTTACAGGCTAGACATCTTTCAGTGCGGTCGTGGTCTTAGTTAAATTGTTTCATTGGGATGTCTGCATTCATGTTTTTAGGTGGCCATTATAAAACAGCTACAATGGGATCATGGTGGCCGTTTCTCGAGACTTCAAGAGTTTGTAAAAAATAATTTTATTCATTATAAACATTATTATGTATACATCTCTTTGTTTATTTGAAATAAAAGTTATTTGACATAATAAGTATTTTATCTTTACGTTACGTTACGTATCATTGGTCTCACTTTATGATACTAAGATTACTCGGCATACCTACTATTGTGTAGGATATATATATCTATAGGTAGTATATGATTAACAGGATCCTCCGCCTAAGTCATTGATTGACCTTGGGGTGGGATATAGGGTGGACGTGTGCGTTACCCCAGCCGAATTTTTTCTTCTAGAATGAAGTGAGTTCCAGGAATAATTAGTGCATTACTTGCTGTAAATGTGCGTCAAGAAAAAAAATTTGTGCGTGCTGCCGTTTTGGAATAAATCGCAAAAATAGGTTTTCTGCTGGAGTAACGTTCTTCCAGCGTGTGCGTTACCCCAGCAGAATTTTTTCTTCTAGAATGAAGTGAGTTCCAGGAATAATTAGTGCATTACTTGCTGTAAATGTGCGTCAAGAAAAAAAATTTGTGCGTGCTGCCGTTTTGGAATAAAACGCAAAAATAGGTTTTCTGCTGGAGTAACGTTCTTCCAGCAGGAAGATTCTAAACGGATGATCCTAGACAAAAATAAATTATATGGGCAGGTAGCTTATATTTGTGCATAAAAGTGCGCAAAAAATAAAATTTGTGCGTCTTAAGGTTTTTGAGTTATTAACTTTCCTGCTGCGGTAACGTTTTGCAAAATCTTGGTTCTCGGAAACCATTGAATGTGCAACTATAAAATATACATGCACGAGTAGCTCTTAATTTGTGCGTATTTGTGACAAAGTAAAATTAACAAAAATCCATACAGTTTTTAAGTAATCTAGCTTTTTTGAAAAACCTTAAAAAAATTCTAGCTCTTTAATGGACAGACGCACAAATTCATTGTAAACGGTGTTCGGTTCTTGTTGTTATCCTTTGTAACCACA
The DNA here is from genome assembly GCA_951804965.1 of Horisme vitalbata. Lineage (NCBI taxonomy): Eukaryota > Metazoa > Arthropoda > Insecta > Lepidoptera > Geometridae > Horisme > Horisme vitalbata. The sequence continues at coordinate 7,223,766 of OX638096.1, forward strand.
AAAAGTTTCAAGAAGGTACATACACGCGTTTTTTAATAATATCGATTAAACCAAATCTGATAAGGTCATAACTTTGACGTCAAAATGCAAGAAACCTTTTCAACGCACAATTGTGGTATGAACAAAAAAATTAGTGCGTTTAATGATAATTAAACCCTGAAAATTTCAGCTCTCTACGTCCCATATTGAGCTAGTTATAAACGATAGTCTGAAATAAGACCTAGACCCTGGTTTCTGACCTGTGATCCGACCAAATTCGAATGACCACTAAAAAGCGACCGTTTCATACATATTGATGACCTTCTTAATTTTCCTTACGAGCCGTAATGGTCCTGGATACACTCAAGTACAAAAGTTATTGATACTTTTGCAAACTATTTTAGGATTTAAGAGAAATGAAGTCAGTAGGTACCTATCTAACCACATACCTATCTTTTTAACCGACTACCTCGGAAGGAGGGTTATGTTTATCGAGAATTTTAAACCTTAATGATTGTTTAACGTAACTAGTTTGCTACCTAGCTAGGCAGAGACTTTCTCCAGTCAAATTTACCTACTCTGGATCTAAAAACACATATATATGTACATATACTACTAGGTAGGTACGTTTATCGATAGCTTTTTAGTTATTTTTAACTTGAACGTTATCTAGTATATTATAAGTAATTAGCTAGTTAGGCAGTAGTTAGGTAGTACTTATGTCTACTGTGTAGTTTACTAGGTAGGTACGCTTATCAATATTTTACAGTCGGGTTTTAGTCGGTTATTTAACTTAGGTATACCTACCTATCTAGTTTATTAAAGTATTTAGCGAATTAAGCAGTAGTTAGGAAGTAGGTACTTATGTATATTATGTACATAATATACCTACTCCTTACTATGTAGTTTACTAGGGCAGAGCTCATCAAAAATATAATAAAATATTGTTTTGTAATTTAAAGTAGGTACCTATCACTAATAGTAATAATAGTGATAACCTAGCTACTAGGTAACTATTGATAGGTATATTACCTACTAAGATTCCTACAAACTTAATAAAAAGCATTAGGTATACTTAGTTGGTCATCTATTTTCATATTTAAGTAGGGACCTTTTGGACTAAATATTGTACCTACTTCCTGTTTTGACCTCGCGTGAACCCAATATAATTTTGCGCGCGAAGTATAGCGCGGCGAGTAGACAAGACACGCCGTGGCGCCGCGCCGCATCGAATTTCGGTATTGTAGGTCCTTAAGCATTAAAAATAAAATGTACCTACCTACCTGTGACTATACCTACTTGCCTGTATGTTTTGTATTTCATTATTTTCTAGTTTCAATAAAAGCAAAACCCTGCATATAAATATTATTTCATTTACGAGTACCTATACCTATACCTACCTACCTAGTTACCGTCACAATCCATCGGCGGCGAACACTGAGCTCTGTACCTATAGCTATAAAATGTATACCTAGCCTTGTGGTTTTTGATGTTGGAGTTTTTAGGCCGCCAAAAGGCCTTCGACATGGCTTAACGACTAAAAAAGTCGCGACCAATATCTTAACGTGCCTTCCGAAGCACGGAAGAGCTCTTATCTAAATGCCACTAAACGGTCACCCATCCAAGTAGTGTCCGAGCGGAATATTGCTTAACCAAGATGATCTGCGAAGACCAACGAAGTAAGCCACGCCATGAGCGCCTCTGACCTTCACTGTTATGAACTTATTAAATAAAATTGCATTGGTTACATTTCGTTTTATTCTCATTTTGGAATATTTATTTTGATCTCGTCTTGACTAAAAAAATGCTTCCAAGTGGAAATTCGTCCTTGGCATTGATACGACGTAGTCAGTCATCCGTCTCGCACTCATTTATTTAAATATATATTCTTCATTAAATATTGGGTTGAAATCCAGATAAAGGTTTTATTTTTTTATATTTAGTTTTCACAATGTTAGAAAAATTTCGCGGCTCGCTCTACTCGCCGATTTGATTGCTTCTATTTGATTAGTAGTCGCACCTAACTATGCCCTAAATTGTAGACCAATAAGGGTGTAATGTTCAAAACTACCGTACCCAACTCTAAAAAGTTTGCAACAACACAACAGCGTAATTAGCAATACTTGAAAAAAATTGCAGCTCGCTCCCCTCGCCGATTTCGTAAACTACATAGTAAGGAGTAGGTATATTATGTACATAATATACATAAGTACCTACTTCCTAACTACTGCCTAATTCGCTAAATACTTTAATAAACTAGATAGGTAGGTATACCTAAGTTAAATAACCGACTAAAACCCGACTGTAAAATATTGATAAGCGTACCTACCTAGTAAACTACACAGTAGACATAAGTAGCACCTAACTACTGCCTAACTAGCTAATTACTTATAATATACTAGATAACGTTTAAGTTAAAAATAACTAAAAAGCTATCGATAAACGTACCTACCTAGTAGTATATGTACATATATATGTGTTTTTAGATCCAGAGTAGGTAAATTTGACTGGAGAAAGTCTCTGCCTAGCTAGGTTGCAAACTAGCTACGTTAAACAATCATTTAGGTTTAAAATTCTCGATAAACATAACCCTCCTTCCGAGGTAGTCGGTTAAAAAGATAGGTATGTGGTTAGATAGGTACCTACTGACTTCATTTCTCTTAAATCCTAAAATAGTTTGCAAAAGTATCAATAACTTTTGTACTTGAGTGTATCCAGGACCATTACGGCTCGTAAGGAAAATTAAGAAGGTCATCAATATGTATGAAACGGTCGCTTTTTAGTGGTCATTCGAATTTGGTCGGATCACAGGTCAGAAACCAGGGTCTAGGTCTTATTTCAGACTATCGTTTATAACTAGCTCAATATGGGACGTAGAGAGCTGAAATTTTCAGGGTTTAATTATCATTAAACGCACTAATTTTTTTGTTCATACCACAATTGTGCGTTGAAAAGGTTTCTTGCATTTTGACGTCAAAGTTATGACCTTATCAGATTTGGTTTAATCGATATTATTCAAAAACGCGTGTATGTACATTCTTGAAACTTTTTGTGGTTACAAAGGATAACAACAAGAACCGAACACCGTTTACAATGAATTTGTGCGTCTGTCCATTAAAGAGCTAGAATTTTTTTAAGGTTTTTCAAAAAAGCTAGATTACTTAAAAACTGTATGGATTTTTGTTAATTTTACTTTGTTACAAATACGCACAAATTAAGAGCTACTCGTGCATGTATATTTTATAGTTGCACATTCAATGGTTTCCGAGAACCAAGATTTTGCAAAACGTTACCGCAGCAGAAAAGTTAATAACTCAAAAACCTTAAGACGCACAAATTTTATTTTTTGCGCACTTTTATGCACAAATATAAGCCACCTGCCCATATAATTTATTTTTGTCTAGGATCATCCGTTCAGAATCTTCCTGCTGGAAGAACGTTACTCCAGCAGAAAACCTATTTTTGCCATTTATTCCAAAACGGCAGCACGCACAAATTTTTTTTCTTGACGCACATTTATAGCAAGTAATGCACTAATTATTCCTGGAACTCACTTCATTCTAGAAGAAAAAATTCTGCTGGGGTAACGCACACTCTTCCAGCAGGAAGATTCTAAACGGATGATCCTAGACAAAAATGAATTATATGGGCAGGTAGCTTATATTTGTGCATAAAAGTGCGCAAAAAATAAAATTTGTGCGTCTTAAGGTTTTTGAGTTATTTACTTTCCTGCTGCGGTAACGTTTTGCAAAATCTTGGTTCTCGGAAACCATTGAATGTGCAACTATAAAATATACATTCACGAGTAGCTCTTAATTTGTGCGTATTTGTGACAAAGTAAAATTAACAAAAATCCATACAGTTTTTAAGTAATCTAGCTTTTTTGAAAAACCTTAAAAAAATTCTAGCTCTTTAATGGACAGACGCACAAATTCATTGTAAACGGTGTTCGGTTCTTGTTGTTATCCTTTGTAACCACAAAAAGTTTCAAGAAGGTACATACACGCGTTTTTTAATAATATCGATTAAACCAAATCTGATAAGGTCATAACTTTGACGTCAAAATGCAAGAAACCTTTTCAACGCACAATTGTGGTATGAACAAAAAAATTAGTGCGTTTAATGATAATTAAACCCTGAAAATTTCAGCTCTCTACGTCCCATATTGAGCTAGTTATAAACGATAGTCTGAAATAAGACCTAGACCCTGGTTTCTGACCTGTGATCCGACCAAATTCGAATGACCACTAAAAAGCGACCGTTTCATACATATTGATGACCTTCTTAATTTTCCTTACGAGCCGTATTGGTCCTGGATACACTCAAGTACAAAAGTTATTGATACTTTTGCAAACTATTTTAGGATTTAAGAGAAATGAAGTCAGTAGGTACCTATCTAACCACATACCTGTCTTTTTAACCGACTACCTCGGAAGGAGGGTTATGTTTATCGAGAATTTTAAACCTAAATGATTGTTTAACGTAGCTAGTTTGCTACCTAGCTAGGCAGAGACTTTCTCCAGTCAAATTTACCTACTCTGGATCGAAAAACACATATATATGTACATATACTACTAGGTAGGTACGTTTATCAATATCTTTTTAGTTATTTTTAACTTAAACGTTATCTAGTATATTATAAGTAATTAGCTAGTTAGGCAGTAGTTAGGTAGTACTTATGTCTACTGTGTAGTTTACTAGGTAGGTACGCTTATCAATATTTTACAGTCGGGTTTTAATCGGTTATTTAACTTAGGTATACCTACCTATCTAGTTCATTAAAGTATTTAGCTAAGTAGGCAGTAGTTAGGAAGTAGGTACTTATGTATATTATGTACATAATATACCTACTCCTTACTATGTAGTTTACTAGGGCAGAGCTCATCAAAAATATAATAAAATATTGTTTTGTAATTTAAAGTTGGTACCTATCACTAATAGTAATAATAGTAATAACCTAGCTACTAGGTAACTATTGATAGGTATATTACCTACTAAGATTCCTACAAACTTAATAAAAAGCATTAGGTATACTTAGTTGGTCATCTATTTTCATATATAAGTAGGGACCTTTTGGACTAAATATTGTACCTAGTTCCTGTTTTGACCTCGCGTGAACCCAATATAATTTTGCGCGCGAAGTATAGCGCGGCGAGTAGACAAGACACGCCGTGGCGCCGCGCTGCATCGAATTTCGGTATTGTAGGTCCTTAAGCATTAAAAATAAAAAACGAGGGGAGCGAGCTGCAATTTTCAAGTATTGCTAATTACGCTGTTGTGTAGTTGCAAACTTTTTAGAGTTGGGTACGGTAGTTTTGAACATTACACCCTTATTGGTCTACAATTTAGGGCATAGTTAGGTGCGACTACGAATCAAATGGAAGCAATCAAATCGGCGAGTAGAGCGAGCCGCCAAATTTTTCTAACATTGTGAAAACAAAATATAAAAAAATAAAACCTTTATCTGGATTTCAACCCAATATTTAATGAAGAATATATATTTAAATAAATGAGTGCGAGACGGATGACTGACTACGTCGTATCAATGCCAAGGACGAATTTCCGCTTGGAAGCATTCTTTTAGCCAAGACGAGATCAAAATAAATATTCCAAAATGAGAATAAAACGAAATGTAACAAATTTAATTAATAAGTTCATAACAGTGAAGGTCAGAGGCGCTCATGGCGTGGCTTACTTCGTTGGTCTTCGCAGATCATCTTGGTTAATACTCCGCCCGGATACTACTTGGATGGGTGACCGTTTAGTGGCATTTAGATCAGAGCTCTTCCGTGCTTCGGAAGGCACGTTAAGATGTTGGTCGCGACTTTTTTAGTCGTTAAGCGATGTCGAAGGCCTTTTGGCGGCCTAAAAACTCCAACATCAAAAACCACAAGGCTAGGTATACATTTTATAGCTATAGGTACAGAGCTCAGTGTTCGCCGCCGATGGATTGTGACGGTAACTAGGTAGGTAGGTATAGGTATAGGTACTCGTAAATGAAAGAATATTTATATGCAGGGTTTTGCTTTTATTGAAACTAGAAAATAATGAAATACAAAACATACAGGCAAGTAGGTATAGTCACAGGTAGGTAGGTACATTTTATTTTTAATGCTTAAGGACCTACAATACCGAAATTCGATGCGGCGCGGCGCCACGGCGTGTCTTGTCTACTCGCCGCGCTATACTTCGCGCGCAAAATTATATTGGGTTCACGCAAGGTCAAAACAGGAAGTAGGTACAATATTTAGTCCAAAAGGTCCCTACTTAAATATGAAAATAGATGACCAACCAAGTATACCTAATGCTTTTTATTAAGTTTGTAGGAATCTTAGTAGGTAATATACCTATCAATAATTACCTAGTAGCACAGAATACAGAGAGGACAGAAGCTTCGCTCCGCGCAATCATTTAAATAAATAGCGACTTTAGCTGCTACGCAATAAAGTGCTATTCAGCTCGCACCAAACTCAGTGCCTAACATTTATATTAACCTACACCTTGCATCCCTTTCTATCGTATAGCTCTATCTCTACTGACGTGGCACGTGTAACGTTAGGGTTGTCTTGAGAATTATTCTGTGACGAATAATAATAACTTAAAAATAAACCTGGCCGCCAACGGGCAGCAGCGTCGGCGGTGCGAGAAGCTGTACCCTGCGATCCCCAACCCGCATTCCCAGCGTGGGGATTATGGGCATATCCCCCTTCTTATAGGGGAGGCCCATGTCCAGCAGTGGACTGAATAGGCTGTTGTTGTTGAACATTTTACTATCCAGTTACCTAGCCACCTATTTCTTTTTAGGAACAATGATAATTCAAATAATATCTACCTACCTAGTATTAGATCAGAAAACTATTTTACACTGGCTAGCTGCATGAAGTAATCAGAAAATAGGCATACCTACTAGGTAGGTACTTGGGTCCTTAACACTTAAGTGTTTAGGTGTCTTGTGTACGAAAACTGAATAATCACTGTTTAAGGTAGGTAGGTACATCATGCTAAATCTTAAGAGAAATTTTAGTAGGTAGGTACCTACCTAGATATTTGCAAGAGAAAAAAACAACATTTGGTTTGTAGGTAACCTAGGTATCTAGTTTTAGTTGTTAGTACACCTACCTTTAGGTAACTTACCACATCGATTTGTCTACCTTCACCTACCTACCCGACTGTTTTTAAGTAGATAACCTACACTGCCTACTTAAAGTTAAACCAAATAAAAATGTACCTAGCTTGGGTTTCTAATCTTGCTCTCAGTCTACATAATCAAAATCATAATACCTACTTACTACAGCACTATGTAGGCCTACCTCTATACCTACCAATGGCACAAAAATTGTCTCTGAAAAAATACCTACATAATAATATTACGTTTATTTAAGTAGGTAGGTACCGCATTCAAATAGAACTTGTACCTAAGTACCTACCTACTTAAGTAAATACGGGAGACTTTGATATCTAAACAACGCATTATTTGGTAGAAAAACTTTCAGTTCTGTACCTACTATTGGTATTATTTACATTTTCTTATTATTATTCAGGCAACCAAATGCTGTGCAGTATTTTTTTGCCTTCATTTGGCGAAAAATATAGGTACATTAACAAAAACAAACTAAAATGCGGCTGCTCAAGGACACTTTCGTTCCGGGCACGCGGCAACCGACTAACGAACCACGCTCGCAAGGCCGGCGATGCGTAAGTATATTTTTGCACCTATTCTGCGGAGTGAAAGAGGCCTGCTAGTAGCAAGGTTATTACTATTATTACTTTTAGTGATAGGTACCTACTTTAAATTACAAAACAATATTTTATTATATTTTTGATGAGCTCTGCCCTAGTAAACTACATAGTAAGGAGTAGGTATATTATGTACATAATATATATAAGTACCTACTTCCTAACTATTGCCTAATTAGCTAAATACTTTAATAAACTAGATAGGTAGGTATACCTAAGTTAAATAACCGATTAAAACCCGACTGTAAAATATTGATAAGCGTACCTACCTAGTAAACTACACAGTAGACATAAGTACTACCTAACTACTGCCTAACTAGCTAATTACTTATAATATACTAGATAACGTTTAAGTTAAAAATAACTAAAAAGATATTGATAAACGTACCTACCTAGTAGTATATGTACATATATATGTGTTTTTCGATCCAGAGTAGGTAAATTTGACTGGAGAAAGTCTCTGCCTAGCTAGGTAGCAAACTAGCTACGTTAAACAATCATTTAGGTTTAAAATTCTCGATAAACATAACCCTCCTTCCGAGGTAGTCGGTTAAAAAGATAGGTATGTGGTTAGATAGGTACCTACTGACTTCATTTCTCTTAAATCCTAAAATAGTTTGCAAAAGTATCAATAACTTTTGTACTTGAGTGTATCCAGGACCAATACGGCTCGTAAGGAAAATTAAGAAGGTCATCAATATGTATGAAACGGTCGCTTTTTAGTGGTCATTCGAATTTGGTCGGATCACAGGTCAGAAACCAGGGTCTAGGTCTTATTTCAGACTATCGTTTATAACTAGCTCAATATGGGACGTAGAGAGCTGAAATTTTCAGGGTTTAATTATCATTAAACGCACTAATTTTTTTGTTCATACCACAATTGTGCGTTGAAAAGGTTTCTTGCATTTTGACGTCAAAGTTATGACCTTATCAGATTTGGTTTAATCGATATTATTAAAAAACGCGTGTATGTACCTTCTTGAAACTTTTTGTGGTTACAAAGGATAACAACAAGAACCGAACACCGTTTACAATGAATTTGTGCGTCTGTCCATTAAAGAGCTAGAATTTTTTTAAGGTTTTTCAAAAAAGCTAGATTACTTAAAAACTGTATGGATTTTTGTTAATTTTACTTTGTCACAAATACGCACAAATTAAGAGCTACTCGTGCATGTATATTTTATAGTTGCACATTCAATGGTTTCCGAGAACCAAGATTTTGCAAAACGTTACTAGAAGAAAAAATTCTGCTGGGGTAACGCACACAGGGTGGACCCTTATCTGGTAATTGAGTACTAAAATTTTACAATTCGCTCTAAAATTAAACAAAACCGACGTTGACGACGACTCCGAAGTGGCTATAGGCTTTGTAGGCATAGAGAAATTCTTTGAAGGTATCATAGCCCAAAAAAACCCTTCTATCGTAAAGTTTCTGTAAGCCGGCGCATAGATGGCGCTATTTGTCGGGTCCAATCGGGAGCCAATACTGAGGGCTTACCACAGGTTTTTATAGTTTACGAAAACTTTATAAGTTTCGGTCCTCTCTGTATTCTGTGGTTTCGGTATCTTTCCATACATTTTCAGTACAGCGCCTCTAGGGAAACGTGCATGAACTACGAAAATGTATGGAAAGATACCGAAACTAAAAAAGTTTTCGTAAACTATAAAATTATCCATGTACACGAGTGTCTACGGATTGTACATGGATGATCAGGCTGTACATGTTTGGCACGTGCTGATTATTCACACGATTCACACCCTAGACAGAGAAAGACATAATCTATGATTCACACAACCTGGTGGGGGTCACACCCAAAGAGTAAAGTAATAGACCATAAAGGAAGTCACACCCATGGAAAGCACCTAGCTGTGGCATAGCCTGAACATCCATGTACACACCATAGACAATACTTATGCTTCGTTTACAGTACTTACTTACCCGAAGTGCCAAGAATGGATAAGGACAGTACAAGGCACCCACCCGGTCTTGAGTAGATTAGGTTTTAAATATATCACAGAATCGACGCAGAGCACCCCGATACCACCTAGTCTTGTGGTCCCTACCCCAAGAGTGTATATAAAAAATGCGGAGCCAAAAGCTCCTCGCGAGAATTCTGGCGAGAGCCAAGCGAGAGCCCATACCTGAGTCAAATATATTTTTTTATTTACATTTCAGTGACATTTAGGCACACCCCGAGGCCAGGCCCCGAGCAAACACAGCCTGATTCTTGATGTACATGGCTTTCTTTTTTTTTGCCAGCCATCACTCGTTAAAAAAATATCAAGTAAAAACGTCCATAGACTATAAATCACTAAACGACTAAAATGTATATATATATATATATATGGATTTGTGACTCTGGTATGGGCTCTCGCCAGAACTCTCGCGAGGTCGCCCCTGAGTGTCGCTTCGTCCACTCGTCCTCCGCTCCGCTACCTCCCCCTTCGCTCTACTTGCTCTCGAGGGCTAGCTCCACTCAGGATCTCCCACGCGAGCTTCTGGCTCCGCATTTTTAACCGACTTCAAAAAGAAGGAGGTTCTCAATTCGACTGTATGTTGCTTTTATATATATACACTAGGGGTAGGGACCCCAAAACTAGGTGGTTTCGGGGTGCGATGAGTCGGCTCTGTGATATATTAAAGGATCAAGGATAGTATTTTGTTGAAAGAGCGCACCCTTATGCTATAAACTCTACTTTCTTGCTATTAACTTACTTTTTAGTAGTAGCACATAACAGTGCAAGCCACAGGATATCATTTTAATAGTAATACAATAATACTCGTTTTTTTATATATTTGTATGCACAATAATAGACCACAACAATTTAGTAAGAAAATATACCAAGAAGATAAAATAATTTATTAGTAATCATAAAAAAATTGATTGGTATATTTAATGCCTGCATTTGAGAATGCTTTTTTTTAATGGCCAAAGTTTCGTATATGAAACTCCATACAAAACCATTTTATCAAATGCAAAAATTATGCCATCTCTTCGCGGAGTACTTCTGAAAAGTTATATAGATAGCAACAGGCACTAAATTTTGCAATGAAGAAGAAAACCATTTTTTGTTATATATGCCAAAAAAATCTACAAAAAATTACGAGAACAACTATGTTTTTATTATTTTTTTATCTCTTAAACTGACCAAGATATCAAAGTGCAAAGTTAACATTTTCGGTCTAAGCCGCGGACCGAGCGCGATATCGTTGATGACGTCACGGATCCTGCCTCCGCGCGAGTGACTCGGGGATTTGAAGCATTTACCCCAATGTGCCCGTCGCGCGCGGAACTACTTTGTTTATTTTAAATAAGAAACAATAAAAACTACATGAGTTCATATAATAAATGTTGTTTTGTGTCTCAGTGTAAAAATAGGGCCACAAAACACCCGAAAAGTTGTTTTTTTACGTTCCTAAGGATGCGAAAATCAGAAAAAATGGACAAATGCTATGAGAAGAGCACATCTATTAGGGCCAAAAACAACAGCATATATATTGTTGTGAGGATCATTTCGATGTCAATTGTTCAAATACCATGTGAAATACTAAGTAGGTACTTAACCTTGCCATGTGAAATAGTAACTAAGTACCTAGTAGGTAGACTAGTTAGGTACTTGGTTCTTGCTAGTAATATGCTTTTTAGGGTTTCATACCCAAAGGGTAAAAACGGAAACCCTATTACTAAGACTTCGCTGTCCGTCTGTATGTCTGTCTTTCCGTCTATCTGTCACCAAGCTGTATCTCATGAACCGCGATAGTTAGACAGTTGAAATGTTCACCGATGATGTATTTCTCTTGCCACTTTTTTGCCGTTTTTTTGCTCGATATTAATAACAGCAACAAGTAGACGCTTGAATACTAAATAATTGCACAGAATATTTTGTTTATATATTTACTTCAAAAATAAATAATTAAATTAAATTAAAATGAATTAAGGGGGCTCCCCGATGCATTTATATATTAGTAGGTATATAGGGTACTAGACTCGTAGTTTATTGAACCATTCCAAGGTTAATGATTTCTTTATTTTTATAAAATATTCTGCCACCATCATATCGTGAACTATGGGAAGGTTGTTAGATTGGCGCCTTTTTTAAATCCTTCTTCCATTTTAGTTCTAAAACAATAATTTACACGATACACTCACTCAATCAGCATTCTTTTAAATGAATAAAAATAACCAGGGGGGCTATTCACTAAGTCAGTTGTCCACCGAAATGATGAGCACCGAGGCTAGGTGTGCAACAAATATACGTCAAATGATTGATTTGGTATTCGCTAACTACAGTTGCCAACTAGGATGACGTCATCGGTGTGCTTCAGTTACGTTACACACTGGGGCGTCTGGGTGACGTCACAGTGTACAACGAATGCCTGTTAGTTGTGACAGTTTCTATCGATATTATATTTATTTGGTATTCCGTAACTAAAGTGGAGATGAAATTGGTAATCGACCTTCTTGGTATAAAGTCCTGCGAGAGACACTAGATGTGTTTGGTAGCTGAGGGTGATAGGCACTGTACCAAACCGAGAGAGATAAAATAATATTATACCTTATTAGCATAAGTTATTTTATTATCTGAACACAATTTGTTCTTATAAAGCTAGAAACAGTAATGTACCGCTTTACTAAATCCTACATTGTGTGACTGGTAATGAAATATGAATATTGAACATTTACCTACGGGTCTAAAATTAAATAATAGTGCTACCTGTTATATCAGTTGCCCACCTCAATGTTTTGAACCGGGCTAGGCATAGATTTAGTAAAAAAAACCAACCTCTTTGGGGCTATGTGGCTAGAAGGTTGACTGCAGTTGTTCACTGGGATGACGTCATCGGTGTACATCGAATATTTCTATCGAAATGGTATTCAGTATCCAAAGTGGAGATCAAATTGGTAGTCGATCTCCTTGGTGAAATGAATTGCGAAAGGAACTAGTTTCTAGCAGTGTTTAATGATTGGGAAGTGATCGGCACTATTATTCGACCGATTGTTGTGTGAGGTAGTCTATTAGAATTTGTTCTGTATTTACATTATTTGTATTTTGGTAGTACAATATTCATAAATAAACTGTATTGTCTGATTTTTAATAAAATTTAGTGTAATTGATTCTTTTTGATTCCTTGTTTACATTATTGATCATAAAATCATTAGGATTTTTGATTTATTTGCCTAGTTAGGTGAGCTATCTCCAACTACTGATGAAACAACTGGGTGCCGTAGGTAGGCTTTCTTGAAGAGGGCTGTTGCTGTTGTGCCCAGCCCACGTAATGATCATTGTCTGATTATTAAGCTGGGATCAACTAATGTCATACACAGGGTTCACATTGAGATAATATGGGAATAAAAATGTGTAAAGTTGTAATTTTCAATAAACTTAATGTGTAAATGGAATATACATATAGTCTAATCCAGTATTTATGTTAATCTTGCTTCCTTTTATAAACTGAAACAGAAATAGATTCAGAACAATAGCTTCATGAGCCCTTTAGAGGTAGGTACTCTACCTAGCTAGCTACATTGTCGTACCTATTTCAGTTTTCGCACTGAAGCCTAACTCCTTTTAGCCTACCTACTTAGTCAAAACGCGAAGGTGCGTAGCGTTTAATTTCTCTGTGGCGAAGGTACGCTAATAATTAAAGATAGTCTATATTCCCATTTGGTTGGTGGTAAAATGGCTATATTTTAATCAGTCGTATAACGTCGATAGAATACTAGAGACGTTCAGTGGCTTGCTGAAAGCCACCGTTGGTGCATCATCTCACATTTTCGTACGGAATACCGAATAAATGTTTTTTTCCGTTGCACACTCACTTCGGTTGTCCACCGAAGCTGTCAAATTTACGGTTGGCATTTCTTTGTTTACGTTTTTACTTTTACTCAAGTACGAGTAAAATTTTTCGTGGTTTGAGTAGATATAGAACCACCACACTGCACCACATCACACCAGCCACTGGGAGTACAGTAAACTGGGAGATAATACCCATAATCCCTACGTTGGGCACAGGTTCTCGTACCCGACACTGCTGCCCGTTGGCGGTCAGGGAATTTAGCTGTGCCGGCTTGCGCTATGCCGCATACAGCCGGCCGCCAGAGCCTCGTTAGTTAGTTATACAGCAGGATGCAACACGGGCAGGTGAGATTGGCTTGGATTCCAAAGATGGAGGTTGGAACCGCTTACACCCTCATATGGTTTAAGACTGAAGAACCACGTTTTATACTAGGTAGGCCTAGAAATTACCTAGGTACTCAAGACAACAAAGCAAACAAATCCGGCTTCTACAATACTTTTCTTAGCACTTTTCATCAGGGATTTCCAGTTGCATTCTTGCGGCTCCGTCTTCAGATCCTCGTCATTAAGGTGTCATGGCTTCATGTCAAATAATTTTGCATTGCCATCCGATTTCCAAATGCATGCAAAATAGCTCATTCAAAAACCTCGAAGTAGGTAAAATTTAATTACCAATAACCTTAACCTGACAGTATACTTTTATCGATGGGTAAAACTAAATAAAAGATAAAAATTTAGATATATTTAGGATATTACTATATTTTCAGGTAAATACAACCTTAGTAAACCTAGGTACGCCTTTTCCTGCTTCACGTCCTCGCCAGCAGAAGAAGCGCAAGTGTCTTACTAACCTCAGCCATCGCTTCCGGCGCCTTGCGTCGAGTTCTAACGGAAGAGTTTGGAAAAATCGAAGGGCAATGTCCCGGACAGGAGTGAGGTCGATAGGGAAGACTTCATCCTTGAGGCGAAGAGACGTCAACACTTCGACAGAAATTTGGCCCACAACAAGCGTAGTACCGCCGCGATACACGCCGACTATCAAGATCTGCCTCTCCTGTTTTGATGAGACGACCAGGGTCGGTGTCAGGGGTCGGTCCGAATGTCACTTCAGAGGCTGAAGAGCAGTAGAAATATTGGTTTCAAGTCCTACTCTCCAGATTCTGGCAAAGCACATGGATGTAGGTACTCATGGATCCGAATTTCAGCCCAGTGATATCAGCCAGCTATAGAGAAGTGGCACCGAAGCAGATAGAATAGCTATGGGCTTTTGTTATCATAGGTGCCTGAAATAAACGATTATATAGTATCTTATTTATTTGTTTTAAAGTGAAATGGAGCGCTCACATAGATGGGTTACAAAACAGACTCGGGTCTGCAGCTTAGGCAGTAGCTAGGATCTTTTAACAAGGCTTATTACACCACGCGGTATGCAGTCTGTCTTAGCTAGACTGTCTCGCACTTAGCGTGGTGTAATAAGAGTAAGCCACTAAGTCAGTCATAGTAAATCTAGTTAGTCAGTAAGACAGTCTTACTAAGAGAGACTGAATACCGCGTGGTGTAATAAGCCTTTTTCTGAAGTACAATCAGCTCTGTTAACTAGTTTATTTCAGCTACTTCCACAGCATTGTCTTACAGCATTTAATTGTGGGAAAATGTTGTAGATATCAATACCATTTGACGACCTCTGTGGCGCAGTGGGCGAAGGTCCGCCTGGGACGCAGAAGGTTGCGGGTTCGATTCCCGCCGTGGGACAAATATTTGTATGTTCTGCAGTATGTATTATATTATATACGCGCTTAGCTACTCAGGTAGCTAAGCGCGTATATAATATAATATAGCTACAGCTATCAAAATAATCTAGATTGGTGTTCTAGTTATAAATGTGAAACTTTGTTTGGTTGGATGTATGTAGTCGAGGGATTAGTTTTAGTAGTTTTCTTGTCCCGCGAGTATTCTTTCGATTGCAGACGCGATACTCTCCAGCGCAGCGCAGCCATTTGACACTCTTCAACCTTGAAACGATTCCACTCTAGATCGTAAGCCCAAAGCAACGGGATAGTCTCCCATTTTGAAGAACTATAAAAACAAAATATGTGTTAAATGATAATAATATAATAATTAATAGTGGATGTAGAGATCCAAAGATCGGGCTCAGTCGCGCGTACTGGAAAAGGCAAAAGTCCAGCAGTGAGTTACCTAGGTATTTTTATATTATGACGTTCATTATCGACCAGTGGCCTAGCCAACACTAAATTGCATTCCGATTTTGGTTTTTAGTAATGAAAATATGGAAGAGACATCCTCTTTGAGGTAAGGGACGTATAGCCAGCTGAGACGCAAGAGGTAGAGGTTGCGGGATCGATTTCCTCTGCAAGACAATGTTTCCATTATCTGCAATTTTTTTTGTTCCGGGTCTGGGTGTTGTGGTGGGTGGACTCGTAGTTTCGGATACCCACGAGAAGAGAAGGATTTGATACACAGGAGAATATGATTGTGTTAGGGTGAAGCAATGCTATGTTTCTATCTGCCTGTTGGGTGTTTCTTTATATGTTTACTTTATACTTAGCTAAATGTGATAAGCAGTACCTGTGTAAGCCTATTTATAGTAGGTATTATTAAGTCTTATTATTTATCAATCATTTTACACAATACAATCACTTTCCTTTTATTGAAATCACACAAAAAAATGACTTTCATGCCGTCAAACGATTGTCAAAACTCAAAATAATTTCTCTATGCTCAAAAATATTATCGATAAAACAATAGAGACGTCCGGTGATTTTCTGAAAGGCACCCATACACATCGACTGTAGTGAATACCAAATAAATTATTGTTTCAGTTGTCCACTCATTTCGGTTGCCAACCGAGAGTCGGTTGCACACTGAGCTGTCAATTTTACTAAATAGGGGGGCTGGTCATTTCTGCACCCCACGAGAAAAGAAAACTCAATTTATATCTGGATATCAAACTAATAATAGATTAAAACTACTATTCATGACCCAAAACTTGGTCCAGCCCCCCTATTTAGTAAAATTGACAGCTCAGTGTACAACCGACTCTCGGTTGGCAACCGAAATGAGTGGGCAACTGAAAAAATAATTTATTCGGTATTCACTACAGTCGATATGTATGGGTGCCTTTCAGAAAATCACCGGACGTCTCTATTGTTTTATCGATAATATTTTTGAGTTTTGACAATCGTTTGACGGCACGAATGTCATTTTTTGTGAGATTTCATTTTATGGAAAGTGATTGTATTGTGAAAAGTGATTTATAAAAAATAAGACTTAATAATACTTACTATAAATAAGCTTACACTAGGTACTGCTTATCACATCTAGCTAAGTAGGTATATAGTACACATAAAGGAACACCCAACAGGCAGATAGAAATATAACATTGCTTGACCCAACACAATCATATTCCCTGTGTATCAAATCCTTGCCTTCTCGTGGGTATTCGAAACTACGAGTCCACCCACCACAACACCCATACCCGGAACAAAAGAAATGGCAGATTATGGAAACATTGTCTTGCAGAGGAAATCGATCCCGCAACCTCTACCTCTTGCGTCTCAGCTGGCTTTTCATCCCTTGCCTCAAAGAGGATGTCTCTTCCATATTTTCATTATTAAAAACCAAAATTGGAATGCAATTTAGAGTTGGCTAGGTCACTGGTCCTCATTGAATGTCATAATACTAAAATACCTCGGTAACTCACTGCTGGACTTAGGCCTTTTCCAGTTAGCGCGACTGAGCCTGATCTTTGGATCTCTACATCCACTAATAATTATTATATTATTATCAATTTAACACATATTTTGTTTTTATAGTTCTTCAAAATGGGAGTTGGGCTACCCCGTTGCTTTGGGCCTATGATCTAGAGTGGAGTCGGTTCAAGGTTGAAGAGCGTCAAATGGCTGCGCTGCGCTGGAGGGTATCGCGTCTGCAATGGAAAGAATACTCGTGGGACAAGAAAACGACCCTATGCGTCGAGACGAGGGCAACTAGTCTCTCGACTACATACATCCAACCAAACAAAGTTTCACATTTAATAACTAGAACACCAATCGAGATTATTTTGATAGCTATAGCTAAGCACCGCGCTTAGCTACCTGAATATTGGTGGACTACCTTCCGTCCTCAGAATTACCTACCTGAGTGTACGCTTAATAAGTAAGGAGCAATAAAACATGGTTTTTTCAAGACAAAGTGTTTCAATTATTATTTCGTTAGCCTAGCAAAGTAGTTGCTCAATAAACGAACAGCCATCTTCTGCAGCACAAAATAATATGGTCTTGATATCTACAACATTTTCCCACAATTCAATGCTGTAAGACAATGCTGTGGAAGTAGCTGAAATAAACTAGTTAACAAATCTGATTCTACGTCAGAAAAAGGCTTATTACACCACGCGGTATTCAGTCTGTCTTAGTAAGACTGCCTTACTAGATTTACTATGACCGACTTAGTGACTTACTCTTATTACACCACGCTAAGTGCGAGACAGTCTAGCTAAGACAGACTGAATACCGCGTGGTCTAATAAGCCTTGTTAAAAGATCCTAGCTACTGCCTAAGCTGTAGAACCAAGTCTGTTTGGTAACCCATCTATGTGAGCGCTCCATTTACTTTAAAACAAATAAATAAGATAATGAATAATCGTTTATTTCAGGCACATATATATATGATTAAAAAAGCCCATAGCTATTCGCCATAGCTTCTGCTTCGGTGCCGCTTCTCTATAGCTGGCTGAAATCACTGGGCTGAAATTCGGATCCATGAGTACCTACATCCATGTGTTTTACCAGAATCTGGAGAGTAGGACTTGAAACCAATATTTCTACTGCTCTTCAGCCTCTGAAGTGACATTGGGACCGACCCCTGACACCGACCATCGTCGTCTCATCAAAACGGGAGAGGCAGATCTTGATAGTCGGCTGGTATCGCGGCGGTACTGCGCTTGTTGCGGGCCGAATCTCTGTCGAAGTGTCGACGTATCTTCTCCACAAGGATAAAGTCTTCCCTATCGACCTCATTCCTGTCAGGGACATTGACCTTCGATTTTTCCAAACTCTTGCGTTGGAACTCGACGCAAGGCGCCGGAAGCGATGGCTGAGGTTAGCGAGACACTTGCGCTTCTTCTGCTGGCGAGGACGTGAAGCAGGAAAAGGCGTACCTAGGTTAACTAAGGTTGTACTTACCTGAAAATATAGTAATATCCTAAATATATTTAATTTTTTCTTTTATTTAGTTTTACCCATAGATAAAAGTATACTGTTAGGTTAACCTTAAGGTTATTGGTAATTAAATTTAACCTACTTCGAGGTTTTTGAATGAGCTATTTTGCATGCATTTGGAAATCGGATGGCAATGCAAAATTATTTGACATGAAGCTATGAAATCTTGATGACGAGGGTCTGAAGATGGAGCCGCAAGAATGCAACTGGAACTCCCTGATGAAATGTACTAAGAAAAGTATTGTAGAAGCCAGATTTGTTTGCTTTGTTGTCTTGAGTAGGTAATTTCTAGGCCTACCTAGTATAGAACGTGGTTCTTTAGTCTTGTACCATATGAGGGTTTAAGCGGTTCCAACCTCCATCTTTGGAATCCATGCCAATCTCACCTGCCCGTGTTGCACCCTGCTGTATAACAAACTAATGAGGCTCTGGCGGCCGGCTGTATGCGGCATAGCGCAAACCGGCACAGGTAAATTCCCTGACCGCCAACGGGCAGCACTTTCGGGTACGAGAACGTGTGCCCTGCAATCCCCAACCCGCATGCCCAGCGCCAGCGTAGGATTATTATGGGTATTATCTCCCAGTGAACTGTACTCCCAATGGCTGGTGTGATGTGGTGCGGTTTGGTGGTTCTATATCTACTCAAACCTTACCTCAAACCACGAGAAATTTAACTCGTACTTGAATAAAAATGTAAACAAAGAAATGCCAAACGTAGATTTGACAGCTTCGGTGGGCAACCGAAGTAAGTGTGTAACTGAAAAAATAATTTATTCGGTATTCCGTACGAGATTGTGAGATGATGCATCAAAGGTGGCTTTCAGCAAGCCACTGAACGTCTCTAGTATTCTATCGACGTTATACGACTGATTAAAATATAGCCATTTTACCACCAACCGAATGGGAATAAAGACTATCTTTAATTATTTGCGTACCTTCGCCATAGATAAATTAAACGCTACCCACCTTCACGTTTTGAGTAAGTAGGTAGGCTAAAAAAGTTAGGTTTCAGTGCGAAAACAAAAATAGGTACGACAATATAGCTAACTAGATAGAATACCTACCTAAATTGCTCGTGTAGCTATTGTTCTGAATCTATCTTTGTTTTAGTTTATAAAAGGAAGCAAGATTAATGTAGATACTGGATTAGACTCTTTGTATTTTCCATTTACAATTTAAGTTTATTGAAAATTACAATATTTACACATTTTTATCCCTTTATTATCTCAATGTGAACCTTGTGTATGACATAAGGTTGACCCCAACTTAAAAAGCAGACACTGATCATTACGTGGGCTGGGCACGACCGCAACTACCTACGGCAGCCTGTTGTTTCATCAGTAGTTGGAGATAGGTCACATAGCTAGGCAAATAAATCAAAAATCCTAATGATTTTATGATCAATAATGTAAACAAGGAATCAGAAAGAATCAATGCCACTACATTTTATTAAAAATCAGACAAAAAGTTTATTTAAATATTGTACTACCAAAATACAAATAATGTAAATACAGAACAAATTCTAATAGACTACCTCACACAACAATTAGTCGAATAACAGTGCCGATCACTTCCCAATCATCAAACACTGCTAGAAACTAGTTCCTTTCGCAATGCATTTCACCAAGGAGATCGACTACCAATTTGATCTCCACTTTGGATACTGAATACCAAATGATAAGATATCGATAGAAATATTCGATGTAAACCGATGACGTCATCACAGTGTGCAACTGCAGATAACATTCTAGCCACCTAGCCCCAAAGAGGTTGGATTTTTTTTACTAAATCTATGCCTAGCCCGGTTCATAACATTGAGGTGGGCAACTGATATAATAGGTAGCAGTATTATTTAATTTTCCTACCGATCCGAAGGTAAATGTTCAATATTCATAATTCATTACCAGTCACACAATGTAGGTTTTAGTAAAGCGGTACATTACTGTTTCTAGCTTTATAAGAACAAATTGTGTTGAGATAATAAAACAAATTATGTTAATTAGGTATAATATTATTTTATCTCACGGTGAGGTACAGTGCCCATAACCCTCCAAACACTGTTACAAACCAGTGTCTCTCGCAGGACCTTATACCAAGAAGGTCGGTTACCAATTTGATCTCCACTTTCGTTACGGAATACCAAATAAATATAATTTCGATAGAAACTGTCACAACAAACAGGCATTCGTTGTACACTGTGACGTCACCCCGACGCCCCAGTTTATAACGCAATTGATGCACACCGATGACGTCATCCTAGTTGGCAACTGTAGTTAGCGAATACCAAATCAATCATTTGACGTACATTTGTTGCACACCTAGCCTCGGTGCTCATCATTTCGGTGGACAACTGACTTAGTGAATAGCCCCTCTGGTCTGGTAATATCTGTGCCCCCCAGAAAAGAAAAGAAAATTTTATTTCCGGATATTAACCTAATAATTAAAACTTGGTCCTGAGGGGCTATTCACTAAGTCAGTTGTCCACCGAAATGATGAGCACCGAGGCTAGGTGTGCAACAAATGTACGTCAAATGATTGATTTGGTATTCGCTAACTACAGTTGCCAACTAGGATGACGTCATCGGTGTGCATCAATTGCGTTATAAACTGGGGCGTCGGGGTGACGTCACAGTGTACAACGAATGCCTGTTTGTTGTGACAGTTTCTATCGAAATTATATTTATTTGGTATTCCGTAACGAAAGTGGAGATCAAATTGGTAACCGACCTTCTTGGTATAAGGTCCTGCGAGAGACACTGGTTTGTAACAGTGTTTGGAGGGTTATGGGCACTGTACCTCACCGTGAGATAAAATAATATTATACCTAATTAACATAATTTGTTTTATTATCTCAACACAATTTGTTCTTATAAAGCTAGAAACAGTAATGTACCGCTTTACTAAAACCTACATTGTGTGACTGGTAATGAATTATGAATATTGAACATTTACCTTCGGATCGGTAGGAAAATTAAATAATACTGCTACCTATTATATCAGTTGCCCACCTCAATGTTATGAACCGGGCTAGGCATAGATTTAGTAAAAAAAATCCAACCTCTTTGGGGCTAGGTGGCTAGAATGTTATCTGCAGTTGCACACTGTGATGACGTCATCGGTTTACATCGAATATTTCTATCGATATCTTATCATTTGGTATTCAGTATCCAAAGTGGAGATCAAATTGGTAGTCGATCTCCTTGGTGAAATGCATTGCGAAAGGAACTAGTTTCTAGCAGTGTTTGATGATTGGGAAGTGATCGGCACTGTTATTCGACTAATTGTTGTGTGAGGTAGTCTATTAGAATTTGTTCTGTATTTACATTATTTGTATTTTGGTAGTACAATATTTAAATAAACTTTTTGTCTGATTTTTAATAAAATGTAGTGGCATTGATTCTTTCTGATTCCTTGTTTACATTATTGATCATAAAATCATTAGGATTTTTGATTTATTTGCCTAGCTATGTGACCTATCTCCAACTACTGATGAAACAACAGGCTGCCGTAGGTAGTTGCGGTCGTGCCCAGCCCACGTAATGATCAGTGTCTGCTTTTTAAGTTGGGGTCAACCTTATGTCATACACAAGGTTCACATTGAGATAATAAAGGGATAAAAATGTGTAAACTTGTAATTTTCAATAAACTTAATTTGTAAATGGAAAATACAAAGAGTCTAATCCAGTATCTATATTAATCTTGCTTCCTTTTATAAACTAAAACAAAGATAGATTCAGAACAATAGCTACACGAGCAATTTAGGTAGGTATTTTATCTAGTTAGCTATATTGTCGTACCTATTTTTGTTTTCGCACTGAAACCTAACTCCTTTAGCCTACCTACTTACTCAAAACGTGAAGGTGAGTAGCGTTTAATTTATCTATGGCGAAGGTACGCAAATAATTAAAGATAGTCTTTATTCCCATTCGGTTGGTGGTAAAATGGCTATATTTTAATCAGTCGTATAACGTCGATAGAATACTAGAGACGTTCAGTGGCTTGCTGAAAGCCACCTTTGATGCATCATCTCACAATCTCGTACGGAATACCGAATAAATTATTTTTTCAGTTACACACTTACTTCGGTTGCCCACCGAAGCTGTCAAATCTACGTTTGGCATTTCTTTATTTACATTTTTATTCAAGTACGAGTTAAATTTCTCGTGGTTTGAGGTAAGGTTTGAGTAGATATAGAACCACCAAACCGCACCACATCACACCAGCCATTGGGAGTACAGTTCACTGGGAGATAATACCCATAATAATCCTACGCTGGCGCTGGGCATGCGGGTTGGGGATTGCAGGGCACACGTTCTCGTACCCGAAAGTGCTGCCCGTTGGCGGTCAGGGAATTTACCTGTGCCGGTTTGCGCTATGCCGCATACAGCCGGCCGCCAGAGCCTCATTAGTTTGTTATACAGCAGGGTGCAACACGGGCAGGTGAGATTGGCATGGATTCCAAAGATGGAGGTTGGAACCGCTTAAACCCTCATATGGTACAAGACTAAAGAACCACGTTCTATACTAGGTAGGCCTAGAAATTACCTACTCAAGACAACAAAGCAAACAAATCTGGCTTCTACAATACTTTTCTTAGTACATTTCATCAGGGAGTTCCAGTTGCATTCTTGCGGCTCCATCTTCAGACCCTCGTCATCAAGATTTCATAGCTTCATGTCAAATAATTTTGCATTGCCATCCGATTTCCAAATGCATGCAAAATAGCTCATTCAAAAACCTCGAAGTAGGTTAAATTTAATTACCAATAACCTTAAGGTTAACCTAACAGTATACTTTTATCTATGGGTAAAACTAAATAAAAGAAAAAATTAAATATATTTAGGATATTACTATATTTTCAGGTAAGTACAACCTTAGTTAACCTAGGTACGCCTTTTCCTGCTTCACGTCCTCGCCAGCAGAAGAAGCGCAAGTGTCTCGCTAACCTCAGCCATCGCTTCCGGCGCCTTGCGTCGAGTTCCAACGCAAGAGTTTGGAAAAATCGAAGGTCAATGTCCCTGACAGGAATGAGGTCGATAGGGATACGTCGACACTTCGACAGAGATTCGGCCCGCAACAAGCGCAGTACCGCCGCGATACCAGCCGACTATCAAGATCTGCCTCTCCCGTTTTGATGAGACGACCGGGGTCGGTGTCAGGGGTCGGTCCCAATGTCACTTCAGAGGCTGGAGAGCAGTAGAAATATTGGTTTCAAGTCCTACTCTCCAGATTCTGGCAAAGCACATGGATGTAGGTATTCATGGATCCGAATTTCAGCCCAGTGATTTCAGCCAGCTATAGAGAAGCGGCACCGAAGCAGAAGCTATGGCGAATAGCTATGGGCTTTTTTAATCATATTTATATGTGCCTGAAATAAACGATTATTCATTATCTTATTTATTTGTTTTAAAGTAAATGGAGCGCTCACATAGATGGGTTACCAAACAGACTTTGTTCTACAGCTTAGGCAGTACCTAGGATCTTTTAACAAGGCTTATTAGACCACGCGGTATTCAGTCTGTCTTAGTAAGACTGTCTTCGCACTTTGCGTAGTGTAATAAGCGTAAGCCACTAAGTCGGTCATAGTAAATCTAGTAAGGCAGTCTTACTAAGACAGACTGAATACCGCGTGGTGTAATAAGCCTTTTTCTGACGTAGAATCAGATTTGTTAACTAGTTTATTTCAGCTACTTCCACAGCATTGTCTTACAGCATTGAATTGTGGGAAAATGTTGTAGATGTCAAGACCATATTATTTTGTGCTGCAGAAGATGGCTGTTCGTTTATTGAGGAACTACTTTGGCTAACGAAATAATAATTGAAACACTTTGTCTTGAAAAAACAATGTTTTATTGCTCCTTACTTATTAAGCGTACACTCAGGTAGATAATTCTGAGGACGGAAGGTAGTCCACCAATATTCAGGTAGCTAAGCGCGGTGCTTAGCTATAGCTATCAAAATAATCTCGATTGGTGTTCTAGTTATTAAATGTGAAACTTTGTTTGGTTGGATGTATGTAGTCGAGAGACTAGTTGCCCTCGTCTCGACGCATAGGGTCGTTTTCTTGTCCCGCGAGAATTCTTTCCATTGCAGACGCGATACCCTCCAGCGCAGCGCAGCCATTTGACGCTCTTCAACCTTGAACCGACTCCACTCTAGATCATAGGCCCAAAGCAACGGGGTAGCCCAACTCCCATTTTGAAGAACTATAAAAACAAAATACGTGTTAAATTGATAATAATATAATAATTATTAGTGGATGTAGAGATCCAAAGATCGGGCTCAGTTGCGCTTACTGGAAAAGGCCTAAGTCCAGCAGTGAGTTACCTAGGTATTTTAGTATTATGACATTCAATGAGGACCAGTGACCTAGCCAACTCTAAATTGCATTCCAATTTTGGTTTTTAATAATGAAAATATGGAAGAGACATCCTCTTTGAGGCAAGGGATGAAAAGCCAGCTGAGACGCAAGAGGTAGAGGTTGCGGGATCGATTTCCTCTGCAAGACAATGTTTCCATAATCTGCCATTTCTTTTGTTCCGGGTATGGGTGTTGTGGTGGGTGGACTCGTAGTTTCGAACACCCACGAGAAGGCAAGGATTTGATACACAGGGAATATGATTGTGTTGGGTCAAGCAATGCTATATTTCTATCTGCCTGTTGGGTGTTCCTTTATGTGTACTATATACCTACTTAGCTAGATGTGATAAGCAGTACCTAGTGTAAGCTTATTTATAGTAAGTATTATTAAGTCTTATTTTTTATAAATCACTTTTCACAATACAATCACTTTCCATAAAATGAAATCTCACAAAAAATGACATTCGTGCCGTCAAACGATTGTCAAAACTCAAAAATATTATCGATAAAACAATAGAGACGTCCGGTGATTTTCTGAAAGGCACCCATACATATCGACTGTAGTGAATACCGAATAAATTATTTTTTCAGTTGCCCACTCATTTCGGTTGCCAACCGAGAGTCGGTTGTACACTGAGCTGTCAATTTTACTAAATAGGGGGGCTGAGGGCTTACCACGAGTTTTGATAGTTTTCGAAAACTTTAAAAGTTTCGGTATCTTTCCCAGTGTTGCTGTTTTAGCATTTTTAATGCTAAATTTAGCATATTTTCGGGTCTGTTAGCTTGAAAAATTAGCTTTTAACATATTTCATGATTAACATATTTTTGTACGTTACCTAAAAATTCAAAATTCCTAAGGAATTCAAAAGAAAAATATAGATTTTAGCATTTTATTTAGCATTTTTAAAAGTTATTTAGCATTTTTTGCAACAAGTTTTAGCATTTTCTCCAAATAAAAAACGGCAACACTGATCTTTCCATACATTTTCGTAGTTCATGCACGTTTCCCTAGAGGCGCTGTACGAAAATGTAAGGAAAGATACCGAAACTTATAAAGTTTTCGAAAACTATCAAAACCTGTGGTAAGCCCTCTGAGCGCACGAGAGCAAACAACTTAGCAGCGAAATGTACTACAGACGCCCGCCGCCGTATACGAGCGATGACGTCACGCGCTACTCGCGATCACTAGCGAGATTTAAAAAACCTACGTAAACTTCCCATGCTTATAACTTCGGTGATATTGCACCGATCGATGTGAAATAAAAACTAGAATAATGTGAACGGTCTAGACTTTGATTCTACGTACATAAAAGTGTAATATTTTAACCTTGTTATCTTCTTCATTGGGGTTAAGCCCGTATGACGTCCTTGTGGCAGAATTTCCAGCATCGTGCTGTAAGCTGTAACGAAGTTACAGGGGGCTGAAAAATGGCCGAGTTGGTTCCGAATATAGGCATAATTATACCACGCTTGATTTGGCATGGATCGTTCCGCGATCCCAGGTTTGCTGACCTTTGTGCAAGAGATCATAATCTGACATCAATATCATATGAAGCGGACGGACGAACTCTGGAAGGCGCTTTAGTTTGACCAACTTTTGGTGTCCTGCTTTTTTTGTTAGATAGAATCAAATGATCCATATCTACATGAAACCAAGGAGCTACGTTAACACATGCTAAACTATACTAAACCAATCTCCTTAAAAACGCAAATGATTCCTTATAAATAGTAATAAGTATATTATTTTATTTAAATGTTCCTTGGTAATTCCCCCATACTGTCCCAGTTAAAAAAGGACGTTATTGTCAATCATTAATACATACATATAAAATAAGAGTCACACGACGGGCGATGGAGTGACTGCTGTACGTACATGATACATTTAAGATCCACCGCAGGACAATTTGTCGCATGATGTCTGAAACAGAGGGATAAATGTCAAGTGGAATTGGGCAGGATGCTTGGCCAGACGCAGTAATGGCCAGTGGAGTACAGCTTTGACTGAGCGGTGGCCGACGTTGGGCCAAATAGCATCCGAGCTCACAACTTTGCGAATATCATTATTCATACCTGGATAAGAGAGGCAGAGAAGGCTGGCAAAAACTAAGGGAGGTCTTTACCCAGCAGTAGGCTGAGATGATAATGATAATCAAGTTATAAAGAAGATGAAATAAAAATAGAAGATTCAAATTATATGACACGGCTTTAACCATATTCCTCAACACATTGGATGTCTATCTAATATAAATATATTTGAAGGTTCT
Source organism: Horisme vitalbata (assembly GCA_951804965.1). Lineage (NCBI taxonomy): Eukaryota > Metazoa > Arthropoda > Insecta > Lepidoptera > Geometridae > Horisme > Horisme vitalbata. The sequence goes on from OX638096.1 coordinate 7,251,144, forward strand.
CTGACCAAACTGTTTACGGATACGGCTTATTATACTGTAGACGAATTTTTTAACGATACATTTAATTAATGACATGTATTAATTTGAAATTTTATTATTATTATTTTCTTGTGTGTTTATAAGTGAATTGATTCACTCATTCAGAGAAATGTGTATTATTGTAAAAAAACATTTATCATAATTACAAAAAACGCAGTGAGGTTATACCCGACAGCAAAAAGCCATGTTTGAAAACTTACTATATTAAACCTCCATGTCATAAGGAAATATATAGGTCAAACGTTTATAACATGTCTATAGTCATTTTTAAATAATTTTCAAATTAATAGTCAAATTTAATAATAAATTACCCGAATAACTTAAAGTAGGAGATGGAACCATATTCAACAAAAGAAAATGATTTTATAGCCCAAATTAATATTTAAATAATTCGTTGTGCCGTAACGATACCCTATTAAGTATCGTTAAAAAATTAAAATTTGTATGCCTGCATGCATGCTGAATACGTGTAAAACATAGTTATAAGACCTAATTGTGAAAATAATTTTATGTATTCTAGCAATTAAACATTTGAATCTTGAATCTTGAATCTTGAATCTTGACTAACATAAGTTTATTTTTAACTATGATATCAATTGTACCTAATTTCTACGAAAACTAAACATCTTCTTTATCATTAAAAAAAATTAAAATTAGTTATTTTTTAATCGATTAAATCGTTCTAGATAAATTCCTCGCGATTAATGTGGCCATTAATCGTTATCGATGGATTCTTAATACCTACCTTGGCCCCAAATTTTTATTTTATGATTTTGGTATGTTGTTATAGTTTTAGTTCTTCAGGTTTGACTTTAGAGATAGAGGTATCCCCGCGTTGACGTTTAATGTTCATATTTTTTCACGTTGTTCCTTGTCCCGTCTCTTCTCACGAAGTATTGTAATGTATTTTGATTTGAGTTCTTTTTGTGATTTTGAAAATGTCGTAATCTTTTCTGAGTTTTGAGTTCGTCTTTCAGTATTATTTTTAATTTCAAAACAAAGCTTCGTAGGAACATACATTGCATTCATTTATATTTATATTAAGTGCTACTTGGAATTTGAATCAAGCACGTTGTCGATTTGAAACAATCTCAGTTTTCTTCAACTTGAAGATATCTTGGCAGTAGGAGCTAACCCTACAATCACGGATGGTGGATATTGTAAGGCTATGTAATAATGTCCCGGAAGCGCACACGCGAAGAGGAAATGAGTGGTAAACTTCTCGAAGCCGGCGAAGGGCAGAATGGGAGCGACACTAGCTTCGCCAGCACCACTAGCCACGTTTACGAACCGGTGAGTATCGATACTAATTTTATTACTTTCTTGAAAGAGCCTCAGGATCCTTTCGCCACTCTTTGGTTACAAGACCTCTCGGGGCTAAACTAACCTAGTCACAGGAGACCAGCGATGTGATGAACGCTTTGTGAATGATCGCCTTGATGTATGATTTGTTAGGAAACACTGGCAATTTGCGGTACCTATCTAAAAACAAAGTTTCAACATAGTATATGTTGAAACTTTGTTTTGTTGATGATGAATAATCAATTGATGAATCTGATTCTGGCTCAGAATAGAAAACAAAACAGAATTTTCACTCAAAACGATTATACAAATAGCTACTTTAGCTGTGACGCAATAAAGTGTTATTCAGCTCATACCTAACATTTTATATTCACCTACACTTTTGCATCCCTTTCTATAAGTGATTCTTATCTCTTCTGATGCATATTAACCTACAGAGCGAGCCCCGCAGTCGGGGCCTGCCGATGTACTTCAAGCTTCATACCTAAAATGTGGAGTGAGACTGGCCTGGTTCTGGCTACAGTGTGTGAAGCATCAAAGTACCCTTAAAGCTTACTAGACCACGCGGTATTCAGCCCCTCTTAGTAACACTGTCTTACACTCTCACTGTCTTGTTGTACACTTCTATGTATTATAAGAATAAGCCACGAAGTTGGTCTTAGGCTTGACTAATAAAGTCAGTAAGACAGTGTTAGTAAGACAGATTGAATACTGCATGGTCCAATAAACCTTTTATACCATCCTCAAGTAGGAGGCAAGGAATAGACAAATTTGGGAATTTTGTATCAACTCTAGAATTTGGATGGGAGTTTCATTTTGTCAGATAGCAATTAAAAATTACTGCCAGTACCTGGCACCGAACATGCTAGAGAAAATGAAAAATAATTAAAAACTTTTCTCTAAGCAAGAAATATAAAAAAAATATATTGTTGCAACCTCAACCTAAACTGGGTTTCTCTTACATAATCCTGATATGAGGTCTACCTATCCAGGTTTGATAGAGAAACCTAGTTTCTTCTAGTTATTACCCTAAAATGAATCTAAACCAGGTAGAAACACTGAGCACATATTCCCAGGATTGTAGTAAGTGGAGATACTTGATCTTTGCCATCTTCTCTGAGAAATATGCATGACTTTATGAATGTATGCTATTATATGTACAATGTAAATGTTACATATAAAATGTATCTATGCAGTAAATCAGTCAGCTCAAGCTTTGCATACCTAGGGGTTATTTAAAATTGTGTGAAAATGTCCATCATTATTTATTTATTTATTTATCACGCCCTACTGTAAAATAATAAAACTGGTCTTTATCTAAATTTAAAATCAACTTTAAGTGTAATCTCCCATTGACTGTGACTCTTGGGCATAGTGTTTAGCATCTAGCGAGCTGGTCCAGCAAGGCAGAGCAGTTGTGTTATTCAGCACTCAAAGCGATTAGTTGCCGGTGTAATTAGTTCTTTAGTGCAGTTGAACCACGCGGTGCTGGAGCCTTATGCTAGCCAAGTTATAATTGTAATTCTGTGTACCTCAATCAACAAAATCTTTAAATTCGGCATATATAATGTACCAGAACTATCTGACATGTACAACATGAATAATAATAAAAAGCTGAGAAAGCACTCACTTAAGCCGCTGAACCGATCAGGTACAAGCAACCCAAGAAAGCACATTTTGCCAAACTGAATTGTACACAACTGGAAAAGGCTTCCAGAAACAGTAGTTAATGCTCCATCAGTGAACTGATTCAAAATAGACTACAATTATTTAAATTGTACTGAAAAATAACCCCCATGTACATCAGCTTTGAGCTGCTTGTGTATAAACAAATAATAGTAATAGGACTCTGACTACTTTAGATTTGATATTGAGAATAGAGTATTTTAACTTATAAAATTCATTGAAAAAGTGTAGCAACTGGGTAAGCAAGTCTTCTTACCAGGTTACTACAGTAGTAACCCTTTGCTGCGCTTCGCAAAGCAGATAACTGGATTAACAGTAGTTCATTGCTCTAGTAACCTTACATAATGGAATGGAATGGAGTAAACTATTTGAGTGTTGTAGGCTTTCTGGTTGAAAATGATGAGTTAATTTAGAGTTAAATATAGGATGGTCATCTTTTATCCTCTTAGTCATAACCATCTTTTAACCTTCATGAAACTAAAACCAGTATTTGAATGACAAAGAAACTAATTGTTTCAGCATTTAAAGTTGACTTAAACAAGTAAGGTATTCATAACTTAAGAATAACTTCATGAAAACCTCAATAAAAGGACTGGTCATCGACATATTAAGGTACCTTACCACTAAATGTATGTGTAATGAAAAAAGGTATTGAACCTACTTACTACTAAATGCAAGTGACACAACAATTTCTTTTTTTGAAACGAAATAAAAAAGTTATGTATGTTTTGAAAAAAATATTATGTTCTTTGACATGCTACTTGCCTGTCCTAAATAGATGGAGTAAGTAGCATGTTAAAGATTTTTTTTTTTCAAAACGTAATAATTTTTTTTATTTACCACCCAATGCAAACCCAGATAAACTTGTTATTGCGTTATGCACTTGTTTTGAATCTTATGAGTAACTGGCTTGTTTCAATAATAAAAACTAAGCCAAATGATCAATTGTCTGGGCTCGCGGCCAAAAATTCGACGTGGCGTGATCACTGACCATGCCACGCATTCAGACGCGGTTAGTCTCACAAAAACTCTACCACCTGACTATTTCCTAACTATGAATAAAAAAATAATACGTAAGAGATTTGAGAGCGACCTTGACCTGTGAATCGAAACAAACTCATGTCATATAAATGGGCTGATAAAGTATAATATATCACCACAGTATCACCTCTAAATTTAATACTTCTTAGGCGCACTAAAAATGTCGTCCATAACGTAGATTAGGTAGGTAAAATGTAGGCTACATCATGTAGCTTTTCAGACGTAACTTTACAGGCATATAGTGGTAGAGCAGGGTTTGTTGAAAAATAAACAAACTCATGCATGTCATGTAATGGTTTGATAAGTAACTTATGATGTATCATCTCTAAATTAAAACTTAGGCTTACAAAAATGGCGTCATATGTGGAGTAGGTAGGTAGAATGTAGATGTAGACTACATCATGTAGCCATTTAGACTTGGTAAGCATAGCCACATAACAGGGGTTCAATGGTAGAGCAGGATTCGTTGAAATATAAACAATCTCATGAGACATGCTTTAATGGGTTGATAAGAAACTTATAATGTATCATTTCTAAATTAAGACTTAGGCGCACTAAAAATAGCGTTATTATGTAGAGTAGGTAGGTAGAATGTAGATGAAGGCTACATCATCATGTAGCCTTCTATTATAAGTAGGCAGGCACTCATTTAGTGGCGGAGCGTGGGTAGATCAGGATTCTTTCAAAAATGACATGCATTGCGCAATATCCTACTACATTAGGTTCGCATTCGATTCCAGTTGCCATCATGCCATTAAATCGTGTCCACTTCGCGTGACCAATTGAAATATCCTTGAGCTCCACCTGAATAACATACCCAACTAAATACAAACTGTACCCTAAGGAATTGGAATGTAAAAAATACGTACCTGCCTAAGTAATCTAAGTATGTCGAATAAAGTCTCATTAAAAAAAAAACTCATTAGGCGCCGCCTGCCTATACGTTCGCTCTGAACAGTGCTACCAGCATACCAGCCGCACTAAGTAGAAGTATAAATAAATTTGAAGATATCACTTTCACCGTCATCAGATAAATAAAGAGATTTTATCTGATAGTATTTCCACATACTGAAATATTTAAATAGTGGGTAAACTACTACCACAGCTATTATTTCACCTTGACTAATATGTGACACGTAATGCAATGTTAACGGACCAGATACTCTGGCAGTGGCCTATGTTTAGCAGATAGCGAAGGTATTCGTGACACCGTGTCAGTGTTGGCAGCATAACTTTATTAATTTTGGCGTCCCAATTCGGTTAGTGGAGCGGTCATTGCCTTCGTTATTTTGTTAGATACTCAAATAACGTACCTAATTCAATTTACGAGAAACTCGACGCAAGCGCAAATAAATAAATAAAAAATAAATAAATAATGCGGGACGTAATCACACAGCATCATGTAGCCCCAAACTAAGCAGAGCTTGTATTATGGGAACCACATGATTGATATACTACACATATAATTTTTAATAAGTAATATATTTGATCTTAGGCTGGCAGCAGGTGGGTTGAAAACGATAAACCCTTTCTAAGATTATGTTACCAAAATGATTAAACGAAACTATTAAGGTGCGTCTGTCCATCCATGTCCATGGGATTCTTTCTAATGTGTCTGGAATCCCGGCACACAAAGAATTTCTAAGATTTTATAATACCCCAGAAATGGTGGAGTAAGTAATTGGGAAGAGATATCCCCACGGAGAGTCACACTCTCCTGACTGTACAACTGTTGAAGCGTTGTTAGGTGCTGCTGCAAGGTGTAGTGTGGAGAGCATACCTTAATCTTCTAAGCAGTTTTCATTCAGGAGTTTATAAAAATCGTTGTGTAATCATCTAAAGATAAACTGTCTGACGAATTGGAGATCCCAAGGTCAAGAGAGTGCCGAGCCGATTCAGATTTTGACGTAGCTTGCACGTGATAAGGGGATGATCATGATCACTCGTGAAAAGTTTGCATTGCAGTAACCAAAACTTTGAGTAATGTTGTAGACATAGATGCCTATCTACATGAAAGTTGTCTGTTAAAATTGAGTTTTGATAATATTTTTTATCCTTGACAATTAATTAATTGAAAGTACTGTTTTTAGCGAATAAACATGCAGTAGAGAAGCAGCACAAGAAAGTGTGTATACAGGATGGAGCAAAATTTAACCTCATTGATGGCAGCTACCTTTTCTTTTGCAGTTAGAAGGTTTTGTTCTGAGAAAGCTATAGGTTTATTTTGAAGGAAAAATAATGGCATTTTTGGATTTTTGATAAAATTTACAGTCAGCCCAGAAAATTAAATTTGTCTAAAAACACAAGTTGGTCTCAATCGACTCTATTTCCCAACAGTAACTTACCAAATCAAATCGTAAGGTTTCGCGAAAATTAAGAAAAATGTTTTACATACAATTTCTATGAAGCTCCATTCGCCACAACATTTAAGTCTATTTAAGCAATCCGAACACATGCCGGGAAATAAAGCTGTTTTAATTTCTAATTGATCTTTCATAATGTATTGTCAAAATGATGATATCAACAATTACAACTTAGCGTCGAGTTGGATACTTAGACTCAATAGTGTGGCGAATGGTGTTTCATATAAATTTTATAGAGAATCTAATCTTTTTAAATTTTCTCAACATTTTTCGATTTGATTTGGTAAGTTACTTTGGGAAAAAAGTTTCTGTTGGGTAGAGTCCAACTTGTTTTTTTTTGACAAATGGCATTTTCTAGGCTGACTGTAATACATTTTTTCAAAATTCTGAAAATGCAATTGTTTTTTCTTCAAAGTAATCTTATAGTTTCCTCGAAACAAAACCATCTAACTACAAAAGAAAAGGTGGCTGCCCTCAATGAGGTAAAATTTTACCCCTCCCTGTTATAATGAAAGTTGATTAGTTTCAACGAAAATACAAACAAATGACGTGGTAAAAGCTAAAAATACTTTACTCTTGTGTAAATATAAACAGCTCATAGTGGACTCACCCTTGTACCGTACCTACCTGGTGCTAATATGTTTATTGTCAACAAGTCTACAGATACAAGTGGGTCGGTCGGTAGGTACTATTAAATGACCTAATGACATATTTGCAGTTGCTATAGTCTAGAACAGTGATTCCCAAAGTGGTTCAGGTGGACCCCCAGGGGTCATAGGAGGCTCGACGGGGGTCTACGTTTGCGTGAAAAAAAATGGGGATTAACAAGCTGTTAGTGCGGGTCCCCGAAAATGTAATTGGTTTCCATCGTATAAAACATCGACAATAAAACGCTCAAAATGTTATTAACAAAAAAGGAGCAGATTGAGGGAGATTTAAGGTTCTCATTTTTGACGACTTTTCGGAATATGGTAGAAAAAAGAAATGTAGCAGCAGGGGGTCCACCGAAACCAGTAAAATTTTGAAAGTGGTCTAGGAGAAAAAAGTTTGTTTGGGAGCCTCTGGTCTAGAATAACGAAATAAAATTACACTTCCCCGAATGCTTTTATGAGGAAAACGTACCTACCTACCGTAAATAATAGTTTGATCTTTGTACCATAGGCATTTACCATAGTGACGTCAGCCAGCATCAGCATAGCGCAAGAACAAGATACGCTCGTAAATTTTTCTAATTGCCTTATTTACGATTTAGGAACTAAAAGACCTTTGGAATCTGAAGTTGTTATTAAGTGGTACCTACATTGGCTTCGTGATTTCATGGCATGAATCAATTAAATTGTTTATTTTGAGTAAGATTTTTCAGATTTGTTATTTTCTCAATTTGGTTTTTAGGGCGCTATTTTATAACGAATAGCGCAATAGCCTCTTAATACTTCGTATGTAATAGAAAAAGTAATTAGGTATGTAAGTTTAATCTGCTCTTTACTGATGATATAATGCATTTCATGTAGTGTAGTTTTAAGATTCAGTGAATAACTAGTAACTACTAAAATATAAAGTTTGGGACAAAACGGCGCCAGACTCATTCGGATGTCTGAGTATAACTGACTTCGTAGGAACTCGTGGAGTGTCGCGTGTCTGCCGAGCCTCCACGTCGGCGTCGCGCCACCCGGCATCGACCGCCCCCCGCGCCGCGCCCGACACCCGCTGACGTCCGTCACATACATTCCTCATGCCCAATACATCCACTCCAGTTAGTCACGGACCGCGTTCTAAGCAGACGTCTCGTTACCGTCTATAAAATACCAATAATACAGTTCGATCGATTTCCTGCAACATAACTGCTTCGACATCGGTTTCAAACAAACAAAAAAAAATTCTTTCAACTAACTGTTCTGAAGAATCAAGTTAACGCAAGACATTTTAATATAGCTACAAAAATCGTAAATAAAGTAGCGAAATAAACTTCTGGGAACATAATACAATCGTGATGTCAGCGATAACGGTGACCACCACCCTCACAAATGGACATAGAAATGGATTAAACGGCTACAAGAAAAATGGTTACACGAAACAGGAATCCATGGATTCACCAGTAAGTTCATATTTTACATTAATGTTAATTATCCTAATCAACTTTGCGAAACTACATTCAAATCTCTTCAACAAATTTCTATGGAGCCCCAGTGAAAGTGTCGTCTAACCATCTTTTGAACCTATGAGAATGCGTGGAAAGTTGTTTGCGTTTGTTTTGTAAAAAATCGTGGGAAACTAAAGCTGGCTATATCTAGTTTACTAACAAGTATAACAGGAAGCAATCCTAGACTTGTAAGACCAAGTTGTAAGTCGTTACATACGGAAACAAAGTTGAACTAAAAAAAAGTAACAAAACAAAAAACAAAAGTAACCAAGCAAGCAAGCCAACAGACTTGCAAAGGCGACTTGTTTTTAAGATAACCCGATCATACTCAATTTTGAGAAACTATCATCTGTTTCAGAATAATTCCTTTCAATCCTTTCCGAATTCATAATCGTAGCCAATAGCAATTTCTGGACACAATTCTACAAATTTATGATTTTGATGGTGGCTACCATAAAATATATATTTTTTTAGATAAAATTGCCTTACTTGTGATCTTTTATCATTAGTGAAACAGTTGTTGTCTTTAGGTTACACCTCTGTCTTTTAAATGGATATCATGGCTAGGATGATAACGAATCACAAACCGGACCTAGCGAAAGATCCCTTCAAGGCAAGAATGCCTTCTGCAAAACTTCGTTTCCTGTTCAGACCAATTTAAAACCAACTGGCATTCTCAAGTGAACGATACCTTCTACTATTGGCTACTGTCAACAATACAGAAGTTGTAATGTAAAGAATGAAGCAATTTTAAAAGCTGAATTCGGTACGAGATCAAAACCAAACCAATGAACGCAAAAATAATGAGCATACCGGTTTCAAAAACATTCTCTTCTTTATAAGATCTTTTAAAAACCAGTTTTTCAAATTTACTTCATGATAATGATAAGAAATTCTAATGAACTTGATGTTGATCAGCTGTTAAAGCTTACGCAATACCCGATAAGGTATTCCTTTTCTGTGAGTAAAATCAAATATTCGAGTGTATGATGAAATAAAATGGTTTTCTTGCAAACTTGATTCTGCGTTGCTTTATGTATGGTATGTTACATACTTTGATACCTGTATCTAACTTTTAATCCTCCGTACTTATAAATGCTACTTAAATTTAACCGATTGTTTAAAGTTTGCCCTGTCACTGTTTGTCAATAACCAATACCAATGGTGAGAGGTAGCAATACTTTAAGCATTGTTTATCTTTTGATAGATTTTTATGAGTAAGGCCATAAAATATGTTTTATCTTTTATGTCTATCAATTCACCGGATTTCAAATTACTTATATTGTCTCAATCATCAAATAATATCTTCAAAATGAAGGAGTCTCACAAATTGTTCGGGGTTGGGTCTATCGAGGTCTATCTGACATTGATGACAACCTCTGTGGCGCAGTGGGCGAAGGTCCGCCTGTGACGCAGAAGGTTGCGGGTTCGATTCCCGCCGCAGGACAAATGTTTGCATGTTCTGCAGATATTTGTCTCGGGTCTGGGTGTTTTCTATGTATGATATTTATGTATTTACAAAAAAAAAGTATATTATGTAATATATCAATCATGTTGTTCCCATAACACAAGCTCTGCTTAGCTTGGGGCTACATGATGCTGTGTGATAGTTCAGCATTATTTATTTATTTATTTATTTATCTAATATTTCTTAACCCAACCCGGTATTCATAAAACTATAATTAGGTCGATATATCCTTAAGATTTGTATGGAAATCAGACCAATAAACCTGTGCTTGACATGGTACCTTTGAATTCAGTTTTAAATCGACGAGAAAACGGAGGTTTCATGTCAACCTGTTTTTTTTAATACAATCTTTAATATCATCATACACAAACTATTTGTATCATCATTCTCAGATACTATGTCTAAACACACAATTAGGTATTTAATATCTTTCTATTTATCATGATACGAGATAAAACATTCAGGTAGATACATTTTGTATATTATTGCGCATATTTCACATATATCTTGATATAATTTTTAAATTAGCCTGATAGACCTTCTTGTGGTGCCCAGATAATACATAGCATATTGAATAACTCTAGTTCGCTTGGCCGTTTGACTAATATATTTTCAGATGATCTTATTGATGCTACCGTATTGCTTTTAACTCTTTCCGAGAATATTTTATGTATGTGCGATTGTTTAAATAATAATCAGACAGCATCACTTATTTAAATTCTTGGGTTATTATTATTGCTCACTTGATCAATGTAAAAGCCTTTTTGTGTCCCCTTTTGATCCCACTTACCTCACGTCTGTAGAGGTATTGGTGCTACGAATCCTAGGTGAGATAAAACATCTTGCAAATCTTGTAATAACTTTTGTGTGATTACTCTTATCAGCTTTACGTTGTTCTTTTTATTATTGGTAATTCACTTTAAGTACAATGTTATTGCTACAAATTCTATGTGAGCTGATACATCTCGCAAAGACTTTGCAATCATTATTCCTCTCTGTATTCTGTGTCATTATTATCAATCATCATCCATATTACGGGTTATTTAGTCATTTAAATTAAATAAGTTAATGCCGTTGCACACACTATGCTGATAGTGAGTATATTTTTTTATTAACATTTCGGTGGAAGTTAAGTTACAATGTCAGAACCTCAACCTCGAATTTTACACACAGATTGTGTTAATTTGAAACTACACGCGTGTAAACAAGAACTAACTTGTGATCCATGGACGATAATATCAAACACTTTTTATATTATGAAGGCGAAATTTTGTGAAAAGTGAAGATGTATGTTTGTTCCTCATTCACGCCAAAACTAATGAACTAATTATGCACATAGGAATAACATTATAGGCTTTATTTCATCCGGGTGTCACTCGAGAGAAGCCTTGGGCGAAAGCTAGTATACTATTTTTGGGAATAAACTAAATTCAAGTACCTTAGAAGATTACGAAGTAGAGTCAATGACCCACCCAGCGTTCTGAGATGAATTGAAAAGGTTATTCAATGCGGACAGATCTATAATTTGTTATTCAAATTGAACGAACGTAATCATTAATCTAGTAGCAAGCAAATACCTATAAACTTACACCTGATCCTGAGTGCATGACCTACGTAGTCTTAACGAAAATTGTTTACTTAAAATAACAAAACCATTGAAAATTGTTTAATTAGGTAAGTTTAGTACCTATACCTACTGCAATAACTTTTGGATATCAGAAAATATGAAAAGAAGCATGTAATAAAATAATTTATATACATTATATTCTTTGCAAGTCTTACGTTTGTCTGTAGGTAATGCTAATATATTGATAACTCAGTTGTAGTTGAAAATGCACATTTCTTGCATTACCTACTTGCTTTGAGAAGGAAAATACGTAGAAAATACTGATAAGCTTCACGTTGTTGTGATAAAATTAACTACATCTACACTATCGGCCAGGCCGGTCACACTATTAGATGGTAGTTTACATTTATACCTTAGCATTTGTATAACCGAGTCCGTTTGTAAATTTTCCTAACTGGGATGTAATGTAAGAAGTTTATTTAAAAGCATTATTATTTTTATTATATCATGGATAGTCATGAATAGTCCTAGCGATAGCCTAGAAAGTTTGGAAGCTAAAGTGGCAGTGGGCTCACCATATGCTGCACAGTTGACCCCGAAGTACCGATACCGATTCTTGAGCGGAAACCGTGTAAACGTAATGTAGGATACCCCCTCCGGCTAGGTGGTCGATCGATCGACTGCGAAAGGCTGCTGGTAGAAGCTAGATGCCTCGAGCTGAGGACAGGGCACAATGGCGGTCATTAGGAGAGGCCTAGCAGTGGACTGCGATATACTGATGATTATGTTGATGGATAGCCCTGACATTTTGATAATGAATGCCTACAGATTTGGTTTGACGCACACGGCAATACCTCAGCTCAACGTCATCGGACAAAGCCCAATTATCTTACCTTTCGCATACAACTTTATTTCAGAACTGGTTTGAGTGACTTTTATATAAACATACCTATCTACCTTCCATAAGTTCGTAATAATACTTGCAATGTTGATAAATCGATGTAAATTTGAATTCAGTTGATCATCATACTGTAAGATTATTCCTATCATGTTAAGCTACATGATAGATAGAAAACTCATAAATCTATCTATTATCTATTATTTATAGGGTATTTCATTTCCTCAAGGGCTGGCAGCGCATCAGTATCGCCTCTGGTGATGCAGGTGTCCATGGGCGACGGTGACCACTTTCCATCAGGTGGCCCGTCTGTTCGTCTGTCAGCTTTGGCATTAAAAAAAAAATCTTAAGGTATGAGTGCAACCAATTAAAACATACCTATAAAAAACGGACTAAACAATAATCAAATCGCAGTCTTATCGCCTTCCAAACAACCTGAAAGAGATCGCATAAAGACCCCGTTCATAGGGATTTTTGTAGGGGAAATGTATTGATAAAAAAAAAATTAAAAAATCATAATAGCCGTTGACAGAAGTCCAGAGTATCCGTTGATGACAGGATATAGCTACTAAATTATTATCAACATGATGAGGCAACAGTCGCCGACGTCACATCACGCCACTTTATTATCGGCTCCGGCTCCGACGCTTGAACCTTGACATCGCTCCACATCACAATCCGGTTCAACAACAAAATAGCCAGATTAATATTCTGCTTGGCCATTGGTCTCTGATCCTCTTACGATTCTTTCCCGATTTCGAAAGGTCAATGCCTGTCGCCTTGAACTTCGAAATTCACTTGCTGAATTTAATACGAGTATGTAAATGCATTTAAACTGTTAACTTTGTTGAATTGTAATAAAGGTTCTTGCAACTCGTAGGACTTTTAGAAGGCAAGAAAGCAAGTAGCATTCCAATGTACAATTATTTCTATGTAAGTAGTTTTCGTGGTGTCTATGTTCCACGAAATGATGTGGCAAACTTAAATGGGCACAAATATGGTAATTGATAATAATCATGACGATTGACTTCTCGTAATAATGTCTTTTGAGAATATTAATTACGAACGGAAACAACGTAATGAGAATTCATTATGGAAATAAGTTTTACTTATAAAGCCACTTAATGTAAATATGTGACTAACATTTATAAATTAGGTACAGTTCAATTGTTGCTAATTAAAAACCTCTAAAATAATACTTGTATAACATTTATTAACTTGTATCGACATACTGTGGATAGAGAAAAGTGTTACCACGTAGGTGCGTATGGTACCTATTTTCATAATTTAAAATACTGAACATGTTACAAAATGGTGTTGTAATAGTGAAAGTTAACGAAGGTATATATCTACCTTTCAAACCTAGCTAGCTACCGCCCCAAGCCAAGTCTAGCTATCGTTTGCACCATCTGAATAAACAACTACCTCTGTACCGTTCGTAAAAACGGTAACGTGTTCATAAATTTATTTATTTTGTAATTTTTTTTTTGTGATAAATTTATTTTGTAAGTTCAATCATTTTATTTATTAACTTTTATGGACTATGGTCTGAAATAAACTTTTTTTTTATAATTATATAATGCCGCCCGCGCCTTGGTTCGCGTGGTAGTAAGAGAAAAAGTAGCATTTTTGTGTCTGTCCAGGTCCAGTACTAAATATGTAAATTTCAGCTCAATCCTTTCAGTAGTTTTAGCGTGAAGGACGGACAAACATTTCACATCTATTTGATAAACTTTTGCCTTTATAATATTTTAAAGGAGGACTTGGACTTGCTAGAAATAGGTACAATAGTTAATTACAAACATCAAATTTTAGGAATGTATTGTACAATATTTGTTACAAATTTACAAACATCTCCCTTTATTATATATACATTCCAAGTCCAACGTCCATCCTAAACTTCACGCACGCACATGACAAACTATGAGGCGGAAAAGAAAGTCCATAGACCCATTCACATCATCATCATCTTAGGGCTTTACGTCAATTTCAGACGATTTAGGTTAGCTAGTGCGTCCTTTTGGTCTGTTGAAACTCTCTTTTTTAACCATTTTTGTCCTAGAGCTTAGATCCTACTATAAGTAAGCTGGCCTCCCGTTATATAGGCATGCCTCGTGCGTGGTGTGGACCAGGAGTATAACTAATAACTATATGTATTAGAATGATTGTATAATAAAACTATTTGTATTTGTTTACTACTCTCTTGGAATAGTTAAATTTATCAGTCGTTTTATTTGTTGCAGTCACTACGAGTGGCAGCACCTTTCAGCACAGACCCCGTGGCGATAGCGGAGCGGGAACGATGCCACTACGGAAGGATCCCGCGTGCACAGGCCCTGGTCGGTACCGGCGGTCGAAGGGTTCGAGTCTACTCTGATGGCATCTACGACATGTTCCACCAAGGACACGCGCGGCAATTACAACAAGCGAAGACTGTATTCCCTAACGTTTACCTTATTGTTGGAGGTTAGTGTATTATCTATATTCTTCTTCTTTTTAGACACTTTCAAACCTAAAGGTGTAGGCCTCCTTCATACAATGCCATTTCTTACTTCCCAGCTGTTCTTTTGATATGATCGTACCAACGCATTTGTGCTCTACCTTGCGGCCGCTTCTCCTCCAAGCTCCAAGCTTTTGTTATAACAATGCTCTTAAAGGCTCCTACACACATGCCGTCGGCAAAGCCGGCGAGTTTTTGCCGTACGGGTAGCTTTTCTAAGTCCCCGGTGCCGGCAGGGTCAGAAATTTCGGCAATGCTATCTGCAAAAGCCGGCGTGTCAAGCATAGTGTTTAGGAGCCTTTAGAAATAGGAATTGAATCAGATCAACACGGTTTAAGTTTAGGAATAATAGTACAGTACTATTTTCGATTGTTCTTGTGGTGCTCTACTATAATGACGGCCTCTGTGGCGTAGTGGGCGAAGGTCCGCCTGAGACGCAGAAGGTTGCGGGTTCGATTCCCGCCGCGAGATAAATGTTTGCATGTTCTGTAGATATTTGTCTCGGGTCTGGGTGTTTTCTATGTATGATATGTATGTATTTACAAAAACAAAGGGTAGTATATCATTCATGTTGTTCCCATAATACAAGCTCTGCTTAGTTTGGGGTTGCATGATGCTGTGTTATTAGTTCCCGCATTATTTATTTATTTATAATGATATGAATGACCGACAACTTTCCCCACATCCCATTCTGTAATGAATAAACAATGCCAATCTAACGATACGTTTTCTAAGAACTCGGGCAAAACAGCTTTACCGTTAATACTTAACAGTTGGATGATGTCATGGCTAATTGAAGGTTCTGAGTTCCACCGTTTTAGTAATGAGTAAAAGATATTTGTAGCGGCACCGGCGGCACGTTCAACTTGCTCCCCAGACAACTTGCCCGAGGCAGTTGCTACAAGTTTTGCCACCTAGAGACACTAACTTGTATTACCAATTCTGTACCGTGGACTCGTGCCGCGTATGGAACGCACAATAAATAATTAAGAATCAACAATCATTTATGAGAATGGATTAGGTAATGACTAGGTACTTATTTTATGCATCGCAGGTCTCTGAGTCATAATACAGTTTGTTATTCCAGATATCACAAGGGTTTATAACAATTTATTTACACTGCCTCGGTGTGTCAAGTCTGCACAATTTGCTCATTCGTCAATTTAAATATAAATTTTATGTGATAAGAAATTGTAGTTACAGATAATTTCATTATCAGGTCACGCGTTGACATGGCATGGTTAATCTCTACACACATATTGTTCTACAATGTTCTGACAGTCCCTCCCTACTCAATACAAACCCACACCATATATTAAAGGCTACAGGGAATCCTTGTAATTGAAGACTGGTAGGTATGCCATTAAAACAGGGTTATCATTATCTATTACATGTCTGTTAAAAGTACAATGAACATTGTACGCCCTTGTCCTAATGTGGGAATGGGAATTCCCGCGCATTATATTGTTATGTGCTCACATCTACCTACCTACATGTTTCATTGATACCATACAAGCAAAAAATAATAATCAACTCAACGCAGAACACTCTAAAAATATCCTAATCTTTGTTTTATCTGAAGATGTCAATGACCTGATTTTGAGTCCACAGGTATATCTCTATTGGCCGGTTAATTGAAATAGTGTCAAGCGGAATGTCATTACCTAGTTGATCGAAGGCCATTACGCCTAATTGATAAAACAATTAAGTTCATTCACGGTCGTAAATAACAGATACAAAAATAGATCATCATATTGGTATGTAGCACATTTCAATATTCTTATTTACGGAAATAATGGTCCTTCGAGCTAAAGTATTTGAGCTCGAAGGACCATTTTGAATTCCAAATGGAACGGGTACTTGTAATTTGAAAGCTTCATTTATCACATCATCTTCATTAACATTTACGTTACAACCGTTGTGAAATAAAAGGTATTTATCTCGTTGAAAACATATTACTTTAAAAATCTGCTGAAATTGTTTTCATTGACTCACCAGTATTGTCACATACATACCTATCTGATAAACGAACGCGGCGTAATGTCCTTATAATGTATGTATGTAATGTACCCACGGATAACGAACTGCAATCCTATTGGACGAGGATACTCGTACGATTAATTGTAGGATGCAACACGTGGGTTTGCTAATTCTATGATTTTGATTAACAATCAATTATCATATCGCTTCAATTTGTCGGGTAGGTATATGATTCAGACAAGATGGCGTCATAGCCTTGATAGTCTATGACAATTTTGCAGGCCACAAAATGTTTGTATGTAATTCTCTGACTCAGTGTCTGGTGTCTACATTGACTACGTCAGTCTACATTGGTTCAGAATCTGACAACAGGTTCTGTCTGCCTCATATTAACAGTTGTTGGATCAATGAGTCAGTCATTTGTTCATAATGATCTGTATTCTCTATATTTGTAGGCCTATTTAGCATGCTGGCTCGATGATGAATTCGGTGTGGATTTAGCACCATTTATTAAGATAACTGTATTGATTATTACTGCACTTTAGCAGCGCATAATTGAGTTAGCTAAAACAATAGTTTCATTAGTCATTTACAAGGAACAAAATAAATTATTTACATAAATCAATCATACTATAGTCGCACACAATTGTTTCGGAACAAATTAACAAAATATGATTAGACACAATTGGGTCATACTAGACAAGTAATGCGCATTTTGCAAGTGAAATGACGGTGCCATTGTTTCATCCTTCCAGTATGCAGCGATCACCTGACACACAGCCGCAAAGGACGCACAGTTATGACTGAGGAGGAGAGGTACGAAGCCGTCCGCCATTGCCGATACGTCGATGAGGTAATAAGACATCTAACATCTCATACATCGTCGAGCGTAGCGCTTAACAATGCTAATTCAATGTCTCAGAGCGTGTTCACATTCCTATGTACGTTAGCAGTCTTCGTCTGTCGTCACGTTAGACGATACAACAATAACTCATGGGGAAGCAGATGTATGGTAAATGCTTTCCTTGCACACTGTCATGACTGTAAAGATAAAATAATACCAGTAGAGCAAGGAATCGACTTATAATTTTATAATCTCAATAGGGGCACAAATTCTATATCGCTTTTCAACTCGATGAATTATTCAAATATCGCAGTCCTTTGTTGTACCTTTATCTTGTTGTTGTTTTTGTCAGCCTGAACAATCCTATTGTAGGGCAAAGATCTCCAATTTTTTCCAGCCACCTCGATCTGTATAATATAACAATGACACCAGCCTATTCAGTCCACTGCTGGACATAGACCTCCCCTATAAGAAGGGGGATATGCCTATAATCCCCACGCTGGGCAAGCGGGTTGGGGATCGCAGGGCATAGCTTCTCGCACCGTCATCGCTACTGCCCAGGCTGGCCAGGGCATTTCGCTGTGCCAGTGTTAGGCTGCGCTATGCCGCAATCAGCCGGGTGCACCACTTGCACAGGTTGGCTTGGGTTCTGGAGATGGGGTTTGGAACTCCTTACACCCCTCACATACACGAAAGCATTTTCATACATTTGCTCCAGCTTTCATCGGTCCGAGAATGTTAGACGGTGGTGTAGTATGTGAACACGCTATTAGAACACTTGTTTTGAATAGGTATAGTGCGGTACAAAAACAATAATGAGTATAATTCCTCTAATTCAATGTTATTCAATCTTATTCATTAGTAAAAATTTATTCTGTAGCCTCCCCCTTGTAAATTACCAAGTCTGTAAGTTCCGCCATCATGGCGCCACCGAGTTGAAAGGTCGCCAAAGGCAGCAAACTTCGTGGTTTGCTGTTGTTTGTTAGTTGTTTTAATCTAGTTGTCAAACAACACGGTATACGAGAACTTTGTAAACGTATCTACCTAAGTACGCAGCCGAGGTTGACAAAAAACTATCTGACGTCTGGCGAAGGCGGCTGTTGACCCGGCGTAAGCACCATCAAGATCCTTTCGTGTTTCTGATTCTTTGACTTGTTATACCTATTTCTAATGGCCTGGCCGCGGAAATTGCTACATTTCATTTTATTAGGCAGCATTTAAAACAGTGGAAAAACCCCGTATCATGCTTATGATAATGCCTAACAGTCTGGTATTGGTTTTCCTTGAACTTTGTTGTACATTTTACACCAGTTTGGTAAATGACGAATTTCTAAAATCGTTCCACCACCACCACCGGCACCAGACTATAACAGTCCACTGCTGGACATAGGCCTCTCCCAATAAAGGGGATATGCCCTTAATCCCCAGATCCCCACGCTGGGACATAATTAAAATCATTCAACATTATAATATTTATATAGTAAAAGCTAATAATAAACCTATAGCATACTATATCAACTACGTTTACGTGTAGTCAAGCTCTTTGTGAAGGGCTCATCCAGGGAAGTACTGCCACCATGCCTATTTCTGCAGAGAAGCAGCATTACTGTGTTTCGATTTGAATCGTGTAGGTGCCGGTGAAATAACAGGCACAAAACAGGGCGTTCCAAACATGTGTGACCTACAATGCAATGCTTTGTGATAGGTAATGGTTGCCACTTAACATCAGGTGGGACATAGATAGATAGATAGATAGATAGATAAATCATTTATTTGTTACTACAGCCACACAATTTACATTAATAACAAGATATAAGCACAAAAAAATAACATTAATAGAAAGAAAAAAAAACACAAACATTTCAAAAAATTATGAACTTTTATGTAAGTTTGTGTGTGCTGCAGCAAGACAAAAAGGCCTTGCCTCAGTGAATTTTTTTTGCTTTAAAGCAAAAACACTGATTTTCAGTCAAGACCTGATCGAGAGCGAGCAGAACGAGCCGCAAAATATTGTGTGGTTACGTACCTAGCTATGAAATATGATGGTTATGTAGCAAATAACATTCCTAAATTTTGAATTTTGAATATAGTGTGTAATAATATGTGTTTTTAATAATGTATAATATGACAATAGTCTAACAAAATAATTACATGTGCTTGTTCCATCTTCAGGTACCATAAAAAAAACATTTGCTAGGCTCTCAGTAAACTTTTGCTTACATACATTTTATGTTCTTCAGGTAGTATGCGATGCGCCCTGGGAGTACGATGAAGATTTCCTATCGAAGCACAAGATAGATTTTGTAGCGCATGACGATATTCCATACACCACTGAGGATTGTGAGGACACGTATGCGATGATCAAAGCTAAGGACATGTTCGTGGCTACGGAAAGGACAGAAGGTAAGAATACTAGATTCCGCCAGGATTAAATATACTACGACACAGCATCACACACACACACACACACACACACCAACACCAGCCTATATCAGTCCACTGCTGGGCATAGGCCTCCCGTAATAAAGAGGGATATTTCCGTAATCCCCACGCTGGGCATGCGGGTTGGGGATCGCAGGGCACAGCTTCTCGCACCACCGACGCTGCTGCCCGTCAGTGACCAGGGGATTTAGCTGTGCCAATGTAGGCTGTGCTATGCCGCAATCAGCCGGCCGCCAGAGCCTCGTTCGTTGTTTAGCAGGGTGCACCACGTGCAGGTGAGGTTGGCTTGGATTCCTAAGATGGGGGTCGGAACCCCGTACACCCCACACAACATCATGAAGCCCCAAACTAAGCAGAGCTTGTATTATGGGAACAACATTACTGGTATACTACTTATATGCATTTTTTTATTGCAAATTCATACATTTTATACGTAGAAAACCCCCAGACCCGAGACAAATATTGGCAGAAAATATAAACGTTTGTCATGCGTCCATAGTCTGCTGGACTGGACATAGGCGTCCCCTAATAAATGCCCAATAATACCCTCGCACGCGGGTTGAGGATCGCAGAACAGCTTCTCGCACCTCCAACGCGGGAAGGTCAGGGAATTTAGCTGTGTCGGTGTAAGGCTAACAGGTAGTAGAGTTCTTTGTGAAGGGCTCGTCCGGGGAAGTACTGCCACCATGCCTATTTCTGCCGTGAAGCAGCTGTGCTGTGTTTCTGTTTGAAGTGTGTGGGTGCCGGTGAAATTACAGGCACAACAGGCTTATCACCTTCATGCCTCAAGTTGATGGCAGAGCATTGCATCGTAGGGCGCGTTCCAAAATAGCGTGATCTACGATGTAATGCTTTGTGATAGGTAATGGTTACCACTTAACACCATGGGCCATGTGCTTGTTCCATCTCCAAGTGGTATAAAAAAAAGGCTGTGCTCTGCCGAATTCACAACAAAACAAATCCTCGTTTGTTATACAGCAAGGTGCATCACGGGCAGTTGAGATTGGCTTGGACTCCGAAAATGGGGGTTGGGACCCCATAAAGCCCCAGCAGCCATAGCTTTTCAAATCATCTATATTCTAAAGGCTATCAAATTTGGACATTATTCCAGTACACCTTTATCGCACTGTTTTATCATCGTGTTTGCTAAAATTCGTTGATTGTATTGCAGGTGTGTCAACATCAGATATCGTTGCGCGAATAGTTCGCGACTACGACATGTATGTGAGACGGAATCTCGCTCGCGGCTACTCAGCCAAGGAGCTCAATGTATCCTTCCTCAACGAGAAGAAGTTTAGACTACAAAATAAAATGGATGACCTCAAAGAAAAGGGAAAGAAGGTAGGACCTTCCTTATAACTTGGAACCTCTTTGTGTGCTGTGCTTAAAACCGTCTTTGTCTATAGTTAAATAATTACCGCGGACATTTTTAACACATCATTCATACAGTGTATGTTGTGAGTACAAAATGATTGATATTTTTTTATAATATACATATTAAGGAAAAGTAGAAAACACCCAGACCCGAGATAAATATTTGCAGATCATACGAACATTTGTCTCGCGGCGGGAACCTAACCCGCAACTATCACTGGCGGTCTTACGCCTACTGCGCCACAGAGGTAGTTAAATAATAGTTCCTTCATTTCGTTATGTTTGTCTGTTTTCAAACATTTTCTACGCGATCGAATTATTTCGGTCATTTGTTTATCGCAGTGTAAGTAAGTTTACTTCAATTATTACGTACCACCAAATAATTATCATTTGTTTAAACGGTACATGCGTCACAATATCGTCATCATCAATTAAGCTTAAATTTAAAAATATAAATCGTCGCTGCCAACTATACCTAGACCTATGCACAAAATCAGTATTGTACCTATAGAGAGCGATGGAGTGCGCTATGTTCGGCGTCACAATTAGACTCAGTCCTCCAATACCGAAATCCGCAAGCAGACAAAGGTCCAGGACATCAGCGAGCGAATATTGGGGCTCAAGTGGAGTTGGGCAGGACACTCGACAAGGCGGAGTGACGACATATGGATCAATGGCTTGAGTGCGATAAACTTACCTTACTACAAATTTGCGTTAACTATATTTTTGTATAAAAATGGATGTGCGATGAAATGCCCGCACCTAGCAGGAAGTTTATAAAACTTTGACATTTATATACAAAAACAAGCTTGCGCCTGCGGCTTCGCTCGCATGGTACCGGGATAAAAAGTAGCCTATGTGTTAATCCAGGTCACAAACTATGTATATTCCAAGTTTCATCCAGATCCGTTCAGTAGTTTTTACTTGAATGAATAACAAACATTCGTCCATACATCCAAAATCACAAACTTTCGCATTTATAATATTAATAGGATATATTTATCGCAAATTTAGTGGTAAAGTAAGTTTTTCGTACTCACTCAAGCCACTGAACGAGAGTCGTTTTTAGGAATAAGGGATGACCTCCAGCGAAATGGGTCGTTGGTGAGGAAAATCTATGCCCTAAGCTGCAATGATTGCAAGTAGCTACTAAGTTCCTCTTTTTGGGTTGGATTGTACTTGGATTGGTCGAGTAGTTTGCTGAGCCTGAATTCAGCAAAATGGGTACACTACTCACGTATCTTTGTCCCTGAAGTTGGCTGCAAGTAGCTACTTAGTCTCTATTTCTGTTTTGGATTGTACTTGGAGTGGTTGAATTGTTTGCTGAGCCGAAATCCAGAGGGACTAAGAACCGTTGTGACAACTATATCTTCATTGCATAGTGTAGAGGTTTGCTACGAAATAATTTTACCAAAATTCATGCTCGGAAGTACCGTATTCCTGACCACCTATCACTAAAATAACTACCTTGTCCTCAGGTTATAACAAATATCGGAGAAAAGAGAGTTGACATACTAACGAAATGGGAAGAGAAGTCACGCGAGCTTATCGACGCTTTCTTACTTCTGTTCGGGCCTGACGGGCGGTTGTCTACGATATGGAACAAGTCCACAGGCCGAATCATGCAGGCGCTCAGCCAACCACCCTCGCCGCAAGGATCGCCGCCGCCCAGCGAGAATGGAGACGATGATTCCTCGAATCGGTATGTTTTATTCTGCTTCGTATAAGTGGCCAACGTTCGTCGAGAACTTAGGTTACCTGAAGACCTAGTTTAAAGAAAGCATAGTTTTAGTTTGAAGTAGGTATAGTTTAACTGAAAAAGGCGGGACCAACATCAAGGCCCTGATTCTCAGGGATAATGATTATTGTCACATCAGATATGTCGCGAGAACTATCAAATTTCCTTACAGATTTTCCAGTTCTCGCGTAATATGTCTGCTGTGACAATCATCTGACGTTAAAAAAATATAAGCCAAGCAGAGTTTCTTGCCAATTCTTCTCTGTTTGGTCGCGTTACGAATTGCTGTTAAATTAAAAAAAATACGTTTCAAAGTGTCCTATACAGTTCTTACTGAAAAAATGAATTTTGAGTTTGAGTTTTGAGTTTGATCTATGAGTGAGACTGTATTTTCTGTCACGAGTCTTGTTGCATGAGAAAATGGCATTTTAATTATTTGGAGTCACATACCAATGGACCTAGTTATAATTATAAAAAATTATTCATTTTTATAGAAAGTTGGCACTGCACCAAACAATCATACACATGGGATAAATATTTTCATAAATGGATTGTCATGGAAGGGTCAATGTATGACTTAGTTATCTGTGCTCAATGTGGCCTAATTACGTAACTTTGTTGCGATCACTTTCAATTATCTCAATAAAACTGATACTGATTGCAACGATGTCTCGTAATATGCCTACTAAAGTACCAATAAATAAAATAACATATGCTGGACAGTATCGCACAGCATCATACATTAATTTAGCACTAAACATAGCGCTTGTGTTATGGGAACTACAAGACTGATAATATACTACATATTTTTTTATATACATAGGTATAATATACATAGAAAAACACCCAGTTCCAAGACAAACAGGTACTTCCAGATCATACAAACATTGACATATCAGAAAAAATCAGGCGAATCAAATGAGTCATTCATGCCATTACTCTCAGGGGGCAAGCAACATTATACCCTTACCAGTTGCATACTTGCATAATAAGGAATTTTTCATAGTTTTCGTTATCGAGCTAAATTTAAAGTTACTTTTTTTATTTCTATTCAGTCAGTTGAGCTCGAAAACTATTGAACGAACGGTGCCATATTATCCAACTCGTACTAAGGGTAGAGATAAACCATTCTAAAAATGCACGCCTCTCCGCGGTTACACTTACATGCAAAAAAGGTTTATAGGCCCAATAAACATAAATTGGTCTTTGTCATTGGTTGTTCAGTCAATAACAGCTAGATCTGACGGCCAACTAGCTGGAGAACACGTGTCGCCCATATAATGAGAGCGTTCCACGCCATGCAATGCCTACACTTCACTGATCGTACAATTAGTTGACCTCTCAGCGCTGATGAGTCCATGTTTCCATTAAAGTTGCACAAGTATAGTAATGCTTGTTGATGTGGAGGGGCGTGCCTTTTCCATCAGGTTCAAGTCGTTTCACGGTTTCCACGATGTTCATGATTTGGTCATCATTACAGAGGTTCGCCTTCGCCTCCGCCGTCCAAGTCGCGTCGCTACGAGCTACTTTTTGAACAGCATGCAGGTAACTGGGTAATTATTCACTGCTTGTATTCACTAACAACAACACCAGCATATATTAGTCCACTGCTGGAAAAAAGCCTCCTCTAATAAGAAAGGGGATATGCCTATGCTGTACTCGCTGGGCATGCGGGTTGGGGATCGCAGGGCGCAACTTCTTACACCGCCGACGCTGGTGCCCGTCGATACATTGGGGATTTAGTGTTTTACTAACACCCACATGCTATATGTATGACAATACACACGCTATACAAAGTATTAAATAGGTACATAGTATGAACGAATAGTTTACTTGGATTTTCTTTTCTAATTTGCAAAGGCAAAAGTTTTTCTTACAAATAAATGCTTTTTTTTTCTTTCTAAGACCAGTCCTTTAACGAAGCAACAGTTTCCACTCCTTAGGTTTTCTTTTTCGTACGAATAATAGAATAGTTATGACATCACAAAATTGAAATAGGATACCAAATAAGGTATCTTATACACATTAATATGAAACGTTACCTACCGATTCAGATTTCTTTATTTGCGATACATGGGTAACAATGTGTGGTGCTAAATTATAAGTCGGAGCAGCCATGATCGGCATAAAAGTACATTAAGTACCATGTTCCATTAAAATTGTTTACAATGCATTTTCTCTGCAATACTGCAGTAAACCATAAAATACACTAAGCGAATCATTTAGAACGCATTAGTCAATAGAAAACTGTGTGCTGTGTTAGATAAGATCTAGCCATTTAGTACTCGTGGCCTCAATAGACACAATGCTTTTGTTGGATAGTTTCATGTCAATAACTAAGAACATTATTACGTCATGTTGAAATGAAAATACATGTTTGTTGGCTTTAGTAGGTACAGTTTTAAGGTTCATAATAATTAATAAGTAGCATTAGAGCTTACCATGCAATGTACCTAACGAAAAGCAATATTCCTATTATACTGCCTAATAACTACTTGATATCCATCTTTACATGCATTTTTTATTTTTTTTAAATATGTCGAAGTTAGTACAATCTGACCCAAAAATAAGAACTATATTTGTACACTTCAGAGGGACATAGATAAGCTGTGGTTAGCGTAGGTCTTAGGGTATGGGTCGCCTGAATACTGAAACTATTCAAATATTTCCAAATTTAGGTGCTATCTATGAAATTGGCATTTTGAATGGTTCTCCATACAAAACGAGAAAATGTATTTCTCCATACATACATTTTTGTATTTATTTCTAAAACTACTAATCCTATTCTCCTAAAATTTTGTGTGTGTGCTACTCATAAAAAAAAAAACTACGAATTAAAGCATTGAAAGTGAAAGCACGTGAAATGAACTGTTTTTAAGTTTTATTTTTTGCGGATGAAATTCCTCAAAAATAGTATTTTATAGAATTTTCAATCTTTGCCTATAATGTTCAGAAAATAAATTAATTTTGTCTATGAATAAAATACGTGCCAAATGAAATGGAGAGAAAAACGCCAATTTCATAGGAAAGGACCTAATATTTGAGCTTTAAGTGATGATCAAATTGAAGTTCCTGTAACTATTCTGAAGGATAGCGACGTCTCAACTCAAATGATCGAGATGATCTGAAAGCTTGAGTAGCGTTTCAGTATTCGGACTTTAAGAAGTAGCAGCCTTACTTATGTACATATTTCAAAAGATTAACGATGCTCATACCATTGCCATCTCTTATCGTTGGATAATGACAAACAGTGACAGGGCTAACTTTGACCTTTGATTAACTTTGAGAAGTGTTCATAGGTAAGAAGGTAGGTGATGAAAACTAATCGAATGAAGATTGCAGCGGCGGAAGTCTTAACAATACGACGATACTGATCTCAAATGCCAATTTATATCATGCCTATTTCGGCCGTGAAGCGGCATCTCTGTATCAACGTCATGCCTAAAGTTGATGAACGCGGGGCAATGCATCGTAGGGCACGTCCCGAACACGCGTGGCCTACGCATGCAATACTTTGTGATAGGTAATGGTTACCACTTAACATCAGGTGGATCATGAGCTTGTTCCATCATCAGGTACCATAATAAATTTACGTTCCCCATAGCTACAAAATAAAAATACAAATATCTTTATTCCTAAAAAACTAGGTACAAACGGTGGTAGAGCTTTGTCACCAACGGTAGATAAAATCAGCTGTGTTACAGGCGACAGTGCCTTCCCATTAAAAAAAAGAAATCTAAGAAGCTTAGCTTGACTTTACTAAAAAACTGCAAAACATAATGCTAACAATGAGATAATTGTTACAGATGCATCGAGCTCTGAGCGCGTGGGGCAGTCGGAAAAGGCGTTACAGCGCCAGCTAACAGATGATAACTCTGAAAGCGAGGACGAGGACTACCAAGACACCAGCCAGTACCTATAGGACTTGTGCATCTCGCCAGACCGACCGCAGGCGGTTCGCGAGCCGAACACAGCACTGAACCATTCTCAACTTCAAAGTTCGACGGACATCTAGTGGGCCGCTGCGGAGAGTGCGACTAGGAGCCGTGCGTGTAACGTGGACGTTCTGTTCACTGCACCTACTGTTTACGCTAACAGTACCGTCGTCACGAGTGGTCTGAGTGGTGTTATATGGAACATTGTATTGTATACACACGTCCGACAGCCGAACATCGAAGGAGAATTACTCCATAACATTCGAAACATCTACGTTGATGTGATAAATTATAGGTAGCTTGTAGTAAATCATGAAATTTTTATGTATGAATTGAATGCTGGCTGAGTACAATTGTGTGAATGTATTTATCCTATTAATTTTAGTTATATTTATTTAAATTTTTAAGTTTTATTTTAAACCTACTCGTAATTAAATTAGCAGGATTCCTGCTATTTGTTCGTACCAATATCAATGTGTAAGATATTTGGTGCAGTTGAAACTGTTGCATAGATATTATTTATATACCTAATACTTTTTGACAGTCGATTAAAAGGTGCTTATTAAAATTATGGATATTTTTATTGTTTTCTTACCTTCATACACCAAAGTTAAGCAAATGGTAACGTAATGTTAATGAAGTGTTCCACATCAATCTCCAGTATATAGGCTATAAGTTATTAAAGGGATTGGATATTTTATTCTTTATTCTATATTACTTTATTTCTGAATAAGATATTCAGATATCTTTTTAGACTGTTGTCATATAAAAAGACAAAGAATTTCATCTCTATTAACTTGAAACAAAGGTTATATTTTATTAACAGCTTATAAAATATAGGAGGTAAAGTGGTCACTGTATAGTATACAGGGTGGATTTTTGACGATTTCTTTAATTTATAGTAATGGTCATATAGGGTTTTGATCCCTATACGAAACAACGATATGCATAAAAACATTTTTTTTTGTAGTACAGCACTTTTTTCGCTGACTGTACATTTTTTCTAAAATCTGTTAGTGCAGTTCAAAATATCTCAAAAAGTTGTGAGTCTCCTAGGAACATTTTCCCAAACAATACCTGCCCTTACTGCCTCGTCTCAAAAATCCACCCTGTACATCTATATCGGGAAATAAATAAAATATATAAATAGGACGGGACTCGTCGTCCCACCAGATTGCCACACTGGTGCGACTAACAGCAATTTATTTTACTCGTGTTCACACAACATTGCAAAGGATGGCACTTGACTGAATGATTTCGAGTGATGTCCAAGTACCTATACATACTCTGCTTGAAGTATGTATGCTACGGCTTCGCCCGCTGACTTGGCGGGGTAGCTCCGTGACCCCAGTTAACATTGCATTAGGCAAGTAGAATCAGACATACAAGTTTGATTTCGCTTAGGTACCCCTAATCTTAATTATCAGGGTTCTATGCCGAAGCGCGTAACGTGGATTACTTGTGTGAATGTCCCCAGCATACACAGAGAATTTCAAAATTCTGAATACGCCAATATGTATCATGTGCTAGTATTTACCCCAGAGCGCTTCTGTGCTTCAGAAGGTGTTAAAACGTTGATCCCAGATCTTTCAGTCGTTAAGCCATGTCAGAGGCCTTCGGGCAGCCTAACAGTTAGGGCTATATTTCACTGGGACACCATGGCGGCGCAACCAGTCGTCGCTACCGACAAAATGTATACAGGTCTATAGAGAGTTACTTGGTGTACACCACCATCCATTTTGTTAGTAGCGGTGACCATAGATTTATTAAAATCTATGGCGGTGACTGGTTGCGCCGCCATGGTGTGCCGGTGAAATATAGCCCTCAAACTCTACCTCATATAAAAAAGGGTAGGGAAGGATTCTATGTCAATAGGCTTTGAAGAGGGGTTGAAACCTGACAAACAATAAAAGTAGCTTTATAATTTGTATTTACTTTATTGATCTTAAATCCAAAGAGGTTGGTTTTTTTAAATATATTAAATCTAAATGTAAATGTAAATGTAAATGGACTCCCTTTTCCGCAATTGGACTCCAGTTGGTCCATTGTGCGTGTGGGAGATCTGGTTAAATACTTAGCCAGCCTAACTCCGCCCAGAAGCACAGAAGTTTCCTGGGGTCTTCGCAGGCTTCGCGGAGTGACCTCGGTGTTCCAAGGATTTGTTCACGTTGTGATGCAACTCCCACGCATTCCAGGATTACGTGAGCTGCTGATTCTTCTTCGGTCAGACACCCTCTGCAGAGTGGGCTGTCAGTTGCTCCGATGTTGTAGAGATGTTTGTTCAAAGGAGAGTGTCCCGTGAGGGTACCAACGATGGTGCGAAGATCTTGTCTTTTGAGTCTTAACAGACGACGGGTCAGCCGCGGTGAGGTGGCCGGTAGTGCTGCTCTGGACTGCCTGCAGTCCGTCGTCTGTGCCCAGCGTTCTTTGTGTTGGTTAAGGGTACGCAGCCGCATCCATGTGCGTAGCTGAGAGAAGGGCAGAGGTAGGAACGGTGGTGGACCTTCTGTTTGGGTTTCCGATCCCCTCCTCGCTAGTCCATCTGCGGCGTCGTTACCCAGTGATCCGCTATGTCCCTTTATCCACTGAAGAGTTACATTGTTCTTTGTAGCGATACTCTCCAGGGCAAGGTGACATTCGTAGACGAGCTTAGAGTTGCAGCTGTGGCTCTCCAATGCTCTAAGTGTTGCTGCGCTGTCTGAGAGAATCCGTATGTTATAGCCGTCGACCTCTCTTCGGTTGATTGCGGCAGCAGCTTCGGTTATGGCCACACATTCGCATTGAAAAATAGAGCTGTGTGAGCCAAGCGTTAGCGATATGTTGATGTTGAGATCCAGAGAGTGTACCCCGGCTCCCGTTCCCTGCTTGGTTTTCGAGCCATCGGTGTACACACGGACTTCATGGACCCCTGATTGGTCGCTCCGGTTCTCGTGTAGTTGGATGCGGTAGTGTTTCAGGTATGTTTGTTGTTTGGGGATCCTGTCGCACGGGGCAGATAGCAGGGGTTCATAGGCCATCGCTCTATTCAGAATGTGTGCGTGTGGGATCCTAGTGTTTCCCCATAGGTTCAGGTGTTTTAATCTGATAGCAGACATCGTCGCTTCTTGTTGTACATACAGGTCAAGCGGGGCTAATCCCAGAATTATTTCTAGAGCAGCCGTCGGTGTTGTTCTCATGCAACCAGTTATAGCGGAGCATGCCAGTCTTTGGAAGCGTTGTAACTTGGTGATGACGGTGCTTAGCTCGGTTCTAGTCCACCATACTATAGCTCCGTATGTTAGTGTCGGTCTTATTATGGCTGTGTATAGCCACATTGTTATCTTAGGTGACAACCCCCATGTTTTCCCGAGCATTCTACTGCATTGGAAGAAGGTTGTACACGCTCTTTGTAGTTTGTAGTCAAGATGCTTGTTCCATAGTAGTTTGTTGTCTAGTATGACTCCAAGATATTTGACTTCATTTGTAAGTGTTATTTGAGTATTGAATAGTTTGGGAATTCTAAGGTTGTTCACATTCCTCTTGTGTGTGAACAATATTAGTTCCGTTTTTGTTGGATTAACTGATAACCCGTGACCCGTGCACCAGGTTTCAATGATCTTGAAAGCAGATTTTATGAGGTCACATAGTATGTTTTCGAAGCACCCGGTGGCTAGGATTGCAAGGTCGTCTGCATATCCCACTGTGAATAGGCCCCGGCCGTTCAGTTTACGGATGAGTTCGTCTACTACTATGTTCCAAAGCAGCGGCGAGAGAACTCCACCTTGTGGGCAGCCTCTGGCTACAATGCCTCTGGTAGTTGTGTTGATTGTGACTTGTATTGCTCTATATTTCAGCATGTTGTTTATCCATTCTGCTAGTGTCGGAGAGACGCCATATCTTTCCAAGGCAAGGTTAATACTAGTGAATGTTGTTTTGTCAAAGGCTCCTTCAATGTCTATGAAGGCTCCCAAGGTCGGTTGTTTTGAGGCTAATCCGTCTCCGATTCGAGATACTACACTGTGTAGTGCTGATTCTGTTGATTTGCCTTTACTGTATGCGTGTTGGTGTGGGTGTAAGGGATTGCGTAGGAGAGTACTACCTCTTATTTCCTGGTCGCATAATCTCTCTAGGGTTTTAAGTAGAAACGACGTAAGGCTTATTGGTCGAAATGATTTTGCAAGCGTATAGTCGCTTCTGCCTGGTTTTGGTATGAATACTACCTTCACTTCCTTCCATTTCCGAGGTATGTATCGGTGAGCGATAAAGCTTCGGAAAATTGTGACTAAGTGGTCTATATTAAATCTATACTTAAATCACAAAATAAAAAAAAATTATCAATTTTTGTAGATGGAAACATTGTTCATAATTTGTCAGAATTATTTAACCATCTTCATGACCGATGCAATAAGAAACTACAAAAACGTTGAAAATTAAAATTGTTTTGAGAAAAGCTAGGCGTGAATACTGAAAAGCTACTGCCAAATATTTGAACGTTAGCAAGCTTTTCTCATGCTAACGCTCAAATATTTGGGTTGAACCGGGGTTGAAACCTGGCAAATAATAAAAGTAGCTTTATAATTTGTATTTACTTTATTGATCGAAATTTTTTCAAACCAAAGAGGTTGGATTTTTTAAATATATTAAATCTATGCTTAAATCATAAAATAAAAAAATTGATCATTTTTTTAGATGGCAACATTGTTTATAATTTGTTTGAATTACTTAACCATCTTCATGACCGATGCAATAAGAAAATACAAAAGTTGAAAGTTAATATTATTTTGAGAAAAGCTAGTAGGTAGGTAGGCCTGAATACTGAAAAGCTACTGCCAAATACTTGAGCATGCTTTTCTCAATCCTCGTCACTTTAACATCATTCCACACTGTTGCCTTATCATATCATGCTATTCTGTAGCTTCCGCACTCTTATCTCAAAGTCACACCATATAGTCACCACATATTCCTCACAGCACTAATTTCTACTGCATATATGTATTTTAAGTGTTCAAATTGACATTTATTTCCTGAGACAGCACTTCACTTCACTTCTTGGTTAATGGGTTTAGTGTCATTATGTCACAATTCTGCCAGTGTCTGTATCATGCTAGTGTCATAAACCTGAGGCAGCATTTAGTAACTCAGTTGCACACCAAAATGGTCAGCACCAGACCTTAATTTGCAAACTTTGACATTACACTTTGACGTTTCCGTTTGCAACTGATTTAGTAAATGAGGCTTTACAGCTAGCGACACGTAAGTCTAGCACTGAACGAAATGTCTGTGCATGGGTCTCTCTCTCGCCTCCATAAATGATACCATACCATAAATAATACTTTTGACTTCTGCACAATAACCATAAGCACTAGACTTTTGTGCCTCTACTTGTTTGACTTGGCTTTCATCTCATGTGGTGGAGTAGTGTTCAAGGAGTTTTTATAGTGGAGTACTACTACTTTAAAAAAAAATCTGCACCTGATTTTAATATCTGCAATATAAATGCCCAAAAAGTGGTTGTGTCTTGTTTCCTCATATAGGTACAGAAGATGAGACACAACACCTGTTTAGGAGCATACATTATGTACAGGTTTATACAAAGCATGCATTCCCTTGTTTTAGTAATTTCATGGTAGTGTTTCAGTATTCAGGCGATATTATAAACTAAACATGACTTTATAAATGCCTCACTTATCACAGGTCACACTATAGTTGTCTATATAAAAATTGTACTTGTAAACTTACACACTACATGGCAAAGAACTCATAGTTCAGATTTATGTTTCTTTGCAACATCTCCTTTGCTGAGTGTTTCATGTAAACATGAGTCATCGGTGCCTTTCAAGGCATTCTTGGTGCAAAGGTGCATCATCAGGTCTGCATCGCCTTGATGATTCCAGTACCAGTCCTCGATAGCTTCTTCATTCTCTTCAAGAAGACTCTCACACTGTGTTTTCATATTAGTAATTTCAGCGGAAGGTTTGTCCCACAACTCTAGTGGGATGCCAAGGTCTACTTTAACTCCCTTATCCACAAGACCATGTAGAGTTCTGAATGTTTCGCTCATACCCTTAGCGAACCTCGTACTGTCACTGCGCTCCTTGTGTATGTTGTATTCCAAAATCTTCTCACACACTCCTTCTAGAGATTCAATCAATCTGAGTTCCGATTTTTCATATTTCGTCCTCTTCTTCGGTTGCACGTCGTCAAGCGAGTATCCGATTTCAATGATGTCGTGTACTTTGCCGGTTTCCTCGAGCCTTGCCTGAAGCTCGGTGGCGAGAACTTTACAAACTTCGCATCGATTTGCATATTTCACTCCCACATCTTCCTCGTTTCTAACTTCAACATCGTTGTTGCAGAAGACAGTAAGTGTAAATAAAAGTGTAATCAGAAAAGTACGAAACATTTTTTCTTTTTATTTTGTGCGAAAATTTTCAATACAACGACCAGCCAGCCGAAAGTCGAAACGCGAAACTGAAATGAAACTGACAGTGACAGGTGATTCTCAGAGGGCTTACCACAGGTTTTGATAGTTTTCGAAAACTTTATAAGTTTCGGTATCTTTCCATACATTTTCAGTACAGCGCCTCTAGGGAAACGTGCATGAACCTAGTGAACTACGAAAATGTATGGAAAGATACCGAAACTTATAAAGTATTCGAAAACTATCAAAACCTGTGGTAGGCTCTCTGAAGTATTGAACTGAAGCAGTGTTACCACCTTGGTTTTTAAAAAAGAGTATTTTGACAAGCTAGAAAGGGCTAAAAATAGGAGTATTATTCGGAATCTTCCGAAAATTTCGGAATTTATGATTTCGGACCGAAATCATAAATTCTTTATCTAATTTCTTGTTCTTCTGGTTCTATGTAATAATTTGACAAATGTTTTGGTAGCTTTACTTCTCTCCCTGATTTTGTTCTTGTTTTTTGGTTTCTACTTGATTTACTTTAATTATTTCATTGAACTTTTTGGTCTCTTCCTGAGATATAGTTATTATTTTTATTAAAAGAGATGATGATAGATAAGTGTAACTGATAAAATCTATGTTACGTGGCGCGCATTGTTTGATAACTTGGTAGGCACGGTGCGAATTTTCTAAGTTTTGTATCGCAATCCGAAAAGGGCTAAATTGCTCTTTCCAGGCTATTAAAAAACGAGTTTACTTACAGTAAAAAGTACTAGATCTAGCC
Source organism: Horisme vitalbata (assembly GCA_951804965.1). Taxonomy (NCBI): domain Eukaryota; kingdom Metazoa; phylum Arthropoda; class Insecta; order Lepidoptera; family Geometridae; genus Horisme; species Horisme vitalbata. Next base: position 7,285,627 of record OX638096.1, read on the forward strand.
CAAAAAGGGCTAAGGTGACAACAAACACAAAAAGATCCGGACTCAAGATCTAAATAGTCCGAAATATGACAAAAAAACGTTTTGTAGTTTCATCCAGAAAAATAAAACCTCCAAAACATCCTAATTTCTCTTTCCTGCCTCATCATCTACACCTACAAGCTACTAGCTTTTGCCCACGGCTTCGCTCGTATTGAAATTTTAATGTTATTTTCCTATCCATCAGAAAAAGTACTTTTTCAGGAAAGATAACTCCTTTTTTGTACTCCTGACAACGTGTATGTCTCATCATCATAAAACTTTTTATGATGATAGGTTTGTTAAGTAGTTAAGGCGTGAAAGCGTGACGAATAAAATTCGCTTTCATATAAAAAAAGGTGCTTAGGGCTGGTTTACCTACTCTAAGTTCATGAAGAGTAAGTTATCGAACTGGTTATGTTGCAACATAAAGTCACCTTTCTTGCAATCGTTGAAGTAAAATACAAAATTTCAAATGGATCAATGTTTTAAAATTTTTGTATCGAGATGTCAACATTTTTCAAACTCCGTGCTCGGAGCACTGTTCCATTTCCATAAACTTTATATTTCTGATCATAATTGATGTTTAGCACTCTTAGGTCAGGTCTCAGACCGTGGGTGGAAGTTACTCACATTATCAACAAATTGGTGAGTGAACGCAGCCACAAACTTTTCTGTAGAAGGTAACTTATTAGATATAAACCTACATAATAATATAATACCACAATAACAATCTATGAATCTAGGTACAATACAACAATTTATTTTTATACCTAACCTTAATGTATCGGAGGTAAAAATAAAATCTGAAAAAATCTTGAAGACCTCATGATCCAAAAAAAGGCCGCTGAAGCCTGGATAGTCCGAAAATGGATCAAAAAGTTCACGCTGGCAACGCTCGACTGACCACTAAAGCTGAGCGCACACCATAGTCAAGACAGTCTTATGACAGATTATTTTTCGCAACTTATGGTATTAAGACGCATAAGACAAATGCGCCTGGGCTAAAAAGTACAAAAAAAACAAACTCTAAAAAGTAGAAAGGGCGCAAATGGGCTGTTGTAGACTTTTTCTTAGTGTGAAAGCAGTTTACAATTATTGCGTTAGGCGCAAATCGTTACTAACGTTAATTTCCTCTTAAAAATAGGGTCAAATATGCGTCTTTTAAATTACCAAACTCCACAAAAATATACAAGGCATAAGGCCACATCTACATACATACGACTCTTCAACTAAGTTTTAGCTAAATTAGCCTTTTCTTTTTCCTTTTAGAATTTCTCGTTTTTCTGGTTCTACCAGAAATTCAATAATATAAACATGATTTTAGAAGATTCTGATTAAGACTCCGAGCTTAAGCCGTTTTCATGACAAAATTAGCCCTATTTAACTTGTCAAAATACCCTTTTTCAAAAACCAAGGTGGCAGCACTGATACCTAAAGCGAGCGCGAAAAAATTGCAATTTGCACTGTGCAAATAATCAGCGTTGCCGGGCGGACTTTTTGGTCCGTTTTTGGACTGTTTCGGGTGTTAGCGGACTTTTTTCAGATCATATCATGAGGTCTTCCGGAACTAAGTTACATTTTTGTACCTACTTTAAGGAAAATTAATTTGAACTACTTGTTAAAAAAAATCAACTCGCTTCGTTTGTCAGTTTGGCATACATCCTTGTTGTTATATGTCCTACCTAATTCTGCCTTTATGATCCAGGGTCATCTTTCATGATAAATGCGATAATGCTCCGCTTTTCATCTACATTTCAAGTTTATTTTAACATTACTGATTCGGCGTTTTACATTCAGGGCTCCTGTTTGTTGCAATCTTAAAAAGTTGCGCAGGTTGCTTCGCTTTCTAACTAAATTTCCACCTTGTTTTGAAGTTGCAAACTCTGTGCTTCTAATGAAGCAATCCGGTATGACGTATTTAAAAAAAATCGCTTGCTGACTACTTTGATAGCGGAAATTCAGCGCGACAATTTGAGAACTTCTGTTTGTAGTATTTATACAAAAAATGCAAATTCGTTGTTTTTCATTCGGCTCTCCTGTTTTTTGTAGTCTTAAAAAATTGCGTGGCCAGCTCCATGTCTGCCTTATTTTGAAGTCGAAAACTCTATGCTTCTCATAGAGCACTTCTGTATATTGTAAGTCAAAAATTGTGGCATTCTGCGCTTGCTGACTACATTACTATATTGTTTTGATGTCGGAATGGAAACTCAATTAGAAAACTCTTGTGTGCTTAGTGCTTTAAATTCAGCATTTCAATTTCGATATAATGTGTGGGTTTATTGGAATAACCTCAATGAAACCTATCCTAACAAATTGTATTGCAAAAGCGAGGTTGTTTGTGTCACTTTCACTACCTATGTGAATGATGATATATTGAGTAGGTACCTACTCAATATATCATCATTCATATTTCACACGAGACCAGGGATACAAAAAAGGACTCAGCTTCCTTAATGTGTAGTGAGCTAGGCGGCAGAACTTGTCACAGATAGGTCCTAGAAAGCCTAAATCTGAAATGGCGTAGTGCGGACACCAATAGTTTCAAAGATATGATTTTTTGAAAATTACAATTTTACAAGAAATTTCGTCAACATTGAGGTCAATTTCTTTTTCATGGTCAGATTTTTATTTATGGCCTCTCTTATTTTGTTTACATGTTTTCCCTACTTAACCTCAAAACTGAATTTATTTAAGCTATAAGTTTACCTTTCACCCCCACACCCCACCCTCTCCCACAATATATAAGCTCATATCACATAAAGGAAAGTCCTTCCCAAAAAATGTATACCTTACCTTTCATCCGGAAACAAAGTACTGTTCCCGAGGGATAGGAAAATAACTTTCAATGCGAATGAAACCGCAGGCAAAAGCTAGGCGTTAGCTCATAAAAAAATAAAAAAATAATGCGGGACGTAATCACACAGCATCATGTAGCCCCAAACCATCTACATACAAAGCGCGCTCGAGCAACGCACACATAGACACCGCTCACGGACACGATATCTCGGAACAGTTCAAACCACAAAATATTTAGATAGGTAAGCACCACCCGGCCCCCGGAGGATAAAAATATTGTAAGGTGGCTATCTAAGCTTGTTTATATAATAGTTTCCTATTTTGAATCAGTTTAAATGAAGCAAGAAGGTAGGTACCTAAATCTTTATCACGTCAATGAATATTACGTAAGTTGAAATCATGTTTTTTTGTTTGTGTAGATATTGTGTTGTTTTAAGTGTTATTTGATAGGTTTAGGTCTAAAACGGATAGGGCGAAAGAAATTTGTAAATAGAGTAATCAGTTTAGAAGTTATTAGAGATTTTCGATAGTGAAAATTGACAAATGTAAAATTTTATGTTTTTGTTCTGCAAACTTTTTTTATGTTTATTGTTTTGTTTTAATATTGTAGAATAAGTTTTTTGCTATGCGGGCTATACCGTGGGTTTGGAGTTGCCTCCTCAATCGCCCCAAAGTTGACAACCCTAGCGCGACCGCCAAGCGTAGGTATGAAAAGTGAAGTACATACATGTGTTTGACTTCTGTTATCTAAGTTAAAGTTAAGTTAAAGTTATTTATTGCGTTCATGTGTAGGTACAAAAAGTTCTTATATATATATATATATGTATCAACATGAGCCCAGGAAGGGCATGGCATCTATTTCTTTTGTGCCCAAACTAAGCAGAGCTTGTATTATGGGAAACACAATGATTGATATACACATAAATATTTTTTTTGTAAATACATACATATCTTACATAAAAAACACCTAGACCCGAGACAAATATCTAAAGAACATGCAAACATTTGTCTCGCAGCGGGAATCAAACCTGCAACCATCTGCGTCTCAGGCAGACCTTCGCCCACTGCGCCACAGAGGCCGTCATATAGAAATGTGGTGATCAGGGTCTGATGATGAGAAAAGAAAGATAAAATAGGATTATCTAGAATTCTAGATGTTAATTTTCAAAATACCTATTGCAATTAAACAAAACGGATTATTTTGTCATATTTCGGACTATTTTGACCTTGATTTTGGATAATTTTCTGTTTGACTGCCGGCAACACTGCAACTGCAAATAAACAGTGTTGCCGTTTTAGCATTTTTAATGCTAAATTTAGCATATTTTCGGGTCTGTCAGCTTGAAAAATTCGCATTTAGCATATTTCATGATTTAATTTTTTTGTACGTTACCTAAAAATTCAAAATTCCTTAGGAATTCAAAAGATTTTATAGAAACCGGAGACAATCTGTTTTCACGGCTTCTCATATTTATGAGAAAATTTTGCGCGAACAACGGGAAAAGATGAGAATTTAACTTATTGCATTTATTAATTTTGTACTTACAAAATTTACTCTTTGGGTATTAAGATTAATACGGTACTGAGCGCCATACATCAGCCGGCATTCTCCTTTACTGAAGCAACACATTACATGCAAAATGTATATGTCAATTAAAAATAATTAAACTACGATGCAAATTAATCTTAATACACAAAGAGCAGAGTCTTCTCTTGCGTTCTTTATATGCGAATATGCATCTATTTTAACAGTAGACTACTTTAGTTTGCTATTCGGGAATAAAATATAGATTTTAGCATTTTATTTAGCATTTTTAAAAGTTATTTAGCATTTTTTTGGCATTTTCTGCAACAAGTTTTAGCATTTTCTCCAAATAAAAAACGGCAACACTGCAAAGAAATAAATAAATCCGTGACTGTGAGGGAGTAGAGGGCTGTTTTTGTTTTTACTCGTAACAAAGTTCTGTGTTATATGTGATTTGATTTCACAAGTAGAGTAGTACATACATTTACTAAATTGAATGTGCAATAATGGAGTACGATAACGATGACACCTGGCGTCGTTCAAGCACGCCGAAACCGTCTGCTTCCACCTGCCATCAGCAGATACCGAAGAGGTCCACATCCCTGGCGGTGGTAGTCCTAGGACTCGCTGTTCTGAGCTGCCTACTCGGCTACTGTGTGCTGAGTGAAACTCTACCGTACGAGTCAAAGACCTTGAGATTTGTTATTATTGTAAGTGGTTTCTTGGGCGGAGTTAGGCTGAGGTTGGGTTTAGAATATCGTCGCACGAATCTGAGGATTCTGTTAATGTAGGAGGGTTAAGTGAGTTTCCCTGATGGCATAAATATTGATTTTAGCTGCAGGAATACAGTTAAAATATTTTAAATACTTTTTTAAAATATTTTTTTACTTGCGAATGAAACATAATTTGTGTTACTTGTGACAAATTAGGGTATATTTTGCTAATATAACAATGACGAGATTTCTCATTGATTTTTCGGCATGGACAGTAGGTTATTAGTTTTTTTTTATAACCACCTGGAAATTCTTCCCGCAGCAATAGGTTCTAGGGCACCCCGATTTGAACAGATTAGGTTCTAAATATATCACAGAACCGACACCCTCAAGACCCTCATGCCACCCAGTCTCGTGGTCCTTATGCCAAGTGTTTATAAAAAATTTGGAGCCACAAACTCACATGGGTGATACTGAAAACTTTGAATCTTTATTTAATAAAACTATGCATCTCCTTGGGGAGGCGATTGGTAGGGGGGAGTATCCCTTCACTCCCCTCCCCCCTCTCCCCCTCCAAATTGTGCGATGATATTCTAAACTTTTACCATTCATTTACATTTACGAGTGGCTTGTTATATGGTGGAATTACCTACCTAGATTTAATTATCTTGATTACATTGTTAGCTCAACGGATGAATAGTGGTGGCATTACCTGTCTTCTTCATTACCTTGACCTTTTGGGTCAACGGGTGAATAACTAAGATGCAAGGCTACAGGTTCAATTCCTGCCGCGCGTCTATTGCTTGCATGATCTACAGATTTTGTTCCAAGTCTAATAGTATTCAATAGGTTTACCATCAAGCAATGAAAATTAAAAAATATTTATTAATGAGGATATTGAGAACAATTTAACCAGCGGCCACCATGAGACCTCGTATTGCGGAGGCCAAAAGACACTGTCTTATTCATAACAGTTCTATAAACCTCAGATAGCTAAAATGGTGTTAAACTATCATGTCACCACTTTTTATTTAAATGCTTATTAGACCACGCGGTATTCAGTCTGTCTTATTAAGACTGTCTTACTGACTAAACGTCAAGCCTAAGTCCGACTTGGTAGTTTACTCTTATTATACTACGCGACTACGCTAAGTGTTAGACAGTCTTACTAAGACAGACTAAATACTGGGTAGTCTCATTAGCCTTTCCCATTTAAATAACAGGGACATGCTTACTTTATCAAGCCATTATTAAATGACATTTGGTTAAGCGGTGGAATAAGAGGGTCAGGGTGCGTTACGATTGACACGGTGCGGAGCAGGCTGTGAGTTGGCCAATCACAATGCTCGAAATCTCCAATGCGTCACGTGAGCAAAGATTTCGAGCATTGTAATTGGCCACTCGCAGTCCGCTCCATTCCGCTCCGCTCCGCGTATTGACGCGGAATAAGAGGGAATAAATAAGAGGGTCAGGGTGCGTTCGTATTGACGCGGAATAAGAGGGAATAAATAAGAGGGTTCACTTCGCAATTGAAACTCACCCTGACCCTCTTATTCCACCGCGTAACCAAATGTTATACTGTAAGTTATCCTCCCAAATATAAGAGCCAGTTTAAATGCTCTATCACTCTTTAGATGGACTGTCAATACATAGATAATTTGACTATAGAATGAATTCATAATGAAACCGACATGGTCGGGAACTGACAAAAGTTCCAAACTAAAAAAATATTTTAAAAAAAGTGTTCCCGCTTATAGTTTCCCATTCACATTGGACTGTTGTCAATAAACAGATCACCAAGAAATAGATAGGTATATAAAATAGAGAACTGAAAAAAAAAACTCATAGTTTCCATCTGTCCAACTGATGCAGGAGGAAATATTAGTGTAGAGTTTGCTGTTGAGTGTTATGAACTACTGAGGAAAGTAGAGGGGTCGTAAGGGTTTCCAACCATCACCTTCGAAACTCAAGCTGACCTCACTTGCATGTTGTACCCTGCTAACAAACAAATGGGGCTCTGGCTAATGGCTGATTGTTGCATAGCGCAGACTAACACTGGCACAGCTAAATTCCCTGACCGCCAACAGGCAGCAGCATCGGCGGCGGGAGAAGCTGTGCTCTGCGATCCCCAATCCGCATGCCCAACATGGGGATTGTAGGCATATCGCCCTTCTATTAGGGGAGGTCTATGTCCAGCAGTGGACTGATATAGGCTGATGTTGTTGTTTGTTGTTGAGTACGTAGGGCTTGCATTCGAATATTCGAATAATTCGAATATTATTTTTGTTCGAATATTCGAATACTGATATTTCAATATTCGAATATTCGATTTAAATTAATAACACCGAAATCGGAACTCAGATGTGCATGAAATGCCACTTAAGAGTTCGCGCGATATATCCATACAAGACTATACAAGTTTACGTCGTCGTTCGGGTAAACAACATGTCGAACGATCCGATCCAAACCCAATAACTTTTATCGGGTTCAGAACACGGTTCGGATACATTCGGAAGTTTCGCGTAGTGCATTCGCGTAGTTGACGAGACTGTTCCGTCCATTCGTCTCTGTCGTTAACGTGAATGTTTATTTTCATGATTTTGTTAAAATACCAACTAACCTAGATTTATAAGACTGTTTTTAGAGTGACATTACCGAGCCGGTCAAACGAACCCTTTGGTGCTGCTTTGTCCGTCCGTCCGTCCTTGGCGTGGTTTACCTCGGTGTACTTAAGAGATCACCTTGGTTAAGCAACTCTCCGCGTGGTCATTACTTGGATGGAAGACTGTTTAGTGACATTTAGATTTGACCACTTCCGTGCTTCGGAAGGCACGTTAAGATGTTGGTCCCGGCTTTTCAGTCGTTAAGCCATGTCTGAGGCCTTCGGGCGGCCTAAAATCTCCGACACTAGGAGTTGGCCACTAGCTCATACGAAGAAGAAAATTTTAATTTGTGGTTGATTGTGCGTTTAAATCACCAATATCTCGTTACGGTGACATACCTTTTTGTATTTTTTTTAAATTAGTTCATGGAAAAAACGCGTTTAAGAATAAAATAAGTTGATGTTTTAAACTTCTTCATGAGAATAACACTCAAAATAACAAAATAAGATGTGATTTTAATAAAATTATAGTGTTTTCTATTATTCGAATAGTACCCGAAAAAATTTCGAATATTCGAATATGAATATTTTCGAATATTTGCAAGCCCTAGTAGTAAGATATGGACTTTTTTTATTCAAGTTAAAATCAACTATGTATATGCAAGGAAGCTAACTTGAGCCATGAAACTAACGTGAATTAACTCATTCATATTGAAAAATGCGAATTTTCACGTACCGTTAAATCGGTGAAGGCACTGACGCCGTTTCGACTTGTTAAGAGAGACATTAGGGAGAGTGAACGCGACGCTCTCCCTCCGCGTCCCGTTTTGCACTCAAAAACTACCGATGTAACGGTATGAGAAAATGAATAAGGATTTTTATGATTGACCTTGACTGTGCAGAACATTTTTCAATTTTGTATGGACTGTTTTGTCTACTTGTTGTGCGCAGTATCTCTGCCGGGCCCTATATAATTAGTTCATATAGTATTTTGGTGTCCACAGCTGTTTCGCCATGGAGCCAGGACCCCTGTGGAGTCATACAACAGTGATCCTTATAAGAACTACCAGTGGCCAGATGGACTTGGTAGCCTTACTAATGTAAGTAAATCTTGTAAGCTTAACATACTTGTGTCTCAGCTCTTAAATTACTACTACTTAATCTATTAGGTACTTAAATCTATTATGAAACTGTAATGATTGTTTATATTAAAATTACAACGAATTCCTTGAATATGTGTAGGTAATATAATATAAAGCCTTGAGGGAGCCTCTATAAATTACGTGAGGCATTTTGGGGGGAGGGGGTCGAGCCAAATCTTACGTGGGGGAGGGGTGAGTCCCGGCAAATCTCACGTAAAAGAAAATCAAAGTAAACCCCGTCAATTCCACGCAGGCCAAGCAACGGGCAGTGCTAGTTTATAATATTAGTGTGTTATGTGATGTTTATTTGCATTAATAGTGTAATTTGATGTCATAATTTTAATTTAGCACTTTATTTAGAGCACGAAGGGTTCCGTACCTTTGTATGGGAGCCCCACTTAAATATTTATTTTATTCAGTTTTTAGTTATAGCGGCAATATAAATACATAATCTATGAAAATTTGAACTGTCTAGCTATCACGGTTCATGAGATATAGCCTGGTTACCGACAGACAGAGAGACGGACGGACAGTGGAGTCTTAGTAATAGGGTCCCGTTTTTACCCTCTAGGAGTTCGGAACTCTAAAAATGAGCTCCACAGCCTGTTTTAATATAGCGAAGAAGAAGAAGAATGTAAATACTATATGCTCGTAGATTACAAATAATAGTGTGCACACAAAATGTTGCATCAAATATTATGCCATCACTTACATTTAGGTACATGTCTCTATTACACAGATAGGAAAACTCCAGCTCTATGAATTGGGTAAGAAATACCGCAGCTATTACGCAAACTTCATTCCGGAGGAGTACTGCGACAAAGACATATTTGTGCGAAGTAGCGACAAGTCCCGCTGCATGATGAGCGCAGCAACCTTCCTGGCCGGACTGTATCCGCCTACGGAGCGACAGATGTGGCATCCGGAGATCCCATGGCAACCTATACCTGTGCACTCTCTCCCACAACACTTGGATGATGTGAGTGCTGTCATGCCACCACTTCATAGGTATAAAGTAGGGGTCGCAAACCGGGATCCCGAATCCCGAAAATACCGGAATACCGGACCGAAAAGAACGCTTTCAAATACCGGCATTGAGAAAACGGAAATCGGGATTTACGTTATTTTCGGTATTTCACTATAAATCAATATTTAATAATATTATGTCAATAAACAATTAAAATAATACAGCAGCAGCGAGTTAAATAATAATATTATCGTAATAAATGATTGTTTTTTTAATAAATGTGATTATCATAACGCACTTTTATTGTTTGGCTGGTGACTATTCTCTTACGAAAATTACGATTCCATTACATATTTCAAATATTTTTCTCACTATATTGAAAATACCGAAACTACCGGAATATCGGTATTCATTTCAAAGTAATACCGAAAACACCGATTTTTGAAAAGAGGTCCGGTATTGCGACCCCTAGTATAAAGTACTTAAACACGCTACAGTAGTAGGCACTAGCTTTCGCTCGCGGCTTACACGCTATAGTATTAAGTACTAGCTTTCGCTCGCGTGGTATTGGGATAAAAAATAGCCTCATTTATTCCTGCATGCTTAAAAGTAAAAAGTATCCGAATCGAATCCGTAGGTAAGTTTTGTTCAATTAACGATGATTCGGCGAAACATAAAACGCAAATGGTTTTCTACATTATCCTAAGATGCTACCGAGACAATACTAAAAACGACTACCTAGTTTAAACCCATAATATATACGAAATCAAAACATTTATATATTTATTTATTTTTTCCTTAATTTAAAACCATTTACCATAAATAAGATTTTTAACATACCTCAATTATAATAGACTGTAAAATCACTAGCGGGCTGTGAGTTCTCCACTGCGTCATATGAGCTAGAATACCGAGCATTGTGATTGGCCAACTCACAGCCCTCTCCGCCTAGCTCTGCGTCAATCAAGACGCACCCTAAACTTACAAAGGCTTCCTCGATACCAGGCTAAGCCTAGTGAGGAAACCACCAGATACTCTTACTGTTATTATTGGTCAATAAAATAAATCAAAAATTGTGCCTAATTCGCTTTGTTTGTTTAAGTTAAGCTCCATGTTTTTGCTGAATTAATTTTTCAATTTGCATTTCTATTTCGATGGATTTCTAAGATCTTAAAAGGTGCTGATGGTGATTCCGAAGAACTCTACGACACGATATCGCACAGAACACAACACACTCCGGCTATAATAATGTAATTCTGGCTCAGTTCGTCACTGTCGGATTCGACTTTGAAATGTTTCAAACATTTAAAATAATGGAACTACATAGGTGCAAAATTTCAGTTAAATCTGTTCAGTTAGTGTTTCAGTGTAGTTTTGGTGTGAGAGACAAATATTTCACATTTCATATCTTTTTTACAAACTTTTGCCTCTATTCTGTGTGGCACTCTATAATTAAGCCTCTACAGTGAAGTTTAACCTTGGGTTACTTGGCTAATTTCAATTTCAATGCTGTTTTAGGTGCATGCGGGATGAAGTCCCATCTCAATCCGAAATTTCGGATAGCATTTTCGTATGCACTTTCATAATTTCACTTTAATTAGCATTAAAAAGATCGCTTGCTGCTTTATAATAATCGGCGGCATATTATCTGGTTGTTACACAATGTTATATGAGCCTATTATCTCTAATATTGATAACCCTTGCCTCTTGGTTCTCAAAAATATGTTTCATGCAATTTTTTAGATTTTTCATAAAATACTATTATGTAATCAATGATCTTGTTGTGTGACTGCTATGAGATCACATCAATACCATTTGCTCTGATCACAGCTGATTCAATGCTTTTAAAACAGTTACAGTTTATGTTGCATTTTGTAGATAGTCGCGGCAACAAAACCCTGTAAGCTCGGCAAGAGAATGTATCAGGAGCAGAGAGCAGAGATTGACGCTGATCCAAAATTCAAGGAGCTCTTCGACTATCTCTCGAAGCACACCAATCAGAGCATGCGAAGTGTAATACCTGTGGATTTTCTATACAGCACGCTACTGTCTGAACAAGAGGCCGGATTGAAATTACCGGAATGGACGAAGAACGTGTTTCCTCATAAGATGAAGGAGCCTTTTATGCTGAGTTTGGCGCTGTTAGCATTTAACGAAACGCTGCAGAGGTTTAAAGCGGGTATGTAAAGTTGCACGACTGGATGAGGGAGGCACAAGACAAAGAAGGCTGGCAAAAACTATGGGAGGTTCCCAGCAGGGAGTGCTCGTGGCGTGGTTAACTTCGATGTTTTTAGCAGATCACATTGATTAAGCAACACTCCGCACGGTCATTCCTTGGATGGGTGACCATTTAGTGACATTATATGTGAGCGCTTCCGTGCGTTGGAAGGCACGTTAAGATGTTGGTCCCGACTTTTCAATCGTTATGTCATGTCGGCCTTCGGGCGGCCTAAAATCTCCGACACCAGAGTTGGTCACTAGGTCATACGAAGAAGAAGAAGATGCAATGGGTGATTCCGGCCTGAAATCATGTGACAAAATGTTATCATATCAGTCACTAGGGTAATATTATACAAACAGTAGACTAAGCAGAAAAAGGCTTCTTTCTATAATAAATAGGCTAGATGACTGAAAAATTCTAATTAGTCCGTCGTTTACATTATCAAAAAATATTGAACACGAATTTTTTTCTTTTGTCAATTAAACTAAATATGACAAAGTTATAGTGCGTTGAAGTTCCGCGTGACGTCACGGGTAAGCACACATTTTACATACAAGTGACGTCACAAGCCTCCACTCCCGAACTTTGACGCTTTAAAACTTTGTCGATTTCCATCGATTTTAAAAATAAATAAATATGAGTCCAATATTTTTTGATAATCTAATTGAAGGACAAATTAGAATTATTATTTTTCTACCCAGGCATCATCCCTAATGTCATTGATTGCAATTTTAAAGCAATTGAATATGAGTTTCCATTTAAGAACTTGTTTTTTTTATCAGAGCTTATAAGAGGTTGATTTTAGCCCATCCGTAAAATTCCATGCGTTGCTGTCAGAGAAAAGACAACAATAACGACACCAGCCTATATCAGTCCACTGCAGGACATACATAGGTATCCCCTAGGAAGGCGGATATGCCCATAATCCCCTGGGCATTACGGTTGGGGATCACAGGGCACAGCTTGTCGCACCGCGCCGACGCTGCTGCTCATTGGCCTTTATTAAAATATTACTGGACATTTTTTACACAGCAACATCTAGTACCAAATTAAGTAGAGCTTGTATTATGGAAACCATATGACTGTACTACTTTAAAAAGTGTATATTAGTACATACATTTTATACATAGAACATCATCTAATCTCAATTGATGACTTTCAGGTCCTATGCTTGGTGAGATAAAGCAAACCTTGGAGGAACTGGTCAGCCATGCGAACGTGGATCGTTCGCTGCTCGTGTATTCGGGGCATGACGTCACCCTGGTCGCGTTGTGGAGAGCCCTAGGCTTCACGGAACTCTTGGCACCGGATTATGGAGCGAGTATAGTCCTGGAGTTACATGAGGATGTCGAGCATGATGATCTGTTTGTGAAGGTGAGCTGCATGCTGAGCAAGGTTAGCCAATTGTCCATACGGAAGTGTGCTTATAATGCAAATGTGACAAAGCAAATCAGATTATCTACCTACATATAAATCGTTCACGTATGTAATATTTTTGCTAAGAGTTTAATTTAATCCTTTAAATTCATTGTTTCATAACAACCCGAGTTAGATTTCTTACTAACAAACTCCCTAATAAAAGTGTCACCACCACCACACCAGCCTATATCAGTCCACTGCTGGACATAGGCCTCCCCTAATAAAGGGGGATATACCCATAGTCCCCACGCTGGGCATGCGGGTTGGGGATCGCAGGGCACAGCTTCTCGCACCACCGATGCTGCTGCCCGTCGGTGGCCAGGGGATTTAGATGTGCCGATGTAGGCCGGAATCAGCCGGCCGCCAGAGCCCCGTTCGTTGTTTAGCAGGGTGCACCACGTGCAGGTGGGGTTGGCTTGGGTTCCGAAGATGGGGGTTGGAACCCCGTACACCCCTTGTGAAAAGTGTCAGACGAAGACCAAATCTGAATTTTAAGATATTAGCTAGAAATTGCGCTGATTATATAATATTATTATTAATAATAGTAAATATTATGTACTTTAAAATGTATGAACTTTTGAAACATTATTACAAAAATTAAATTTTACCAAAACACAAAACTGTTCCAGACATTCTACCGTAACAACACTAAAATGGAAGTGCCTATGGAGCTGAAACTGCCTTTTTGCGACGAGCGATGCCCCTACAGTGAGTTCGTGAAGTACATCAGCAAATTCATTCCCAACGATTGGGATACAGAGTGCCAGAACCAGAAAACGTGAGAATACGCTCTCGATATCATGCCAATATGAACTTTATGTCAAGGTCAGATAGTGCCAAATGACGAAACCAGTTAGTACCCCAGATAGCAATATTGTGTTGAATTTTTAAATATTCTATTTTGTTACTGTTGTATCCTTGTATTGTTATCATGATCACAGTTATTGCTACGTATCTCAGATGACAACGGATCCCTCTAAAGTTAGGATCAGCAAACGATTCAACAAGAAGCGTTCTTAGCTTGATTAATATTAACCTATATTTCTTTAAAGTACTCCAGGATAAGATATTTAAAAGATAAAATATTTAGTACAAATTCCCCCAACTCTCACATACGAGTTTCATAATAAACTCAACAGAAATTCGACAATGTTTCGCCTTCCCCATAAGGCATCATCAGGAAACGATAAGACTCGCTGTCCGCCTTCGATACTCCGCAGAACGTCGCAGAGCTTCGCTGAGGGTCTGTAAAGACCTGTCTTTCGTTTGTTTCTGTCAAACAAAATGTTTTTTTTTTGTTCTTGTCTTTCCGTTAATCTTGTAATAGATTTCCGCAACGTCACGCCTGATTCAATTCATTGCCTTAGGATAATTCACATTGGATTGTACTACTTAGAATAGTCTTTTTATAAGAACTTTTGAAATTGAATTGAAAACGATTCAACCAATCCTAGTACAATCCGACCCAGATGTGGGAACTACGCTACTTTAGCCAAATTCAGTGGGACATAAATATGTGGTAGCTATTGCACTAGATTGTTAAATGCTCTAAGGAATTTTCTGCTCCTGCATTTATGCATGTTAGTGCAAATGAGCCATTGCGATTACGAGCCTGACTAGTTCCTGAAACCATTAGGGTGCGTTTCCATTGAGGAGCGGAGATGTGCAAAATTATTCATAACAATCGCTTTAATGTAAACGCAATTCTATTAGTCAATTTTGTACGACTCCGCTCCGCCTCAATGGAAACGCATCCATATTATTAAATTTAAGAGCCTAGCTCTTTCTCTCTGTCTGTGTAGTGTGCAATTGTCTCCATTTTGCTCTTTTGATTGCGACAAGCAGCTGCAGGATTCAATATTAATCAGTGGGAAATTTGTTGCGAAGACTTTCTTATAAAAAATACTGAAACCAATACTGTAACATAAAATAAATGTTCATCTCTAGTCGATCCGGCTTTAGCAAATAATGATGAACTAACAAAAGTTACCAATCATGCCAATTTCTAACTTATGTGGATGTCACAATACTCAATTTCTAATACCCACAAACATCCAAAGCGTGTAACATTATACATTACGCTTATGCTATCGGCAGTTTTCTAGGAATTTATTATCTCTTCTATCATTTACTTTCACAATATTTTTACTAAGTTAATTAGACATTTTATGAGATGATATTAATGAGGAAGGACTGAGTTTTGTAATTAAGTTTCCAGTGGGATTTTTTTTACCTTACTTTATTTTAAACAATATATAACGGCAAGCCAGTATTGTCATTACCAAAAAATTGCAATGCACTTGATCACTCACAAGTGTTTATAAATCATAGGGCTCATAACAGGTGATAATTATTTTATAGATTTAAGTAAAACGTGTTGTTAAATGAAATTCAATGTTCGTGATAAATGTGGCTTCTTACTATTCTTAATTTTACATTTAGGTTAGGTTAGCTGATTGTAGTAGCTACTTATTACCTACCTATTTAGATGTTGACGTTTTTAAAGTTATATATTAGAAATTGGTGTTTTATAATAATTAATAGATAAGCGAAATGGCCTATATTTTGACGTAGTGTCCATCACACAGGTCAAAGGATAGCCTGCAGTACCATTAATATGATGAAACAATCTTCATATTTTTTTAAAGTTATATTATTCCTTATGACCATTCCAACAAAAAATATTCTTTATTTGCCGGAATGGTCATAAGGTTTTTGTTGTCTTGGCTAGCCGCCAGGTACAGTTTGTTTAATTAGCTTGATACACGGGACATTAACATTCACACGTGATGCGGCCTCCTAAGAGGCACTTAGATTCTAAAATCTAGAGTTTATTAAATAAAAGTTGATACGCCGGACATTGACAATGACAAACACGTATTGAACACGACGACCAATGATGAACGATGATTTTTTCATCTTGAACGACGGCTGTGTCATTTTTATAAAATTTAATTTTCTAGTATTTTTCTAATTTATATCTATTTTTATCAATGGTATTTTAACGTTTTTTTATTATACGTTAGTAATAAGACACAAGTATTAGTGAAATGGAGTAAAGAAGATTTGGACGGAAACTATCTGATGAAGAAAATTGTGCGCCGATTGTTTTTTTGTTATAGTCGCCATTGCTATAGCAGAAAACAGGAGCTGACTGAAGACTGGACGACTGGACTTATAAACCGTACTACGTTGCCTCATATTATTATGAACAACTATACTTGATACTGGCGAAATTGTGGAAACTATTCTAGAAGCCATTTAATAAAGAAGTGAAGTGAAGTGAACGATGATGAAAACCATTTTGGTTTATTAAACCAATAAAAAGCCATTTTGGTTTAGTGCCTCTTAGGAGGCTGCATCATGTCTGCGCCTGTTTGAAGTCTTCCTACGTGAAAGCAATTACAACTGAACGCCACTGTGGCCTGCCTGTGTGAGGGACACTTATAACACTTATATTGAATAGTTTATTGAGATTATTGTTATGAGAACGGGTATTACATCCAGTAAAAACGGTTAACTACCGGTCAAGAAAACAAAGTGCAATAATTATATTGAGTGAGCACAGATATTAATATATCTATCTAGATTCATTCATGGTTACTATAGAATATTTTTGAGCCCAGTTAGTTCAAGGTTCAAGGTTACTGTGTTTGTTTAAAACTTCAAAGGGCAGCCTTAATTAAAAACTTTAAGTATAGAGCAATACAAATTGATTGTTGCGGGGTCAAAATAATGCTTTGTATGTAATTAACTAAAAATTACTAAAAAGGTACTAAATCTATCTGCTACTTATTTACAGGAATTTCTACTGTTACTATTTTTAAATCGTCTTTTTGTAGAATTTTCTATATTTCTATTGTTGTAAGGGCATTTAGTGTTATGCGGGTTCGCTTTGCGGCATTGATTGGTCCGCTTTTCATCATTCATTTATTGGTTTGTATTTATTTTGTGATAATAACATGATGTGTAACGCAGTTAGTGTACAAACTTTACATACATTACTTTATTTACACACATTACCTACATGTAAATGTAGTAATGTAATTATGCGAGTAACACTCAGCCCGGACACTACTTGGATGGGTGACCGTTTATTGGCATTTAGATCTGAGCCATGTCGGAGGCCTTCGGGCGGCCTATAAACTCCGACATCAGAGTTGGCCACTAACTCGTACGAAGAAGACGGTCTCGTGCACTATTAGTCCAAGTCTAGCCGCCTTTGATGTTCTGTGAAACTATTCATTCTACCGCGCACTTGGTCGCGTTAGTATCATTGAACATCTGTTTCTCTGTCAGAAACGTTGGAAACGTTTCAGAGTCGAATACACTGACGACTGAGCCAGAATTATATTATTGTGTCGGAGTATGTTGTGTTATGATCAGTGATCGGAATTAGGCGAGCTAAAATACCCCTTGTTCGAAAAATAACAGACACAAAGTGGAGACGCCTTAGGACTAAATATTTTTCGGGCCTTTATAGTGAAGCACGCACGACTCTTAGAAGGCGAAACACAGTTAATAACAATTAAAACTTAAATGTAAGTTATAAAATAAATAACTTTTTGCAATAGGTTAAAAAGAACAATGATTTGAATTAGTTCACAATATTATTAACATCAATATTAAATACTTACTGCTATAATTGTTCAATTTTTTTGGCCAAAATGGGCCGAATAAAATTGTTGTAGTAAGGAAGTCTCCACACTCTGTTCACACCATAGATTGTGGGACCGGAGACAGGATTGCAAAAATACAAAACTAATGCTACCAAGTAGAAACAACAAAATAACCAACACCCTGTCAAAAATGAAGCGTGACGACCTACGCATATTGGTTGGTGTTATTACAGGCCACTGTGACCTGAACCACCACCTAGTAAAGTCAGGAGCCACGGACAGCGGCACGTGTCGCGGCTGCTTTCAAGCTGAAGAAACAGTGGAGCACGTCATCTTACACTGCACTGCCACAAACGAAGCCAGAACAAAATCCGGGTTACAAAAACTGCTTGATCAAGGCTCACAAACGCAGGCAGTATCGGGAATCCTAGAGCAATGTTGCCACTAACCCAGAGTCCTTCTCCGTTATTTTAAGGAGTTGGGCTGGCTGGGGTCAGGTTAGCAGGGGGGCAATGCACAATACACCCCAATGCGGGACGTCGGTGCAGAACTTTTTCCCGCCACTTCAAATTAGACTCTGTTAATTGAACTTTTGGGTATTTTAGCCCGCCTAATTCCGATCACTGATTATGATGGACCCTTGTGTAATAGCGTTCTTCAGAATCACCATCAGCAGCGTTTAAGATCCTAAAATTTGTCGGAATAGTAATAAACACAAAACTTCGGATTTGATTCGGAACCTTTTCGAATGTCTTAAAATAGCAATAGTCTTGGACTTGGCTTAATAGTGCGTGAGATTCCACAGTTGTTAACGAGTTGACCACAGATTGTCGAGTTCTTTATTGTATCTTATCATTATACAAAAATAATGTTAAAAACTAAAAAATCCAAGTCTAAAATTAGACAAAATATTATAGAGCAAATCCACATGACACTAAAAATGCCCTAAGGGGTCTTTCCCGATCTTTCTAATATTACTAATGTCATTCCACTATATTTAATTAATATTTATGTAGGTGAATATATAAATGTTGTTTTGTATTGTGGTTAATGTTAAAACAAATTTTATGTGTAAATAAAAATACTTTAAACTATTTGGCGTTTTAATAACATAAAACACAATAATTTTTTAGAATAATTGTATTGTAAATAATAAAGTAAAAGTAAATATATTTAAAACTAACAAAAATGGACGGCACAGGACGATACTTACTACTTAAGCATTAAGGTAAAACATTTCATTATTTTATAATACATTAATAATAATTATTCGGTGGATTAAAATATTGTTCATAAAATTAGATTATGCTTAATTTATCTAAGAGCAGCCTTGGTCCAGTGCAGCTTGATTTTTACATCACCTTTGGGTGTTAATTGCCACTTTTTTGGCTTAGTAAATAGTAATTATGGCATATAGGACTAAATACACAGCATTTAATATAAATGCATCGATTTAAATCAGTCGGTGAATGGAATGAATTAGGGTCAGTCTTTTGTTAGCTACTTATTTTTAGCAGACTTCAATAAAAAGTTTAGAGGTAGAACTCTTGCCTCCGTCAATGTTATTTTTTCCACCGATTTATTTTTTATTTTTGAACATACGGGAAGTATTTCCTCCCAAAATAAAATACAATTTTCCAAATCAATTTCAAGAAACAATTTCATTAACGTTTAAAAAATTTTTTTTTTATTCAAGTCTAGAATTAGTACTCAGAATGAACTGCGTAGATTAAATTAACAAAGAGGGCATGTATGCAAGTTTTCTTAAAAATATTGTTATAAAAATATACTCTGTAATAATTGTGCTACAATATAAAAAGTACTTAATATCTACATACATAAAAGTATTATTTTTGTAAAAATGTCATACAATAAGGCATATTTCGTAAGTTTTTAAAGCTAGTCCCATCTAAATGGCGTTCTAAAATGTACTTAGCAAAATTGTGTTATAAAGACACAATATCTACACTATACCTAAATAATAATTGACAAAATATAATAACTTATATGACTTTTATATACTATGTACATGTACAATACTCACAACGGATCATTGTCCTTTTGAAGTTAGGCTAAGCAAATGATTCGACCAATCAATGACTGGCCTGAGCTCAGTAGTTATTGTTCGTAACTCTGCATTTTGAGATGCAGGTCACTGGTTCGATTCCATCCCAGGACAAAAATTTGTGTTAACATGGATGTTTGTTCTGCCTCTGGGTGTTTTATAAATATCTATGTATGTTTATCAGTCTCTGGTACCCATAGTACAGGCTCTGCCTAGTTCGGGATCAGTTGACCGTGTGTGAGAGGTCACGAATCATTTATTAATTATAGGACAATCCTGCACAAAAATAGAAACTACTTCGCTACATGCAGCCAACTTCACGAGGTTCAAAGAAAAATTGCGAGTATTGTATGTAGGTACTTCATAATAGGGATGACGCCTGAAAAATTCTAATTAGTCCGTCATTTACATTATCAAAAAATATACCTATTATTTTTTGTCAATTAAACGAAAAATTACAAAGATGGTAGTTGCGTGTAAGTTCCGCATGACGTCTCGGCTTAATACACTTTTACATAGCCGTGACGTCACGAACTCTAACACTCTTTATCTCCGTTAATTTTTATTTATTTTATAAAAAAAATACGTGTCCCGTATTTAATGTTGATCCCTATTGTTAATTAGGTTCTAATTTCCACAGCATGTCAAGACATGCCTCTCCCTATAAGCCCTAATGGCTGTCTGGATCGCAATAACAGCCCATAATCCAACAGCCATATATGAAGTTATAATTGCCAAATGCAATGCTATACCTGTGTTGATGAATTCCCCGCGACGACTGTTGGGAGCATCCTTCTGTAGATAGTCCATAAAGTCGAAGATTGCCTGGCAAGCAAGACGGAAGTGAATGGCAGATGCATGGTCCCCTGTGGCGTGAAGCTCCTGCAAGAGAATATACATATTTATAATGTGAATGGAACTGCATTAACTCTAGGGAATATACAGGTTTCAATGCATTTAATAAATTGTATTTCATCATCATCATCATGATCATCAGCCTATAGCAGTCCACTGCTGGACATAGGCCTCCCCCAATGAGCGCCATTGCGCCCTGTCCTGAGCTCGGTAAACTGTATTTACCTGTACACAAATAAACAATAGCCATTTTAGTTCACAAATTGTTTAATCTTGCCCATGGCTTTGCTCATGTAGTACCGGGATAGTAATCCTATGTGTAAAACCAAGGTTGAAATCCATTCAGTTGTTATGGAGTTGAGTGGAAACAAACTTGTGAAAAACATACACACATCTTTCTGTTTTAAAGATCAGTGTGATACTTGCCAACAACCAAGAAATGGTTTCGTCAGATTCCTATTTCGTAAGACAGTAAGACTTATTTATGTTTTAATGTAAAACACTTTGAGTGTTGAAAACTCAACTGTTGAAGTTCAGCAGTCCAGCCTCCTAGGACATAGCATCAAATCCAAGCCCACAGTCAATGTGCTAGTGTTTATTGTTTTGGTGGATATTTGTAAGTTTAGTATCTAGCATGCCATGGCCATGTCACATACCTTGACTAGATATCCTCGATACTGATTGCAAGTTTTTATGAAGCCATCAGTGATGATCGCAGCATGGACTAGATTGTAGATGCAGAAGATGGCTGCTATACAGCAGGTGGGAATCCAACAGTATATTACTCCATCATTCTGCTTTGACATCCGGGTTCGTGTTGTTACTACAATAGACTCTCCTTCACTGAAAATAAGGCAGTTTTTTTATTGATAACCATCATTCGCCTGTTCTTTTCTCTCTGCAGGAGAGTTATGCACATATTTTCTTTCTTCATTCACAAACTTAACTTAATAATAAAGCTGGACACTATCACACAGCATCATGTAGCCCCAAACTAAGGCAAGCTTGTATTATGGGAACAACATGACTGATGATAAACTACATTTTTATTGTAAATATGTACTTAAATTTATAACTTTTTCATATTGTGAAGTTGTCTTTCGTTAATTGTTTTTTTTTTTTGTTCCATTTCAAATCGGCAATCAGAAGCTGATAACTTATCCGCTTAGTCTATAGTGATGTTTAGAATCCAGACTCATCAGTCCTTTCACCTTCATTTGGCAGCAGGTTATCCTGGACCTAAGTGTTCTCTATAACCACTTAGTGGTGTAAGGATTTTCTACTAGCAATATTGATAGCGGGTCGGCGTAACATTTCCTTGAATAGTGATGATAATTACTTTCTTATCTGATAACTGATAACTATGCAAAAAGAGTAGTTACTGCTATTTTATACACAGGTATAGGCCCCAGCACAAATTTATAGGTGTGAGCTAAAATATACTGTGCAGAATAAGTAGGCTAAACAGTCCATAGCATATTTTGTGCATTCAAGGTCAAACATAAATCTGTGCTGCTAGATATAGGTATGTGGAGGCTAGGTACCAGCCACGAGGAGCAATCAGGCTGACGCATAGGTTTTGGTATCGCATTGCCAATTGTCTCTCCCCACTAAACCCATGTAATCATGTAACAGTTATGTGTGGAAATATAAATCAGTAATGGAATTATGGACTTCATTCAGATCATCAAGTCCACATCCACACCAGCCTGTATCAGTCCACTGCTGGACATAGGTCTCCCCTTATAAAGGGGGATATACCCATAATCCCCACACTGGGCACGCGGATTGCGGATCGCAGGGCACAGCTTCTCGCACCACCAACGCTGCTGCCCGTCAGTGGCCAGGGGATCATCAAGTACATAACAGTAATGTAGGAATAGAGTACTCATCCGCCCCTACAGGTACTTACATTTCTTCCATAGCCGTAGTTTTCTCATCCTCATATTTGCCCACATTGTTGATGCAAACTCTATACATATGGAACAGAGCCATAATGATTGCGTATACCAAAATTGGTAAAGGTGCGAATACAGCGTACAGGCAAGTTGAGTTGTGTCCACCATTGAAATATTGGTATGTACTAACTCCATAGAAGATGCAGCCGCAGTTGGTATTCTCAAAGTAACCTCCAGGACACACATCAAGGGTCGCCTTCCAGTGGTTGTATGGCACTCCTATGCATATAACTGATACGGCTAGTAACAATGATATCATTCCGTAGCACCAACATAGCTGCCGTTCTGTGTAATATTGGTTCATCTCTACTCTAGAACACAGACTGTGTATGCTTTAGAATTTTTTTTATACTGCCTGTTATGTTAATAAGAAAGTTTAAATAGTTAGTGAAAAGAACGGACTTTACAGACGACTCCCACTCAATAATAGTTAGGTTTTTTGACAAGTTTATCTTTCTCGCAAACTTACTTTTTTAGGCCGATACGATAGTTTGTTCGGCCTTCAATTACAATTCAGTATGGTATGAAAATGTAAGAAAGTGCGCTTATGTACAACGATTCACTAGAATAAATCGAATTTTGTAAATAAAAACTTAGCTTCCAAACTCAAAGCAAAGAAAGCCACCAAAGAAAATAGTAGACCTTTTAGGAAAGCCACAAAACAAAACTTGTAGGGATGCGCCGATCCGATTTTTTCAGCGCTCGGATCGTGGGCATACGATCCGATCGATTTTCGGATCGGATCGCATGGATTCGACCCGCGGATCGATACAACTCCATTAAAATCGGATCGTATTCCAAACATTGTGGTTTTCAGACCATGTAAGACATTATCACTTTAAAGTCAAAGTTATATTTTAATCTTTGGTTTGTATTATGTTTCAAATTTAATCTTCACTTCACTTCACTTCTTGATTGTGGCTTTTGTGTCAAGTTAACACAATTCTGCCAATGTCCGTGTCATGCTAGTGTCATAAACTTTTTGGATGAGAAGAAAAAACGAAAAATAAATTGGCCGGTTTATGATGGGAGATTAATCGATATGGCTTAGCAAGCAGATTTATCTAAAAAAGGACCAAATTTAATCAAAGTGTCGGTACATTTCATTGTAATTATGATTGGCGTTTGTAGTTGTGTCATAAATGCCAACCTTAATTATTACAAAGTTATTTTTTGTATTTTCTTAGGTTCATGTAATTTCTGTTGCGTTCTTATTGTGGTAAGCTACTTTGTTTGAAATAAATGTAATGTAATTGTATAAATGTAATATATCTCAATGTTTATTTTTAATATCAAAATCTCAATGGTCTTTTAGATCAATCTTTTGTAAATCGAATCAAATGCATGCGAGGATCAGCGGATGGGATCGAAGCGTTACGATCCATTACGACCAACGAAATCGGATCGAGTGTAAATAAAGCACATCCCTAAACTTATAGCGTTTATTTAGGCAAAACTTGCACAACACAACAGTGTTGCCGGCAGTAAAACAGAAAAAGATCCGAATGCACGTCACTTCACGTCACTTCTTTATTGAAATGAAATGAAATTATGAAATGAAATGAAATTACTTTTATTCAGTTACAAACATCACAAATGCTAAGAATATTGTACATAATTTTGTTCACTACAATTACAATTCCTGGGTGGGACAACATAGGTATCCAAACTAGGAAAAATCCTGTGAGATGGCATACCTATGCCCTCCGCCAGACAGCTTGAATGGCTTCTGGGATAGTTTCCACAATTTCGCTACTTGAACTTGATACTAAGTATAATTGTTCTTATTAATATGAGGCAACTTAGTACGGTTTATAAGTCCAGTCGTCCAGTCTTCAGTCAGCTCCTGTTTTCTGCTATAGCAATGGCAACCGACTATAACAAAAAATGATCGGCGCACAATTTTCTTCATCAGAGAGTTTCCGTAGGACTGACGAGAATAGAAATTACTATCACTGTCATGTCAGTCACAATGTCTTTGTCATGAAGATAATACAAAAATCACACAATTTTAAAAATGTAAACAAACAACAGCTGTTTGCTTTGTTTTGTTGTTGCTGGTGATGCGGAACAGGAAATTTAGTGAAATAGAACTTTATTTTAACTCTTCCCAAAATGAAATTAAATAGCGAAATCAAAATTATCGGTAGTAATCTTTTACTAGTCCCTTACCGAGATCATCATGTACCCAAGTAAGTGGCATCCATTTATTATACGAAGGACCGCCATAACCTTTAGCAGTCCACTGCTGGACGTAGGTCTCTGTCAAGGTACACCGTTGAGCCGTGATAAACATTTGGGAGGTAATGCCCATAATCGCCACGCTGGGCATGCCCTGGGTTAGCGATCGCAGGGGCACAGTTTGTCGCACCAGCGCGCAGCAGTCAGATCATTCAAGTGCACCGTTAGGAAGGGCTATACCGCCAACAACCGGTCGTCAGAGACTCGTTAGTTAAATAAATAATAAATAAATAATGCGGGACGTAATCACACAGCATCATGTAGCCCCAAACTAAACAGAGCTTGTATTATGGGAACCACATGATTGATATACTACACATATATATTTTTTTGTAAATACATACACATCATACATAGAAAACACCCAGACCCCAGACAAATATCTACAGAACATGCAAACATTTGTCGAACCCGCAACCTTCTGCGTCTCAGGCGGACCTTCGCCCACTACGCCACAGAGGCCGTCGATAGCTATAAGTGCTACTGCATCGTCGAGCCCTTCATCAGGCGATGAATGGTTCGATGAAGCTCTAGCACTACGGTGAGTGAAGGAACACGATATGTTATTAGTCGCTAGCCCGCCGAGCTAGCGACAGCTAGTAGCTAGCGGAGAGCCCAACACACCCCTACACCTCTCCCCGAGTTGAAGAACCTGCGTAACGCATTTTCACACTGACAAAAAAATAAGATGTACCGCATGCAGGTAGGGTTGATGTTTAAAGCAAAAGGGCTAGTTGCTCCCATTCACCCCATACTTATCATAGTAATATTAGAAATTTGCCCTATCATTTGTTGAAAGCTCTAATTTCGTAGGTATCATCAATGGATGAAGTCTGAGGAACTCCAGAAACTTACAGCATCAGAGCCACTAACCCTGGAGGAAGAGTATGCCATGCAAAAGTCATGGCGGGAAGATGAAGACAGTAAGATTTCATTTTTATCGTTCCTATCATATTCTTACTGAGCTTGCTTCATAATCTAGATAGAGGTACCACACAGAGGTACCTGGTCTTATACAGTAGGTATAAACTTGGAGTTAGATGATGTTTAGCATTTAACAGTGATTTAAGGATTTTACGGATGGTGTATCTAATAAGCAAAGGTTTTTTTAAACATACAGGTAGCTAGTAAATTATTTTTAACACTATTAATATGATCCTGAACACTACTCAATGTAGAATGATTAATTTTTCTCTGTAAAGCTATGCAACATAGAACTTTTCTAATTGTTAATTAATACCCAATTTATTTATTTTTCAGAATGCACTTTCATTTTGCTGGATAAAAATAAATATGAGAAACCGGAAGATGAAATTGGTAGGTGATCAATGAGGTGGCCATTGAGTTGCCTGTGCAATTAGCTTCATTAATTTGGTGGTCATGTCGGGTCTAATGCGAGCCGAGTTAGCCACCGAACCTACCTATAACCATGTCATACTTATGTACCCACCTTATCATAATAGACTATCTGATGGTACTGCAGAGCAATGGCCTCCCTTCCCTATTCTCACATTGCCCAATTTTGCTTGTCAGGTTTCTGAAAAAGCATCTAGTTCACCATCTCCGCCTGATTCTTTAACTATTCTACCTTTTACCTACCCTTACCTTTTCCAGAATCAATGATAGGAGACACCAACATATTTATCAAAGACAAAGTTGGAGAAATAGAAATAATGATAGCAGAAGAATCGGCCCGTGGCAAGAAATTGGGATGGGAAGCAGTCATTCTGATGCTGCTTTATGGCATCAAGTACATAAACCTGAAGATATTTGAAGCTAAAATATCATTAGAAAATAAAATAAGTGTTTCAATGTTTAAAAAACTAGGATTCAATGAGAAATCGAGAAGTGAAGTGTTTCAAGAAATAACTTTAGAAAAAATTGTCTCTGATGAATGGATGGATTGGTTGGGGAACCAATGCCAATTTGAAATACAAAGTCATTGAAATGATTAAGGTATTTGATTTAATGCCTGTACTTACCTACCTAGATACTTTTATAAAGTTATGTAACTAACCAGTACCCAGCTTTATGTGATTTTATGAAGGTCCACTTAGTCAGTCATATATTTTTTTTAATAATGTGACATAGGTACAAACATTTGTCACGCGGCGGGAACCGAACCCGCTACCTTCTTCGTCTTAGGCGGGCCTTCGCCCACTGCGCCACAGAGGTCAAGTAGTGTAGGTAAGTAGGGGCGTACCTACCTAGGTTTACTTTACAATTCAACATACCTACTCGTAGGTACCTACTTATTAAGATTAAGTTATTCCCGGAAGGTAGGTAGGTAGGTAGGTAGAGTATCATTTAGTGGTGACTTACTTTGGTGAAAATTTGATTTCAATGTTGTATATTTCGTTTCCTTCATTGGCATTCGTCACCTTTACCAACATAGTACCTACCCTAGCCTTGAAAAGTTAAACGCCCACATTCCAAAGGAGTCAATATCACGATATGTTGAGTCACACACACCTCAAAGAGTACTAAGTGCGAGCCTTATCACCAAAAAATAGGGAAGAAAAACATTCCCTAATCAAAATAAATATACAATGAAGTCTTTATGAAGAAGGTATTAAAATAGGTCGAGCAGCAAAACACACAAGTGGGGGAAAAATACAGTTAGTTTACTCTCGTTTTTGCCGCGCATATTATTGTGTTCAGTCTTTGTTTTGCCGCCTCGGATGACTGTAGTCATTTCTGCTAGTAAAACGACCATTTAAAAATCGAACAAGTAATTTTTTAAGTTGCAATGCCGTTGTTTAGTGGTCGGTGTTACAGCACCGCTAAATTGGTAGGAAGGACCGCTATAATCACTGGATGTAACACTGGCATCGGGAAGGAAACCGTATTGGATTTCTATAAAAGAGGTTAGTTGGTAATATACATTTTTTTCTACACAAGTAGGTTTTATATCTATATTCATAAAACGATCTCAAGACATTTTAATTTATCGACCTACTACTTCTGCTAGTAAATACAAGACGTATTGAAGTTAGATTCCAAAGAATAATAATAAAATACGAGGCTCCTAAACATTTGCAATTAGCATTGCTCATCACGAGGTAACCGAAGCCGGTCCGTGGCTTGAGCATAAATCTAAGAATCCAAACTCTTTGGGCTTTTAGTGCGAGAAAAACATACCTTTGCTAACGTTTGTGTTAATTAATATATTTTTTATAAGAAGGAAACACAAGGAAATGTCAAAGTTTTACAAATTTCCCGTTACTTTCCATTTTCATACAAAAATAAAGAAACGCAAACTTTGTGGTAAGGTGTGTTTTTCGCACTCAAGCCACCGATGACGTATCCCATACCTACCTACCTTATCCATTCGCAAAAATAACGGTTCATTACCGGTTCCATTTGATTAAAATTAATTTATGATTAACAGGTGCGAAGGTGATTATGGCGTGTCGCAACTTGGAGAAAGCTGAAGAAGCTAAAGTAGACATCGAGAAAACATGTAAAAACATCCCAGATACGGGACATCTTGTTCTAGCTAAATGCGATTTGTCCTCTCTTACGTCCATCAGAGAGTTTGCTCAGAATATTTTGGATAATGAACCACAGGTAGGTGAAGTAAGCATTTATATTAAAAATGCGAAAGTTTGTGGCTGAACGGATTGTATGAAACTTACGTAGTTTGAGACCTGAATTTATACATAAGTATGCTACTTTTTATCCAGGTATATATATAAAGAGAGAATATCTAGACACCAGCTAATGATAGTGTTCAGATTCTCTCCTTTGATCCCCATCTCTCCAATGGGCCAACATGGAGTCCAATTGGCCCGTTGGTAAAAGGGAGCCCACCTTACTAACTCCACTTTGATGTCCCTCAAAATAGGCAATTTGAGAGGCACTAGGCACCCTTAACTTACCATACTAATAATAATAACATAATAGGTAGGTAGGTACATTAAATTTAAATAATAGAAAACTATTTATTTACCACTTGGCATACTACGGACCACAACAGAACAAGGGAGTAATGCTAAATAATAATTGAAATAAATTAAAGGTACTTGCAGATAAGCCTTTCTCGCTTTAATTCAGCATAACTATTGCCATACTAGCCATATCCATATAGCCCACTCTGCAGAGGGTGTCTGACCGCAGACGAATCGGTAGCCCACGCAATCCTGAAAGCGTGGGAGTTGCATCTCAACGTAACCAAATCCTAGGAACTCCGAGGTCTCTCCGCGAAGCCTGCGAAGACCCCAAGAAACTCCGCCCGAGTTAGACTGGCTATGTACGAGTATTTAGCCAGATCTCCAACACGCAAAATGGACCAACAGGAGTCCAATTCTGGCTATGTATTTAGCCAGATCTCCCATACGCACAATGGACCAACAGGAGTCCAATTCTGGCTATGTATTTAGCCAGATCTCCCACACACACAATGAACCAATAGGAGTCTATTTGTGAGAAAGGGAGTCCACAACACTTACTCATTCTCAGCATCTATCATATTCACAGATCAACATCCTTGTAAATAATGCTGGTGTTATGATGTGTCCATTGTCATACACGGAAGACGGCTTCGAGATGCAGTTCGGCACGAATCACCTTGGACATTTTCTGCTAACCATGCTTCTTCTACCGAGGATCAAGAAAAGCACACCCGCCAGAATCGTCACTGTGTCGTCTAGGGCGCACATTAGTAAGAACCAGTTCCTTCCTTAAACGTATATACGCCCCCTTAAATATTTATTTTATTCTGTATTTGTTGTTATAGCGGCAACAAAAATAAATCATCTGTGAGAATTTCAACTGTCTAGCTATCACGGTACATGAGATACAGCCTGGTGACAGACAGACAGACAGGCGGATAGTGGAGTGTTAGAATAGGGCCCCGATTTTACTCTTTGGGTAATAAATATAAAAAACTACGTCTAAAACATAAAAGCATGGGCTTTGCTGTAGGATCCAGAAAAAACACACCCGCCAGATTCGTCACTGTGTCGTGTAGGAGTAGGGCGCACATTAGTAAGAACCAGTTCCTTCTATGTATGAACTCACGGAGGACAAAACCAGTTTTGGTTTTGCCCTTCGTGTATCAACTAGTGGTCAACTCTGTTGTTTGGGTTTTTGCCGCCTTAAGGCCTCCGACATGGCAAAACGACTAAAAAGCCGGGACCAATATTATAGTTGATTGATATTGAGTGCTGGGGCGCTCTAAAAGAGTTGCGTAGCGTGTTAGAAGTTGCTCAGCCTATCAATGATTCTATCTTTGAAGACATTAATATGTGCAGGAGGAACCTTGATACATTAAGGAAATAATTACCTCAGCACTTTGGCCATGATCCAACAAGTTACCTACCTCAAAAGCCGATGCTTTTATGTTTTAAACGTGTTTTTTTTATAAATTAACTGTCTGAATATAACTGTTTATCTTTATAAATCTGTTATAATTCTGTTTATCAGTTCCTTGTTTATTGCAGAAAGCATAATGCATTTTGACGACTTGAACTACAAGAAGATACCTTACAAAGCGAGTGATGCGTATTGTCAAAGCAAGTTCGCGAATGTGCTGTTTTCCAGGGAGTTGGCAAACAAATTAAAGGTATTTTATTTTTATGTTTGTTAGCTCATAACTCTGTCATTTATGAACCGATTTGGAAAAATCTTTTTTCGTTGGGAAAAGTATACTACCCAATTGGTCCCATATCAATTTTAAGAAAAAATACTAACCCTAAGGGTGAGAAAATTGGGAATGAACCTTTTTTGAGCTCGAATTTTATTATTTTTTATGTTTATTACCTCATATCTCCGTCATTTATGAACAGATTTAGAAAATTCTTTTGTCGTTGTATAGGGTATACTTTCCGATTGGTCCCTTATAAATTTGAAGTAAAAATTTGGCTCAAATTTTATTCGTTTTTTTATGTTTGTTACCTCATAACACCGTCATTTATGAACCGATTTAAAAAACTCTTCGTTTTTTGTATAGAGTATACTTTTTGATTGGTCCCATAAAAAATTTAAGAAAAAATTTCAACTCTAAAGGTGAAAAAACAGGGACTAAGATTTTATGGGCTCGAATTTTATTCATGTTTTATGTTTGTTATCTCATAACTCCGTTATTGTTGAACCAATTTGGAAAATTCTTTTTCGTTGTGTTTTTCGGGGGTAAGACAATAGAGAATGAAATTTCTATGGGCTCGAATTTTATTTATAGTTTTAGTAATCGTCTTAAAGTCAGATTCACTAAAACTTCGGAAATAAACAATAATTTAAAATAAAAAAAAAAACCGACTTCAAAAACATTTATTGAAAAAACTGTAAAACTAAAAAGTTTCAGTTTCAGTTTATTTATTCAAGAACAATTAACAATCGTATTTGAAATGAAGGATTGAATTATAACAAAGTTAAAGTTAAAAATAATTGCTTATTTTTTGGTTCATCCACCTTTTTTCTATAAATTTATGCCTTACGATCTATGCGTTTACCACATAGGTAGATCTAGATTCCTACCTGTTATTTTTGGAGTCGGTGTTTCCAAGTTTCATCCAAATCCGTTTAATAGTTTTTACGTGAATGGGTAACAAACATTCATCTATTCATTGACGGGCTTTGTGGCGCAGTGGGCGAAGGTCCCGCCTGAGACGCAGAAGGTTGCGGGTTCGATTACCACTGCGGGAAAATTTTTTGCATGTCCTGTAGATATTTGTCTCTGCTTTGGGTGTTTTCTATGTTTGATATGTACAAAAAAGTTGTATGTACAATACATATATACTATATCAATCATGTGGTTCCCATAATACAAGCTTTGCTCAGCTTGGGGCTACATGATGCTGTGTGATTACGTCCCGCATTAATTATTTATTATATTTATTTATCCATCCATACATCTATACATACCAACTTTCGCATTTATAATAATAGTTGGATTTGTATGCTTATTTCAGGAGAACAACATTGAGGGGATAAACACGTACTGTCTACATCCAGGCGTGATTAAGACCGAGCTAGGCCGACATATGGATCAAACCCTGTTCCGAGGTGCGAGATCTCTGATCGGCTTCGTGGTAGGACCCTTTATGAAGAGTCCGGAACTAGGAGCACAGACTACCATCTACTGCTCGCTTGACGAGAAATGTGCGAATGAGACGGGATTGTATTACAGGTAAGCTTTATTATTATCATCCACAGCCCGATTTCGCCCACCCCTCAATTTGTGCCATCCACTACGATCCTGTGCTAATCTGATCCACGTAGGATCTGTGACTGTGTCGTCTGCCAATCTTGTAGCCGGACGTCCCACGCTCCTAAAGCCATCCCTAGGCCACCACTCCTTAACTATCCTACTCCATCATCACCTCAGCTCGCAATGTGTCCTGCCCAGCTCCATTTACGGTTTCCATTCCAACATCCTGGGGCTTGATTCTGACGATTCGATATATTTGATTCTAATATATATTATATCGCGGAAACTGTCAAAACTGTTTGAAACTTTGACAGTTCTCGCGATATATATTTATTAGAATCAAAAATATCGAATCGTCAGAATCAGGATCCTGGACTTTAGTACGTCTCTTTGGTAAGCTCTACCTATTTAATGAGACTATTTTGACATGTTTCGTAAGCGTATCGTAAAGTTTTGGCTAATGACAGCACCTTATTTCGAATCTATCATCGTATTATTTTTATTATAGTTCTCTATGGTCACAGTCCAAGTGAAACCTGTCGAAAATCGTCGGAGCATTGTCGTTGACATACATTAACACCAAAATGCCACATTTGCACTACTTTAGACCTTAGTCGCTTGAAAAGTGTTCAATGTCGTCGCAAATGTTAAGGCAGCGTGCGCCGGGATTTAATGCAGACATTTTTTTCTGCGTTTATGGCTCTACTAGAGTACCTATTATTTGACTATCTCGATGGAATCTATGCCTTTTCCAAACGCAAATACGATATTTCAAAATATTCGTGTCCGGCCTCAGATGTGTTCGAGATGTATTGCAATAGCAAAAAGAAATCTTAAAGGTCGATTCAGTGAAGCCACAGTTCCGACACAGTATTGGCACAGCGCGAAAATATTCCTTCATACATACTCACTTCACTTCTTTATTAATTGGCTTCTGGGATAGTTTCCACAATTTCGCTAGTATCAAGTATAATGTTCATAATAATATGAGGCAACGTAGTACGGTTTATAAGTCCAGTCGTCCAGTCTTCAGTCAGCTCCTGTTTTCTGCTATAGCAATGGCGCACAATTTTCTTCATATCTTCATTTATTCCATTTCACTAATACTTGTGTCTTATTACTAACCTATAACAGTTATAATATCATTAATAATAAACGACAAACATTCGAAAAAAGGCAACCATCGTTCAAGATGAAAAAATGGTGGTGGTAAATCTATACAGTCAGTGTCAGTGACGATGACGACACAGTGCTCTCAGTGTCAGTGCGGCTAGGGAATTCAAGATTAATTTATTTGCTTCAACATAATGTAGGTTGCCGTTGTAGGTCTTCATTATATTTGCTGTTTCAATTATGTTCTTTAAATTGGACATGCAAATATTTCAAATTATAATTAGGTATACAATTGACATGCAAATATTTCAAATTATAATTATACAATTGACATGCAAATATTTAAATAATAATAATCACTGACGCAACACAGTAGCACTGATACTGAACTGAGGGCTTACCACAGGTTTTTATAGTTTACGAAAACTTTATAAGTTTAGGTTTATTTCCATACATTTTCAGTACAGCGCCTCTAGGGAAACGTGCATGAATTACGAAAATGTATGGAAAGATACCGAAACATAAAAAGTTTTCATAAACTATAAAAACCTGTGGTAAGCCCTCTGAGCGGACACGTTGCCAGTGGTTTGAGTGCGAAGAAAATATCTAACGTCAAAGTTTGCGTTAACTTTATTTTTGTATGAAAATGGAGCAGCGCCCCTGGCGGGAAGTTTGTAAAACCTTGGTATCTCCATACAAATATTTATTTAACGCAAACTTTGACGTTAGGTATTTTCTTCGCACTCAGTTTACTGAACTGTGACTTTTCAGAGGGCTTACGTACGAGTTACACAAATCGAAAACTTTTAATATACTATATCGAACTCAATTTTAATGTACATTTTTTGGAAATTACGCAACTGGTTTTAAGTAGAAATTGATCCAACAACGTAGGTAACGTAATCTTCTTGCAGATTGCAATAATTATCACTCAAAACGGCAGGCTAATTATCGAAAAAAGGTACTTCAAAATTGAGCTCGATATAGTATACTACAAAAGTTTTCGAATTGTACAACTCGTACTAGGCCCTCTTGTGATGTGGAGGAACCCTAAATCTAATATTAAAGGTTTTTTCAGCGACTGTGCAGTAACATCACCGTCCTCAAAGTCATTGAATGATGAATATTCGAAGAAGCTATGGACCGCGTCATGTGAGCTCGTAGGAATCAACTACGATCCATTTACGGCACCAGACCCAGGACTCAAGAATTGAAAAGAATCAAAGAGACCAAAAATACTCATACGCCTCTATTTTAGCGAACAAAATATTTTTTATGTCAAATTTGGACGAGCTTTTGCGATTGAGCAAACTTGAGACTTGTCTCCTATTATACATGTAAGCCAATGAATAAATAACCAATAAATAAATATAAATACGAATAAGTATTGTATGAAATGCATGTACCTACACGAACCGTTTTAAATTCAAATATAAAGCACGCAACCTTCGATCAACTATACAAAGGATGTTGCACTATCCGCCCGAAAGCGGCTTGTCTATAACTCCGCCAAAACGCATCGGAGCAGCAGTTTTCATTTAGTCGGCTTACTTAGATTTTCTGTCTTATCTTCTTTATTATAGAGGCGATATTTGTATGATATGTTTATCGGAGCAGCAGTTTTCATTTAGTCGACTTACTTAGATTTTCTGTCTTATCTTCTTTATTATAGAGGCGATATTTGTATGATATGCTTATCGGAGCAGCAGATTTCATTTAGTCGGCTTACTTAGATTTTCTGTCTTATTTTCTTTATTATAGAAGCGATATTTGTATGATATGCTTATCGGAGCAGCAGATTTCATTTAGTCTGCATACTTAGATTTTCTGTTTTATTTTCTTTATTATAGTAGCGATGTTTGTATGATATGCTTATCGGAGCAGCAGTTTTCATTTAGTCGGCATACTTAGATTTTCTGTTTTATTTTCTTTATTATAGTAGCGATGTTTGTATGATATGCGTATCGGAGCAGCAGTTTTCATTTAGTCGGCTTACTTAGATTTTCTGTTTTATTTTCTTTATTATAGAAGCGATATTTGTATGATATGCTTATCGGAGCAGCAGTTTTCATTTAGTCGGCATACTTAGATTTTCTGTCTTATTTTCTTTATTATAGAAGCGATATTTGTATGATATGCTTATCGGAGCAGCAGTTTTCATTTAGTCGGCTTACTTAGTTTCTGTCGAGGCCATATTTGTAAGACGTGCTTTTGACAAATGATTGCTAGCAATATATGCCACGTTTTTCACAGTGCATAAGTACGGCGCGCGATATCCTTTGTATAGTTGATCGAAGCAGGCTACGTAAAAAACATCGACATATTATTGTTGTATTAATCAGGCGAATCGGGGTAAACAAATTTTCGTATTGAATAGGCTAGATGCCTGAAAAATTCTAAGTAGTCCGTCATTTACATTATCAAAAAATATTGGACACGTATTTTTTCTTGTGAAGAAGAAAACCATTTTTTGTTATATATGCCAAAAAAATCTACAAAAAATTACGAAAACAACTGTGTTTTTATTATTTTTTTTATCTCTAAAACTGACCAAGATATCAAAGTGCAAAGTTAACATTTTCGGTCTAAGCCGCGGACCGAGCGCGATATCGTTGATGGCGTCACGGATCCTGCCTCCGCGCGAGTGACTCGGGGGATTCGAAGCATTTACCCCAATGTGCCCGTCGCGCGCGGAACTACTTTGTTTATTTTAAATAAGAAACAATAAAAACTACATGAGTTCATATAATAAATGTTGTATTGTGTCTCAGTGTAAAAATAGGGCCACAAAAACACCCGAAAAGTTATTTTTTTACGTTCCTAAGGATGCGAAAATCAGAAAATATGGACAAATGCTATGAGAAGACACATCCATTAGGGCCAAAAACAACAGCATATATTTTGTTGGAGGATCATTTCGATGTCAATTGTTCAAATACCATGTGAAATACTAAGTAGTAGGTACTTAACCTTGCCATGTGAAATACTAACTAAGTACCTAGTAGGTAGACTAGGTAGGTACTTGGTTTTTGCTAGTAATATGCTTTTTAGGGTTCCATACCCAAAGGGTAAAAACGGAAACCCTATTACTAAGACTTCGCTGTCCGTCTGAATGTCTGTCTGTCCGTCTATCTGTCACCAAGATGTATCTCATGAACCGTGATAGACAGTTGAAATGTTCACCGATGATGTATTTCTGTTGCCACTTTTTTGCCGTTTTTTTGCTCGATATTAATAACAGCAACAGGTAGACGCTTGAAATATGCACAGAATATTTTGTTTATATATTTACTTCAAAAATAAATAATTAAATTAAATTAAAATGAATTAAGGGGGGCTCCCCAATGCATTTATATATTAGTAGGTATGTAGGGTACTCGACTCGCAGTTTATTGAACCATTCCAAGGTTAATGATTTCTTTATTTTTTATAAAATATTCTGCCACCATCATATCGTGAACTATGGGAAGGTTGTTAGATTGGCGCCTTTTTTAAATCCTTCTTCCATTTTAGTTCTAAAACAATAATTTACACGATACACTCACTCAATCAGCATTCTTTTAAATTAATAAAAATAACCAGAGCGCACGAGAGCAAACAACTTAGCAGCGAAATGTACTACGGACGCCCGCCGCCGTATACGAGCGATGACGTCACGCGCTACTCGCGATCACTAGCGAGATTTAAAAAACCTACGTAAACTTCCCATGCTTATAACTTCGGTAATATTGCACCGATCAATGCGAAATAAAAACTAGAATAATGTGAACGGTCTAGACTTTGATTCTACGTTCATAAAAGTGTAATATTTTAACCTTGTTATCTTCTTAAAATGACAAAGATATAGTGCGTGAAGTTCCGTGTGACGTCACGGGTAAGTACAAAGAAATAGGACTAAAGCCATAGATTAAGTCGTAGTAGTAGATTCTTAGCGAGCGTGGCCACATAAGTCTATCTCATTTCAGCTGCAGGGCTGCCAGATGATTAAAATTTCCATAGATTTGGGTAAAATATACTGATAATACGCTCTCCGGCCAGGTGGTGACGATCTGCGAAATGCTGCTGGTAGAAGCTGGATCCATCGAGCTCAGGACAGGGACTCAGGCGCTCATTAGGGGAGGCCTATGTCCAGCAGTGGACTGCTATAGGCTGATGATGATGATGATAATGGGTGAAATATTTGCATATTGCCCAAGGAATTCAGAGACAACCAATTCAAACAAGAAATTAACAAACCATATGAATCTATCAACAAATTGGTCTTCTTCTTCTTCTTCGTATGAAATAGTGGCCAACTCTGATGTTGGAATTTTTAGGCCGTCCGAAGGCCTCCGACATGGCTTAACGACTGAAAAAGCCGGAACCAACACCTTAACGTGCCTTCCAAAGGACGGAAGCGCTCATATCTAAATGCCATCCAAGTCACCCATATAAGTAGTTTCCGGGCGGAGTGTTGCTTAACCAAGATGATCTGTGAAGACCACCGAAATAAATAACTTGGTGTTAAAGTGCATTATGTTACAGGTAAGGTATCTCACATAAACCCTGTATAAGGGTAAATTTAGCAATATGGTTATATAGTAGGCAAACCGAGGCTTTGTAGGTAGTTAACTAGGTGTACCTATATAACAAATTGTCATTGCACATTATGTAGAGCTACACCAGGAATAACATTATAGGCTATGTTTTATCCAGGTACCACGCGTGCGAAGCCGCGAGCAGAAGCTAGGATAAAATGTTAATGAAACCTTTTTGAAAACCTGAGCTAACATTTAAAGTATTTCTTTCCAGTCAGTCGAAGTCCATTGGAAATAAATAAATAATAATGCGGGACGTACTCACACAACATCATGTAGCCCCAAACTAAGCAGAGCTTATGGGAACTACATGATTGATATACTACACAAATAATTATTTTTTTGTAAAAAATACAAATACATCTTCACGACTTTTTTCCCCATTATGAATATCTTCAGATATTGCTCAGTAAGCGAATCTATTGAGGATACCCTAAGGGGGTAGTCAGAGGCAAGCCCAAACATTACGCGTTCGATACATGCCCACTTTTTGCAAGCAGCTAGCATTCCATGTGACAGGTTGCAATGTCCCATAGCCGCTTTTTTATTGGAACACTAACCTAGCACATACCTTTTGAACTTTTTAGTTCGAGGGCCTGCCGGTTTCCTCACGATGTTTTCCTTCACCGTTTCGAGCTCGTGGTAATGCGCACATAAATTTTTCGAAACGATAAATCCATTGGTGCACGGCTGGGATTCGAACCCACGACCTCCAGATCTTAAGTCGGGGTACATCCCACTAGGCCAATACGACTCATTTTTTTTTGTAAATACATACATATCATACATAGAAGACACCCAGACCCGAAACAAATATCTACAGAACATGCAAACATTTGTCTCGCAGCAGGAAACGAACCCGCAATCTTCTGCGTCTCGGGTGGACCTTCGCCCACTGCGCCACAGAGGCCGTCGAAATACCTAGCTAATTAAAATTGCAGGCACTTCGGAGAAGGCAAGCAGGATCTTGGGTTTCACTTAGCTGGCTTGATAAATTAAAGCTTAGGATTTTAAACGCTGTGGCAGATTTACATAATTGGGCGCATACAGGTGTATTGTCAGTCACAACACAATCCGTTGATTGAACGTAGCCTCTGGTTCTTTAGTCTGAAATAAAAATAACAGTTTTAAATCAAAATAAAAATCAACGAATTCTGTCATTGCAGGTATGTTAATAATAACAATAACCTAATATATAATGAATTCTTTGGTTAACGTGGTCTTTTTTCCTATCCATTCATTAAAACCTCTGTTAGTCAAGGTTGACAAAATATAGCACATGGCTTTTAAACGATAAAATTAGTATCAAATTAGATCAAAGTTTTTTTAAAGCTTTTATTTAACTTGCATTGTATCTATCTATCTATGTATGTGCGGGTGGAATCTTGAAACTCAATTTTGAATTAGATATCTTCAACCGATTGAGCTGAAATTTTGTATACACGTTTAGTTTGGGTACAATGCATGGTAAGCTGTACGACGTCATTCTAAATTCCACATGGCAGAGTACCCAAGATAAGTTTGCATTTTAACTCGGGTGAAATCTTGCAATTCAATTTTGAAGCAGATATCTTCAACCGATTGAGCTGAATTTTTTTACACACGTATAGTTTGGATGTCAATGCATGGTAAGTTATGTGACGTCATTCTAAATCAAACATGGCGGAGTACCCAAGATGGCGGACTAATTATTTTTAATGCACTTCCATGATATGGGCATCAAATAAAAGGGTTTGCTGAAAAGAATACGAAAAATAAAATGTCTACTCTAAATTCAATATGGCGGACGGCTCAAGATGGTGAACTTGTTATTTTTTGTACACTCTCATAATACAGGTATCAAATAAAAGGGTTTGCTGAGAAGAATACGAAAAACAAAATGACTCAATCTAAATTCAATGTGTCGGACGGCCCAAACTGGTGAACTAGTTGCTTTTTGTGCACTCTCATGATACGGGTAAGTATCAAATGAAATGGTTTGCTGAGAAGAATACAAAAAACTAAATGTCTTCCTTCTAAATCCAAAATGGTAGACCGTCCAAGATAGCCGCTGATGACATAGTCTTACTGGTGGAGTCACTGGAGGAGCAACAAATGCTGGATGGCCTAGCATCAGCCTCGCGAAAGATCTCTCGCGACAAGC
The DNA here is from genome assembly GCA_951804965.1 of Horisme vitalbata. Taxonomy (NCBI): domain Eukaryota; kingdom Metazoa; phylum Arthropoda; class Insecta; order Lepidoptera; family Geometridae; genus Horisme; species Horisme vitalbata. The sequence continues at coordinate 7,325,751 of OX638096.1, forward strand.
TGTTATATCATATAAATTATGTAATGTTATAAATTGATGGGTTTGATTTAATTTAAAGTTTATTTTTCTTAGAATATAAAAGCTTGTTTTTAAAAGTGTTTTTACCAATAATTTATTTATACATACTGTGGCAGATTCACATAACTGGAGACATAGGTATATTTTCAGTTACCATCCATTGAATTACGTGGCCTTTGGTTTTTTATCCTGAAATTAAAACGTCTTTAAACAGGGCTATGTAAATAATAATGAACCAAAGAAATTATATTATTTAATGTTCTAATAAAAAATGGAACGACTTTCCTTTATATGTGAGCTTGTGGGGTGGGGAAGGGCAGGGAGGGAGTGAGGACCCTCCCCCTAAATGGGGGAAACTCACAGTTCACAAAAAAAAATAAGTTTTGAGCTTAATGAGAGGAAAAAAATTAAACATTATACGCCAAAACACACTATCGGGAGAGGGATACAGATTTCTGAAAGAAAGAAAGAAAGAAAGAAAGAAGTTCTGCTCTAAATGTTGTTATTTATTGTGGAAGTCTAGTTAACAATCCATTTTTGAATAAATACCTCGTCAAAAGTACGATACTTACGAATGAATAGACAAATCCGGAATGTTTCGATCACTGCCACTTTTGCACCAAAATACACTACACCGATCCATTTTGATAGAGAAATCCATAAGATTAATTTGTTATTATTGATTTACAATAATAATGCTGTCGACATAGCTCAGAGAATTAGCAAGCTAAAGTGGCAGTGGGCTGGCTATATCTGCCGAAGAACCGATAACCGTTGGGGTAAACGAGTTCTTGAGTGGAGACCGCGGCTCGGCAAACGTAGTGTAGGACGCCCTCCGGCCAGGTGGGGTGACGATCTGCGAAATGTTGCTGGTAGAAGCTGGATGCGTCGAGCTCAGGACAGGGCGCAATGGCGCTCATTATATCATTATATCAGTGCTCACACTATAGGCTGATGATGATGATGATGATGATGATTTACAATAGATGAAACATAATTTTTCCAGGTAATAATTTAGTTTCAAGTAAGTTTTTCACAAAATCTTAGAAAACTGCTGCTAGCTGCCGAAGTTTGTTTAGCGCAATGTTGCGCATAGATAGTGCGTCTGTTTCAAACAACCCGAATCTCATTGAAATCTGCCGGCCGTATAATAGGTATTATTTGCCTTGGCCATACAAAACCATATTAACAAATGCAAAAATTATGCCAACTCTTCGCGGTGTACTTCTGCTACCACACAAAAAGTTCTGAGATCTGGTGTAGGTCTAAATCAGACCTTCTCAATTAACCTTCCTTATCTAATCATCTTGAAACCATTAAATCATTAAATGATTTATTTTGCATGATATTAGCATTTATATTAAGAATTAAATTTATTAGCCTCTTATCAATGATTTGCTGCAAAATAGCCAAGTAATAAAAAAATCTTAATGGTTTAAAATTGTATCAAGATGATTGGGAAGCTACATTGAGAATGTCTGACTTGGTAGATGAGTACAAAGGTAGTACCTATATTCTTCTTTGGATTAATAATTTGGAAAACTCAATAGTAGATTGTTTTACAAGGGACTAAACCATCCCATTATATACGAGGTTGTTATACTCCCGAGCTTAGCGAGGGAGGATGACAAGACCGAGTTATAATGGGTGGTTTTGGCCCGAGTAAAACACTCTACTTTTCACTTCGATTGCGAGAAAATAAAACAATTCCAAATTAGTCAATTTTCAGAAATTTTATTAAAAATTAAATGTGCAGTTAGAGCAATTTTGAATGTTTAGTGATATGTTTTTCCCGGGCAATTTTATTTCGGTTCTCTGTGATTGGGATGTGATAATATTTTGAGTTGATTGTTGTGGAGTAAAAGTTGGAGAGACTCGAATCATGCTTGAGTTTCCTGCGCGGCTTCAGCTGAGTTCACATATTCATCCAATCCCGCGATGTAGATGCTTGGGGTTCTGTAATGTTTGGTAGAATATTGATTCCTTCCATAATCCGCTGCGTGACGTGATACTTGTTTTGTATAGAGTCCTCTATATAACCTTCAGCCACTTGATCGGACCTCCATCCACCGTGGCGTTTTAATGTCGTTATATTCGCACCAGAGTCCGCCAACAGAGTCGCGGATGTTCTGCGGAAACAATGGCCCGTGTAGAGTTCTGGATTTGGTAAATTTAGATAAGTGGCAATATCTTTAGGCATGTTACCAAATTTATTTTTGCCTATGACTTGCCTTGTGCATTTACCATTTTGATAATTTAGAAAAAATCTTCTCGTTGAAACATTAGTGGGACGTAACTCCTGATAGGCTTTAACTATATTAAGGTATTCTCCACTGATGACAAATTTACGCTCTTTGTTTGTTTTCGTGTTCGGCAGACTCACAGCTTGTAGGTTTGTATCCGTTTCTACGTCTTCTAGCGTTATATTGGCAAGCTCTATTCCTCTGCATGCACCGCTGATTCCATAAATTAAAGCAATCTGTTGAACAAAAAAATAAGTGTGTTAATAATCGTAATAACCTAGGTACATAATTTAGGTATGTAGGTAGATATCTATTTATTTAGTTTGAGTAGAGTACATAAGTAGGTTACCTTTGTTGCCAAGTATTGTTTATTTGGAGCGTTATTTAAAAATGTTTCGATTTCTTGTGTCGTCAAGACTTTAGATTTTTTTGCCTTGTATCCAGTGGACAATTTCTTCAGTAAAGCCGTTAGATTTACATATTTTTTAATATCGACGTCGTGTCTCGTTTTTAAGGTCATTCTTAACATTGAATATGTGCTCCAAAGAGTCGACGATTTGAATTTTTTAGATAATTCATCAAAATAAGTGAGAAATCTCATCTCTCCATTTTATAAAATTTTCGTAACTCTTTAAATATATTTCACGTGATTTTGTCGGCAACAGATTCATAATTATTTCTTTGCCCTTTTCTTCCATTTGCATATTAGCATCTTCACTATCACTTGATGACATTTTTCACGTTCACAATTTGAAAGTTAAAGTCAGGAAGTTAAACGTAAAAGTTTGTGATTTGGAATGAAGAAAATTCTAGAGATTTAGCGCCAATACCATCTTTTTTTTTAAATCTCTATACCTTCAATAACCCTCAACGAAACAGTTCGCATTCTACCGTGAAGGGAAGAATCAACCTTCATAAAACATCACCAAGACGGTTCTATTTTCAAAAAAAAAGATTGACGGAGCACCAAGAAGTCGAGTTTTTATATAAGAGAACGAATGCTTTGTACGGGCTGATGATTTTAGACAAAAATTAAAAAGAAAAAATACTTTTTAGCCCTAGGTATTAAACTCGAGTTTTAGGCCCGCTAAGCTACACTATTATGATACACTTTTTGAGCAAGAGAAGTGAAAAAATCATCTCATCCTAACTTGTAATTTTCGCCCTATGATAATCAAAATCTCCGTCAAAATTGTGAACCAATTTTCTAAATTATTTTTTTGTTTTAAAGAATATACTTCACAAGGTGGTCCCATATAAATTGGAGAATGCCGAAAACCCGTACCAATGGCGTCAAAGCCGAACGTATCCCATAAAATTTATTATATTTTATAAATGACATTAATATTTTCTTAAGTTTTACACACCGACTCGATTAATAATCAAGTATAAAAATATTTTGTTGATTTGGTTTCCGTTGCACGCCGCCATCAGACTACAACAACCAATGATATATACGAAAAATTAACTTTATTAGATATATTCAAAGAAGAAAATAGGTAGGTATCTACTCATCTGTCATTACTTTTACTTCATTTCAAGCAAGTTTTGGAGTCGTAATAAATTATCAATGCTGAAAGAGGAGGACGAGTGTGGTAGTACAAGCCAATAAGATCCAAAATTATATTCCAACTGTGTGACCACACTCTGGCTTAATTTTTCATTTATCATAATGTTGATTTTATACATTTTGTAAGCAAATTTTGTAGTTTCTATGAAAACTGAAATGTAGCTGAATATGTTTATTTTTAAAATAATATTTCTTTACCTGAAGACAACTTGTGTGACCTCCACTGTGTGACTTTGAGGGGTCATTAGTAAGGTGAACGGAAAGTCACAACCTGCCTGAACACATAAAGTACAGCTTACAAGGCACAGTTTAATTACTCGAACTTATTATTTACTTATGATATTTTAAGTAAAACCTTACAAAAAAACTAAACATTTCACTTTATTTTTACGGCATTATAATAATTTTTCACTTTTAGCTTTAAATATGAAGTGTATCAGTGTGTCAGGTCGAATAAACTGCTTTTTTGCGCCATGTAAGCCCCGCCCCATCCTTTACATTTAAAACTGGATACAGGAAACTTCTTCTGGAACTGGATTTACCTGCCACGTCGAAGAATGTTACTTCTGCCTCAGTTGCTTCAGATACAAAGAAGGACATTTCACTGGAAGACATCATGACCAAACTGAATGATGTGACTCGAACGATAAGCTACCTACCTAAACTCTCAGCGGACGTTGTCAACTTAAAATCTGACTTTCAAGAAGTTAGGAATACGTGTGAGTTCATGAGTAACCAGATTGATGAGTTCTCCTCCAAGTTGAAGATCCTTAATGACCGAGTGGCTACTCTTGAGTCTGCTAGAACTGAAGCGCAAGCCACCAGTAGTTCGGTTGAATCAATTAAGTCTCAATTCTACAATCAAGATGGACGAATCAACGGACGAGGATGAACAATATTGAGATTAAGGGAATCCCAATGAAAAAAGATGAAAACTTATTCAAAGTTATTGACCAACTTGGCGAGTGCATTGCCTATCAAGTTCCAAAAACCCAAATAAATTATATTTCGCGGATTCCTACTTACAACTCTAAGGATAAGTCAATCCTCCTCAGCTTCGTGAACAGATACGTCAAAGAAGACTTTGTGGCCGCCGCCCGTGGAAAAAAGAAGACACTACATCTGACTTAGGTTTTTCGAGTGATGATCGCCGGGTGTACGTGAACGACCACCTCACGCCGCAAAATAAAAAACTTCAAGTTAAATCTATTGCAAAAGACAAGCATTACAACTATGTTTGGGTCCGGTACTAGGGGTCGCAAACCGGGATCCCGAATCCCGAAAATACCGGAATACCGGACCGAAAAGAACGCTTTCAAATACCGGCATTGAGAAAACGGAAATCGGGATTTACGTTATTTTCGGTATTTCACTATAAATCAATATTTAATAATATTATGTCAATAAACAATTTAAATAACTCAGCAGCAGCGAGTTATTTATAATACTTTCGTAATAAATGATTGTTTTTTTTAATAAATGTTATTTTCTTATCATAACCATCATAACGCACTTTTATTGTATGGCTGGTGACTATTTCCTTACGAAAATTACGATTGCATTACATATTTCAAATATTTTTCTCACTATATTGAAAATACCGAAACTACCGGAATATCGGTATTCATTTCAAACTAATACCGAAAACACCGATTTTTGAAAAGAGGTCCGGTATTGCGACCCCTATCCGGTAGGTACGCTAAAATTCATGTACGGAAGAGTGATACTTCGCATGTAATCACTATTCACTCGGTATTGGATTGAAACAAGTTAACAAACGATTTAAACAAGTTGTCTTAGCATGTTTTAAATATAATAATTACCAGTTTATATTACGGTACAAGTTACTATCAATTTTAAAGGAAACATCACTTTCATTCTAATCCTACCACTTTTTTTCGTTGCATTTACTATGTATATAAAAACCTGTTGATTTGTGTAGAAAAAATCACAGCGTCTATAGTTTCAATGCAGTTAATCTTGAACTTGAATTGCCAACTTAGTGCTATCTTTCTCAGCCGACTGCCTCGCTCAATTAGCTATCACGCTCTTTCACGCCTGGAATGTAGAATACTTAGCTACCGTCAATCTTACCTGATGACAAAAATATACGAACAAATGATTACTTTGCTAGTTGTTTTGAAGATAGTCAAAACGACAAATAAACATAATATTATTTTTATTCACGCTTACTTCCAAGGGTTGCTTTTTTTTATTAGCTTATACACTATACATCTTATGCTTGAGTATAATATTTAAAACTGTAATAATTTATGTTTCATCACTTTTATTACGTCCTGATCCTGACTCAATTAGAATTATTCGGCACAACAATTGTTTTTTAAGTTTGTACGTGTTCGCAATAACCTTCGACAAATTGGTAATAAATTATTTTATGTTGCTTATTTTGTTGCTATTCCCATTCAGTAAAAATGGTTTGTAATACTTTTAGAATATATTACCAAAATGTACGAGGTTGCTAACTAAAACTTCGGAGTTTTATAGAAATCTGTGCCTGAATAATTTCGAAATCGTATGTATTACTGAGACCCTACAATGGCATTTTCATTCCACTAGTAAAACTTTTTTGCCTATAAATGTTCGTTCAAGCGACGAACATGAATTGGTTAATTTATGAAGTATGCATGATCTCAGTCAATTTAACGGTGTGTGCAACATTCATGGTCGATTTTTGGACTTAGCATTATCTAACGTGCATCTAGATGTTATTAAATGTTCTCAACCGCTGGTTGATATCAATGACCATCATACTCCAATTATTATCTCACCCACCTTTTTGGATTTTAAAGTACTTAAACCAGCTGTGCGCACTAAGTTCTTGTATCATCGTGCTAATTTTGAAGGTATGGATACCGAGTTGGGTAATATCGATTGGGGTTCCCTATTATCACCTCTTTCTACTAACGACTGCTTCCAATTATTTTATCAAACTTTATACAATCTACGTGACAAGTATGTGCCATCTAATGGCCGATTCCTATAATATACCGTTACCGATAACGCTTCGTTTTCCCTTGAAAAACTGTCAAAAATTAACAACGAGGCGTCGAAAATTTGACAGTTTTTCAGGGGAAAACGAGGCGTAATCGGTAACGGTATAATATAGGAACCGGCCATAAATCCGTAAAACCAAACAACTATCCACCATGGTATTCGCCTGCTTTAAACAAAGTAATTAAAGAAAAGTTTAAGTTTTTACGAAAGTACAAAATCTATGGTAATAAATCAGATTATTTATCTTTTATTTTTCTTCGTAATTAAATGAAACTGGTTGATAGCGATTGTTTTAAAAAACTATATTTTGAACATTGAGGAATCTATTAATCGTAATCCTAAATCATTTTGGTCATACGTAAAAAGCAAATGTCAATATAAATCTTTACCACAAATCATGAATTTCTCAGGTCGCACAGCTGTAGGCGGTGCGGAAGTTTGTAAGCTTTTTTCAGATTACTTCTACTCAACTTTTTCTGACCCATCTTCTTCTTCTTCGTCTTCTTCTTCCTCACAGAATTATATTTCTCAATCTCAGCTTCCTGATGAACCCATCCTTAATGGAGATATCTTTACAATTGAAGTTAATCAACAAATTGTTTTTAATAAGCTTTCTAAACTTGACGTAAATAAATAAGCAGGTCCTGACCACATACCACCGATATTACTTGTTAAATGTGCCAGAAGTATCTCAGTTCCATTAATGCTACTTTTTACTAAAACGTACCTTTGCTCAGGGTACGGTACCTGATATATGGAAGTCCGCGTTTCCAGTCCCCAGTGTCCCCAGTGTCCCCAGTCCACAAGAAAGGGCCAAAATGGATGTCACAACTACAGGCCTATTTCTAAACTATGTGTTATAGCAAAAGTTTTGGAGAGTATTGTCCACGATCAGCTTTATTCCGCTTTAAAAGTTTCATTTGACCAGTCCCAGCACGGCTTTGTTAGGGGTCGTTTCGTTTCACAGTCTCTAATCTAATTTTGTTTAATGACTACTTAACTGACAATACGGATAAAGGATTGTCGGTCGATGTGATATATACTTATTACAGCAAAGCATTCGATCGAATTGACCACATTCTACTAGTAAAAAAGCTTCAGCTCTCAGGTATTCGTGGTGATCTACTTCGCTGGTTTAAATCTTACATAAGCAATCGATCACAAGCTGTCGTGGTTAGTAATTACATGTCAAGTTGGGTTCAAGTTCCAAGTGGTGTGCCCCAAGGATCCCTCTTAGGCCCCCTTCTTTTCATCATTTTCATATCTTACATAAATAATTGTTTAATTAACTCTGATGTTTTAATCTTTGCTGACGATATGAAAATATTTAAAGCCATCAATAATATTGATGATGCTCTCTTATTACAGGAGGACCTTGAACGTCTTGATAACTATTGCATAGTTAATAAATTGGACTTAAACCCGCTCAAATGCTCATGTGTTACCTTTACTAGAAAATTAGCAGCTTTAAACTATTACTACAGTTTAAAAGGTTATATCCTAGTTAGAGATTCTTCTGTACGTGATCCATGATAGTAAATTACTATCTGACAAACATATTCACACAATGTCTCTAAAGCATATAAAGCTCTAGGATTTATTTTTAGGACATCAAATGACTTTAAAAATATCAAAACGTTGAAAATCCTATACTGTACTTACGTCAGGAGTAGTTTCGAGTACGCTTCTCAGGTATGGAGCCCTGCCTATGCAATCTATAAGGATCGTATTGAACAAATTCAAAAGAAATTTATACGATTTTTAAATTATCGGTCAAAAATTTACCTGCATGACTATGAACTATCTTGTAAAAAATACCACCTCCTACCGCTAGCGAGACGGCGTGATATTGCGGATATTCTTTATCTAGGCAAGTTGTTGTCTGGTCAGGTTGACTGTCCTCAACTACTAAGTAGGTTACAGTTCTATATTCCAAGCAGATCTCGGAGGTATATTCCTACATTCAGTGTAAAATTTGTTAATACCAATTATCGGTGTAATTCTTATCTATGGCGTGTGTGTGATAATTATAACAAACATTATAATTCTACTATTGACTTGTTTGACAGCAACATAATGAAAATGAGGCGTTTACTGAGTTCCAAATTCTTTTGCTCTAAGGTGTAATCTTGCAGTGTCCAATCATTTTATATGTACTTAATAAGCTTATTAAGATCTATGTAATATTTTGTGGTTTATAATCTTTTTTACTTTATATCGTGCTCCACTACTATTTAATTTTTTAAAAGTGAAGACTTATTATTAGCCTTTAGTTGTCTATGTATCTTCTGTTTCTTTTAAGGATTCCACACACCACCACACCAGCCTATATCAGTCCACTGCTGGACATAGGCCTCCTCTAATAAAGGGGGATAAGCCCATAATCCCCACGCTGGGCAGGCGGGTTGGGGATCGCAGGGCACAGCTTCTCGCACCACCGACGCTGGATTAATATTACGTTTTTATGCGCTGTTAGTCTTCCCAAAAAAAAAATTGAAGTCAAGTTTTGGGAATGTCCCTAGTACTTACTGTATAAACAAATAAGTGTTTTAAATACATAATTAAGATTTTCTTAAAAATAAAAAAGTACTTTTATTTGATGTTTTGTTGTTGAAAAAATACACTTACCAGAGATTTTATTGAGAATAACAATTATTTTTTTTCTACATTTTCATGATTGAAAATAGTCACACAACTGATATATTTGCGACACCATCCGATTTATTCTTGTATTACTCGAAATTTATTAGTTTTTAACATATAATATTATTTAGTTTTCCATAAAATATATTAAATTTACTTCCTATAGAGACCAAACACAACACAAAACATGATACTTGAAATAAAATATGATTTTTCAAGGTGGGGCACATTTTTTTGAACCTGCCCAATTATAAATAGTTGATTAATAGTTGGTTTGCTTCGAGCGACCATAACGAAGCCAGGCATAGGCATATGCGTAAGAAACTGACATTGAAGTTGTGTGGTGTGGTGTGCTGTGTTAGCTTTTAGGATAGAAAAGGCATACAAATTGGGATAGTTTGACTTTAGACTAGAGGGCATTCGTTAACTACTTCTATTTTGAGACTGTCAGTAAGTACTTAATCTTCATATTCATAAAGTACAAAAAAGCATGGTAGACCTAAATGATCAGAAATAAATCCGCTGAGGGTCGAAAAATTCCGAAAACGTCCGCGCGTACGTCACTTGATAGTTTTGTCGTTAGTATGCCTACTCGCATACATTTTAATATAAAGGGAAGTCGACAGTCGGTCAGACTCGTCGTCGTGCAGTTCTAGGCATTAGACGTCTGTCTAATTTAGTTACAAGTGTGCGCGTCTTCATACAATTTGTAAAGCAATAGTCTGTCTTAAGACTTGTGTCTCTAATCTGCTTTCAGCCTAAGAGCCCGTTCCTATGACGCGATTTCAACGCGCGCTGATCGCGAATATGAAGTTGTTTAAGTAAATGACCTAGACTGTAAATTCAAAAGTTTCTGAGGAGCAAGCGACGCTTACGCGACTCGCACGCGCTTTCGCGCCGAAGAAAGTCAAGCTCGTGTCGCGCTCGTGTGAACGGTTAAAGCAATGGACACTTTAAGTGGTTGGTGTAATAGTCAAAGGAGATTGGACAACATGACAGCCATCGTGACCGGAGGTAACGCAGGAATTGGTAAAGAGACTGTACTGGATTTTTATAAAAGGGGTAAGTCAAGATAGGTGGGCCAAGGGGTTGGGTTGAGCCAAATGAATAATCTTAAGGATTAAGTCTGCATAAAAAAAACCTACTTATACAAAGTAAGTTGTAATTTGTGAGAACTGTTATTATTTTTGGTCAATAAATATTTTTGTATTTGTATTTGTATTCTTGTACAATTGTACAATAAACTTCATAAAATTTAGTTTTTTTGCGTGTGAACTTTTTTTGCATAATTTGAAGCACAATAATTACCTGAGACCTTTTATCAAAATAGCAGAAAATGCTACTAATAAATAAATAAAATAAAAATAGCCTTTATTCGCTGACTAATTAAAATCTACATAGATTATGTACTTAAAATAATATTTATATTTGACACCGGCGATCATTAGTCAGGTTGTCCTCTGACACAGGCCTCCTCCATAGCGTGCCATTGGCTGCGGTGTAGGCAGAGTCTGCGCCATCTCCTGGGCAAATCATCTTCCCAGCGCTTTATTGGTCTGCCTCTGTTGCGCTTCCCATCTCTTGGGTACCAGACTGTTGTGTCGTAGGTCCATTTGCTCTTGCTTGTTCTCATCATATGGCCTGTCCGTCTCCATTTCAGTTTGCGTATTTTGACAGTAACATCTATCACTTTGGTCACACTTCTTATATCGGTAAGTTTCTTCTTGTCTTTTAATCTGAAGTTGTGCATGCTTCTTTCCATTCCTTGTTGGCATACTTTTAGCCGTTGAGTGTTGGCTTTTGTTAGGGCCCAGGATTGACAGCCATAAATGAGAACTGGTAGTATACAAGCGTGGAACACTCTGCTTTTGTCTGTAATCGGTATTGATTTACTCTTCATAATCTATTTTAATGACCAGTATCTAGCCCAGCTGTTGGATATCCTTTTTTCCACTTCTTTGGCTATTTGAAGTGTCGGTGATATTATTTGCCCCAGGTAGACATATTCATCTACGTATTCAATCGTGATGTTTCTCACCGAGATCTTGATCTTTGTGCTATTCGTCATTATTTTAGTTTTCGAGGTGTTCATTGTGAGTCCTACTTTTTCGCTTTCCTCTGTTAATTGCAGTAGCATAGTCTGAAAATGCTACTAGGTAATGCGAAAGTAAGGTAGGTACTTACTTAGGAATTTTTGTAGCTCTTTCACGTCTGGAACGGCTAAACGGATTTAGATTTAGATTTATAGGCGTATCCATCCTGAGACCTAGATTAAAAAGTAGTCTCAGTACTGAGACTAGGTAGATTTAGTTAGGTAGATACTACGCCAGCAAAACCGCTGGTACCTACTATAAATTATATACTTACCTAATAACTAGTTTGTTAATATCTTTTGGCACGTAAAAACTCTTAGCATTGGTCATGCATGAATTTAACCTTTCTAGGAGCACGTGTGATCATGGCATGCCGAAATCTGGTCACAGCAGCAACAGCCAAACGTGACATTGAAGAATCAACCACTCGCAACGGCACAGGAGCTCTGCTCATCGAACACATTGATTTATGCAGACTGGAGTCCGTACGGAAATTTGCCGAGAGAGTATTAGCCAGCGAGGAGAAAGTAAACATCCTTGTGAATAATGCTGGAGTCATGTGCTGTCCTGAGAGTAGAACTGAGGATGGCTTCGAGACGCACATAGGATCGAACCATTTCGGTCATGCCTTGCTAACGCTGCTCTTGCTGCCAAAGATTATTCAGAGTGGCACTTCGAGGATTATCTTTGTTTCATCGGTCATACATTATTGTAAGAATAAGTTACTTGTGTATCTGTGCAGCTTGTGGTTGAAAAAGTCGTTCAATTGGAGGTCGCTAGCCCTTTCATAGAACAAAGCCGTTCAACCAAACGTCTAAAAAAATTTCGACTAGCCAAGTGGCTGAAGTCTGAACACATCGTTAAACTGTAGGTACAACTAGCCATCCAACGGTCCAACTGAACGGCTAATTTCAACCAGTTGGATGCGATAATTATGATTTAAATAAATGGCTGGACTCTAATGCTGATTATGTCGCAAATACCTATATTTCGCTATGAATATTAATATGTCCATTGTCCATGTCCATAGCTAAATATTTTATTCTTTGGTTTTACCAGGGACCAGGTTATTGGTCCCTGGTTTTACGGAAAGGCTAACGGTGTGTTCGATTGACGCGGAGCGGGCTGCGATTTGGCCAATCACAATGCTCGAAATCTCCACTGCGTCACGTGAGCAGTCACGTGAGCAAAGATTTCGAGCATTGTAATTGGCCACTCGCAGCCCGCTCCACTCCGCGTCAATCGAAACGCACACTCAAAGACCAATTTTATTTTCAATTCCAGTTCACAAAATTAATTTCGATGATATTAACTACGAGAAAACACCGTACGAGCCTTTGGAAGCTTATTCGAAGAGTAAAATCGCTATAATTATGTTCGCGAAAGCCTTAGCGCTTCATTTAGATGTGAGTATTAAATTAGTTTTCATATACTATAGTCTGCGCCATTTAAATTGAGAATAAAGTTTGCTGACCTTTTGTCGGTCCAGAGGTGACAAACATTTAGAACCTAGTTTAATACATTTTTTTTTTTGAATAGAAAATATATTTATTTAGGCGATTTATGTTCATACTTCGATAAAAAAAAACTAGTGTCAATCTAGCTCCTAGACTATAAACACGAACACGAAAAGTGGAGCGGCCGGTCGATCTTCAATAGCAAAATACCACAAAAACAACTCGCACCCATAGGTAAAGCTGTAGGTACGCACACGCGGACACTCACACTGTGCTTTTGTGTTGTAAGCAGCAAAAAAAAATAATGATACCACTTCCTACTCGTAGCAACATAGTAACAACCTCAGGTGCCTCAGGTAACAACCTCAGACTGCTCAGACTAACTTAATTAAAGGCAGACACAGCGCTTCGAAAAATCGAGTGACTGCGATTGGTTATACTTGTGTGCGTGACACTCTCACAGCCACGCGCTGCTTACACTGTAGCAATACGTTTGTTTGTAGGCGTTTGTTTGTTTGTTGCTAGTAGTATACAATGAAATACCAATAAAAGTATTATTTTTAATTAGGGCTCCCTAGCAAAATTGCTATCTAAATTGTTAGTCTGAGGTAACAGCATGCTAATTATTTGTTAAGTAGGTATTCATGGAGCGCGCCATGCTTGGCATTACACTTTTAGACCGAGTCCCCAATACCGAAATCCGCAAGCGGACTAAGGTCCAGGATATCAGCGAGCGGATATTGGGGCTCAAGTGGAGTTGGGCAGGACACTTGGCCAGACGGAGTGACGACAGGTGGACCAGAGCTCTGACCGAGTGGTGGCCGAGAGTTGGTTACAGAAATAGAGGCCGTCCTCCAGCGAGATGGGTTGACGATATTAGAAAGACCATCGGCGGCACCTGGTTCAGAATAGCTCAGGATCGGGGCAAGTGGCATAATCAAAGGAAGGCCTATGCCCAGCAGTGGGTCGATAAAGGTTGAAATGATGATGATGATGAGGTATTCATATTATTTTATACAAAGTAGTAAGACCTACTGTTTAGGCTGTATACCCAGATAAACAAGTATGTGTGGATTAGGGTCTTTTGCACACATCAGTACCTACCTACCTACATAATTTACCTAATTTCAAGTAAACTAAATCTTTTTGTTTTGTTTTCTTTAATCTTAAGTGTCAATATATACCTACCAAGTTGTTAGACGAGCACATTTATGCTTGGATTGTTTTAGCTTAGTACTAAGTCCACTAAGTCTATTTAAATCTCTTTTAAGTGAACATGTAGGTATTTTCGAGAATAAATAATCTTTAAACCGATTTACATGGTTCCTTAGTGGGACTATGCTCTAAATATAAATTCCTAAAATACTTCTTTCAAAAGTATTAATATGTCGATTATAACTCAATACTCAAGTCAATTTTTAAAACCTTCATTCTTGTTTTTTTTATTATTTAATATGGGCCAGCTCTTGACCTCGAGGCTTATTATTATATTTATTTATTGTTAATGACCATAATAGACAAAAATGGAAAAATATATTTGGTAACTTAAATTAAAATCTAAAATATGTATGACATTTTTATTTTTTTAAATAAAATGTATAGATACACAATATTTTCAAGCGTCATAAAGAAGAAGATTCAGATACTTCAAGTATCGTCATCACCTGAGTGGGTCTGTATCTTCGGTTCCGGACGAGCTGGGTGTGACATTAATTATAAATCTGTCAACAGTTTTATCAATTATATCATCGATTCCTCGCCATTTATCTTCTTCTTTAATTACATGCTGGACACAGTTTTTCTATTTAAGGGTGTAAGTTGTTGTAACCCCTCATTTAATATTTTTTTTGAGTCTGTAAAGGACAATGCCGTCTGATGTATGGCGCTCAGTACCAAGACTAAAGTGAATGCGTCAATAAAAAACCCAATAAGTTTTTAGTCGATTCTACTCTCTAAATTATTAAAAATGAGGGTTATTGCCAGTGTAACACTTTACATCAATTTTTGTTGCCATAGTAACGTATATATCATTGGTTGTTGCAGTCTAATGGCGGCGCGCGGCGGAAACCAAACCAACAAAATATTTTTTTACTTTATTATTAATCCCGTCGGTGTGTAAAACTAAAGAAAATGTTAATGTCATTTATAAAATATAATTGGTTTTGACGCATTTGGTACGGGTTCTCGGCATTTTCCATAAATGTTTTAAATGTAAAAGTTTTATTTCGAGCAAACGTAGCCCTTTACGTCTGCCCATATCAGTTGTATAGGTTGAACTCACAGTGACAGGGAGGCAGCCTTAAAACCGTTACTCATTTCTCCTTTTTTTTTTTTTTTTTTTTTTTTTTTTTTTTGTCGGTGTGAAAATGCGTTACGCATATCCTCCAACTCGGGGAGAGTTGGAGGGGTCTGTCGGGCTCTCCGCCTGCGACTAGCTCTCGCTAGCCCGGCGGCCTACCGACTAAAAACACACCGTGTTCCGTCGCTCACCGTAGTGCTAGTGCATCATCAAACCATTCATCGCCTGATGAAGGGCTCGACGCTGCACCAGCACTTGACGGGGTCATGGGGTCCCGGTAGGATTCTACCACGGCCCCGTCGGTGATCGTTCGCCTGAGGCGAACCCCTCGGTTTCCCCTTAGTAGGGAAGGGGGATGTCCCGGAACATCAAGAACATCCCTCGCCATTGGAGACCCCTGCAGTGCAGGGCTGGGGCTCCCCGCACCCATACCCTGCTGGTCTCCATCGAGCGTGAGAAGGCGATTAAATTGCCGCCGCCTTCTTCCGCCCCTCCGCCGGCGGAGTGGGTCGGCGAGGGGATCTGTCTCCCTCGTCCGCTCCGCTGTCTCCTTCTGCAAGATTACATGTTCGCAGAATGAAACCATTGCGTCCCAGGATCTGTCACTGTCGAGCATGGCCTCAATCACGCGCGACAGTGAGAGGTCCTCTCCAATTACTGCCGTCAGCTCCTGGCGCTGTGAGGCCCACGCATTGCACTCTTGTAGAGTGTGCTGTGCCGTATCCTCTGTCATACTACAGTGCTGGCAGATTGGGCTTGTTTCCCTCCTGGCAACACGATGCAGGTACCTACCGAAACATCCATGTCCGGACAGTATTTGCACCAGTCTGAATGTGAGCACACCATGTTTTCGATGCACCCACTCATTTAGACGGGGCCCTATAGCGTCTAGGGTCCATCGGCCATATATGGCGGACTCAAGTTCCACAGACCACTGTTGCAGAGCAACTTGGCGCGCCTGCCCCACTGCGTGCTGAATTTCCTGTGGAGCTAAGCGGTCTCCACGCCCCCGCCTCTCCATCCTTTCGTTGTAGGCGTTCGCCAGCAAAACTGCTTCCTTTTCCCATGGGAGGGATCCTGCTATCGTGCAAGCAGCCCCGTGCGATATGGTCCGGTATCCACGGATGGATCTAACGCCCATAATCCTCTGTGGCTTTCGTAGAAGGGCCCTATTACTGGCAGAGCAGGTTAAAGCCTCCGCCCAGACTGGCGCCCCGTATAAGGCCATCGATCTAACCACTTCTGCGAACAGATAACGGCAAGCAGCCTTTGGTCCACCCAGATTAGGCAAAAGGCGTGCCAACGCTCCAGCAGCACCCTGAATCCTGGGAGTTAAAAGCCGAAAGTGCTCGGAAAAATTCCAAGCATTATCCAGCGTGAGCCCCAAGTATTTCATTTGAGTCGCCACCATGATCCGACTCCTTTCTCCTTCGCCAACTCATCGGTTACGTATTTTTTACGTATTTTATAGGTCCCTAATGTTAGTAGAGCTAAACTACCATACGACATCTGAATAATTGAGCTAAAGCTGCGAACGGACAGCGCGTACATTGGTACGCGTGTCCTGGAATGCCATGGAACAGGAACCCGCTGTTCGTGCGCAGCTTGACACGCGACCAAAAACCGACTGAAGTGAAGCTGGGTACGGATAGCGCGTACATTGGTACGCGTAGACGGTAACACGTGTCCGCGCTATCCGTACACAGCTTAACGGCGGCTAGCGTGCGAGCTAGCTCACGCGGTAGGCGTACTCCAACAGTGTGCGCGTAGCTGCAAGTATTGACATGGCGTTCCAGGACACGCGTACCAATGTAGGTACGCGCTATCCGTACCCAGCTAAGTGAGCTTAAAAAGTCCATAAAATGCGATTTAAAACACAAAATATTAAACATTATCCTAATGTTTTCAGAATCGCGGCATTAGGAATGTGACAACGTACAGTCTGCACCCTGGCATAGTTTACACCGATATCGACCGACACTACAAAGACACTGCCTGGTTCTGGGTCAGCTATTTCTTCCGGAGTCCTCTGCTCAGATGGATGTGGAAGACGCCCCGGTGCGGTGCGCAAACGACAGTGCATTGCGCTGTTGACGAGGAAAGTGCTAAGGAATCTGGACTATATTACAGGTGAACTACGCGAAAAGAGCTGTCATGGAGCCCTCCATCTTTGGAACTCTTTTTTTTTGTCCATGTGAAACGCGTCACGCATGTCCTCAAACTCGGGGAGAGTTAAATGGGTTTTTCGGGCTCTCCGCTGGCGACTAGCTCTCGCTAGCTCAGCGGCCTACCGACTAAAAACACACCGTGTTCCTTCACTCACCGTAGCTAGTGCATCATCGAACCATTCATCGCGTGATGAAGGGCTCGACGCAGCACTTGACGGGGTCGTGGGGTCCCGGTAGGATTCTATCACGGCCCCGTCGGTCCATCTTTGAAACCCAAACCAACCTCACCGGCATGTAGTGCTAATTAATAAATGGTGTTCTGGCTACAAAACAAGTTGTTTTGTGCTCTGGCAGCCGGCTGACAGTCTAAAATCCCTTTAGGCGGGGCTGGTCATATTCGGATTAAGCCAATTGGAATTTCAATAGGATGAAACTGAGTTGGTATCCCTGACCGCAGATGGTCAGCAGCATGCAGCGTCGGCGGCGGTGCGAGCTGCTCGCCTTCTTATAAGGGGAGGCATTTGTCCAGCAGGGGCAGATGGCGGTGGTGTGTCTACTTAAATATTATACTAAAGTTCCATTTGAACCTTTGAGGTACCTGGCTATAGCGACTCTTTCATTCCTCCTTTTTAATTTTTTCTAGGTTTTTTTTAAATTTTGCGCTTTACAGCGAGTATGGGGGCGGCAAACTTTAATATGCCTAGGGCGACCTACGGATCAAATCCGCCCCTGCCCCCCCTTTCATTTAAGGATTTTAGGCCCCTTAATTTTTTCCCATAGAGTATGAAGCGACTAACAGGTTGCTAAGAGGATGGGCAGCAGCCATCCAACCGATCTTCTTCTTCTTCGTCTTCGTATGAGTTAGTGGATCTCTGATGTCTGAAACTTTAGGTCGCCCGAAGGCCTCCGACTAACGACTGAAAAAGCCATATGTATTAACGTGCCTTCCGAAGCACGGAAGCGCTCAGATCTAAATACCACTAAACGGTCACCCATCCAAGTAGTTTGCGGGCGGAGTGTTGCTTAAGCAAGATGCTCTGCGAAGACCACCGAAGTAAGCCACGCCATGAGCGCTTACCTTACTTAGGTACACCTTCACTTTGATCACCAACCCACACCTGACAAGCGTGGTGATATTCACAAAACTTTCCAAACAAGAATAGGCTGGCATAGGCACAACACAAGCCTCTCCATCTATGGAGTTTATTTATTACTAGCTGACCCGGCGAACTTCGTACCGCCTTAGCGTAGCAATGATGCACTACTTTATTTAAGTAACCACGTTTCCGAACAAATGATGCTCGAATTTAATTAAGTAACCACGTTTCCGAACAAATAATGCTCTTTCAATATAGTCTATGGCTGTGAATGACATTGACATTCGTTACGCGCGTTTTTTTAAATATGCGAAATTAAATGGATATTTTTCAATATTTCTGAGAGATTTTCTTAATATTTTTTTCCGTAAGAACCTTCTCCTAATAATAACAAATACAACAAAAAAAGAATTAGTGAAATCGGTCCAGCCATTCACGCGTGATGCCGTGACCAAGGAAAACGGGTTTCAATTTTATATATATAGACTAGAGGTTGGGTGGTGCGCGAGCTGCACGCAGCTCGCGGTTTTGGCTTGCATTATAAAGCTATAAGACAGGATTTTGAAGTGAAAGAAGCAATCAAAGCGGATATCGATGTTGAAGAAGCAATCAAAAATGTTAACTGGTGTGGAAGAAACAATCAAAAAGGATAACCAAGAGGATGATGCTATATGAGATGACATTGATGTTAAAGAAGCAATCAAAGAAGATATCGAAGTGGTGAATGCTATAAAACAGGATATCGATGTAAAGGAAGCAATAAAAACGAAATCAAAATCGAAATCGAAATTGTAATCAAAATCGAAATCGACCAACAACTACCCTACAACTACCCTACACCTACCCTACAACTATTTTACAGCTACGCTAGAACTACCCCACACCTACCCTACACCTACCCTACACCAACCCTACAACTACCCTACACCTACCCTACACCTACCCTACACCTACCCTACACCTACCCTACACCTACCCTACAACTACCCTACAACTACCCTACACCTACCCTGGAACTACCCTATACCTACCCTACAACTACCCTACAACTACCCAACACCTATCCTACAACTACCCTACACCTACCCTACAACTACCCAACACCTACCATAGAACTACCCTACACCTACCCTACAACTACCCTACAACTACCCAACACCTACCCTAAACCTACCCTACAACTACCCTACACCTACCCTACAACTACCCTACAACTACCCTACACCTACCCTACAACTATCCTACATCTACCCTACAACTACCCTACACCTACACCTTCACCTAACCTACACTAAATATCTATACGATTCCACCAAACATCGACACATGTCATTAAAGTAAAGAAAAAAAAGTTTTGTATGAAGGGGTGAAAATTTTGTATGGGATAATTTTTTTTTGTATGTAACCCTAATTTTTTTTTCGGATCCATATATAAAAATGAACCCTGAGCCATATTAGTTTGAGCGCAAACCCTCTACGACCTATAGTTTCCGAGATACATGGGGGGTGGGGGTGAAAGGGGGTGAAAATGGGAAATGTCAGATTTTTCCAGAGGTCGCCCCCACTCCCTCTATACGAATCCACCAAAAATTTCAACCCTACGAGGTGGCATCTGGGAGAACAATCATGTCAATGAGTCAGTCAGTCAGTCAGTGAGTGAGTGAGTGGTAATCGAGCTATATATAGTATAATACATAGATAGATAGAAGATAGATAGATAGAAGAAGAAGATAGAAGATAGAAGAAGAAGATAGAAAATAGATAGATGGAGTTTTTGGAGTATGGAGTTTGTCTACAAACGGATATATGTGCCTACGGGGTTAGTCTCCGTCCCAAAAATAGGAACTACGTCATTTCTTGCAAGTTTGGCGCTCGGTACCAAGGCTAATAAATGTTATAATGATAATTACTTCGAGAGAGGATGGTGGGATATCTAGAAGGATGGAGATAGTTGGCGAAATTTGGGGGAGACATTTGCCCAGGAATGGGACGATGCAAGTTGAAAAAAAAAATACCTACTTCTAATGGAGATATCAAAACGATATTTTTTTCTGTTTTAGTGACTGTGTACCTGTTCCTCCTTCATCCTACTGCCAGAGAGATGACAATGCCATGCGGCTGTGGGACATTACAACCGCGATGTTGAAACTACAAGACTATGACCCTTTCCATATTTCAGACAAATAAAGCGAACCTTGCAAATTGCTGGTAATCCTGTATTAAACTTAGTCATTAGTGAAAGTATTTTTTACCTGTCAGTTATTATCCGCTCGCTTGATAGATTTCCGCAGGTGTTGGGGCCTCGATTGCACAGGTCTTTTCGGGAAGAGCGCGTAGCGCGCTCGGGCAATACATCATCTGTTTTACGATCCTTTTACATTCTTGGGAATTTTTGGGTTTTGTGTTTTGTGTAGTACGATAATAATGCTTTACAATACAATAAAAAAAGTTATAAATGCAATAGTTTTTAATATTTAGTCCTTGAAACATAAAAAAAATGTTCATAGTTCAAAAATCTTAAGTTATTTGATATAGATTTTATTTAGTAGAAGTGAATAATGTCTCCTTTTATATAGCGAAAAAAGATACAGGTTAATCACTTATAACTAAAGCTAAAGATGATCAAAATTCACACAAAAATGTTGTTACTAAATAAACAAACATTGATAGCAAAAAACCAATATGTGACTTTATTATGAAAACTACAACAGAAATAGGGATATTTTTAGAGAGCCTATTTATTCTTCTTTGACTTGTGTTAATATTTTTTGATAAATTACAATATTTGGATCACCTATCCACTTATTAGTTATTACCCGCAAACAGCATCACATGCAAAATAGGTATGTTAATTGTAAATCCTCTTTTCGTTCAATAACTTTGTTATACAAGAGTGCAAAGTTGCTTTTTAACCGCGTGCTCAATTTTGATGACCGAGCAAGCGATAGCGAGTGATTTAACAATTAGAATCTTGAGCGTTAGCAGCGTTAGCGAGCACGAGGTGAAAAATCTTTGCACTCGAGTGCAACACGTAACTTTTCATCCCACCTCAGCGAGGAAATGACGAAATGCAATAAAAAAGATTAACATTAGTTTAACATTTAAAGTTAAAAAAAAATAAAGTACACCAAGAAGGTTCTGAGTCTGAGGTTTTATCAAATTAAAAAAGGTTGTATGATAAATTCGGCACCATGGAGGTAGAAGTAAATAGGTTTAATATTGTTTTGAATTCACAAACTTGTGCACACGATGTTCTAAATTCAATTTTACTTTATCCTCTAGTGGACAAAAACGGCTTTTACACACAGATATCGAAGAGAAAATCCCGAGATGGGGGGATGAAAAAGTATTTAAAGTTGTCTTAAAATTACATTTCTAGTTGCGAAATTTTATTCCCTTTAAAAATTAGGTATAATACAAGTCTGTACACGATAAACAAAAAATAACATAGCCAAGAAACAAAAAAATGGACCCAAACGCCATTCAAGAGCAGCAAAAAATGGTACGAATTACAAGGGTGGATTTCACAGCAGATACAGTTCGACCGATCCAGTAGGTAACCATAGGACATATTTTACGCCTTGTAAGCCTATGAACCTCTATGAGCACACACACGCATAAACGTAGTATTTTTTTTTTCAACTTTTTATTTGGTGTCACGTATTTCACATTTAATGCATCCTATACATTTTGTTTTAGTCCCATTAAGGGGACTATACAGGTCAAACCTCCCTCACGTCCACACTATTCAACATTTTTGAAGATATAAATTAGGTACTGAATGTATTTATGCAAAATAGCAAACCTTCACGGTCTAGAAAATAACAATACAAAGGTTCAGCAATAATATCATTTTGATTCTATCACGTTTTCTTACTAAAAAACTTGCACCAATGTGATCAATTTTGGTGCAAATTTTTTGGTACGAAAACGTGTTGGGTTTAACATGATATTCTTGCTGAACCTTGTTATTTTCTAGGCCGTAGTAGGTTTGCTATTTTGCATAAATACATTCAGTTATTTTATTCCCGCTGCGAAATGGGTTTGTAGAAATCTTCGAAAAATTTTGTGGGTCTCATATTTTTGTTTGATTTAGATTTAAATGTGCAAGATATTATTTTATTTGAAAGCTAAGGTGCATAAGATGCGGGTCTAATTGGATGTATAAAGAATCAAGTACTTGTAACCGTGCTTATAAATAGTGAAGTTACAAAAAAGTAGCATGCAAAGCATATTTTTGAACCTCTATTCAATAGTCTATTGGAACCCGTTACATAAGATACCTACCTTTCTCATCACGGTACCAAACCAACCTTCATTGAGCCAGCGCGCAAGAGAATATACCTACGTAATGAATCCTAACAATGGGAAATTGGGAATTCAAAAAATTTTGTTCAAAAACCTAGTGGATGTTAAAAAAGTTAATTCTGTAAAATCAATTATATACCTACTTAAGTATACTGCAGACGAACAGTAAACGAGCCACTATGTTATATGAAGTAAATAAATAGGTAAATATTTACACGCACATCAATGCCACTAACTCAATTATTACCACGCGTTCAATACAGTGGGTTGTTGGGCCGATGACTGCCAGTGTTGTTTCTAATCTGGCTAAACTAAAATGTGTTTTTAATTATTATAGTTGCGCTATCCCGATAAAATAAAATAAGTAAGTTGGTACCTACCTACATACACTGATTGTTTATTTGTGGCAGTTGTAGTTTGCTATTCCTGTTTCGAGGGAAATTATTTTTACTGAACACAGAATTTTCATTTAAGGAGGCACGTACCTACATAAGTTAAATCAAAGCTATTTTGTTACCTAGTAGTTTTTTTAGTAGTACCTAACCTAGTAGCGTTTTTTGTGGAGGGCTCGTCCGGGGAAGTACTGCCACCATGTCTATTTCTGCCGTGAAGCAGCTGTGCTGTTTTAGTTTGAAGGGTGTGGGTGACGGTGAAATTACAAGCACAAGATGCTATCATCTTCATGCCTCAAGTTGTGGAAGGAGGGCGTTGCGTAGAGCACGTTCCGAAAAAACGTGATCTACGAATGCAATGCTTTGTTATAGGTCATGGTTACCACTTAACATCAGGTGGGCCATGTGACAAGGAAAAAAAGGTAAGTTTTTGTATCATGGCTGTATTTTTTCTCGTCAGCCCATCGATCCTTCTCCAAATTAAATGTGCAATGACCTCTGCCACATCCATAAAACAGCTTGATCGTTGTTACTGTGACTGTTTTTAACTTCTAGAACCTTTTTCTGAGTAATACCTAAGTGGCTAACTCTTCATTAATGTAGGACAAAACTGCTCATTAGAATTATAGAACGGATGCAAACAATCATCTCTTGAACGCTGGCCTACAATAGATACGAGGCAGTTTTAAGTGTCTAGTTATTGAGAGCTCATTAGAATTGTTGACCATCAATGAAGCTGTCAGTTTATCTTACCGTAGAATTTACGGGAGTTCAAAAAGTCTCGTCGATACAAGATATTTATTTTAGACTGGCCTCATAGCTCAGTTGGTAGTAACTCTGCCTTCAGAGCTGCAGGTCGCGGGTTCGATTCCCGCCCAGGACAAACATTTGTATGATGAACATGAATGTTTGCTCTGTGTATGGGTGTTTTATAAGTATCTAGGTATGTTTATCAGTCTCTGGTACCCATAGTAAAGGTTCTGCCTAGTTTGGGATCAGTTTAGTGCGAGATGTCCCGTAAATTTATTTATTATATAATTTATTTCCAAAAATAAGTGTAGGTAACATTAGGTCTTGAGCTTTGTTACCTGTTACAGGACTTATTTTTACCTGTTTCATGCATCGCAAATTTGTAGGGGTAGAGGACACTACAACAAATTTTAATGTAAATGAAAATTAGGTCTTTAAAATTTTAATCCATCTTACCAAGTCATTACTCTGATGTGTGAAATTACGGCAGAGAACTTATTTTCATTTTAAGGGTGACTATAAGGGTCAAACCTCCCTCTCGCTGGCACTATTCAACATCTTTGAAGATATAAAGTCACTGAATGTAGTTAAGCAAAATAGCAAACCTTCAAGGCCTAGAAAATAACAATACAAAGGTTCAGCAATAATATCATTTTGATTCTATCACGTTTTCTTAACAAAAATCTTGCACCAATGTGATCAATTTTGATGCCAATTCTTGCTGAACCTTTGTATTGTTATTTTCTAGGCCGTGAAGGTTTGCTATTTTGCATATCTACATTCAGTGATTTAATATCTTCTAAAATGTTGAATAGTGCGAGCGAGAGGGTTTGACCCTTATAGTCGCCTTAAACTGAACCAAGGACAAACTTACCATTACATAACTTATTGGAGCTACCTTGGTTGGGTAAATAATTGTGTTCTCAATAACGTATTTGATTATGCACAACTTTGTAAGTCCATAAATATACGATTGTGAGCATAATTCCAGACTGGAACGGCTAATACTTAATTAGACAGTGGTATTACGTATGAGTTATGCATGCCCCTTGAGATGCCGGTGCAATTAGTGGTGATCCAGTCGGCCAGTGCAAGTCATGAGCGAGCTAAATTTTTAAAGAAGGTAGTTCTCATTCTCACAGGGAAGGACATACAGGAATAAACTAAACATAAACAGTTAAAAGATTGGTAAGGTTATCAGATTTTATGATAGGTATCTATATACTTGGCCAACATTAGGGACATCAATAATGAACATTGACATTTCGTCCGTGTAACTGA
The DNA here is from genome assembly GCA_951804965.1 of Horisme vitalbata. Classification (NCBI taxonomy): domain Eukaryota; kingdom Metazoa; phylum Arthropoda; class Insecta; order Lepidoptera; family Geometridae; genus Horisme; species Horisme vitalbata. The sequence goes on from OX638096.1 coordinate 7,351,085, forward strand.
TGATTATGCGGTCATCTATGACTTGACTATAGTTATTGTCAGTCAACACACGCAGTAAACCGCCTATTTTGGTCACAGGCAGTCGCTCTACGTTAAAATTTAATTTAATACCAGTGCCTTCGTAATACCAAGATCAGGTCAATAAAGTACCCATTTTAAGTAAATTGTTATGCAAAATCTTACGCAACAATTTGGGTTGTATCTGTTCGCTCGTATCCGAAACAGTGTTAAACTTGTTGGACGCAGCAAACAGGTAGGTAATTTTTCTTTGTACAAAGAATTGAAATATTTATTTTAAGAAACAGGTCCGATTTTTCTTTACAAAAGAATAGTCAAGCGTTTGACCACTATCACATCTGAAACAGGTGAAGGAAGATGTGGTCTAAGATACGAGTTGGTACGCTTGCCTATTACATACATTTTGTCCTTCCATTTTATTAGTGTTTCTCTGATTTTATTGATAGCGTTTCAGAATTTAAGCTATGGATTACTTCAGTGGGTGGTGCAGAAGTGACAAGAGGCTAGAGGGATGTACTGCTATCGTAACCGGTTGCAACACTGGTATCGGAAAGGAGACAGCATTGGACTTCTACAATAGAGGTAAGCACTTATCGAAGTTAATTTATAGAACATTTAGGAAGTCTTCAAAGGGTGAAGATTTAAAACATTTATCAAACAAACAATGTATCTCCATATGTGGACATTACTGGACATCAAGGTAATTTAAACACGGCCATACAATAATTTTAAACACAAAGATTATCTTTTCCAATTAACTGATGGAGGGAATACTATATGTTTCAGGAGCCAGAGTTATAATGGCATGCCGAAATACAGAGAAAGCGGAGGCAGCTAAAGATGAAATGATGCACAGAGCAAATTCCGAGAAAACTGGCACTTTGATAATCGAAAAACTAGACTTATGCAGTCTTAACTCAGTACGGGAGTTTGTGAAACGAGTTTTAGAGAAAGAAAGTAAAGTACAAATACTAGTGAACAATGCAGGGGTCATGATGTGCCCTGAAGGAAGAACTGAGGATGGATTCGAGACTCACATAGGATCAAACCACTTTGGACATTCGTTGCTGACGATGTTACTGCTGCCAATTATGATAAGGAGTGCACCTTCAAGGATTGTAAACGTTTCGTCGTATTTGCACGCACGTAAGGTCTTATTTGTTTATCAAGTTGTTCTTCTATACTAATACATCGAATGCAAGGTTAGGTTTATTTACTTGCTGTCGTCTGTTGAAGTCCATTGGCTTAGAACTAGTCCGTCGGGCGATACACCGAGACGCGCCTAGCCAATCATGATTTCAAAATGTCACGTGTAATGTGACGTGCGTTCATTTTATTGGCTGAGCTCGCGCGTAAATAGCTTAACTGGACAAGCTAATAAACCTTTGTTAAGTAAGGTTTCGGGTACTTTGGAGAGGTCATGCTGTCTATATAGCTGTATTTTGATATACCTAACGTAGCCTATGATTTATGTTAGTAAATAAGCTATTAAACTATAGAATCTCATTAAAATTTATTCAGTAGTTTTTGCGTGATACCGGTAAAAACATTAGACATTTTACTAATTGCAATTGAATGAAGCAACTGAACTTAATTTTCTTGAACTATTACATAAGTTTTATTAAGGATCCCTAATCTTTTCTAGCAATAAATATAGCTTATGTTACTCAGGGTGAATGTATCTTTCCAATGGTGAACATTTTTTTTTCATCGGCACAGTAGTGTTTGAGTTTATTCATTATAAACATACACACACAAAAATATAAAAAAAATCCTCTTTATAATATTAGTGTAGATTTTTTTGTAAATACATACATATTATACATAGAAAACACCCAGACCCGAGACAAATATCTACAGAACATGCAAACATTTGTCCCGCAGCGGGAATCGAACCCGCAACCTTCTGCGTCTCAGGCGGACCTTCGCCCACCGCGCCACAGAGGCCGTCATATCTCATTATCAAGTTTTAGAGACGTTATCTTTTTTAGGTTTTGACATACCACTAGATGACGTAAATTTCGAAAAATCTCCCTACGACGCATTTGCAGCGTATTGCAGAAGTAAAGCTGCTAACGTGATGTTTGCTAAAGGGCTTTCGAGAGAGCTCAAGGTAAGATTAACATTGTATTAAGAAGAAGGTATCTTATTCCTTAGGTACTTCCTTTGTTTTTTATTTGCAAAATACACCTAGCTTATATGTTACTCACACAAGAACCGAAGTGTTTCTTTATTTTTAACGTCGAGAGAAGCTTTATGTATTTTTGATGCGAGAAACCATTAAACATGAAACAAATAAATTAATAATTTTGGACATTAGCACACAGCATTTTTTTGATTACACACAGTATTTTTGATGCGAGAAACCATTTAACATGAAACAAATAAATTAATAATTTTGGACATTAGCACACAGCACCATTGGGAACCACATGACTAGTAGATAATACTGCTTTTACACATTTTTTTGACAATACATACATAATTAAATCAATACCTTCATAGAAAACACGCAGACCCGAAACCAATATCGGCAGATCCTGCACATTTGTCCCGATCCCCCCCAATCGAACCCGCTAGGTACCTTCTGTATTTTTAATGTGGCTCATATAATTATCCTGTTTTTTATTTTTTTTAACATAGGTACCTATCTTATTCTTTCTTCGGCGACTCTACTCAAAACTGATCCCTTCTAAATACTGCTTATTTTTAATTCCAGGAACATAACATCCAAGGTGTAAGCACTTACAGCTTGCATCCAGGAGTGATACGCACAGACATTGGACGGCATTTCGACAAGACTGTTTGGTTCGGGGCATCGTGGGCTTTCAACAATATTATGGGGTGGTTCTTGAAATCACCCAGATGTGGGGCTCAGACCACCATCTATTGCGCGGTTGATGAAGCGTGTGCAGACGAAAGTGGGCTGTATTATAGGTGAGAAAGGTTATTTGTACTATGGTGGTAATCTTGAGAATGGCAATGCAACTAGATAAGAAGTAGAAGATGGTCCCGTTATCAGAAAAAAAAAACTCAATTGCTTCTTTTGTACGTAGAGAAGACAGAAACTGTTCAGATTAGAAACATTTTTAAGTCCAATTCTTAGACAAATTAAACTCCAGCATACACTTGACTGATATTTATTAATTTCAAAATAGAAAACGACACGTCCTTTCAATGAAGGTTAGGAACTCGAGATTGACATAAAAAAATAAAAAAAATAAAAAATAAAATAATAATTGTTTATTTCAGACACACTATTGTCCATATTATGGTTAGTTTATAAAAAGACCTATAACTAATGTTAGTACATAATCAGAAAGAAAAATAATAATAAATCCAAGGTTTTACTACGGTGCAAACACCTGACAAAATTTACATAGCAAAATCATTGGCTACTCTCTAAAGAAAGCATATGGATGCTTGAACAGAAACTATCATACAACGATACTGACGACGATGGTGGTGTAAGGGGTTCTAACCTCAATCTTCAGAATCCAAGCCAACCTGACCTACCCGTGGTATACTCTGCTATGTAACAAACGGGGCTTTGGCCTCCGTCTGACTGCCTAAACATTTCTGTAGATATTTTAAAATGTTTGCATTTCTGTAGATATTTGGCTCGGGTCTGGGTGTTTTCTATGTATGATATATGTATTTATTTACAAAAAAAATTATATGTGTAGTATATCAATCGTGTGGTTCCCATAAAACAATGCTTAGTTTGGGGCTACATGATGCTGTGTGATTACGTCCCGCATTATTTATTTTATTTATATTTGAAACACCGGCACGGAACAACTAAATTCCCTGACCGCGCCGACGCGCGACGAACAGTATTGTCAGCGGTCTTCATCTTCGTATGAGCTAGTGGCCAACTCTGGTGTTGGAGTTTTTAGGCCACCGACAGATCTTAACGACTGTAGAAGCCGGGACCAACATCTCAACGTACCTTCCGAAGCACAGAATCGCTCAGATCTTATTGCCACTAAACGGTCACCCATCCAAGTATTGACTAGGCGGATCGTTGCTTAACCAAGGTGATCTGAACAGCGAAGTAACCCACGCCACGAGCGCTTCCAGCGAGTGATTGTCAGCTGTGCGAAAAGCTGTGCGCGATCAACAACCCGTATGTCCCCTGTATTAGGGGAGGCCTATATCCAGCAGTAGGTAGACAGCTTAAGGCTGATGTGGTGCGGTGCGGATGACAGAGCAAGGAAGTGAAAAGCTCTACTTTGTTTACGTTGCTGCTCAGTTAAACATGCAGTGTAGTTTGCGATAAGGAACCTTCAAAGTATCCAATGTTTTAAATTAAAACTAAAAATGTTTTTACTGGACTGGCAAAAGAAGCAGGTACCCCTAAGACAAGATACTAGTGCTATATAACCAGTATACCTCGATATATTATGTGTGAGATACCTACCGTAATACTTTTGTTTTTTCTTCTCTTACTAAGTATATTATACCTATTATTATTGTTATATGTGTATATATATACACTTTATATATTTATATGTATCGTTATTTCATGCGATATTACACTAACCTGCTATATATATATATTAGTATATTTACTATAGTTTTATGTATTCATAAACTTTTTAGGCATTCTTGTTGATTATTTGTGTATATTACCTAAGTTAATATTAAATTTAATCGTGGCTCTAAAAATTTTTGTTTTCATTTTGATTATTTTATTTGGTCTCCAACGGCCTCAACGGAAGACCAGCGCAGGCTAGCCCAGCCTGCATATGCTGAGTTGGGACCTTTTGCAACTATCTTAATTATAATTTGTTACTTACCTTGTGTGTTAAAAGTTTTTATTGGTCGCAAATAAACAATTTGATTTGATTTTTTTTAATTTGCAGCGAATGCGCGGTGACAACACCGTCCAAACAGTGCCAAGATGAAGATCAAGCCGATCAGCTTTGGGCTATCACTGTACAATCCTTGAAATACGACCCCTTCGCAAAAGATGTTCAACCAAAACAATTGTAAAGTTTATAAATTACTTTAATGTTAATACTTCTTACCTATCCTTATTTTGTGCATAATTTTTATTAATTTCATTTTTTTTACACTTCAATAAATGTTATGTATGTGACACTATGACAAAGTTGTAAGTTATTTGTTAGGTTTATTGTTTCTTTAACAAGAAAGCCTATACCTACCTACTCTGAAGATTAATTTGAATATGACATGCTTTAATCCTTCACGACCACTTTGACAGTCAATATTTGCACCTATAGTCTAGCCAGATTATCATATCAGGTTAAATGCGGACAAATTGAAATCCCATTGATGGAAATATCTCATGCTGCGAAACGTGTGAGATTTTTTTGTACGTCCTATTTGCATGAAATAAACGAAATGACTGACACTAAAAGGAGAATAAAAATTGCAGGAAGTGTTTCCTCCAAAAAATTTGCATTTTGTCCTTCCTGAGTTCTACAGAGAATAGTGTCGATTCTGTTTTTCACTTTTCTAAACTTAATTAAAATAGACAGCTTTAAATTTATAGCTATCCTTGTAATTTACACCTAAAAGAAAGGGATAGTATCATTTTTAGGAATGTCAAATTAAGTTTAGTTTAGGAAAATTCACAACAGAATCGACATCTTAATCTGGCCAGACTATAGGTGCATAGATCGAATGTCAAAGCGGCCGTGAAGGATAAAATCATGTCATATTAGAATTATTTTTTTGATTTGATTTGCATTTTGACCAAATTTCTGAGTTCTGCATAGATAACCTGACCAGACTCAAATAACAGGTGCTGTACCTACAAATCTTAAATCAGAACAAGGACCTACCTTAAGAACTAGCTTAGGTCAAGTCATGAATGAGCTCGTGACTCTCGTGGTGATCATGCCTCGTAGATTTCTCATCTTCAGTGACAGTCACACCTTCTCTCATTACGTTCTTCGTCAGTGTAGCGTTGGCTGGTTTTTCACAAAAGAACATCGCCGGTATTTCACAATCCCATTTGGAAAGTAGGCCCGTTCTTCGAAAGCCCCCGCAACGGAAATCTGCGTAGGAGATGTTAGCGTTCCTGGAACAGCCTTGCTGCTCCCAGTCTCTGTAGTTTAGATCTTCGACGCGTTCACCTAGGGTAATTAAAAGTATTGCCTGATGATGTGTTGTTTGTGAACCAACGATCAACGTATCAAACGCGTTCCAACCTCCATCTTCGGAACCCAAGCGACCTCACCAGCCCGTGGTGCATGATGCACTCTGCTGTATAACAAACGGGACTCAGGCGACCGGCTGAATTGCGAGCTTAGGGGTCATCCATTAATCACGTGATGTTTTTTTTAGCAACCCACACCCCCCCACCCCCCACCCGTCTTGGTGATAAGTGGTAAGGTTTTAGACTAACCACCCAAAATCACGTGTATTTTTAGTATCTTCTTTTAAGAATCTTATTTTTTTTTAAATATTATCTTTATTAATTATCTATAGTATAATCTAATTTTATTCTGAAATTAAGGACAACGATTAAGAACTTCGTTCGCTGCCTCGCAACGGCGGTTCAAGGTCAAGGTCAAGGTTTAGAAACCGCGCGTCTGACGAAAAAATAAATACACGTGATATCTTACTAAACCCCCTCCCCTTGTGATATCTCGTGATTTTACAAACCCCCTTTCAAGCCTCACGTGATTAATGGACGGGCCTTTAACACCATCATCATCGGTAGAAAAAGTCTGTATGTGGGCGGGCAGCCTTAACGAACGACTGAAAAATTCCTGGGACCAACGTCCTACCATACCTTACGAAGCAAGTATCTAAGTTAATTAATCTCTGCGCGTTGGAGAGGATAGGATGCCCTCTGGCCAAGTATTGTGAAAGGCTGCTGGTTGAAGCTCGCTGGTCGCTGGTCGAGCTCAGGACATCGCAATATCGCGCTCATTTGGAGAGGCCTTGTTTAGCCCACACCACCACACCACACCAGCCTATATCAGTCCACTGCTGGACATAGGCCTCCCCTAATAAAGGGGGATATACCCATAATCCCCACGCTGGGCATGCGGGTTGGGGATCGCAGGGCACAGCTTATCGCACCACCGATGCTGCTGCCCGTCGTTGGCCAGGGAATTTAGATGTGCCGATGTAGGCTGTGCTATGCCGCAATCAGCCGGCCGCCAGAGCCCCGTTCGGTGTTTAGCAGGGTGCACCACGTGCAGGTGGGGTTGGCTTGGGTTCCGAAGATAAGGGTTGGAACCCCTTACACCCCTATGTTTAGCCGTGGATTTCTAAAGGTTGTTTAAGATGATGAGCAAATAAATGAATATGAATAATAGGAGTTTATTTCAAATAATGGTAGAAAATTGACTCACCATGCACAGTCCTGTAATGATGCCGCTGGAACAGATCGCTGAACCCGAGGAAAGCGAAATCATTGTCCGGTATTCGTCTGGAGTCGGTATGTTTGAACATATGTTTGAGATGGTCAGCTTCCCACCTGTCGTTGATGATGGCGAGGTGTCCACCGGCCGAGAGGCAGGTGGCATACGCCTGCTGCCACTTCTGAGGCTCCAAGTGCATGAAGTAGCAACTATCACTTCTGTTATGGCCCGTCTGCCAATCTGGTGGAGTATTTTGTTATTAACAACAACCAAATTCCCAAACACAACATAAAACTACAAATGCTATTTTCTATGGAAGGGCACTGGTCACAGATCATCTCGGTTGAATTACTAGGTCCCCTCAAGAGTTTGACGGCTAAACGATTGAAAAATCCTGGACCAAACATATAGTATAAGGGTGAGTTTCCATTGAGACGGAGCGTAGCGGAGATGTGCTAAATTGGCCATTATAATATGATATGTATGTATTTACAAAAAAAAAGTATATATGTAATATATCAATCATGTGGTTCCCATAATACAAGCTCTGCTTAGTTTGGGGCTACATGATGCTGTGTGATAATGTCCAGCATTATTTATTTATTTACTTATGTACGCTTACATGACGTGGGTCAATTTTAACGCGATTTCATTTGTTCATTTAGTACATCTCCGCTCCACTCCCCCTCAATGGAAACGGTAGTTAGGGTGTTCTACCGAATCCGAAGCAGGGATGCGCTTTTATGGGTAATCTATTTGTAAGAAAATGCTATTATAGAAAATAATGTTTTTTTTTAAATTAACCTATACTGTCCCACAGCTGGGCAAAGGTCTCCCCCATCTCCTTCCAAGACTATGACTACGATCGCTTCCTGCCTCCCACCAGTTAGCACGAAAGGCACCCATGTCGTCACGCCAACGATTTTATTACGCAAAAATATTACAGTTTTTTTTTTCAAATGATCACCCCTTGTTGAAATGCCTGCGCAATTAGTTCGATGTGTGGTCTTATGAGATCCAAACCAAGATAACTTAAAGAAAAAATTAACTTACTCGGATCAAATGTGTTACAATCCTCTCTAAATTCGATGGTTTCAGCGGCGACTTTACACATAAACGGCAATGAGTTATTGCACGGATGCACGAACAGTCGGCCCGTGCGACGCATCGCCACGCAACGTCCCGCGCTGTGCACCGGCTGTTTGTACTCCCAGAGCAAGTTGAGGATCGAAACTAACATTGCGGCGCCTTGAAAATATCACATTTTAGATAGCTTGTTGAATCCAACAAAGCCACAACCACAACAGCCTTCATCAGTCTCCTGCTGGACATAGGCGTCCCCTTATGTGGGGGAATAGTCTCATAATCCCAACGCTAGGCATGCGGGTTGAGGATCCCAGGACATAGGTTGAATGCCGCGAACACTTCACCTGTTTTGATAGTGTCAGCGGTGGTCTTACACATGGTTAGCAATGAGCTGTGCCTTGCGACGCATCGCTTTCCGCTGACCGCTCAGTAGGTACATCGGTTATTTGTGGGCACCCCTAACCAACCTACCAACTCAACGGCAACCTTACTCACGGTAATGAGCTACTTGCTTCTTTTTAAGTTTGAAGTCCAGTAGACTCACATAAGCCTCCCCTGAATCCTCCTCCTACTTCGGTTTGCTCAGTTGCTTTGTTGCACCTCGATCTGTTATGGGCTGTATGAATGGCTTCGTGACTAGAGTGTGGTGCGGATCTGATCCGACCAGCGCAACGGACTTCGGCCTCTAGGTCTTTTCCAGTGATGAGAAGTTTCTCAAGGTTTTCACCGCTTTTCCGTGCTATGTGGCCAAAATACTCAAGGACTCGTTGAAGACAGATGGAAGATAGTCTTGTTATTTTAATTTCCTTGAGTATTGATACATTGGTCGTTCTCGCTGTCCAGGGAATTCTTAGAATAGATTTTAATTGAATAGATTTGCCTACATTAAGCAGGTATATCTACTGTTCTGTGTATAAACCAGCATATTGATTTGGGGATCTGACATTTACTTCTGCTTTTACATTTACTACAGGCTGATTTACCATAGTGCAAAGCGCCCAAATAGCCACAAGCGGTTTTTTGGGGGGCGTGTACGCTCGCAGTGAATGCTTTGTTTTGTTTGGCAAAAAAGATACTCGACTAAACGTTACTCCACCTAGCTTAAACATATCGTAGGGACGTTCAAGACAATCTCCCTCTGTGTGGAAAGATCTTTATTAATTCTTTTACTTACTAGAATTAAGTACATTACGTTTCACGTGGTTTCACTAAGACTAACCTTTTAGAGTGACGAAGGATCTCTCCGAATACAAATCGTGGATGCCTACGAAGATTCCTTCGTATCTATTCAATATCGAGGTCACCAGTATAGGTACCGAGTCGGCCTCATCCAGAGTATCTGGGACCAGCAGTTCAGCGCCTTCAGCCTGGCATCGGATCCGCGCTTCCTGCCAGCTCGTTGCTGATTGGTGCAACTTGTAGAACGCATTGAATGCCTTCTCATATTTGTAGTCTACGCGAAACTTGGGACGCTCGGCAGCTGCAGTCAATTCATGGAGGAAATTTGGTTTAACACGTAGAATAGCGCGAGGGAAAATAAAATTACGATTTATCGTTACTAATCCAAAACCATTCCTACCCAGCAGTGGGTGATTCCGGGCTTTGATAAGAATGATGATGATGACAAAAACAGCATACTATAAAATTCATAACTGTAGGTTAGCTATTGTATTCACATCTTAATAAGTTGGTAACCAACTATTTAATATTTTTTTACTTTATATACCACAAATCCACAATATTTGTAACAGTTGCTTACAGCATTTTCTACCAGCCGAAACCTCTAGTTTGTGGCAAGATGGTGGTACCTAGGCGTGCTTCAATTAAAAACCAGCCAAGTGTGAGTTGGAGTCACGCACCGGGGAGGGTTCCGTACAAACTCGTAGGTATGAAATATTTTTTTCTACAAATTACGGTTTGTGCATTTTTTCCTGGACTTGTGCTAAATAAGACATTCCTTCTTCCAAATTTCACGATTCTAGGTCAATAGGCCGTATCTTTTGATTGCGTTAACTTAGAAGTTTGATTTTTTCACAGCTAAAAAGGTATTGCAGACCTGAATATTTGATATTAATTTCATCTTGATGTCTTCATCCCTTCCTGATACAAACGTTTTGACAGACATACGGACAACACACTAATCCTATAAGGGTTCCTTTTTTCCTTTTGAGATACGGAACCCTAAAAATCTAAATAAAGTGAGCAATGCTAAGTTTTTGCAATAAGTAGGTATCTTCCTACGTAAATGATGAATATCTAGATATGCGAGCAATACTTACACAATCTTAAAATATATTTTTTTCAATTGCTTTGCAGTATTCACTTAATATGTACTTAGCTAATATTTGCATTACTTATCTTACCAACAAGGAACAAACAGAGCAATTCTATAGCACCAACTCGAAGAAAGCAACACATTTCATAATATTTTCGTTCTTGTTTCCATCGTAGAAACATCCATTCACTAACATTTCGTTCCACGCTTCATCAAAATCTCTGTGTTATTACCATCACCGGCAAATTGGTTGTATATCAGGCAAGCATAGGCTAATTGTCCACTAAAGCGTTTCGTCTGTGCTTTAACACGTTCGTGGACAGAACGTCGTTTCAAGTCCTTTCAATGAATATGCGATATGACACAACGTGAAATCACGCCTTTTTTGTTCCGACGCTTGCGGCTAGAACGTGAAGCCACGTCGGATTTCAATACAAATTTTGGAATTTACGTACTCTGTGTCACATCATGTAAAAATATCAAGCGGCCACTGTCACTTGCGACAGTTCAAATAATAGCCTAAGCATAGAGCTGAATATAGCTTGGCTATATGCTGCTCCCGCGACACAACGTCATTAAACGTCGTATCCCCCCGCACATTGCCATGGACTTCAGTCTAGCTGTGTCACAGGAGAGGGACTCGCGTGTATTTTGCGCGCAAACACGTTTTTTTGAAAAGTTTAGGGAAAAAAACCCGATATGGAATAAAATTTGATGAGTTAACGTCATTCGATATGTTTTGAATATAAAAATGATTGTTTTTCATTGTGATCTCTAAATAAAAAAACAATTACTAAGACTTTCTGTCAGACTGATTAAAGTTACATGCATTAAAAACAATGATTAGTAAAATGTGTTTTATTTCTTTCATGAACAAATTTTTGTTTCGTCTTCGTTGTATGTGTCATTTTATAGAAAAGTTTATATACGACACAATGTATAATGTAGTCAGAAAACAGGACGTTACCAAACGTTGTGTCATGTAAGTAAGTTTACTACCGATGTAACACGGCAGAACGTACATACACGCTGTATTCAATTGTATGGGCTAATTGTGTGTCAATATAAGCAGTCCGAAAAAACGGCTTGTTCGCGCGAACGTGCTAAATAATAAAACACACCGAAAAACTTTCTAAATAAACAGATCTAGCATTAAAACCCAAAACCCAGTGGAGAGTAGACACAGTCAATAATCCCAACGATTTTTCGTTTGGACAAAAGCCCGCGATTAACCGTCAACCCCCTCGTTACGCGAGAGATATAAAAATATAATCATCATCATCAGCCTATAGCAGACCACTACTAGCTGGCCAAGGTCCTACCCGTAATGAGCGTCATTGCGCCCTGTCCTTGAGCTCCAGCTTTTCCCAGCAGCCTTTCTCAATCAATCATCACTCCATCTGGCCGGAGGGCGTCCTTAACTCACCTACACTAAGTTGGCAGGTTGCTTTCATAATGCTAATAAATTAATAAATAATAAATAATGTTGGACACTATCACACAGCATTATGTAGCCCCAAACTGAGCAGAGCTTGTAATATGACTGGTATAATACTTCATTATTTTTTTGTTAATAGATACATAGTATACATATATAACCCCCAGACCCGCTTTGTCTCGCGGCGCGAATCGAATCCTCAGCCTACGTCTCAGCTGGGCCTTTGACCACTGCGCCACCGAGGTCGTCGAAAAGCTGTATTTGATATGCTTAGGATAAGCAATATAAATAGTCTAATTTTGTGGCAGAAAATTAAAATACCTAAACAACCTGATTATGCGTAACTCCGCATTTTCAGTTGATTGTGGTAACTTAACGTCTAAAGAGCATAAATGGTTTGGTGGACAGCAGGCTCCAATACATTAAAAAACGTTTTCGCAATTCCCTTATTTTAATAATTCATCTATTGCGCTAAAATAAACTATTTCATAAATAATACTAAATAACACAGGCTGGATTTTGTTATCTATAAAATTTGGAATTATTTGTAATGAAAGAAAACATTGATAAACCTTTTTCACATGAAGCAGTAATAACAATTTTACTAAAAGTAAAATAAAGAGTTTGCGTTTTAACCCCTAACAAATTGCATTGAAATGTGTTTCAAATATATGTTTTTTGATGTGTAAAGATTTCGATAAATAGTGAGAGTATTTTAGTTACATTTTTTTGAGTGTTTTTTTTAGACATAGAAAAGCTATAATTGTAACTTGCAAAAGTAAAATTAAGAAAACCAAGTTAAATATTAAAAAAATATGGCCACTTAAGATTTTAGAAGTCCAATTTGCTTGCGTTATCAGGGCTTTTTTAAGTAAGGGGTGGCCTAGGTTTTATGTTCATCATCAGCCTGTAGCAGTCTACTGCTGGACATAGGCCTCCCCTAATGAGCGCCATTGCGCCCTGTCCTGAGCTCGACGCAACCAGCTTCAACCAGCAGCCTTTCGCAAATCGTCACTCCACCTGGCCGGAGGGCGTCCTACACTAAGTTTGCCGAGCCGCGTTCTCGACTCCAGAACTCGTTTACCCCAACGGTTGTCGGTTCTTCGGCAGATATGGCCAACCAGGTTTTATGTTAGCAGTGTATTAAGCGTTTTTAATATTTGTAGTAACAAGGTAACTTCATAAAGTTTGATTGCAAAACCCCACTATATTTTTACAACAATATTTTGGTTATTTTTTTTAACATATAAATATATTTGTGTAACAATGACAATATTTACATATATTTATAAATGCTTTAAAATATTAAAACATCTGCCTACTTAAAAACAAGTAAAGCAAATACATTATTAACAAACAAATTATACAATTATTGCTTCATAACATGATCAATGTAACATTATTTTTCAAATTGCAGCCGTACTTAAAGAAAGATAGGTGTACCTAAATAACAATATGTTTTATGCGGATAGTACATAGATGAATAAGATAATAAATTATATTGAACTGTTCTATTTTATATCTTGCAAAGCTAACTATAATAAATAACTTAATTAAATAAATATAGCTAAACTAAACAATTATTTATGTACGTAATAGGTGGGCGCTGTACATAGTACGATTACCTAGACTGTGGTATAAACTGGAAACCAAAGAGTAGGTAAAACATAAAAGAAAACTTACAATCCAATATAGAAAGGCAAGGCGTGAGAATTTGTAACAGAACGGAATTTCTTCCTCTCCCTCACTCATACATTAACAAATCCATGTTTTGTTTTTTTCACGCGCAAAACTTAGCGCTGCCATTTTGTTTGCGAACATAAAAGTTTCTATGGAAACTCTTTGTTGCAAACAAATACAGAAACTATGCCTACAACGCACGTCTGAAAGTTTGAGCGAATACAGTAAAGGGTGTTACCAGACTGATCGATCGTCGATCGATGGTAGAATGGATTAGTCGACGTCGATCGATAGTTTCTACCACACTGACTGATCTATCGTCGACCGATCGATCGTCAATCAATGGTAGAATAGACAAGTCGACATAGCTCAAGCTGCTCCATTATCCGAGAACACGCCCTGGTCCGCCGCGCGACCGCTCCCTAACCCTATAGTCACCCGCTGCCCGCCCTCGTCCTGTACGCTTAATCCATCAACGTCGCGGCGTCGATCGATCGGTTAGTCGACGTTTTATAGAATGGTATCTGTCGATCAATCAAAGCTATACCACTATAATATACCAATCAATCAACTCGATCAACGTCGATCGATGATTGACATTGATCGGCGATCGATCGATCGGTGTGGTAACACTCTTAGGACGGCGCTCGATGCGCTCTATCTGGCAGTAATTATGTTGATTTATCGTCGTTGATTTATGACCGATCTATCGTCAATTATTGATGGTAGAATGGACAAGTCGACATAGCTCAAGCTGCTCGATTATCCGAGAACACGCCCCGGACCGCCGCGCGACCACTCCCTAACCTTATAGTCACCCGCTGCCCGCCCTATCAACGTCGCGGCGTCGATCGATCGGTTAGTCGACGTTTTATAGAACGGTATCTGTCGATCAATCAAAGCTATACCACTATAATATACCAATCAATCAACTCGATCAACGTCGATCGATGATTGACATTGATCGGCGATTGATCGTTCGGTGTGGTAACTCTTAGGACAAAGATCGATGCTCTATCTAGTAGTTGATTTACTCTTCTGTTGTAGGAACCCATGATAAGTGTAAGTAGTAGGTACATGCTGCAGTTTGACTTCAGTTACAGTTTATAATGCTCTTGCAATACAATACAAAACATAACAAAATGATTCAACACAACTATGTATAAGCATTTAAAACTTGACTAGGCATACAAAAGTTTCCTACACACTTCATACGAAGCATTAATAATACCCCAACTTAGAAACGCCCGCGATATATTTAGACCTGCGCCGTGATAGAAGTTAACGAATTTAGAGCCCCTCTGGTGTAAAATATATCTGAACTTGTAAGCAACTGTTCTATGAGGACCACCGAGTTCACACTGCATGGCGATCTTTATAACATTCAACGGGTAGAATAATGTGCTAAGGAATGCGCCTATACTAGCTCCAGCTAAGAAATTTTGCATACTCTGATACAATAGTTTCTCCTGCTTCGGCAATCGCTGTCGAACTTCATCACGGATTATGAAAAACATCGCGTTAGACGGTCCGTTTCGAAGTAATATCGGTGTGAGTCCTCTGTAAAATTCTTTAATACCGTAATGCATTGCTACTTGTCTTGCGGCGTCTGCTGTGTTCTTAAACTTATTATGAAAGTTTGGGTGTATTAGTAATGTTTGTATCCTCTCGAAAGGCATTAGTGTCGCTTCGAAGCATCCCGCGACTACGCCAGCGCAGCATTTGGCGACGTAAGGATTGACCTGAAGGCTGATGAGTGGCCGTAAGCATTCATCATATACACCGAACATTAGGGACATTGAAAATGTGCGTTGCATCAAAGGAGGTAGCATACCACGGTACAGGAAACCCAAACCTTCTTTATGGAGCTGGTTTAGTACGAATGTAGCTTCCACTCCATGCATCATCTGAAAACAATAGGATAAACCAAATTAAAACGTAATTGAATACTTCGCTAAGAACCGGCCAAGTACGAGTTAAACTCGCGCACTGATGGTCCCGTACAAACTATAGCTATAAAATCAATTCTTTTGTGATGTAGTTTTCGGTTTTTAACTTGTGCTAAAAGACACTGCTTCTTGCCAAATTTCATGATTCTAGGTCTACGTGAAGTACCATTAGGTTTTGATTCTCCTGCGAGTATCAAAATATGGGGTATAAACGGCCGTATCTTTTGACTGCGTTGACTTAGAAGTTTGATATTTTTACAGCTCCAAGGGATTGCTGATCTGAGTATTTGATAATACTTTCAACTTCTACCTTCTCAGGAGCATCCTGAGAAAAGAGTCTTGACTGACAAACAGTGACAAAGTGATCATATAAGGGTTCCTGTTTCACTTTTAAGGTACGGAACCCTTAAAAGGAAGAGACTATAAAGGTACATTAATCTTCTAAACATATAAAAATTTAATGAAGCTGTCTGAATTATTAACAACCAATGCTTAGCCTAAAACTGTTAGTACAAGAGACTCTGCTTTTTAATTAACTCATTTGGTTATCAATCAAAATCTGCCATAATCATGTACCAAGTGTATGATAAGAGCCTATTAAATTCACCGGCCCTGATTGATAAAACTGATAAAACACTAGTTGCAACACTATGCAGTTTTTTTTTTCAGTTTAGTCCACATCCACACTAAATAAATAAGATTAATAATCCTTACCTATTATTAGGACACCTGGTTAACGCACCAACTAATACATAAGTTTTTGGCTGAAAAACAGCGTTCATTGTTGACGACACCCCCAAAACTACACCCCCGGGGTATCGTTGACAAATAGCGTTTGTTAACGACACCACCGTAATGTTGGGATAACATATAGTTTATGAATTTTATATCGAGCCAGTATACTCTAAATGGTTCATAGACATATGAATTGGATCTTTTTAATCAATTCATGAATACATATTTACCATAACAAAATTGTGAAATCGTTGATTTTTTAATAGTGGTGAAAATAATGTCTAAACGATCTAAATATGAACTCGAAAATAAAAATACTGAATTTGACGCTTCGTATAGTCAAAACTGGGATACTCAAGATACTCAGATTCTGTATGAGCAATGTAACAATATAAATGTTTGTTTGTTCTCTTGATGTTAACATCTCAACATCATAAACGGTTCAATTAAGGAAAGAAGCTGGTATTCAAACAGACAATAACATTTTTAGAAAAAACAATGTCGGTACACAAACTCTTGAAACGGCTGATGAGGCAAGCCTACAAGCAGCAAATCTTAAATTCGGTGAATTTATTGGCCACGAACTTGACAACGTACCGATATTAAAGAGAAGACAGAATATGTTTGAAATAATAAGACTTAGTGAGCATTGAGCATCCGCGTGGGCGCAACAAGCTTTTTACTTTGTGTTGAAGTATACTTATGTGCAGTTTTGTGAAATAAACTATATGAATTGTTCAAGTTTAATAAAAAAAAATCAAGTTCCTTTTATTTTATTTAATATTTTGGTATATGAATATAACAGGGCCACAACACTATTCATTAGTGGTGTCGTTAACAAATAATTAACGATACCTCGGGGGTGTAGTTTTGGGGGTGTCGTTAACAATGAACGAATAACAGCGCTGAGCGTGCGTCGTTCAGCACATGCTGAGCCAATCCCTATTTCGGCATAGGCTGTATTCTGTGGCATAGGGTGGCTATATTTGGGGCTTATAAAGATACTTTTATAAATCTACCTCGGTCACCACCTCTGTTCATAGGCACTAAGTTACCTTTGTGATTTATGTTTTTGTTTTATATGTACATTGTACAGTGTCCCTGCCTTCTTGTGTCGAAATAAATCTTTTTTCTGATCTGTTCTGTTAGAAGGGAACACGGAAGATGGACAAGGACAGTCATAAAGTGGTGCTCAAGCCCATAGATGCTCGAGGGCCAAGGGGCCCGATAGTCGAACGACATCGAGGATGTAGCGGGGAATTTGTGGATGAGGTTTGCAAGGGAACGAAAAGAGTGGCGTGAAAAAGAGGAGGCCTAACCCAAAAGTGGATGTTAACAGGGTAAATTATGTGTGATGATAATGAGAGCCCTATTGATTGGCAACATAAAATTTGAGGAATTTATGGTAGCTTAACTTGCGCGGTACTTGGACATAAATTAGCCTATTTATTTAGCTTCCGCCCGCGGCTTCGCTCACGTGGTACTCAGACGAAATGTAGCCTATTTATTGTTCTAGGTCTAGAACTACACAAGTGCAAATATTCAACTCAATCTGTTCACTAGTTTTGGTGTGAAGGAAGGACAACCATTTTTATATTTCACAATCATTCACTTTTATAATATTAGTACTTAGGATAACTTTTTAGATATAAAGCTGAAATTATAATGATAAATAAATAATAACTTTTTAAAATTCCTGAACTTATGAAAGAAGTGAAGACAGATTCAATACTTATAAAAAAAAAACTTATCCGACAAATGTTATTACGTACTAAATGAATGTTTGACAGATAAAATGAAATATTTTAAAAACACTACTTTATCGTATTATCCTAATCCTAATAATATAATAAATGCGAAAGTCTGTGAATGTTTGTTACCACGTATCTTCATAACCACTAAACCAATTTAGATGAAATTTGGTATGTAGATAGTTTAGGTGCCAGAATAACATATGGGCTAATCAAATTTTGAAAAAATTACCTCTAAAGTGGTAAACTAGGGTGGCAAAGTTTGTATGGGGAACAACAAAAATCTTTACCAATCGACTTGAAATTTTGCACAGAATCTCTCCTCTGGAAATAAATGGCCTGTTTCAGGATTTTTCGCAATTTAACCCCTATGGCGGTTGAAGGTAATAAATTTTAATGAACTTTGCAGACGGGACCCTAAAAAGTACATTTGCTACTTTTTGTAGCGAAAATAAAACTTCAACAGGGTATGATAGGGGATAAAAGTTTGCATGGGGAACCAATCATTTCTTAAGATAAGTAGGTTTATTAAAATTCATCATACTTGACCGGCTATTGAACTGGTGACCAACACGAAAAGGGGCGGAAACGGGAACGAAAAAGGGAGTGAGAGTGGGAACGGGAACGGGTACGGGTACCGCTAGGTAATGCAGTAATAATTTTTTGGTACTTTTTATTCCACGCAAAACGAGGTAAAAATAAACCTTTATGTAAATAATGAAACTTTTTGACACATAAATTTCCACGCGAGCGAGGCCGCGGGGCGCAGCTACTTACATAAAACTTAACTTAAAGGAGAATGCCGTCTGATGTATGGCGCTCGGTACCAAGACTAAAGTGAGTGCGTCAAAAAAATCTCCAATAAGTTTTTAGTTGATTCTACTGTCAATTTAATTAAAAATGAGGGTTATTGCCATAGTAACACTTTACATCAATGTTTGTTGCCATAGTAACATAGATATCATTGGTTGTTGCAGTCTAATGGCGGCGTGCGGCGGAAACCAAATCAACAAAATATATTTTTATTCGATTATTAATACCGTCGGTGTGTAAAACTAAAGAAAATGTTATTGACATTTATAAAATATAATACATTTTATGGGATACGTTCGGTTTTGACGCAATTGGTACGGGTTCTCGGCATTCTCCTTTATAAAATACCTACCTACTCATAAAAATTCACATACCTAAATTCTGATGAATGAAAACCTTGGTCTGCCTTCAACATATTGCCATGGCCTAAGTAGTCCACATGCGATACTAGCAAATTGTGCTGACTTTGTTACCATTATGACCATGTGATCACATGTGATGACAATAAATATATTGAGTATTGAGCCAGTATGATTCCCGGATCAGAAAAGTGAATTAAAAAAATATGTGTATGCAATTTTTCTTCACTTCAAAAATAATATACAGAGGATTTTGTGGAATGATGTAGATTTAAGGAGCAGATCAAGGGGTATGTGATCATTTAATATCATATGCTATTATGAAAAGTGTCATAGTTTTTAAGTCAACACATGAAGCAAAGTAGTTTTTAATATTATCTGAGCAGAATTAGCACCTCTATTTTTTTTAAATGATAACCAGAATTTATACATTTTATGAAATTATTTTTTTTGCCATGTTGAAGTCAAGTTTTGTTTATGATTTCCTGCTCAATGATTGGTATAGCTTATTGTGGTGAATGATTGTATTGTTGTGACTAATGAGAAGCCATAATAAAATTGATTAATGCACTACCTGGTATTTTACTATCTTCTAAATGAAAAACCCCATACATTGATATCACACAACCCCAAAAAAACCACCAAATTTTTCATAATAGCATATGTGGTTATTCCACCAAATATTCTGTATAAAGGTTCCATTGAGTGAACTGTACATCCTGTAAAAGGATTCCATTGAGTGAACTTCAAAAGTTTCCTTCCAGGTTTGGAGCACCTACCTTAATGTAATTTAACTACCTAAGCTTTTAATAGTATGTTGACTTCCTTTGGCTCCTTTATGGGAAATTCTGTACGCTTTTATAATAAACTCCCAGAAAATGCAACTAAATTATCGATTAAAAGATTCTAAACCTACAATAAAATTAATTTAATTAAGAAAGCATATTATTCTTTAGGGGACTATATTAATGATAGAACCGCGTGGCCTGATGTCCCTCTGCCCCACGACAGCTGAATGGTCTACCTATGTGCGATCATAATATAACAAGTAGATTTAAGTATTTATGTAGATTTATCAAAAACCTGTTTAGACGATTCAAAATGATCCTAATGTTCTAACTGAATAAATGCCTTTTGACTTTGACTTTGACTTCGCTACCAGCACTAATTTCAATAAAATAAAACTGATTTTAATTTACAAAAACCAAACAAACCCTATTATATATCCTAAGATATTGCTCAGTTTGCAAAGCTATTAAGAATACCATAACCCTTATGGTAAAAAAAGGCAAATCAAAACATTACAATTAGTATATGCCCATTTCTATTTGCAAAAGCAAAAAACTACATTCATTCCTTCATGTTTAAGCAGTGAAGAATATGTCTGTTCAGTTATCAAGTTAGTTATTTAAGTTGGTGTGAGTACAATAAAGAGTTATCTATATATCTATCTATCTATCTATCAAACATTTTAAAAAGCCATCATTAAATATTTGTTCCATATATTATACATAGTGTTTTTTATTTTAAGTTTCATCGAAATAGTACAGAACAGAGATTGTGGTATTAGCTCTATATCGAAAGGAAAGGATTGGAGGGAATCTTCTGCCCAACACTGTGATAAATGATAAAGTATATCATTCTTTCTATGCTAATCATAATTTAAATTTAGTACATTTTGGTGAGGGCATTTCCAAACGGAAAATCAACTTCAACACTTTGACAGAGCCTGTGTTTATAAACATGCTGGGAATCCGACTCCTGCATATGTAAAACTACTTAACTAAAGACCCTATTTGACAATTTACCTGTCTAAATATGAGCTTGTTCAATGGATAGCTGATCAATATATTGCAGAAAGCAGATCCTCCTCCGCACATAAACTCTTTCCAATGGATTTGGATGCCTGAGGACGGCACTGGTACAGCCATGCCGTTATCACTCAGGCACCCCTGCTCTAGCATCTGCTGCTTTGACATGTCACACCGCTTGCAATCACATGACATCACTCACTTTTCCATCTTTTTATCCATCCCTGAAACAAATTGAATTGAACAGAAACTCAAGACTAAAATGTTAGAGGTACTTTTGGATTTTTCAATGGTCTGCCAAAATTGTTTCGCAATAGGACTAGAGTTGCTTACCTTCAAAATCAAGCCTCAGAATTATGCAAAATAGTACGCACACATTAGAAACAAACAAATAGAAGTTTTGGCAAAACTCTAGGTTATTCGCATTATTTACCAATTAGATTCACTTTGAGATTCTAAGAATAATTAATAAACCTTGTACCAAAATAAAATTACCTTTAAGTTTAAATTAGAAAAGTTTTAAGCCTGCAGAAAATTGGGTCCTTTTTGAAAATAGTGCAAAAATTCATGTAAAATTGGATGGATTGGAAAAGGAAACTTGATAAGAAAAAATGAATGAATGAAATGAACCTGAAAGACGGATGTGACAGTGACAAAAAATTTTTGTAATGACATTGACACCAATATTCAATCAGACAACACACATCACCATGCTTTGCTTCAGGGTTGCCAAATTGGCGACTTTGTCGCTATTACTTCAATATTTAGATGAAAGAGACATTTAATTTAAACACAAATTTAGTATAAAATATATTATGTATTATTGACAATGTAAATAAAAAAAATGCTGGACACTATCACACAGCATTACATAGCTCCAAACTAAGCAGAGCTTGTATTATGGGAACCACATGACTGATAAACTACATATATATAATAAACTACATTTTTTTTTGTAAATAAATACTTATTATACATAGAAAACACCCAGACCTGATGATGAGACCTGATGTGAATTTCTTTTGTAAACAATTCGCATGTAAGTGCGGGATGGTGAACTTTCTTAACTTGTGGTGTTTGTGTGGTGTGGTGTTGACTCCGTAAGTTTCTGTGGTGGGCTATGAAAGAGACTTGTCTAAATACTAGACATATACATACTACATACATAAAGCATGTATGAAAGACCAAGCACGCACTAACATGTAACCAGCAAGTTAGAAGTGACTGTAGGCTTGCACCAGGTATGATTATGGATGCACTGAAAGTAACATCAGGTATACAAGCGGAGACAAAGCAACTGAGGAAGACGGCTTACCTAGAAAAATGGCACTGAAAACTGGATATTCTCAGACTGAAGATCAGCAGAAACAAAACTTCATTGATAGAGCACGAGACGGTGAGATAGACCGGGACGTTAGGAATAGAATAATTGTGGGATAGATGATATGGTGAAAAGTCGCAGAGACAAACAATGAAGAAGAAAACCATTTTTTGTTGCCAAAAAAATCTACAAAAAATTACGAGAACAACTGTGTTTTTATTATTTTTTTATCTATAAAACTGACCGAGATATAAAAGTGCAAAGTTAACATTTTCGGTCTCAGCCGCGGACCGAGCGCGATATCGTTGATGACGTCACGGATCCTGTCTCCGCGCGAGCGACTCGGGGATTTGAAGCATTTACCCCAATGTGCCCGTCGCGCGCGGAACTACTTTGTGCATTTTAAATAAGAAACAATAAAAACTACATGAGTCCATCTAATAAATGTTGTATTGTGTCTCAGTGTAAAAATAGGGCCACAAAAACACCCGAAAAGTTGTTTTTTTACGTTCCTAAGGATCCGAAAATCAGAAAAAATGGACAAATGCTATGAGAAGAGTACATCCATTAACACGTTACAAGTCCAGTGTACCCTATGGGTTACACGCCCTGCGGTACCGCCGAGTCCGTGTACCCCATGCGGTACACTAGCCACTACCAAACTTGAGGGGCTCTAGTGTCCTGGACTTATCCTATTAGTTTGTCTGTTATTACTGGACTTGTGAAGAGGGTTCTAATAAACAATAAAAACAAAAAACATGGCATATTTTTTTATTTTTTTATTTTTATAGACAAAATATAAAACGACTTATTAGAAATGAAAAAAAATTATTGGTGTCCTTTTACTTTAGGAAAACAATCGATAACATATGCTTTTTTACAGGTTTTGCATTGTGTTGATACTCTTTTAGCTTTGGCACGTGCATACGAGGCAAGTCGTCCTTGGTCTATTAGATTTTGGTAGCATCCCACGCATCGTCTCCGGATGTAACGAGATCCTTTCTTGTCCAAGTTTTCCAGGACATGTGTGTTTCTCAGCGAACTTGAACTCGAAGTCAGACTTCCTGATGTTCCTGGTGGATCAGGTCCTGATGACCCTAGACGTGATCGCGATGTATTTGCCACTCCTTCAGAATGTGAAGTCCTTGTTTGCCTAGGAAATTCGCATTGCAAAAACTTTCTGACAATAACTTCATGTGCTGCTAGAATGCTAAGCTTTTCTCTTCTTCCAGGGTGCATCTCATTATACATAATCGTAGCATTTACAACAGCTACTGATAGCAAGTCTGTTCCAACCTTTTTATACCATGTTATGGTTTTTCTTATAGGAGAGTTGTAACTCGCCATTTGGTCCGCAACATCTATACCCTTTTTACCTTTGTTATAGGATAGGATCATATAAGGCTTCAGTTTTGGTACACGTCCAGTTGATGAAGACATCTCTTAGTTATCTATGGTCAATAAAAACTCAAAAAATGTTTATTTACCCACTCACAAGTCCGTGGTACACGCTTGGGGTACACTGTATTTCAACTTCACAAGTCCGTGTACCGCCGGGTGTACACGAGCATATCCTGGTCGCAGCGCTATATTTTTCAATATTCCTGATTCGGTTTTAATGTTTGCATCGAAATAAGGCAATTTTTAATAAAAACAGGAGTGGACAAATGGGGTGGTTTGAAACATTTGTATGGGGACTGTTAACGTGTTAAGGCCAAAAACAACAGCATATATATTGTTGAGAGCATCATTTCGATGTCAGTTGTTCAAATACCATGTGAAATACTAAGTAGTAGGTACTTAACCTTGCCATGTGAAATACTAAATAAGTACCTAGTAGGTAGACTAGGTTGGTACTTGGTTTTTGCTAGTAATATGCTTTTTAGGGTTCCGTACCCAAAGGGTAAAAACGGAAACCCTATTACTAAGACTTCGCTGTCCGTCTGTATGTCTGTCTATCCATCTATCTGTCACCAAGCTGTATCTCATGAACCGTGATAGTTAGACAGTTGAAATGTTCACCGATGATGTATTTCTGTTGCCACTTTTTTGCCGTTTTTTGCTCGATATTAATAACGGCAACAGGTATACGCTTGAAATATTCACAGAATATTTTGGTTATATATTTACTTCAAAAATAAATAATTAAATTAAATTAAAATTAATTAAGGGGGGCTCCCCGATGCATGTATATATTAGTAGGTATGTAGGGTACTCGACTCGCAGTTTATTGAAACATTCCAAGGTTAATGATTTAATTATTTTTATAAAATAATCTTCCACCATCATATCGTGAACTATGGGTAGGTTGTTAGATTGGCCTTTTTGAAATCCTTCTTCCATTTTAGTTCTAAAACAATAATTTACACGATACACGCACTCAATCAGCATTATTTTGAATTAAAAAAATAACCAGAGTGCACGAGAGCAAATAACGTAGCAGCGAAATGTACTACGGACGCCCGCCGCGCGGCGCCGTATAGGAGCGATGACGTCACGCGCTACTCGCGATCACTAGCGAGATTTAAAAAACCTACGTAAACTTCCCATGCTTATAACTTCGGTAATATTGCACCGATCGATGTGAAATAAAAACTAGAATAATGTTAACGGTCTAGACTTTGATTCTACGTACATGAAAGTGTCATATTTTAACCATGTTATCTTCTTCATTGCGACGGTACTTTCCGTTGACCTTCAATAGTAAAATTTGGAAAGAAGCTATGTCTCATAGCACAAGCAAAGGTACAATTCCTAAAACCGTTAATTTGTAGTCCCATCACAAAAACAATAATTTCATACCCACAAGTTTGTACGGAACCCTCTCGGTGCGCGAGTCTGACTCAGACTTAGCTGGTTTTTGTATATTACGACGGGCATCTATCAGGGGTTACCTCAACACGGTAACTATTTTTGATTTTTCTCTTCTTTTTCGTTATAAGCAAACGTGTAATAATTGCGTAATTGAGGGGATAATACTAATTTAGGAATATTTACCGATGTTTGAACCTTGCGTGGCCGTAGCGATATTTGTTTAAGCCTAGTTGGCAGCACTTTCTTGTTTTTGCGTTGCATTCATCATTCATTCCATTCATTCATAGAGTAACATTCATTTTTCAATCTTCATTGCAATGCAATGTTTTGATTTTGATTTCTTTTTTCTTGAGTTGTGAATTGATGTGAAATTCTGTTTTTGGGACAAAACAATTCTCATTCTCACCCAGACCATATTCGCAGTACATAAATAATGGCAGCTCTTTTGAAAAAAAGAGCTTTAGCGGAATACAACAAATCATTCCAGGCAAGTATAATAGCAATCCTTCGACGTTTTAATTTTTTTTTTTGATATTTTTCTATAGTTTTCTTACCATCTTGCAGGATATCCCGCCTTCAAAAAAGCTACATTTGGCTAAGAAGCCACTTATTGGCACCTCAGCAGCTGCGTTCGTTGGCTTACTCGAGAAATGCAAGTCAAGTGATGAAGCCTTACAACTACTCTTGCGAATCTCCGACTGCCTTCAATTCCAGGAGTCAGATGTTGAAGAGGCTATTAAAAAACTATCCGAGCATTTTCAGTCGGAGGAGGATTCAGTTGTCAGGGTGAAAATACTATGGCTATTCTGTGACATCGGACTGGAATGCCCGGGTGCTAACCTAAACAATTTGGTTGATGAAACTATTCATCTGATCAAAAATGAAACCTCACACAAGGTTAGTTGGTAAAAACTTTGTAATAATCTTTTTTAAAGTATGTGAAACACATCTTTATTATGGATCACATCACTATCATAAATGTGAGTGTGTGTGTTAGTATTTATTTATACATTATTGCACAATATTTGTAATAAATGCGGGATTAATGCTAGCAGCTTTTTCTACCATCCAAACCTGTGGCTAGTTTGTTTGAACTCAACCTGGGAGGAATTTGCATACTATTTAAAAGTTATAGGATCTACATACCAATTGGGCACAAATACTTCAACCTGACATATCACAAGCGTAATTAAACATTTTAGCCAATGACAAAACCTTATTTTAACTCTAAGTTTCTCACTGGCCGATCTTTTACCTCTACAAAACATATTTTTTGATAATCTTCATTATTGAGCATCTGGAATAAATAATAAAATAAAGATAAAAATGCTAACATCATGTAGCCCCAAGCTAAGCAAAGCTTTTATTAAGGGAACCACATAATTCTCTTACTGCATACTAACTTAATATTATAAATGTGAAAGTTTGTGAGTATGGATGAATGGATGAATGTTTGTTACTCTTTCACACAAAAACTACTGAATGGATTCAGATGAAACTTGGAATATACATCATTTGTGACCTGGATTAACACATAGTCTACTTTTTATCCCGGTACCATGCGAGCGAAGCCAGTACAACATACTTTTCTAGTGTACTATAATCTCAGCAATACTGTTGTTATATTTCAGGTTATAGCTCAAGGGATAGCGACCATCCTAAAGCTTGGCAATAAGCTAAATGATGACAAAATCCTTATGATGAGACTAGTTGGGGTTGCCAAGGACAATCTGAAGGACACTAGCCACCAGGTCAAGTGTCGATGTCTGCAGCTCATCAGCCTCCTATACCCGATATACCCTGACGCCGACAGGACACTGGAGATGGTCGCTGAGGCAGATGCTATTGTAAAACTGTTGGGAGATTATTCTAATTCTGAGGTAAAGCTACTATAATCATGTTTAATACACTAGCAGCTAGCTGATGCGTTTATATCATATCTTTTTTTTTCCATTTCCATTCTGCTTCTTGGTGATCTGTTTGTTTTAACAATAGTCCAATATGATGTCTGATGCTTCTGGGTTGTTATGTCATGGGTAGGTAAAGAGATTGGTCCAGTGAGTAGTCTCTCAGTCATTGTGTGCGAATTTTTCCGCTAGGCCTTGGATGCCATGTCTTTTCAGTCAACAGTATTTGAGACTGCCTGTGCCTTGTAGTTGAGCGGCTAGGTCATTGCTATGATGATCCAGTCTGATTTGGTAGTTTTTGCTGAAAAATTCGATTTCCTGTTTGACAGTTTTAATCTTAATGTCCATGTACATAAATTTTATTGCTAACAAGTTGCGGTATATTAAACATGCTTCGGATTGCTTTGCTCTGGAACCTCTCTATTATATCTATATTGCTTTGGCTGGCGGAGCCCCATAGCTGAATACTGTAAGTCCAGATAGGTTTGATTATGGATTTGTACACTGACATTTTGCTGTTGTACGAGAGCTGCGATCCAATTAACCAGTATAAACTATGGATTTTGCAATCTAGCTGTTTGTGTTTTGCCCATAAGTGCTATTGCCAGGTCAGTCGACGATCTAGGTGCATTCCTAGATACTTCGCGTCTTCCGCCTGCGAGACTTGTTCTTTATAAATTAAGACAGGTGGGCAAGTTTTTCTTCTTAGTGTGTAGGTCACATGTAGAGACTTATCCTTGTGGGCTTTGATGCGCCACTTATCGAACCATTCCTCGATTAAGTTGAGGTGTTGTTGGAGGTTACTAGATGCAGTTTCTGGATCTTTGTGAACAGATAGCAAGGCTGTATCGTCTGCATATGTGGCATATCTGTTTTTTTTTTAATGATTATCAAGTCTATTTTTGATGAGTTCACTGTTTCAGTTAGTCTATTCCATATATTAGTTACATGGTTAAGTCCTCTGGCCACCGACAGGCAGCAGAGTTGGTTGTGCGAGAAGCTGTGTTTTGCGGTCCCCAACCCAGATGCCCAGCATAGGGACTATGTGCACATCCCCCTTATGTCCAGCAGAGCAGTGGTCTGATATAGGCTGGGGTGGTGTGTGGTTATACGGTTAGGCAGGAAGTGATTCCTGGGATAGCTTATCTATGATTGTTTCATATGTTGAAGTCAGATCTTTGGGTGTGATATAATATAAAAGGTTCTTTTATTTAATACAATTAATTAATTAATTAAAAAACCAATCTAATTTGTCTTTAAAGGATGCCAGAGTTCGCTGTGAAGCTTTCCAATCACTTCTGACCCTGCATGAAAGAGGACAGACATTGGGTGCAAATCTATATGACCATGTGTGTGTTGCTCTATCGGATGACTACGAGATTGTGAGGGAGGTTGCACTCAAGCTAGTATGGGTGCTTGGAAATAAATATCCAGAAAAGTAAGTGTTTTAGTTTGTCACATAGTAGATGTACTGTTTCCAACACATTGTGATGGAAATGTTAAGTTTTCATCCAAGAGTGCAGTATGAAACGAATTGCCTTATAAGCTAAGTCATGCTAAGATCTCATTGTCCAAGATATTAGCGTCGAGCACACATACTTGGTTTGGTTTGCGCATCTGAAACGCGTTCTAAACTGACTGATAAAACCGCAGTTCCCACTTTGGATCAAACTGTCTTGGTAATCACGCATGAAATGAAATTTTGACCTCTGTGGCGCAGTGGGCAAAGGTCCGCCTGTGACGCAGAAGGTGCGGGTTCGATTCCCGCTGCGGGACAAATGTTTGCATGTTCTGCAGATATTTGTCTCGGGTCTGGGTGTTTTCTATGTATGATATGTATGTATTTACAAAAAAAAAATGTATTTATGTAGTATATCAATCATGTGGTTCCCATAATACAAGCTCTGCTTAGTTTGGGGCTACATGATACTGTGTGATAACGTCCAGGATTATTTATTATTATTTATTTATTTAACTGACTGATAAAACCGCAGTTCCCACTTTGGATCAAACTGTCTTGGTAATTACGCATGAATACAATCTGCCGAAACTCATGGAAATGGCACTGATTGTTTTGGAAAATATAGAATGTAAGTTATAGTAGCTATCTAGGTACATACGGGAGGTGTTTGGGTACCTTTTATTGTGCCTATTCTAAGATTATCCATATTCGAGGTTATGATGTCACAAGGAACTTGTGACATCGTATTGGACATGCTGTGATAATTTTAGAAATAACAGTAATTCATTCAGAGGGCTTACCACAGGTTTTTATAGTTTTCGAAAACTTTATAAGTTTCGGTATCTTTCCATACATTTTCGTAGTTCATGCACGTTTCCCTAGAGGCGCTGTACTGAAAATGTATGGAAAGATACCGAAACTTATAAAGTTTTCGTAAACTATAAAAACCTGTGGTAAGCCCTCAGATGCGCGCACGAAAACGCGAGCCACTTGGCGAACAACGACTTGTCTTGTCGTTCATCTCATCACTTGTTGACATTATTATATACACGCGATTTTTGTGGGTTTTTCAGTAGCTATGCCATGACATAGGTTTTTTGGTGACAACTCTAGAGCTGTTTACTATGCTGCAACAAGAAACAAGAAAAACCCAGGAAGTCTATTTAGACTTAATTTTAAATAAATAAATAATGCTGATGACACTATCACACAGCATCATGTAGCCCCAAAACTAAGCAGAGCTTGTATTATGGGAACCACGTGACTGATATACTACATACATACATTTTGTTTGTAAATACATGAAACACCCAGCAGACAAATATCTATAGATACTGCAAACATTTGTCCCGCGGCGGGAATGGAACCCGCAATCTTCTGCGTCTCAGGCGGATATTCGCCCACAGCGAGGTTTTTTAATGGTACTTGAAGATGGAACAAGCACCTGGCCCACCTGATGTTAACACAAAGAACTACTACTATGAAAGTATAAAGAAATATTTCGAAACCATTTTTTTTCTAGCTCTGTGACACTTCAAGACGGTGAGACGACAATCCGGCTGGTGGACGATGCATTTACCCGCATCTGTGCCGCCGTCAACGATCTATGCATGCAAGTGCGCGCTTTGGCGTGCACTCTGCTAGGAGAGACGCGCGCTGTTTCCGACCGCTTTCTACTCCAAACACTGGATAAGCAACTAATGAGTAACATGAAGGTATGTGAGGCGGCATCCGTTAATTACCGCGTTCTACTCCAAACACTGGATAAGCAACTAATGAGTAACATGAAGGTATGTGAGGCGGCATCCGTTAATTATCTGAGGCGATTTTTCGACTCCTTACTCAACCCCATCGCCGCCGTGAAAATCTCACGTGAGATTTTTTAAAATGTGTATTTTTAATGTAAATAAGTTAATTTGAGATGGATTGCATTTAAATTATTAAAAAAAAATTGCAAATATTATAAATATAATTCTGGCTGAATTATATTTATAAATAGAAGAATATTTTGGTGGAATAACATTTTTTACTTAATTTGACCCAGTTTTCTCGCTTTTAAATTAATAATAAATGAATTAATTATAAACTATTCTTATTATTGTGGTGAAAAGATTTATGCTGTGTTGGAGACTTAAAAGGTTTGACACCAGAGCTCCCATTTGGTTATTATATTACGCTTTATTAAATCAAAGAATAATATAGCAAACAAATAAAACATGTGAGAAAAACACTACTAAACGTCGAGTGGTGGCGGGCCGGCTCAAATTGAACAGTTGTGTTTTCAGCACTTTCAGATGTACGCTAGCAAAACAAAAGCAAACATTGCCATGACTTTCTTCAAACTTCGCTCAGGGCATAATATAAATCTACAAATTTAAATTTGGATACAGAAGAAAATACATTTATTTTACAGGGAATAGTCATACCAGCAAGACGATAGTGTCCAGATAGTCTAGCCCGAATGATAATGTTAGATTTATAAAAGAACCCTAACAGATTCCTGCTTCGAAGAGTCAACCAGACACTGCTATAACTCTCCGGGCATGAACCATTCCAAACTGTTAATTAGAGCCTTTGACAAACAGTATACCAACCAAGTCTTAGCGCTAAGCAGAAACAACCTACGCATTATGGTCAGAACCTTAACTGGACATTGTCACCTTAACAAGCACATGTTTAAGTTGAGGCTTTGCGACACTCCAACCTGCAGGTTCTGCAAAGAGGCGGATGAATCGCCCCTTCATCTGTTAGGAGAGTGTGGGCCACTAATGCACAAACGTAGCACTATTCTGGGCAAATTCACTTTAAGCCCAGAGGAGCTAAGAGAGTTCACACCCAAAAAGGTCTTACAGTTTCTGTCAGCAGTAGGGCTTAGTTGTGAACTGTGACCGCCCCGCCTCAAGGGGCGATCACAATAGGTCATCATGGCCGCAGTGATATGAAAGCCACGCAATCAATAATAATACCTTTAAACGAGCAATTCTTGTATATATATATATATATAATCTGGATCTCGGAAACGGCTCCAACGATTTTCATGAAATTTGGTATACAGGGAGTTTTGGGGGCGATAAGTCGATCTAGCTGGGTTTTATTAATATAAAATGTTGTTTTATCCAAAAAAAAGCTGCTACAATATCATCAGCATACGAAAATGACTCTTCCTGACATCTATTGGCGAGTAGTATTACTATTGTTTTGGCAACTAGGGCCATCAGACATCGAGTTAGTACATACTACTACTATAGAGTCACAGTCTTTAAGTGAAAACTGACGAAAATCGTCCAGGCGTATTTGACATAAATCAACTTAAAATGACAAATTTGCACAAGTAAGTAAGTTTTGGTGGGATACTCTTTTTCCACGTTTCTGCCTCTATTTATAATTACTCGATGCTGTCAGCTTAATAACAACTAAACTGTTTTACAGATATAGCAACACTAAAGCTACTTGACAAAAGATGTCGTTGTTATGCACCAAGCCAATGAATGTTTGGTTTGAGGTTAGACCAAGAAAATTAATTGTTTATATAAATTATTGATAAAATGTATGTGTCTTTTTAACTCACGTGTTTACTTAAATTGTCTAAAAGCTCGTTAAAAAAAAGTTTATTTAATAATTAGAATACGATTATGACTCTTTCTGTCATCTATGGGCGAGTAGTAATACTATTTTATGATTTTTTTATTAAGAGGCCTGCAAACGGGTAACAAAATTTGCATTTTTGGGCTATTTTTATCGACCAATATTGCTCAGTATAATTAAATGCAACTTCATTTTGTAATACAAGCCGACATTGTCGAGTGTAACCCTTGAAGATTCAGCAACTGATTGCTGTGGAGTTTTATTCGTACACGCGGAGCATATTGCGGTTAGATTGAGGAGACAGCAGTGGCAGATACAGGACGAGGCTGGGGCAGTAGTGCGATTGCTGCAAAATTGCCGGGCTACAATATTGCAATTATTGCACTTTGTGAGAGATTTAATCAGCAGTTTAGTGGCTATACCATTGCAGCAAGAAATTGACAAAATTGCCCGTTTACGAGCATCTGTAAACAAAAACTAAACTATTTTGCCGACACCGCAACACTAAAAGCTACTTGACAATAGATGGCGCTTTTAAGCAGCACTAAACCAAAGAGTATTTGGTTTAGAAGGTTTTATAGGTACATGAAAAGGAGGTTTGACGGCAAGACGCTGTATAACAGAGGTTTTAGAAACTCACGTGATACTTTACATGGGATTAATTGGGGAAAATTCAACTCTAATGCAAGATAATGGCCGAACTCACGCCACTGCACAAGTTCGACCATATTGCGAAGAGATTAAAACGCACCGTGAATTGGCCAGCACGCAGCCCGGATCTTATGAAGTATTAAGCCTGCAATACATGTTGGTGGAGCCTTGCCGAGCGAAGGCCAATACACCAACGTATAGATAGCATATTTCCCTTGCCTTGCCATTGTTCGGTGTCGCTCGCCTAGCTGGCCAAGTAAAGGCAACCGCCAACGTGTATAGAGTTCATTTGGCGTGTAGGTATTGTCACAACTCGCAGTCGCTCGCGACCAGTCGTCTCACTTCGGAGCAGTGACGGTTTTTCTGCACAAATCAAAGGCGCTCGCATGAACCTGGCCAATCGCACAACGTGTGGGCAGTTTTCTTGGGGCAAGTCCACAAAACAGTTGCCAAACTTCTACTATAGTATAGTAAGTACGAAATCTACTAAAGCCATGACTCAATGAAAGATTTACCTGAAGGAGCAGTCAAATTAACAACAAAATTTCTCAATAGTGTCAACATTTCAGACTTGGCATCAAACGAACTAAAATTAAAAAAAATGCGTTGACAATGTTGTCGCATAATTTAGACGTATCAGAAGGACTATGAAATGGTGTAAAACTTATTGTCACAAGTCTGTGCAATCACATAATATAGGCAAAAATTGTTACTGGTAAACAATCTGGCAAAGAAGTATATATACCAAGGGTAACCCTTGACTCATCAAAAGGACAAGAGTTGCACTATTCAGCGTCAACAATTTCCCGTTAGATCTGCATTTTCCATGACTGTCCACAAATCCCAATGGCAAACATTCGAATTTGTTGAGGTAGACTTAAACTCCAGTCCGGTCTTTATGCATGGCAAAAAAGTCAAAAGTAGTCATGGCAAAAGTCTACCTTCCAAATGAAAATCCTCGACAAACCCACAATATAGTACGGTAGGAAGTACTAGGATTTCATAAATAATATGATAAAAAATATACTTACTAAATTGATTGATTAACTATTAAATGTTAATGTTAAATATTAAAATGTTAAACTAAATGCACTTGTGTTTTTTTATTGAGTAACCAGTTCATATTTTCTTATTAATGTGTCGATAAGATGGAAAAAAATATTCATATTTTATCAATAAGTAATTCGTATTATAATTTACAAAAACACGGTTTAAAAAAAACCGAGCAAAGCTCGGTCATCCAGGTACTAATAATAATAAATAGATTTATAAAATTGTATGTTATGTAGAAAAAGCGGACAGCCCACGAACGGGGGGCTGAGCTAGTACGGAGCGGCGCGTGGGCGAGCGGACGGCGGTGGGCAGACGACGCGCCGGGACAGCTGGTGGAGCAGCATACAGTGCAGCTGCTGCCGGGAGGAGCTGCAGGGGCCTTCGTGCACGGGCTGGAGGACGAGCTGTGCGGTGAGATAGTACATCTGAAGCTGAGCTAGTGCATAGTGGCGTGGGGGCGAATGAACGGCGCAAGAGAGCTAGCTATGCGGTAGGTATTATCGGTCACTTTAGTCGTACCGGCTAGATGCCTGAAAATTTCTATTTAGTCCGTCAGTTAGATTAACAATAAATATTGGACAGTGGACACGTATTTTTTTTTTGTCAATTAAACTAAAAGTGACAAAGATATAGTGCGTTGAAGTTTCGCGTGACGTTACGGGTAAGTACACGTTTTACATACAAGTGACGTCACGAGCCCCCACTCCCGAACTTTGACGCTCTATAACTATGTAAACCATTGATTTGATAAATAAAAAAATACGTCCAATATTTTTTGTTAATCTAACTGACGGACTAATTAGATTTTTTTTACCCAGGCCTCATCCCTGTTGAAAGATTAAAGTGCAGGCTCAACCAAATTAGGCAATTTCTGTATGTTCATATTTTAAACCTCTATAAGAGGCTACGAGTTGTTTGAAAAAGATGTTGAAGGCCATAGTAATTAAATAAATATACGGACACACGGTCAACTGAACCCCCTTATCAGTGCCGGAAACTGATAAACACCCAAACACAGATCTTCCATATTCACCATTCATTTCAGGGGGAAATGATCGCTGGACCAGTTCTCTTACATGCCAAATCAAAAATGCTCATAGTCTGATCGCAGATTATACACAGAACAAAAAAAAACATATTCAAATTCTTGTCCTGGGCGGGAATTGAACCCGCTACTACCGAACAGAATTCAAATTGCTATCTAGCCGAGCTATTGCATCCATCTTATTTCTTTTTTTTCGTAAAAGCTAACTATTTGGTGTCTACTTTTCTTAAAGTAGGATCCTTATATGATATCCTATTCGTTTCACAGAGGTGCGAACAGCAGCAGTAGACGCGGTATGCCAACTGTCGATGGAGAATCCGAACTTCGCGACAACATCACTCGACTTCCTAGTAGACATGTTCAACGACGAGATTGAAGACGTGCGACTGAGAGCTATCGACAGTCTCACAAAGATATCACATCATATTATACTGAGAGAGGATCAGCTTGAAACTATTCTGTCAGCTTTAGAGGTAATGTCTTAATACAAGTCAAATAGGAATAAGAATGGTTATTGTATAACTGTGAATAGAAGATGTTATAATTGATCAGTTTGTAGAAGTCCATGATGGCCTTCAATTATAACATCTTATATACACAGTTTAACAATAACATATGCCTATTCTTGTTTCTATTATTATACATATTCTTATTCTTATTCCTTTTCTTTTTGTTATTCCTATACCTATACCTATTCCTCTACCTATTTTAACTCTTATTCTAATTCACAAATGAAGAAGAACAGTGGCAGATTGATAAAAGTTTAACCATTTTTATGGAAAGCAACTATTCTTCTTCACGCCGAAATTAGTTGCGTTGGTCCCAACGGGGGTCTTGATCAGAAACATTTCGGGAAGATTGTGGATGGAATGGGAGTGTAAGGGGTTCCAGTTCCAACCTGCATCTTCGGAACCCAAGCCAACCTCACCGGCACGTGGTGCACCCTGCTAACTAACGAACGGGGCTCTGGCAGCCGGCTGATTGCGGCATAGCGCAGCCTAACACCGGCAGATCTAAATCCCCTGGCCGCAAACTGGCAGCAGCGTCATCGGTTCGAGAAGTTGTGCCCTGCGATCAGTAACACGCATGCTCAGCGTGGGGATTATGGGCATCTCCCCCTTTATTAGGGGCGACCTGAATCAATCAGTAGACTGATATAGGCTGGTGTGGTGTTGTAGTGGGTGTAGGCTGTGACGAGTTTCCTTATTACTTTTATTTTTATAGGACTATTCGATGGACGTAAGGGAAGGTCTCCACAGGATGCTGGGTTCATGCACAGTGGCGTCAAAGACCTGCCTTGAAATGTGCATTGATAAAATTTTGGAGAATCTCAAAAGATACCCACAGGTTGGTAACCATTTATCAATCAATTTTGTAGTAGTAGGCCTCAGTTAACCGAATTGCCCAACGTAATACCAAAATGATTTCAAATTCAAGCATGTTCCCACTATATTATTGTATTCTTTGTATTCCAATAGTATTTATCTAGGTTCCTGGGTTTTTTTTTTTTACAAAATACTTATCTTTAATGAAATAAAAGCCTTGCATTTGCACATTTTTAAGTCAAAATTGACCACTTTTCTTCCTCTTTGTTTCGTATTAAAAACATCAATATCTTACTTCTATCATTTTTGGTATTACGGAACACAACCAAGTTCTTAGAAAATTTTGAACGGCCAATATTGATATCTCGCCCGCATGGCTGAATCATCTATCAGCTAAACAGAGATAGCGATATAAGGAGCGATCCTTTGCCCGCGCCTCGAATTGAAGTTGCGAGCGAGGGTCGCCGCATTCTTAAGAAAAGATTGACGACTTTGGAATTAACTTAACTTATTGAAATTTAGTGAATTTTCTCGAACGGAGACTACTTTGGCGCAGTGGGCAAAGGCTCGCTTAATACGCAGAAGGATGTGGGTTCGTTACCCGCCACGAGGCAAATGTTTGTA
This sequence comes from Horisme vitalbata, assembly GCA_951804965.1. Lineage (NCBI taxonomy): Eukaryota > Metazoa > Arthropoda > Insecta > Lepidoptera > Geometridae > Horisme > Horisme vitalbata. Next base: position 7,388,133 of record OX638096.1, read on the forward strand.
CGGTCTGGGTGTTTTCTATGTTATAAGCCTTTATTTAGCACTTCTTTGAAATAAGTAGACGTTGATGGAAGTATGAATGAGTAGAGTCGACGAACTTTGTAACGCCTTTTGCATCTTATGCTGTCGAGCCTTCGCCCAGTGCGGGTCGTTTCTCGCCGCGAGAAAATGTTTGTATGATTTGAAAATATTTGCCTCTGGTCTGGGTGTTTTCTGTTTTTTTTGTGTATATTTTGTTTAAAGTAAAGTAAAAATCTCTTTATTCAGTTGTAGTCTCTTTAGTCAGTAGGAGCTTAAAAGTGCACTTTGAATCGTATTTTTTTGCTTGGCTTAATGTATGTAAAAAATATAAGTAGTATTATATCACTCATGTGGATCCGATATCAAAAGTTCTGCTTAGTTCGGGCTTTTTTGGGCTAGGGCTAGATGGCTGTGTGAATGTCCAGCACAAAAAACAGTATTGTTTGGTTTTTCTAGGACAAACAAAGTATATAAAGTAGTACCACCCTTGTGGTTCCCATAACACAAACTCTGCTTAGTTTAGGGCTGAATGATGCTGTATCTAAATGTCCAGAAAAAAATGAGTATTGTTTTGTTTCAGGACAAACGCTCCACGTTCCGTTGCGTGCAACGTCTGGGCAGCTCGCATGCGACGCTAGTTCTGCCGCTCACTTCGCGCCTTCTGGCCGTGCATCCGTTCTTCGACATGCCGGAACCGGATGTCGAAGATCCATCGTGTATCCTTTTTATTCTTTAAATATCTCTTTTCAGGTATGCCTGATTACTAGACACAATAGAACATGTAGATCTGCGTTTTGGCTTATAAGTTGTTAAACGGAATGTACAAATAGTCACTGTGCAACCGTGCAGCTTCCTGGGTCATCGAAAGGGACGTCACTGCATTATTTTAAATCATAGGAATTTGTATCGTATTTCTATTATGATAGGTTTGAATGTTCATTGGTAAAAATTGAAATCCCTTGCCATGCCGTCCCGGTCTGCGCAGGCCGTCACATGTCACGTCTGGGAGTGACAGAGACAGTAATATCATGTAATTTTACGAAATTCTTCCTGCTCCGCGACAGGACCATCAGAAATTTTTAAGCCGCCTGCCTTATCGACTGAAAAAGCATGTTTTGTAAATACGGCTAGACTATCACCCATTTTTTCCATCGAACTCTCGAATTTTTAGGCCGCCTGGCCTAAAAATTCTGACGACAGAAAAAAAAATGTCTTAACGACTGAAAAAGCATATTTTATCTAAAAACCGCTAGACTATTACCCGTTTTTTCCATTCAACTCTGTCGTCACAAATTTTTAGGCCGCCTGGCTTATCGACTGAAAAATCATTTTGTCTAAATACCGCAAGACTGTCACCCATTTTTCCATCCAACTCTATCGTCAGAAATTTTTAGGTTGCTTTCTAAATACCGCTAGACTGTCACCCATTTTTTCCATTCAACTCTGTCGTCAGAAATGTTTAGGCCGCCTTGCTTAACGAATGAAAAAGCATCTTGTATCCTAGGTAGGATATTAAATATTAGTGGCGGGTAGCTTTAATATGGTTTTGAGTCTGAATAGACAGAGCACTCGTAATACATATCCTAGTTGTTTAGTTTATTCCTTGGCCAAATATAAGAGAAATATTGCAAAATGATTGTGATCTTGACTCCAGAGAACAGACATGTGCGTTCTAATCCTGGTGCTGAACGCAGCCCAGCATTGCACGACGATGTTGCCTCTGTTCGAAGAGCACACGATCAAACACTACACGTATCTGAGAGACGCCATGCCACATTTAGTGCCACATCTGCCTATAGGTAAGTAGGAAGGGCATACAGGGTGTTGCTGTAATGGCGACATTAAATGAATAATGATGATAAAAAAAAAATCCTAAAGTTAGACCATATTATTTAAAAAAACAAATCACAAATAAGTTTAAAAAAATGAATCATGTTGTGTAAAGGCTCACCATTGCCAACGTCGCGCGCTTCTGTTTAGTAGTGCGCGTATGGTACACAGCATGATTCAACTTTTTTTTCCTTGTGATTTATTTTGTTTGAAAAATGGACTTTAGCTTTAGGATTTTATTATGATTACTGACAAGTAGCACCCGTGTGTTCATTTAATATCGTCATTACACCAATATTCTGTATAATTGTCATCATCATCATTATCATCAGCCTATAGCAGTCCACTGCTGGACATACCATGTATAGTACGCGCCATCTAAAAAGAACGCTGGAAGAAATAGTGTTTACGCACGGGTAAATACCGATAAATCGCCAACTGCTCAGCTTACCGCCAGCGTTCTTTTTACGTGACGCGCCCTATATTCTTCCTGACAAAGCTCCTTTTCGGCTGCAACTAAATGTATGTACCTATAACAATAATATTAGGCAATGATCTCTAAATTAAGTGTACCTGTAGACAAATGTCGTTGCACAAGTGTTCCTGTAAAGTCCCTGTGGTTCCGAAACGCGCCCTGTCCTCAGTTCGACGCATCTAGCGTCTAGCAGCGTTTTGCAGATCATCAATCCACCTGGCAGTAACGCGTCCTAAACTACATAAAAAATTATATACCTTAAACCATATCCTAAACAAAAATTATAAATGCGAAAGTGAGTTTGTTCGCTTTTATAAATCTACATAACTGATCATAATGAAATTTCGTTAGGGCACAAAAAAGGCATAGAGTAACTTTCATCCAGAAAAAAGTATTGTTCCCAATTCCCAACAAACATTCATTAAAATCTACGTTTTAATGCTGATTTTTTTAAAATGCCTAATTGTTTTTACTTTATTTATTGAGGTTTTCTTTGTATCATCAGGTGATTCAAAGTACCAGAATGAGAAAGCAGACACGGCTATCGATGACAGCGCCGTGAGACGTTTCTTTGACACAGTTCTGCAGCATATCGATAACAACACGTTGTCTACGCGCGTCAGACTGAAGATGCTACAATCAGCTGAGGAACAACTCAATAAGTATGTTATATGGATAATAATAAATAAATATCTTTATTTCAGACACACGATCCATATGTTAAGCATATTACAATACTATAAATAATACTATTAAATAAAATAACAACACAAGCAAATATTTTGTCAAATTAAAAAATACAACTGAATTGAGAACCTCCTCTTTTTTTTGAAGTCGGTTAAAAAATAAAATAAACAAATACCTACAACTATTAACATACATAGGTATTTAAACTACCTATAAACATTTTAGGCGGCAATATCAACCAAACACAATTGGCTGTGTGAGTCTCTCTGCCAGATTATGTAAATTTATCAATATAAATAAAATAAAACTGTAAATAGTTGTTTATTGTTCATATGTAAAACACCGTATTTTTATGTACCTATATGTATATGTTCACTGTGTGTATTATGTATATGTGTATAGTTTATTTTGTGTGTGTCAAGCTATTTGTGTTGTCCTTGTTACAGAAATGGATCAACTAGTAACAAAAATTTTGTTCGAGACTCCCTTTTTCAAACCGAACATTTTTTCTATTACTCAGATCTTCGCATTTTTGTTTTAAGTCTAGTCAAATACTGTCATTGGCAAACTCGGGGAATACCGACCCTTGAAAACGCCAAAAAGAAGAAGAAGAAGAAGAGTTAGTATGAGGCCTCTGGACTGGATTTTGATGTGAATCATATTCTATGGGTTAGATTGGCTGATTGGTTGAGTAGCAGTAGAGTTTTTTGTGGAGGGCTCGTCTGGGGACGTATTGCCACCATGCCCATTTATACCGTAAAGCAGCTGTGCTGTGTTTCGGTTTTGAACCTTGGAACCTTTGAATTGTTATTTTCTAGGCCGTGAAGGATTGCTATTTTGCATAACTACATTCAGTTATTTTATATCTTCAAAAATGTTGATTAGTGCGAGCGAGAGGGAAGTTTGACATGTATCGTAGCCTTAAGTTTTTTCTTTCTTCGCAGGTTGTCAGAAATGGAAGGTTTAGTGATGGGCGCTGCTCAATTCACGGCTCTGTTCGCGCGCTGCGTGATCGCACTCCAGACGGCACTAGACACTCCGGCCGCGCCCTCGCCCCACGCCCTGCAAACACTCACCACCTACTGTCTCAGGTAAACATACGTGGAACATATTCCACATCCGGTACGCGGAAATCAAACAACCTACTTACTAGAATAGAAAGGGCATTGAGCATCGCGGAGCGTCGATGTCGCCCCAACTATGAGCATTCGCATACGCTTTCATACAATTTTGCCAATGAATGAATGTTGGCTAAAGTCTGTGTATTTATTTTCAACATTGTGTTTAAAACTAAAACATAGATTTGTGGAATGTATGGGTGTGGGTAGAGTTAAGGTATTTTACTACATTAAAATTTAAATAAATAAATAATGTTGAACATTGATGTCGATTCTGTTGTGCATATTCCAAAACTAAATTTAATTTGACATTCCTAAAAGTGATACTATCCCTTTCTGTTAGATGTAAATGACAAGGATAGCTATAACTTTAAAGCTCCTAAAAAGTGAACAACAGAATCGACACTATTATCACACAGCTTCACTTAGCCACAGAATAATTAGAGATAGCTACTATACTACTCATATTTTTTTTTACGTCAAATCAAATATTGTATTTTTTTATGAACTTCGCAATGCAGAGCTTTCTTTCCCCTCTGAATATTGACTTTCTCACAGATTACAACACCAATTCAGCGGTGTAACAGACCAAGAGAACGCCTGCGTGTGGCAACTTGCGCTAAGAGTTTGTGCCGCAAGACTTAGCAGCTCTTCTGGCAACACGCCAGCGAGCCCGGGCGCGGGGGTTTGCGGGGCCCCGGCCGCGGTGTCTGCGGTCAACGCTCTCACCTACCATGCTGAGCTGTTGGATAGACTGCTGGCTTCTGCAGGTAAGATCTACAGGAGCGGACATTTGCATGTAGCATCTTCCACTTCGAGTGTATGTAGCGCGAATTAGCAGGTCTTCTGGCAGCAACACGCCAGCTAGCTCGATCGCGGTGTCTACCGTTGCCGCTCTTACCTACCATGCTGAGCTGTTGGATAGACTGCTGGCTTCTGCAGGTAAGATCTACAGGAGCGGACGGTTGCATGTGGCATCTTCCACTTAGAGTATATGCATCGCGACTTAGCAGGTCTTCTGGCAGCAATACGCTAGCCAACCCGGCTTTGGTGTCTGCCGTCAACGCTCTTACCTACCTTGCTGAACTGTTGGATAGACTGCTGGCTTCTGCAGGTAAGAACTACAGGAGCGGACGGTTGCATGTGGCATCTTCCACTTAAGAGTGTATGCATTAGGGGTCGCAATCATCATCATCATCACCGATGTTCCGGTAGTTTCGGTATTTTCAATATAATGAGAAAAATATTTGAAATATGTAATGGAATCGTAATTTTCGTAAGGAAATAGTCACCAGCCAAACAATAAAAGGGCGTTATGATAAGAAAATCAAATTTATCAAAAAAAAAAAACAATCATTTATAACGAAAGTATTATAAATAAAATAGCTGCTGCTGGGTTATGTTAATTGTTTATTGACATAATATTATTTAATATAGATTTATAGTGAAATACCGAAAATAACGTAAATCCCGATTTCCGTTTTCACAATGCCGGTATTTGAAAGCGTTCTTTTCGATCCGGTATTCCGGTATTTTCGGGATTCGGGATCCCGGTTTGCGACCCCTAGTATGCATCGCGACTTAGCAGATCTTCTGGCAGGAATACGATACATAACCCGGCCGCGGCGTCTGCCGTCGCCGCTCTTACATACCATGCTAAGCTGTTGGATAGACTGCTGGCTTCTGCAGGTAAGTGCATACTACTGATAAAGAGACAACGATTGCATGTGGCAACTTCTGGCGGTATTCATAAATAATGTAGGACATGTAGGTACCCTCACGGGACACCCTCAGTACAAACACCTCTACAACACCAGATCAACAGACAGCCCACTCTGCAGAGGGTATCTGACCGAAGAAGAATCGGCAGTCCACGTAATCTTGGAATGCGTGGGGGTACGCAAATAAATCCTTGGAAACTTGAGGTCACTCCTCGAAGCCTGCGAAGGAAATTTCTTTGCTTCTGGGCGGAGTTAGGCTGGCTATGTATTTAGCCAGATCTCCCATACGCACAATGGTCCAACATGGAGTTAAGTTGCGCTAAAGTGTGTCCATTTACATTAACATTTTAATGTAGGACATTTTCACACATCTTACAGCTCGAAGGTAAGCGGAGCTGGTGTTATGGGTACCATATCGCGGGCGGAACCTAGATTATACTCTTATAACAACAAATGATGATTCTATTTTTTAATAGGTGTAGAACCGGACCCGTTCACGATAGCTGTATTCCGTCAGTTGTCTTTGAATGCAGACAACAAACCCACGGCTTTAGCGAGCTCGCTCATGCCGCTTCTTCAGTCAGCACCGCTTCCAACCATTCCAAGACCCAATCTGAGGGTAAGATATGAAGCAATTTTCTATATTTCTTCCTCTACTATTTAAAGTTGTAAAAAGATACATGTACAGTATTTGTTACAGCAACACATGCAATGCTTTGTTCTTTTTTTTTTTTTTTAATGGTTGCCACTTAACATCTGGTGGGCCATGTGCTTGTTCCATCTTCAAGTACAATAAAAAAAAGAATTTGGAGTTAGATATCTGGTTTTATTGATTTCTATGAATCGTCACTGCTAATAAAACCCAATAAAATCATAATTTACATCACAGATAACCTAAATAGGTTTTTAACCGACTGAAGTCCTCTTCAGTCAGTTTATGTTTATAGGGTGAATGTATGTTTGTAATATTATTTGTCGGTCGCTGTAGCCCAAACGGCTGAACGGATTTTGACTAATGAGGTGTCGTTGGATTCGTCTAGATCACAAGGGTGACATAGGTTATATCAAATTTTAAAAAATCCAATATGCCGACTGTAAGAAGCCATTTTCAATTTAAGAAGACTACTAAACTGACTAAGTATTATAAAGTTCCTGTCTATGCAGTCTGCTGTTTTTTTTTATGAATACATGTTTAGATGTACTTAACCATTTAATTAAGGTGACGATACATGTCAAACCTCCCTCTCGCTCGCACTATTCAACATTTTTGAAGATATAAAATCACTGAATGTTATCCAAAATAGCAAACCTTCACGGCCTAGAAAATAACAATACAAAGGTTCAGCAATAATATCATTATGATTCTATCACGTTTTCTTACCAAAGTACTTGCACCAATTTCATCAATTTTGGTGCAAATTTTTTTGGTAGTAAAACGTTTTGGGTTCAACATGATATTCTTGCTGAACCTTTGTATTGTCATTTTCCAGGCCGTGAAGGTTTGCTATTTTGCATAACTACATTCAGTGATTTTATATCTTCATAAATGTTGAATAGTGCGAGCGAGAGGGTGGTTTGACATGTATCGTCGCCGCAATTGCTCCACTAATAAGTATAATAATTAAGCAACTGTTTGAACAGATCCGCATGTGCACCGCGACTATAATAGATCCGGCGATGGATAACGACACAGTGGTGCGGTTCTGCGCCGGTCTGATGGCGAGCGTGCCGTTTGAGGCGGAAGTATTGCGGGTGCGGGACCCGACGTCGCTGCGGGTGCGGGTCGCCTATCCCGACCGGCAGACGCACGCGATGCCACCGCGGCCAGACCATCTGCGGCCGCTCGACCATCACCACACCAGTAAGTACGGCTGCACACTGCCATGAATCATCACACCAGTGAATACAGCTATGGAGCCGTTCAAGTATTACGAACCGTTAAATTTTAACCCCTCTCTCCCCTTTGACAGCAAAAGTAAGCAAAGCTCTTACCCCCCCATTATACATATTATATGGAATATTATATTAAATTAAATATAATATAATAAATATAGATAGGCTTCTGTCAGCGGAGAAGCGTATTTTAGTGCTTAAGTTTTGAAGCTGAATCACATATATTTTTAAACGACTTAAAAATTCGCAATTTTTTTGTATTTTTGATGTCTGAACCCGTCATTTATTAATCGATTTGGAAAATTATTATTTTCGTTTGGGAGTGTATACTTCCTGTACAAATTAATAGTAAATAGCACCCTTAAAAATATATATCTTTGATGTCGGTTTTTTTAAATTATGATTATGATAGTATGCTTTTTTAAAATTTCACGATTCGCTTCTAATACGACATATCAAAATATTCGTGCTTCGGCCGCGGTGCTGATGTTCTGTACACAGAAATAGTGAGATTTTTTGTCACATTAGTTCTCTACACAACCAGCTTCTGTAACCATCAAATAAAAATCGTGTATATTATAACACTACTAACAATAATAAATAATAATAATTATTTGTTGATTGTTCTACCTGACACAAAAGCTAGTTTTATTTCAAGTGTCCTTATTAATGTTTTCAGATGACGACGGCACGCAAAACCTACGACTTCTGACCAAAGTATTGATCTCACACGGAGTTTGGACGGAGCCCTGTGGTGTTGACATCTCTGTTTGTCTCGCGGTCGACGAGGGAGGTCGCGAACCTTCCGCCTTCGTGGAACTATGCAAGCCTGTACGCATCACCGTCGCGCCTAAGCCAATCAAACGCGGGATTTAAAGGCTAAATACCCCCCTAATTCATAACCAAATGTCATTTTATAACATCTCTATAAAGTAAGCTTGTCCCTGTCATTTAAATGCAAATAAAAAGAGGTGACATATTTTAACGCCATTTTAGCTGAGGTTTATATAACTGTTATGAATAGGACGGTCCATTGTTGGTTAGTACTTATTAGTACATACAAAATTATGAATTGATATCAGAACCCTGTGACCAGAGGGGTCTACAATAATTTATAAAAGTACGAAATTTCTCATTTTTTCGTGCGATCGGTCGAATTTTATACTGCGAATTCCATATTGCAGTCGTGTTTTGTGAGTGAGATAGAGTAGAGTTTGCAACGTTCGGACTGTCTAATGACGAGATTGTCGAAATTTCGGCTTTCGTTTTTAATTACGAGTACCAATCGCACGAAATGACTTCAGTAATTTTGTACTTCGATGAATAACCCCTAGCACGCTCGGATGCTAATTTCTTTACCCAGATTTAGTAGCGCAGTATTTATGCGGCTAGCTCACCGACCGTATCCGTAACACTATACTGCACCCATACAAAAATCGCCGATGTAACTCAAATCCGCCAAACTTAAATGGGACTGGAAAAGCATGTTATCCACATGCCGAACCAGATCTGGGCTAAGATCGCCACTGAGTGGGTTCCACATGGCGTGACGTGGCCGCGTGGCCGCCTCAGACGGAGATGGCGTGTTTTTACGAACTGTATGTTTTTTTGGTATCGAGGCCAGCAGATTCCCAAGACAAGGAAGTGTGGAAAGAGGGATGGAAAGACCTTTGCCCTGCAGTGGGATCAGGCAGCCTCTGAAGTTGAGATAAGATTAGATTCGCAATTTGGGACGGCCTGGTTGCTAAGATATTGGCGTAAATACCACCTTTTTGTAGATATCGAAGCATCTAGGCTGGTACAAATTGTAGCGATCTGGGTAACGAATTCATTACTAAATTTGGGTATAGAAATGAGCATCTAGCCACTGGCCACATTGTCCTGATGTGATTGAAGAAGGCTGGCCTTACAAATCTTATTATAAGCTACATAACGAATGAAGGTTTTCAACAATGACAAATTTATTTTCTTTAAATGATGACTGTGCAATCTTGTGTCTTTGTGGTTGTAACTACAATAATGCACTTTTACTTTTGTGAAAGTTATGAATTAATTTTGTAGGAATTTGTTTCTTTGAAGTATTATCTAGGACACAACTCTTATACATTTGTATTAGTGTTAAATTACTCTAATAACAGTGATATCTATTCTGCATTGACTTATAGTAAACTTACCAAGCTCCTTGCGATTCTGTCGTGTGTTTTTTCCTAAACTAAAATTATTTTGACAATCCAAAAACAAAATGTTGTTCCTTTCAAGTAGATGAGGATGTCAAGGATAGCTGTAATTTTAGAGCTGTCAAGTTTAGTTTAGGTAAATTAACAACAGAATCGACAACACTATTTTGTACAGAATAACAATAACAATAAATATAACAAAGGGTCCTACGAATATCTATTAAAATTGAATAAATGAAGCCAATAATTAATAAATACCATTTATTTAACGATTTACCGATTTAACGATTCTGATGATCCATACTCATTCCATTGGAAGAAAAGGCTATAGCAAAAAAATACATTTACATTATGTAAGCTTTTAACATTACATATTAACAAAACATTGAACAGATCTTAATAAAATATTTACAAATATAAAGTAACTATTGGTTTATGTAATACAAAGGATAGAGAAACAATTCATTGTCTAAAAATATGAAAATATCATATTACAAAACTGTATGAAAATAAGGATCAACATTGTAAATATTTTTTATGAAAATAAAGATATAATCAATCATTATAATCTTTTTATTCGTCAACGTTAGGCTCCGACTATATGCATCCAGGTCAACCTTAAAACAACAATCAAAACCAAATAACTAAACAAATCTGACTGTCTATACAGGAATGTTGGGGACTTCATTAATTTTAAAATCAAAATGTATCCCATGAAACAATAAAGATTAAGATTATGACTAAAAGCTATAATAATAGTAGGGCTATCCTCACAGATAAAACCATTCATTAACATTTTGACCAGACCAGATTTGACTTTTATTAACAAGACTTAGAAAACTAGACATAGTCATTCCAAACATCCAAAATTTACAATATATAAATTGTAGGATAGTATGGAAGTTATAAAAACTGACACTTCCCTGGATGTATTGACATAGCACACCAATACCAACACACTAACCAAACCACCTGAAACACACTTGGCTTAGGCCCATTTGCTTCAAGTCCCAGGTCTTTAGAACCAATCTGATTCAAATAATTATACATCTAGGATCTGAGATTATAAGTAAAAAAAATCGTAGTAAGTATTACTACTGTGTGTACGATTTTTTAACAAAATCCCAAATGACGTGATTAATCTATCTGTAAATAAATTCAAAAATGTTAACATAATCTCTGTGATAAAACTTATTATAAAATATCTTCTTATTTAGATGACAATTATTAAGAACAATGACGTTAAAAAAATATAAGCCTAGCAGAGTTTCTTGGCCAATTCTTCTCTGTTTGGTTGTGTTATGAATTAGTGGTAAATAAGAAAAAAAAAGATGTTTCAAAGTTTACTATACAGTTCCTACTGAATAAATGAATTTTGAGTTTGAGTTTGAGTTCGACTTATTGTGCTGAAACTGCCTGTACATAGCTAATAATTAGCATATAGTCAGAAGCATAGTTTTGTTACGTGCCGATCATTTTGATTGTAACTAACTATTCTGTTTAACAGAAAAGCAAAAGCATAAGATTACAAAACTTAAAATAAATCACATTAATTCTTATCCTTACTTATGACTAATAATAGTCATACACTTAAGTTCCCTCATTTGGCTCGTCCTTCTCTATAGAAAGTAGTTCAGAGCGAGCGATACAATGATGTATCAGTTGTTTGACTCCCGGCATCCAGCTGCCGACACAACTGACATGGTCCACCATAAGTGCTTTGTGTATATCATCTGCCTTGCTAGGCAAATCATCCCGAATAGCTGTAACAAGTTATAGCAATAAAATTAATTATTGTTGTATAGTTGCTCCTTAATGTCTTACATTGAGATAAGCGTAAATAATTGTTTTTTTTTTCTATTGTTTGTTTGGGAACTTTTGTATATGAATATGAATAACGACGATGTCAGTTCCATTGTATTTTATATGTATAGTACTTAATCTAATTATTAATTATTTGTAAGTGCCGAACCTTGTAGGACGCTGCATAATCTTTTATAGATGTTAAAGGCCTATGATGATAATCATCTAGGGTTTTCAGTAACCAACTCATGTATGGATTTGTAGAGAATATTAGCTGAATAAAAAAATATATTTTTAACAGGTAAAGGTATTGCTTCGGAGAGTGGGACTACTGGAGATAGAAAAAGTTTGCATGATTTACTGAAATAAAACCGATGTTTACCTACCATAAGCTAATTCCTTCATCTGCTGATGTATCCTTGCATTCAGTTTACCACTGAGCCACATATCTTCCATTACATCTATTCTTCTTTTGATATCATTTGACTTTGGTCCCAATTCAGGGCTAGATTCCAAAAAAATTAGTAATATTTCTTTAATTTCTTTTAAAGCATTTTGACTAGCTTGTTCATCTTCTTGCAATATAGGTGTTGGCAAACTTGGTGTGAGAGTAGGATGCATGGTTGGTACAGGTGGTGCACTTGGCATTGGTGGTAAGCTCATAGGTGCTAGCGGTTGCCCTGCTGGAGCATTTGATAAAGGAAAGGCCACTCGTTTGTTTAAACGTGGCCGATTCGGTGTTGTTTGTTGCGTGCTGTACGAAAACTTGGGAGGATCGTTCCATCCAGGGTCGTAAGCTGAAACATATTGTTTTATACAAAAGAGTTCACTCATCAGAAATAAGTACTTAAATTATGAGGGCTTACCTTGGGTTTTAGGGTCGTTAGCGTTGTTTGTATTGTCCATTTTTGCCAAGAGACGAGACTTGTCTAAGCAAAAATCAAAGAATAAAGCTCTTGTTGTGAAAACTGCTGTTGCTTTGCTTGTTGCGCCTGCCTACTGATACTGGCTGGCTCTGGGAGGTTGAGCAATAGCAGAGTTGACCAGCTGGTTTGGCTGCTGCGCGGGGAACGAACGCGAAGCACATTAATGATTTTTGGTGCTGAGGCCTGGGGGCTAGGCTGGGCTGGATTTGGCTTATTTTCTTTCAAAGCTATTGTAAATATGATGTTTTCTTTCTTGGATTTTGTTTTTTTTTTAACATGGTTTGACTGTAAAGTAGGCTTGGGTAAAAAAAAACGATATATCAAAATATCGATATTTTATCAGAAAATAATCGATATGTATCGGCGATTTTCTTTTTTTCGATATATCGATTTTCTAAATTTATTTTCAGATATCGAGAACGATATTATTTCGCCTCAAATTTTCGCCGAATATCTTTTTGCCTCGAACACATAAATATTTTTTTTTTATCTATAGTCCCCGTCTGTGGTCTGTGCAGTGGAGCCAACCTGAAAGGCCAACTGTAACAACAACAGGACTGGTCAGGATATTTACTGACTGTCAGTTGGCTGGCAGTTGGTTTGGTTTGGTTCTTATTTAGATAAAGTAGGTACTAGTTTGGTTAATGTCACGTGTTGTTGTTAGTTTTGTGGTGATTGATTTTTAGTATCATGTCTTCTGTTTGGAAACTCTTTACAAAAAAAGGAACGGGAAACAAGGAACCTGTTTCATGCAATTTGTGCGGAAAAATGTATAAAACATGTGGTAACACGACAAAGGACAATGCCGTCTGATGTATGGCGCTCGGTACCAATGCTAAAGGGATTGCGTCAAAACGAAACCTAATTTTTTGAAAGATATTATACTGTTATTCATGAAATACTACGTATTTTTTAAGATAAACGTAAACAAATTGTTTTTATTTGATATTAGTTTTAGAGTTTGTTTTTGAAAAAATGCTTTCCCGAGACCTTGTGTGTTCAGTTTTGTCTACATAATTATAAGTATTACACTATAAAACATTTAAATATTATACTATATCTATAAGAAAAGGTTTATATACCTCACACAGATAAGTAAAAGGGTGTTTTAACTTCTACTTCGTAGGTAGGACATTACATACATTACTAGTGTGTTCTACTTTATATTATTTTCAAATAATGATAGTGACGAGAAAGAAGATAGGCATTTACATCATTATAATAGGTATTAGTACTTACTGGTGAAGGTGAAATCCAAGCTAAGATCCAAGATCTTAACACATTCATCACAACCACGAAAAGGCCATGGATGCCTCTTCCAAACTATGCTGGTTTCACGTCACCGGTTATTAGCAAACAGTTAATGCCACGATTGTTTATCGTTCATTATTGTGATGATGTTTATTAAAATATCTATTTACAGAATAAACACTGCTACACAATGCCACACAACACTAGTAGGTAATACATAAAGATAGGAGATAGTTTAGTAGTACCACAAAAAAATTTTTGATCCAACCTCTTTGATTATACAAAGTGAAAAAACCTCCAATGTTTTCATAAATTCTACTGTCTAAAATTAAAAATAAGGGTGGTTGTAATGACATGGCGCCGTGCGCCGGAAACCAAATAAACGAAAGAATTTTTTACGTGATTATTAATCGAGTCGGTCTGTAAGACTAAAAAAAATGTTAATGTTATTTATAAAATATAGGCAATTTAATGGGATACGTTTGGTTTTGACGCAATTGGTACGGGTTATCGGCATTCTCCTTTAGCGCTAGCACACTTGAAAACCAAGCATCACCATGCATACTTGAAGTTCTTCAACATGCAGCAGCAGAAAAATTCATCTAAACCAAAAAAATCCGATAATAATAAATATGCCAGATATGTATTTTCATTTTTCATTATCTAATTTTTGACAGTGCTTAATATCAAGGTCACCTTCGCTTGAGAAAAAAATATCGATATATAGGAATATCGATATTTTTAGAAAATGAATATCGATACATTTGAAAAGTATCGATACGATATATATCGACATATTTTATCTATTTGCCCATCCCTACTGTAAAGTGCAGTGTTGCCGTTTATTATTTGGAGAACATGCTAATTTTGTTGCAGAACATGCTAAATAACTTTTAAGAAGACTCTGCTCCCTGGGTATTAAGATTAATTTACATCGTAGATTGATTATTTTTCATTGACCCTTCACATTTTGCATGTTTTGCGGTGGAAAGGTGTTGCTTCAGTAAATTTTAGCTTTTAAAAGTTACACTTACAAAATTTACAATAAGTTAAACTCTGTCATCTTTTCCCGTTGTTCACGCTAAATTTTCTCATAAATATGAGAAGCCGTGATATTATAATAACACATCAGATTCAAATAAGACGTAAAAATTAACAACACTACACTGATCGTTCGTAACAAATTAACCTTCGCTAAGCCTGTGGCTAAGCAAAAGATAAACATAAATTTCGGGGAAATGTTAATTCCTTCAGAGAGAGTTCCTACGTTTTAAGAAATTACTTTGAATTAAAAAACAAAGTGTCTCTGGTTTCGATAAAATCTTTTGATTTCCTTACTACACTTACACACTACACTTAGTAAGGAAACAGAGACACTTTGTTTTTTAATTCAAAGTAGTTTCTTAAAACGTAGGGACTCTCTCTGAAGGAATTAACATAACGTTCAAATAAAAGTAAATAATGAAATATGCTAAATGCGAATTTTTCAAGCTAACAGATCCGAAAATATGCTAAATTTAGCATTAAAAATGCTAAAACGGCAACACTTGCTATAAAGGGTTGTTAAACGCTATGACGCCAACAATGACAGTGTCATCAAAGTTTCATGTTACATACATGACATACAATGCCAGATGCCACTGATCAGTCCTGATATTGCACATCCTGATTTTGTACAGCCTGATTATCCATGCATGTACAAACAATACAAAGCAAAAAGTCCACCAAATCCTGGCTGTGACTAATGGTCACGTGACGATTATGCACACCCTGAGCAAACACAGCCATGTAAATATTGATGTACATGGCTTCTGATTGGTCGATTTTTTGGGCAGCCATCACTCGTTTGAAAGCATCAAGTAAAAACATCCATAGACTATAAATCACTAAAATGTAAATAAAAATGGATATTTGACTCCAGCATGGGCTCTCACCAGAACTCTCGCGAGGTCACCCCTGAGTGTCACTTCGTCCACTCGTCATTTGCTCCGCTACGGAGGTCGCCAGCTCGCTTCGCCTGCCACCGAAGAGCGAAGGCGGGAGCCTTCGCTCTTCTTGCCCTCGCGGGCTAGCTCCACTCAGGATCTCCCACGCAAGACCAGGTGCCATCGGGGTACTCTGCGTTGGTTCTCTGATATAATTAGAACCTAATCTACTCAAGTCCGAGTGCCTTGTATTACCTAATACTGATACTAATCTATTCTTGGCACCTCGGGTAAGTACTGTCAACGAAGCATAAGTCTTGTCTAAGATGTGTACATGGATGATCAGGCAGTGCTTTTCATGGGTGTGATTAATCAGCACGTGCCAAACATGTACAGCCTGATTATTCATGTACAAACCATAGACAATCGTGTACATGGATAATCAGGCTGTAGTTAAATAGGATGTATATTATTGGCTATTGCATAGATTAAGTATATATATAGATTTATAGTTTGCGTGGCCACCCTAGTCTTTCTCATTTCAACTGCAGGGTTGCCACATAATTAAAATTTCCATAGATTTGGGTAAAATATACTGATAATACGCCCTCCGGCCAGGTGGTAACGATCTGCGAAATGCTGCTGGTAGAAGCTGGATGCATCGAGCTCAGGACAGGGACTCAGGCGCTCATTAGGGGAGGCCTATGTCCAGCAATGGACTGCTATAGGCTGATGATGATAATGGGTAAAATATTTGCATATTGCACAAGGAATTCAATGACAAACAAATATAACAAGAAATTATTGTCATGCAGGTAAACGATTAATCTATCAATTTATACTCAGTTTTTCGCGTATCTTCTAATAGCTAAGCAGTCCAACGCAAATTTTTTCGCAGCCTTCTAGGTGTATATGATGGTGATTTACCCTATAAACAGTAATCAAAAATTAATTTCAGTATTTAAACATAACAAATGTAATCTGTAGAAAATGCGTACATAAAAGGCTAGCAATTCTACTAATATAATAAAGGCGAAAGGTATTGAGTATTGTTTATTTCTCCCTCACGCAAAATTTAGATACAAAATACAATACAATACAATACATTTATTTCTTTTACAAGTTACACACGTACATCGTTCTGGCTGGGAAAAATAACAAGCTATTAATGGCGCTGCTGATGATGATGATGAAACATATGAATTGAGGCATGGAATATATTGGTCTTCTTCTTCTTCGTATGAAATAGTGGCCAACTCTGATGTCGGAATTTTTAGATCACCCGAAGGCCTCCGACATGGCTAACAACTGAAAAAGCCAGGAAGAACATCTTAACGTACCTTCCGAAGGACGGAAGCGCTCAGATCTAAATGCCATCCAGATCACCCATATAAGTAGTGTCCGGGCGAAGTGTTCCTTAACCAAGATGATCTGCGAAGATCACCGGAGTAAATTATTTACATGGTGTCAAATTGCATAATGTTATAGGTAAGGTATCTCACATAAACCCTGTCTAAGGGTAAATTTAGCAATATGGTTATATAGTAGGCAGACCGAGGCTTTGTAGGTAGTTAACTAGGTGTACCTATATAACAAATTGTCATTACACATTATGTAGAGCTACACCAGCTGTGTGAGAAGCCGCGGGCAGAAGCTAGTATAAAATCTTAGTGAAAACTTTTTGAAAAATGGAGCTAACATTAAAGTATTTCTTTCCTGTCAGTCAAAGTCCATTGTAAATAAATAAATAAATAAATAATGCGGGACGTAATCACACAACATCATGTAGCCCCAAACAGAACATGCAACATTTGCCCCGCAGTGGGAATTGAACCCACAACTAGCTAATTTAATTTGCGGGTACTTCGGAGAAGGCAAGCAGTATCTTGGGTTTCACTTACCCGGTTTTGATAAAATATAGCTTAGGCTTTTTGATACTTACTTACTGTGGCAGATTTAAATAATTGGGGGCATATAGGTGTATTATCAAAAAATGCTGTCAGTTGTGACTGACGAATCCCGAATCCGTTTTAAATCTGAATGATCCGTTGATTTAACGTAACCTCTGGTTCTCTAGTCTGAAATAAAAAAAACAGTTCTAAACCAAAACAAAAATGAACGAATTCTATCATTGTAGGTATGATAATAATAATAATAACAATAACCTAACATTTAATAGCACAACATATATAAAAATAATGAATTCTTTGGTTTTCGTGGTCTTTTTTCGTATACATTCATTAAAACTTCGGTTTGTCAAGGTTGACCAAATATAGCACATGGCTTTTAAAGAAAAAAAATTAAACAATATACGCCAAAACACACTACCGGACTACTACGGACCTATGACCTATGATCAGTTTAAAAACAGTTTCAAATCATAAAAATGGATATTTGATTCGGGTATTTAACCTCGTCGGCCCTGAGTGTCGCTTCGTCCACTCATCCTCGCGGGCTAGCTCCACTCAGGATCTTCCACGGGAATTTCTGGTTCCACATTTTTTATATCCAATCTACGCATAGGGACCACAAGACTACGTGCCATCGGGGTGATCTGCGTCAGTTCTGTGATATATCTAGAACCTATGTTAATCAAGTTGGGGTGTCCTATAACCTACTGCTGCGGGAAGGATTTCCAGGTGGTTGTAAAAAATCTAATAACCGACTGTCTATTCAACGTATTACATTAACAACGAGAAATATCATTGTCAATGTCGAATCACCAAAAAATACCACAGAGGCCATAAATAAAAAGAAGATGAATTTTCAAATAATCATATCTCAAAAACTATTTGGTTCCGCAATACGCCATTTTAGATTTAGGCTTCCTAGATATAGACCTATCTGTGACAAAAGTTCCAGCCGCCTAGCTCACTACAAATAAATGAAAGTTGAGCCAAAAATTAATGTGCAGTGGGCAAAATTCATTTTTAATGCCGGCAACACCAAACAAATCAAAACAAAATTGAATTTCACTTTTTGGCTTATTTTCTTACAGATTTCTGCTCTAAATGTTGTTATTTATTGTGGAAGTCTAGTTAATAATCCATTTTTGAATAAATACCTCGTCAAAAGTACGATACTTACGCTTGAAAAGACAAATCCGGAATGTTTTGATCACTGCCACTTTTGCACCAAAATACACTACACCGATCCATTTTGATAGAGAAATCCATAACATTCATTTGTTATTATTGATTTACAATAGATGAAACATAATTTTTCCAGGTAATAATTTAGTTTCAAGCAAGTTTTTCACAAAATCTTCCGAAACTGCTGCTAGCTGCCAAAGTTTGTTTAGCGCAATGTTGCGCTAAACAACGAAAAAACCGGCACGCGATAAGGGACAGCAAATCTATAGTGCGGTCTCCCTTATTTGCATGAAGCACGCATAAGTAGTTCTCTTTCTTGAAAGAATGAGATGAATTATCTCGTCGTCTATAGCTTTCTCTGTCTAGGGGCTATTGGCTCTTGTTTCTTTGCATGATTCTGTCGGTCTGATTTAGGGATGATCGTTAATAAACAAAACATCGTTTTCATCGATCCAAAAGTATCGATGGACGAAAGGAAAACATTGATGTCCGAAAACATCGATGTGGCAAAATAAACAGTCTATTATTTTACTTAATACACAACTCGAAAAAATGTACAGTCCCGTATTTTTTGGGTATCGTATATTTTGGTGCAAAAAAAGTAAATTTGTAAGCAGTACTTGTAACTAACTATATAAGTTATTTTTAATCTAATGATATTTTCCTGGGTGGATACAGTTTTGAAAAATAATCTTTCCAACATGTCGAAGTAACTGTGCAGCACGAATGTATAATTGGCTTCTTTCTTCAATTTTAGATAGGGGGATCCAAGGCTAGATCACCTCTAGTTTAATATTGATGGTTCGATAATATTCTCGAGACATCGATGTGTTAATGTTTTCGAGGTGGTTTTCTCGATGATGTTTATCGATTATGATGAATATCGATTATCCCTCCCCTCCCTAGTCTTATCTCTTCATTGTGAGTGAATTTGTGATGATCAATTTGTGATTTTGCGGTTGGTCGTGCTTAAGTGTTCGCAAAAATGTGGTTTTCTAATGATTCTATGTGCTTTTCAGTCATATTATCAATAATAAGTTTTTTATCAATAAGTCTACCATCCACAGAAGGTAAGTAGTTCATCCGTATTTCTGAAAATATGCGAATTCGTAGGTTCATCTTCACCGCTAACAATTACGTGGCCTTTTGATATGGGTGGATGAGGGTGATATTTATGCTAGGACCTGATACTGAATGAACACATGAAAAGAGTTGATTATTTGCAGGTTCAAAAGCTGAATTCGTAACGTGTGGAACTATTTTAAAGCTTATGAATACGGAATTGCGCTTGCGGTTGCACTCTCATGATGTGAAGTATGGCTCCGGGTCAGGCCAGCAGTCGGTGACGGCAGTGGACCTTTCCGACGATCACAACAGCCATTGGCTGATACGGGCGGCACAGGCCGAAACATGCAAGCGTGGGTAAGGTTAATAATATGATGAAATCATTATTAATTAATGCTTTGTGTACTGAATAATACACCCATGGAAGTGCAGCTGGCCGAGCTCTTCGGGCATAGCGTGGACCATCAGATCAACATGTTACTCTAACGCTTTGAGTGCTGTATACCACAACCATGGAAGTGCAGCTGGCCCAGACCACAGTAAAACGTGTAAAATTCCTATGTCCTGGGCATTGGAAAATATAAGTATATTGATTCCATAACTACTCTCCTAAAACATTTAACTTGCACCTCCAGAACATGAGGCAGTTTATTGACTGTTGACCTTCAGAGGTTGTTATAATAACCTCGTAAGTTGTCAATAGTGTTCATTAGGGGAGGTCAACGTCCAGTAGTGGTCTGCTACAGGTTGATGATGGTAATGATGAACTTATCCAACTACCATCAGGGGCACGAAACTCTAGCGCTGACCGATATTGCGAAGAAGTCAAAAGAGACCCCTTTTGAGAGAGAGACCCATGCGCAGAAGTTTCATTCATCGCTAGACTTATGTGCCGTTAGCTGTACATAGAATTATTTATAGCTCACATTAGCCTCAACAAACCACTAGCTGGTTGACCCTTGCATAAATAATTCATAAACAGTTTGTTGTTACTAACAAGGCTTAATTAACTTTTCCAGCCAACCAATAAAATGTGGCACCAACATCCGCTTACACCACATTGCGACCAAAAAGAATCTACACTCCCATCACTTTTCATCACCGCTGTCTGGCAACCAGGAAGTGTCTTGTTATGGTGATGAGGATGGAGAGGGTGATAGCGGAGACAACTGGACAGTTGTCTGCAATAATGACTACTGGAGAAGGGATTCTCCAGTGAGATTCCAGCATGTTGATACAGGATCGTAAGTTACCAATTGTAACTCTAGTCTAGACAAAGTTAAAAGTGATCAGTTCCTTTTATTGATATTTTTATAAAATTTCTACAGTAATATGCCCGTTCCACTGCAATGAGGCAGGGAACTCGACTCCCTCCCAAACTCCTTTTCAGTGGAAATTTTATAATTGGAAGTTAGTCCTTAATGGGTCCACTCTGCTTGCTGCGAAGGTGGATTCTTTAAATTTTACACGTCAGCAGGCCTCTTTCACTCCGCAGAATAGGTATAAAAATATACCTACGCATCGCCGGCCCTCCTAGCATGGTTCGTTACGTCGGTTGCCGAGTTCTGCCCGGAACGAAAGTGTCTTTGAGCAGCCGCGGCATTTTACTTTGTTTTTGTTAATGTACCTATATTTTACGCCAAATGAAGGCAAAAAAATACTGCATAGCATTTGGTTGCCTGAATAATAATAAGAAAATGTAAATAATACCAATAGTAGGTACAGAACTGAAAGTTTTTCTACCAAATAATGCGTTGTTTAGATATCAAAGTCTCCCGTATTTACTTAAGTAGATAGGTACTTAGGTACAAGTTCTATTTGAATGCGTTACCTACCTACATAAATAAACGTAATATTATAATGTAGGTATTTTTTCATAGACAATTTTTGTGCCATTGGTAGGTATCTACCTACATAGTGCTGTAGTAAGTAGGTATTATGATTTTGATTATGTAGACTGAGAGCAAGATTAGAAACCCAACCTAGGTACATTTTTATTTGATTTAACTTTAAGTAGGCAGTGTAGGTTACCTACTTAAAAACAGTCGGGTAGGTAGGTGTAGGTAGACAAATCGATGTGGTAAGTTACCTAAAGGTAGGCGTACTAACAACTAAAACTAGATAACTAGGTTACCTACAAACCAAATGTTGTTTTTTTCTCTTGCAAATATCTAGGTAGGTACCTACCTACTAAAATTTTGGCCACGCTGGGCATGCGGGTTGGGGATCGCAGGGTACAGCTTCTCGCACCGCCGACGCTGCTGCCCGTCGGCGGCCAGGTTCTTATTATTCGTCACAGGATAATTCTCAAGACAACCCTAACGTTACACGTGCCACGTCAGTAGAGATAGAGCTATACGATAGAAAGGGATGCAAGGTGTAGGTTAATATAAATGTTAGGCACTGAGTTCGGTACGAGCTGAATAGCACTTTATTGCGTAGCAGCTAAAGTCGCTATTTATTTAAATGATTGCGCGGAGTGACGCTTCTGTCCCTTCTGTATTCTGTGACGTCAGTGGCTTGAATTTGAAGAAAATACCTAATGTCAAAGTTTGTGTCACTTTTATTTTTGTATGAAAATGGAGCAGCGCGCCTAACGGGAAGTGTGTAAAACCTTGACATCTCCTTAAAAAATATAATTAGTGCAAACTTTGACATTAGGTATTTTCTTCGCACTCAGCATGCAGTTTTACAGTCATGTTGTTTTTCCCCCATATGGATATATCTTTAGATATAGCTTAGTAAGCATAATTATGTATTGAGAATTACAGTAGGTGCATGCCAACTATTTGAATGCAATATCGTAATAAGTTTTCAATTACGTGTTTCAGATTCCTCGCTGGTTCAGGCCGCACATTTGGCCGACCCATCAATGGCCAGGGTGAAATTGTAGGTGTAAGCTCACAATATGCTTCATACACTGAATGGATTGCCAAAGAAGGGCTCTTCATCCACCCTAGTGACTTATTACCTCATCAACATGCAATACACACTGAACTATAATGTGAAAAGACTGTTTAGTGATATTTTTAGTTTCTTTTGACAAAGAAAGTGAATGGGTGCTGAGGTTACTTTGTTTTACTGAGCATTCAATAAACTTTGTTGCTGTCAGTTTCAAGCATGTTCTTATTTTCACCGGAACTGAAAAAGAAGAATGATTGAAACTTATTGCAACTAGAGTTTTGATGCTATCAGTTTGATTTTGGTAGCAAAACCTACATGCTCAAGATCTTAGGCTGTATGGAGATGCAAACATACAAAAAGTAGTATATTTGCAATTATTATTTTAAATATTTATTCCTAAAATTACTGTTTTTTAATTTTGTTTACTCTTTACTTTGCATAGTCAGGTAAAGATGTGGGAAAATACAAAGTCAAATACCAAAAGTTGTTTTTCTTATATTTTATTGTCAAAATAGTTTAGTTAGAAATATGTCAATACAACCCTCTATGAAACTATTAAGTTGAAAGTTAGCAGTATTTCAACATCATCAACAATTTTTTAATACTGATGATCACGCTATTCTTGAGGTTACTTCATATTTTTCATAATACAAACAAATATGAAACTTTAATTTTGAAACAATCAGAATGTCAACAGATAATGCTTCTGGATATTACTGAAGCCAACTAGCGTAATTTCACCAAACAAAACTTAAGATTCTACATTATTTGTGCACCCTTCATCACATCAGTCATGGTGCATTGCTCATTTGCTTACTATTGGTCAAGTGTTTTTAATCAAAATGGATTTGTCTACGCAATCCGAAAAGCGAGTAAGTATATTTTCTTGTTGGCATGCTCGCTTGCATGTTTCAGATGGTAATGGACAAAGCTAAAACTTAACTAAACACGAACCAAGTACAATCAACCTATCCTATTCAAAAACTAAGGCAATTTTAGTCAAAAAAATACGAAAAGAAACCCAAATTTCCAAATAGGCACAGAAACGAATTACCAAGATGCTAGCAGTAATTGAGTATCAGTCGACAATAAAAGAAAGACTACATAGAAAAATATACAGTTGGGAAATTGATTTAGTTTTGTTAAACATTTTCGTAACAAAAATCATACAATGTTTTTCATAGCTCAATCCGTGTTCTATAGCCTACTCGCCGCGAAATCTCTAAAATCGAAATAAATAGATGCTACTTAGCAATACCTCTCGCTGATGCAACCTACTCCGATCGAAGCTCAATAGTGGAATCCTAGCTATTAGCAAATGCTAAGTAACTTCATTTATCCTAAAATTGCCGTACAAATCAATTCATTTATAAGATATACGAGTTTATTTTAGAAAGCGCGACAACTATCAACGTTGTTACTGCGCAGCTTCTATTATCCTATGAATTGGTCACTGACCATTGGAGGTTAGCAGAATTTATTCGTCAACACACTGTTGAGTTTCTCTAGCGCGTATGTGAGGTTTGTGAACAGTTTCTTGTCACAGCCGTGCTCCTCTATGGTGCTGAATCGGAATGTCCTGAAGTTCTTTTCGACGTCAATGTACGTAACTGCCTGCATCAGCGGGCATAGGATGATTTTTGTGTGGTCTTGGAAGTTTATCTGCAAAAAATATTGAGTTTAGAATATATGCCATTAAGTCGTTTTAGGGGCACCTGCTGAGTTCTGTAATGTTTGGTGTGAATCGAAATGTCATCATGTTTTAATGGGTGGTCGTAAATTCTATGACGGCCAAATGGGTTGTATTCTTAATACAATATATGACACTTGCTAAATGCTCAGGTGTGGGCCGAATGGGTTGAGTTTTTAATACAATATATGTATGATACTGTTGCTAAATGCTGAGGTGTCATAGAAACATTCATCAAAAACATTGTTGTTTCACTTCACGCGCCCATCAAACATTACCCAAAAGTACCAACATTACATGGCGACTCTGCGAGCTCCTGCTTTGCCTACCAAAATTACATGGCGATCAGGATTAGTTTTGCCAGCTCAAGAACATTACAATTCGCTCACGTCAATGTTTATGCAGATTTGTATGGAGTGGAGACATTGTAATGGGCTATTGAGTAAGCTTATCTTCATGGTTCACCGCGCGTATTCACTGGGGCCGCGGGGGTACCATTCAGTAGATAACTTCTAGTAACATCGATGAACAAGCAAAGAAGTCGAAATATTCAACCATTCTTATCGTAAAATTTGCGCTGGTGGCTTGGCTTACTTCGGAAATCTTCGGAGATCATCTGGGTTAAGCAAGTCACTAGGATGGATGAGTGGCATTTACATCTGAGCACTTCCCTGCTTCGGAAGACATGTTAAGACATGTTTCCGGCTTTTTCAGTTGCTAAGCCATGTCAAAAAGCCAATGAAAATTACGACAAAGCGTTAATTCTTACATATTTCTACGTGCTTAGCGACGAATGGCTGAAATATTTGTGCTTACCCTACAGTTCTATGCTACATATCATCACTAATCATAATCAAAATGCACTAGGTTACTTCAGGGTGGATTACCTGTAGGGTTCCATTGGTGAGGTACATGATGACAGCCAGTGTGGTGCGGAACCACTGGTGCAAATGCGGCAATCGGGACAGTCCATCACTCTCTCTCACGGGTATCGATGCGCCTAGAATAAAAGAAATTAGTTATCAAAAACTGTCCTAGACTGCATAAGAAGGGGCATATGTCCATTATTTCCGGGGTTGGAGTTTGCTGAGTACAGATTCACGCACCGTTAAATAGACAATAAATAGATAGATAGATAAATTAATCATTTATTTGTTACTACAGGCACACAATTTACATTAATAACAAGATATAAGCATATAAATACATAACAATGTAACTGAACTGGTAGATATTGTTATTAAACGAGAAGAGTAGGTAGGTCATGTTTAGGACCATGTATGCTAAAAGGGCTAACAGACAATTAACAACCTAAATAACCAGGGATTCTACTATAAATTAACCGAAGTACGAAATTACGTCTCATTTCGTGCGATTGATACACGTAATCAAACGAAAACCGAATTTTTGGTACGAAATTCGTAATGTGACAGTACGAACGTCGAGCTTCTACTCTGTTCCACAAAACAAACACACTATTAGAGTTGACATTATAAAATTAGATCAATCGCTCAAAAAGAAACACAAAATTTCGTACTTTGGTGAATTCCGTAGACTTCAGTTCCGTGCCGGATTCAAAGGGTGTTCAAAATGCGAAGGAAAGGAATAATGCTGGAGACTATAACACAGCATCATCTAGCCCCAATTTAAGCTCAACTTGTATCATGGGACTCACATGCCTGATATACTACTTGATAGTATTTGATAGTTTTCGCGATATATATTTAATGTGAGGGACAATAATATCTATTGCTGAGAATCAGGGCCTAGGATTCTGGAAATTAGGTAAAAATGAATAACTGTGGGTTTTTCTGGAAACATTGTCATCATTACTCACCAGCTTTCATAAGATGCTCAGTCATGTATCGCCGGAAGTAAGTGAGCAGCTTCATCTTCTTGTCAAGCTCTTGCGGGTACTCGCGCATCGTCATGTACTGCTCCTGTCCTTGTCGGTTTATGTAATGGACATTCCTGGAAAAACCAAAATACGTTAATTTAATCACAGTTAGGCAGTTATAATGCATGCAGCATAACTTTAAGACTGAAAAAGCTCATGCCTTCCGAAGCACGGAAGCGCTCAGATCTAAATGCCACTAAACGGTTACCCATGCGAGTAGTGGCCCCGCGAAGTGTCGCTTAACCAAGATGATCTGCTAAGAAAACCGAAGCGCTTCGGTATAGTTAGTGAAAAGTTCAGAATAACTGGTAGAGAAGAGTAACTCACACTCCACTGGCGAGCATAATGAGCTTCGTAGTGTCGTTGAACATGACGCCAACACTCTCATCGCAGAGCTGGTAGCCGAAGCCGTATTTGTCGGAGTAGTCGACCCACTTGCCGATCCAGACAAGAGGCTGCGCCGCTGGATCGCTTAGTTCGTCCGTCAGGCACTCGGGACGGCACTTCAACTGTGGAAATATAAGTATTAATAATTACTAACGTCCGCCCGTGTTACCCATATGAAAAGTAAAAGTAGCAGTAGCCTATATATTGGAAGTCTAGAACTACATATGTGCAAAATTTCTGCTCAATACACTCAGTAGCTTTGGCCTGAAGGAGCGACAAACATCATATTCCCCTCATAATCTGTGTTTTACGTTGCCTACATTCACAGTTAATTAAGAAAATAGGTTCAGCTGGCCATTCCTTCGTTATACGTTATGAGGTTATGACATTTACGGAAGACCATTTTCTCCCGTAAATGTTTCCGAGTTTCGAGGCCGAAATTCTTGAGCTCGAACAGCCACGGCAGATTCGGGAGTTTTTTTTGCACACCGATAGCTACTGGTCTTAATGTCATAGTTTTGGTAGTATTTATTACACGAGACTTTGTACTAAGGGCTGGAAAAGCAAATAGATTACCTTGCTGCTGAGCAGAGAAGTGAGTTGGTCGCGCAGTGCGATAAGGTTCTGCCTGTGCGAGGTGGGTTCGACGGAGCGAGGCTCGGCTGCTATGCCCTCGCGTTTCACCGGCGAATCTATCGCCATAACTATATCTGTACGAAACATTAAATATTGATTATTTTTAGAGAATTTTGGAAAAAATGAATCTAAAAATAAATAAAAAAATACGCAAAATGTATGCCGAAACCCGGGATCGAACCAGGGACCTTTAGATCTTCAGTCTAACGCTCTCCCAACTGAGCTATTTCGGCGGTGAAATACATTACGAAATTACTGAATGTAAGTTGTAATGTAGCGTTTTATGGGAGGATTGGAAATATCGGTAAGGTGTTTTGTATCTTCTCATGAAATATTTTGAGATAAATTATACGAGGTTTAAAATATCAACATAAAAAAATGTACACCTTGAGACATTGAGAACAGTGTTTACAATGAAACACATTATCAGTATGCTGTTAAGGAATGTTTTTAAAAGAATTTTATTGACGCAACTCAGCTGTTTGTTTAATCGCAAAGGAAACAATAATTTGATTTACGCCTGCGGTTTTCCAACCAGACAATATTTTAGCAAAATTAAAGGTAAATTTTCCTGTAAGCTTTTGAGATAATGTAGGAAGAAACTACGTTACGTGGGTTTCGAATTACGTAGATGTTAGGTCGCCAAACTGTTTGATGTCAAATGCAACGTGTGCGAAACATGACGAAGCGTGCGGTGGTTTCTTACGTGTGAGTAGGAATTTGACGACTTCAATAGCCCAATGGGCGTAAAGTTTACGGGTTCGATTCCCGCTGCGGGACAAATATTGCATGATAGGCAGATATTTTGTCTTGGTAGACTCGGTGGTACCATGGATGGTATACTGTGACTTTCCTAAACCTACGACACAGAAGAGCATAAGAATCGTGAACCTGAAATACGTTTTTAGGTAAAAAGTAAAAATATTTTATTTCTACTGCCGCTGTTAACACGTTAACTGGGGGCCTCGGAGCACGTCCTGCAGCAGGTACGGCGGTTGTTATTCAGCACTTAAAACGATACGTATATCAAAATATACCGAGCATGTAACATTAACTAAGGACTTTAAACAGAATGTGATTTCTGACGATCCCCAAACTAGGCAGTACGTTTGATAATATATGAGGTGTTAAATTAAGGAACCTTACCGCTATTGGTGTTAACTTCGTTGAGCGGGCGACGATGCAACGCCACGCCCTCAAGCTGGTCAGTTCTCGGCGCGGTGGTCAGACACGAAAGAGGCAGCGCCGCCGGCATTATGCCAGACGTGAAGAACTCGTGCTGAAGCAGCTTGTCGACCGACGGCCGACGAGTCGGGTTCGACTGCAGTTGCAAGACTATCATGGACGCGGCCGGCTTTCGAAGTGATGATGGGATCCTATCGACAAATATGGAGTCAATGAATGGCACCGTTCCACATCTTTAATGCGGACTTATGTAGCGAAGCGAACGAGGACATGGACAAAATTGCAGGTCCACACGCAAATCGATTTCGACGCAATCGGAAAGATACAACTGTAGGGCAATCATGATTATTTCATGGTGGTATCGTAAGCGTATAGTAAAACGGTAGCCAATGACAAAGCGGTGCGGCGAGGCCACAACAAAGCTCTGCACGAGGCATCGCAAAATTCTAAGACGACGGCTGATAACGCGTTGTATTAATTTTGCCTTCGTTTTTGGTCGTCGCCTCGCTGTTATTTCGTATCTCTCATTGGGCAAAATTTCACGATATACTCACGATACAACATTGAAAGCGTTAGTTCCTTCGGTCGAAACGATACGACTTAGGTTCGACACGATTACTGATATCTATATCGATTTGCGGTGTAAGCCTCCAGGGTTGGTGCATGGAAAGAGTATTATGCAGAATTTATTTGGGGATGATTTTAAGATTTTAAAAATATTATAGATTTTACTTGACATTATTACTCCCAGATGTCTTTCTCTACTTTATGAATCTTTGCTTTTTAGAACGCATTATGTTAGGAAGCATTTGACATGCCAAGCCAATATGGTTTTGTTTTTTCCTGGGTAATAATAAGCTATACATGATAATCATATATTTTCCTAGAAGTACGGATAACAATATTTTCAAAACAAGTTTTAAAATGACGTAGACAATATCTTGAGTTAACAGAACTTGGCATTAAAAATTAATTTCATATGTACAACGTATGAATAACGGTTTGGGATTAGCATTTGCCAAAAATAATTTGGCGTAAAAAATTATTTGAAAAAACATTGTAAAACAGTTAAGAGGTAAATACATCCTATTACGCTGTAAAAATGTAAGAGGTTACTTAACCACAACATCGTTATTGACGTAAATATTCAAATAAATACATAATGTGTCATTTAGTAAGGTTGGGAAACGGTATAAGACGACCGTTTTTTAGGTCAGTTACATTTTTAAAAATTGCGGTGAGGTAAAACCGTCTTTTAATATAATGTAGGTAGTGAATCACATACAAAAAAACACGAAATAGGTAGGTGTGAAACATATAGAAAAATGATGTTAATATTCAATGATTGAGCCAAATTTCGTGTCATGAACCGTCACCAACAACACAACAGACATCTTCGACCATCGTTAATGCACGCGTTTAATGAAATTAGGTTAGATTCAATTGAAGGAATTCAAAGGGAAGGCTCTACTTACAACCAAAACGAAGTTTGCTGCCATAAGCGTGACTATAGGTACCTAGCTAAGCTTGCTTATAAGTAAGGGTAAATTCGTAACTTAAATGTATGAAGGGAACCTCACACTATGTTAATACTGGTTGCCACGATCAAAAACTTGTACAAATAAGAGAACACACGTTCCAATAATTACATTACTTAAACTTAATGTAAATTTCACAGTAAAAAATCGTATATAGATGACATTAATGATCCAATATAAAACCTCCACTTCATCATTTCCACTTCTTTTCTCAAATGCGTATTTGTATCGGTTTTAATATATAAATCACGAGATATCAAGAAAGTAAACCGTTGGGTAGAATTACTTTGGTTAGAAAGAAATAATAATCGACAAGGCAAGACTACGGTAGAATGCAAAATTACTGCGAGCGATTTTGACTGCGAAATGTCCGGATTATGACCTCTTAGACCAGAACAGCATAATTTTTCAATGACAACGAATTAACAACCGACATTATATTTTTATGCCAAAGCTGTCAGACGAACAGGCGGGCTACCTGATGGGAAGTAGTCACCGCCGCCCATGGAGACCTTCATTACCAGAGGCAATACTCATGCGCTGCCGGCCCTTGAGGTGATGAAATACCCGCCTTTTGAATGACCCCGTGTTATTATGTTATTTACCATAGTTCCGCTATAGCAGCGCCGCATCTATCGGTCATGAGCAGTCGTGGCGCGGACTTTGTGCTTAGGGTTCTCCATTTTTGGGTGGGATTGTACAAGAATTGATCGGATCGTTTGCTGAGCGTTAGGCTTCGGACAAAGATCAGTTGATCAGCCTATAGCTAATCACCTGCGCTGAAAACTACATAAACCTTGTAAGTGTTTATGTAGTACTTCTTCGTATAACCTAGTGACCAATAAAATTGGTGTAGGTACAATTTATGCGACTAGTTTACTACTTTAAGTTTTTTTTGAGTTTTTCAGGGCGCCCGAAGGCCTCAAACTTCATTGAACGACTGAAGCCCGGAGTAACTTCTGGACGTGCTTTCCGGAGCACGGAAGCGCTCAGATCTAAATGCCACATGGTTGGGTGACCACCCATCCATGTAGTGATCGAGCGGAGTGTTGCTAACTCGGATGATCGGTTAGCACCGAAGAAAGCCACAACGAGCGCTTCAGTGCTGAGTCGATATTGCACAAAAATATAAAGAGCAAATTAACTGTGCATTTAAATTTACTAGCTAGAGCGCGAGTACGCGGCTGCTCTCGTGTTTCCGGGATAAGCCTGACCTGTGTACACAGGTCAGGTCACAAAAGATGTATATTCCAAGTTTCATCCAAATAGCAGTTATGGAGTTGAATGGGTACAAACAAAAAAAAGATCGAGCCATGTTCAAGGTTTTGTGAGACGCACTGCTAATGATTTAGTTATAATTAGTGTAAATAGATTAACTTAGAGAACGTGGGCAGCTTTTGCCCCGTGGAGCATATTTTTTTAAATCTTAGTAAATTTCAAATAGAAATAGAAATGGTTTATTTGCTAGAAATGTGGTTACAAGGTTCTTAAGTTCTATGGTATATCTTCATTTATATAAAGAGGGTTTGTTCACAATTTGAACATGACACCTTCGAGAGACTTATGCTACAAAGTGGGGCACATTAGATATTGAAATGTAAATCGGCTCCCTTTCCCGCAATTGGATTCGTTGTTTGTACATTGCGCGTGTAATAGATATTGAATAGTGGTAAAGAAACTTTTATATTAAATCGATGGCGAAGGTTAGCTTTGTGCGGGCGAAGAGGTTCGTAATTAGTGTCAGCGATAGCGTTATTTTTACCCGACTGGCTAGGAGGGTAATGTTTTTTTATTTATAAATGTCGCCGCGCCTATTTTTCCAGGCACCAAATTATGCTGGACGATGATTCTAGATTTGAAAAATATAAGCCAAGCAGAGTTTCTTGCCAATTCTTCTCTGTTTGGTCGCGTTGCGAATTGGTGTAAATTATAAAATGACTAACTACATTTGAGTTACAGTTTGATTTAAATTATTACTAATTATTATTGCTAAAATTACTAAAAGTCATCACAACACAAGACTTAATTTATCATCTTGCGATTTATCAATTTGTTTAAAAATAATGCATTGTAATTGACTATCAAATTATAATAATATTCCCAAATAAGTTAATGCTATTGTGTTAGGTTTTCTGAGTTGTAGAATTCTTTTATAATTTAGAAATGAATTCTAGAGTTTTATTTGAAATTATTAAACCATCATTTCCAACTACAGAAATAATTGTTTCGATGGAAATTAATTTATTGCAAGTTTAAAATGATCGGACTATTATTACTACTAAAAATCTTTATCAATTTAGAATTGAATTATGGAATTTATTTTGTTATAATTATGCAATGTTTGAAGTATTTAAAATTAACGGTGATTTAAATTGGTAAGTCAATTTATTTGGTCAATCTAAATCCAATTAAGTTTAATCCAATGTTTTATGGCTTTTACTGCTTGCTAAAATAATTATAAAATTAGTAATTAATTTAGACCTACTTTCTAAGTAGCTTTGTGATTTTAAAGCATTTCCCGCGCCACGTGGCCTGGCTTAAACGGAAGTCTGTCAAATCGGCAACATGGCGCGGTAGGTGCTAAAAATAGATCAGGTAGAGCTCGAACACTTTGTGCTGGTTCGTCAAAGAAATAACACTGTGAGTTAGTTCCTTAAACTATGAATAAAAAGAAGCCTGAATTCAAATTAATGTCTTTCTGTTTCTTTCTCTGCAAATTTATTTGAGTGACTTTAGATAAAATAACCTTTAGATTTAGACTGCAATAATTAAGTTTATAGGGTCAGGATTTAAGAGGCAGAACCAATGGACGATACTGCGCTCCAGTGGTTCTGCAACTTCTTTAAAAACATAGAATTCTGCATTTTCTTCGATATCAGAAGTGTGCGATCACCTTTCTGCCCTCGTTGTCATTTATCATTTCAGATGCTATCAATTGTCTCGAACAGACATCACTGACACATCAGCGCCGAGAACATCAATCGTTAGTATCCATGGAGAAACCATACCGGCAGGTACAGCAGCTACGAGCACGCTGGGGCCAGATGGGTCACATCTACATGCCGCATCGACGATGAGTACATTCACGGATATACTTACTGTACCGCCGTAAAATGGTAATGTACTACCCGCATTCTTTACACATTATAATGACAATGATGCTGATTATAAGCGAGCATCTGCTACGCTAGCAACCTAGTGAAATAGTCAACATAACTGATATTTTCCTACCTTCCTACGACCCTGATGGTAACGTGGGAGTCCGTGAGTCGTGTAAAACTACCTAAATTCTGTGACTACTATATATGCATCAAGGTACATGTAGGTAGGTTAGAATCGAACCTATTTCTGTGACTACAATTATTATTACGCATGAAGGTACATGTAGGTAGGTTAGAATCGAACCTATTTCTGTGACTACAATTGTTATTACGCATGAAGGTACATGTAGGTAGGTTAGAATCGAACCTATTTCTGTGACTACAATTATTATTACGCATGAAGGTACATGTAGGTAGGTTAGAATCGAACCTATTTCTGTGACTACAATTGTTATTACGCATGAAGGTACATGTAGGTAGGTTAGAATCGAACCTATTTCTGTGACTACAATTATTATTACGCATGAAGGTACATGTAGGTAGGTTAGAATCGAACCCATGAACGCAAGTCGGTACCCGAACTAATATCTGTAGCCTCCTCTATTCGCGTTAAACGACCAGTCCTACTAGGTTCTACAAGCCAACCATCACAAAAGCGTTCGACATAGTATCCAGGCCCTAATTCTCGCAATAAAGGTATCTGTAATTCAACATACAACCAACTGTCAAACATACTACGATGACACCGACACAGTCTTCTAAACCCAGCGATAAACTTTTTTTCTTTTTGCGGTAAACGATACATATGATTGACACATTTTACTGACCCGAAAAATAGATGATCTTCAATGTTTAACTCTATAGCTAATAAAGGTTCTACCCTGAATACGATGATTACGAGTCATTATCATCATCATCATCAGCCTGTATCGGTCCACAGCTGGACATAAGTATCCCCTAATCTGCGCCATTGCGCCCTGTCCTGGGCTCGACGTATCCAGCTTCCATTAGCGGCCTTTCGCGGATCGTCAACCCACCTAGCCGGAGGGCGTCCTACACTAAGTTTTTTAGGCCGCGGTTTCCGCTCAAGAATTAGTTTACCCTAGCAGTTGTCGGTTCTTCGGCAGATATGGCCAGCCCACTACCATTTCAGCTTGCTAATTCTCAGAGCTGTGTCGACAACTTTAGTTCTATGTCGGATAGTATAGTTGCGGATTATATTCTTCAGAAAAACTCCGAGCATAGCTCGTTCCATAGCTCATTCCAACGACTAAACTAGTGGACTAGCCGTACTGTGAGGGTCCACATTTCGGCTTGGTTTGTCATGTCGGGTATGACGTACTGATATGTGTGGGTTAGATTAAAATAAATTTTGTATTCGATAATGGAGCAGAGTATTTCGTGATGCGCGAGTCGATTGCGAACAAATTACCAGGACATAGGTGTCAAACAGTTAATTACTAATTACGCGGCCCATTTTCTATTAATTATTTCCATTAGTTATAGGCCTATTAATTATTACATTTCCACTATTATAAAGAGGAAAAATTTATGTTTTTATTTTTGGTTTTGGTTTGCTTGTTCGTTTTTTTTGTAATGGATAAACTCAAAATACTTAACCGATTTTTAAAATTATTTCTTTTATAGAAAGCTAAATCAGTATTATCAACCTATTTGTTTAATCAATTAATTGGTTTGACTAATTCTAATCAGGTTAAATTAATAATTATTACAAAAAAAAAAACATGATTAAAAAAGTAATCTTGATCATGATTTCTGGCGTTGATCAGTAATAAATAATTAATCATTAATTGATTAACTTCATTTAATTAATGCATCCATTAATTTTGGCAATTCTAAGTAAAAAGAGTAATGGAAACGAATGACATCTTCAATCATTTTTCATAAATGATTAATAACGTTACACTAAATTCTTATTTAGTAATGGTGAAATAACCTCCTACATGATCTTTGCATTTCTAATTTTTAATATTCAAGTAATCGAGCATAACTACTCATTATTCAAATAAGTCTTCAGATCATTTATGAGTGACCAAGTTTTATTTAGCACTAGCTTTTTCCCGTTTCAAGCATTGTTGTCTTTAGTTAGGTTGTCTTTATTCAGTTATTATTATTATTATTATTATTTTTTAAATTAAAGTTGAGTTGCCTAATATAACTGCAATAATGTAACCCAAGGTATAAAAATTTGCCTATAGAAGTCATTATTTGGCGTACATGAAATTGTCAGCGTATCTGTGGATAATTTGCAAATAAATAGCGTAATCTGATATGAGTTCGTTCGTTGGTGCCTGCCTACTTTTTATTTCGTACAGGTACCTATTTAGGGTTTCGTCTAAAATGACCACATCTAAGTAATCAAGTAAGCGCAAACGTAGTTGCGGGCGGGTCAATATTAACGTTGAGTTAATGTTCAACGTCCTACCTGACTACGTCTAACGTAAAATAAGTAAGAAATGGACGTCCAACATCTTGATTGGTGCAAATTTACTACGACACTGCATTGAGTATAATTAAAATAAATAAAAAATAAAATTATTTTATTTCGGTTGAAATAATGATCCACAGACACAACTTACTAACACTAAACACTACACACACTCTTGATACATAATATTAATACTAATTAATTAATAGTTAGATCACTCTCCGCACGAAGCAATGCCACGTGGGAGAGATGAAGCTATAGTTTGTAGGATGGTGTTGTAATTGTTACTCAACACAGCGCCATATTGTTTTTAAGCCCTTTGTTTGACAATATTGATTTGACTTGACTGACGAATCTGAAATTAACCAACTGTTAACTCTGTTTTATAAATACTCTGATATTTTCACCCGCGGTTTTTCAAAACTTTTAGAGAGCAAATTCAAAGTCAATACAAACTGCAACGCACTTAACGCTTTGAGTGCAGAAAACACAAATGTGATTCTACACGCCTTCCTCGCGTCATGTGCGAGGCAGCCATCGTGTTAAGGTCTCCAAGCATAAACGGGATTCAGTGCCCCGTATACATACACATATGGCGGATTTATCTCCAAAATTTTGATCTTGATGTAAAGTAAAGGAAGGGCGAGCGGCACGCGGATTACTCTTATTAGAGTGAACTCTGATTCTATGATTGTCAATGTCTTGGCAAACAATAGTCATAATAGTCATTTTTCCATTAAATTAAACAATAAACGTTTTATGTGGAAATGACTTGCCCTACACTAAAACATTAGTCACAATAAAAATTCAATTAAATGCCTAGGTCACAAACACCAACACAAAACTACGTATTTAAAGTAAAAATTTGTCTATCTTACGAAGTTCACAGGATTCCTGAGAACGACCGCTACCTCATGAAGATGGTAATAAATAGGTCACCATGGGCGGCCTCGCAATGTTTCGAATGCCAAGCTACAGCACGCCTCTCAGAAAGACGCGGGCAGCGTCCAGGCGGCCGTGTCGCCTCCAGGCGTACAAGCGGGGCCTTCGGTAACGCGCTGGTGGCTTCTCAATCCCTGGCACGGAGCGAATCTGCCCAACCATTCTCAGTCTGTGGCTTCAGACAGAGTTATCCCCGGTGAGAACTTTTCATATCGCAAATACTTATAACCTATACTAACTTAACATAAAACAAAAAGGTTCTCGTTACTAACGTGTGGAGCGGGTAGTAGCAAAGTAACCAATAAAATAATTTACCATCGGCGTGTGGAGCCGTCCGATAGTAATAGTCCCATCCTGAAAGAAATATGGTCCCCTGTGTACCACGGCGTACAAGACCGCCTAGAGCACAGCATCGACCTACCCAATATTCCCAGGGCCTCTGTTACAACAACAGCATCGACCTTCACCGACCTATCCTTGCCTAAGTATTTAATTATCTGTCGTCACGTGTAGTGCGCAGTAATAGTCCCATCCTGAAAGAAAAATGGTCCCCTGTGTACCACGGCGTACAAGACCGCCTAGAGCACAGCATCAACCTACCCAATATTCCCAGGGCCTCTGTTACAACAACAGCATCGACCTTCACCGACCTATCCTTTACCTAAGTATTTTACGATCTGTTGTCACGTGGCGTGAGCAGTATTTAACTATCTGTCGTCGCGTAGAGTGCGCAGTAATAGTCCTATCCTGAAAGGAATATGGTCCCCTGTGTACCGCGGCGTACAAGACCGCCTAGAGCACAGCATCGACCTACCCAACATTCCCAGGGCCTCTGTTACAACAACAGCATCGACCTTCACCGACCTATCCTTGCCTAAGTATTTAATTATCTGTCGTCACGTGTAGTGCGCAGTAATAGTCCTATCCTGAAAGAAAAATGGTCCCCTGTGTACCGCGGCGTACAAGACCGCCTAGAGCACAGCATCAACCTACCCAATATTCCCAGGGCCTCTGTTACAACAACAGCATCGACCTTCACCGACCTATCCTTTACCTAAGTATATTATGATCTGTTGTCACGTGTAGTGAGCAGTATCTTTCATTTCAACACAATATTCTATTTTTATTTATTATTGCACTGTTGTCATGTGGATTGAGCAGTAACCTTATGTAACCTTATAACTATGGAATGAGCAGTAACCTTATGTAACCTAATAACTATTTTAACTGTTGTTATGTGGAATGAGCAGTAACCTTATGAAAGCTTATAAATATTTTGGCTGTCTTCACTTGAAATGAGTAGTAACCCTATGTAACCTAATAACTATTTTAACTGTTGCCATGTGGAATGAGCAGTAACCTTATGAAAGCTTATAATTATTTTGGCTGTCGTCATTTGAAATGAGCAGTAACCCTATAAAAGTAGAAGTAAAGCGTTAAACTATTTTAACTATTTAGGTTCGGGACCGTGTATAGTATATAGTTCCTATGCGAGTGTTTGAAAGTGTTTAGGCCTCCGCTAAGCATAAAATATTCAGCTCATTTCATTTCTCTATTTAATGACCAACCTAATGAGTATCATGTTGGTCATGCTTGAAAGCCACTTTGCCGGTCGATCTGTCAAAAAAAACGAGATCAGCTACCCACTATGCCACGAGCATTTTTGCTAACAGCTTTTATTCAGTTATACGGTTTAGACTAACTGTGGAAGTACCCAGCCTCAAAATATTTCATTCTTATTTACAGAGACAAAAAGAAGAGGAGCGATGCAGAGCACGCATCGCACATCAGTATGGCCGTGTCGCCGCGCCTATTTTTCCAGGCACCAAATTATGCTGGACGATGATTCTAGATTTGAAAAATATAAGCCAAGCAGAGTTTCTTGCCAATTCTTCTCTGTTTGGTCGCGTTGCGAATTGGTGTAAATTATAAAATGACTAACTACATTTGAGTTACAGTTTGATTTAAATTATTACTAATTATTATTGCTAAAATTACTAAAAGTCATCACAACACAAGACTTAATTTATCATCTTGCGATTTATCAATTTGTTTAAAAATAATGCATTGTAATTGACTATCAAATTATAATAATATTCCCAAATAAGTTAATGCTATTGTGTTAGGTTTTCTGAGTTGTAGAATTCTTTTATAATTTAGAAATGAATTCTAGAGTTTTATTTGAAATTATTAAACCATCATTTCCAACTACAGAAATAATTGTTTCGATGGAAATTAATTTATTGCAAGTTTAAAATGATCGGACTATTATTACTACTAAAAATCTTTATCAATTTAGAATTGAATTATGGAATTTATTTTGTTATAATTATGCAATGTTTGAAGTATTTAAAATTAACGGTGATTTAAATTGGTAAGTCAATTTATTTGGTCAATCTAAATCCAATTAAGTTTAATCCAATGTTTTATGGCTTTTACTGCTTGCTAAAATAATTATAAAATTAGTAATTAATTTAGACCTACTTTCTAAGTAGCTTTGTGATTTTAAAGCATTTCCCGCGCCACGTGGCCTGGCTTAAACGGAAGTCTGTCAAATCGGCAACATGGCGCGGTAGGTGCTAAAAATAGATCAGGTAGAGCTCGAACACTTTGTGCTGGTTCGTCAAAGAAATAACACTGTGAGTTAGTTCCTTAAACTATGAATAAAAAGAAGCCTGAATTCAAATTAATGTCTTTCTGTTTCTTTCTCTGCAAATTTATTTGAGTGACTTTAGATAAAATAACCTTTAGATTTAGACTGCAATAATTAAGTTTATAGGGTCAGGATTTAAGAGGCAGAACCAATGGACGATACTGCGCTCCAGTGGTTCTGCAACTTCTTTAAAAACATAGAATTCTGCATTTTCTTCGATATAAATATGAATATAAACGATTGCATCAACGATGATCGAGAGTACATCTGCAGTAACCACCTGTATTGCATTCTCAGTGTATTATCGTCGACGAGGGCTCTCGCGTACCGCTTACCCATTGTATGCCACGGGCCCCCCAAACATACGTGCAGGGCTAGGCTTACACCCTCGCTATTTTATAACAAAATACAAATTAATAAAAAATCCTGTGCATGCATTGAGATATTATTACAGCCTTCAAATGAAAACTGACAAAAATCGTCCAAGCGTATTTCACATACATTAACTTAAAAATGCCAAATTTGCACTAATTATATTTACTATTATTAGACCTTATGTCCCTTGAAAAGTGTCAAAAGTCGGCGCAATCGTGCGCCCAGTTTTGGTGCAGACAAATTTTTTCCACGTTTGTGGCTCGAGAGTATATTTATCTCGATGTGTGCATGCCATAAATTTATGTAAGTAGTAGAATTCTTTGTGAAGGGCTCATCCGGGGAAGTACTACAACCATACTTATTTCTGCCGTGAAGCAGCGTTGCTGTGTTTCGGTCTGAAAGGTGTGGGTGCCGGTGAAATTACAGGCACACGAAGCTTACCACTTCCATATCTCAAGTTGATGGACGCAGGGCATTGTATCATAGTGCATGAACATAAAAAAATGGCTTGTAATTGGGGAGGACTAAATCAGTGAACTGTTATAGGCTGGTTTGTTGTATGTATGCCTGTTTTCTGCAAGGGGGTGGTTATCCATTAGACTTTAGACCTATGGAGGAAGTGGAATGCTAGAAAATGATTAAAGCCTTTTGTTAGTTAAATTCCTCGAAAAGCATTGTAAGTCAGCTCTGAAAATGGAGGTGAAGACAGGGCGCAATGGCGCTCATTAGGGGAGGCCTATGTCCAACAGTGGATTCCTTTAGAGTCATGATGATGATCTGACTAACGAGTAAGAATGACAAATTGTATTCTTAGAGACATTTTAGCTTATTTCCTAAAATTATTATATTAAATAATTACCTGTATTCACACTGTTTGATCCTCTTGTATGTGTCTTTGAGTGTGGATGTCTCGAAGGGCGGTTTTCCCACGAGAAGCGTGTACATGATGCAGCCCAAACTCCAAATATCCACTTCGAAGGAGTGCCCCTTCTTCGTCAGAATCTCTGGCGCGATGTAGTTTGGAGTGCCGCATAGTGTCTGCTTTCTCTCTCCTACAAAATTTCATGTTTTTATATTACACAGAATCATTTTATCTTTTAAGTCGGACTCGCGCACGAAAGGTTCCTTACCATTTATACATACATGTATGGGAGCCCCCTTAATTTATTTTAATTTAAATATTTATTTTTGAAGTGAAAAAAAACGGCAAAAAAATCACGTTTGTTGTATAGGAACCTTACTTAAATGTTTATTTTATTATGTTTTTAGTATTTGTTGTTATAGCGGCAACAGAAATACATCATCTGAAAATGTCAACTGTCTAGATAGCATGGTTAATGATATACAGCCTGCTGAGATGAGAGCTGCAGACAGACAGACAGACGGACAGTGGAGTCTTAATAATAGAGTTCCGTTTTTACCCTTGGATAAGGAATCCTAAAATAGCTACTAGGACATATCAGGAATCTTTACATACCTAGAAAAACTTGCTGACCCTTTTGAAACTTCGTTTACATGTATTTATTACCAATTTAAACTAAATAAATTATTCGGCTGTTCCCTGTTGTCCTAATTTAAAATTGAAATTGGTCGAGGCATTTAAGAGTTTTTGCGAGACTTTACTTTGTATATAATATAGATCATGCATATATTTACCTATTGAATTTTAAATAAATTCCAGCAATAAATTTTCTCAGGACAACTAAATGTTATGATCCAATAGTTAATGCATTTGTGCAATTTTCTGCTGATATCATCAGGTTCTTTTTTTATTATTCTTTGATTTATTTATACTTAGCAGTAGGCTAATGACTATCTTAACACTGACCTAGTTTTTATATTGGCAACAGTGTCTAGTGATTAATGAATGTGGTTTGTTTAGTTTAAAAATGCACTAAAGAATCTTCACCAATATCTGACAAAAATTGCGAAATTCTTCAGTTTTATCTTGATGCGGTTCTCTGTCCAAGTGTGTGGCAAGCCTATACATTTTGTAAAGTATGACCACTTCTTAATTATAGTTTATGATTTGAACTAGTTTTCGCCCGCGGTTCACTAGCTTGGTACCCAGATAAAAAATAGGTAGCCTATGTGTTAATCTAGAGTGTATAAACTACATTCAAACTTTTCATACAAATTCTTCAGCAGTTTCGGCAGATGAACATACAAATATCCTCACCTACAAATAAACTTTTATTTTATGAGGCCCATTTGTTAGTTAGCAGGGTTGGCTTGAGTTGAGTAGACAGAAACCACTTAATATTTTTCTACATAGTTCACATAATTTATTAATTGCACTAAGGGCTTTGTAGGATTTGACTCCTTTAACTCCTTTGCTCAACATACTCAATTTTGTCAAAAACACAGCTAGACTTTGACGGCCTCTGTGGCGCAGTGGGCGAAGGTCCGCATGAGACGCAGAAGGTTGCGGGTTCAATTCCCGCTGCGGGACAAATGTTTGCATGTTCTGTAGATATTTGTCTCGGATCTGGGTGTTTTCTATGTATGATATGTATGTATTTACAAAAAATATATATATATGTCTAGTATATCAATCATGTAGTTCCCATAACACAAGTTCTGCTAAGTTTAGGGTTACATGATGCCGTGTGATTGAGTCCCCGCATTATTATACTTAAGCACAGTCCAGGGCTACCGCTACAGGGTGATAGTCCAGCATTATTTATTTATTTATTTATATTTATCTATCTATCTACAGCAATGAGCATTGTTCATCATCATCATCAGCCTATAGCAGTCCACTGCTGGACATAGGCCCTCCCTAATTAGCGCCATTGCGCCCTGTCCTCAGCTCTACACATCCAGCTTCTACCAGCAGCCTTTCGCAAATCGTCACTCCACCTAGCCGAAGGGTGACCTACACTATGTTTGCCGAGCTGCGGTCTCCACTCAGGAACTTGTTTAGCACTCAAGAACTCATTTGAGCATTATTGGATAAATACAAAAACAAATGCACTGGGCATGGCTTTAAAGGTCTCTGTCTGTACTCCGGTCTTATTGACAGAGAACCTGATAATTAAAACAAGACCAGGTTTTTGTTAATTTACCTTCAAATTCAATCTTGGCAGCCAAGCCAAAGTCTCCGATCTTGACACGGAGGTCATCATCTAGGAACAGGTTTCCCAGCTTCAAGTCCCGATGGATGATGCGTCTACTGTGGAGGTACTGCACACCCAGTAATATCTGGTGCATGTAGAACCTTGTCTCTGGTTCTGTGATTGCTTTTCTGCGTTTATGCAGTTCCATCATTGACTAGGGAGAAAAATATTTGTTTTACATTGTGTAGTTAGAAGGCTTAAACTTATCCTTGACTTATCTAAGAGCAGCTGTGTCTTTGTTTGGTTGACTTACAAATTGTTGTATGTTAAAAAAAATACAATCCAAAGTATAATGAATTTTTGAATTAGTCTCCAAATAATAATACTTGGGAGTTAGTGTCTAGCAATAATAAAATGGTGTCAATCATTTCTGTTTGCAACAGAGTTAGCCGATCACCCCCCTGACCTATGGTGAATGAAACAATGCACTTAACTTAATTGAAGAATGCCTACTGAAGAGAAGAACTCTGCCCGACACAAAGCCTACCAACAATTTGCCCATAGTTGGATAAACTGATCGTAGATAAAACTTAAGAAGGACTAATGAGTATTGTGGCTCAACCTGACCTATGGTGAATGAAGCGAGGTACAACAGCAATTCTTCTTTATCATTTTGACTTACCCGTCTTTTACACAGCTCAAGTATGATGTAAATGTTCATAGAGTCCTCGAAAAAGCTGTGGAAGCCAACAACATGTTTGTGCAGCAGGGATCGGTGGATGGAGATTTCCTGTGCCATTTTTTCTTTCTGACTCGACTTCACCATAAGTTTCTTGGAGACTATTTTTCCAGCATAGATCTGGTTGTTGGATATGTCCTGTATTTCGTAGCATTTTGCAAATCCACCCTAGAATAATAGAAAGAGTTGTGTGAATGAACTTTAGCACTAAGTTCTCAAGTTAATAAGTTGTACAAAGGAGATATTTATTCGTATAAGTGAGTGGTATTTGTAACAGGTGGGTTTTCAATGTTGGGAATGCACCTGTTATCTTTCTTGGTTATGAATGGGAATTTAAAGCTTAGATTTGTACTCGCACTATAAATTACACATAGGCCTACAATGTAGTATATAATAAACCTATTTATAAAAGTAATAGGCTTAGGACAGGGGGTAATAAACCCGTAACGGTCATGTATGAACCGTGTCCACTTTTTTTTATTTAATTTTTACAACACGAAGACGTTATTGATGTTTACGATTTAGACCTGATGGGAAAGATATACCTACTTATAAATAACATTATCAACAACGTCTAAAGTAAAAACTACAATGAAATAATCTTACCTTTCCAAAAAATCGTAACCTCTGGTATGTGCTGTTTGTTTGAGGATCGTGAATAATCTCCGGGATTTCTTTCTTTTCGTCTTCCTTGATCGACGTCATTTTAAACTATCTTAAAAATAATAAACTAAAGTCAAATAAAATATGTAACAATTATAAAA
Source organism: Horisme vitalbata (assembly GCA_951804965.1). Classification (NCBI taxonomy): domain Eukaryota; kingdom Metazoa; phylum Arthropoda; class Insecta; order Lepidoptera; family Geometridae; genus Horisme; species Horisme vitalbata. Next base: position 7,432,433 of record OX638096.1, read on the forward strand.
GTTTCAGTACAATCGATTGTTGACAAATTTTAAAACTCCACAAAAGAGATTTCAAACGGCCATAGTCGTTTGATTTCAACTTTGAAGTTTGTTGACGGCTGTTTGCATTTGAACAGTTTTTGATCCGCCAATCAGAGGTTAGAGATTTCTACCAATTTCTACCAAAACGTTTTGTGTGTTGCTATAATTTTGAACAAATTTAATACTAAAAAATATGACTTTTCTGAAAAAAACAAATAACAAAGATGGTCATTACATATTTAATTGTTATTATTATTAAATAAGTATACAAACAACATAAGTACAATTAAATATTCTAATCAAAAAGTTAAAAATCCAAATTCTAACTACAAATTCTACAATGGTAGTTTATATCTTGTGTTAGCGTTACGTGTTTAAACTGGTATTACCAGGTTAATTTTCATTGGACCACAGACTATGGAAGGATGGGCGCTGATATCTCTTCTGTGATTGGGCTAAGATGCTTTATCTTGCTCTCACTACCTAATTAGAAACGTTCAAAGAAAAAAAAAAGGAAGTGACGGTTAAAGTTGCATGATGGCGGGAATATTTAAAAAAATGAAATAAATAAAGTATATCCGCCGTCATGCAACGTTTTACATTTACATCATTCATATTTAATACTTTAGTACTAGACTTAAATCTGTGCTATTTATTTTTAAATTAAAATTGAATTTTTAAATTAATGAGGGAATCTATTTAAGTTAACTAATTATTACATAATTAACATAAGGTTATTAATTTTGTGATAAAATGAATAAAGTGAGAGAGAATCATCTACTTTCCTGTTGGTAATAGTATTTTTTATTAATTTACTGTACAAGGATTTAAACATAGCATTGTAGGTACACAAATTACCTAAGTACCTTCTATTAAGCATAGCTTCTATTAAGCATAGAAAAGTTCGAAATTGAAATTAATAACACACTTCATGATATAATAAACTGGCTATCTTCAATCAACCTTCATGTAAATTTAGATAAAACAAAACTTTTAAGATTTAAACATTACAAAACACCTCAAATAAAATTAAACATTAGTAACAGGGGAAATAAAGTAGATGAAATAAATGAAATAAAATTTCTTGGCATTGAAATTGATGCAAATTTAAATTGGAAATCTCAAAACAGTAAAGTTAACCAAAAAGTTTCAAAATATGTGTATGTGCTCTCAATGCTCAGTCACGTCTCATCTAAAGCAGTTGCAAAAAATGCATACTATGGTCACGTTTTTCCTCACTTATGTTACGGGGTTATATTCTGGGGGAATTCCGTAAATGTAGATACAACCTTTTTAATGCAAAAAAAAATGTATCCGAGCCATATACAATTTGGAAAGTACTGAATCACTACGACAAGTATTTAAAGAAAATGATATTCTAACACTGACTGATATATTTATTTTAGAAATATGTCTCTTTGTCAAAAATAATAGTGTCCATTTTAACGAAAAATCAAACCGTAATCTAAGAAGTAAATACAAATTTAACATAAGCGTACCACAGGTAAATAACACAATGTTCTACAAAAGTACTTATTACACAGCCATTAAGGTATTTAATCACTTGCCTACAGACTTGAAAGAGCTTAATGGAAACATTTTTAAAAATAAATTAAGAAGCTGGCTTATAAGCAAAGTTCATTACAACCTTAAAGAATATTATGGCTAGTCATATAATTAAGTTTAAGATACCAATAAAGTATCATAAGTTTAGTTCAAACATAGTTTAAGTTACTGTATTGTGGTATAAGTTCCTAAGTCAATGTTGTGCCTTAACTTTAGCTTATATTTAGAAAATATTGTATGTCCGAAATGGACAAACTGTTGTGTCAGAAATTTACCTACCTACCTAAAAGATCTATGTTTACACAGTTTTTACAATAAATGATTCTTATTCTTATTCTTATTCTTATTCTTATATATAATATTTTTCTGCTAGATACTATCTAAATAAATAAAAAATACGTCCAGTCTCCATGGGTTCGATTCCTGGCCCAAAGTTATTGTTGTTCATTCGTTTTGTGACACACACTGGGCTTTCCTAGTCTAGTACCTATCTACCTGGCGTGGGAATTATGTGGTTTATTTTACATATTAATTTTTATAATATGATTCATGTATTTTTGTAGATTAGTTATATAAATAAGTTATATCTGTGGTATACACATCAAACTTACCTAGTAGGTACTTACTTGTAGGTTGGTAGCATTCGTACAAATTACTACAAGCTGATATTAAATAATTTATTAATCTACACTAATAAGTATTATAAAGAGGAAAAATTTGTATTTTTGTGTGTATGTATGTTTGACATTGATTTGACGACCTCTGTGGCGCAGTGGGCGAAGGTCCGCCTGAGACGCAGAAGGTTGCGGGTTTGATTCCCGCCGCGGGACCAATGTTTGCATGTTCTGTAGATATTTGTCTCAGGTCATACATATCATACATAAAAAATATGTATGATATGTATGTATTTAGTTTTTTTTTATAATATATCTAATATATCAATCATGTGGTTCCCATAATAGTTTGGGTTAGTTTGGGGCTACATGATGCTGTGTGATAGTACAGCATTATTTATTTATTTGTAATGAAAAACACAAAAACTACTGTGCTGATTTCAAAAATTCTTTCACCATTGGAAAGCTACATTCACCCTGAGTAACATAGGCTATATTTATTAGAAAAGTCCACCCGTGCGAAGCCGGGACGGGCCGCTAGCACAGAATACAGCCGCTAGTAATAAATAAAATAGTATTAGGTAGGTACTAGCTTCCGGCCGCGGCTTCGCTCGCGTGGTATTGGTATAAATAGTGTTAATCCAGGTCACAAACTATGTATTCCAAGTTTCATCAAAATCCATTCAGCCGTTATAGAGTTGAGTGGTAACAAACATACACACACACACACACACACAAACTTTCGCATTTATAATAATAATGTTATTTTCGTAGTCGTATTAAACATGGTTTTTCGTAGTCCACCCAGTACCTACCCTAACCGTACCTATCTAATTCATTTAATTAATTAACTAATATGCGTAATATGGAGGGTAACACCAAGCTCTAAATAAGTACCTACATTCGTAATGACGCTAAATGTAAACAAAGGCAAAATACTTCAGTGATACCTTAGGATTTAGAAAAGGATTGTGACGTTGTTTTGTGGTTGATGTAGCTGCTGTACCTACCTACCCAATAAATTAATGAAACTATAAAAGCGTTTGTAATTACAAACAGGATATCAAACGTATCCGAGGAACGGACGCGAGCGTTTCCTATAACAGTTTTACTGTGGGGGAAATATTGCTAAAGAATGGAGTCTTTTTATAATTTAATCATATTCAGTGCTTTTCTGATGATTAGTGTAAGTGGGGGTCTACCAAGGCGATGGCTTACTCCAGATGAACGTAAGTGCATGCCTAGTCATGAAACTCCTTTAAAATAATCGATCTAGGTATTCTTCAAATATTTATTACAATTAGTTATGTAGATATTATCTGGGTACATAGTTTTCTAGGTACTTCTAGGTAGTATAAGTTTCCCAAAAATAGCACTTTAAACTTTCTTAAAGTGTTTAAAGTAAGTTTTTAAAATAATAAGGCTATCATTAAGAACCTACCTTTTTAAAAGTTCGTCAATCTGCCACATTTTTCAACCTCCACAACTCCGCCAGTGTTTTCAATAATTTATTATCGAGTTCAAAACCAAAATCAACACATTGTTTTTAGTTCGTATTAAAACATTAAAGCTTTATCACAAAAAAACCTATCATTTTAAAAGTTTCGATTCAATTAAACCACTTTTTTTTTCCACAACACCGCAGTGTTTTCAATAATTCACTGTCGAGTTCCTAAAAATTTGATTTGTTGGTTAGACAAAGAATAAAACGCAATGGGTACGACATATCACTAGTCACGCGATGTTCAATTCACGGGAAATATTTAAGTTTACACCTGTAGATATTCTAAATCAAGCTTATTTAATAGCTTTCGAAACTGAATAAAACCTCAGTTTAGGGTCTATACTTATGTTAAGTGTAGTTCGAAATGACCTTCTTCAGTCCACGATTGACTGGTAGGTAATTGCAGAGGTGTGGCCCTGATTGGACTGCTCCGAAGACCAGGTTGGCTGAGGTCAGGCATTGTTAGACCGTCGTCTTGGATACTCCAGCTAAAATTAGATCAAGGACGTTGAATAGTTACCTGAAAGTTACACGTGTCATGAATTTTACGAGGGAACAATATTTTTGACTGGGTTTGAGTAGCTTGTGTTTTTAATTTCAAACTCTTCGTAGTGCTTGCTAACTCTGGTGTCGGAGTTTTTTGGCTCGAAGGCCTTCGTAACTAACACCTTTATCGTGCCCGGAAGCGATCAGATGAATAATAAAATAAAAAAAATAAAAATACCCTTAAACGGTCACCCATCCAAGTATTGACCGGGCGGAGTGATGATCTAACACCGAAGTAAGCCACGCCTTGATCTAACTAAAAGAAGACAACACAGTAGATGCTAATTAGAAGTGCCTAACTACCTCAAACATGATATAAATAAACTCTAGACAATCTAATGTTTATTCTTTTGATGAAAACAAACATTTAGTTGATCAATAAAGTAGGTAACTAGGTTATACCCACCTAAACTAGATCAAACTGTAGAGGTTATTAATATACCTACCTACTTCATCATCATCATCATCATCCACAGCCACTTTATCCCACCACTACACCACACCAGCCTATATCAGTCCACTGCTAGATATAGGCCTTCCCTAATAAAGGGGGATATGCCCATAATCCCCACGCTGGGCATGCGGGTTGGGGGATTGCAAGGCACAGCTTCTCGCACCACCGACGGTGCTCACCGTCGGTGGCCAGGGGATTTAGCTGTGCCGATGAAGGCTGTGCTATGCCGCAATCAGCCGGCCGCCAGAGCCCCGTTCGTTGTTTATTTATTTATTGAAACAAAATGGGCTTACACTTAACTCTAAGGCGCCCATGTACTATACTAATTACAACTAAGTGACAAAAACAACAACACGGTCTATTAAAAAAAATAAGATAATAACAAATACAATTGATAAAAAGTCATTAAAGGTAAATGATGGGTTGGCGTGGGATAGCGCTCAATAGAGAAGAGTGGAAAGAAGGAAGGGAGGCCTTTGACAATTCATGCTCATAATAATAATAGGTAAATGAGAATTCAATAGGTAATAAATAAACAGCGGGGTGATCGGCTAACTCTGTTGCAAACAGAAGTGATTGACAGCGATCCTGTTTTAACAAACTATGACAGTTTCTCAATTGACGTTCATTGAATTTAAACGGATGAAATGTCAAAGTTTGTAAAAACAGGATCGGTATCAATTATTTCTGTTTGCAACTGTGTTAGAAAATCAGCCCGCAGATCTTTAAAATTCAGCAGCATTGCATCCATGAAAACGTCAATGTCATTCTCAGCCATAATTTGGTTAAGTAGGGCTATCTATCACTCGTGGAGTCGGGGCAGTGGCTCCAGCCCGGGTTCGGGTGGAGGGACACGCGAACGGACCTGTCCGTCGCACCCTCCGCGCCCGCCATGGGTGTCGTGGTACCACAAGCTCGATTAGATGTAGTGTCTCAGGATTTTCCACCTTGCCGTGGAGTGAATTTAGCAGGGTGCACCACATGCAGGTGGGGTTGGCTTGGCTTCCGAAGATAGGGGTTGGAACCCCGTACACCCCTCTTCAATTCCACTTTATCAACTGCTGGATACTGTGGTCTCCCCAAAGTTTGTGCCTTCCACCACGGTTGCCACGGTATTGTAAAGTAGGTACCTACGTGTTGTGTTGGTAAAGTACGTGTATGCGACTTGCTAGTCGCATATTTTGTATATCTATCTACTTATAACGCCCTAATACTTAAATTATGTTTTAATGCAAGTCATTACTTTCATCAATAACCAAATATAATTTTTGTTCACAGTGGAGAACCATATAAGCCCTGAAGACCTTCGAGATTTCCTTGAACTGACAGACAGCAAATCGACCTCTACGCCTCGTTCCAATTTCGACTCGGATACTGCTGATATGGAGCCCGTAAGCATTATTTTATTTTATTTAAATGTCGTTTGTAAACCCCAACAGATGGACCGGCGACATCGTCAAGATTGCAGGTAATCTTAAAGAAGGGTCTTGAGTCTTCTTTAAGATGATTTATTCAAAATAGCTAATGTAATAATTACATTATTTATGCTAAAACGGCATGAAGGTAATGAATCAAATTATAATTAATAATTTGCCTTGTAATTCGCTATTGTTCTGATAATTAAAGGCCAGACAATGGTAGGTAAACCTCAGTTCAAGTCAATATTACGGGATCTTCCTAAACTATTATATTTGTAGAATGGTGATCTACCAAACGGAAGTTGGATGCGACTGACTAGTAACCTTTTTTTTAATTACTAGTATAGGCCAGCTCTTGACCTTGAGGCTTGCGTGGATAAGGATGAGGTGGGCGAGCTTTCCCAGGGCGACTGTACAGGTCAAACCTCCCTCTCGCTCGCACTATTCAACATTTTTGAAGATATAAAATCACTGAATGTAGTTATCCAAAATAGCAAACCTTCACGGCCTAGAAAATAACAATACAAAGGTTCAGCAATAATATAATTTTGATTCTATCACGTTTTCTTACCAAAAAACTTGCACCAATGTGATCAATTTTGGTGTAAATTTGGATAATGGAAAGGAATTTGGATTTGGAAAACATGTTGAGTTCAACATGATATTCTTGCTGAAATCATGTTGAACAGCAATAACTACATACAGTGATTTTATATCTTCAAAACTTCAAAAATGTTGAATAGTGCGACCGAGAGGGAGGTTTGACATGTATAGTCGCGTTCACTCTCTTTTTGAAGCCGTTAAGGTTGTAACGTAAGTCAATGGCAAAATAGACGTTGTCAGCTGATTTCATATTTTACTAATTCCCACGCTTGATATGACCTGACTCTAATGTTACTGGCTAACCTGTATCTAATCGCTTTATGCGATAAGACCACCGATTGTACCTACATTTTTTTTATTTCTCTGTTCTTGTATTTTTTTTGTATTGGTGTTGTGTGCAATACAGAGTTTATTTTATCAATCTATCTATCTAATCTAAAGTTAAACTTTGTTGTCGTTATATTTATTTAAACACTTTTTAATAATGAATAAGTATCATAAGTTAAACGATTTCCATACAAATATCAGATAAGAGCGATTAGAGCATATTTGTACACTGAAATAACTGTTGTTGGCTTTTACATTGGTCTTTATTTGCGGTTCATTATAATTCCATGATGAAAACAGTAGAACAATAGAGAAAATAACATGGAATTTTAGTTCATTTTTGTCAATGTGTGAGTGAACACAGATAGTGTCGTACGTATCATCATCATCATCATCATCATCATCAGCCTATAGCAGTCCACTGCTGGACATAGGCCTCCCCTAATGAGCGCCATTGCGCCCTGTCCTGAGCTCGACGCATCCAGCTTCTACCAGCAGCCTTTCGCAGATCGTCACTCCACCTGGCCGGAGAGCGTCCTACACTACGTTTGCCGAGCCGCGGTCTCCACTCAAGAACTCGTTTACCCCAACGATTGTCGGTTCTTCGGCAGATATGGCCAGCCCACTGCCACTTCAGCTTTCTTATTCTCTGAGCTAAGTCGACAACTTTAGTTCTATGTCGGATAAACTCGTTACGGAGTTGTACGTATACTGCATTGTTATGTAAAAGTAGGAACTTTAATTTAAGAAGCTTTTTTATGTTAAACCGATGGGGTCCCAATTAACCAAACGTACCCTATATTTTTTTACTCAGCCTTTTTTGTTCCCTTCAGGTAAAAAAACCGGAACCACCGGTACCAGAGCTGGTGGATTGCTTTGGCCTGGGCTCCGTCTCTCGATCAATCATGAAGTTCTTAAATATGAAACCAGACGATTCCGAATCCATTAACACCCATTTCTACTTCTCATCCAGGAAAAACCGTAGGAGAATTCAGGTAAAGACCACCTCCAATCTATATCAATATTTTTTGCTTGATGTTTTTGAATGTAGGTAGATTTTTTTGATATTTCTACCAAAAAGAGTGTAGCACTAGCAAAATATATACATACTATGAAATTGTTTAACTAGATATATAAACTAACTTTTAACTAAGCAGAGCCTTGTATTATGGCCCACATGACTGATATAATGCTTACTTTTTCTGTATATACCCCAGACCAGAACAAAATATTAAAGTAATAGAAATAAAATACATATATCAATATGTAGAATCCAATTCCAACCATTTTAGCTCTTAAGGCCTTACTTCCTCCGTAAATCCAACCTGGTTGGTATACGCTCCGTGCATGAGGTTGGCATGAAGTGCTCCTCACTAACTGTCCTACAAAAAATCGGTTTAAAAATCGGTCTTGGCCGGGACCCTTATGTGATTCTGTGACTTTTTTTTTGTGGCTTCGCACGGTTTGTTCATTTGCCATATTCTGTCACTTGATTCATGTTTCGGTACATTAAGGCGGGTACAGACTGCTGTAACGTAACATGAAAGGAGCATTTCATAAGTGTGGACTCAGATCGCGGCGCGCATGACTTTAAATGCTCTGTTCGTGCGCGCAAGGCGTCCACACTATGGGAATTCTATTACATTGCCCGATACATGGCGACAATGTGGAAGGCAAATTGTTTCATTGCGTATTACATTACATGTTACGTTACAGCAGTCTGTACCCAGCTTTAGTAGATTGTTGACCACACTATGGGAATTCTGTTACATTGCCCGATACATGGCGACAATGTGGAAGGCAAATTCTTTCATTGCGTATTACATTGCATGTTACGTTACAGCAGTCTGTACCCAGCTTTAGTAGATTGTTCAAATTATGAGGGTTTTGCAGGTCTATCCCGGAGAACAGTTTGGTCTGGACTGGGTTGACTTCAAGCCTGAGCGGAGGACCGTGATGATAGTCCACGGGTTTATGAGCCACAGCAACGCTTCTTGGGTCACCGATATGACCAGTGCATTTCTTGAATGGGTAAGTAAGATAGTGCCTAACCCGACCGTTATCATTTTTTTTGTTTCTTAGGCCAATTTGGGCAGTCTAAAGTCTTTTGACCATACTGCCGAGTGTTCCGTTTTATTTTTTGTGTTTTTCTTCATCATTTCTTCAGTCTTTTAGTCAAGTCTTCAGTCTTCGGTCAAGTATTCTTAAAAATGTCTGATCTTAAATTTAGGTGGGACTCCCATACGACGATACGAAACTTCGTGCGCGAGTACGACTCGCACTTGGCCGGTTTTTAAAATATACTCGTAGGTATTTAGATTTTTGACCATGACATCTTTTCCATTTTACGAAAACTTAATTCATATAGATGAATCACATGTTTCCTTTAGTGAAATAGCTAATCCGTGTTTTTGCGATATAAAAAAATCTTTGTGAAAAGTTCAGTTCTGATGAGAATAATTGCAGGGTGATGTGAACGTGATTGCCGTCGATTGGAGCGGCGGTGGCAACACTTGGAAGTACTGGCGTGCAGTAGCGAACACTAGGCGAGTAGGATCTGATATTTACAAGTAAGTTTTTAACATATTTGAGCCTCTTTTTACCAGACTAGACACTAGAACATTAACCTCACTGTCATTTACAGCCTTTTTAGGGTTCCGTACCACAAAAGGTTTTACTCTACTAGACACTTCACATTTAAAGCCTTTTTTAGGGTCCCGGTATCGCCGAAACCGGAAATCTCCGACCGATACCCTATCGGGGGTATCATACCACTGAGGTATCAAGAAGAAAAAAGGAATCCTATGTGTAATGAAAATAGAATCATCTCGTTGTCAATCAATCCTGTCTATCTTTCTGTCCGTCAAGGCCCTTTCCTCAGGAACGCGTGGAGATATTATACTGAATTTAATAAAAAAAGGTGTGCAGTCCCTTAGATCTTAGAAAAACTTAAAATTCTAAGTCAATGCAATCAAAAGATACAGCCATTTATGTTACGTATTTTGAAACTCGCAAGGGAATCAGAACCTACTTCCCGTTGACGTAGAAACATGAAACTTTGAAAATAATTATAGCACATAGTCTTATAGCACAAGTAAAGGAAAAAATCCGAAAACCTTAAAGAAGGCCGGTCATTTCAGACCTGACTATAAATCGAAGCGAATAAAAATACGAATTATGTAAAAATATTCTTGATAATGGAGTATGGAAATTATAACTAATAACTTTATTTATCAAAACCGGAATACTTAGTAAATTAATAATAAATATTGATCGCAATACGCCCTATCATAACGTATCATGATTATTGAACGCACTCTCATCCACATTGTGCATCTCTCGTCCCAATGTCAACCATCTAAAACAAACTACCACTAACAAAGCACGCGTTTGGTTGGTTTTGGTTTAATGGCGCCAGTGTCCTAATCGATCGTAACCTAAAAGTATAAAATAAATAACCAGAAAAATTCTCCGGATTTTATAAAAAAAAAAACACTAATTGAACATGATATCCTGCAATAAGAACTATCAATTAGGACATAGGTCATTTCTAGACGCGACATTTTATGGTCAGGGTTCAGGTCACAGGTTGTATGAAACTCACCGATCTTCTTTGTGTATTTACATCACAAAAAAGTTTTCATACCTACAAGTTTATACGGAACCCTTTCAGTGCACGAGTCCAACTCGCACTGGTTTTTAGTGATATTTTAGTGTAGGTGTATTGTATTTTAGATTATTTGCTTCTTAGGATCTTTCACATTCATACAATTAGCATTTTAGGCATATTACCATTTCAGGAGTTCTGAATCTTAGGCTTTTTATACATGACATTTAGGCATTTCGCTTCACAGGCAACTTAAAAATTAGACTTTCTCAGGAAGCCATCTTCGCTACTCCAAATAGAATAACAGCGTATTTTTCAGGCTCTTTCAACAATTGATCCGTGCAACTGGTGCCAGAACTAAGGACTTCCACTTTGTTGGACATAGTCTTGGTGCTCACATATCCTCCTTCGCATCGCACCTTCTAGGGGGAGTTTCTAGGATTACTGGTAAGGTTTTCCCCCTTATTTCCTTCCAATTAACTAGCTGGCCCCTCAGCTTCGCCCCCGTGGAAATTTATATGTCAAAACGTGTTTCATTATTTACATGAAGGTTTATTATTACCATGTTTTGTGAATGTGAATAGGCGAATCATGTTTTTTAATACAAATATCAGATTATTGCACACCCCGTGCACACAACGTTTTGTAAAAAAATACTTTATTAATTATTTACTTTGTAGTTTTTTTATATCGAGTTTTGAGTGAACCAAGGAATAATAAGTTTTCATAGAAACTCTAACACCCTTTTTAGCCCCTTCAGAGGTTATTTTTTCTGTGCAAAATTTCAAGTCAACAATAGGTGAAGATTTTTTTTGTTCCCTATACAAACTCCGCCACCCCCGTTCTCCCTTAGGGGTTGAATTGGAAAAAATGCTGAACTAGGTGTTTATTTATTTTCAGAAGAGAGTCTCTGTGTAAAATTTCAAGTCAATAGGTGTAGATTTTTTGTTGCTCATATAAACATTGCCACCCCCGTTAACCACCTTAAGCGTTGAATTGCAAAAAGTTCCAAAACAAGTGTTTTATTTTTATTAGAGAGTCTCTGTGCAAAATTTCAAGTCGATATTGTTTTTTTGTCCCCGTACAAACTTTACCACCCGCGTTTGCCCCCTCAGGGGTTAATTTTTCAAAATAAGTTTAGCTTATGTGCTATTCCAGAACCTCAAATATCTATATACAAAATTTCAGTTTTTACTAATCAATTTCACTTTTTGATTTAAGAAACAAAGTAGACATATTAAAAGAATATCTTTCTATCGTCATAGGTTTGGACCCAGCCCAACCCTGTTTTGCAACGGCCAATGATGTAGAAAAGTTGGATAAGTCGGATGCTGATTACGTCGACATCATCCACACCAACGGTCGTATGTTGAAGAAGATTGGCTTCGGAATGCCTGAACCTATGGGTAAAAAATACTAACGTTTTTGCTATTATCGATATGTTTTATTATATACCCCATCACTAGAAGCTACCGCACCGTTGATGCTCAATGAGGAATAAAGTTAAATTTTATGTTTTGTTCCCCTTTGAGGGAACAATGCATAGGCGCTCAAAAAATAGGTCCTCAAACTTCACTTTTTCGTCCACACATATATTTTCTATATAGATAGACATTGGGTGAAGGTCCGCCTGAGACGTAGAAGATTGCGGGTTCGATTCCCGCCGCGGGACAAATGTTTGCGTCTTCTGCAGATATTTGTCTCGGGTCTGGATGTTTTCTATGTATGATATGTATGTATTTACAAAAAAAATGTGTAAATGATCTATGTAGTATATCAATCAAATGGTTCCCATAATACAAGCTCTGCTTAATTTGGGGCTACATGATGCTGTGTGATACTGATAACGTCCAGCATTATTTATTTATTTATTTTATTATTGTAAAATATTTGTTTACGATACAAGCAAAAAAAAGGTCAATATTATAACCTAACCCAACCAAATTATTTAACCAAAAATTTATGGAATAATTTTAAGCCGAATTTTGTGTAGGCCACCAATAAGCCACAAGGTGGTACTTATAAAATTCGTCTTTGATTCGATTTTTTCTTGCAATTATAATATTTTCATTAATATATCTTTATTTTACAATAGGACACGCCGACTTTTATCCTAACGGTGGATTAAGGCAGCCTGGATGTACCAACACTAGCAGCTCTGTATGGTCACGAATGATTTCGTCTACAAGTAAGTTTTTATTTCACCACCAATCACTATTAGGAATCTTTCGCTTTGGTTTTGCTATATATTTTTTACATATAGCCCTACCCATGGTAGACCATGCCGGCTGATTGCAGCACAGCACCACCACAGCAGACCTACCACCATGCCTATTTCTGCCGTGAAGCAGCTGTGCTGTGTTTCGTTCTGTAGGGTGTAGGTGCCGGTGAAATTACAGGCACATGAGGTTTCGACACATTCATGCCTCAAGTTGCTTCGTATGGCACGTTCTAAACAAGCATGACCTGCAAAGCAATGCTTTGTTAAAAAGATATAGGTCGCGTTACGTAAAAAAACACTAGCGGTAAGCTGCGAAATAGGAATGACGACTGGGTAAAAAAATTTTTTAATTAGTTCGTCAGATAGATCAACGAAAAATATTGGACACATATTTTTTTATTTATCAAATAAATAAAAATTTACTGAGATATAGAGCGTCAAAGTTCGGGAGTGGGGGCTCTTGACGTCACGGCTAGGTAAAAAGTGTACTAAGCCGTGACGTCACGCGGATTTTCAACGCATTATATCTTTGTCATTTTTTGTTTGATTGACAAAAGAAAAAATACGTGTCCAATGTTTTTTGATAATGTAAATGATGGACTTATTAGAATTTTTCCGTCGTAGTCCCTATTGGCGATTTATCGGTATTTACTATTTACCCCTGCGCAAACATATACCCTCCGCTTCTTCCAGCGTTTCTTACCTTGCATAGTGTTAGGCATCTACCTACCAAGTAAGGGTTTTTATACACTCTTCCCTAAGGGGTTAAATTGGGTATGAAATTTTATTTGAAAGTCCGTTTGTTTCAAGTTAGGATTTTGTATTTAGGCTGACAATTGAAAATTAAGATATACGTGACTCAGCGTTTTTGATGATTCCACCTCCGAAGGGGTGAAAAGAAACGTGAAGCCGCGGGCGGAAACTAGTGATAATTTAACAAAACATAACACAAATGACGATCAGCATTCCATTCAATACTTGTGTGTAATATCAATCTATCGTTTCATCAACTTTATTATGTAAATCGCGCAAATAACATTAACCAAGGCAAAAAATACTGCCGAGTAGCGGTGCGCGATTATGAGATATACTAACGGGATCGTTCGATTATGGGAATGTCTCATTAGTAATTACTAATTTAGCCATTGCATTAGTAAATTAGTAATTACTAATGGGATCATTCAAATAAAGGAATGTCTCAGTAATGTTAATAACGGTGTGCGATTGTGAGATATACTAATGGAATCATTCAAATACGGAAATGTCTCATTAGTAATGTTACGTTAGTAGTGGTGTGCGATTATGAGATATACTAATGAAATCATTCAAATAAGAAAATTGTGAGTCGAGAGTTGAGCGTCGAATGACGAGGGTCATCGAGGTCGAGATATACTAGAACTAATCCATAGATTATTCGAAAATCCTAGTATCCGAACTATTCCGAACCGAAACTTCGTTGCTTGAACCAAGCATTCCGCTTGATGCTATGAACATACACATGAACAGGGTATATTATTAAGAAGGTTAAAATCGATTATTTCTATTTTTCTATTCTATTTCTATTTTTATTTAATAAATACTCGATTTATAATCGACTATGAATCGTATATTACTCGAGTATGAATCGATTATAACTCGATTGAAAATCGATTGTGAATCGATTATTACTCGATTCATAATCGATTATTAATAGATTGAAAATCGATTATTTCGATTGAAAATCGATTATTAATCGATTGAAAATCGATAAATACTCAATTATTACTCGATTAAAATCGATTGATAATCAATCAATACTCGATTTATAATCGATTAATAATCGACTATGAATCGTTTATTACTCGATTAAAAATCGGTTATTAATAGAGTAATAATCGATTATTCATCGAGTAATAATCGATTCACAATCGATTTTCAATCGAGATATAATCGATTCATAATCGAGTAATAATCGATTATTCATCGAGTAATAATCGATTCACAATCGATTTTCAATCGAGTTATAATCGATTCATAATCGAGTAATAAACGATTCATAGTCGATTATAAATTGATTATAAATCGAGTATTTATTGATTATCAATCGATTTTAATCGAGTAATAATTGGGTATTTATCGATTTTCTATCGATTAATAATCGATTATTAATCGAGTAATAATTGATTCATAATCGATTTTTATTCGAGTTATAATCGATTATAAATCGAGTATTTATCGATTATCAATCGATTAATAATCGATTATTGGACGATTGATAATATTAGCTATGGGCCTTGTTATGCCCTAGTCAAGAGCTAATAATTTTATTTTATTTTATTTTTATTTATTCGGGAAACAAACAGAACAATAAAACTTATAAACGAAAAGTATTATTATAATCCATAGATTACTCGAAAATCCTAGTAGTCGAATAATCATTCATTCATCATTCGAATTATTTAATTCGGATCATTTGAAAATGAAAATCAATACACTACTAATCTCTTATTCGAACAGTGAGATTAGTAGTGAATGATTTTTCGAAAACAGTTTTCGTTCGAAATCGCCCATCGCTACCTTCAAATGGTGTGCGATTAATTTATGACATAATTATACCAATGGGATCATTTAATTATGGGAACATCAATGGGAATATTAGAATGGAATCGGGATATAATCAGAATGGCATCCGGATGGAATCTAAATAGGGGTGTAAGAGGTTCCAATTCCAACCCCTATCTCCGGAACCCAAGCTAATCTCACCTGCACGTGGTACACCCTGCTGTATAACAAATGGGGCTCCGGCGGCCGGCTGATTGCGGCATAGCGCAGCCTTACACTGGCATAGCTAAATCACCTGGCAACCGACGGGCAGCAGCGTCGGCGGTGAGAGAAGCTGTGCCCTACGATCCCCAACCCATGCGGGTTTGCCAGAAGTGGGGATTATGGGCATATCCCCCTTTTCATAGGGGAGGCCTATGAAAACAGAATAGTCTGTCCACTGCAGGATCACTAGTCTATGCTAGTGTTGTTGTTGTTGTTGGTATAGAATAGGAATATAATCCGAATGTAATTGGAAAAACTGTGCACTATTTAATTAGATTTATTAATTAATATCAAATCCCTTCGTAGCCATCGTATTGTAAAGAATCGATAAGGCCTAAGGTGGCAGCACTTTAATCTGCTTGCTTGCCACCAATACCAACATAACATCAAACGAAAGAAACGAATGTATGAGAGAATTAGTACATTCGTTACGGCTCTAGCTAGATTAGTAATTACTAATGCAAAACTACTAACGTTATTCGATTATGAGAACTGATTAGTTACTAATTTCATAATCGATTATGAATATTAGTAATTAGTAAGTGTTTCGATTATGTGAATCATTCATAATCGCACACCGCTACTGCCGAGCGCGTACATTACCCGCCTCGGCTACCCTTTCTTTTTTTTTAAATCCTCCACTAAAACGAAAGTCTTACTTGCCATTATTCCATTTTTATAAAATTCGAAATAGATTCTTTTTAAATGTTTTCATTAATTAAAGATTAATATTATTCATTCATTCTGATACATTTTATACTACAGATTATTTTAATTATTATTTTTATAATTTAACACTACCAACACAGGAATCCTAGTTTGGGAGTTAGTATACTCACTGTATATGTCTTAAATACTACTATTTCAATATGCGTAGTATTAATGTTGTTTATCATTTTTATAAATAAGTAACTTTATGTGTACCTACTATGGCTACAATAAATGAACTTTTTACTTTATTATTCAGTATATTTAAAGCAATATAAGATTTAAAAACTATGCTATGACAGTGTTCAGTTATATATGCACCCTGTTTAAAGGACGTGGTAAACAAAAAAACTTCATCTAAATTAATATCTAGGCACTTAAAGTACTTACAACAATAAGGTACAATTTATTAAAACTATAACTAGATAAACACTATACTATAAAATATACACCTACAAGGCTACTCAAGGCTTTATTCCAGGAACATAATTTTATGGAATTACTATTACTTAAAAAATTAATACTATATAGCCTTCAAAATCTATCATTAAATTCTTGTTTATATTATTATAACTAGGTATACTAACCTTGTTATTATAATATCACACTCATATTATAAATGCGAAAGTTTGTGAGTATGTATGGATGAATGGATGAATATTTGTTAATCTTTCACGCGAAAACTACTGAACGGATTTGGATGAAACTTGGAATATACATAGTTTATGACCTGGATTAACACATAGGCTACTTTCTATCCGAGTACCACGCGAGCGAAGCCGCGGACGGAAACTAGTATTTTTATATTAAAAAAAATTGATAATCCATATTTTTGTACTAGACCTTCAACAAGCGGTCTGCAGTCACGGTCGTGCGTACGTCCTCTTCACTGAGTCGCTGATAAACGGCAACTGCTCCTTCCGGGCTCATCGGTGGGACTTATCGTATCACGGGTATGTACTTTGATACCATTTATATTATTCACAATGTTTATAGTTAGTATAGGAGCTAGCAACGTTTTCGAGAAAGAATTTTAGGTCAGCTGATTTTGTGATATGTCGTCCTTCTTGCACTTTCGGTTAGAGTCTGGGCTATCTGGCTGGCGGTAGCGGTTGCGTTCATTAGTGCGCATCCTACCTGTCCAGGTAATAATCCTGGATTTTAAAAACATTTTAGAAGGCATAATTTTTATATTTTTGTTTTTAAATAAGTCTACCTGACATACTTTTTTTATTGCCAGACATTTTTGACAATGCTAACTATGTGCCATACGCGTTTTTTTTTTCAAAGTATTTTATAATGTTAATTTTAATATTATGTTATTTAAAGATAAGAAAAACTTAAAATAAATTTGCCAGACATAAAAAATTAAAAATTACGCCTTCTAAAATGTTTTTAAAATCCAGGATTATTACCTGGACAGGTAGGATGCGCACTAATGAACGCAACCGCTACCGCCAGCCAGATAGCCCAGACTCTAACCGAAAGTGCAAGAAGGACAACATATCACAAAATCAGCTGAACTAAAATTCTTACTTTTCAAACGTTGCTAGCTCCCGTACTAAGTACTGTATCGCGTTGTAATACCCGTGTTGAGAACAGGAAAACTTTCTGCAATCACGCCTATCGCCAAATGGACATTATTCAACAATGCACCGTATGTGTTCATACTACAATAACCAGCGTAATACACTCGAGAGCAATGAATCCGGGTCACTCAAAGAATCCAAAAAATCTCGGAAAGTAAGAATGCTAGGTTAATGCAATAAATTGTATTTAATAGACAATTTAATACTCCTTAAATGAAAGTTAAAAAAATATGAGTCACCATACATTTTATTTACACAAAATTACATAAAGAAAAAAAACTGCTGATCTCTCCTTAAAACAAAAATACGAAACATGAAATTTTTGAACTTTATGACGATTTTCTTGAATTTCAATACTTCGTATTACCTCCTCGTGCTTCCATTACTGCGTTTACGCGGTTTGGCATGCTGTACACCAAGTTCCTTATACGATTTTGGGGAATATTCTCCCATTCCTCTGTGAGAGCAATTTTGAGCTCAGGAAGCGTGATTGGGGGAGGGTTTCGTTGTTTTACGCATCTCCCTAGCTCGTCCCAAGCATGCTCGATCGGGTTGATATCCGGGCTGCGCGCTGGCCACTCCATACAAGTAATGTTCATCTCTTGAAGGTAGTCATTCACAATCCTACCTGTATGAGGTTGGGCATTGTCATGCATAAATATAGCATCCTCACCCAAATTGACCATAAATGGACCAACGTGTTCGTTGAGGATTTCTTCCACATATCTTACGCTAGTTAAAGAGCCGTTTTCTATGATCACCAGCTCTGTGCGACTTTCAGAGGAAATTCCGGCCCACACAAGTACAGAGCACCACCACCGTAGGCTACTTTTTCTTCGATGCATGCTTGCTTGAATCTTTCCCCTGGTCTTCTATACACTCTGTGTCTTCCATCGTGCTTGTAGAGCATAAATTTTGATTCGTCGGAGAACATAACTTTCGACCAATCTTGAATACTCCAATTTACGTGGTTCTGGGCATATCTTAGTCTTGAAATACGATGGCCACGCTCCAGTTTAGGGCCGTTTGCAGGTCTAAGGGGTTTTAAGTTAGATTCAGCAAGCCGACGTCTTACTGTCCATGCACTTGGGTTACTTCCTCCGAGGCGTCGAAACTGATTTGTGAGTTCAGTTCCTGTGAGAAAGCGATTTCGAAGCATGGTGTTCACCAAGTATCGGTCTTCTCGTGCTGTGGTACACCTAGTTCTGCCCGTTCCTGGTCTGCTTAGGTTAGAACCAGTTTCTTCGTAACGTCGGAGAACTCTTTGTACTGTTGACAGCGACACACCGACAGTCCTGGCTGTATCGCGCTGACTCCGGCCGGTTTCCACCAATGTAAGTATTCTGGTGCATTCTTCAAGTGTAAGCGACATGATTTCAGCTTGAATAATGAATATTGAGCACTATCAACCTGGTTTATGTACCAACATAAATGACAGATTACAAACAAAAGCAAAAACAAATCCTGTAATTTCGTAGTTCCATCTTCGACAGTGTTCCCTTTTCAAATTTGATTTTTTTATGATATAACTTTACAATAACTAAGAAGTTTTAATACTTTCATTTAAGGAGTATTAAATTGTCTATTAAATACAATTTATTGCATTAACCTAGCATTCTTACTTTCCGAGATTTTTTGGATTCTTTGAGTGACCCGGATTCATTGCTGCTCTCGAGGGTATATTAGATAGATAGATGAACTCTTTATTGCAAACAACACCAATTAAAAACTAAAAGTTTATAAAAACAGAGAAATGAAATAGTAATGTAGGTACAATGGGCGGTTTTATCGCTTAAAGCGATTTCTTCCAGACAACCAAGAATGGAAAGAATATAAGTAAAATAATTTCATTTAAAAGTAATTCGATGTTTTCGGTGCAACAATCAATTCAGTTAAAAAAGGCTTTGCACATAAAATGAGTAATTACGTAAATTTAAATTATCCCAACTGTTTTTAACTTCAAACCTTCTTATTGTATGGCTGCCAAAAGTATTTGTAATGTTTCTTTTTTTCTGTCATACTATTATTTACTTACCTACCTATCCATTCTCATTTCGCATGTTGTGTTTACCTCTAGAAGGTCGTACACCTGGGGCCTGATTCTGACGATTCGATATATTTGATTCTATTAGATATATATCGCGGAAACTGTCAAAACTGTATGAAATTTGACAGTACTCGCGATATATATCTAATAGAATCAAATATACCGAATCGTCAGAATCAGGCCACTGTACTTTGTTTGTGATAGGCTTTATTTTCTAAGAGTGATTATTTGTGTAACGTCCAGTTTGAAAAAAAGTAAAAAGCTTATTTAGAAGGAGCAATTCAATATAAACATTTTGAAAACTTTAACAGGGTGAATGCAAGTCTGAATGGGACTTGCGACTTGCAACATTCCTGTGCTGAGATGGGTATCAGGGCTGTGGGTGAGAAGCCTTCGCAAAAGGCTAAAGGACAGTACATCCTGCTCACAACTGACAAGGAACCATATTGTGGTAAGTTAACTTTAGTAATATTTTGTCTTACTATTTTTAGGTAGTCATCAACCTATGTTTTGTCTTCAACTATCTAATACTCTTGTGTTTTGCCTTCAACGTTATTTATGGTGACAATACATGTCAAACCTCTCGCTCGCACTATTCAACATTTTTGAAGATATAAAATCACTGAATGTATTTATGCAAAATAGCAAACCTTCACGGCCTAGAAAATAACAATACAAAGGTTCAGCAATAATATCATGCTGAACCCAACACGTTTTCCTACCAAAAAATTGATCACATTGGTGCAAGTTTTTTGGTAAGAAAACGTGATAGAATCAAAATGATATTATTGCTGAACCTTTGTATTGTTATTTTCTAGGCCGTGAAGGTTTGCTATTTTGCATAACTACATTCAGTGATTTTATATCTTCAAAAATGTTGAATAGTGCGAGCGAGAGGGAGGTTTGACATTTATCGTCACCATAACTAAATATATTGATCTTTAGTGTAAATAGTCTTCAACCGATGTTTCGGCTTCAATGATATTTAGGTAGTCATCAACCTATGTTTTGCCTGCAACTATCTTTAGTTTAGATAGATAGATAAGTATGTATTTCCAAAAGACCTGGGGCCCGATTCTGACGATTCTGTATTTGATTCTATTAGATATATATCGCGGTAACTGTCAAAACTGTATGAAAATTGTCAGTTCTCGCGATATATATCTAATAGAATCAAATATATCGAATTTTCAGAATCACGCCCTTGATACTAGACTAAAATAATAATCTATGCATGTGTTCATTAAAAAGGCCATACTCATAACTCAGTGCAGAAATTTGCGCACAGACCAAACACTGATTTACAGTTTGATAGTTTTAAACCTACGTTTTGCCTTCAACAATATTTTATGTAGGTCGCTCATTAGAGTAAGCCTGGGAACTTTAAGAGTAAGTCTACTAACAAATAATTATTATTTGAAATAATATCTGTAGGTAATTTGACATTGTATGATCGGCTTATGAACTTGCGATAAAGGATTCACCGGATATAAAAATTGTTTGCTAATTACAGCTATAGATAACATTCAATGGATATAATTATGACGCATTTATTTATTCTATCCACATCCACATCAGCCTATATCAGTCCACTGCTGGACATAGGCCTCCCCTAATAAAGGGGGATATACCCATAATCCCCACGCTGGGCATGCGGGTTGGGGATCGCAGGGCACAGCTTCTCGCACCACCGACGCTGCTGCCCGTCAGTGGCCAGGGGATTTAGCTGTGCCGATGTAGGCTGTGCTATGCCGCAATCAGCCGGCCGCCAGAGCCCCGTTCGTTGTTTAGCAGGGTGCACCACGTGCAGGTGGGGTTGGCTTGGGTTCCGAAGATAGGGGTTGGAACCCTGTACACCCACTGTATATTTATTCTATAATGAAGTTAAAATGCTACTGGACATATCTACTGGCCCCTGAGTAGTTTAACCTCTTGAGCTGCAGGTCGCGGGTTCGATTCCAGCCCAAGACAAAGATTTATTTTGAGTAAGGATGTTTATTCTGTGTCTGGGTGTTTTAGTATGTATATCGGTCTCTGTTACCAATAGTACAGGCTCTGCCTAGTTTGGGATCAGTTGAGCATCATCATCATCATCGTCACCATCAATCAGCCTATCTGCTGCTGGGCACATGACTCCCTTAGTAACAGGAGGGAAATATCCATAATCCCCACGATGAGCATGCAGAGTTGAGGATCGCAGGGCAGAGCTTTTCAACAAATTTTGGCCAATGAGAAAGCGTATATTTAAAATAACGCTTTGTCATTGGCCAAAATTTGTCGTTACGCTTATTGATTTGTCAAGTTGAAATATTCTTGATCATACAGGGGCCTGATTCTCAGTAATATATAATTATTATAACGTTAAATATATATCACGGAAACTGCCAAAACTGTATGGAAATTTGACAGTTTACGCGATATATACCTAATGAAAAACAAATGAAAAATCTTTATTGCAGCAAAAACAAGGATAAGTAGGTAGTAGGTACAATAGTTTTAAATTAAGCCTTATGGCGACTATAAGGGTCAAACCTCCCTCTCGCTCGCACTATTCAACATATTTGAAGATATAAAATCACTGAATGTAGTTATGCAAAGTAGCAAACCTTCACGGCCTAGAAAATAACAATACAAAGGTTCAGCAAGAATATCATGTTGAACACAACACGTTTTCCTACCAAAAAACTTGCACCAATGTGATCAATTTTGGTTCAACATGATATTCTTGCCGAACCTTTGTATTGTTATTTTCTAGGCCGTGAAGGTTTGCTACTTTGCATAACTACATTCAGTGATTTTATATCTTATATATATATATATTTAAGGGTCAAACCTCCCTCTCGCTCGCACTATTCAACATTTTTGAAGATATACAATCACTGAATGTAGTTATGCAAAATAGCAAACCTTCCCGGCCTAGAAAATAACAATACAAAGGTTCGGCAAGAATATCATGTTGAACCAAAATTGATCACATTGGTGCTAGTTTTTTGGTAGGAAAACGTGTTGTGTTATATATATATATATATATATATAGTATAGATATACCTTAAGATGTTTTAACAGTAAAATATTTTGTTTAACAAGAAAGATAAACTAAATAACATAATTATATCTATTGCTGAGAATCAGGCCCCAGTACATATTATATCATTGTTTTTTTTTGCAGACATGTATCTTTTAAAATATATCTTGTTTCGATTGTTTCCTTATAGTTTTATGTTTTTTCTAGTGTCCGCTAAGGAGCGGCCTCCGCCCGTAGCGGATTTACTTCATGATCTCCGCGATTTCCATATCCAAGTGAGCACCACCATAAGAAGCTTGCTCCATGGATCCGAATACGCAGACCCTGAAGTTTTTCAGCAACGTTCCTTCCAAACTACCACGGCTAGGAGCTGGTTCTCTAAGTGGTTCGGATAATTTTATATTTATTATGTCTTATTATTATTATAACATATTATTTATATTTATTATATCATAAGACACTTTATTAAACTTTAAAACTCGTTAAAAACATATTTTACTATAAAGCTTATACAAGTATCTACTATGTACAAAAAAATTCATAAACATTATAATAAAAAATGTATCAAAACGGGAAACCGACCGCGGGGCAAGGCTCAAACGGTCGGTGGCAAGGGCTGCAGAAAGAGGAACCTCCGAACAATCCGCCGAGTCCAGGAGAGCCTTCTGTATCTGACCCTTGATCCAGCTGCCTAGCGAGAGCCTCTTAAGATATTGGTCAAGGCTCTTCGCTATAAGACCGTTTACTGAAACGACTATCGGAACGATAATTGTTGAGTCGACATCCCAAATAGCGGTAATCTCGTGGGCTAAGTCAAGGTACTTGCTAAACTTGTTTTTCTCGGCCTTCACGAGATTATTATTATGACTTAGATATTATTTTTTATACAGGGTGAGCTTGAACTCGTATGCTGTCCCTAAAGGATATAATTTAGACTATGATGTCCACTAGTTATGAGAATTCCAGTTAAAAATATATGATTAATAAGAAATCTCCTTGAACTTTAAGCTTATTAGTGTTGTGGCAACCCTAAAATGATTGCAGAGATACAATTATCATCATCAAGTTTAAAGACAAGGACAAAGCTTAAAGCCTCTAGGGCTGCCTCCCAAGTTTTTTATAGTTAAATTATGCCGTAACTTTACAAGCCATACAAAAATACTACAAAATCTCAAACACCTTGAACAAATGTTGTGGACCTTAGGGATTCGATCTACGCCTTTTCATGATATCATACAAATTCAAAATCACCTTTTATTTAATATGTATTAATTATTTTATAAATTTATTTAACACCAACGACAATTGTCATATTTCGTCAGAACAAATAGGTAATATAATAAGACTAGATACTAATAACGTTAGCTTTTAATTTAGATACCTACTATTCTTGCCATAAAGAAAATGTCACTTTCCTCGAATCTTCAATCTAGATAACCAGATGTGATCATTTTCTGAAACCCTTAGATATTAGTTTTTACAATTCTTAAAATATCAACTTTGATGGAACTATAGAACATTTACTGATGAAGGTATCGCTTCATATAGTAAGAGTGTTTATTCCAAACTGTCTCCTTGTGACTTATGCTACCCTGGTACTTCTGTTACAAATGAAATTAATAATTATTACGATAGCTCCAAAACAAGTTTAAATTATATAACCTACGGGTGGGCTCAAGATGTAAGATCTCGTTGTGGCTTATGCTACCCTGGTACTTCAGGAAAAAAAATGTTTACTAATCTGACCCCAATTCAACGTGGCCAATTTGTCCCACAAGTCAATTTAATTGTTTCGAAAATTGTCCAAACAGTTCTACCGGTAGAACGGTTTGTCCGCGTATCTAATTAGTCCCATAAGTAAGTTTCATTGTTTGAAATTTATTGCTCAAACAGTTCTACCTACCGGTACCGCACTTTTTGGGATAAACGAGTAAGAATTCAGCATATCCAACAAGTAAATTTAATTTTTCGGAAATTCATTGTCCAAACTATTCTACCGGTAGAACCACGGTTGAGCAGTTTGGGAAGAACAGGTAAAAGTTTTTGCGTATCCAATTTGTCTGACTAGTCAATTGATTCGAAATTGATTGTCCAAACAGTTCTACAGGTAGAACAGTTTGGAATAAACGGGTAAAAGATTCAGCGTGTCCAATATACCTAGAAGTCAATTTAATTGATTCGAAATAAATTGTCCAAACAGTTCTACAAATAGAATATTTTGGGATAAACGACTAAGAATTCAGTGTGTCCAATTCGTCCAGTGTATCCAGTATGAAAAATTGTTCAAGTTGTCCATAGTCGACCTACTGGTAGTACAGTTTGGAATATACCGATAAAGTTCATCTGTTTCATGAAATTTTGTGCGATAAGACACTGATAATAAGAGTCAAATTAAAATAATTCACCAGTCTTTGCGAAATGTAATAACTCTACACATAGGTACCTGAATCTTGTCTGTACAACTGTTTCTATGTAGCTCATGTCAAATTATTTCAATAGGTATTGGCAGCAACACATTGAAAATGGGACGAGCTTATTGATAAACATCCTCGAGTACATTCTTATAGCTATTATTGAATCGGTACTGTTGTTTATGAAGGTATTCGTATGGTCGGAAGAAAGATGACCTGTATTGGAATATAGACCTTGCCAAAGTGAAAATAGGGAAGCTGAGCTACGATGTTACGGGATCCGGTTCAAAGAATAAGCACTCGTGGCGTGGCTTATTTCAGTCACAGATAACTTAATACCTTTGGTCACAGATAACATAGGTAGGTACTATGCTATAAGTACAGTCACGTTATAGGCCTCATATAGCTTTAGCCAGCTTTAGGCTTGTCTATGACATTGATTATATCTACGGCTAAGTATCTATGTGGGAAGATTATTTGGGATCAAGTGAAACCTGAAATAATTATCGTGTAGTCTTTATAAGACATTTGTATATCTAAAGCTCTTGACTTTATCCAACCGGAATCCACACGGGTAAAAAATAAAAAGTTTTAGATGAGTATTACATTCTACTTTTACACACTCCGGATGAATCCGACTGCGCTCAGAATAAGTTATAGATACTTAGGTAAATTAAATATAAATAAAAATAAATAAATAAATAAATAATGCGGGACGTAATCACACAGCATCATGTAGCCCCAAACTAAGCAGAGCTTGTATTATGGGTACCACATGATTGATATACTAATAAAATTTTCCACATACATAATTTTCTTTTGTAAATACATACATATCATACATAGAAAACACCCAGACCCGAGACAAATATCTGCAGAACATGCAAACATTTGTTCCGTGGCGGGAATCGAACCCGCAACCTTCTGAGTCTCAGGCGGACCTTCGCCCACTGCGCCACAGAGGCCAATATGGAGAATATTATTAATGCTGGACCCTATCCACACAGTATAGCCCAAGAGCTATGTATGGACAACATGACTGATATACATTACCTACTACTTAATAAGGCGACTATGGGGGTCAAACCTCCCTCTCGCTCGCACTATTCAACATTTTAGAAGATATAAAATCACTGAATGTAGAATGTAGAATGTAGAATGTAGTTATGCAAAATAGCAAACCTTCACGGCCTAGAAAATAACAATACAAAGGTTCAGCAAGAATATCATGTTGAACCCAACACGTTTTCCTACCAAAAAAATTGCACCAAAATTGATAACATTGGTGAAAGTTTTTTTGAAAGAAAACGTGATAGAATCAAAATGATATTATTGCTGAACCTTTGTATTGTTATTTTCTAGGCCGTGAAGGTTTGCAATTTTTCATAACTACCTACATTCAGTGAATTTATATCTTCAAAAATGTTGAATAATGCGAGCGAGAGGGAGGTTTGACCCTTATAGTCGCCTTAAACAGCAAATAAAATCTAACAACCAAAAACGGGCGAAGGTCCGCTTAAGATACGGGTTCGATTCCGGCTAGTGACAAATTTTTGTATTATTTGTATATTTGTCTCAGGTCTGGGTGTTTTCTAAGTGATGATGATGATGCATATTTATTCAGTGCCGATTCCAGATGCATCTTGTCTGAGCCAAAGGGTAATTTTTAAAGACCATAATAAGTAGCTATGACATGAAATTAAATGAAATGAAATTATTTATTTTGCCTGAATGAAGTATGGTACAATAATGGTCTTTTAATAATATTTATAATTAGCGCTTTCACATACTTCATAGTATACACAGCATGCAAAAAGTCAAGAATATCAACTAAATAAAAAATTACATTGATAAACCTACATAAAATAGTCATCTATCTAGGAATTCGGTTTCTTCGTTTTTAAC
The DNA here is from genome assembly GCA_951804965.1 of Horisme vitalbata. Taxonomy (NCBI): domain Eukaryota; kingdom Metazoa; phylum Arthropoda; class Insecta; order Lepidoptera; family Geometridae; genus Horisme; species Horisme vitalbata. The sequence continues at coordinate 7,459,804 of OX638096.1, forward strand.
ATTCTTAGTGGAAAAAATTTTATGCTATTAGGAATTTTATTAAATATACATCCACACGTAACAAAACTGTTATTTTGGTAGAGCGCTGTTCTGGGTATTTTTATTCTATGTATTATAAATTCCCATAATGTATTATGTAACGATACCTACTCAATTTTACTGTCGAAATGTAACTATAGTTCCTATAAAGGTGATGTTTAAGAGATAAAAGACTTACGTAATATAACATAGTGAGTAGATATAGATATAGTACTTATGTTTGTTCCTAAGGAACAGTAGACTAGTAAAATTAATTATAAAAATAAACAAAATATCCTAATTGACAAGGATTTTGCACATTCCTAAATTAATTAGATTTTTATTTTTTTTCATTTCGAATTGTTTACAAAAATATGTACATAAATACATTTTTTTTGTTTATTTTTTATATTGTATAATCATATGATAGAATTATTAGGTATTTTAATTAATTATATAATAATTTGAATATCATGTGATATAATAATTGCATGCCTTACTATAATACATACCTACATTGATACAATAATTAAGTTTGACATCTTTATACAACATGTATTTCAAGCAATAAATATACTTTGACTTTGTAAAAAATTATTATAAAATTTCTTTACCAAAATATGACAAATTACAATACACAATGCAGGTAATTGAGGCACTAAGGATATTAAAGTATTAATTAATATTATTGTTATTAGTATAATAGGGATGACGACTGGGTAAAAAAATAATAATTCTAATCAGTCCGTCAGATAGATCAAAGAAAAATATTAGACACGTATTTTTTTATTTATCATTAAATGAAAATTGACGGAGATACAGAGCGTCAAAGTTCGGGAGCGGGGGTCCGTTACGTCACGGCTATGTAAAATGTGTACTAAGCCGTGACGTCACGCGGAACTTCAACGCTCTACCTAAATAAAAAAGATATTACAGACGTATTTTTTATTAAACACTAAATAAAAATTGACGGAGATAAAGAGCGCCAAAGTTCGGGAGTCCCGTGACGTCACGGACGGCTATGTAAAAAGTTTACTAAGCCGTGACGTCACGCAGAACTTCAACGCACTATATAATATCATTGTCATTTTTTGTTTAATTGACAAAAGAAAATAGAAAATAAATTTTTCAGTCGTCATCCCTAATAATTATCGAGACCCAAACTAAGCGCGGGGCTTGTGTATTGGGTATCAAGACACTTCACTACTTAGAATTAGAAGATTTAACACTTGAAATATGTAGATAGAGAGATAGTAACTTGTTATTAAAAAAGAACAATAATTAAGTAATATTTTTTGTGTACCTAAACCACTAATATAACTAATGTATTAATACGCAGATTATATAAATCTGACCAATAAAGTAAAACAAAGAATTTTATAAACCAAATAAATTGTATTGTGCATAAACTATGTTTTGTGATATGTTATTTTAATTAAATATTTTTATTGATATTTTAATGACTATTTCTTTGAATATACCTTTGAGTTTGTTTTAACTGCTTGTATCTAGTTAATAAATTAGATGGTAGTTACGATCAGTTAAACCCTAGTTAACAAGAATCTAGCAAAGATTAATTAAATCAACGGAATAATTAAATTGACTTTAATACATTACTGGTTGGTAGTAAAGGAAGCTTGTATAATCTCTCTCTCTCACTACCAACTGGAGTCCAATTGCAGGAAAGGAAATCCATTTACATTTACTCTCTCTCTCTCTCTCTCTCTTCCTGGCTATATATCGCACATGATGATAGAGTCAGCCTTCCTACAACTTTTCTCCCACTTCGCTCTATCTTCGACGTCTGCATCGGAAACATTGCATGTCACCATGTCTCTAGCAGCACCTCTGTCCAAGTTGCCTTAGGTCTCCCTCTAGATCTTCTACCGGAGACGGACAGTTCCTGTACCTGGTTGCCAACGTATTCAGGTGGACGTCTCTTGACATGCCCGTACCATCTCAGCCTACTCTCTTGCAGCTTATCGCCGATATCACGGACACTAATATTATAAATGCGAAAGTTTGTGAGTATGTATGGATGAATCGATGAATGTTGTTCCGCGGGCGGAAGATAGTTTATAATAAACTTCGGCTTCGCTCACGTGATGCCGGGTTAAAAAGCCTATGTGTTAATCCAGGTCACAAACTGTGTGTATTCCAAGTTTCATCCAAATCCGTTCAGTAGTTTTTGCGTGAATGAGCTACAAACATTCATCCATCCACACATACATCACAAACTTTCGCATTTATAATATTAGTGGGAGTAGGATAGTAAATAAATAAATAATAAATAAATAAATAAATAATACTGGACTATCACACAACATCATGTAGCCCCAAACTAAGCAGAGCTTGTGTTATGGGAACCACATGATTGATATATTACATATATATATATATATATATATATATTTTGTAAATACATATATATCATACATAGAAAATATATAAACAAGTTTTCAAACAGTGTGTACTAACCATCATGGTAAACAGAGCCGAAATGTAGACACACACAGTACGGCTAGTCCACCATTTCAAAGTCACTCAGCGAGCTATGGATCAAGCTATGCTTGGAGTCTTTCTGTAGGATTGAATTCGCTACGGGACTGGGCTGGCCATATATACCAAAGAACCGACAACCGCTGGGGTAAACGAGTTCTTGAGCGGATACCGGGGCTCAGCAAAAATGACGCCCTTGTTGTGTTGATGACATTCTTGAGGCTACTGGTAGAAGCTGGATGCTTCGAGCTGAGGACAAGTGCAATAGCGCTCATTTGGGGAGACATGTCCAGCAGTGGAATGCTATAGGCCGATGATGATTAAGATGACAAACTTTTAAAATGTATAATTCTAGGAACTCTGCATAATTCAACGTTGTTGAAAACACTTATGCTTCCTATTTGTTGAGAAGGCACCATTATCAAACACCTATACATTTTTAATATGACCTAGTAGTATTCAACAAATCGTGCTTTATTAAATTATGTCATTACTCTAAGTGGATATTTTTACTGTCATGCCTTACAATTATTCAATCAAATAGGTAACAAGCTTTTAAAGTTATTAAAGTACTAAGGTATTACAAATCTACCTACTGATTTGGTACTTTAGTATTTTCATTGATTCATTACTCTATTCAACACGACACGTTAGCAAAAAAATTAGATTTTAACTATTATATTTTATTTTTTACTCTTGATAGTGAAAAATCTGGACAGTAGTAAAATGCTTCATGAACAAAAAAAGATATTGTTAGTAGTTGGTAGTAACTTCAAAAAGAGATTCGAATTTTTCGGTCGAAACAGTGGTCTTCACGGATTCAATCATTTGTTCAGGGAAAATGTGACTTTGCTGGCAAGGTAATAATTCTAATATTATTAGCAAATATGTCCCTTTTAGCCAATTCTATTAAAATACCTATTATTTGGCGAAATTTCGATAGATTAAGTTTATTCCTTCCTTCTAATGAGCTAAGTGGCTAGTTTTATCTTAAGACTTGAAGGCCGCCCGAAACCTTTGTTCGGTGTAGGACAGATTCTGGATTAGACAGATTCGTAATTAGGCAGTTTCGTTACTCGACAGATCGTGAATTGGGCAGATTCTTGGATTCGACAGATTAGCTACACGGCAGAAAATGAACACTTGTGCACAGAATACTGATCTGATACTGATTAATGCAAAAGCTGAATTAATCGTGAACTAATCAAACTAGATTAACATTAGATTAAGTACTTACCTATTTATACCTTTATTTAAAATTTATTTTAAGTGAAAGAGGAAAACCCGTACTTTTACATGCCGGGCATAGATACAATTTTGTAACAAAAAATAAATGTGGTACCACAAACTGGCGATGCTCTAATAAGGCAGAATGCAGCACTTCAATCACATTGGATAAACAAAACCGAATTGTTAAAGAGTCCAGCCATGTATGTATGCCCGATTACATCAGAAACGCGGTTCATAGTTTGATGGATAAATGTAAAACCTTAGTTTGCGAAAAACTCGAACCAATTCCGAAAATATTTGAGGATTTTATGGACACTGTTGATTGTGACTTAGACGATGCAGACAAACCAACATTTACACAGAAAAAAGATTTATTATATAAAGCCAGAAATGATTACTTAAAAATGAACACAAAAGCCTGCAAAGATCTGAAATCCCTAAAAATACCGCATAGTCTTGTGGGTGATTTCTTTTTATTTGATGATGGCATCGAGAATAAAATTTTGTTTTTTGGGACGCCATTGGCGAAATAGTACTTAAAAAAACACAAGTTTTTTTACGGTGACGGTACCTTCAAAATATGTCCCCCTCCTTTTTACCAAGTATACAGTTTACATATCAATATTTCCCGTGATGATAATATTGTGAACTTTGTTCCTGTGCTTTTTATTATTCTGGCTAACAAAACATAGGCGATCTATGAAAGACTGTTCACTATTTTAAGGGACCAATTTTCCGTGACCATAGACCAATTAAAATGTGATTTTGAATTGGCAACCATTCAAGCAGTAAAAATAGTTTATCCTGCTGTAAAAGTGACTGGCTGTTACTTTCATTACTGGAAAGCTGTACTTAAAAAGAGCCAACAAATTGGTTTTGATGAGATAGAACACGGAATATTTACCACGCGCCTTTATATGCAACTGCCACTACTGCCTCCGATTTTGATACCCGAAGCCATATTAAGCATTCAAGAAGAGGCACATGATTCTGAGGAATATAATGCATTAAGCAATTGCTTTTCAACACAGTAGATGGGAATTTATACCGAGAATGTCTTTACTTGCTATAAAGAAAATTTTAGAACAGATAACCCTGTCGAAGGGTGGCATGGGCGGCTAAAAAGAAGATTTCCCATAAAACCCCCATTGTATCTTTTTATTCAATTATTAATGAAAGAATCACGCTTTCAAGATATGAAGCTAAAAAAGGAACAAGTTCATTGCAAAGGGAAGCTGCGTGATTCAAAGCTATTGGAAAAAAATAAACAAATAGAAAAAAATGTTACAGCGGCCTTGAACAACGAGATAAGCATAATTGATTGCTTAAAACGGTTATGCAAAGTAAATTTTATATTCAATACTAAATAAAATATTTTGGTTCCACTCCACTTGCTATTTTATTTACACCTGTACTTCTGTCGAGTAGCTAATCTGTCGAATCCAAGAATCTGCCCAATTCACGATCTGCCGAGTAACGAAACTGCCGAATTACGAATCTGTCTAATCCAGAATCTGTCCTACACCGAACAAAGGGCCCGAAAGCCATGACGGCAAAACACTTCTTCAAAATATAATTTAGAAACGCTTTATCGAAATGACACTAAACAGTTACCCATCCAAGTGACCTGACAAGTTGATCTGCTCAGCAAACCGAAGTAAGCAACGCCACGAGATCCGGGCAAACCGAACAACGGTTAAGTTTATGTCATAAAAGAGGTAGACATATATTTGTGTCACATTGTGTCAGTAGTTAAAGTCTTAAAGTTTATTATGTAGTCGAGTTTAGACTTATAATTTGAAGATAATATTGTATAATTGATATAGTAAATTCACAAAGCTAACAAAGCCTTAGGCTAATTTAATATTACCTACGTTCTAGATTGTTCTGGCTGACAGTATTAGCTGTATCCACCGGCGGCCTCTACCTAATGGTGGTGCCAATGATAGAAGCAGATGGTCTCATCTATTTCGCGCCGGATACTAGATACTTGGAGTGGACCACCGTCTTTCCAAGGGTCACGATTTGTGAACAAACTAATATAAAGTACTCTCAAAGGACCCTTGCTCAGTTGTACCGTACGTATTTTCTTGTCTTTGATGATGATGATGATGATGAAACATAACTTTAACACGTTGACTGCCGGTTCGAACATGACGTTATGGGCCATGCACGAGGCCGGCAAGCAGGATATCGACAATTGTGTGTCAGCATTCAATGCGTTATACCAGTGCACAAGCAGTTCTATCAATAAGTGCATGATAATTGCAATAAAAGCAAATATACCTATTTAGACATTTTGGAACAAAAAATCAGATGACAAGGTTTGACTTTCGATTATTGGGTTCCAAAAATATAAAGGTATAAAGAAGGTCTTACATTCTTCCCTTAATATAGTCAATATCCGCAATACAAACTCTCAATACCACTTCATACCCAATCCCAACGTAAACCTTTGCTCGGTTTTATAGTAAAGCATTCACTAGTTGTTTACTATCCTGAACTGAAATTGTTCTTTCCAGCTGAACTCGTAAAACCTCTATCGTATGCCCACCAAAGATACCTAACAGGACTTCTATTTGCCAGAGGTACTTGCGCTCAAACTCAATGCTCCCCGTGTGGAGAGCTTGTACCTTGCGACGTTTCCTGGAGAAATGTTATGGAAAATGTTGGTTAATAAAATACTCACACAGGCATACATTTTTCTCTTGCTTTAGCATATTCTTCAAATAAAAAAAAAACACTTTTAGTATGCTTTATGTTTGTTGAATCATCGATTCTCATTGTCAGAGTCATCAAATTCCCGTTGATCACGTTCACTTTAAATGATTCATCAGTTTGATATTTGCTATTGCAACTTAGATTTTCAAGTGATTTATCTAAGATAATCTACCTAGTTAATTTCTCATTGATCACACACTTTGTTTGTCACAGCAATCCACTGAAACAGTCTAAAAAATCACAGTACTTTTTTTATTTCTAATCAATTCGCAGGTTCACAAAAAATGCGATGAGTTGTTAACAGACTGTTTCTACAATGGGGTACAGTTCCCATGTTGCCAGATCTTTCTCCATGCCGATTCAGAGCAAGGGCCCTGTTTCACTTTCAACGCATTGGAGAACGTGTACGTACTGATTTCTGCAAAATGTGCCGTGAGTTGATTAGATAAGATGACTGTTTTGTAACAGATTAACGATAAGGATCAACGTGTGCTTGATTTTATAATAATCTATACTTATTTCTCTGTGACCGCGGCTCGGCACAAGTAGTGTACTATGCCCTCCAGCCAGTAAGAGTGACGTTTTGCGAAAGGCTGGATGCTTCGAGCTGAGGACATAGCGCAATAGCGAGCATTAGGGGAGGCCTATGTACTTGTATCAAAGTTTGGGTCTCAATCATCTCTGAGCACTTTCCTAGAGATAATCTCACTGTAATTATCAAACCTGCTACGCTACAAATTTTACAATTTGTATGGTTTTAGACATAATAATACCTAAATAAGCGTTGGAAAAATTCAGACAAGGGCAAATAGCTAAAATGTTTTAAATAGATTGGTCACGGTCCCGAAAGTAATTTACTCCTACATTTTTAACTAACGTTTTCAGAAAATTTGCAAAAAAACCGTTATTTACGGTGAACAGAACTACTGGGCCTGGAGTTTTGACTTTCCACGTTCTCTCTGATGTTGATGTAAGTTTATTTTTGGTTACCGCGTTACCATTACCTAAGTAACTAAATACTTAAACTATTTATTTGAACTAAGGCTGAAATGAGAGAATTAGTTTGGTTGATGATTAACATTGTGCATAACATAACAAGTTTAAGTTTAACATGTTAAACCACAGCGCCAGATGAGTTCGTTGTCAAACGAAGGTCCATCCAATGTAAAGAAAAAAAACTTAAAGAACCTCTTCGGCTTAAAATAAGCGTACAATCTTCAAAACAATATTTGTTACATCGCAATATTACATTGCAGGTATCAATACACAGTAACGAAGAGTTAGCAACATTCAGTTTGAGCGAAAAATTAAAATTTCCTCTTCGTTTACTAGATGGTAATAATTTTGAGTTGTTATTCTCTGTTTTGGAGATGGAAAACGATCCTGCGCTATTTGATGAAGATATTGGTGAAAGGAAATGCAGATTTATCGATGAGTTACTTGATGAGAAAATCCACACCTATTCGGTTAGTGAAACGGATTAATTCATTTATATTATATTGAATTCTTCGGGACAATAGTAACAACGGATATATGTTTTTACTAGTAGCAGAGTTCTTTGTGGAGGACTCGTCTGGGGAAGTACTGCCACCATGTCTTTTTCTGGCGTGAAGCAGCATTGCTGTATTTCGGTCTGAAGGGTGTGGGTGCCGGTGAAATTACAGACATAAGATACTTATCTTCATGCCTCAAATTGATGGACGCAGGGCGTTGCATCGTAGATTCGTAGAGCACGTTCCTATATAACGTGATCGACTATGCAAAGCTTTATGATAGGTAATGGTAACCATTTAACATCAGGTGGGCCATGTGCTTATTCCATCTTCAAGTACCATATAATAAATGTCCTGAAGTTAGGCTGAGCAAACGATTCGACCAATCCTAAGAACTATAACTAAAGCATAGAAGAACCTTTAAAATTCATTCATCAACTCATACGGCTGATCTCTACCTTCTTATGTCCAATATCATCAGTTAGAAAGGAATGCATACTTCTCTCAGCGCGACTACAAATGAGTTCAAAAAGTAAATCGTACCAGGGCGCTGGAATAAAATGCTAGGTGTGCAGTTTCATAGAAATGCCATGATGATACGAAGTCGCAGCAATCGCATTGAGATAAAGTATGCATCCCTTTCTAGCAAATGATATATGGACATAAGAAAGTAGAGATCAGCCGTATGAGTTGACCTTCAGAGTATAGTGAATTTTAAGACTTCATCTAGTTCTCTTCTATATCTGTGGACCAATCCTAATACGATCCGACCTAAATATAGGCACTTCTTCGCTACTTACAGCCAATTTCAGAGGGACATAGATACGTTGTCACTATTGTACCTACCTACTCTATAATTATGTACTTACTACCTATTCATTACAGGTATACTCTAATGGTGCATGCAATTTAGCTCTAAACACTAAACTTTCGTTCGAGCATTGTGGCTGTATATCACCAGTACGAGATCTTTCCTGTAAGTTATTTCCTTCAATGAAACTTTCTAACTGTCAGTCCCTCTTATTTATAATAGGTAGATATCTCGGCTTGACGTCTATATACCTAGAAGCTTAATAAGACACTTTTTCATCCCCCCATCTTGGAAAGAGTATTTTTGCTCTTCGATATCTGAGTGCAAAAGCCGTTTTTATCCGCTAGAGGATAAAGTCAAATTGAATTTAGAACATCGTGTGCAATAAGTTTGAGAATTCAAAACATCATTAAACCTATTTACTTCTACCTCCATGATGCCGAATTTGTCATAAAACCTTCTTTAATTTGATAAAACATCAGACTCAGAACCTTCTTGGTGTACTTTTTTTTTTTACTTTAAATGTTAAACTACAATGTTATTATTTTTTTTATTTTTTTTATTTAGTAATTTCCTCGCTGAGTTGGGATGAAAAGTTACGTGTTGCACTCGAGTGCAAAGATTTTTCACCTCGTGCTCTTTTGATTTCCTCGCTAACGCTTGCTTGCTCGTTCATCAAAATTGAGCACGCGGTTAATAAGCAACTTTGCACTCTTGTATAACAAATAACTATTTTCAAACAACCGTCTGTCCGGGCACAAGCCTACCCATAGTATCTACGTAAAACGACTTCTAAAACAAAGAGTAAAAGTAATAGACCATAAATCACTGTGTTGAGTGCACAGGCTACTGTAATAATTTTGGAATTATACTAATTAAATCTGTAAAAAAATGATTGTTATAAAAAAAGTTCGGGTTTTACTTGATTAAAAAACTCACTGTGTCCTATTGGACAGTAGATATTAGGTATCCTAGTATAATAAATCTCAATTAGCTACAATACTGTTAAAATCTCAAGCTCTTCGAAATTAGAATGACGGATCGGTGAGCGTTTTAAAATGTAATTTGATTATGAATAGGCCATCAATATTAGGTAGGTACCTACTGTATTTCAATGAAATGCTTTTCTCTGAAATATGTTGTCCTAATAAGCTATCTCTGCCTTTACGAATGTAGGGCGTCTGGCTGCAAGATGGGCATATGTCTTGTTAAAGTCAAGGGCCGTACAATGTCCATGGGTTAGACTAACGCAGGATCGTGGAGGATGGCAACAAGGAGGCCTAGAGGGAGGCCTATCTATACCCAGCAATGATGGCTGCCAACAGAAGCCGCTAGTAGTTCAGTCCATCACGAAGGCAACGCAGAGTGATCACGATCTTCAGTCATGAAGTTACCGACCGCAGAGAGAGAGAGGCACCCAGCAATGGGTAAAATCAATGGGCTGCGGATGATAATGATGATGATTAAATACAAGGCAACCATATAACCATACCAACCATATATACAATATAACCATAAGAAAACTGACATCAAACCCTCGATTCTGTTGGTAAGTATGTAGGAGCAAAAGTTTCGCAATAACAATAATTTCAAGTCCTCTCTGTAGACGCTGTGTACCTAAGCTCGAGCTCTTTATAGCTTTTGCCTTGAATATTATCCAACCTATCTTTTATTGCACGCTCTACGGAAAGAAAATATTGTCTCTCTGCGGCAGACACCTAGACAAACTTAACATGTATACTTACCTACTTACTTTAGTTAATCTATAGGGTTACGTCTTTTCAGTAATGTATACTCGTAGCTCAAAAATCGTAATTCGTATAAAAGATTAACTACGGACGTATTTTTTTTGGAACAATTTTGTTCATATGCTCTCTCAATGCAAGTGGTGTTTTTTTTTATTATCACGTCATCCGCCTATAGCTTTCCACAATTGAACATAGGCCTCCCCTAAGGCGTCGTCATAATTGGCCACGATGGTAAGATGAACACGATGCGTTCTAGTCGTGCGATGAGTTCGAACGAACAGATTTCTTCAGTGTCCTAATTAGGCATCGTCCTAATTGGCCACGATCGTACAATGGACACGATGCGTTCTAGTCGTGCGACGAGTTCAATTATATAGATTTCTTCGGAGTATCCTAATTAGAGCTCGCAAGCCGTCGCACGAGCACAGACAAAAATTTTCATCGCACGACGAAAACGCATCGTACGATGATTGCCAATTAGGACGATGCGATGATCGACGATCCCATAATAATCTTTTTCTTTTGCAGATAAGAATTACTACTGTAACTATACAGGCATGGTTTGCTTGACTCAATATGAAGGTTAGTTGAGATTTTAGGGTGTTTGTGAATATTTCTCCATCAATTCTTATTCTAATTATGTTAATTTTCAGTGCTGAAAAACAAGCTGGGCTTAGCAGAGGCTGATGAGGAGCTGAACTGCTTGCCATCTTGCGTGGAAAGTGAACTTTTCATCAAACACCAATCACAGTAAGATACATTATCGTTTTAAGGATGAGAAAACAGTCCAAATCACATGGGCCTGTCCAATCGAACTGCAGAAAGTATTCTCACAATACTTGTATTTCTGTGGTGATCTAACTCAATTAATGTCAATATCTATTTAAATTATTGTTACCACTACATAATAAATTGAACTTTTATGCTATTTTCCAAACTGCCAACTCGATTTGCGGAAACAACTTTTTTTTATTACTTGAAGATGGAATAAGCACATGGCCCACCTGATGTTAAGTGGTAACCATTACCTATCACAAAACATTGTATCGTAGATCAGGTTTTTTCGGAACGTTCTATACGATGATGCCCTGCGTCCATCAACTCGAGGAATAAAGATGATAAGCCTTTTGTGCCTGTAATTTCACCGGCACCCACACCCTTCCAACCGAAACACAGCACAGCTGTTTCGCGGCAGAAATAGGCATGGTGGCAGTACTTCCCCGGACGAGCCCTCCACAAAGAACTCTACTATTACTAGATGATGTTGAAAAGCCTTTAAGTATAGGGATATCGTTGTGGGTATTCATTTGCAATAGCTAGCTTAGGTAGGTACCTATAATTAAACGCTTATCTAAATTAATACATTTAAATTATTATTAAAAAAATATTTACTGAAAAACTGCTTTTACTCGCTGCAAGAGTTCTTTGATTAGAAGATAATTAAAAAATGTTAATTATGATCTAAGTTAAATGGTTAATATTGATTTACTTTCCTACTTATTCGATTTTTTTTGTGCAATTTTAGTTATAATTTATTTTAGTTTGTAAGATTTTTTTATCATATTATGCCACCTAGCAAGATGCCTAAATTTTGCTATGCCCTAACAGGGTTAATGTTGAAACTATGCATAGAATTTAAGACCTCTGTAAACAACATGTACGCAATGAATGATTTGATTTGATTTGAAGTAGATTCAAGATGTTTATTCGCATAACTAGGTGTAGGAAATGATCTGTATGCGAAACATATATGTACTAACACTGCACTAATAGTAACAATATAAATCAATGGCACTAACCTAAAAAACTTAATTGCCTTTTTCAAGCATCGCAAACAATATAAAATATAAAAATAGTTTTTGTTAATTCATTTTAACGAATTATGTAAAAAAAACGATGAACAAAGTAAAGTCCTTCGAATCAGCAGTTCCTTTAAATTCTCAATAGAGATATCTACTTATGTAATGGTTTGAACAGTTTACCTATATATTTTTAGGAAGATGAATCCAGAATACGCCGACGCTGGTGTAGCAGTGAAAATCGAAATGGCTGAGCTGCCGACCCTCCGTTATCAAAGAAAGTTATTGAGAACTAACCTGGATGTTGTTGGTTAGTATTATAAAAGTATACTCATGCGTTCGAGTACGTTAAAGGAGAATATGAGTGATTTTTGTACTGAGAAGGGTAAAACTTTTGAAACTATCGTGGTTCTGAACATAATTATGAATATCACATACAACAGAACTTACAAATCATGGTAATATCCCGTTGATATTCATAATTATGAGAAGGGTAAGTTTTTGACTAACTCAAAAGCTTTTCCAAATACCAATACGTAACGTTATGTGAACGATAAAAATGAACAAAGTAATGTCCTTAAAACAACAGTTCTTTTCGATTCTCGTAGACCCACTTACTTTAAGTGGGTTCCATTAAACTTGCAAGTCATTTAACACCATAAAAAAAAAAGTAATATATCAATCATGTGGTTCCCATAATACAAGCTCTGCTTAGTTTGGGGCTACATGATGCTGTGTGATAGTCCAGCATTATTTTTTATTTTTGTATAAGGTTAAATGACAGAATCGAAATAGGTCTTGGCAGAATAACAGCGCTGACCTGTCTTCGGATAGCAAAGCATAATGCTGAGTCGGGACCTTTTTAGTGCTGTAGCACACGGAACACAAAAAAACTATAGTTTTGTGTACTAACTTAATTTACTGGTAACTATAAATAAATAAATAATGCGGGACGTAATCACACAGCATCATGTAGCCCCAAACTAAGCAGAGCTTGTATTATGGGAACCACATGATTGATATACTACACATATAATTTTTTTTTGTAAATACATACATATCATACATAGAAAACACCCAGACCTGAGACAAATATTTACAGAACATGCAAACATTTGTCCCGCAGCGGACTTTTCCTCTTCTAATAGTAGTTATGTACTTAAGTATTAAATCTTAAACTGATAAATCAAATAAATAAATAATATTTGAACTTATGTAGTAAATAAACGTTTGTCTATTTCTAGGTAGGTATATTTTTCTTTAATAAATATATAAATGTTTTTTCATAATTTCAGTATCAGTTGGAGGCATGGCTGGCCTTTTCTTCGGTGCGTCTCTACTGAGTATCGTTGAAATATTTTACTTGAAAATACGTAAACCTATTACGTAATAAATTTTATGTTTTCGAGAAAATACTAAAATAATGTAGCTATTAAGTGATACCTAAGTTGTCGTTCTTAAAAGTTGTAGATAACAATAATAAACTATATGTAGACCAAGAATAAGGAATTCCGTTTCTTTTTTGCAGGACATTTATTCCAATTAACTTTCCTGATTAAATCTACACTTATAATATTATAAAGAGGAAAAATTGATATTTTTGTGTGTGTGTGTATGTTTGTAATGAATAAACCCTAAAACTACTGTGCTGATTTCAAAAATTCTTTCACCATTGGAAAGCTACATTCCCCTTGAGTAACATAGGCTATATTTATTGCTAGAAAAGATTAGGGATCCTTACTAAAACCCGTGCGAAGCCGGGAGGGGCCGCTAGTAATCTATGAATGTTTATAGAATTTCCGTAGTTCCTAGAGTTTCAATAAAAATCGATGTATAATGAGGATATTCCAATCTTCTTCGTCTTCGTATGAGCTAGTGGTCGACTCTGTTGTCGGAGTTTTCAGGCTATTCCAAGGATATTCCCATATTCCGATAAGTAAGGGTAAGCAAGATAGGTATGTACTTGATTTAATAGTGTCTATCTACATTTAATGTACCTACATTTTATTTACAGTCAGCGATAAAAGTATATTGCCACTTAAGATTTTATTTTTGCTATTAATTTTATAGCAAACAAACTTCTGACTAAACTTTTACGCCCACTTTGAAGATTTGCATAAAATCTTGAATTTTTGTAATAATAATGCGGGACGTAATCACACAGCATCATGCAGCCCCAAACTAAGCAGAGCTTGTATTATGGGAACCACATGATTTATATACTATACATATATTTTTTTTTTGTAAATATTTAATAATATATCATACATAGAAACACCCAGACCCGAGACAAATATCTACAGAACATGCAAACATTTGTCCCGCGGCGGGAATCGAACCCGCAACCTTCTGCGTCACGCGGACCTACGCCACAGAGGCCGTCAAAATTAATTGAATTAACAGGCATTTTTAAATTATAAATATTTTAAAACACATTTTGTTAACAGACTTTTGTGTTGCTGACCGTACCTACCTGGTTCCTATAGTAACGTTTGCTTGATTTATCGATAACCAAGTGTACGATCTGCGCGTTGATTTTGTATGGAATACTTAAAAGAACGAATTACTCTGAATCATGGGTAATACAGAGAGTAATGTTACTAGTGGTGTGAAAAAACAGGCAGGAACATCGACACAGAAACTTTACAAGCTTGTGGACATCAAAGGCAAGTACATTTCTGTGAAAACCTATATTTATCATACGAGTGCATAGTTCGTTAAAGCTAAGAGTAAGATAGGTAGGCTTAAATACAAAAGTACTCATTCACTACATGAAGTATGAAGTAAAAAAAAACATACTTTCTGTGCAACTACCTAGCAGGAGTTGTGGTGGTCTAGCGGTGGGATGTACCTGGACCTCCGTCCGATTTGGAGGTCGTGGGTTCGAATCTCAATGTGTTTCAGTGGATTTTTCTTTTCTAAAAATTTATGTGCATTACAAAGTGCTCAAAACGGTGAAGGAAAACATCGTGAGGAGACCGCGGCTTAGTCAGCTCCACACGTATTCACCATGTCTTTCCTGTGAGGAAGGTCGATTAGGCTGAGGATGGAATAGGTGCTGGCAAGCCTACTCCATCTTACCAAATCTCAGGCACTACAGCGTCCCGATCAGTGTCATTTGGGCCAATTCGGACGAAATTGTTTCAGTCGAAATGTCGCTTTGTCGAGTAATAATTTAAAATGAATAAAAACCGACTTCAAAAACAAAAACTCCAAAACTAAAAAGTAAAAAATAATTGCTTATTTTTTAACAGACTTTAAAAAAGGAGGAGGTTTTAAATTCGGCTGTTTTTTTGTTCATACAACTAACAATCAACCTTTTTTTCTATAAATTTATCCCGTAAGATCTATGCGTTTTAACACATAAGTAGATCTTGATACCTACCTGTTATTTTTGGAGTCGGAGTTTTCACTCATCACTTTTCGCTCATCTGGGAAGGCTCTAAATCATCTAGGATAGATGCAAAGGCCTAACTTTGTGCTACTAAAAAACTGTTACGATCAAAAACATGATCGTACACAATAAATAATTAATAATTCTTTGATCACACTATTTACTCAAGGTTTAATAGTAATACATATTATATATTAAAGGACTAGGTGCATAATCAAGAATGTTGAAAGGCATTGTTGACATTATGTAGTTTATTCTGTAATACATTTTATAACATTATCCTTGTTACAAAATTCTTCGCAACCAACGTCATAATAACATAACTAATTAATGTTAATATACCTACTACAACTTTGTGCAAGGATAATTAATTTTACTTAATCAATCAATTCATAACAGTAACAAGTCTTCGGTAAAAACTGGAGGATGTTTTTCAAATTATACTCGGTAAATTGATTACGCAAATAATAATTAGGTTTTATGTTGCAATAAATATACTCACAAGCTGCTTTACCGCAAAGACCTATGCTGTAACTTGTGACTAATAGGCTGAGAGAATGGAAGTAGTCCAGCTATACTATCTGCAAATACCTCTTATAGAATATGGTATAGTTGGACCATAGATTTAGAAAAAAATCCAACCTCTTTGAGTTGGACAAGCCTCTACCTACGCCGTACCTTACAGCGAATCGAAAAAAATCACTAGTCATTGAAACCAGAGGCGAATAATTTTCCGGAGAATCATAGATTGAAAAAAATCAGTGTAAGTAAGTATGTAAAACTATAACAATCTAACATAACAATTTGCAAAGGAAAACAATCAACTCTTTCATGTCATGAATAACAGGAGGTGGTATCCTAGTGGACATGATGAAGAGAGCCCTACAAAATAAACAGTACGCGGAGATAGACCACGCCATAAAAACGAAAGTAGAACCCTTTCTGTACAACAAGGGGAAAGGGCGCTACATCCCCGTATCCCATCTCGTGCTACTGAGGAATAAGGAGAGATCACGGCATAAGCTGGTAAGTTATTAAAACTAGTTAAGGGCAAAGAGGTTGGCTAAATCTATGGTTAAGGGCAATTCTCATTTTCACAGGCCATGGAAGTGACATAAAAATCGATCTCAAACTTAATGTCAAAGTTTATGAATTTCTTAGTAGCTTTTGATACATACGTTTTATTAATAAATTGTAGATATATTCCAGATAATATTTGCACACTTTTTTACAAATTCACTTTGACAAATCAAACTCAAGATTTTTTTCTTTCTTTATGAAACCAGTGCAGAAACGTGTCATATCCACACGGAAGTGACCATTTTGATGGTTAAAACTTAAATATAAAAAAAACATGAATTACTTATATACTTTTTGTCCTTTCTGTTCTTTTTGACGACCTCTGTGGCGCAGTGGGCGAAGGTCCGCCTGTGACGCAGAAGGTTGCGGGTTCGATTCTCGCCAAACCCCGGACAAATTCTTTAATAAAATCACACCTTGCATACCTAGTTGAAATATGGGGTGCGGCCGCTCCAACCAACTTAAATTCATTACAAAGAATTCAAAACAAAATAATAAAAGTTTTCTTTCACTATCCGTACCTTACGCGTACGACAGAATTATACAAATTAACGAATATTTTAAATATAAAACAACTTTATATATATAATACCTGCATATTAATTAAAAACATAACTTCTAACTCTATCCAATCCAATATACAATTACAACAAAAAGAAAATAAACATAATCTAAGAAACAAAATAAAACTACATTTAACTAACACACGAACCAACTACGGGAAAAAAACTATCTTATTTGAGGGAGTACTACTTTTCAATAATTTACCAAACTACATAAAAGAGTGTAATAATATAAATATATTTAAAACTAAGTTAAAGTCACATATACGTGAAGTACACACTGCAATGTAACAGGTTATATACCTACCCACTTATTTTAACTTATTAGTATACAGCCCAGGAGGTGAATTTATAACTAGATTATTTAATAAGCTTTTTAATATCTCATTATAAGTGAACTGTATTGTTTTTATGAGAAATAAATGTTCTTTAAACCTATGTTTGCATGTTCGGCAGATATTTGTCTCAGGTCTGGGTGTTTTCTATGTATGTTATGTATGTAATTACAAAAAAAAGATGTATCTTTGTAGTATATCAATCAAGTGGTTCCCATAATACAAGCTCTGCTTAGTTTGCGCTACATGATGCTGTGTGATAACGTCCAGGATTATTTATTTATTTTATTTATTCTAGAATAATACTATGTTATCTATATAAGTTTCTGCAAATTGTATTTTTTTATTTGGTGTACAATAAAGAATTTATCTATCTATTTATATTTTAGTAACACAAAGCATGATAACATTATTTAGCTGTTATATGTTCGAAAATCCATTTTTTTGTCAAAAATGATAATGACCCTAAATGACGTTATGCTAAGGACGAATAAATCAAAATCCTACAACCATCTGAGACCTTGGATTTTCTGAACATTGAACTTATTCGTTCAAAGCTCTGTAGGGCGATCACGAACATTTCAACCTAACGTATCGTAAGCGTACCGAAAAACTTTAGCCAATGACAAAGCGTTATTTTGAATCTTCGCTTTCTCATAATTTTACATCTACGATACGAATACTTTTTCGCTAGTCATGATTCGTGATTTCATGATCGAGCCTCAGAATGTCTAAGTTCATATTGTGAGAAAACTTTAAAAGCTCTCTAAAGAAAAGTTCCCCCGTTCACGAGTATAGTTCTTGTTTGCAATAATTTTGATGAATTTTTTGAATTTGATTCTTTATTTGGTGATGTAAATGCACATAAAATAAAAAAATCTGAATTAATCAAATCACGTGACCTTAAATACATTGAAAAACAACAATTTCACGTAATTTTGTTTAGTTACCGCCACTTAGAGGCATGGAAAACCCAGATGAAGAATTTGACGTGGAAGTGGACTGGCCCCACGTCACTCAAGAAGAATATGACGCCAATCCCTCAGGGTACCGGGAGCTGTGTTGGGATTTGAAGGTAATGCAGATATATAGAAAACTCTTAATTTTTGCCACTAGCTTCCGCCCGTGGCTTCTTTCTTGCTTTTTTCATATTTTGCCCGGACAAAAAGTAATCTTTATGTTATTCGGTCTACTATCTAACTACGATTTCGCTTCAATCAGTTCCTGTAATTTTGAAGGATTAAGAAACATACATCTTTACATTTCACAAAAAAATCATCTATATAGTATCTTAGGATTATAGATAGTTGTAAATCGTACATAATGCTTATTTCAGCAATCTATTGAGGGTAGTACAATGTGGTTGTGGGGTAGACAAAGTATAAA
Organism: Horisme vitalbata; assembly: GCA_951804965.1. NCBI lineage: Eukaryota > Metazoa > Arthropoda > Insecta > Lepidoptera > Geometridae > Horisme > Horisme vitalbata. The sequence goes on from OX638096.1 coordinate 7,478,881, forward strand.
CATGGCAGTTGGAACAAGTTTACTTCCAAGCTGTTAGAATACCACGTGACAGGTCCACGTGAAAGTTTATTTGAGTAAAAGAGTAAACAGCTAAGTATGTTGCCGTAGTGAAAACGTGTGTAATGGAATATTCCTTAATATCCCCATACGGCTCCTTAGGGACAGTCATGTGAATTAGAATCTGTTTATTATGTGATAAGACGAAGGTACTAACATAGCAAGTTCAAGCTTTAATTAAAGTTTGGTGTTAGTGGCACTAATACAAGCAATAAATAGCTTATGTAATGCTTCTGTCTGGCCATGATTTCAAGAACTAAGACATGAGAAAACTTCGAGAACGCTTTTTCCTGGATCTAAGTAATTCAAAGTTGTAGTAGCTTCTGGGTCTTTTTAGTGCGGCGGCAGAACTTGCCTCTGCTAGAGTAGGTATAGTTCTTCATGAAAAGTGGTGGTGTTTATGAACAATTAAATATAAAAAACATTTATTCAGAACAAGTTACAGTAAAAACAGATTACATTTGAACGACGAGACCACAAAAGTTAAAAAACTGGGTAGTAGCCCAAGCGCCCGCCTCCTAGACATATTAAAGTAGTTCTGCTATGTTTAATACATAAGATGATATAAGATTTAGGTAAGTATAATAACGAATAGGTGCAAGCAAATTGAGTGGTAAAGAAAAGACAAACCGTATACATATGAAAATAAAAAAATAAAAAACTATTAAAATTAGTATTTGAATAGAGAAGCTGTGAGAATTGAGTTGGTTTGTATGAGAATGTGTGAGTGTGGGGTGAGGTGTGTTGTGTAGGTATGTGTGGAATATGAATTATCCTGTTCCCCCCAGTCTCATGACAGTCTGGTTATCACAGGATAACACACGATGTGAGAAGTGAAGTAGGATAAGTGCGTGCGGGTGAGTATGTGGAGTGTGTTGGGGTGTATGTACGGGGGTGTGTTTGTGCAAGTGTGTGGGAGGTAATCTGGAATAAGACACTGAGTAGCAAAATATGGCGAAAAAATAGTAACATTAGTAAAATTAAAAATTACGGAACACCTAGAGTGATATAGAAACTATAGAGTGATATACAAAATATGATATATTAAACTCATAACGGTAGAGCTCCAGAGAGTACTACCTACACCCCCTTTCTTGGTATTGAGGTTATGTTTTGTATGACATTTTTGGACCTCATGTGTGTTCATGCACGTCCAATCAATCAAATTATTGATGTTGTTTAGGTTGCCTCTTGACAATGCTGTTGTGCAGCAAGCCTTATTTTATTTATTTTTCATGTAACGATAGTTCATTCAAAATGTTCGTCTGTTTTTCTAATTATTATATTTTTAAATACATTATGTATCCTACTAAACTTAAAATGGAATAAAAGTGAAAAAAAATTACTCTGGTCGCCTCTAATTGTCGCTATGTCCACTCGGCGTTCACTCCGCTACGTACTACGTACTCCTGGGTTACTAACTTTGTCCAGGATTATTTATTTATTTTATTTATTTATTTATTTTCTTACTAATTGCCATGATTAAAATTGTTTTCAGGAACGTGGTGCAGTAGGCGAAACAATTTTACATCTTTGCTTGCTGAACGCAACATCGCTACTGGCGAACCTTGCAAAGAGGCTGCTGCGTTTCTATCCTAAGATGATCAACGATATTTATATGAGCGACGAATATTATGGTGAATATTACAATCACGTTCTAAATTTCTACTTTTTTCCCCAAATTAAAAAAAAATAATTACCTACCCTTTTATTAAATTACATAAGTATTAGGTATAAAATTTACAGGTAACAAGTCGGTATGTTTCGACGTTTACGAGTTTAAGTAACATTTTGACTATAGACATTGCCGTGAAGCAGCTGTGCTATGTTTCGGTTTGAAGGGTGTGGGTGCCGGTGAAATTACAGGCACAAGAGGCTTATTATCTTCATGCCTCAAGTTGATGGACGCAGAGCGTTGCATCGTAGAACACGTTCCAAAAAAACGTGATCTGCGATGCAATGCTTTGTGATAGGTAATGGTTACCACTTAACATCAGGTGGATCATGTGCTTGTTCCATCTACAAATATCATAAAAAAAGACATCGTCATGATATTTTTTTTTATCGATTTTATTTAACTTGTCCTGTTTGTTTTTTGGGCCAAAAGTAAGTATAATTTTTTTGTTGAGTTCGTAATTGTCAGAAGGTTTGATGAAATATATTTTTTAGAAAATCTACCGGAAACGGAGATTTGGAAATATTTATTAAAATCAATAATATTAATCAAATGAAAGACACAAACAAACCTCGCAAACGGTGTTTACGCGCGGGTCGGCTAGAAAGCTGTCGGCTGAAATAAAAAGGGCTTTCACTTGTAATTACTATAAGAATGAATGATAATCAATCAAAGCCACGAAAGGATCTAGAAGTGAAATGTCTTTCCAAATTCCTGCTGTTGAAGGTTGATAAAAAAATGATTTATATAAGCACTGCGGCAAGCCCTTTTGAAAAACTAATTAGATAAAACGCCTGATAAGCGCCCGTTGAAAAATAAATTGACAGTGATTTACTAGGTACTTCCCCTGTTATTAAGAACACGAGAGGCTTTTAAGTTTATTAAAAAATAGATTACGCCCGCGGCTTCGCTCACGTGGTATCCAGATAAAAGTAGCTTGTGTTAATCCAGGTCACAAACTACATATGTATATTCTAAGGTTCATCCAGATCCGTTCAGTAGTTTTTGCGTGAAAGAGTAACAAACATCATAAACATCCATACCATACTAAGGCGTATAAGAACATTCCTTTGAAAAATTATCAAAATAAATTTTAATACTGTTACATAATTTGACTTCTGTATCGCAGTGGGCGAATGTCCGCCTGTGATGCAGAAGATTGCGAGTTCAATTCCCGTAACGGGATCAATGTATGTTTGATCTGCAAATATTTGTCACGTATCTGGGTGTTTTTTATGTTAAATACCCTCGAGAGCAATGAATCCGGGTCACTCAAAGAATCCAAAAAATCTCGGAAAGTAAGAATGCTAGGTTAATGCAATAAATTGTATTTAATAGACAATTTAATACTCCTTAAATGAAAGTATTAAAACTTCTTAGTTATTGTAAAGTTATATCATAAAAAAATCAAATTTGAAAAGGGAACACTGTCGAAGATGGAACTACGAAATTACAGGATTTGTTTTTGCTTTTGTTTGTAATCTGTCATTTATGTTGGTACATAAACCAGGTTGATAGTGCTCAATATTCATTATTCAAGCTGAAATCATGTCGCTTACACTTGAAGAATGCACCAAAATACTTACATTGGTGGAAACCGGCCGGAGTCAGCGCGATACAGCCAGGACTGTCGGTGTGTCACTGTCAACAGTACAAAGAGTTCTCCGACGTTACGAAGAAACTGGTTCTAACCTACGCAGACCAGGAACGGGCAGAACTAGGTGTACCACAGCACGAGAAGACCGATATTTGGTGAACACCATGCTTCGAAATCGCTTTCTCACAGGAACTGAACTCACAAATCAGTTTCGACGCCTCGGAGGAAGTAACCCAAGTGCATGGACAGTAAGACGTCGGCTTGCTGAATCTAACTTAAAACCCCTTAGACCTGCAAACGGCCCTAAACTGGAGCGTGGCCATCGTATTTCAAGACTAAGATATGCCCAGAACCACGTAAATTGGAGTATTGAAGATTGGTCGAAAGTTATGTTCTCCGACGAATCAAAATTTATGCTCTACAAGCACGATGGAAGACACAGAGTGTATAGAAGACCAGGGGAAAGATTCAAGCAAGCATGCATCGAAGAAAAAGTAGCCTACGGTGGTGGGTCTGTACTTGTGTGGGCCGGAATTTCCTCTGAAAGTCGCACAGAGCTGGTGATCATAGAAAACGGCTCTTTAACTAGCGTAAGATATGTGGAAGAAATCCTCAACGAACACGTTGGTCCATTTATGGTCAATTTGGGTGAGGATGCTATATTTATGCATGACAATGCCCGACCTCATACAGGTAGGATTGTGAATGACTACCTTCAAGAGATGAACATTACTTGTATGGAGTGGCCAGCGCGCAGCCCGGATATCAACCCGATCGAGCATGCTTGGGACGAGCTAGGGAGATGCGTAAAACAACGAAACCCTCCCCCAATCACGCTTCCTGAGCTCAAAATTGCTCTCACAGAGGAATGGGAGAATATTCCCCAAAATCGTATAAGGAACTTGGTGTACAGCATGCCAAACCGCGTAAACGCAGTAATGGAAGCACGAGGAGGTAATACGAAGTATTGAAATTCAAGAAAATCGTCATAAAGTTCAAAAATTTCATGTTTCCTATTTTTGTTTTAAGGAGAGATCAGCAGTTTTTTTTCTTTATGTAATTTTGTGTAAATAAAATGTATGGTGACTCATATTTTTTTAACTTTCATTTAAGGAGTATTAAATTGTCTATTAAATACAATTTATTGCATTAACCTAGCATTCTTACTTTCCGAGATTTTTTGGATTCTTTGAGTGACCCGGATTCATTGCTCTCGAGTGTATGTAAACATGTTTTTTTTTTTAAAGAACTAAATAAGTATTTTCAACAGTCATGTATTCGCCATGACGCTGCTTACTTTAAGACTATTAAGATGTATTAAAATGTCCAGCATTAATTATTTTTGACTAAGTAGACTTTTCATTAAAATAAATTACTTAACTTACCTACTTAGTAAATGGTCGCCGTTACGGATTTGTGTAAATTAAAAAATGACGATCCAAAGTGTATTTTACAGTGCTTAATGAAAAAATACATTTTGATTTTTATTCATTTATAATTTGAATTGTTTGAAGCCATTTTGGTAAATCTGCCCGTTGAGATGCCGTTGTAATCATTTCGGTCTCTGCTTAGTTTTTAATGTTCGTTAATTTATAACTATGAAAAATTGTACTTGACAGTTTCTTTATTTATTTATTAGGAAAATTTTGCACACTTTCGCCAAAAATCTATTCTAACTCACTCAAGACCACCTAACAAAATAAGTAGGTACATAATTATTAATTCAAAAATGCATTATAAAATTAAAAATTACGCTTACTTTTCGTTCGAGAGCTCTAAGTTTGAAGTACTACTTCGGAAAAAACTGAACTTAGGAGCTGAGATCGATAAGTAAATTTACTATTTCTAGGTGAAAGTGTTCTCCACGTATCAATAGTGAATGAAGACCCTACTATGGTGAAGTTTTTACTGGACGCCGGAGCTGACTACCATGAGAGGTGCTACGGGAATTTCATGTGTCCCGAAGATCAGAAGGCATCAAGAACCGACTCTTTTGACCACGAGTGGGTCAATGTGCAGCCCGAAACAAATTACAATGGGTAAGTCTAAATCTGAACTGGGACTGGACGGGCATGTTAGCTGCAGTCTGGGGACAGATGGGCGAATGCCATAACATCCTAGCAGCCCAAAGGGACGTGAGGTCGAGGGCGGCCATCGTTCATCGGTATAAAGTACTGGCGGGACGAACTCGAGGCCAAAAGAGGATGGTGCAATACTTCGAAGGATTGAGATGGTTGGCGCAATTTGTGGGAGACCTTTGCCCAGCTATGGAACGATGCAGGCAAGCAAGGTTGACTAAAAATAAGTTTAATCTCTGGATCATCATCATCATCATCATCATCATCAGCCTATAGCAGTCCACTGCTGGACATAGGCATCCCCTAATGAGCGCCATTGCGCCCTGTCCTGAGCTCGACGCATCCAGCTTCTACCAGCCTTACGCAAATCGTCACTCCACCTGGCCGGAGAGCGTCCTACACTACAATTGCTGAGCCTCGGTCTCCACTCAAGAACTCGTTTGCCCCAGCGGTTGTCAGTTCTTCGGCAAATATGGCCAGCCCACTCCCACTTCAGCTTGCTAATTCTCTGAGCTATGTTGACAACTTTAGTTCTATGTCGGATATACTCGTTACGGATTTTATCCTTCAGAGAAACCCCCAGCATAGCTCGTTCCATAGCTCGCTGAGCGACTTTTAACTGATGGACTAGCCGTACTGTGAGAGTCCACGTTTCGGATCCGTATGTCATGACGGGTAGGACGCACTGATTGAAAACTTTCGTTTTCAAACATTGCGGTATGGGTGACGACAAAACTCGACGTAGTTTTCCAAATGCTGCCCAACCCAGCTGAATCCTCCTCTTGGCCTCCTTCTTGAAGTTGTTTCTACCCAACTGCAATATCTGCCCGAGGTAGGTATGTATACTCCGAAACAACTTCAAGAAGGTGTCCATTAACTACGACAGGACTTGGATCAATTCGGTCACTGACCATGACTTCTTCATGAATCTCTGGATGAGTCTTGCAAAATACGGAAACGTTCATAGTTTTCGATTTCGAGCTCAATATCGAGTAGCAAAGGAGTAGGTAAAATAAAATTACTAGGTACCTACTTACTACCCACTTCGGACTTGCTAAATTGACATAAGTTTAATTAAGTACATATCTACAAAACTTGTTATTTTCAAAACAATGCGTCGTACGAAGAAACATTTTAACACTAATGCTACCACCACTAATGCACAAACGTTTTTCAGTTAATATAGAGTTATGATATGTGACTGTGGAGGAGCTTCAGAGCACGGTGAGCTCGGTATTTTTTACCGAAATAAAGCATAAACATCATCATCATCATCGCTGATGATTATCAACTCACTGCTGCTTATTTTGATTATGCCTGTCGCCTAGATTCTGCGCTAGTCAGGTCTGTAGAGCCAGGTCCCGCCGCCCTTGGTGTTTCTGATATGGTCAACCCATGAATGCCCCGCCTTAAGGGGCGACGAAAAACAGAAATAGTGATCACAATAGGCCTCCATGGCAGCAGTGATTTGAAAGCTATGTGATTACATAACAATACACTACATACATAATATTACATAATTGACAACCTCTGTGGCGCAGTGGGCGAAGTTCCACCTGTGACGCAGAAAGTTGCGGGTTCGATTCCCGCCGCGGGACCAATGTTTGCATGTTCTGCAGATATTTGTCTCGGGGTGTTTTCTATTCTATTCTATTTTCTATTCTATGTATTTAAAAAATATATATATATATATATATATGTAATATATCAATCATGTAGTTCCCATAACATAAGCTCTGCTTAGCTTGGGGCTACATGATGCTGTGTGATAGTCAACTATTATTTATTTATTTTATTTTAATAATCGACAACCCTTCTTGATGGAGGATGTTCCCTATTGCTAATGACTAAAACAAACTTAGGTACCTACATAAAATGTTTCTTAATGATTGTTTCAGATATGTTTACTGGGGCGAATACCCATTGAGTTTTGCTGCATGTCTCGGACAAGAGGAGTGTTACAGGCTAATCTTGGCTCGAGGAGCGAACCCAGACAAACAGGATACCAATGGCAATACTGTGCTGCACATGTTGGTCATTTATGAGAAAATGGTATCTTTTTTATTTTCTGAATGATATGCAAAAACAATTTTCAAGTAGGTACCGAAAACATAATGAACGAGAACGCTCCAACAAGGCGACGCCGCGTTTTCATTCATAACAACACAGGTGGGTATTGTACCCACCTGTGAAGGAGCTCAAGAAGTCAAGATCTTGTTGACTGGAGTGATCAGGGGGAGGCCTTTGCCCAGCCATGGAAAATATCTGGCAAATCGTAATGCTTAATGAGTAGGTACACAATTTATCTATCACACTGCAGAGCATCGAAGCGCATTTTAAAACATGCTAGAGGTAATTGAAACATCCACAAAGCAGTTAAGTTCCTTAATTGCATGCAATAAGTGAGTACTACTTACGGATATATTTATGTCAGTGTTTGACAAAGCTCAAAGCTGCATAAATTGCATGCAAATAAGGAACTTAACTGCTTTGTGGATGTTTCAATTTCCTTCAGCATGTTATAAAATGCTCTCCGATGCTCTCCGACGCGCGCCGGTAACTGTGAATCGTACATAACCATACGCTAATTGTATGAACATAGTAAAAAATATTATTTCTGATTACCTATTTATTTTGATTTGTTTTTGCAGAGCACATTCGACATGGCATATGAAGTTGGAGCTGGTCTCAATATCCGCAACGTTTTAAATCTAACTCCTCTAACCCTAGCAGCCAAGCTGGCCAGGACAGAAATGTTCTTTCACATCTTGAACATAGAGCGTGAAATCTATTGGCAGATTGGAGCTACCACATGTGCAGCATATCCATTAGGTCAAGTAGATACCATTGATACCGAGACGGGGTATATTTGTAAGGATTCGGCTTTGAATTTGGTGGTTTTTGGGGTAAGTATCTCTCATCTTTTGAATGGCTCTATAGCTCATTTGGTAGTATTCGTTCTCATTTGATTCTGTGTCTGGGTGTTATATAAGTACCTATGTATGTTTATCTGTCTCTGGTACTGGTACCCAAGCCCCGGTACCAGCTCTGCTATCTGCCTAGTTTGAGATCGGTGATCGTATGTGAGATACGTCATATATTTTGCTTTAGTTTTTTGTAATTCTGTGTTTCTTTTTATGTTTATTCTTCCTTTTGCTTTCGGGGTCAGCACGTTTCATTAGTATAAATAATACCTATTTTATTAAACGTGTGTTTATCAAGTTTTTTAGCTCACTTTTTCTTTTTTTTAGGAAAAAGAAGAGCATCTCCTTCTCCTAGAGGGTATGCTTATCGACCTCCTCAAAACCAAGTGGAACACCTTCGTAAAGTTTCGTTTCTATCGCCAGTTCTTCTTGTTCTTTTGTTATTTCCTCGTGTCTTTGGTCTGTTTCACTCTAAGACCGGGACCACCGGAGAGAGGCCTCAACGCCACAGCAATAAACTCCACTGCTGGGCCCATGGTCAATGACACTGAACTGGTTATTGACACTGGTAAAAGTTCTTTCTTTTTTAATGAGCTTGGCCAACCCTGGCCATGGTGTATAATGCTTCGTTCCAATAATATTATAAAAGCGAATGTTGTGAAAATTTGTGAGGTGTAAGGGAATTTTCGGAACGCAAGCTAACCTCACCTTTCCGTGGTGCATCCTGCTAGCTAACAAACGGTACTCTAGTGCAGCCTAACACCAGCACAGCTACACCCCTGACCGCCGACGTTGCTGCCCGTCATCAGATTGCACAGTGTCGTGCGAGAAGCTGTGCAATGCGACCCGCATGCCCAGCATGGGGAGTATCATATCATAGGCATATCCCCCTTCTTATTAAGGGATGCCTAAGACCAGCATTGGACTAATGTAGGCTGGTGATGTGAGGTGAAAATGATTGTTCCTTCGTCAAAACTACTGAACGTATAACTTTGCAAATAATGTACTTATTTCTAAATCAGACATTCAGACCACAGACTTGGACACAGTCTTTAGATCCGGGTACAACGTAAGTGAAGCCACGGGCCGAAGCTTAACATTAGATTTTATGTAAAAAACCAGACAATGTGACTTTTCAGAAAACTGTACGATACCACTAAATGGGACAGAGTTCGATCCTGGGGCCGTCGAGATGATAAACGCTACAAAAACAGATGGCCCACAGTGCGCACGATTCAAAAGCCATCCCAAAGACAGAGACCGAAGTAAGTTGTCTTGATTGCTACCTTGATTGCTATTATACATCAACATTAGGAAATGAGAAAATTTCTTTTTTCTCTAAACGTTACCTTTGCATGTAATTAATAGGCAAACTTTCTTAAAGCACATAGCTGATGATAAAATTTTCTTTTCAGCCACAGAAGCGCCTATGAACGACATGGAAGGGTGGTGGGAGGACCTCACAGAAGATTGTAGGTTGATGAATTTTGACTCATTGCAAGCAAAGGTAATTAAATTTAAGGTTTTAGTGATTTCATGCAATGAAAATAACATGGTTACTAGAGAAATGTCCGAAACCATTGATCTTGGTAAAACACTGAGCAGTACCAGAAACATTCTTGCACGCTGAAAGATAACGCACATCTGTTCTGTTCATAAAATGTGTTCAAGACAATGAATGACGGCTGATACTACGAGTACTTAGATAACTGTAATCTTCAATAAAAACATTTCATTTTTCGTCGAAGACTAAAAAAGACGAAATGCAAGCAAATATGAGTATGAAGAACAGATAACCGATAAAGTGAAACGTGTTCTTAAGTGGAGACGACGCTCTACAGACGGTTATTATTTTGCAAAAAAGTCGCTGAAAAACTATAAAACAAGCGAGTCATCTCAAACATAAAAAGCCTCATACAATCTCATCAAAGACTCATACTCTGGTAGAATAAGAAAGAATAAGAAAAAAATATTTGCAACTACACATAAATATAAATGAACAAATTAGAATCAGTTTTTAAACTATAAAATAAGAGTACAGGTAACATAATGATGACACATAGAAATATAATCGCAAGAAGGACCTGAACTCAGCATGTAGCGGATTGTAGGAATTTCCTACAACGCACGCTGGTCTTCCGTCAGGACCACTTTCTAAATTAGCGGACATGAGGAACAAAACACAAAACATGCAATTTGCTACCACAGAGCAGAGTAGAGAGCTGTGGCCAGCAACATTAAGATTATGGTCTTGAAGGGTCTGGGTTAGGTTAGGGTCTCGGTTAAGGCTGATACTGATGATCACACTAAAATTATAAATGCGGAAGTGTGTTTATATGTGGGTGTGTTCCCACTCTTCAACTCCGTAACGGCTAAACGGATTTGGATGAAACTCAATAGTTTGTGACCTGTTATCAATTAGGCTAGCTACTTTTTATCCAGTTATGAAACCGCGGACGGAAACTAGTGTAGAAGTAGTTACGAAACATAATGCTAACAATAGCGTTCTTTAGGTTTAAGTCCAGCTGTTGACTGATATATGAAAATTAAAAATGAAAAATATTTATTTGCTTCAAAAAAACTAAAAGCTATTAACACGTCGGTATCTAATATATAATATAGACTGAAGATAATGAAGTAATGTACAAAACAAGTGGCTGTATTTTGAATACATGTTTTAAGGTACGAATAACAGCCGAGCTGATGTTGTGGGTTGGAGCATTAGCGTATGTTGGAGCTGCTCTACAAGAAGCCAGGTTTCTAGGCTTAAAAATGTTCATAGAAAATCTGAGCACAGTGCCATCCAGGTATGAAAACGAATCAATGTACATTTTTCTCTATATCCCAGATCAGTTTCTGTCATCCAATTAAATTTTACTTGTTTCCGATGTGAATTTATGGTTATTGTATTTTGCGCTGTTTTAAAATTTTCTTTTTATCTATTTCTAATGAGAATTTATGTGGAATATATGTGGAATATATGTGGAATATAGTGGAATATATGTGGAATATATGCTATGCTATTATGCATTATTATGAACTGTTTTACAATTTTATATGCAATATTTTTACATTGTTTATGCTTCATTGCTTACGCTCGATCTGTAATTGATTATGTGGTCTTATTATTTACAGAGTGATGTTCTTAATCTCTTGCCTGCTAATGTTGGTTTTGCCAACATTGAGGTTATGGTGTGCTGAAGAAGAGGAAGACCATCTTGCTGTCATCATTATGTTGACTACGGCACCGTATTTCTTGTTTTTTTGTCGGTTAGTTAGTTTGACAGGACATGGCAGGATCTTAAACAACTCATCGTTGATCATAATCAACGATGAGTTGATTCTGTTATGCTGATTAACAATAATACGATGATCTTATTTACATAGTACATCTTCACGATTTTTTCCCCATTATGGATATCTTCAGATATTGCCCAGTACGCAAATCAATTGAAGATACCCTAAAGGGGGTAGTCAGAGGCAAGTCCAAACATTACGTTCGATACATGCTCACTTTTTGTAAGCAGCTATTCCACGTGACAGGTTGCTTATTTACATAGTGATTTATACAATATAAGAGTGTTTCTTTATTATATGACGGCCTCTGTGGCGCAGTGGGCGAAGGTCCGCTTCAGACGCAGAAGGATGCGGGTTCGATTCCCGTCGCGGGACAAATATTCGCATTATTTGCAGATATTTGTCTCAGGTCTAGGTGTTTTCTATGTATAATATGTATGTATTTACAAAAAATATATATAAATGTATTATATCAGTCCTGTGGTTCCCATAATACAAGCTCTGCTTAGTTCGGGGCTATGTAATGCTGTGTGATAGTGTCCAGCATTACTTAGCACTTTATATATTTAGCACTTGGGCTTCCAGTCTAAGTCAACGTTCACTTTGCATATCACAAAAAATACATTTTGTTTTTTTAAGATTTTCATAGTTTTGTTTTCTTGAGCATCATTTTAAAACCATGATTTTTTTATTTCAGAGGCTTCAAAACTGTAGGTCCCTTCGTTGTGATGATATACCGCATGGTCATGGGAGACTTGCTTCGATTTGTTGCAATCTACTTAGTTTTCGTCATGGGATTTTCACAAGGCAAGATTATCACTTTTATTTATATTTTTATCAAAACCAATCTAACCTATTTTTCAGCGATATTCATATTATGGTACAACCAAGAAGTTTTTATTAGGGGCGCTTTGAACAAAAATCTGTGCCTGATTTTTCTCAATAAAAATGCCCAAAGGTTTCTCGTTTCCTCTTATGTAATTTTAGCTTTTACATCCACTATCTTTCGGACCATTTGAAAGGGCTTCTTATAATTTTATTTCCTTGAATTATAATTTTATTTCTCAAATATTGATAAGGGTCCTATTAAGCTGGGTACGGATAACGCGTTCCTGTATATGCGTAGTCGGGGTACGCTATGCACGCGTACATTGAATTCGCGTACAGTTATCGATCCATAGCGCTACGCGAGCCGAAACCGATTGACCACGGCTCGCACGGCACGCGTTCCCCAGAGTGTACGCGTAGTTGCAAGTACAGACATGGCGTTCCAAGACACGCGTAGCCAACTACGCGTACCAATGTACGCACTATCCGTACCCAGCTTTAGACAGAAAGCTGTGACGCGTTCAAGCGTTCTGCGTTCGAGATCTGTGTTCTATGTCATGAATCATGGCATTCAAGTACGAATTCGCGTGGTACCGAACGCCTGCTTTGTGTATCTATATAACGTAATACAACACAACTAACGCTGAACGCGAACGAGGAATGCTCGAACGCGTGACCGCTTTCTGTCTGACAGAACCCTTACTGAGGGCACAATGGCGCCCATTAGGGGAGGCCTATATCCAGCAGTGAACTACTACAGGCTGTTGATGATGATGATGATGATGCGGATTCAAATATTAAAAGATATTCCAGGAAAAGATGTCAAATGGAAGTCTAAAGTCTATGTTGTGTTGGGGTTTGAGCACCCCAATATAGTGTTAGGGTATCCGAATTACCTACCGCCATGTTTTCCCGTAATTTCGTGAAAGAAGGCCGGTCATTTCAGACCTGACCATAAATGGAAGCGACTAAAAATGCGAATTATGTAAAAATATTCTTGATAATGGAGTATTGAAATAATGATTAATAACTTTATTTATTAAAGCCGGAATACTTAGTAAATTAATAATAAATATTGATCGCAATACGCCTTATCATAACGAATCATGGTTATTGAACGCACTCTCACCCACATTGTGCATCTCTCGTCAAAATGTCAACCATCTAAAACAAAACTGCTCCTAACAAAGCACGCGCTTGGTTAGTTTTTGTTTAATGGCGCCAGTGTCATAATCGATCGTAACCTAAATAAATTAAAAAAAATAACCAGAAAAATTCTCCGGCTTTAATAAAAAAACGATTAATTGAACAAGATATCCTGCAATACGAACTAGCAATTAGGACATAGGTCATTTCTAGACGCGACATTTTATGGTCAGGTCTCAGGTCACAGGCTGTATGAAACTGACCGATCTTCGTTAAGAGTCAAATTTATATTTCCAGCTTACTACGTAATATTTCTATCATTTGACAATCCTAACACCCCGGAAGGCGTGGATGACTCTGTCTCCAACCCCATGCCTTCACCAATGGAAAGCATCATGGCAATGTTCTTGATGTCTCTTACATCTTTCTCTGACTACTATGGTGCTTTCGACAGAACAGACCATGAGATTGAAGCGAAGGTATGATTGACATTCCTAATTAGTGCTCTAAAAGGAGACATAGAATACATAGTAAGAGACATCCATTATAACAAGTTGTTAGTAACATAAACCGCAAATTTTAGGAGCAAAGAGATCACTGAAATAGTGTAATGTGTGATACAATCGGTCTTTAGTAGTAGTAATACCTATATCTGCCGTGACGCAGCATTGCTGTATTTCGGTTTAAAGGGTGTGGGTGCTAGTGTAATCAAAATTATCATCTTCATGCCTCAAGTTGATGGAGGCAGGGCGTTGCATCGTAGAGCGCGTTCCAAAAAAAAAAAACGTAATCTACGATGCAATGATTCGTGATTGGTAATAGTTACCATTTAACATCCGGTGGGCCATGTGCTTGTTCCATCTTCAAGTAACATAAAAAAGTTAAATTGCTTAAATAAATTAATAAATAATTTTACAGAGCATCATCTAGTCCCAAACTAAGGAGAGCTTGTGTTTTAATATGATCCACATGACTGATATACTTCTTATATTTTTATAACACACTGTATTTGATGACGAGCATGCAAGGGGCTGAGACACAGATGGTTGCGAGTTCGACTCCTGCTATCAATGGTAGGTGCCTATTTAGGGCTCCGCGTAAAATATCCTAGTCGTCAAGCGCTTGGCTATTTTTTGTAAAAAACCCTTGATCAAGTAAGACAGTACACCGAAACGGAGTTGCGGGTTGTCCAGCTAGTGGTGAGCTATAGACATTAAATCTATGCCTCTTTATATGATAATACTTAGATCACTTGCTAACTATTTATTCAATCTATTGACACGTTACTGTCGAAATTCGAGACTATTATGTTTTTTTACTTATCAATGAATGTATCTAAGCAATACCACAGAATACAGAGGGCAATACCTAAAACTAAGCTTGCTAAATAATGAACGAGGCTCTGGCGGCTGGCTGATAGCGGCATAGCGCAGCATAGCACCGGCACAGGTAAATTCCCTGGCCGCCGATGGGCAGCAGCGTCGGCGGTGCGAGAATCTGTGTCCTGCAATCCCCAACCCACATGTCCGGCGTGGGGATTATGGGCAAACCCCCCCAATGAAAGACATAAGAAAAAGATGGCCCCTAGTTCCCGGCCGTCCCGCTATTCCTGGCCATTGCCCTGGCTACGTTTAACGGACGCACTCTGACGCTCGAAAATTTAGCGCAGTTGAAAGTGGAGCTGGAGAATATTAGGTGACATATTCTGGGGCTGTGTGAAGTCCGTAGAGAGAGAGGGGACACCATTACCCTAGACTCGGGCCACCTTCTGTATTTCCGCGAGGGTGATCAACTATCCCAGGGTGGCGTAGGGTTTCTCGTTAATAACGCCCTCTCTAACAACGTTGAAGAAGTCTCCAGTGTGTCGAACAGGGTAGCGTACCTGATCCTTCGGCGGTCAAAGCGATACAGTATGAAGGTTATACAGGTTTACGCACCGATCTCGGCACATTTGGATGACGAAGTGGAGGATATGTACGAAGACATATCCAAAGCCTTGCACAACCCCACAAAGGCTCACTTCAACGTTGTTATGGGGGACTTTAACGGCAAAGTGGGAGTCCGAATTGGCGACGAATCCAGAGTGGGCCCGCATGGTTTTGGGTGTAGAAATCACAAGGGGTAAATGCTGGTCAACTTCCTAGAGAAGGAGGGGCTCTTCTTGATGAACTCGTTCTTTGAGAAGAAGCCCCACAGGAAGTGAACATGACAAAGCCCCGACGACACATTGACCAAAAACGAGATCGACTTCATCATGACGGACAAAAGGCACATATTTAGAGACGTCTCCGTGATCAACAGGTTCAATACCGTATCTGATCACAGACTTGTTCGAGGCTCTCTGAATATCAATCTCAAGCTTGAAAGAAACCGTCTGATGAAGTCCACGCTCCGACCCAATCTACTCCAGATCATGGCGGGCACCGAGAAGTTTCCTAAGCTTCTTGGTGATAGATTTGTTGTTGCGGAACCCACCGATGACGTGGATGAGGCCCTACGCAACGTGGTTGGAACGTTAATGAGGGCATCAAATTCTGCCAAATGCAGCCTAAAGGCATGAAGTCCAAACTCTCGGATGAAACTCTTCGGCTCATGACAAAAAGACGGGAAACCACTCAGGCCACGGAGCTCCAACACACGCCTCATTGAAGATGCAATAGATCGAAACCGAGGGTCCAAAGTATTCAGAAATCAGCCAAGACGAGATCGTATTAGCCTTGAGACAGCTTAAAAATGGAAAAGCCCCCGGTGAAGACGGGGTTACTTCAGAACTTCTGAAGGCTGGAGGAGCTCCTGTTGCGAAGGAGCTACAGAACCTCTTCAACTCCGTCCTTCACTGTGGGAGAACTCCTAAGGCGTGGAACGAGAGCTTGGTGGTTCTGTTTTTCAAGAAGGGAGATAAAACCCTTCTTAAAAACTACAGACCTATCTCGCTCCTGAGCCACGTCTATAATCTGTTCTCAAGGGTTATTACAAATCGTCTCGCCAGAAGACTTGACGAGTTCCAGCCACCAGAACAGGCCGGGTTTCACGGAGGATATGGCACCATAGATCACATTTACACAGTGAGGCCGATTATACAGAAGTCCGAAGAGTACAATCAGCCCCTGTGTCTGGCTTTTGTGGACTAAGAGAATGCCTTTGATTCTGTCGAAACCTGGGCTGTCCTGGACTCTTTGCAGCGATGCCAAGTGGACTATCGTTATATCGAAATGTTGAGATAATCTGTACGAAGCAGCTACTATGACTGTCCAAGTACAGCCATCCAACTGTGCCGTGGAGTAAAACAGGGAGATGTCATATCACCGAAACTATTCACAAGCGCGTTGGAGGATATGCTTAAGACGCTGGACTAGAAAAGTATGGGCATAAACATAAACGGCGAGCACATTTCACACTTGCGATTCGCTGATGACATAGTCCTAATGGCGGTGTCGCTAGAAGAGCTGCAACAGATGCTGGACGGTCTAGCATCAGCCTCGCGAAAAATAGGTCTTGGCATAAATTTGGACAAGACCAAAGTCATGGTCAGTGACCGAATTGATCCGAAACCTGTCGTCGTTAATGGACACCTTCTTGAAATTGTTTCGGAGTACACATACTTTGGGCAGATATTGTAGTTGGGTAGGAACAACTTCGAGAAGGAGGCCAAGAGGAGGATTCAGCTGGTTTGGGCAGCGTTTGGAAAACTACGTCGAGTCTTCTCGTCACCCATACCGCAATGTTTGAAAACGAAAGTTTTCAATCAGTGCGTCCTACCCGTCATGACATACGGAGCCGAAACGTGGACACTCACAGTACGGCTAATCCACCAGTTTAAAGTCACTCAGCGAGCTATGGAACGAGCCATGCTTGGAGTTTCTCTGAAGGATAGAATCCGCAACGAGACTATCCGACATAGAACTAAAGCTGTCGACGTAGCTCAGAGAATTCGCAAGCTGAAGTGGGAGTGGGCTGGTCATATTTGCCGGAGAACTGACAACCGCTGGGGCAAACGAGTTCTTGAGAGGAGACCGAGGCTCGGCAATCTTAGTGTAGGACGCTCTCCGACCAGGTGGAGTGACGATTTGCGTAAGGCTGGTAGAAGCTGGATGCATCGAGCTCAGAACAGGGCGCAATGGCGCTCATTAGGGGAGGCCTTTGTCCAGCAGTGGACTTCTATAGGCTGATGATGATACCTAAACCATAGGTAACATAATACGAGCCTAAACTAAAGAAATCTGGACAATGAAACTAATTAATTACAAGGTCTTCAACACAATACGTACTTATGGCGTCTATAAATTCATTATTTTCCTCTGATTTTTATGAGGTCGAGGACACGTCGCACGCACACGCGAATTCTAAACATTTCATCACGGTAGATCGCGCCCTACGATATTTTTGTAATAAGTTGACTTAGCAATATACCTACCTACCTAAGCATTGATGATGAAATCCATTTGTTGCTATCAATACCATGATGATTATTTTAATTGGCTGTATCCAACTACCCAATGCCTGTAACATTACATGACATTGCACTTCTGTGATTACACTAGATAGAAATATAATTATTAATATTAACTGGATATTTACCATGATTTTTAACTGACTTCAATAAGGAGGAGGTTCTCATTCGACTGAATGTTGCTTTCATCGGGATCAATTGAATTTATTAAATATCCCCTTCATATAAATAATTAATGTTCACAAATAAGATAGTTTCAAAAGTTATAAAAATAAAAAATAGTCTACCAAATCCGATAGTTGGTTGGAATATTTTTTTATAGGTAATCCACCAAGATCAAGAATGAGACTGAACCTATTTGGTTGAAATTTTTGTGCGCTAAAGGACATTATGTAAGATACCTTGTTACACAGGTACACCTACATAATAAAGGCCCCGGGACTCGTTTGATATAAGGATATTCTTAAACACAATAATTGCAACATCTTAATGAGGTGGTTACTCGTTACCAGAAAATTTCTCTAAGTAAAAGAGAGAATAGTACTTAACAGTTTTATGGTGCGACAATTTTACAAAGCTAAATTGTCAATAGTTGTTAATAGGTGCAAATTTCACCACACCCTAGCTAAGTAGGTACAAGAAAATGTAATGAATGTTCCAAGTACATAACTTTATGAAAAGGGTATAGGCGTGGCAATGCAGTTAGAATCAATGAGTGAAAGCTATAGTTACTTACTAATTAATAATGGCAAAAGAATTGACAAGAACGAAGTCCATAGTAAAATTTCAATGAGATGAAATGTTGAATTTTGTAAGTCTGCCAAATTGGCAAGGGCTAGAAAGTAATATATCACAAGAATAGAATATTCTTTTGGCGCCTGTCACGTTACATGAAGCAAGTGGTTTTGCAAGTTGCAGGAATAATATCAAAGTCTCAAACCTACAAAAAGTTATAATTTAGTTTTAGTTGCAAGGAAATGAAGAAAAACGAATAGGTACAGAAGTCAGTATCAAAAATCATGTTTTGATAAAAAAAAATCTTTTTTCAGCTACTTTTCGTAATTTACATGATAATAGTAGCCATTCTCCTGGTCAACATGTTGATCGCTATGATGGGGAACACATATCAGAAGATAGCGGAGACGAGAAACGAATGGCAAAGGCAGTGGGCCAGAATTGTGCTGGTGGTGGAGAGAGGGGTTCCACCAGCACAGAGACTAAAGAACTTACTGACGTACAGTCAACCAATGGCGAGTGGGAAGAGAGCTTTGGTACTGAGGATTAACCAGAAGGTAAAATACATGTTCTGTTAGTCTCTTCTGATTATAAGGTTGGTTACATCCACGAAAATAATTGAATGAAGGACTTAAATTCTGTTCCGGATCTGCCACAGCATACTCAATATGGGGTGTACCTCCATCTTTGGAACCCAAGCCAACCTCACCTGCTCGTGGTGCACCCGGCTAAACAACGAACGGGGCTCTGGCGGCCGGCTGATTGCGGCATAGCACAGCCTTAATCGGCACAGCTAAATCCCCTGGCCACCGACGGGCAGCAGCGTCGGTGGTGCGAGAAGCTGTGCCCTGCGATCCCCAACCCGCATGCCCTGCGTGGGGATTATGGGCATATCCCCCTTTATTAGGGAAGGCCTATGTCCAGCAGTGGACTGATATAGGCTGGTGTGGTGGATACTCAATATATTCAATTTGTTTATTTTTTCCATAAGTTAAAAGATATAGGTGGTAGGGTATAAAGGTGAGTTCATAAGGACCCTTAATTGTACTACAGAACAGTGATTTTGATGAAAATAAGTAAAAATGAGAAAAGTCGAGGATCAGGCTCAGTGGCGTAACATTGGAGAGCCCTACGTCCAGCCGTGGACTGCTAAAGGTGATAACGATGATGCCTAAATTTTGCTATGCCCTAACAGGGTTACGTTGAAACTATGCATAGAAATTTAAGACCTCTGTAAACAACATGTACGCAATAAACGATTTGAGATTTGATGATGATGATAATGATGAAGAAAAAATTTAGAATGTCTCATTAAAATACACACTTTTCATTATTAGTGTAATATTTTTACTTAAGTTAATATGGATGAACCAATTTTTTTCTCAGGATGAAGACAAGGAAGAAATGAAAGAAATCTTGGAAATGAAGAGGACCCATGAAAAAATAGTCGCAAAGAGGAAGCTAAGAGAAGAACAGCTCAAACTTGGAAAAGTAATGCCACCGTCTGCACTTATTAAGGACTATCCAATCAAGAAATAGAACCAAGTACCTATACAAATACATATGTATAATTATCACGATGTACGAAGGTGATTGATGATTAGAAAAATAAAATTCAATTCTTTATGTAGGTTACTATTGCTTGTCTGATCAATGAATGATAGTAACGCAACGTCGTCAAAATATACAATTGCTTACAATAAACATCTTGTTTCATTAGCGAAATTGACACGTTTGAAGCTTTTTGTTTTGTCTGCACATCTCATTAGATACTGCTGTAGGCTTTATTTCTGTATTATGCCTACTGTCTTGCATAATGGGTCATCGATGATGGGTCTCTATTGATTACGAAAACGTTTGTGCGTGAGATTTGTATTCAAATCCTGACCTTTGTTATGAGTAAGATAAAAGACGGGCGGGACATAACACATCCTTTGAATGACATCTGGGACATGTATTATGGTATTATCTAATGCTTATTGTCGCCTCGTCTATATAAAACTAAAGTGTAAATTGTGACTGGCGTTGCTGCTTTCCACTCTTACCTCATTGTTTGCACCTTCAGCCTCCATCTGGGCTCAGTTCGCGCTTAGCCAAATATTCTTCGCAACACCTACAATATTTACATTTCGAACTTAGTGAGTGATTCCGGCGACTGCACAAAATCTTAATTATTTTCTTGCACAATTATTTGCCAATCCGACCATTGACAAATTTGGTAAACTCTTAAACCATTACTTAACTGAATTGAACTTTACCTACCTGGTGGATTTGGTGGATGAAGGTCGTTGGTGACATTTGCGGTTAAGGTCAATCTATACAAAGCATATTTTTACCTGGCTCCGTGGGTAACCAGGGAAAAGGAGAACTTGAGTAACGAGCGAAGATGCATACAGCTAGGTGACATTATTATTACACAACAAACAGCAATACTAGCTTAAATCAGTCCACTGCTGGACAACGGCCTCCCTCATAATCCTTGCGATGGGCATGCGGGTTGGGGATCGAAGGGTGCAGCTTCTCGCACTGCCGACGCTGCTGCCCGTCTGCGGCAAGGTGATGTAGCTATGCCGATGGGAGATTAGGTGCATGCACCACGGCCAGGTCAGGTTGGCTCACTTACTTAAACATTATTTTTAGGAAAAAGAAAAATAGCATTGATATAATTTATGAAAACGTGAAATAGCCAAAATAAATCAACTGGGATTTGCATAATTGATTATAACTCAATATCTGTGTGATTTTATAGGTTTAATTTATCTATGTACGTAAGTGTAAAACTACAAGACACATTTTTACTTTATTTTTATGCTTTTGCTGATGAGGATGATATAAATAGCGATAAGTGGTTAATTTTACTCAAGGACCGGACCGTTTTGTAGTACCTGGGCATGGTTAGATGGTGTGACTTGGCTTGCCCAGTCTATACCGACCATCACAGCTTATATTCGGCGAGCCTGTGGTTCCAGTTCTCAAGGGGCTTACAGTGTTCTGCGGGTTCAATTCAATAATGCATTCAGGGCATAGTTGCGGCTCCCGCATTTCTGTAGCGCCTCAGGTATGTTGGCTGAAGCGCGAGTTGACACTTTTGATGCTATTTGGCGCAAAAAAACATCCTCTCTATTACGCACAGTACGCACAAGCAGCATCAGAACCCTGAATACTATTATTAGATATATAATTAATACGGAGCTGACTAAGCCTGAGTGGTTGTTACTTGATGTTTTTCTTCACGTGGTAATTTAAAAAATAGATAGATCGATAGATAGAAACATGGACAAATAAAACAATAAACAATAACAATAATGAAAGTACAGTGGGCGGTCTTATCGCTTAGAGCGATCTCTTCCAGACAGCCTTTGGAAAAAATTGCATACCTATCCGAGATTCGAACCCACCACACCACACCACACCAGCCTATATCAGTCCACTGCAGGACATAGGCCTCCCCTTATAAAGGGGGATATACCCATAATCCCCACGCTGGGCATGCGGGTTGGGGATCGCAGGGCACAGCTTCTCGCACCACTGACGCTGCTGCCCGTCGGTGGCCAGGGGATTTAGATGTGCCGATTTAGGCTGTGCTATGCCGCAATCAGCCGGCCACCAGAGCCCCGTTCGTTATTTAGCAGGGTGCACCACGTGCAGGTGAGGTTGGTTTGGGTTCCGAAGATGGGGGTTGGAACCCCGAACCCACGACCTTTTAATCGGAAGTCGTTGTACATGGTACTAGACCACCAATGCTCATTATGAACCACATTATGCAATTTTGGTTACAACCATCTTCTTCGTACGAGTTATTGGCCAACTCTGGTGTCGGAGCTTTTACGTCGCCCGAAGGCTTCCGACATGGCTTAACGACTGGAAAAGCCGGGACCAAAAACGTGCCTTTTGAAGCACGGAAGTGCTCAAAGGGCCTAGTACGAGTGGCACAATTCGAAATCTTTTATAGTATAATATATCAAGCTCAATTTTAATGTACGTTTTTTTGGAAATCATGCAACTGATTTTTAGTAGAAACTGATCGAACAACGTAGGTAATGTAATCTTCTTTCAGATTACAATAATTATTACTCAAAACGGTGAGGTAATTAACGAAAAAAGGTACATCAAAATTGAGCTCGATATAGTATCCTATAAAAGTTTTCAAATTGTGCAACTCGTACTAAGCCCTTTGATATCAATGCCACTAACGGCCGGTTTCTATATTATACCGTTACCGATTACGCCTCGTTTTCCCTTGAAAAACTGTCAAAAAATAACAACGAGGCGTCGAAAATTTGACACTTTTTCAGGGGAAAACGAGGCGTAATCGGTAACGGTATAATATAGGAACCGGCCATTAATAGTCACTTAGCTAAGTAGTGACCAAGTGTTGCTTAATTAAGATGATCTGCTAAGAACAACAAAATGAGCCACTCCACGAGCATTTCAAAGCGAGGTTTCACATACATTTTACTTGCCCCGATATCGTATCGTATTGACTGACCCGTATAGCTCAGTTGGTAATCACTATGCCTTCTGAGCTGCAGGTCGCGGGTTCGATTCCCGCCTAGGACATACACTTGTGTGATGAACATGAAAGTTTGTTATGTGTCTGGGCGTTTTATAAGTATGTTTATCAGTCTCTGGTACCCATAGTACAGGCTCTGCCTAGTTTGGGCTCAGTTGACCGTGTGTGAAATGTTCATTAATATTTATTATATTTATTTATCGGCGTCCGATTACGATATCGTATCGGTTAATGTGGAAACGCTTTAAAGCATGTAGGTATAAAGGCTCATCTTCGATTGCATAATTCTTTTAACGCATTGTTAATACTAACATTTGTATGATTGATTGTGGTTCAAAGACACGCCCAAATGATGAAATCTACAGCAGTTAACTGTATCCTGATTGAAGGTAAACACACCAACTAGCTTATTCAGTCCACTGTTGGACATATGCCTCCCCAAAGAAGGGGGATATGCCCATAATCCTCACGCTGGGTTTGGGTTGGGGATCGCTCGGCATGTGGGTTGGGGATGACAGGGCACAGCTTCTCGCAGCGCCGACGCTGCTGCCCGTCGGTGGCCAGGGAAAGGTAGCTATGCCGCAATCAGCCACCCGCCAGAGCCCCGTTTGTAGTTAGCAGGGTGCACCACGAGCAGGTAGGTTGGCTTGAGTTCCGAAGGTAGCGGTTAGATAACCTTACAGCCCATTGATTGAAGGTTATACCTATCTACTTTTTATCATCGTAGATACTATGATAAAATAAATTACGGACGAAAGCTGTTCTTCTTCGAAAGTACTTTAATATAATACCTATTGAGCTATTACATATATAGGGCAAAACCCTCTTTCCACATTTCCCGATTACACTTTGCAGAAGAATCAGACAGGATTCATAAGATATAACCTACAATTGTGTACCAACTTAGGTACTCTACCTTACATGAATACAATTTAGGTACCAATTACTTACATGGAATACAAAAATAGATGGTAAAAGTGTAATGTTTGTTTTTAATAACAGAATTGCAACAATTGAAAAACTCTATATCATATGTTTACACTTCATCCGATTTTGTAACAAAAATTGAACATTGTTTACGCATGACTCAACAAAAGAAAAGTATAAACTAGGTAAGTGTGTACCTAATGTAACAGTGACGTCAATCAACTGTAAGAACATCTAACAGAACTCAACCATAAAGTCAATAATTTACCCAATACTCTAACTTAATTATTACCTCTACTTGCCAAGCTCCTGAAATCCCTACACACCAGAATTTTACAACACACACATGCAAACAATTGCTGTATACGCAATAGGCGCGCGTGGAGAAGCTTACGAATTCCGTTGATGGACGAGACATAGTGGTGGCCAGTATAAAACCAAATAGATCGTCTACGGACTTCACACATTGTCAAACGCACGATCGCAACCATGAGGAGCGCGGTAAGTGAATAAACGACAAAAGTGAAAATGTTTGCACATAATAAAGCCAACCTTAATGGCCATCATTCTAATGAAGTGTGCCAAAGTTTTATTTAGATAAAGTGATAAAGAAAGTGTTGTGTTTGTCTTCAGATCGTAATTCTTTCGCTGGTGGCGAGCATAGTCGCGGAGGCCCCGTACAACCTGCCGAGGCCTTCCACGCCGTTCAATTACCCACAAACACCGGCACCACCGCCCCCGCACCATCACCATCATCATCAGCAAGCACCGCCACAGCCCCCACCGGTGCAGTACCAACAGCCGCGACCGGTTTTCCAGCCTGCACCTCAGCAGTACGCACAGAACGGTGGATACCAGTACCAGCAACCTGCTCCTCGGCCCACTTACGTGCAACCGGCACCTCAGCCCCAGTATCAGATCCCACAAGCTTCCCTCCCTATTCAAACCCAGCCTCAGCCCGTGTACCAGCAACCCGCTCCTATTCAGTACCAGCCCCAACCTCAGCCTATTTACCAACAGCCTGCACCTCAGCCAATTCCCCAGCCTATTCCCCAGGCTCTTCCTCAACCACAGGCCCAGCAGCAATTATACCAGCCTCCTAGTACATCGTACGGTGTTCCACAATTCGCTCCCCGCCCTCAGCCACAGCCCCAACCTCAGCCACAGCCACAGCCACAACCGCAGTCTCTGCCCCAGCCAATTCCAACCTACTCAGCCCCTCAGCCCCAGCCCCAGCCCCTCCCTCAAATCCAACCTCAACCGGTCTACCAACCACAACCTCAACCACAACCACAACAGTACTCTCAACAGCAAGGTTACAACTACCAACAGCCGCAACCTCAATTCTCTGCACAACAACAATTTTCAGCTCAGCCTCAATTCTCCCAACCTCAATACACACAGCTTCAGTCACAACCACTGACCACAAACCCTGTGACTACGGCTCTATCGAGCTACCAGGCTGATTCGAACCAGTATAACACCGCGCAAGCTCAAGGCGAGGCTCTCGACTCGGTGGTTGTAGGCAGGGTTCAGAACATCATAAAAGAAAGCGAACACACATCAGCTCGCAACAATGGATACCTTTCCTTAGTGTCTGGTGTTTCTCTAGAAAATGCTCAGCCGAGTATAGAGATATCTTCCTTCACACACACCGCCCCACTGAATATCGGAGGTAGTCAGAGTCAGTCATCGTCGTCATCATCAGGGTCTTCGTCATCTGTGTCGAGTCCTTCAGCTGACTACGGTCTACCCTCAGCCTCTTCAAGTTCGCAATCCGAACAATCCAGTGGTGGCCTTGCTAGTGTAAGCTTTTTACCTCAAAAAAAACCAGCTACAGCGTACGGTCCCCCCAGTAAAAAATGATTGTTAAATATAGTTATTTTATGGTTGTAAATATTATTATTTTTGTTACGAAATAAAGTGAAATGATGTACCTATAGTTTTTTATTCAGTACCAAAATAAAACTTGCTAAACATCACAAAACGAACACTCAATAAAATTTTATTACTTACTCAATTTGTCGGCGCAGATGATTTTCATAAACAATGGATATCCATACAACGTGTCTTTCTCCTAAAAATAGAATTTCAATTAGGCACATTGACCACTAAAGTTTGGCAGACTCATGGAATTACTACTAGTAGATACTAACGTACAAGCGAATGCGCGCTTTGAACAAAAATCTGGGTTGTCTCGTTTCCACTAGACTAAGGGGTTTTTTGACTAAAGAGTCTAAAAACCCCTTATTCTTAACCAAATGCCATTTAAATAGAAATAAAAAGAGGTGAAATGATAATATTTCAACGCCAAATTAGGTAGGTCTCTGAGGTTTATAGAACTGTTATGAATAGGACGGCTAGTCTATTAAAGATGAAACGAGACATCCCCTTTTTGGGTATTTTTATTGAGGAAATTCAGCCACAAACCTTTGTTCAAACTGCGCAATAACATAAAAAACTCATTGGGCAGACCACAACCTAAGCTAGTTTTAACTATGTGGAAATGGGGAACACAAGTCATAGACTAAATTGTAGATAAGTGTTGATAGTGCGAAGCGCGTCACTTCAGTCGAGAGTACACCTCAGTTTTATGGTTTACGTACCGATTATGTAATTCATTAGCACGAGCTGACGAGTTGTACTTACGAGTCGTATAGAATGATCAGATGTTTGAACACCATCATTGGAAAACGTGATTGGAGATGAGAAATGTGTCAAATTTTCAACTTTAAGTGCTTCCATATCGCTTTCGCAGGGACAGGTTTTGAACATTTTTGATGAACCTTGGATATTTGAAAAACTTGATGCAGGCTCCTAAAACAAATAGAAAAGTGCATCACACATGTTTAATGTATAATGTATAAAGGGATCTTTGAGGTAAGATAACTTCATATAGGTGTACTAACTAATAAGAAAGATGAATTCGTAGATTTAATTCGTTATTTGACATTAATATATTTAATTTTTATTTTTAAAAATAAACCTACCGCCTAACTAACCTCCTAACTAACCATCTACGCCATACGATTAAATAAATAACTATATAAGAAGTTAATTTGAAAAGTTTTTTTTTTACATAAATTTTCTAGGAGGCGGAACGAGCTTTATGCATTCAAAAGAAGGTGGTAGCTTAGGGCAGATATGTTTGGAAGGGGGGAGACTTTTGCCTAACGGTGGGATGAGAACGGTTAAATAAACAAAACCTCCTTCCTAGGAACTCTACTCACCGCAATTTTTTGATACTGGATTTGCGCATCAGTCTTTGGCAAAGGTTCTTCAGAACATTGGCACTGAGACTTGACAATACTTGTAACACTAGATTCTTTAACTTCATGTTCTTTGGAAGAAGCTACAACATCTGGCTTCGAAGACGAGAAAGACAGCTTCGGAATATAACACATTTTTGGACATTGCTGAAACATAAATTTGCTTTTTAATTACCTATTTAGGTTTACCAACAGTTTCAATATGCTTGCAAACTATTTATTACATAATAAAGCGTTTAAACTTTGCTAAACGAAAATACCAATTACTGACACTTTAATTTTTAACAAAGAAAAAGACAAACAGGTACCTTCTTCATTAAAATCTAAAATGTTTCATAAATCAAAGACTTTCGACACTAGTCTGTAGATCAGCAATAGTTCTTTAGCTATTATATCAATTATATAAACTAAAATATTACCTGGCTCACAACCTTCGCTGGAATCTGAACCGATGTTTTGCTTTCAGTGTTTGTGTCGTATTGCGTTTCCGCATTTATTTTCACAACTTTTGCTGATATCGAACATTGACATGATATATTTTGAGATCGATTTCGTTTATCAGCATATTTTTCAGGTTGATTGCTCCCATGATCTTCCCTCGACACAATAACAGGCTCTACTTTGTGGTATTCTTGTGATATTATTGTGTAACTCCGAGATTTGATTGTAGATTTAATTGGCATTTCGGTAGATGCTATTGTAGCATTTGACCTTAAAATAATATAATTCAACATGGATTTTTTTTAACGACGGCAAATGCAGTGTAGGACGCCATCCGGTCGGGTGGAGTGACGATCCACGAACGGTTGCTGGTAGAAGCTGGATGCGTGGAGTTCAGGACAGGGCGCAATGGCGCTCATTAGGGAAGGTATATGTCCGGCAGTGGACTGTTATAAGCAGACTATGATGATGATGATGATGATTTTTAACTATATTATGTTTGACTTTAGATAATTTTACTAACGGTTGACAACACTCCGAGGCAGGGCGCGTCAAATCCTTCGGCTGGAGAATGAAATGAAAACTTTGGTGGTGTCTGAAAAATCATTGCAAATTCCTTCAATGTGTTTTAATGACCGATGAATCTACACTAATATTATAATAGGAAAAATTTGTATTTTTATTTGTGTGTATGTTTGTAATGAATAAACTCGAAAACTACTGTGCCGATTTCAAAAATTCTTTCACGATTGGAAGGCTACATTCACCCTGAGTGACATAGGCTATATTTATTGCTAGAAAAGATCAGGGATCCTTACTAAAACCCGTACGAAGCCGGGACGGGCTGCTACTATAATATACAATCAAGTATCTAGTCTTACTTCTGAATCACATCACCGGCTTCTTTGCTACTTGTGGGTCGTTTTCTTCTCCACGGGCTAAAACACATTACCGAAAATAAATTGCATAACATTATGGTAGGTTCGTCACAAAAGAAATATTAGTAAGTTTCATCGCATTGTGTACAAATATTAGAGGTCAAGCATTGTGATGTTACCTATTGGTAAATGCAGTAGGTAGGTACCATTAGTGAAAAGTAAACTGATGAAGAAATTGTAAATCACCTTTTTACGCGAAACCTTTTAGCACGTGGTTCAACGCACGATCTGTAAAAAATAAAAATAAGAAGGCGTTAAATAATAGGTTAATTAATAATGTGACAGAATGAAGCAAAAACGGTGTGTGCATCATCATCATCATCGCCATCATCATGATGATGATCATCATCATCAATTTAATAGTTTTTGTCTTCGATCTCAATTTTAATGTTTAAAAATAGAATTTATATTACTGAATTGGATTAAAATATAAACTGATTAAACGGCATAGGAAATAAAATTCCTGCAGGCTGCAATGTTTCTCATTCAAAAGAGTCAGGTAGGCAATTGCCGAAAAAAGTAGCTTTAAACATGCGCTCGAAAACGAAAACTATGAACATTTTTGTATTATGCAACCAGGGGTACATTTCATTGTATAGGTAAAGGTAAGTTATACATACCCTAGAGAGCGTGTGGCTTTTACTTATTGTATTTAGTTACTTTGATCAACAAATTAACTTACTTATTTGGTATTTTCTCCGCTCCAATTATCGAAGTCTGCTCTACTTTCAGATGGCATATGTTGTCTAATTGGCTATCTTGCAGAAACTCTTCGTATTTGGAGTCCAGCCAGACCGCGAATCCATTCATGTCAGTCTTATTGGGCGATTCGCTTTGGTACGGCACATGCTCCTGCACTTACACGATTATAATTAAACCAGGAAATGTTTTGATGTAGGTATTATAGGCTTACCTATAGGCCATTCACTTTAGCAACTTTTAGGCGATCAGAAACGAATTATTTTTATAGAACCTTACCATCCCACCTCATCATCGTCATTATCATCACTCTATAACAGTCCACTGCTAGACATAGGCCCCATGAGCGCCATTGCACCTATGAAAAATTAGCGTTTTGTATGGAGATTTTCGAGAAAATCGATTTCTTGATCACATTTTTGTATATTTTTATGGAACTCCTAATCCTATTCTCCTAAAATTTTGTGTGTATGATTGGACAGCACTGTGAAAAGTATGCGCAGTCTTATTTATAAAAGAAAACTAACACATAAAAAATACTACGAATTTAAGCATTGAAAGTGACAACACATAAAATGAACTGTTTTTAGTTTTATTTTTTGCGGATGAACTTCGTCAAAAATAGTATTATATTGAATTTTCGATCTTTGCAATAATGTTACGTTCAGAAAATAAATTAATTTTGTATATGACTGTTGAATTAAATAAAATATGTGCAAAATTAAATATAGAGAAAAAACGCCAATTTTATATGGACCTAATATGAAAAAAAATGTGTGTAATATATGTTTCCACTCAACTCCGCAACGATTGAACGGATTTGGATGAAACTTGAAATTGTAATAGTTTGTGACCTGGATTATTGTCACATAGTCTTTTTATTCGAGCATCATGCAAGAGAAGGTGCGGGAGGAAGCTAGTATAATTAATTTCTGAGGAAGTTTCGAAGTTGCTCCAATAAGTGGTAAAAGGAAGACCAAAGGATGACGAATGTTTACGGCTCCACAAGCAAATGGAACACCACACCATACCACACCTCCCATACACATGCCTCCCCTAATAAAAGGGGATATGCCCATAATCCCCACGCTGGGCATGTAAAACTGAATTCATATAGTCATAATTATTTTATTAGTCCAACTTCTCATATAGGTCAGTAAATAACTGTAATTCTTAGAGGAATAAAGTTCTTAAACCACAAACTGTAAGGACAGCGTACATTAAGATGTTCCACAAAGTGATAAGAACGGGGTGGCTTTAAGAGTCGTAATTATCTAAATAAACCATACCTGCGTATACCATTTGAAGGCTTTAGTAAAACAGTTTTGGTTGCTTTTTCGACTTTCTCTGCTTCGTGGCCTCTTTGATGGTTGTGGCTTCAAATATAAAAAAAAATATTTTAATATAATGTAAGTATTCTATAATTATAAGACAAAAGACAATTTAATTTAGAATAAAACCGACTTCAAAGAAATTGACTCTTAGGAATGGTATATTATCTTCAAATTTAAATGAGGCCAAACGGGAAGTAAAGAGTTTACCTACTAAATTGGTTAATAAATAACAGAGTTATAAGGTAACAAACAAAAAATTCACCTGAATTTAGAACCTCCTCCTTTTTTGATGTCGGTTTAAAAACATTATTGATTCAAATTAAAGAGAGAAATTGTAACACAAAACGGTTGCCAATTAGCGTATGCTGCAGAAGCATGGTAGCAGCTGCAGTACAAGCTTTCAGTGACTTCAGCGTGCAAAGTGCAGCAGCATTAAATAGCATTAATGAAGTTTATGGCTTAGAGTTAGTAGTAACTATCCCATTATTTAAAGAAGTAATTGTAATTGGTTTCTATATCAGAATGAAAACTTTGTCAGTGTAACTCTACAATGTATTGTTATTTAAGCTGTTGGCGTTCCTATTAAATAAATAAATAAGAAGTGAACTATTTATTTGATGTTTTTTGTCAACAACGCTCGGAAGATTTTTGGTAGTTTTCGCTCGGAGCCTGTGACTATATTGAGTACTATCTCGATAGTTTATGGCAATAATTACAACTTACCACTCGAGCATAGTAAATAAGAGGTTGTCCCATGGTTGGGTAGATGGGCATTCTTCCGTAGGTACCCATATTTCCATAAGCACCACCGGGTCCCGTCTCATAGTTATACACATTGCACTGACACTCGCTAGACGATGAAGACATTATGAAGCTTACTTTTGAAGCGTGTTGAATTTATATGAAACCAATTTTTATCATAGGGAAATTGTTCACATCGTAATTTTCAGTCTGAACCACAGATTCATAAGTTAAAAGTCTAAACTTGTCATAACACTACGTGGCTTGACATAATGACGATAAAAAAACGTATTCAACATGTAGAGATTTTATAGCTTTACCAAAGAGATCTGTTTTTGCCAAAATAAATAATGCCGTACATAATCAATCACACATCATCATCTAGACTTCTAAACCCAAACTAAGCAGTGCTTGTATTATGGGAATCACATGACTGATGTAGGTATTACTTATATAATTTTTTTTTGTAAATACGAGTACATACCTGCTGTCTCAGGGCTCCATTTTGTGGTCAGCTGGCCCATAGTTCTTCCGGCTCGCAGGAGACATGCCCCCGCCAAAGTATTGCGGCCTTTTGAGCTACGTCGCGTCGGGTCGGTGACTTGAGTTTTAAAATACACGGCGTCGCGGAGACCACGCAAGCGATGGCCGCGACAAGCTTGACACCTTCAGCGACTATCCTTTGCCCAACAGTGGGCTTGTGCAGGCTAAAAACAACACCAACAACACAATGCGGAACGTAATCACATAGCATCATGTAGCCCCAAACTAAGCAGAGCTTGTATTATGGGAACCACATGGTTGATACACTACACACACACATATATATATATATATAGTGTAAATAAATACATATCATACATAGAAAACACCCAGACCCGAGACAAATATCTACAGAACATGCAAACATTTGTCCCGCAGCGGGAATTGAACCCGCAACCTTCTGCGTCTGAGGCAGATCTTCGCCCACTGCGCCAGAGAGGCCGAGACATATCTGCGACACATTTTTACGACAGATTATAAATAGAAAACACCCAGACCCGAGACAAATATTTGCAGATTAGGTACCTATTCAAACATTTGCCTCGCGCACGTAATCGAACACGCAACTTTCTCGCGTCTCAGACGGGCCTTCATCCACTGCGCCACAGAGATCGTTAAAAAATCTATGCGGCTGCGAGCAAGTATAGAAATAGCTCGTAATAATATAATTATACGATGTTTCTGTTCTTTAGGTGCACCTCGCTATTGTGCTTAATTATTTTAGATTTCGGGTGCTATAATGCTAGTGCTTCTTTCATAGCAAATTTACTAAAAGTACGAAGTAATGGTAAGTTCAATACTTGCTAGGCTGATCGCTACGTTCCGATCTACATGCGCAGGCGTACAGGGTGTAGCTGTAATGGCGTCATTAAATGAACACACGGGTAGTGCTACTTGTAATCATAAAAAATTTAATCCGTAAAATAAAGTCCATTTAAAAAAAAAGTTTTGTTGAACAAACTAAATCACAAGAAAGATAAAACAAATTGAATCATGCTGTGTAAGGGCTACTTTGCTTACTTTTCATTGCCAACGTCGCGTGCTTCTGTTTAGAAGCGCGCTTATGGTACGCAGCATGACACCTGTATATCTGCATAGGTAGACCTCTCCGGGGGTGTATGGGGTTCCATCTCCGGAAGGGGTGTATGGGGTTCCAACCCCCATCTCCGGAACCCAAGCCAACCTCACCTGCACGTGGTACACCCTGCTAACTAACAAACAGGGCTCTGGCGACCGGCTGATTGCGGCATTGCGCAGCCTAACACCGGCACAGCTAAATCCCCTGGCCGCCGACGGGCAGCAGCGTCGGCGGTGCGAGAAGCTGTACCCTGCGATCCCCAACCCGCATGCCCAGCGTGGGGATTATGGGCATATCCCCCTTCTTATAGGGGAGGCCTATGTCCAGCAGTGGACTGAATAGGCTGTTGTTGTTGTTGTTGTAGACCTCTCTGATGGACAAAACGTTTATGGCTACCATAAAGCCTCAGGATTAATTTTCACTTTACAGATTCTGATTGTATTAATTTCATCAAATTCTACATAACACCACCACCCAAGGATAAAATGAATCTAATTGGAACTTTACATCCTACTCCAAAGACATTAAAAATGCTGATTGCAAAAACGAGAGAAAAGGGTTATTTTCCAACTTATTATTCTTATTAAGTAGAATGAGCCTTTCGTCTGCAGTTTCGCTCATGTGGTACCTGGATATGTTAGAAAAGCTTACACATTTACTTATTTAGAACTGTGAATATCTATTCTAAGTATCATATCTGGCCCGCTGCCTCAGGCAGCTTTATTCACTTCATTCAATGGTGTATAATATCGATGAGCTTAGTTGTTATGCATCCAACTGAATGGTGTAACAGGGCAGAGTTGCCATGATTCAGTCCTTCGTTATAATACATAAGAATACAAAAACCAGCCAAGTACGAATCCGAGTCGTATACGAAGGGTTCCGTTTCCATAGCGTTGTTTGGGAGCCCCACTTAAATATTTATTTTATTTTATTTGTTATTATGTAAAGCGGCAAATTTGCAGTTAGGTAGAAACAACTTTGAGAAGGAGGCCAAGAGGAAAAATTCAGCTGGGTTGGACAGCATTCAAGTCTTCTCGTGGCCACTCACAGTAGTGCTAGTCCACCAGTTTAAAGTCACCCAGCTATGCTATGGAACGAGCTATGCTCGGAGTTTCTCTGAAGTATAGAATCCGTAGCGAGACTACCCGACACTGAACTAAAATCGTCAACATAGCTCAGAGAATTAGCAAGTTGAACGCCCTCTGGCCAAGTGGAGTGACGATTTGCGAAAGGCTGTTGGTAGAAGCTGGATGCGTCGAGCTCAGGACAGGGCGCAATGACGCTCTTTAGGGGAGGCCTATGTCCAGCAGTACTGCTATAGACCGATGATAATGATGATGATGATGATAAAAGTGGTCACAGAAATACCTAAATCATCAGTTAAAATTTCAACTGTCTAGCTATCACGGTTCTTGAGATACAGTCTGGTGATAGACAGACAGACGGAAAGTGGAGTCTTAGTGATAGGGTCCCGTTTTTACCCTTTGTGTACGGATCCCTAAAAAACGATATGGCTAATGTTTGTAAGTAAATTCTCTGATACAAGTACACGTTGTTTATTTACCAAAAATCCTAATACAAATAGAATTACTAATAGTCTCCGCACGAGGCGCGCCTATATCGCGGGAAGCCAGTATACTGAAAACGATTTACATAAACAAAAGAAAAAACACAGTAACAGGGCAGATAAATACATAAACAAATAATGAAAAAACAATTAAGTAAGATGATGTGATATTGTGGACTTGAAAAATTTTCTATTGTTCAGTCAATAGGTAATCAGTTAGTAATGTATTTTGAAAACATATTGTCAAAGATGAGTGAAATTGAATATCGCTACAGTAATTGGATTATTTTAAAACATTTCCTTATCAGATTAACGAATTATCTTGTCGTTATAGATCCAATGGAACAGATAGAAGTTATTATTAATGGAGTTTTATTTGGTAAAGACCAAACACGAGATGGTAAGTAAACTATATAACTAAACTAGCGACCCACCCCGGCTTCGAACGGGTGCAATCCACACCACACCAGCCTATGTCAGTCCACTGCTGGACATAGACCTCCCCAAATATAGGGGGATATGCCCATAATCCCCACGCTGGGCATGCGTGTTGGGGATCGCAGGGCACAGCTTCTCGCACCACCGACGCTGCTGCCCGTCGGTGGCCAGGGGATTTAGCTGTGTCGATGTAGACTGTGCTATGCCGCAATCAGCCGGCCGCCAGAGCCCCGTTCGTTGTTTAGCAGGGTGCACCACGTGCAGTTAAGGTTGGCTTGGGTTCCGAAGATGGGGGTTGGAACCCCGTACACCCCTCGGCCCCACGGGTGCAATGCTGGGTGTAAACCTTCCTCTTGAATCACTATATCTATTTAAAAAAAACACATCAAAATCCGTTGCGTAGTTTTAAAGATCTAAGCATACATAGGGACAGACGTGGGACAGACAGACAGCGGAAAGCGACTTTATTTTATACTATGTAGTTGTAAAAAGTGATAAAACACCCATAGACAAAAAGTACTTGTTTATTCTAGACAACAAAGAAGTTTTTCTTTCAATTCGACGACCTCTTTGGCGCATTGGGCGAAGGCCCGCCCGAGACGCAGAAGGTTGCGGGTTCAATTCCCGCCGCGGGACAAATGTTTGCATGTTCTGCAGATAATTGTCTCGGGTCTGGGTGTTTTTTATGTATGATATGTATGTATTTACAAAAAAAAGTATGTATGTGTAGTATATCAATCATGTGGTTTCCATAACACAAGCTTTGCTTAGTTTGGGGCTACATGATGCTGTGTGATAACGTCCAGCATTATTTATTTATTTATTTATTTAATTTTGAAATCTACACCTACCCCTACTCCTAACCCTACTGCTACCTGACCCTAGCCTTACCCCTTCCCTAACCACCGCTACCCCTACCTACCCCTACTTTTAATATTAACGGGATAAAAAGTATCCTATGTCCCTTTCCTGGTTCTAAGCTACCTCCCCACCAATTTTCAGCCATTTCAGTTCAGCCATTCTTGAGTTATAATTAGTGTAACTAAATCGACTTTCTTTTATTTATATAGATTTATTTATTTAAAGATGTCTCGTAATGTATATATATATATATAAATAAATAAATAATGCTCTCACACAGTAGCCATATAGCCTCAAACTATTTGTTTCTCGGCGGGTACCGAACCCATAACCGACTGCGTATTAGGCGGGCTTTTGGCCATTCCACCACAGAGGTCGTCAATAAATAGGTATGTAATATTAAAACCTTATCCCAATAGATGATGCAGTTGTTACATACAAGAATATAACACTATGCACGACTGAAATAGAGAAAGACCCACTGGCACATTATCCATCGGGGCAAGTAATGCGGTAAGTGAAATAGCAAGCGCTAATGTAACCTTTGCTATGCTTATTGGCAGAAGTCTCGTACACTACGCGTCATGTAACAAGAAAGCTGGTAGAAATGGAGGGGATGTGTTTACGCACGGGTAAATGCAGCTTACATCCATCCAGAGCCATTTGCCATCCAAAGGTTGTCTGAAAGAGAACGCTATTAGCGATAAGACCGCCAATTGTACCTTATTCAATTGTAATTTTCCTGTGAATTGTTGATTTTTGAATTGAAAATTGTTTGTTTCTGGTGTGCAATAAATAATTAATCTATCTATTTATATATCTTACCGGCAGCGTTCTTTTTACATGACGCGACCTATAGTTGTTCCGGAAAAGAATTTTAACCCTCCATTTCCTGTGGGTCTGTTTGTAGTGCGGAGTTATTCGAGAACAAGTCAGGAGTGCATCTTCCAGTGTCACAGTTCATGCACCGCGGGCACTCATACCTGAAGATTACCAAAGACCACATGCAGACGGCGGTGAATGCCTTCATGATCTTTTTATATGGGACTATTGATGATGTGCTCCGGTTGCCGCCGTTATATGTGCTGCATTCGGTAGGTGAAATAAGCAAATATCGCAATGTAAAGCAGGCTTTAAACAGACTTCAAAAAAAGGGGGTTCTATAATCGGATGTATATATTTTTTAGGGTTCCTTACCAAAAGGGTAAACACGGGACCCTATTACTAAGACTCCACTGTCCGTCTGCCTGCCTGCCACCAGGATGTATCTCATAGCTAGACAGTTGAAATTTTCAACCGTCTAGCTTTCACGTACTTAGAGCTAATCTTCGCAAGATTTTTTTCACAAAGTAGCTCAATATTAGGCTTTTCTACAGGTCGTTTTCTACATGGCTGTGCTACATTATCGCTCACTGATTTATTTTAGAAGCTACCATAAAAAATACTCCCATTTATGGAGAAGTAAGAAGTCCAATTTTATTTGGCTAGTACCTGTATCCTGTTAAAAAGAGGACTTTTATATTTAAAAGTGCATAAATTAGTAAAAAAAAAACAAAAGTTCATATATTAATAATTAAAAAAAGTT
Organism: Horisme vitalbata; assembly: GCA_951804965.1. NCBI lineage: Eukaryota > Metazoa > Arthropoda > Insecta > Lepidoptera > Geometridae > Horisme > Horisme vitalbata. The sequence goes on from OX638096.1 coordinate 7,516,605, forward strand.
CATAAATTAATAATTCAAAAAAGTTCATAAATTAATAATTCAAAAAAGTTCATAAATTAATAATTCAAAAAAGTTCATAAATTAATAATTCAAAAAAGTTCATAAATTAATAATTTCAAATAAAAATATATAAAAAAAAACTTGGCTACAAAGACTTACTTTAGAACAACAACAACACCAGCCTATATCAGTCCACTGCTGGACATCACCTCCCTTTATTAGAAGGGGGATATGTTCAATTCCCACGATGGGTATGCGGGCTGGGGATCGCATGGTACAGCTTCTCGCACCACTGACGCTGCTGCCCCTGGGCAGTAAGGGTATATATCTGTGCCAGTGTCAGGCTGCGATGTGCCGCAATCAGCTGGCCAGAGCCTCGTTAGTATGTTAGAAGGGCACACAACAGGCAGCTGAGGTTGACTTGAGTTCCGAAGGTAGCGGTTGGATCCTCTTTAATTTAGTTGCATATTTTGAATGCACTTTCTGTCCTTTCGCAAACAAAATGAATCTGAATGACTGAAGCTGTTTCTTCCTTCTCTGATAGGTACCTACAAGAAACTGATTATTATATGACGATCTCTGTGGTGCAGTGGTTGTCAAGTTGCGGGTTTGTTTCCCCCTGCGAGACAATGTTTGTATTCTGCAAATATTTGTCGCGGGTCTTGTGTTTCTTATGTATAGTATGATTTACAACAGAAAAAATATATTCAGTTTCTCAGAGAATATGCGATATGTTAATTATGTCAATTGTTTATTAGATTAGTAGGTAAATAATTTGGGTAAAATAACAAATTCTCTCTTGTTCAATTCATTCTTGTTTGAAAACGAACGTTTTCAATCAGTACGTCCTACCCGTCATGACATACGGAGCCGAAACGTGGACACTCACAGTACGCCTAGTCCACCATTTAAAGTCGCTCAGCGAGCTATGGAACGATCTGTAACGAGTTATCCGACATAGAACTAAAGTTATTGACATAGCTCAGAGAATTAGCAAGCTTAAGTGGCAGTGGGCTGGCCATACCTGCTGAAGAACCGATAACCGTTGGGGTAAACGAGTTCTTGAGTGGAGACCGCGGCTCGGCAAACGTAGTGTAGGACGCCCTCCAGCCAGGTGGAGTAACGATTTGCGGAAGGCTGGCTGGTAGAAGCTGGATGCCTCGAGCTCAGGACAGGGCGCAATGGCGCTCATTAGGGGATGCCTAAGCTATGCTAAGCTATGCTATGCCTATACTATGCGATAAGTATATTCATGCGCGGTTGCAATTAAAAGAAACACAGGTGGTCCCGCCATCTTGACGGTTGCATCTGGCGGGACCCCTTTCGATCCTGAATATCTTAAGATTCCTTGAGGTTCAAATTATTTCACTAAACGTACTAAATAGTACCAATTAGGTACTAAATCCCTATGGTAAAAATTATTAAATACAAGAGGTGATCCCGCCATCTTGACGCTCACGAGCTCAGGACAGGGCGCAATGGTGCTCATTAGGGGATGCCTATATTGCCTATATCCAGCAGAGGACTGTTATAGGCTGATGATGATGACGATGATGATGATGATGATGATGATGATGAACAAATTCTCCCTCTGTCTCTCTCTCTCATTTAAGTAGTATATCAGTCATTTGTTTCCCACAATACAAGCTCTGCTTAGTTCGGGGCCATATGATGCTGTGTGATAGTGTCCTGAATTATTTATTTATATTTCAGGCCCGAACTATATCCATGATGAAGATAGCCCGTGAGAAGCTTGTAGCTACCTGGACAGTCATTAAAGGCAACCACAGAACAAACGAGATCACTCACCAAACCCTGGAGATGTACCGACCTCTTTTCAAGTACATCAACGGACGGGAGATTGCAAAGCTCAATCTTAGCGATGAGCGAATCCTTTCATATATTGGGACCCATGCTGACCTTGATAGGCACCAGGTTAAATACATACATACACACCAGCCTATATCAGTCTACTGCTGAACATTGGTCTCCCCTAATAAGGGGGATATGACCATAATTCGACGACCTCTGTGGCGCAGAGGGTGAAGGTCCGCCTGAGACGCAGAAGGTTGCGGGTTCGATTCCCGGTGCGGGATAAATGTTTGCATGTTCTGCAGATATTTGTCTCGGGTCTGGGTGTTTTCTATGTATAATATGTATGTATTTACAATAAAAAAGTATGTATGTGTAGTATATCAATCATGTGGTTCCCATAACACAAGCTCTGCTTAGTTTGGGGCTATATGATGCTGTATGATAACGTCCAGCATTATTTATTTATTTATTTAATCCCCACGCTGGGCATGCAGGTTGGTGATCGCATGGCACAGCTTCTCGTACCACCAACGACTTGCTGCCCGTCTGCAACCAGTTGATTTAGCTGTGCCAGTGTTCGGCTACGCTATGCCGCAATCAGCTGACTAAGTAAGTTTTAGGCTATATAGCCTAAAACTTAATTACCTACTTTTTTTATATATGTATAGATAAAACACTGTCAAGATTTTTAAGTAAATTGGTGATCAAAATGATTCAAGTTTCAGGTCGGTGTTGTGGCCAGCAAATACATAAAACTCAACAAGTATTGGAATACTCCGAAATACTTGAATCTGATGAACAACCTCATTTGCGGAGTGCCGTTACTCTACATGAGAATGCTCAGCGAAAACACATACCTTCAGTTGACGCATCAGGTAAAGTAACTATTCCGTGCAAATATATAGGTTATGGGCTACTAGGTTAACCGGGCAGTATTAATATTTACCGGTCATTATATAGTGACCAAGAGCGTCGGTCAAATTGATTTCTTTTTTACTTTGGTTGGCCCATATCAATAATGCCCTATGGTCCGTGTACCATTTAATCAATCAAGGTTTGAGATGGATCTATCACATGGACCGGACAGTATGAGAATACTTTCCTATTTCTAGCCGGGCAATTTGATAAATTGGAGCCTGCCGTTTGATGTGGGCGGGTTAGAACCTAATCTACTCAAGTCGAGGAGTCCTAGAAGCTACTGCTGCGGGAAGGAATTAAAAAAAAAAAACATAATAACCTAAGTACTGTCTATTATGCTCTCACTTATGTTAAAGGAAAGTTGAGCCATCAATTTTATTATATTGCCCAAGATAGGATAGTCATTATAAATACTGACCAGGAAAAGTTAGTAATCATGCAGTTTTTTTTACAATGCCCACTAGATACGGGACGATATATAAACAGACCGGTAATATATGATCAAACGAACTTCAAGTGAAGTTCGATCATTATTATATGAGTTGCTTCATTAGAATATATGAATTATTACACCGTAGTTTCTCTATCTACTTGGTAACTCCGCACAAATTTTAAAGTTTTTTTAAAAGAACTAAAAACGTATTTCCGCCTCGCACGGCCCTAGCGCGCCATCTTGCTGTTTGTTCATTTTTTAGAGTATTGTAACTTATACAAAACTTTCTATTGCTAGGGTAAAGCTATGCGCTAGGGAGGGAGGGTGTTCATATATTCTAATGAAGCAACTCATATAATAATGATCGAACTTCACTTGAAGTTTGTTTGATCATATATTATATATTCCTTGCTTCATTATTCATATATGAATTATTACACCGTAGATGTTAAGAGCAGAAAGTTTTGAAATTAAAAGAATAATTTGCAAATTATTGTTTTATTTGTAACTAATAATCACCTACATTAATACAATAATTATAATTACTTATCTTAAGTAACAATCAACCTATTGATTCTGAGCTGCTAAATAAACAGATTGGGCAAATTCACCTTCTTTAATGACAATTCGATTGTAAAATCGGGCAAATGAGTTAGATGAGCTGGTCCAACCAGCTGTCTTACGAATGGTCTCGATATTAACTTGCAGCGGACGTCGATGCGTGGCGCGTACTGTGAGCACCGAATATACTTATGTCAACACCGCTCTCTGACAGGACTTGTTTGATCCATCTGCTGATGGTCTGCGTTGTAGCGGCTTTGTAAGGACGCTTATGCGTCAGTAAGAGATTGTTTGTTCCTTCAGGTCTGATATTTCTAATTTTAGAAATATAGTCTGAGAGGACTGTAGCTGGGCAAATACTTATATTTTCCCTAAAGTATGGCAGGTATAAAACGGGTTGGTCTCTACCGGGTGCAGAAGCTTTGATAATATCTGTTATGAGGATCTTAATACTATTATCTGAGAAGGATATATTGTCCAGCTTGATAAGGGAAAGCGTCTGCACCCTATGATCTGTGCAAAGTGCTAAAGAGATTACCAGTTTTTTAGTGATCTTTTCAAGTGAGAGATCAGTATTAGGGATCCATGTGGAAATAAGATTCAACACTAACTGAGGGTCCCAGGTGCTGGAATATTTGGCCTTTGCAGGTCTTATTTTGTATGCGCCCTTGAGTAATCGCTTTATGCATTCGTCTGAGCCGATATTATTGCCTATGAAAACTGACAAAGCAGACCGGTGTGAATTTAGACTGCCATATGCACAACCTTTATTAAATTGTGTTGTCTAAAATGTGAGAATTGATGTCTTGGGAGGTTCGAATATATCAATGTTTTCCACGATGCAATATTCCCACCATAATTTGAGTGAGGTGTTATATTGTTTGACGGTACTGTCAGAGAGCGAGGACAACATCAGTGTTGATGATTCCGAACAGGCGCCCTTTCTCGAGAACAACTCCCGGAGAGCCTCGCGACAGCCAGGGTAAGGTTCTTGTGTAAGGGGTGATGATCTCTGAAATGAGATTGCAAAAGGTTTTTATTGGGATTTAAGTAATAAACATCTGAAACTATTAGGTTTTGAAGGAGCGGGAACCATGGCTGTGAGGGCCAGTAAGGATACACTAGAATTCCATGCGCCTCATCATCAATAATTTTCCTAAGGCATTTAATTATTAACGAGAATGGCGGGAAGGCGTAGAAATAGTCTGTATGCCAGCTTATTGTAAATGCATCTATGGTTTCCGCGTCGGGGTCTTGTTTCCATGAAACAAATCGAGTACATTTAGCATTATCTCGTGATGCAAAAAGATCTATTTCTGGTTGACCGAAATATCGAGTGACTTTTTTATAAGCCTCATCGGAAAGTGACCACTCAGTGTCCGGATTGATTATTCTGGAGGCGGCATCTGCATGATTTTGCTTGGTATTTACATATGACGCGAATATCCAAAGACCGCGTTGTTCACACCATTTCCAAAGCGAACGGGATAAATCGTTAAGGTGGGGGTATTGTATGCCTCCCATACGATTGACATAACTAATTGCAGTTGTGTTATCTATTCGTAGTAATATAGCGCAATTGGTTACATTGTTGGCAAACGATTTCAAGCTCAGAAAAACAGCTATTAATTCTAAGTAATTGATATGGTTAGTTTTTTCTGTGGCCTTCCATTTACCGTTTACTTCCTCATTGTTACAGACAGCACCCCATCCTGTCCCGGAAGCATCGGAATAGATCTCGAGTTCAAAGTTTGGTTGCCGCATGAAATGGGATGTAGTATGAATGTTTGAAGCCCACCATATTAGATCATCTAATATAACATTAGGAAGGCTAATTATGACTTCGTAATTATTATGCCTAAGCAAAGCCAAATATTTTTGTCGTTCTAAGACCTTTGTGTACATCCATGCATACTTAGCTGCTGGACATGCAGCGACCAAAATCCCAATAAGTTGGGCGAATTCGCGAATGGAACATGATGGTAGTTTAATAAACTTTGTAACCAACTGTGCAATATTACTTCGTTTATCGGGGGGTAGACATAAACTTAGATTCCGCGTGTTGTAAACAAATCCTAAGAACTTGCAGGATTGTTGTGGCGCTAAACAACTTTTATTGTAGTTGATGACAAATCCTAGACAACTGAGTAACTTTAGCGTTTCCTTGACATTATTCATGCATTGATCATAATCATTGCCGATACATAGAATATCATCCAAATAACATACTGACTGAAACCCGCGAAATCTAAGAAAAGCTATAACTTCCCTCATTACTTTAGTAAATATCCGAGGAGCGACGGATAAACCGAATGGCAGACAATTGAAAGTATACGTGTAGGTTTTGCCTGAATTATCAGGTTGAAATTGAAATTTCAAATTCCTACGATCAAAAGGTCGAATAGGTAACAGAAAGTAAGCATCCTTCAGGTCGATGGTAGCTAGGTATCCGTCGCGTGGTATTAATTTGCATGCCGTTCGGTAATCTTCCATTTTAAAATGCTCGTTTCGGATTAATTTGTTCAAAGGTTTTAAATTCAAAATAAAACGTTTGTCGCCGTTAGGTTTTGGAGTGAGGAATATCTTGGAAACGAATTGGTCATTTGTGACACTGCACTCAGAAATAGCCCCTAATTTTTTTAATTTATTAATGGCCTCAAGCATACTTGAATTGTCATTGCTTGAAAAGTTATTTTGAGGTATTACAGACTGATTTACAGCTGTTCGAAATGGTATAGAATAACCATATTTTATCCAATCGAGAACTACGCTGTTGTTCGTTATTTTTAACCAACAAGCGTAAAAGTGGGTAAGTCTACCCGCATGTACCTGAGCTAGTGGTGAGTTTGAGCCGGGGCACGCGATTTGTCCTGGGTCGAGCTCCGTTGCGGCTGATGTGCAGTCGCTGTGTAAGGGCGGCGAGCTCCTGAAGCCACTGCTGGCCTCCTATGGTAACCTCCTCGCCCTCCCCTGTTCGCCGGATACCGAGGGGGCGCGTTCCAGTTTCCCTGGTAGGAAGACCGATTGCCGGATGTGGACGCCGTTTTTTGAGGCTTAGCAGGTTTTTTGATAGAGAGGCCTTGCTTCTCGATCGCCTTCGCGGCCTTTATCTTCTCCGAAAGCGATGAGCCAAACAATGATTCGTCTCGCTCAGCTTCGCTAATCATGTGCAATAATGACTTGTCCAAACTGGGTGTAACCAGTTTAATTCGACTTTGAGTCGCTAAGTAGTGTGAATCGCATAAGAGTCTGCACCCATTACTTAAATGTTTCATCGCTTGGACTTTATTGTCGCTCTTCAAGAGCAAGTCTATGCCTCTGTTGATGGCTGTTATACCCGAACCAAGCTGTTGCTGTGATGCTGCCACACTTTTGTCACGATTACGAACCATGTCCGGTACCGCAGCCGAGATCTCTGCATTTAATTTCGGCGCTTGTAAAAGCTTAAAGTTGTCTGGTACGAGATAATCTTTCAACAGCTTATCCTTGCTTTCTTTGGTCATTCCTTTCTTAAGCAAAGGAAGCCACAACTTTGACAAATTGTCATGTATACTTTCCCCGTAGTCAGGTGAATCGGACGTGGATTCTCCAAGAGCGGACAGAAGTTCTGGGTCCAGCTCGGATGCAACACTAGTGCTGGCTTCGTTTTGAAGACTGGGTACCACCAAATCGTTATTGGGGTTGATAGATTCCGGCTCCGCATCTTGTATGACGTCTGGTCCAGCTGGAGTAGATTCAGGAATTTCGTCAAAGGCTTGTCCGTGATCTTCGTTATCTAAAATTACAATTTGCAATTTAGATTATGAAAATTCGGATTTGAGGGTAGTTGAAAAATTATCGTTAGCGTGAAATTTTTCTACCAAAATTTGCAGAGGAACGTTACATCTGTTTCAGATTGTACGTATTTTCTGCTTAGGTCATCGTTGAAGACTCGCAGTCAACCCCGATGCCAATTGTTACCTTAGTACCTATTTAGTACATTAGTTTTGGGCAATGTCAAAGTTATTAACTCGCAGTTAATCCCAGCGCATTCCAAAACTATTCTAACTACTTTATAGATAGTAACTTTCGTTATTTAGGTAGGTACTTCGAAGGTAACGACACAAAAACAAAAAATTAACACTTTACTAACCTTCATCTTCCGACGACGAAACGATCGGAGAAATTATTCTCCGTCTTCGTCGTTCGTTTTCTTCGATTTTTCTTATTTTCCTTGCGTATCGTTCAATTTGATACTGCGAACTTCGTTTCGGCATGATGTCGAAAGGCGCGTGCGATAGTTACCGCGCACAAAGAGAGAATGAACAAACAGCAAGATGGCGCGCTAGGGCCGTGCGAGGCGGAAATACGTTTTTAGTTCTTTTAAAAAATCTTTAAAATTTGTGCGGAGTTACCAAGTAGATAGAGAAACTACGGTGTAATAATTCATATATGAATAATGAAGCAAGGAATATATAATTATTCATAGTGACTAGACTTCTCAAGTTACCCGTAACATAAATGCTTAACCGGGTCTTACCCGCGTTAAAAGTTATCGTATTATTTATACCTTGGGAGCAGTACTTTTTCTGTATGAAAGGTTCTTTAACTAACTTTGGCATCATCATCATCATCATCCGCAGCCCGACCTCATCCACTGCTGAGTATCTTTAGCAGGAGACAGACAATATTATAGAAATGTTTATAATTTACTTTTCAGCTGTTTTACCACATTCGATCCTGCGATCCTTTACAGCGCAGGTTCTATTTACACTTGATGACTAGGACCCAGGTTAGCTACTTTAAAATACAATCATTATCAACATCATGCTGTACGCGACTACTGGATAATGGCCTCCCCTAATGAAGGCCATTGCCTGGCGCGTCCAGCTCAACGCATTCATCTATCAACAGCCTTTCGCAGATCGTCACTCCATCTGGCCGGAAGGCGTCATACACTAGGTTTGCCGAGCCGTGATCTCCACTCATGAACTCATTTACCCGAACAGTTATCCTGCCTGAATTGTGGAAGCTAGAGTCTTGGAAAAGATTTAGAATTTACATTGTGCATTGCTCATATACTTTGGTCAGGTGCTGGGCAAGTCTAACAGCTGGAGCGCAAGCGATGTTGCCCGCTTAGGGCTTCTGCTTACTGAAGTAGAAACACCAGAGCTCACTGCTATCAACCCGAAGGCGATGACTGGGATTACCGCTCAAGTAAGTAACTATAGTTAATCCTTCCGCAAGTTGGTCTCGCTGGTCTTCACTATAGTACAGGCTTGCCTAGTGTGAAGACCGCTGCAAAGTCCACTGCAGCAAAAATCAAAGTGAAAAGTATTTTAAGTAGGTACTTATCATTTTTAAATAATCTTGAGGTTCGTATTGTTTGTTAAATTATATAATTTTTCATTTTTATTTCAGTTTGTTCAGTTTGTATTTACTAAGCTAAATCGGTTTCACTTTTTTCCAATTTTCTTGATTATCACATCCTAACACGGACAAAATGCTCTTGGGAATAGTTTTCAGCCAAAATTTTTGTTTACTTATAAGTTAATTAGGCAGAGAAAGTATGGTTCGCATATGTTACTGTGATAGTTTTGGCATTACCGATGATTGTTTGAATGAAATAAACTCTCTTTTGATTAAAATAAATGGCGTTTACATATGAATGCAGATACATAAGTAGCAAAATTGTGGTAGACTGTTTTTCCTATCTGCTAGTGGTTTAATTTGGTATAAGTATCAGTACAGTATTTGTATCGTGCTTTGAAGCCCTAATTATTACGAGTATAATCCCAGGTGATGCTGGAAATGCAACCGCAAAAGTTGAAACATTTGACAGAAGCCCAGTTGAAGTACATCGGCCACAAGCCTATGAACATACTCGCGAAAAAGATGCACAAGTACCAAGATATGTTGATGATACTGAATTCAGGGGAGACTGTTAAGTTTAATTGGTTTCATCTTGGATTAGCTTTGATAATAAGGTTCTTAGTCTTAAAATTTAAATAGGTAGATATTTTAAGATAAATAAAGAAACTCTTGTGTCATAGTTTGTATTTTTTTAGATTTTCTAAAGTTGGCATGTGAAATGAATAATGGCCGTCGTTTTGAAGCTTTGCTTCCCACTGCAAAGGAAAAAAAATATTACTTACTTTTAATGGTGAAAACCAAAATGGCTTGTCATTGGTTTGACAAACCAAATAGATTTTCGTCATCGTTCATCATTGGTCGTCATGTTAATGTCCCACGTATCAACCTATATTTAACAAACTGTAAATACTCATCGGATTTTAATGATGAGGTGTCAATCGGTTCGCTATTAAGGTCCGGTAACGTAGGCTAAATTTTATACGAACAAAATCATTATGACAAATGGGTGGTCGGTTTTTTTTTCTGTCATTAAGATAGTGACTTTGCAAATAATATCCCTTTATAACCACCAGCAGTCATATTACTTTGTCCTTGCATCATGATGTTTTGAGGAACGACATAAATTTGCTAATAGGTCCTCAAAACACCAGGTTATCACAATACCGAGACCTGCAAAAAATATCTGCAAATCATGGAAAAATTGTGTGCAGCGGCAATAACCTCATGAATCAGCCGTATAAACGCCTTTTGTGCCAAACATTGTAAAATAAATAAAATTAATAACTAATCAATTTACGAAATAAAGAGGTTCTTACCACCGTATCACACCATTCACTTTGCGTATACTTATTCGCGGTTTTGGGCATTATTTCTGTTGATTCGTTTTCTAGTACAATCAATTCTGGTTTCTGCTTTTCCACATTTGCAGGTTTTTCAATACAATCTTTTGACAGTAACATCCCAGATAAAATATTGTCATCCTCTTTTATAGCTACAGATTTTCGTTTGACCATTGTTACTTCATTTTTGTCTTGTATAGTGTTTTTTTCTTTTATAATTTCAGTAGAGTTATTTCTTGAAGTTATTTCAGCATGACTAACTCTTTTATCGGTATGTTCTTTTTGTATGGATAAACATGATGGTATATTCTTTGCGGGATTGCTGTTGCTTTGACTTGAAACAGCAGTTTCTTTTTGCTCTTTACATTCACACCTGTTATAAAATAGTGGCGTGTTAGATATATATAATGTTGTTATTTATTTGACATAATGTAATGTAGAAAACTATATATTTTTTGATTTAATTACTAACCTTTTGCATTTTTCATCCAATTTTAATACCGGTAGAAATATCAAATATTTACTGTTTTGATTATTTACAGAAAATATGTGACTTGTGTTATCTTCACAACTATCATCGGGACAAGATCCTTTCACAACTATAACTTTGTGACGACTTTCTACATTGATGCCCATTTCATTCGTAATAATTTTATGTAACAGCTTTTCGTGATCTGTTTTGTCTACAATATCAACCTGAGATCCTTTTTCGGGATTAATGTTAATCAGAGATTCCTTTTTGAACACAGTATTTTGGAAAGTAGTTATTTCATTAGGACTATTCCAGATTTCTATATTTAATTTTAAATTTACAATTCCTTCTCTATTTATCCCAGAAACGTTATCGGGTTTAGTAAATGTCGAAAAAGCAGATGTTGACAAAGAATCTTTTTCTGCCAACGAAATGTCTGCATTGTTTTTAGATGTAACAATTATTGGGGTTTCACTTTCAACTTTATGTGTTATTTTATCATAATTATTACTGTGTGCATGATGACATTCATCAAAAAGTTCATGTACTGCACCCTGTCTATCAATATTAACTGATAAATTTCTTGGATCCTGCGTTATCAAAGACTTTTCCATATGAGGATTGTTATACAAATTTGGTATCGAAATAAATTGTGTAGTTGGTGTAGGTTGCTCAGCACTTTCAATATCGGAAGCTTTGGTGAATGAAATTCTTTGCTTAATAACTTTTAAAGATGAAGAAGATTTTATCTCATTCACGGCTTCTTCAACTTTCGTTAATGCCGCTTCAGGAAAGGTTTTTTTCTGTATTGGTTTATAAATTTTATTTTTTAATGTAGATTTGCTGTTAATTGAATCTGATAAAGATGATCGATCGCTTGTTATGCCTGTACTAATTCTGACACTTTCTCTTCTTTTAGTGGAAGGTTTTCTCGACCTGGGCGGGGATGGGCTTATCAGTGAATTGATTTTCTTCACTATTCTCGGAGGTGTCATTGATGTTCTGTTTGATCTGTCTGACGGCTTAACCAGGTTGGTTGTATTATTCATAACTTTATCTGTATTTTCTTCTGGTTTTAGTAAAGTACTTACTTGATTGTCTACCACGCTTGCGACTATCTGTGTAAAAAATAAATTACGAAATATATAAAATGGTAATATCAATGCACAGCCCAAACTACATAGAGGCTTGAAATTTTGCACATAGATAGCCTTATATAGTGTAGGCATCTACTGAGGAAAGATTTTTACAAATTTCACCCCTGAGGGAGTAGAATAGGGGATGAAAGTTTATATCAAATTCCATCAGTTTCAAAGTTAGAATCTTTAAATTTTGTATTTAGGTTGACGATTGAAAATGAATTTATACGTGTCTTATTTCATAATTCTTCCCCCGAAGGGGTAAAACGGGGGATGAAGTTGTGTATGGCAGTCCTTCATTTTCAATGTAAAAAATATAAAATAGAAAGGAATACTCTACGCGGACGAAGTCGCGGGCATAAGCTAGTTATAAGTTAACAAGAGGGTACCCGGTTCTTCGTCTGCGTGGAGGTTTTTTCTGGTGCATTTTTTCAGGGGCTGAATTTAAAAAAAAAATCCTTTCTAAGTGCATCACTATACTTTAAACATATCCTCCAAATTGCATGTCTAACGCCCGAATTCTAAAACATTTGTACTATGCTGAAGTTACGCGACCGAAAGTCCCGCATGATTACGCCTGCAGTGATATTTAAATTACTGATGACACATTATGCTGAAATTACGTTGCGTTATGACGTACAGGCGAACTTGTCTAAATCAGTTGCGGAACTTACGTCACGTAATTTTCGGCATAGTGTAGAGACACTAACCCCCTCATTCCAAAACGAAGACTAAAGATAGTCTAAGATGAAATCTGACATTTTGTATACAAAATACAAGATTTAAACCCAGATTATCTTTAGTCTTCGTTTTGGAATAAGACAGAAAATGTTTGATACTCCGCTATTCTTCAAAATCATGCCCCGAAACGATAATTAGATCATAGCTTAAATTTAAGGTTTATGTTCCAAACGGTATACAGAAAGGATGATTAGACGTTTGACGTCGCGTAGCCTCAAATATTTTTTTCACTTCTCTTGCTCAAAAAGTGTATCATAATAGTGTAGCTTAGCGGGCCTAAAACTCGAGTTTAATACCTAGGGCTAAAAAGTATTTTTTCTTTTTAATTTTTGTCTAAAATCATCAGCCCGTACAAAGCATTCGTTCTCTTATATAAAAACTCGACTTCTTGGTGCTCCGTCAATCTTTTTTTTGAAAATAGAACCGTCTTGGTGATGTTTTATGAAGGTTGATTCTTCCCTTCACGGTAGAATGCGAACTGTTTCGTTGAGGGTTATTGAAGGTATAGAGATAGAGATTTTAAAAAAAAGATGGTATTGGCGCTAAATCTCTAGAATTTTCTTCATTCCAAATCACAAACTTTTACGTTTAACTTCCTGACTTTAACTTTCAAATTGTGAACGTGAAAAATGTCATCAAGTGATAGTGAAGATGCTAATATGCAAATGGAAGAAAAGGGCAAAGAAATAATTATGAATCTGTTGCCGACAAAATCACGTGAAATATATTTAAAGAGTTACGAAAATTTTATGAAATGGAGAGATGAGAAACGTGTGGATTCTTTTACAGAAGGGGTTTTTCTCACTTATTTTGATGAATTATCGAAAAAATTCAAATCGTCGACTCTTTGGAGCACATATTCAATGTTAAGAATGACCTTAAAAACGAGACACGACGTCGATATTAAAAAATATGTAAATTTAACGGCTTTACTGAAGAAATTGTCCACTGGATACAAGGCAAAAAAATCTAAAGTCTTGACGACACAAGAAATCGAAACATTTTTAAATAACGCTCCAAATAAACAATACTTGGCAACAAAGGTAACCTACTTATGTACTCTACTCAAACTAAATAAATAGATACCTACCTACATACCTAAATTATGTACCTAGATTATTACGATTATTAACACACTTATTTTTTTGTTCAACAGGTTGCTTTAATTTATGGAATCAGCGGTGCATGCAGAGGAATAGAGCTTGCCAATATAACGCTAGAAGACGTAGAAACGGATACAAACCTACAAGCTGTGAGTCTGCCGAACACGAAAACAAACAAAGAGCGTAAATTTGTCATCAGTGGAGAATACCTTAATATAGTTAAAGCCTATCAGGAGTTACGTCCCACTAATGTTTCAACGAGAAGATTTTTTCTAAATTATCAAAATGGTAAATGCACAAGGCAAGTCATAGGCAAAAATAAATTTGGTAACATGCCTAAAGATATTGCCACTTATCTAAATTTACCAAATCCGGAACTCTACACGGGCCATTGTTTCCGCAGAACATCCGCGACTCTGTTGGCGGACTCTGGTGCGAATATAACGACATTAAAACGCCACGGTGGATGGAGGTCCGATCAAGTGGCTGAAGGTTATATAGAGGACTCTATACAAAACAAGTATCACGTCACGCAGCGGATTATGGAAGGAATCAATATTCTACCAAACATTAAAGCATCTACATCGCGGGATTGGATGAATATGTCAACTCAGCTGAAGCCGCACTCAGATCTTAATAATGCAGGAAACTCAAGCATGATTCGAGTCTCTCCAACTTTTACTCCACAACAATCAACTCAAAATATTATCACATCCCAATCACAGAGAACCGAAATAAAATTGCCCGGGAAAAACATATCACTAAACATTCAAAATTGCTCTAACTGCACATTTAATTTTTAATAAAATTTCTGAAAATTGACTAATTTGGAATTGTTTTATTTTCTCGCAATCGAAGTGAAAAGTAGAGTGTTTTACTCGGGCCAAAACCACCCATTATAACTCGGTCTTGTCATCCTCCCTCGCTAAGCTCGGGAGTATAACAACCTCGTATATAATGGGATGGTTTAGTCCCTTGTAAAACAATCTACTAATGTTATCCATCAAATCTGAGAGTAGTCGCGACCTCTCCTAAACTTTGATAAGTGTAGGTACAGTTCCTTTAAAAACATTTTAGTCTAGAAAATGATTGTTAATTAATGATTGATAAATAAAGTTAGAAGGTAACTGTAGTTAGGTAGGTACTTAGGTTTAAAATCTAAATAAAACAAAAAAGGTGTACACGCAGTGGGTGGGTAGCAGTTTTAATACATAAATAACATAATAAACTTTTAAACTAAATATAGATATGATAGGTAGGTCGGATACTTTCACATTGGTAGGTAAGTAGGTATTTATTTTTCTGAAGATGTGTATTTCACCATCCCTTCTTCTTATTCCTTGCCGGCCGGCTGACTTCAGCACAGGACAGCCTATCATTGGCACAGCTACGCCTCTGCAGGCAAACGATATAGAAAGATAGGCCGAATGATATATAAGAATTGTATGCAAAAATATTGATTTTACGCTTATTCATATAGTTTATTTCCACAAAACGGCACATAAGTATACTTCAACACAAAGTAATAAGCTTGTTGCGCCCATAATTTGGTAAGTTACTTTAAAAAAAAAAATTGTATGGGCCAGCTTTGACCTTGCGTGAGCAAGGATGAGGTTGACGATGGGACGAGCTTTCCCAGAATATGCCTATTAACTCTCTTTTTGAAGCCGTTAGGGTCAGAAGACAATGCAAAAACAGACGCTGGCAGCTGATAACATATTTAAACAGCGCTACAGTGTACATTATAAATGATGTTTAGATTGTGATTTGGATTACTTTTGGCAAAGTTGTCCTGTTGGGAATCGATTGAGACCAACTTGTTTTTTTTTAAATATATGTCATTACCTAGTTTGACAGTAGGTACATTTTTCCAAAATTTTGGTAATGCATTAGTTTTTTTTCTTTAAAATAAACCCATAGTTTCCCAAGAACAAAACCTTTCTAACCACAAAAAAAAGGTGGCTACCCTCAATGAGGTATAATTTTGTCCAACAGTGTGATATATACGATAGTAAATATAGTCTATAGTATAGTATGTATATTATTTAAAGTATAGTATATAGTATATGATAGCGAACAATCAAGCTGTGGAATGGTCTCCCTGCCGAGGTTTTCCCCAGAGACTACAATATAAAAGGGCGTTTTAAAATTTTTAAAAGGGTCAGCAACGCGTATGTAATACCTCTTGATGTTACAGGCGTCCATAGGCTACGGGAACCGCTTACCATCAGGAGGACCGTATGCCTGTTTGCTAACTTAGTAGTATAAAAAAAAAAAAAAAAAAAAATAGTGTGATTATGTAATGAAGAGATTATATCTCTTACCGTTCTAACACTTCCATCTCTTATATATGGTGTTGTTCCATCCCCCACTTTATTATGAGTCGTTCCAATCACTTTGACATCTGAGTTAGATTTATCGCCTGTATCAGGATCATCTGTAACGATTGAAATACCTTATAACGATTTCGTGTTTAAAGTAACATAAATATACTAGCTGACCCGCCCGCAACTTCATTTGCATGTATACTTGTAAAACACAATCTGATCAATGGTTTCGGAACGCATAGAGGACAAACATAGAAATATTGGTTTATATTTATATCGTTTTTTTGGGCCAGGAACCTTCGCTGGTGTCTCCAGAACACCAAACGTAGAAGACAAAATAAAAAAAAAAATAGGGCTGCCACATACAACATTTTTTTTTTAAAGTTTTGTGTCACGTATTTTTAACTTGTTGTGGGAACCTTGTTTAAAAACATGGTCCAAATCATGGTGGTCCAATTCCGGGATAGGATACGAATTCAAACTCATGTAGGTTGGTAACAATTTCATATGCATTATTTGAAACATACCTGGCTTGACCATTGCAGTGTTGCTGTTTCTTCTGACTTGACCCTTTTCCCATGATCTGTAATCAGCAATTATGAAATCTTAAATATTATTTTAGTTTAGTTTAGTTTATTTATTGCAACATATAACTTATTGACTAGTGCAATTACAGTGTTCAGTTATATGCACCCTGTTTATAGAATGTGGCAAATACTTATCCTAAATTAATCTATAATCTAGGTATAAGGTAGGTTATTTACGAACAATTCGTGTTTATGGCCTTAACATTACATAACCAGAAATAAAATATTTACCTAGGTACATTATTATATTATGTATGTAGGAATAATAAATTTTATTTTATAATATATAGGTAAGTGGGTACTTAAAATTTTTAATTAGAAAATATGAACTAACTATTAGAAATGTTTTTACTACTATAGATGCGTGAGTCAAACCGCTGAACTGATTTTTATGTAATGTAGTATAGATTAATCTAGGAATCACCTAAGCGTACAGTCGCTAAAGGTAAAGATTATTTATTAGGATTGATAATGAGTGCTAATTTATTTATTAGGATTGCTTATGGATAAGAACTAGCAGAGTTATTTGTAGTAGTAGACCTCTTTGTGACGGGCATATCCGGGGAAGTACTACCACCGTGCCTATTTCAGCCGTGAAGCAGCATTGCTGTATTTCGGTTCGAAGAGTGTCGGTTCCGGAAAAATTACAGGCACCTTACTAAGGCTTATCACCTTCGTGCCTCAAATTAGACGCAGGGCGTTGCATCGTAGAGCACGTTCCAAACAAACGTGGCTTACCATGCAATGCTGTGTGATAGGTAATGGTTTCCACTTAACTTAAGGTGAACCATGTGTTCGTCCATCTTGAGGACCCATAAAAAAAATTTAACACCACACTAAAAATACGACGTCAATACAAAAAATGAACTTCCTGTGATTATTTTAGTAACTACAGTTGACTGTGTGTGTATATACATAAGCAAATTGCTGATAAAGACATGTATGTTTGGGTTTCCCCGTTAAGTATTTAATGTAATATATTAATAGATTTTCATATTGCTTACCGAGTAGCCTTGATAAGGTACTTCTCATATCCTGCATTGATAAAGTATTCTGTTGGTATGACGGCAACGTAGGCTGTGTTGTGGCTAAGCTGCATAGGAGTCTCAACTTTCTTGCCTTCAATGGTGTATAAATCAATCATGCTGTGACTTGAAACATTATTTATCATAATTTAGATTACATCATAAATGTCAAATCATGTGTAGCAGAAGTAGAGTTTTTTGAGGAGGGCTCGTCCGGGGAAGTACTCCCACCAGCAGCTGTGCTGTGTTTCGTTTTGAAGGGTGCCGGTGAAATTACAGGCACAATAGGGTTATCACCTCATGCCTCAAGTTGATGGACGCAGGGCATTGCATCGTGAGCATGTTCCAATAAAACGTGGTCTACGATGCCATGCTTTGTGATAGGTAATGGTTATCACTTAACATCAGGTGGGCTATGTGCTTATTCCAATTTCAAGTACCATAAAAACATTTAGAGTTTGAAGATCGTTCGAAAGCCTCTGACATGGCTTCGTAATGATAATAATACAATTTTAGACGTGTTTTCATGGGGTATAAGGGGTTCTAACCGTTACCTTCAGAACTTAAGCCAACCTCACCTGCTCGTGGTGCACCCTGCTAACTACCAACGGAGCTCTGGTGGCCGGCTGATTGTGGCATGGCACAGCTTAACTCCGGCACAGCTAAGTTCACTGCAATCCCCAAACCGCATGCCCAGCGTGGCGATTACCTCCTTCTTATTAGGGGAGGCCTATGTCCAGCAGTGGACTGATATAGGCTGGTGTTGTTGTTGTTTTCATAAAAACATTCTCTTTTGTTCTTGAATTGATTTGGCTAAATCCCAAGAAAGCATACATAAAGGGACACCTAACTGGAGAAGCTGAGCAGCTTCCGAGACATGTGCCTATAACAGCCGCGAACTACGAAGAATCTTGGAAAACTCTTAACAGTCGATTTAATCATAAAAAACACTTAGTCGGCTGTCTATTGAAGAGGTTCATGAATCAACCCATTCTTGAGCGTTGGCGGAACGACCTCGAAGATTTCGAGAGAAATATCTCAAAGGATAGAGATAGTTCATGGGATTTGGGAGATAGTTCATGAGATTTTGCCTACCAGGACGATGCAAGTTGCAAAAAAATTAGATTTTCTCTCTCATATTGAAAAACGGTAATTTTCACGTACCGTTACGTCGGGGAAGGCACCGACGGCGTTTCGACTCGTTAACAGAGTCTTCATCAGGGTGAGTGAACGCGACACTCTCCCTCTGCGTCCCATCTAGCATTGATTTTCTCTTACATAAATTAATGCGAGGTTTGAAAAAGTGGATACTCACATAGATCCATATTGTGCTTGAGCCAAATGGTTCAGCGTGGCTTTCCACCAGTCCAGCTGATCTGTCACAAGATGGTACTTCCTCGGAGGTGAGGCCTGCTGGCCGTTCGAGAACAGATATATATCTATGGACTTCCAATTGCTCTTGTTGTCTGGTACTTTTGCACTATCAGAATTCATTTTGACCTTTTTCGAATGAAATTATTTTTGATTTAGCTACAGGTACCTACTAAATGTTTATTCATCGATATATTTATTATTTGCAACTGCATCTAACATTTATGCTAGTAAAAATTGTACTCTACCGCATGTTATATATTTTCAGTACTGGAGGACTTTATATTATTGTAGGTACCAAAATCTCTCTCAGAATTCTACTGGGGATATCTATTTTTTGCAGTAATTTCGTCAAAGACCTCATTGAGAAGTATAATAGATAGGTAGAGGAAGAAGATAAAACTGAATAATCCAATAGCATTTGGTAGATTCACAGAGCTTATTTAAATTTACAAAGTAATTCCAAAATAGCGCGCATTTCTCTTGGTTCAAGTTTTCTTGACATTTGGGAGCAGAAGTTGTCTTCGTTGACAAATGCTGGAAAATGACTTTTACATGTCAAACAAATATTTTGCAACCTGTTAGATTTTAGATAAAGCCTTAAAATTCACTATGTTCTGAACATCAACTCATATGGATGATCTCTACTTTCTTATATCCAATATCATCAGTTAGAAAGGGGCGCATACATATATCAATGCGACTTCAAAATAGATAGAAAAGTTAATCGTACCAGGGCGTTCGAACAAAATTCTATGCAGGTTCATAAAAATGCCCTGGTACGAAGTCGCAGAAATCGCATTTAGATAAAGTATGCATCCCTTTCTAGCAAATGCTAGATGGACTGAAAGTAGAAATCAGCCGTATAAGACATGACATTCAGAGCATAGTGAATTATCTGTGATTTTAATCAACAATAGTCACTGAGAATAACCGTCACTTTTATAAAAACTTTTGAAATGACGGAAACTACAAAACTATTCATACTAACATAGAAGGGAGTGCGTCTGGTTTTCTATTTTATGTAACGCTAAGAGGAAACGAGATAACACCTTTTTGGGATTAAGAATCATCAGCTCAGATTTTTGATCAAAGCGCGCACTCCTATATAAAACCTCCTTGCTACACAGTTACACTGAAAGAGGTTGGAACAGAAACTTTTTTCTTTTTCAGATTTTTTTTTACTAAAGGTTACACCAGTTGGCACAAGTTGAGGGAGGCCTATACCCAACAGTGGGTGAAATCGGGCCGTGGATGATGATGATGAAAGGTTACACCAATAGATTAAGGAAAAAAATCCAACCTCTTTGGTTACACCTTATTTGTATTAATACGTAACATTTCGTTTATGAGTTTATTCACAGACCAATGTACCTACGGTAGGTTAATTTGTACGGTGAACGCAGAGCATAACTATTTAGTATTTTATCAGAAAATAATAAAAATCGGTACTTAGCCTTACCGATACCCATACTATGCCCTATATAAGTATTTAGCTATCGAGGTGAACGGTCGCCACACCTTTGGGTGATACATTCACACTTTAGTAGGGAATGAAATTACATCCTTTGTCCTTTGTCGGCTCCTGTTAAACAACAAAAGGTAATAAGTACATTTATGTCCTTACATTACAATACATAACCGTGCGATTCCCATAGTCAATAAAAAAAACTAAACAAAGTCTAATCAAACTAGTTGTTGTTGTTGTACGATTGTGTTTAAATAATTGGTCAGACTAGGCTATGATAGCAGACTTAGCTGTTACCAGAGTGAACTACGGGGAGGATTCTTTCCTACCACCTGCACATTATGAACGTCACAGACGTTGGAGTGAGGGTGGCAAAGTTCTACTCAAATATATCAAACAGGAAATAATAATGACGCAGTGGCCAATTCTTGTAGTCGTTTAGTTTTTTATAATATCTTTATTACATAATCAGATGTACTTACATCATAATAAATACAACTTGGTGTGTGTAAGGCGAGTAATCTCCATCTTCAGAAAACCACCTCGTGCACGTAGTGCACCCTACTAACTAACAAACGTGGCTCGCCGGTTGATTACGCCACATCGAAACTTAGCGCCAGCCCAACTAAATTCCCTGACCGCCTCGGCGTTACTAGAGTTTATGCTCTGCAATCCTCAACCCGCATTGCCAGCGTGGGGACTATGCCCATATCCCTCTTCTTATTAGTGGAGGCATATTTTCCAGCAGTTACAATGTCAGAGGGCTTACCACGAGTTTTGATAGTTTTCGAAAACTTTATAAGTTTCGGTATCTTTCCCAGTGTTGCTATTTTAGCATATTTAATGCTAAATTTAGCATATTTTCGGGTCTGTTAGCTTGAAAAATTCGCATTTAGCATATTTTTATGATTAACATTTTTTTGTACGTTACCTAAAATTTCAAAATTCCTAAGGAATTCAAAAGAAAAATATAGATTTTAGCATTTTATATAGCATTTTTAAAAGTTATTTAGCATTTTTTGCAACATGTTTTAGCCTTTTCTCCAAATAAAAAACGGCAACACTGATCTTTCCATACATTTTCGTAGTTCATGCACGTTTCCCTAGAGGCGCTGTATGAAAATGTATGGAAAGATACCAAAACCTAAAAAGTTTTCGAAAACTGTCAAAACCCGTGGTAAGCCCTCCGGTTTTATAAAATTTAAGTCTTCTTCTTCGTATGAGCTAGTGACCAACTGTGGTGTCGGAGTTTTTAGGCCGCCCGAAGGCCTCCGACATGGCTTAACAACTGAAAAACCGGGACTAACATCATAAGGTGCCTTCCAAAGCACGGAAGCGCTCAAATCTAAATGTCACTAAACGGTCACCCATCCAAGTAATGACCGGCCGGAGTGTTGCTTAACCAACGTGATCTGTTAGAAACACCGAAGCTAACCACGCCACGAGCGCTTCATAAAATTTAAGTTAAAACATAATAACCCAATTTGGGCGTAGCAACGATCAGAGTGGAGGTGGACTGATTAAGTTTTGAAAAGATAGTAGGTACTTTTTATATTTATATTTATAAAATGTTATGTGAGCAGCAAAATATTTTTGGAATCGGCACAGTAGTTTTTGAGTTTATTAATTACAAACATAGACACACACAAAAATACAATTTTTTCCTCTTTCTAATATTAGTGTAGAAGTGTAGATGTAGATTTTTGACATCATTGTTTTTGTCTATGCATTTTTAATTTAGAACCCGGTACTAACACTAGCAGTGGACTGGTATAGGCTGCTGGTGGTGGTACTATGCAATTGTCTAATATTTATTTACATCGTCCATATATTTCACACCACCACATCCACATCAGCCTATATCAGTCCACTGCTGGACATAGGCCTCCCCTAATAAAGGGGGATATACCCATAAACCCCACGCTGGGCATGCGGGTTGGGGATCGCAGGGCACAGCTTCTCGCACCACCGACGCTGCTGCCCGTCAGTGGCCAGGGGATTTAGGTGTGCCGATGTAGGCTGCGCTATGCCGCAATCAGCCGGCCGCCAGAGCCCCGTTTGTTGTTTAGCAGGGTGCATTACGTGCAGGTGGGGTAGGCTTGGGTTCCGAAGATAGGGGTTGGAACCCTGTACACCCCATATATTTCAGTCATATTAAATATATATGCAGGGAGCATATATATTATCTTGGTCAATGCATTTAGTACGATGAATGGTCAGACCATTGTCATTTAAGATTTCACTTTTCTCTCACCATAACGGATTACTTCGATTTCTCTACTTATTATACTATCTTCTCCATATTTGGTGGAGCTCTATACAAACTAGTTATCATAGCTCTTGCCTTCATAAGGTACCTGAAGCCTTTTTTGGCTGTTATACAAATCTCACTAAGATAGATCTTGATACATTTACGTTTAGTTTCAATCACGTTTCAATCATAGAGACAAAATGTTATAGGTACCTAAACTGACTAACTTGGTTATACCAAAATTTGTTGTAATTAAGAAAGTTAAATGCGCGGAGGCCGCTAATGTACAATTCACACCTACCGGCGCGCATCGGAGAGATCATACATTACACCACGTTTGCCAAGCCGCGGTCTCCACTCAAGAACTGTTTTCCCCAACGGTTATCGTGTCGTCGGCAGATGGAGGGACCTATGAAAGGCTGCTGGGAGATGCTGGATGCGTCGAGCTCAGAACAGGGCGCAATGGCGCTCATTAGGGGAGGCCTATTTCCAGCAGTGGACTGTTATAGGCTGATGATGAAGATGATGAAGAAAATGGTACCTAATTATCGCAGTGTGCCGCATTTATGGTGACAGCGATCAGATTTGATAATGGAGTCATAAGGAGGATAAAACCGAAGGTCCCTACGTACAGTATTTGGTTGTGCCAACAGATGCCGGTTACCGACCTCATCATCAGCGGCTTCATTAAGCAGAAAGAGGTCAAAGCTAATGAGGGTTATAATCAAAGAGGTTGGATCACTGGTATATCTAACAAAATAAAATACATGAAGGAAAGTCACGTAGCATTGGGTTTGTGAACTTTGGGTTTGACCCAAACTTCTCGCTAACTTTATGATAAAGTAGTAACGAGCAACAACTCCACCGAAACTTTGAGCAGCGTGAACAAAATTTAATAGCATCAACCAGACTTACTGCGGTTAGAATACAAAACATGAGAAGCCAATAACAAAATCAAAACACAAAAAGCACATGTTGGCGCGACCATGTCAGGTTTTGGGCTGATGTATCGAGGAACGATTAAAAAATTAAAAAAACAGGGGAGCGCGTAAATAAAGTGCGGCGCGTGCTATTTGCGTCGATGCTGAAGCCGACGCGCGTGCGCGCTCTGCCATAGAGTTCGTCATCCTCGCAGTTACAGATAAGACATCGCTATTCTGAATGCTATGACGCATAGACGATACCGCAGAAAGGTTATCTTGTCTGAAGGCCAGTTTGAATGAAAAGTGAACCTTGTGACGATTATAACGAGAATAGGAGATAGGTGGCTTTTTGGGAACTTCCCAGTTAGGTTTACAAAATACAGCACAGGGATCATCACCAGCTCGGCTTTCAATAAGCTTAGGTACCTAAATCTACCAATTTAATGCAGAAGAGTGATACTTATTAAATAATTAACTTACCTAACCTACGCTCCACACTGTCTTTGAGCATTATTTAGTCTTTGGCCGCAGTGCTGTCCTTGTCATCGCCTTGCAGCTCGCCGCCCAAACGCACATTCCGCCCGCCCGGCGAATGCATGCTTTGTGTCTCCTAAAACACTCTGGGTAATCATGAAATTTTACATTTAGAAGTACAAAATCGCTATAATTGCACATTCAGCGATCTAGTGGTTTCTGAAATATCTATACCCATCACGTCTTAAGATAGGTACTGATAAATTTTTATGTATTTATGGATGATTTTGGTACATTTTTCAGTTGGTAAAGGCTTTGTGAGATATTAGTATCCGCTAGTGTTAAGATAATGAATGAGGCAGCTTAGAGGACGTGGGCCGTCGGGAGTGAAGGGCCTAGCCGGGAGGGCGGAGGCGCGGCGCGTGGCGGCGGCGAGCGGCGGGGAGGGGCGGGGCGGCGCGCCGCAGTCCGCGCCAGGCGCCGTCGCCGGCTCTACGTCTGTCGCCGCACCGACCCATCCTCCGCACGCGATCGTAGCCTTTGTTTGTTGTCGGACGCGTGACCCCACAGCTGTTCACAGAGTCCCACGCGAATACTCCATGACCAGCCCAGTGCCGCCCCAGTGATCACCAGTGCTTTTGTGAATAGTGAGTGCAGTGCATGGAGTTCTCGATCCTCGACGAAAAGGTGTGATACGTCCCCGGAGCCCGCGGGCTCGCGCGGCTCGGCCATGGCGGCCACGGCCCGCCGCGAGATCGACACCGGCGAAGAAGACATCGCCGCCATCGCTAAACAGATCTCCGATCATGCCGAGGCGATCTACCAGACGTGGAAAGCGCGCGGTCTTGCACCTACAGAGATCCTATCATGCAGGCCCACACCCGGCATCAAGCTGACTGAGAGCCTTAGAACGAAGCCTAAAACGGAGCCTAAGCCCGATATAAAGCAGCGGCCTGAGTTGCGGCACCACCGAGTAGAGGTGACGCGGGAACTGCGACCCGAAGCAAGGCGAGATCAGAGGGCTGATCAGCGTCGGGAGCGCGGGGAACCTGAGGGAGAGACCATGGACTCGAGTCTGCCTCCTGATTTAGTGCCAGAACGCAATGGTACTGGACCTGTCGGCGCGGGGACGCGACGCGCAGACCCCGCCGCGATGCGTCTGGAGGTCGCACGTGAAGAAGAACGCCTGCTGCGGGCGTTGCGTACCGGTGGTGTTGTTGCCGAACGCTCTATGGAGAGGCCAGATGTGGTGCCGCCAATATCACTTGTAGATTATGCCAAAAGTCGGTACCAGGACAGATTGGAGACCGGCGCCAGCAGAAAGCCAGGGGCTGGCCCGAGCGGCGAGCGTAGAGCTTCACTCGGATCGCACGTGACAGAGGCGCGCTCAAAATTCGAGGCGCGAGCGCGTCGAGCGTCAAGCGCCGGCGCCGTCGTCAATGCTGGCGCTATTGGCGAGGCCGCTTCAGCTTCGGGCGCTACACCCGTTCGACCTTTCCTCACCCGTGGCTCTGTGGCCGAGAGGGTGCTGATGTTCGAGAAATGCCCCAGTGAGGCAACATTAGAACTTGCTAAAAGAAAATCTCCGGCAGCTACGACTTGGCGAGGACCACATGATGTCATCAATAGAGCACAGGTTTGTTAGCAATTGCTTTTTTCTCTGTTGACATGTAAATTAACATGAGTAGATAGGTACAGCAGATCCTGGCCTGAGTGCTAACCAAACAACAGCGAGACTTGCAAACAGCAATTTAAATTGTGTACTGTTTGTTGTCACTTCGCAGACAGTCGAGTGCTCGGAGCCTGGTGCAGATTGCGGAGGCGATGTGTGCATTTAAGTGTTGCAGATAGATTACGACACTATTATTTAATTATTCTTGCCACTTTAAGCGCAGCAATGACATCAGTCCACAGTTCTTTAAACGTACTCTTGAGGACAAAATGACGATGACGATGTTATTCTAAGTGCAAAATAATGAATGCCCTGTAATTACGTAGGTATAAAAATGGAAATTACATTCTGTCAAAGTTATTGTAATCCGACTTTATGGTGCCTACGTAAATAGGCAGGTATAGATCAATTGATTTGTCATTAAATCCCGACAGTTTAATTTGATTTTCCTATAGCCCTTACTATTCTGGTGTCATCTCAACCACATCGAACAACTCATTCGATTTGGCCGCTCTTTCGAATCGAAATGAGTCCAATGAACCAGTGTGGCTATTCAATCATCCTGCAGTGCACCGTATTTAGAACACCTATGTGCCTATAGAGTTCTATGTAGATATAGAGTTGTGTGCCTATAGAGTTCTGTGGTAGCTCTGTCCGCTGCATTTTTGTCAGTGTGCCAATTTGTAGCCGGCAGATATTGTGGTCTCATGTACGACATCAATCGCATGGCTTGATTGTGCGACTATGTTTCTAAAAGCATTGTCTCTTTTTTCATCGTCCGTCGGCCTATTTTCATCCACATTGCCCAAGTAGGTAATATAAATTCAGGCACATTGTGTAGGAGAAAATGTAGCTTGGACGTGACTATGAATCTAATCTAGATCCCAGATATTCATAGATACCTACTTATCCGTTGATAAGATAATATCTCGTTCTTGATTATCCTTTAATCATTAGAATCGATTTATTGAACAAGCTAAAGATCAATTCTGTCCCAACCCGCGGCATTGAGAGTGAACCATGCGTGGTGGTTGGTATTGTCCATTGTCAGTCTCCCGCCATCCTTGACTTTGTTGTTTTGCGATTGGAAGGTCTTGCGGTTTCACAGATCAGTGAATTCGTTCGTCTCTGGAATTACGTGTTTTGTTTAGTTCGAGAGCCATCTGTTTTACTGGTATTTTGATGACTGCGTTGACCTATAAAGCCACAAGGCGCGTTTATTCATCGAGTGAACGTGTAATATGCAGTTACAAAACACTACACGGTTTGGCTCATATACCTAGTACCTAGACAATTACTGTATCATAAAGCGCTCACATGTACATTTTCAAACAGTTGTTTAGTTATACAAGGTTTTGTTTGCTGATGAGTTTAAAATGGCATGCCTCCCAAAGAAAAAGACAAAACTGTTTGGTTTTAAGCATTACGTAAGTAAACCACTCTAATCTTGTTTATCACTGATAGTGTGATATACCTCAGTGCTTTTTAACGTGTTCAAACTCAGGCATGGGAATAATATTTATTACTTAGGACCCAGTTTATGTATTGAACCAACCCGAATAGATAAACATGAATGTGAATCAGGCCAGTACCGAATTTGTCATAATCTACGAGGACTAGTAAAGCATACGTTTCACGTAGGTACGGTTATGTTCACGCCAGTGGAATCACAAACAGTGATAGCAGGATACTATTTTGAGGTATTCGTGTCACGAAGCAAGGTGTACTAAGCTGCGTGTAAACAATTTGTTCAAACCGACAGCATTGCGAACAAGTCAATTAGTTTTTCTGCTCGCTCGTCTGCATTATGTGTGCTAACACGTCACTAATGCGAGCCATTTTGAGCTGTTTCAGCTGCATCAAACGGATAGAGATTATTCACCTCGTCACGTATCTACTACGGACACAAAAAAATGGTGTTCCAAATTTAAACTCGACGGCGGGAATGGTTTGGCTGACGCCCAGCAGAAGCCGATTAGAGCCGACCGACATCCGACTGCAGGCGAGTGACGCCTATGAAAGATTATATCTAAAATTAGATTCTCTAACAATACATGCACCCCGTCCCACGTATAAAAAAAAAGTTCAAAAAAGAATTACATACGACACTAACGTGAATTAACTCATTCATATTGAAGAACGGGAATAATTGCATATTGAGTGCAAGACGGGACGCGGAGGGAGAGCGTCGCGTTCACTCACCCTGATGAAGACTCTCTTAACGAGCCGAAACGCCGTCGGTGCCTTCACCGATGTAACGGTACGTGAAAATTCACGTTTTTCAATATGAAAAAGAATAAAATATCTAAGCGTAAGTACCTAGTTAATAACATAACTTTTGTTCACAGTAAGGTTCTTGTATGTTATATGCTAGAAGATTGTCATTATTCATTTTGTTATCTCGGATACTCTACCTAATTTTATTAGTTCCTCAATTTAGCCAATATCACATATAATAATATGGAGCATCGTTGTACGGTGTTATTTCCAATCCTCCAGTCTTCAGATAACATAACAACTAAACAAATTTGGCGTCAATGATTTATCATGCCATCGCTCCACGAGCAAAACTACGACCTGGGGCTAGATAGCTTATTTTTACCACGGAAGCCGATGTTGTAGTATCACCTACTACATAATTGGCGGGAAATGACCGACAAATCGAACGGAAGTGATTGTTCAGAACGTGTGTTGCTCTCGTGCAAGATTTGCACGAAGCAATCAACAAATTTGGGACGTCTTACGCAAGTATTGCAAAGCAACGAGACCCAAATGTCGTGAATTCAGGACAAGAACATTTTATCGTGGTACATGAGTCTGCGTTCACGTAAAAACAGTATGCGTTCACGTAAAAAGCAGGTTATGGTTAGTGTGCAGGGCTGGAGGCGGATGAAGGCATAAGAGATAGCCTAAATCAGAATAGTTTGAGGTAATAATTTTACGAAATATTTTTGTTGACACTTTCAACGACAGATTCTGGTTTGCTTCCTGGAATAAAGGTGACAGGCATTCGATGTGAATGTAGCTCAACCCAGCTCAACCTCGTAAAGTTTGGTGCTCTGACATTTACAATAGGTACTTATATGCTTACTGGAGTAAAAATAACATTTTCAACAACTTGTTCATTAAATTCGCAGAAAACACTCGTGGAATTCAAACAAGTGTTTTTGGTAATAACTGACCTATAGGTACGAAATGTGTTGTGTTTACCTTCTCGTTGCGTAGGTACTTGCCTAATTTCCACACTTGCTTGAAGTTTTGAAAGTAGAGCAAGAAGATCATGTGTAAATTCAAGAATTGCTACAAGTGGGCAATAAAAATTCATCGCTGACCGAAAATTAATGGTATTTTTTTCCAAAAATTGAGTAAAAATTCACAATTATAAAACAAACAGTTGGTAAGTATGTATGTCTAAACTTGTCCGGAAGGCTAGTAGATAGATAGATAGAAAATTCTTTATTGCACAAAATAAAACAAATACACATTCGAACTTAATGCTAATTAGCATTTTTTTCCAGATTACCTCTGTGTAGTGTGGAGATAGAATGGTAGTGCTTACTAATTTGTTAGTAGAAGAATAATACGTTACCTAACTCTAAAAGATTAAAGTTTTTTTTTTTATGGAGAAGATATTTACTGGGTTACCTATTAGTGTTCCATGACACCTAGGTATTTTTATTACTATTCAAGCATTAAGTAAAACGGTTTTATTATAAGCTTAGCAAATTAAAGTTTTTCTTTTTGTTTCTCGCTTAAAAAATGAATGGTATTGATGGCGTTTTGATTTCCACTGATGAACCACATTCTACTGATGAACATACAGGACTTCAGTCTTAGAATATGTTTTTTAATGTTGTCGTACCAAACGATTCGCTTCCACGTTTATTGTTGGTACTGGTAAGGCTTGGAACTTGCTTCTGGCATCTGTTTCCCGGATCAGTAGAATCTTGGAATCTTCAAATCCAGAGTGAATCGGTTCCTTCTAGGCAAGGCCATCTTAGACCACATTTTCACCTGTTGCAGATGTTATAGTGGTCAAACGCGTGATTATTTTGTGTAAAAGAAATTTATATCTTTAAGAAAACTTTGGTGAGAAGATATAAATAAAACTTCAAGATTCAAAGCTATTCAAGCGATGACGAGTTGCCGAGTGGGCACGAACCCAGAGGCTTCTACAGGATCTACATGATCGGCTGTAGTTCATGTAGATGTTTTTGGGACATAATAACAATCTATGATCAATATTAGATAATAACAGAATGTACTTATTTTCAACTCACACGATGAGAAGTTTGTCCGCTATTTCTAGGCAAATAGTACAGGAGCCAAGGTCGTGCCTTGCATGCTCTCACGCGATCCCAACGAGCCTAGCGGAAACTTACAACGCCACGAATTAGCCACAATGTTCCCAACAAATAGAAAGCCATTGAAGGAATTGTTATTGGCCTAGTTCAAGTTTATGGGGGTTATAACTCCTATAGGCTAAATACAAAGCCTATAAGTGTGACTAAGAACCCGTAAGAATGACCTTGATGAATGATCTTTTCACACCTTTTTCATAACTTCACTACATTTACAAAAAAAACACCGTGTCTATCTGTCTGTTCGCGATAAATTCAAAAACTACTGAAGGGATTTTCATGCGATTCACCAAAAGACACAGTGATTCATGAGGAAAGTTTAAGTGTATTATAAATGTTGGTTTTGTGTAAATTTGATTTGAAATATGACAATAATTGTTGAAAATGTCGCTAAAAGTCAAGCTATCTGGGAGCTTTTATTGAAAATGCTGCCCTTTGAGTTGAGTTAATAACAAAACAATTTATGGTGAGTGGTGGGATAGGTCACAATGCTTTATCACCTTGCGAAGCTGCGACGAGTCGCTAGTCTACACTAATATTATAAAGAGGAAAAATTTCTATTTTTCTGTGTGTGTGTTTGTTTGTAATGAATAAACTCGAAAACTGCTGCGCCGATTTCAAAAATTCTTTCACCATTGGAAAGCTGCATTCATCCTGAGTAACATAAGCCATATTTATTGCTAGAAAATATTAGAAATCCTTATTAAAACTCAAATAAATAAAATAATGAAATGCTAATTATATAATTAAATGCTATCTCAAATAAATTTAATTGTCCTTTATTGATATATAAACTCATTCAGAGGACAAAATCCCTGTTAGATATTAAGAAGGTACTAACCTATAATATTAGGCTTACTAACAAAATGGACTGTAATTGTCTGAACTTTATTATTAAAACTTAACTTACCCAAGATGTAAAAAATAACCCTAACCCGTGCGGAGCCGGGACGGGCCTCTAGTCAAATATAAAATTGAAATGGACTTAGACCAAACAGACTAATGAAGATAATTATGAATATCAACGGGGCATTTACTATTAGACCAGGGTCGATAATTTTTAAAACCAAAAAAAATATGTGAAAAAAAAAAAAATGATTTGTGAGACATACAGACCTCGCAAACACGACGCTTTGTCGTCGCGCTTAGTCGCGAGCGTCTGTCATATCTTGCTGTCGCGATTGTCGCCGTGTGTGCGGAGCTTTGAACAAAATGTATGAAAATTGTCCCCCGCAGCTTGTCGTAGCGTCTAATCGCTGACGTTTGTCGTCCAATGTGCGCAGGCTGTAATGAAGCATAATAAATACACATAAAATATACGGATTTTTTTACATTTCAGTCTCTGTCACTTAACTTATTGTTTTCCTTCTTTAATATAATAATAAATAAATGTTATACCTTACGTCATAAGGATAAACAGAATAAGCGTACAAAGACACGCAATATAACTAGAGAGATTTTTCCATCTAAATCTCTGTCTCTATCTTAATGTTTTCCTTTTATTATGCCTACTACCATTCAGTCTTGCCTAATACAATATACAAATACTTACAAAACTATTCACACTAATATTATAAATGCGAAAGTTTGTGTGTGTGTGAGTATGTTTGTGGTCGTTTTATTTCGTAACGACCGAGTTTAAGACCTGGATCAACACATACTTTTTAACCCGGTATCACGCGAGCGAAACCGCGGGCGTAAGCTATTCCTACTAAGATTATAAATGCGAAATATACATCCCTACATCCATACTCACAAAGAGTATGGATGTAGGGATGTATATTGTTACTCTTTCACGCAAAACTTCTGAACGGATTAGGATGAAACTTGGAATATACATATTTTGAGACATGGATTAACATAAAGGCTACTTTTTTATCCGGATACTATGCGGGCGAAGCCGCGGGCGGAAGCTAGTATAAGTATACAGTAATAGTAAAATATAATATAAAATAAATAAGTAGTACTTATTGCTTAAGAATAAATAATAGTAGACGCAATTATAACCCATACCTGCGTCATAAGGATAAAAACAGAATAATTGCGTATTACGCAAATTTAGACAATAGAGACAAAACCCTGGTCCTAGAAATAACATTTGTATTGTGCCAAAGCTTGGAAACAAGTTGATTTCTAAAACGACCCTTTACTAAATCGAGCCTCAAACAATCTACTAAAGTTTTTGAGGAGGGTCGGAAGATTCCAATTTAGATTCAGAACTGTGTTAGCAGCTCTATATTTTGTGTAACGCTGCTACAATCTAAAAAGTTATATTATGTATCGCAACTAAACAAACTTCTAAAGTGCGTAGTGTGACTTTTTTTACACAATATTGTATGGAAAGGAGTCAGTGATACGCGTTTTTTACTAGATGGCGTTACCTCGATTCCATTTTGGAGAATGCCGAGAACCCGTACCAATTGCGTCAAAACCGTACGTCTCCCATAAAACGTATTATATTTTATTAATGACATTAACATTTTCTTTAGTTTTACACACCGACGGGATTAATAATCAAGCAAAAAATATATTGTTGATTTGGTTCCCGCCGCACGCCGCCATTAGACTGCAACAACCAATGATATATACGTTACTATGGCAACTAACATTGATGTAAAGTGCTACTATGGCAATAACCCTCATTTAATTATTTAGGCAGTAGAATCGACTAAAAACTTATTGGAGATTTTTTTGACGCACTCACTTTAGTCTTGGTACCGAGCGCCATACATCAGACGGCATTCTCCGTAAACGCAAACGCGATCGAGCTGGTAAAAAACTTCCACTTGGCACCTTGTTCTAATAATATAAATACGAAAGTTTGTGTGTTTGTAGAAAAAGTTTCTGATCCAACCTCTTTGGTTTGTACCTACTAGACTCCGCAACGGCTGAACGGATTTGGATGAATCTTGGAATATACATAGTATGTGACCTGGATTAACATATAGGTTACTTTTTATATGGGTATACCGCGCGAGCGAAGCCACGATCGGAACGTATATATATTTTTTTTTCATTAATAAACTGAGATTCTTATCCACGTAAAAGGAGAATGCCAAGGTACCAAGACTAAAGTGAGTGCGTCAAAAAAATCACCAATAAGTTTTTAGTCGATTCTACTGTCAAAATAATTCAAAATAGGGGTTATTGCCATAGTAGCACTTTACATCAATATTTGTTGCCATAGTAACGCATATATCATTGGTTGTTGCAGTTTAATGGCGGCGTGCAGCGGAAACCAAATCAACAAAATATTTTTTTACTTTATTATTAATCCCGTCGGTGTGTAAAACTAAAGAAAATGTTTATGTCATTTATAAAATATAATTAATTTTACGGGATACGTTCGGTTTTGACGCAATTGGTACGGGTTCTCGGCATTCTCCTTTATAACACTTTTTTTGCGTCGAGGGTTAAACATTAGCCTTAACTGTAACTTTGCAGTAGTTACACAGTTGCTCACTAAGTGAGTGTTCCTACTCACTTAACTGTTGGTCTTTATCAATTTCGTGTTTCGTCACCATTGCATGGTTGCTTTGACCTGACGATTAGCAAGAGATAATGGTTCTTATCTTCGACCCAATTATCCCATTGTTAATATCGTTTATTCACCAAAGAATATGACCGTTGATCGATATCTATGGCTTTCTTGTCCTAAATATATTTAAGTACCTACTTACACTGCAAATTAACTATAGTTTACCATAATGTCAACATTTTGGTAAAAAATTAGGTTAATCAGAACTGCAACTTTAATAAAATCAGATTTAATTGGGATCTTGATTGTTTATCTTATCATATCTTGAGCTTTTTACTTCTTAAGTTCCTTACTGAAACTGAAACCAGAGGGCCTAGTACGAGTTGCGATCGAGCTTAGTTTTGAAGTACCTTTTTTATTAATTACCTCACCGTTTTGAGTGATAATTATTGTAATCTATAAGAAGGTTAAATTACTTACGTTGTTTTATCAGTTTCTACTTAAAACCAGTTGCGTAATTTCCAAATAACGTACATGAAAATGGAGCTCGATATAGTATACTATAAAGTTTTAAAATTGCGCAACTCGTACTAGGCCCTCTGTTTCACGAAGGACAAATTTTCCACCCAGTATCCGTTGAATAATTTCGAAAAATTTATGAAATGACGCGTTCCATATCAAACTACAAATAATTGACTGGCCGTTCGATTTTCACACAGACCAAACTGAAACTAAACGCTCATTTTGCAGACTTCTGCGCTACAAATATTTGTGTGGTGGACATTGATGTTTGTTCTGTGTCTGGGTTTTTTATAAATTATCTATATAGGTTTATTAATTCTGTTATACACAAGTGATACAGGCTCTGCCTAGTTTATCAGTTGACCGTGTGTGAAATGTATTTATTTAATTATACCTTCATTTGCACGGCTAATAAGCCATAATAATATGGCGAATAAATAACTAATAAATAAAATAAATAATACGGGACGTAATTAAACAGCATCATGTAGCCCCAAACTAAGCACAGCTTGTATTATGGGAACTACATGATTGTTATACTACACATATTATATTATATGTTTTTGTAAATACATACATATCATACATAGAAAACACTCAGACCCGAGACAAATATCTACAGCACATGCAAACATTTGTCCCGCTCGGGAATCGAACCCGCAACCTTCTGCGTATCAGGTCCTTCGTCCACTGCGCCACAGAGGCCGTCAGGAGGAGGAGGAAGGCGGTCAAAGAGGAAATGATAGTTATATCTAATTACATTGCATAAAAACCAATTTATCTGTTTTCATGCAATTAAACATTTCATTCATTCACTCTTTCAAACCATCTAAAAGATTTGGCCAACTAACGATTGATGAATCGGCACTAAAATGACTATGTCACTACTAGTTTCCGCCCGTGGCTTCACTTGCGTGGTCCCGGGATAAGTAATTAGTGTTAATCCAGTTCATAAACTTCTATGCATTTATAATATTAGTAATAGAATATTATTTTGTCAAAAAACGATGTGGCTCGCTCACTTCACTTTCACTTTCGCACGCCCGAGATCATACACTTACATAATTTTATTCGATTTGCAAGTTCATGGTCCGTGAGATACAAAAAACTTTATCATCCAAACGATTTTTGCGGTTCCGTACCTCAAAAGGAAAAAGGAACCCTTATAGGATCACTTCGTTGTGCGTCTGTCTATCAAGATCCTTTTCTCAGGAACGTGTGGAGGTGTCAAGTTATACCACAAATATAGGAAGACAACTAGATAAAGTCTTAAAATTCAATACGGCTGATATCTACTTTCTTATGTCCAATATCATCAGTTAGAAAGGGATGCATACATATTATCAATGCGACTTTAAAAAGTTAATCGTACCAGGGCGCTCGAACAAATTTCTATGCAAGTTCATACAAATGCCCTGGTACTAAGTCGCAGAAATCGCATTGAAATAAAGTATGCATCCCTTTCTTACTGATGATATTGGACATAAGAAAGTAGATATCAGCCGTATAAGTTGACGTTGACTGAACACTGCCATAATTATTACCCAAGTCTTAGGTATGTTGCAATAAATATACTGAATACTAGCTTCTACCCGCGGCTTAACTCGCGTGATACTGGGATAAAAAGTAGCCTATGTGTTAATCCAGGTCTTAAACTATGTATATTTCAAGTTTCATCCAAATCCGTTCAGCTGTTACGGAGTGAAGCGACCACAAACACACTCACATACACACAAACTTTCCCATTAATAATATTACTGAATATACGTACGGAAGCCAGTAATAGTACATTACTACAGCGGCCAGCAAAAGAGGCATCGATGTAATAACGTGTATATATTTGGTGTATGTTTGAGAAAAATATATAAACCATTATTAAACTAAATAGGTATTTTTGATCATCCATCAATCCTGATAACTTTTTTGCATACATATGATATATTATTAAGTTTTAGTGACACATGTGAAATTTATAGGTTGACATGCTAAAAATGAGCCAAGATTTTATAATATCCCAAAAAAATTCGACTCGGACGGGATTTAAACGCGACCTTTCTAAGAATGAGCCCTAATATAAATAATGTACGTACAGTTTTCCAGCCTCCAAAACGGTATTTTGGCCTCTTTAAAATTTTGTTTGCGACAATAAGTCGGTTTTTATCAAAAGAACAAAAATATACCTGAACATGTTAATTAACTCCGCAAATGACTTTGTAGGACTTTGATTACCGCGAGCCGATTACACTTCAACCTTCAAGAACGAAATAAAAAATACAACATTAAGGGATGGTGTCCATCTAAGCAGAATGTAACTGAGTAGAGCGAAGTTATGTATAATTTACCAAATGACGACCTCGTTAGAGCCTGAATTGTACTGAGATGCGTCTCAAGTTCGATTATTTGTCATGCCTGCAGATTTGCCAAAGATGTTCCAGGTCTGAGTATTGTTCTGATACTCATGCAGGACACAGGAGGAAACTCTAGAGGCATGACTACGTATGGTCTGTATAATAGGTGACTTCCAGGAAGTCACCTATTATACAGATCCATGTTTATCCAGATGTTAGATTATAAAAAATAATCCAACGAATATTATAAATGCGAAAGTTTTTGAAAAAGATGAGGAATATGAAGATTTTGTCCCCTTTCTTGCCAAAACTACTGAAAGAATTGAGCTGCAATTTTGCACAGTAGTTCTAGAATAGGAATTACATACAGGTATAGCTTTCTTTTTATCCGGGAACTAAGCAAGCGACGCCACGGGCGGAAGCAAGTCAAAACTAAATACATTACTTTTGAAACGTTACTTCTTACTTCTATCGCTGGGACAGCTGTATTTATCGCGACGAGGCTTTGTGCAATGATGCGATGCACACAGATGTGACCACACACTATCGGCTATCGTTGCGATAGTTCGGGTTGCACATTGAGATAGTTAGCGCAAAACACACGAAACTTTGACTGCGTGTCAAAGTTTCGTGGGTTTTGCTTCGATACACGATAGACATAGGTGCCCCAGCCACGCCCCAGCATATCTACTGGTTGATTTGATAATATTTAGGTATTCGTTCCGCTTTGGTGTATACCGAGCCTTACGTACTGCTCAATCTTCTGTGGCTTTTGTGGATGACCTGAAGTTTTTGAAGGTCTTACAAAGTACCTACTTATGTTTTAATTAGTCGCCTCATCAAAATGTTTGGGTAATTAGTGTCGGTTACGTGCGCAAATAATGTCGGCAATCGCAAAGGCTTCGGATTTTACGATTCATGGTATTTTGTAAGCATTTTTTTTAAACCAAATTAAGTTTTATAGAGAAGTAAAACCAAAGCGTTGTTGTTGCTATTACATTGAGCTGTGATTGTTTCAGCTAGCATCAATTTTAATACTATTGTAACAGAAGGAAGATCCCCTTATTCATAACCAAAGGTCATTTTATAATAGCTCGATAAAGTAAGCTTTTTCCTGCCATTTATATGTAAATAAAAAGAGGCACATGATATTTTAACGGCAGTTTAGCTATCCGAAGGTTTATAGAACTTATTATGTTAGTTTATAGGACGGATCTGTATTATAATGTAAAAATGAATTTGGTTTTAGAAACAAGTTTATGAAGGATCTCTTCAATATCCTAAAATGTTGTTGCAAACAACATTAATATGTATTTCAGGATGGGATTACAATTTTAGTAGCTATTTGTTATCCGAAAATTATTTAATCATCATCATCATCATCAGCCTATAGCAGTCCACTGCTGGACATATGCCTCCCCTAATGAGCGCCATTACGCCCTGTCCTCAGCTCGACGCATCCAGCTTCTACCAGCAGCCTTTTGCATTATTTAAGTAAACATGAAATATGAACTACAACTCTGTTTATTCTCGACAGAGGAAGAATTACTGTATCTACCTTTTTTTTTTTTTTTTTTTTTGTCGGTGTGAAAATGCGTTACGCATATCCTCCAACTCGGGGAGAGTTGGAGGGGTCTGTCGGGCTCTCCGCCTGCGACTAGCTCTCGCTAGCCCGGCGGCCTACCGACTAAAAACACACCGTGTTCCGTCGCTCACCGTAGTGCTAGTGCATCATCAAACCATTCATCGCCTGATGAAGGGCTCGACGCTGCACCAGCACTTGACGGGGTCATGGGGTCCCGGTAGGATTCTACCACGGCCCCGTCGGTGATCGTTCGCCTGAGGCGAACCCCTCGGTTTCCCCTTAGTAGGGAAGGGGGATGTCCCGGAACATCAAGGACATCCCTCGCCATTGGAGACCCCTGCAGTGCAGGGCTGGGGCTCCCCGCACCCATACCCTGCTGGTCTCCATCGAGCGTGAGAAGGCGATTACATTGCCGCCGCCTTCTTCCGCCCCTCCGCCGGCGGAGTGGGTCGGCGAGGGGATCTGTCTCCCTCGTCCGCTCCGCTGTCTCCTTCTGCAAGATTACATGTTCGCAGAATGAAACCATTGCGTCCCAGCATCTGTCACCGTCGAGCATGGCCTCAATGACGCGCGACAGTGAGAGGTCCTCTCCAATTACTGCCGTCAGCTCCTGGCGCTGTGAGGCCCACGCATTGCACTCTTGTAGAGTGTGCTGTGCCGTATCCTCTGTCATACTACAGTGCTGGCAGATTGGGCTTGTTTCCCTCCTGGCAACACGATGCAGGTACCTACCAAAACATCCATGTCCGGACAGTATTTGCACCAGTCTGAATGTGAGCACACCATGTTTTCGATGCACCCATTCATTTAGACGGGGCCCTATAGCGTCTAGGGTCCATCGGCCATATATGGCGGACTCAAGTTCCACAGACCACTGTTGCAGAGCAACTTGGCGCGCCTGCCCCACTGCGTGCTGAATTTCCTGTGGAGCTAAACGGTCTCCACGCCCCCGCCTCTCCATCCTTTCGTTGTAGGCGTTGGCCAGCAAAACTGCTTCCTTTTCCCATGGGAGGGATCCTGCTATCGTGCAAGCAGCCCCGTGCGATATGGTCCGGTATCCACGGATGGATCTAACGGCCATAATCCTCTGTGGCTTTCGTAGAAGGGCCCTATTACTAGCAGAGCCGGTTAAAGCCTCCGCCCAGACTGGCGCCCCGTATAAGGCCATCGATCTAACCACTCCTGCGAACAGATAACGGCAAGCAGCCTTTGGTCCACCCAGATTAGGCAAAAGGCGTGCCAACGCTCCAGCAGCACCCTGAATCCTGGGAGTTAAAAGCCGAAAGTGCTCGGAAAAATTCCAAGCATTATCCAGCGTGAGCCCCAAGTATTTCATTTGAGTCGCCACCATGATCCGCTCTCCGTCAACGTAAATATAAGCCCCAGCTGGCGGTTTA
The DNA here is from genome assembly GCA_951804965.1 of Horisme vitalbata. Classification (NCBI taxonomy): domain Eukaryota; kingdom Metazoa; phylum Arthropoda; class Insecta; order Lepidoptera; family Geometridae; genus Horisme; species Horisme vitalbata. The sequence goes on from OX638096.1 coordinate 7,556,268, forward strand.
CCTCCTCTACCATGGAAGGACATGACTACAGTTTTGCTAAGGGTTACCTTTAGACCCAGCAAACGAATGCGACTGACCAGTAGTGAAGACCCCACGCTAGCAAGATGCGCAACATCTCTAAAACTGTTCCCCCGAGCGATAATCAACGTGTCATCTGCATAGCATAAGATATGCGTTTTGGGGAGCAGCGCACCGCGGAGCACCCAGTTATATCCAATATTCCATAGCAAGGGGCCCATCACCGACCCCTGTGGAACACCAGATGTCATACGCCTTGCTCGGACCTCACTTTTGTCGTCGAGATATAGCACATCCCGCCCCCTCAGGTAGTGTTCCACTAAACGTCTGAGATAAGGTGGTACTCCATGGTATCGCAGGGCCTCGTCAATACATTCGTAAGGGAGGCTATTGAATGCATTGGCGATGTCCAACGATACCGCTAAAACACGCTCTCCTCTTGCCACTGCCTCCCGCGTTATCTTTTTTAGGTGCAGTAGAGCGTCAATGGTGGAGCGCCCGGTTCTGAACCCGTACTGCTCTTCCACCAAATTAGGACCCACGGATGTTAGGTGTTCAACGATACGGGCTGCAACTATTCGTTCAAGCAGTTTCCCCATCTCGTCGAGCAGGATTATGGGCCTGTAACCCGAAGGGGAGTCCGGCGAACGCCCTTCCTTCCTAAGAAGGCAGAGACGGCCGTCCTTCCATAATTTGGGGAACCGTCCTGACTTCAAGCACAGATCAAATTGATCCCGGACTCGGCTCCCCAAGTGCTTCATGGAGAGAGCCAGAACCCGACCCGGCACACCATCTGGTCCAGGGGCGGTTTTCTTTGCCCGAAGGTGTGAAATGGCACCACCGAACTCCTCCTCAGAGACCGACGGGATGTTTTCGTACGGGTAGTCCAGAGGCGCATCAGGAGGAGCCATAAAAGGCGGCTCATGAGGCGGACAGTCGGGAAACAATCCTACAACTACGTCATGTAATAGCTGAGGGTCAAAAGAGTCTGTGGAAGGTGGGCGACTACAAAGTTTTTTGCGGACTACACGGTAAGGACGCCCCCAAGGGTCCCTGTCGAGATCACCTATAAACTCCTGCCAGGCCTCAGACTTAGCCTCAAAAATGGCGATTTGCAGAGCTTTTTTAGCTCGGCGGTAACATTCATAGAGAGTGCTCTCCTCATCAACAGCGTGAGTCTGTCTTCGGCGACACCTTGTATATTCACGGCGCGAGGTATTACAGGCTGCCCGGAGAGATGCAATTTCGTTTGACCACCAGTACACCTGTTTTCTCTCAGGAAACTTTTTTGTGCGGGGCATAGCAGCGTTGCAGACCGCTGTTAGGGCGTCTCGGAGCCATACCGCTTGTGCGTCTACCTCAAGCGTATTTGGAGTTGGGCACCAAGCTTGCACGATTGCCGCTTCCTCCAGTAGCTCCTTATTCAATCGTCCCAAGACCCAACGTGGGAAGGCAGCTGAACCACTATTTGAGACGCGGCCGCGGGTTCCTCTGAGACCAAGGGAAGAGGAGATCTCAAATCTTATGTAGCGATGATCTGACAGTGTTTCTTGACTCTCTAGCACCCGCCAGTCCTGCACACTAGAGGCGACAGCAATGGTGGCAAAAGTACCTGTGCTAACTACCGAGGTAGTAGAGGTATATAGAGACTCAAACTATGGTTGTGTGAACAAGTGATTTGATGTCATTAGTGGTGTGCTAATATTGAGCTAAATATGTTACTACGTTGTATGTAAGGCATAGAAGGAATATTACGATTAGCAATATGCTATTTTTGTGAAATATAGCGACGTCCGTGATTTTCAACTTGATATTACAATTATTTCGAAGTAAAGCCACAGAATAGGTAATATTACTTTAGTACTTTATAGTTATTGTTTTTGAAATCGCTCGTCTTTCGGTGTTTTATAGGATACATTTTGATGAGTGTGCGCAGGAATTATACAATTTAATTCCCCCATCACCATTTCATTATCGGACAACTAGAAGCACGGAATTTCGTTATCCGTACACGGTGGATATTCCTCCTGCCCGCACGAAGCGCTTTGCTGCAACTTTTCTCCTTAGGACAGCTAAGGAATGGAATGCTCTTCCGGCGTCAGCGTTTCCCGGTCGCTATGACTTAGGGGTCTTCAAGCGTAGAGTAAATAGGTACATTCTAGGCAAGCGTGGTACATCGTCGACCGCATCGTCACTTACCAACAGGTGAGATGGCGGACAAACGTAAGCCTATAAACTGTAAAAAAAGAGGCTTGATCAGAGAGTGGCTGAAGTTTTAATATTCGTTTTCTGAGATGTGAGATAGCAAAATGGAAATACGCTGCTTTTTAGCTGCGTTTTTCTGTTGTGATGATAAAACTAAGCAAGAGCATGTTCGTTTTATTAATAACTAGCTAGCGCCCGCAGTTTCACTCGTGTGGTACCTGGATAAAAAGTAGCCTATATGTTAATTCAGGTCACAAACTATGTACCTATATTCCAAGTTTCATCCAAATCAGTTCAGTAGGTTTTGCGTGCTTTCACGCAATGTAACAAACATCCATGAATCCATCCATCCATCCTCACAAACTTTCAAATTTATAATATTAGTTAGATTACTATACTCTAGTAAACAGGGTTTATTACCGTGTATAGGTACTATAGAACTTATAATTTCTATTTTACTTATTTGCTTGCACCTTTACCCAGGGTTGTACCTTTGGTTTGAGCCCAAAGATATTAGTGTCAATTCTGTTGTTCACTTATCTAAACATAACTAAATTTGGCAGCTTAGTTTTTAAAAATGTCAAATAAAGTTTAAATTAGCAAAATGCATATAAGAATCGACATCATTATGTCAATACGGGAAAACTTAGGACGATATCAAATTGATATTATTTATTAAACTTTCTATGTTCAGGCTGATAAAAAACATGAAACTTCCAATACTTGGTAGAATTTAAAACATCCAAATAATATTAATATCGAAATAATAATTAGTTACCATAATACGAATTCTATGTATAACAATGTCGCTCAGTAATTTTGTAGTGGCGCAGTAAATATGAAACGAGTCGAGATCCTGCGACGAAGTAGCCAAGGTCGCCAAACAAGCTGATCGAAAATATGCATAATGATTTATAGCATTTATATTCTACTACAGACACATAATTCAATATTTATATGATTGTTAACAATAAGTCAGCATCCAGTTCTTGTTTTTTGGGAGCAAAGATAATTCATTTAAAAAGGAGAATGCCGTCTGATGTATGGCGCTCGGTACCAAGACTAAAGTGCGTGTGTCAAAAAAATCTTCAATAAGTTTTTAGTCGATTCTACTGTCAAAATAATAAAAAATGAGGGTTATTTCCATAGCAACACTTTACATCAAATTTTGTTTCCATAGTAACGTATATATCATTGGTTGTTGCATTCTAATGGCGGCGTGCGGCGGAAACCAAATCAACGAAATAATTTTTTTACTTGATTATTAACCCCGTCGGTGTGTAAAACTAAAGAAAATGTTAGTGTAATTTATAAAATATAATAAATTTTATGGGATACGTTCGGCTTTGACGCAATTGGTACGGGTTATCGGCATTTTCCTTTAGAGCTTATGAAAAGAGCATGTCGCCTGCAGCATCTTAAAGTATTAAGTTTTACTAATTTGAATACATAGATATTGCGGTACTTGTGTTTCTCTTTTCAGTTCATTAATTTTTAGCAGATTACGTTCGCGATTATATATAGGCCCCAGAGAATCACTTCGAACTAAGTTTAAAGAAATAAATGTTATGACCGTTCCGTGCTAATACATATATGAAAACTTAATGTATGTCCGAAAAAATAACAAATTGTTTAAGAAAAATAGCGACAATCTTAATGTTAACACTAGAAATAAAGATAAATTTGCTGTTCCTACTGTAAGGCTACATAAAGTTAGTTAATCTTTTAAAGGGCAATGTATACGATTTGTTAACAAAATCCCAAATGATATGCTTAATTTATCTGTAAATAAATTCAAAAATGTTGTTAAACATAACCTCTGATAAATTTATGATTATTTAGATGACAAAAAAGCTTGGGATTTAACTGTCTCCAACTCGCTCAAAAACAATGTAATAGTTAAGAATACAGATTGTAACATGAAATTTAAAAATATATAAGCCAAGCAGAGTTTCTTGCCGATTCTTCTCGGTTTGGTCGCGTTACGAATTGGTGTGAATAAAAAAAATGACGATTCAAAGTGTACTTTACAGTGCTTATTGAATAAATACATATGAATTTTGAATTTTGATTTAACAGCCACCGCTACATAAAAAATCTAGGAGTTTTTACTTCGCAACATGTCTATCAATTTGCTGCAGTTGCGTAGCGATAACTTTCGTTTTGTACTAAAGATCAAATCGTATCGAAAGTATTGGACATGCTTGCTTATTCCTGTATGATTGACCATTAGAGTTTATTAATTGTGATAGAATGACCAATTTTAAACAATAAAGTAATTTATAATACTTATGGGTAAGTATATGTTTTCTTAATCTGCTAGATTAGTTAGTCAATATGTACGTGTTAACTGTTCTAAAAGGTATTTCTTTCTTTAAATAGTTATAAAAGTAGTTTATCGAACAACTCAACTGAGATTTTTATGGTTCACACAACACGGTAATAAATAAAGGCAATTTTTATATAGTACCTGAAAATTGAACAATCACATGTCCCTGATGTTAAGTAGTGACCATTACCTATCACATAGCATTACATCGTAGATCACGCTTTTTTGGAACTCTAAGAACTACTCTAAGATGCAACGCCCTGCGTCCATCAACTTGAGGCATAAAGATGATAAGCCTCTTGTGCCTGTAATTTCACCGGCACCCACAGCCTTCAAACCGAAACGGCAGAAATAGGCATCATGGTAATTTGGCGTTTTTTAAAGTTTTTTTTGGGGAAACTCATGCTTGACAATAAAATTGATTATTACAGTCACCAAAATAATCACCATTAAAAATGAAAAGATAGTTCTTTGTATCTGCTATGATTTTGGATTTTTTCATAATTTTCCAGTTAAAAAAACACCGTAGGTTACCTTTACCTACTTATAAAACATGCATATTATATTCAAATAAAAGTTGTTTTTAACCCACCCGTAAATTGTACCTGTGCTGGGGCAGATTGACAGTATCTACTAGCTTCCATGGTGGTATCCAGACAAAAAGTAGCCTGTAAGTTATTCCAGGTCTGGAATTACACATGTGCAAAATTCCAGCTCAATTCATTCACTAATTTTGGCGTGAAGGAGAACAAACCTTTTACTTTTCAACCGAGAAATAAATCAAGTTAAAACTTTATCAAGCAATTTATTTTGCATGTCATATTTTATTTCATAATAAAAACTCTATTTGCTCCATTGACATATATTGTTAATTTGCTGTAAGAAAAAACAATACTTAGTAATTACCTGTCGTAAGTATGGTTTCATCATTCTTAATGATAAGTTTATTTAATGCTGTTTTTGGGCAGGCATTGAAGTTATTTGGCAACGGAAACTATATTACGAAACAGTACAATTTTGTGTTCAGTTTGCATACAATATTTTGTGTTGAGTTGGAATTTCTAAAGATCCGGTGTCATTATTTTCTGCTTTTAGAATGTGAGTAAACTGTAGGTATCGTTTACCATAATAAGGCATAATATTGATTTATGCCTAAGGATGTTATGCTGGTAGAAGCTGGATGCGTCGAGCTGAGGAGAGACCGCAATGGCGCTCATTATGGGAGGCCTATGTCCAGCAGTGGACTTCTATAGGTTAATGATAATGATCTTGATGTTGCTTAAGATTATTCTGTTAGCACAGGGCACAATGTTTCTCTTTAGGGGAGGCCTTTGTCTAGCAGTGAAGAGGCTGATGATGATGACTCTCCACGCCATGGACGAAGAACAGCAGCTCGCGCTCTAAAGCAAGTGTGTTTTCAGCACTCCTTAAGGCTCCTACTGAATAAAGATTTTTTATTTGTATTTGCATAAGAAACTTATCTTGAGTACTTTAATATTCAGTAACTGCTGATCCGATTCCCAAAATTATTGAGCTTAATCTTGATTATATACCGTGGTAGGGACAGAAGAGGATGACCAAGGAAACGAAGTTGTTAGCAAGTCAACAGTAGGGCAATCACAATTATTTCAATCACTTGTATCGTAAGCGTAGTAGTAGTAAACATTTTAGCCAATAACAAAGCGTAGTTTCAAACTTATTGCTTTCTCAATGGCCAACATTTTACTATAACTACGCTTACGATACAAATAAATAATAAATAATGCGGGACGTAATTACACAGGATCATGTAGCCCCAAACTAAGCAGAGCTTGTATTATGGGAACCACATGATTGATATACTACACATATATATTTTTTTGTAAATACATACATATCATACATAGAAAAAACAAAAGGTTGATATTTGTGATTCGTCATCTGATAAAACTCACAACGTATATGTGTTCCTTTGATTTTTTACGGTACCAGAAGAAGCACATAACCCAGGTGGGTGTAAGGTAACCATTGCCTATCACAAAGCATTACACCCTAGAACACGTTTTTCTGGATGCTCTACGATGCAACGACTTGCGCCCATCAACTTGAAACATGAAGATGATAAGATACTCCTCTTGTGCCTGTATTTTCACCGGCACTCACATCTTTCAAACTGAAACACAGCACAGCTGCTTCACTGCAGAGATCGGCATGGTGGCAGTACTTCTCGGACGAGAACTGTACAGAACTCTACTACGACTAAAGTTATTTGCCGGTAGCGACGTACATAGTTCCTATTTTAGGGTCGGAATGTGGTCGAAATGGACTAGGATTAATTAAATCGAATCGTTTGCTGAGCCAAAACCAGTCGTGAATACCTACATATCTTGTAGTCACCTACACTTACACGTTTAAGTATTGATACAAAGTATCTGATTTCCTAAAGTCTAACGGTCACTTCCAACAGACTTTTGTAAACATGTGATTACCGGGGTAACCATAACCAGTCGACGCAATGATCTTGTATCTGCAAAGACGATGGAAAATAACATGAATTATTAATGCGACTGCAAAACGTTTCTCTTCAGTTTTTACCTTCATAAAATAAAATAATCCATTTACATTGCCATGACGCGATGTTAATTCGAAATTATACCACAGTTACACATCTATAAATACAGCTGTTTAAACAGTTTCTTTGACACTTACAAACCTTACGTGGGTTGGGTTAGAAAAGTTGAGGAAATGTGAAAAATGAAGATATTTCTCTTGCGTCGGGAGTTTTGGATAGTACTTTGGGAGAGAAACTCAGCATTTTTCGAGGTAGCGGTAAGGTTCCCCTGGGACGCAGACGGTTGCGGGTTCGATTCTCACCGTGGGACAAATTGCAATTGGATGCTCTGCAGATATTCTAGGTCTGGGTGTTTACTATGTATGTATTTACAAAAAAAATGTGGTTCCTATAACACAAGCTCTGCTTAGTCTGGGGCTACATGATGCTGTGTGATAAACCAGCATTATTTATTATATATTTTATTTAATTACTATGCTGGCCCAGTATAATGTAGGCAACCTGACTTCCGATCAGGTCAGGGTACATCTCGGGTTCGAATCTCGGCCTTGCGACCAATGGATTTTCGTTTCGTAAAATTTATGTGCGCTTTACCACGTGCTCAAAACGGTGAAGGAAAACATCGTAAGGAAACCCGCTGCTTAGTCAGCTCCACAGGTATTGACCATGTCTTTCCTATAGATAAGGTCGACTACGCTGAGAGGATGATATAGGTGGCTGCGCAAACCTCCTTACCATGTCCCAGGGTCTACAGCCCCGACTCCCAGTCAGTGAGTAAAAAGTTACCACTAGACGCTGTATCATATAGAATGATCTAGAATATATGCAAAGGCATGTATGACACTTTATCTAAAAATGAATATGATATTTGGTGTTACTTAGTATTCCTAGAAATATGATTTTATCTATACTAATATTATAAAGAGGAAAAATTAGTATTTTTGTGTGTATGTTTGTAATGAATACCTCAAAAACTACAGAGCCGATTTCAAAAATTCTTTCACCATTGGAAAGCTACATTCACCCTTAGTAACATAGGCTATATTTATTAATAGAAAAGATTAGGGATCCTTACTAAAACCCGTGCGAAGCCGGGACGGGCCGCTTGTTGTTAATGAAAGCCTGAGTGGTCCCACTGCAAGGCAAAGGTCTCCCTTAATCCTTCCACTCCTCTCTATTGAGCGCTGTGTTTTGCCAGTCTTCCATAAAGAAGTCCATTTCGTCCCTCCACCTTCGCCGTAGATTCCTAGAAATATAAATAAATTGAATACATCACATATAATGACCTGAGATCAGAGCGCAATGGCGCTCATTAGGGGAGGCCTATGTCTAGCAGTAGACTGCTATAGGCTGATGATAATGATGATCGATTCTGGAGATATCGCGCAATTAACCCTTTCGCTCTTTCGTAAAAACATTTGTTGTACCAAATTCAAGTGTTCATTGACTCGTCGATAACAATTGAATAATAGTACTGAACGAGGTCAATTAAGTACAACATCAACAAAATTGAGCCCTATTATCAACATACGTTCATTCATACAACAAACTGAATAGAATAATTTTGAAATCGCCATTGGTCTTGTTATTTAGTAGACTTTAATACTTTGTAATACATGCTATATTTGAATGAGTTTTTTTGTAGATCACTTTCCATAAAATTCGATATGTAGAGCGTGTGAAAATACACCGGTTGGAAAACAATGAACTGTGCGTCTGAGATAACACCTTACACACCTTGAGACACCTTATAGTATTTTTATTGATAGTGTCACACGAATTTCATGTAGGTGATGTAGGAGATAAGTATACCTATTACTTTATATTATTATGTTATACATACGTAACATAGTTCACAAGTACATAAGTAAGAACCTATTTACTTAAATTTTTAAGTAAAAGATGAATCATTTTTGAAATTGCAATAAAATTTGAATGAGACATTTAGTTAACCACTCATATCTACATCTACATTACACTAATATTATAAAGAGGAAAATGTTTGTAGTGAATAAACTCAAAAACTTAAGCGCGGGTTTCAAAAATTCTTTCACCATTGGAAAGCTACATTCACTGAGTGACATAGGCTATATTTATTGCTAGAAAAGATTAGGGATCTTTACTAAAACTTAAGTAACAAACCCAAGGTGTAAAAAAAGTGCCCTAAACCGTACGAAGCCGGGACAGGCCGCTAGTAATAAATACACAGGAGGTAGCTTGCTTCCTAGAGCTAATACTAAGTAGGTATATATGCTTCGTACACACATTTCAAAACACAAAAGGGAAAAAACCGTCTTCAAAGAAATTGATTCTTATGGTTGTTATTTTGTCTTAAAATTTATATTGGACCGAATGTGAAGTATATCTTCCCAAATAAAACAATATATTCGAATCGGTTCATAAATGACGGAGTTATGAGGTAAGAAAGATAAAAAAAAAATACAACCAAAATGAGACCCTCCCTCCTTTTTGTGAAGTGGGTTAAAAAGACCAAAATGATTGCATAAACATTTTGAAAGACTCAATCCAAAACAAGTACTCAATATTATCCCGTGATATTATCATAATCGACCATTCGACCAACTCATAAAATTTTAACTTTCTGTTATCGAGCTTGGGATTGCGACAGTCGTTTCATAAAACCACTTATTCGGATCACCTACGCACCCAATATAAGGCAAAATATGTTATTTCTACAATAACAAAAGCTGTTTCTGCAGATTAACGTTATGGGCATGATCCCACGTTGTCGGCAAACCACAGAAAGTCGGAATACATTGTGGCTTTTTTTACGACTTTCTAAATCACTCCAGATGTGCAATAAATGGGATTCCATCCTCCATCTTCGGTACCAACCTCACCTGCACGTGGTGCACCCTACTAACTAAGAAACACCGCACAAGACCCCTGGCCGCCGACGGGCTTCAGCGTTGGCGGTGTGAGAAGCCGTGCCCTGTGATCCCAAGCCCGCATACCCAGCGTGGGGATAATGGGCTTATCCCCCTTCTTATTAGAGACCTATGTTTTTTTATGTTTTTACTTGAAGATGGAACAAGAACATTGCCCACCTGATGTTAAGTTTATAGTAATAGCATTACTTATCACAAAGCATTGCATCGTAGATGTTTTTTTCTAACGTGCTGTCACCCTGCTTCCATTAACTTGAGGTATGGAGATGCCTCTTGTGCCTGTTATTTCACCGGCACTGAAACACAGCAAACTGAAACACAGAAAAGCTGCTTCATGGCAGAAATAGGCATGGGTGGCTTCCCAGGATGAGCCCTTCACAAAGAACTCTATGTCCAGCAGTGTAATTGATGTTGTATAATGATAGGCTGGTGTTGTTGTGGTGCATTATGTAATACTGCTGTGCCAGCAATTTATCATAAATCTTCAAATTCCAGAAATTCATAGAAATAAAATCATTTCTGATTCTACGGTAAAAATAAATGTCATACAATACTCTACAAGTGATGAAAACTTGTATGTAGTGAATACATATAAGTTTCTTAGATTCATAGAATACCTCATTTGTTTTCATCACGTTTACTTTGTAAAGTGCGTATGGGGAAAAGCTAGCTAGATTTCCATATGCAATACAAAATAGCCACTTCGGATATTCAAACTTATCCGGAACTTCTAAAGTTTTATTCATACTTAGCAGAGAAATAATGTTTTCTTGAGTACTTACAGGGATCTGTAAGGGGTTTTAAGCTCCATATTCGGAACGGAAGGGCTTGCAAATATTCGAAAATATTCATATTCGAATATTCGAATTTTTTTGGGGTACTATTCGAATTATTCGAATATTATTCGAATAATAGAAAAACACTATGATTTTATTAAAAACATATCTTATTTTGTTATTTTGAGTGTTATTTTCATGAAGAAGTTTAAAATATCAACTTATTTTATTCTTAAACGCGTTTTTTCCATGAACTAATTTTAAAAAAATTACAAAAAGGTCAACGTCACGGTCACGGTCAAATGTCACCGTAACGAGACGTCGGTGATTTACACGCACAATCAACCACAAATTAAAATTTTCTTCTTCGTATGAGCTAGTAGCCAACTCTAGTGTCGGAGATTTTAGGCCACCCGAAGGCCTCAGACATGGCTTAACGACTGAAAAGCCGGGACCAACATCTTAACGTGCCTTCCGAAGCACGGAAGTGGTCAAATCTAAATGTCACTAAACAGTCATCCATCCAAGTAATGACCACGCGGAGAGTTGCTTAACTAAGGTGATCTCTTAAGTACACCGAAGTAAACCACGCCAAGGACGGACGGACGGACAAAGCAGCACCAAAGGGTTCGTTTGACTGGCACGGTAATATCACTCTAAAAAAAAAAGACGTGTGGCACTCGGGGACTGCCGCGGTTAAGCTATTGCATAGCATTTTGTATCAACTTATGCAATTATAATTATTTATTTATTTTATTTATGCAGTATTTCTTTTTCTTTGATATTAATTCAAGTTACACTTTTTGAGCGTGGTGACCGATAACAAAACAATTTTTTTTCTTTTATTAAATAAACGAGCTTCGTAGAGTCGTACAAAACGTCTAGTTGCACGCACACAAACAACGTGTCGAAGACTGCCGAAAAGAAACGACGTTAGACAATGCACGGCCTTCAAGCCACACCTCCGTGCCCGTCGGAGTGGAGTGCGTGAGGTTTTTTTCGTTACGGAATTTCTGGATTCGGTCCCCGCGCTCAAGGCCCTCGATAGAAGCTATGCAATAGCTTAACAGTCTTATAAATCTAGGTAAGTTGTTATTTTAACAAAATCATGAAAATAAACATTCACGTTAACGCCAGAGACGAATGGACAGAACAGTCTCGTCAACTACGCGAATGCACTACGCGACACTTCCGAGTGTATCCGGACCGTGTTCCGAACCCGATAAAAGTTATTGGGTTTGGATCGGATCGTTCGACATGTTGTTTACCCGAACGACGACGTAAACTTGTATAGTCTTGTATGGATATATCGCGCGAACTCTTAAGTGGCATTTCATGCACATATGAGTTCCGATTTCGGTGTTATTAATTTAAATCGAATATTCGAATATTGAAATATCAGTATTCGAATATTCGAACAAAAATAATATTTGAATTATTCGAATATTCGAATATTCGAATGCAAGCCCTAGAACGGAAGCCTCCCGTTCAGAGTTTCACCTGGCCGGGGTGCACTCTGCTTTAGAACAAGTGAGCCTCTGGCGGCCGGCTGAATGCGGCATAGCACATACTAACTCGCAGAGTAACGAATATATCCCTTTATTAGGGGACCCCTAAGTCCAGTAGTGGACTGATATAAGCTGGTGTGGTGGTGGTGTGGAAGTAATTACATACATTATATTGTATTAACCAGTTATGTAAGATGTTATCTAAAAGGGAGAGTTTTTACTACAAAATAAGCATTGTATTGTGTTTTGTCTAGTACTTTACTCCGATTTGGCTCATCCCTAGAGATCACAAATCGTATTTCGTCAATTCTCGCGACGACCTTGCTAACAGATTTCTGAGATATCCAGATGAAATCGATTTGACGCGCAGATTTTTTCTGCAAATAAACTGAAACGATATTGCTTACCTTGGCCTTAGTTTGTCTACGTTAATAGAAAATGTATGCAAATACACTCGAGAGCAATGAATCCGGGTCACTCAAAAAATCTCGGAAAGTAAGAATGCTAGGTTAATGCAATAAATTGTATTTAATAGACAATTTAATACTCCTTAAATGAAAGTTAAAAAAATATGAGTCACCATACATTTTATTTACACAAAATTACATAAAGAAAAAAAACTGCTGATCTCTCCTTAAAGCAAAAATAGGAAACATGAAATTTTTGAACTTTATGACGATTTTCTTGAATTTCAATACTTCGTATTACCTCCTCGTGCTTCCATTACTGCGTTTACGCGGTTTGGCATGCTGTACACCAAGTTCCTTATACGATTTTGGGGAATATTCTCCCATTCCTCTGTGAGAGCAATTTTGAGCTCAGGAAGCGTGATTGGGGGAGGGTTTCGTTGTTTTACGCATCTCCCTAGCTCGTCCCAAGCATGCTCGATCGGGTTGATATCCGGGCTGCGCGCTGGCCACTCCATACAAGTAATGTTCATCTCTTGAAGGTAGTCATTCACAATCCTACCTGTATGAGGTCGGGCATTGTCATGCATAAATATAGCATCCTCACCCAAATTGACCATAAATGGACCAACGTGTTCGTTGAGGATTTCTTCCACATATCTTACGCTAGTTAAAGAGCCGTTTTCTATGATCACCAGCTCTGTGCGACTTTCAGAGGAAATTCCGGCCCACACAAGTACAGACCCACCACCGTAGGCTACTTTTTCTTCGATGCATGCTTGCTTGAATCTTTCCCCTGGTCTTCTATACACTCTGTGTCTTCCATCGTGCTTGTAGAGCATAAATTTTGATTCGTCGGAGAACATAACTTTCGACCAATCTTCAATACTCCAATTTACGTGGTTCTGGGCATATCTTAGTCTTGAAATACGATGGCCACGCTCCAGTTTAGGGCCGTCTGCAGTTCTAAGGGGTTTTAAGTTAGATTCAGCAAGCCGACGTCTTACTGTCCATGCACTTGGGTTACTTCCTCCGAGGCGTCGAAACTGATTTGTGAGTTCAGTTCCTGTGAGAAAGCGATTTCGAAGCATGGTGTTCACCAAGTATCGGTCTTCTCGTGCTGTGGTACACCTAGTTCTGCCCGTTCCTGGTCTGCGTAGGTTAGAACCAGTTTCTTCGTAACGTCGGAGAACTCTTTGTACTGTTGACAGCGACACACCGACAGTCCTGGCTGTATCGCGCTGACTCCGGCCGGTTTCCACCAATGTAAGTATTCTGGTGCATTCTTCAAGTGTAAGCGACATGATTTCAGCTTGAATAATGAATATTGAGCACTATCAACCTGGTTTATGTACCAATATAAATGACAGATTACAAACAAAAGCAAAAACAAATCCTGTAATTTCGTAGTTCCATCTTAGACAGTGTTCCCTTTTCAAATTTGATTTTTTTATGATATAACTTTACAATAACTAAGAAGTTTTCATACTTTCATTTAAGGAGTATTAAATTGTCTATTAAATACAATTTATTGCATTAACCTAGCATTCTTACTTTCCGAGATTTTTTGGATTCTTTGAGTGACCCGGATTCATTGCTCTCGAGGGTATTTGAAATAGATGTCAAATTTTTAAAGCTTTAAATAATTTAGAAGAATTTAAGTTTTGTAATCTCGAACTATGTAGAACAATTTAAGTTTTTTAAACCCGATTTACGAAAAATAATTCTCAACAAAGTTATGAAGAACTTTTTAATTCTCAATATAAAATATAACAACGGTGATACAAACAAAACGTTAAGTACCAAAATTTCTTTAGGGCAAAGAAAGTCGACTTAGAGTAGAACCACTGTCCGTGTCTTCAGAAAACGGAGAGAACAAAGCACTGTATGCTCCCATAGCGAATAGCGAAGAGAGAGTTCATTCCGTATGCACGAGGCGTGTGACCGCGTGGGACCTCGCAAGCGATGGAAATAGTCTTCCTGTTGCATCCGGTAACCGTGGAAATGGAACAGAATGGATTGTGAATCGGAAACGGTTTAGGCCTTGAGCAGAAATTGGAACAAAATCTCAATCAAAACCTAGTAAAATTATGTTACCTACGTAGGTATGTAGGTACTTAAATCTTTGTTTATTTCTACATTTACATTTCGTATGCTTATGAACTCTACTCTACTCCTGCCTATATTAGTACACTGCTTGACATGGGCCTCCCCTAATTGAGGGGGATATGCCCATAATCCCCACCCTGGGCATGCGGGTTGGGGATCGCAGAGCACAACTTCTCACACCGCCAACGCCTCTGCTCGTCGGCGGCCAGGGGATTTAGTTGTGCCGGTGTTAGGCTGCGCTATGCGGCAATCAGCCGGCCGCCAGAGCCCCGTTTGTTAGTCAGCAGGGTGCACCACGTGCAGGTGAGGTTGGCTTGGGGTCCGATGATGGGGGTTGGAACCCCTTATACCCCTATGCTTATGAACGAAACTTCTTAATATATTTTTTATTATGTCTGGAATCGCAGCAGATAAGAAATTAAATGTAACTGCATTGAGCTACGTATGTTTTAAGTCTATATATAACATAGACATATCTCATACAAATCCATGTAATGCAGTTTTTTTAGTCACTTTAGGGCATATTTTTAAACTTTGACCTACCTCATATCATTGTCTGTTGTTCATCTTTATCATCATCTATATCCAGGTCATATTATATGTTTATGGTAAAAGATGATTCGTTCCTTTGCTTTATTTAGTATTTTATGCTTGATAGTACTGCTAACAGGAGAATCCGATTCTGATAAACTCGCCGAGCTTATGGCATATGACCATGAGCCCACACTGCTCATGCATGCATGTTTTCCTGCATGTCCCGAATATGGCCTCACTATTATGTATAGCTTATTTATACATAGGTACATAAGGTAATAGGTATTTGCCTATTTTACGCATTTGTCATAGTTAATCGGTTGCTTATTCAGTCACTAGTAGGGCAATCACGAATACTAGAAGCATTCGTAGCTTAAGCCGTTATGCGTAAAAAAATAATGAATTTATTATTTCTTACTTAAATAATGTAGGAAAATGTATAAAAATGTGTTTATCAGATTTAAGTGGTTATCCTAATACAAGCACTAACCTTGTACGTCGAGCTCAGGACAGGGCGTAATAGCGGTCATTAGGGGAGGCCTATGTCCAGCAGTGGACTGCTATAGGCTGATGATGATGATGATTATAGTAAGAAATTCTTCTTTCTATACGCTAACGATACGGCAAGTTTGTTTATAGTAATACTATCCATTCCTCACATAAACAATATTTAACCCCATAACACGATGTTACCCAACCATGTGACTCGTTGGTTGCAATTGACCGTGACCACCACGCATCAGGGACGCCCACTCATGCATCGCGAATCATGTTTCTATTGCGTCCCAATAATTGCAGGTACGGACGCACTCACTTTTACCACAGATTATGGCATCACTAGTCTTCGCCGGCGACTTCACCTGTGTAGAACCCGGTAAAAGAGGGGACTTTTTCAAATTATTGCTTGTACATACATCCAATCATTTTCATATAACATACAAACTTCTAGAGGTTAACTATTGTAATACCTATGTATTAGACTAAAAAGGGTTTTTTGTAATAAATGTACCTAAGTGAAACATAATTTCACTGCAATCCAAGCCAATACTGTGCATACACTGATCTCTATCATCGTACAAAACTCACGTTTACAAACTTATTTTCCTTATGAACAGAATCTATTTGTACTTATAATGCAAAACTTATTTGATTTGATAACAGCTCCGAATTGGTCAATAGATACAATTATCGTTCCAGCCTTCTGCTAAAGTATTTTCAAACATTCGAAAAGTTTCCGAGTAGAATCTGTCACTCGGGTTTTTTTTTCGAAATGTAAGAACATTTCAGTTAGATTCCGATAGATTTATAGGTTATCAAAGGCTTCTAAAGAAGTGATTCTGAAGAACGCTACGAGACGATGGCTTATCACAACGTAACACACACCGACTCCAATCACCCTGACAGATTCGCTCCGGTATTTTCGATGGTTGAAAATCGATTTAGAAAAATATTCAGGCGCTTTTGACTACTAAGACACGATATGTGCTGGATCTATAATGGCAGGTGCAGCGAGATGACAAACACTTTTCATTTATTCAGTAACAACTTTTTTTCAAATTGTTAACTTACAACTCAGACAGGCTATTGATTAATTCAACCCTCGTATGAAAAAAACAAATATTCGCATGCCTCAGCTAATAAACCTTTTTTATGTGGGGAAATCCTCATGGATACCATTTTATTATGGGACAACAGAATGATTATGCCGGACTCTCACCCGCCAAAACCATCACGTTGTTCCATCTTAGCGCCATGCGCCATAATGCCAAAACCGTGGGTGCTATTGAGGACTCTAACCAACCTAACTAGTATAAATTCTGTGTCTGGAGCTTAATCAAATATAATGGAAACATCGAGTTGGAAAGGTCACATAAGACAATTGAAAGTCGAAGTTTGAAGTTGGTGTGATGCTAAAGCAGCCGTTGTCCTTATGCCTTGTCCAGAGAGATCATTCAGGACTTGCTGTTGTTTGTGTGCTAAGTGTTATTATGTAAGTGTAATTTTGATGTTCTAGGACATCGTTTATTTAGACCTACCTAAAATAATTTACACACACAGCATCATGTAGCCCCAAACTAAGCAGAGCTTGTATTATGATAGGTATAATAAACGTAAGGTAACTGATACAATTTTATTTTGTAAATACAAATTAATTAACAAATAAATTAAAATTAAAAAAATATACTTCGATATACTCTTTGATTGCTTCTTCAACTTCAGTAGCTTCTTCTTCATCGATTTTCTCTTTAATTGTTTCTTTAACATCGATAGCCTCTTTGATAGCATTTTCCACCTAGATATCCTTATTGATTGCTTAATCCTCTTCAATATCCTTTTTGATTGTTTTTTCCATTTCGATATCTTTTTTTAATGTTTCCATAACTTCAACACCCTCTTTGATACAGGACAACGTCTGTCGGGTCAGTTAGTTATATATAGAAAACACTCGTACTCGAGACAAATATTTGTAGATCAAACAATCATTTGTGTTGCGGCGGGAATCGAAACCATAATCTCTACGTCCAGGAGGGAATTGCTCACTGCGCCACAGAGCTCGTCAAATAATATAACTTTTTGGAATATGCTTTTGAAATAGAAATCTTACCCCGCATCTTGCCGGAACCAAGTTACTTATTCTTATCCTTTCGTAATGAAGAAGAAAGCCTTTCATATATATTCAATCCCGCAGTAAATATGGCCGTTATTTCTTACCAAAACAAAATAATACTACCTACAATATCCAATATGGAGCCTCCACTCTCTAACTCGCGGCTGGTAGAACTTGAATGAATAAATGAATGAATGAAAATTCTTTATTGTACACCTTAATTTTAGAAACAACAGACAGACACTTAAAATAAATAAAAAGGTACCATGGACGGTCTTATCGCTAGGAAGCGATCTCTTCCAGACAACCTTTGGATGGAGAGGATTAAGTTAAACGTAGGAACGAAGGTTCAAGGAAGTTAAATGCCTTGAACTGACGATAGATCGCAATGACACTTTTAATAGGGGACGCTTTGTCGCTGAACAGTAGACTGCTTTAGGCTGATGATTATGATAGTTAAAGACGGAAATAGACAAAAAGGGATTTAATTATAATTGTGTAACGGGTCTTCCTCGCGTTTTACCTTTTCATTTTCCTGACGTTTCGATCGTGACAAAAAGAGATGTGATAAAAAGTAAAAATTTAATTTTTTAATTAGGTCAAATGGTAACTGGACTTTACTTTACGACCCCTGTGTTGCAGTGGACGAAGTTCCACCTGAGACGCAGAAGGTTGCGGGTTCGATTCTCAGCGCGGGACAAATGATTGCTTTATTTGCAGATATTTGTCTCAGGTCTGGGTGTTTTCTATGTAAAATATTGATGTATTTACATAATAAAATGCATATAAATGAGTATCAGTCATGTGATTCTCATAATACAAGCTCTGCTATCCCATAACACAAGCCCTGCCTATGTTTGGTACATTATGTTGTGTGATAGGTCCAGTATTATTTATTGTTATGACCTTACTAATTTAACAGTTGTAAAGTGTAAAAATTAAAATTATTCGATTTCTTAATATAAAAACGTTAAGTGTCCTCCGCTCGTGAGAGGTGCGGGGGAGGCGTGGGTACGAGGCCGTTTGCACAACTGCAGTCTTATTGACACAGATTATATACCTGAAGTACTGGAAAACTGTTTAGCAGTGCCGGAGAGTCACTGTCTTTGACCTAAACTGTATTGGCCTTGACATTCGAAGTTTTTATCACAGCGATAACACTCATTCTAAATGTCATCAACAGTTTATCTGCATGATCATTAACTCTCTGCCTCTCTATCAGGAAAGACAGGCCGTCTTTCCTGATAACTATAATCCGGAAGATGTCAATTGGTCCTTCGTGCTCGTTACGTCAGGTGGATCAAACGCCCCATCCCATATAAAAAAAAAACGCGCACAACAACACGCACTGATCGTCGGATGGGAAAAAACTTTATGATGATCATCCTAATAATTACTAAACTTAATCTACAATTTTCCAAAATTAAAGACAGATAAACAGGGGTTGTCACATTTTAAAGACACTGTTTTGCTTTGTGAGAATAATGACGGTAACAGCCTGCGCACATTGGACGACAAACGTCAGCGACATTGGACGACAAACGTCAGCGATTAGATGATACGACAAGCAGCGGGGAATAATTATCATACACTTTGTTCAAAGCCGTACACACGGCGACAATCGGGACAGCAAGATATGACAGACGCTCGCGACTAAGCGCGACGACAAAGCGTCGTGTTTGCGAGGTTTTTCTATCTATTACAGGATAGAAAAATCTTTATTGTACTTATATCAACATAAACATATAGAACAAAACGGGCAATAACAATAATGTATGTACAATGGGCGATCTAATCGCTTAGAGCAATAGCATCCAGACAACCTTCGGTTAGAATGGATTTAAAAAGACTAGCAGACGATGATGAAATATCAATTGTGTTTATTATCATCTAGCTGTCCTATTTACGAGCAATTACTTTAACAAAGTGTGAAAATGTCTTTGGCTCGTTAACTCTAACACTAATTAAGCTTTGGCCACTAGACAGCGATGACCAAAGATAATTAAGTGTATGTACATTTATGTTGCATTGTTTATCTTTCATCTGCCAACTAGTTCTGAGAACTAGGTTCCTGCATATCGGCGTCCAAATATGGTGGTTGCATTGCGAATTGCGATGCAAGCTTTTGTCTCACTTTATTGGTTCTTTGTTTGTTTGATAAATTGCGTTGTTTTGTGACATGCATCTAGTTTATTCTATAATGTTACAAGTTATTTTTATTTTACAATTCATTACTTTAAAGATGACTATGGACGGTCAGATAGCCTGTCCGAGGATTGTCCTGGTAGTTTACCTAAGGAATCTTAAAAAATATTTAAACATACCTACTACATAGGACATAAACGTTTAAATTTAAAAAAAAACAAGCAGTAAAAGTCTCAATACAAATTTATTTAAATTCAAATAATTTAATATACAATAGGCTAGACGACTGAAAAAATCTAATCAGTCCGTTATTTACATATCTAAAAAATATTGAACACGTAATTTTTTTTTGTCAATTAAACAAAAATAACAAAGATATAGTGCGTTAAAGTTCCGCGCGACGTCACGATATAGTAAATTTTTTACCTAGGCGTGACGTCACGAACCCCCACTCCCGAACTTTCACGTTCTTTATTTCCGTCAATTACAAAAATAAGTGTCCAGTATTTTTTCCTGATCTAACTGACGGACTAATTAGAATTATGTTTTTTGACCCAGTCGTCATGCCTATTTTATTTATATTTTTGTTTAAATCCTGAGCAATTATTATGTTCATAATAAGCTTTACTCGTTAAGAGGTCCTTGATGTACTTAAATAAGTATATAAAGTGTATAATTTTTTTTTTTATTATTGTAAGTTTGTTTTGAAATATTTTGTTATTATTATTATATGAAAAGTCGTGTAAAGGAGAGGAGTCAAGGAAAGTAAGTAATTCTAGTATAAAATAAATGTAAGTAGGTAATTGTAATATCTATTCCCCGTAACCCGAAGAGCTTACAAGGGATTACACAAAATATTCGAATGCTAGCTTCGATAGATTGAGCTAAACGATTTGCCCCATCATAAAGCCGAAGCCGTGTCGAAGGCACGTGATCAGAATTCTCAGTTCAGGCTATTTTCTGTACTTAGAGCGTCTAATCCAGAGCTTTTAGATAGGGATCCCTTAGGATTGTTTTCAAATTGTTATTACCTAATCATTGCCAGCTGCTTGGAGCTTGAAATAGCTAGACTATTTGAACATCAACATCATCATCTTTCTGCCCTTACCCCACGTTATATGGCACATCATGAGAACTCCCTTCATTTCCCTCTGTCATCTCAAAACTCACTTCTTCCTTACCATCTTTAACACAATCCATCCATTTTTGTACATCTATCCACACCACACACCACACCAGCCTATAATATCAGTCCACTGCTGGACATAGGCCTCCCCTAATAAAGGGGGATATGCCCATAATCCCCACGCTGGGCATGCGGGTTGGGGATCGCAGGGCACAGCTTCTCGCACCACCGACGCTGCTGCCCGTCGCTGGCCAGGGGATTTAGCTGTGTCGGTGTAGGCTGTGCTATGCCGCAATCAGCCGGCCGCCAGAGCCCCGTTCGTTGTTTAGCAGGATGCACCACGTGCAGGTGAGGTTGGCTTGGGTTCCGAAGATGGGGGTTGGAACCCCGTACACCCCATATCTATGAATGCGTCTTATTAAATTGGTAGGTACCTACATTATGGTATGTTCCCTTTTTATCCCGACCGTATGTGCCGTTTTGTAGAAATCCTGTGAAAGTTTGTGAGCAATAACTACAGAACGGATTTTGATGAAACTTGGAATATTCATAGATTGTGACCTGGATTCACACATAGGGACATAGGGATCTGGATTATAACATACTTTTTACCTGGGTATCACGCGAGCGAAGCGGCGGGCGAAAGCTAGTAAACTATAAACGTTATCGAATAAAAAGGAGGAATTTAAAGCGTGGTCAGGTGGATTTTTCTTTCTGTTTGTTTTACTGGTGGTACTCAAATAATGGTTTGTAATATTTCTTCTATCCTAGCCCAACCTTTTAAAATCTCAACCTACTCAAGAAACAAAATAGGATATTTGCATAAAAATAAAGGCCAAGACAGACACGCAAGGAAGTCAACAAAATGTCAAAAAAAGTCTCCTTGAGTTCGTATTTTATCCAATCTGTCAGAATAATGTGAAAGGTGATAAAAGATGTTCTTTCAGTTTCCTGTTTCCGTTACTTGATTCTATAAGAAAAACGTGTCTTTAATGATTTACGATGACTTCGTTCTTAAAATATATTTCATTTAGTTCACAGTTTGTTGAAAAAAAATATCCTAAAATCTTCAACAGTTGCCACATTCACTATAAAACATGGGATGAAAATATTAAGATCCACAATCTATATATAAGTATATTCATAAAAGATATACCTACCAAATTAGTTAGAAGGTTTCATATCGAATAGAAATTATAGAGAATGATATTATATAATAACCAGATCCAACAGCCTCACACTTCAACGATGTTTTGAAGTAAAACCAGTTGGTAATTTATTCCATAACGTCAGTCGAGCAAGGTTTATGAAAGTGAAATGAACTTTGTGCGCCGTTTATGGTTGGTAGCGTAGACGAATCATGAAGTTTGACAGTCACCTGTATAAATTCAAATGTCATGATTCTTTCGAAACGTGTGCACGATGCCTCACTTCTAGTTTTATAGCAAAGCTTTGCCAAAGTCATATATTAATGACTTTGCCAAAGAATTGGTTGTGTAAAGAAGAGTGCCTAAAACACCTACTATATGACTTTTCACTCGTATGAGAATAATGACCCTCAAATGGCGACCGCGATCTGGAAGACGAAGTGTAAGGAGACCCCCATCAGATCGACCGACGATATCGTTAAAATTGCAGGTGGATGGAGAGGACTCAAGACCTTTCTTTTCGGAATTCCTCAAGAAAACTTTCTTCAACAGCGCAAATCTATAGGTTGTTGATGATGGTGATGTCCGGTATTAGAGAGTCAAGCATTATTTTTATTATTATTGATGAAATACATAATATAAAAACTAAAAGAGTCGTGTCGATCGAAACATTGGAAAAATTCATAAATAAGGTAAAACGTGAGAAAGACTCGTCAAACAATAATAATTAAGAGTAGGTAAGAAAATAGGTATATAGGCAGATACGTTGTATCAGTATAATATAATCATTATTATATACATATAGTAAATAGGTAATACAGTCGGTAGTACTATGGATACGTGTAGCATTATAATCAACAGTTTGTAGAAGTCCACTGCAGAACTTACGATACTATCCAAGGATTTCTATAGTAAACGTTCTTGAGCTCTTTCTAATACATTAGCGCAGGTTGCTATAATCATAATTTGCGGACATTAATAAATAAATTTTACGTGACACTATGTTTACTATCAACACAAAAAACTACGAATGTTTGTTAAGCAGTCCGCAGCAACAGACAGCGTAGCGTGAATTCAATGGAACCAATAACCATGGGATTACATTCCGCAGATCAAACGCAACAATACAAACCTAGTTGTAGCCAATGAACATAAATTCGTTTGAGTAAAAGGGCCAGTCAGTCGTCCAAGATACGGGCCCTAATGAAGATTTATACGACCCACTGTATCTAAGCACTGCGGTCCAAACTTGCGTAATCCGCAGGTACCTATATCACATTGGTCGGCTTTAATGACCGATTCCAGCCGAAAATGGAGAGAGCCTTTATAAATGAAATATTATTATGGTAAAGGGACGATTTAGCAATAAAATAAGTAAATTACCTACTTATGAGATGGCTATAAAACCCTAACTTGGTTGATTTTTAGCATAATCAGGATGAAAATTCGGCATTCGTTTCACTTCATGACCGGCGGGCATCGTTCTTACAAACTCCTCAATTTGTACATAAATGTGCTATAAAACGATTTCAGTTTATCTTACAAATAATATTGAATGGTTAACTGGTCCATAAAGTTCAAGACGCTAATTGGTTCAATTGTTACCGCGCGCTGTGGGATAGACCGACAGATCGCGTTCATAGTGATTCCAATAGTCTGTGCCGTTTCTCACAGCACTTTGTGATATTATCTTGAGAGAGTCTAACATTCTTTCTTTTATCACATTTTGATAATAGTATTCTTTGAAACGAAAGTAAGCGTGCTTTTTACTTTTGTGCTTCTCTTAAAAAGAGAAAAGAAATAATAAATAATATAGTATTTTTTGGAAGCCATAAAACACAGATTTTCTCTAGTAACGACTGTAAGGAGTTGTATTTGACTTAGTGCCAAAAGAAAGAAAAAGGACGATTTTCTTTCTCTAATGATTCTCGATAGAGTTAGGTTAGTCTAGCTAAGTGTAGTAAATATATATCTTCACTGGCTGTCTGCCAGTCCGCTTTATCGTATTACGAGTTTATTATAGGCACCCAATACATTTGGTTTGAACCTTCCAGACAAAACAAAGTATTGTTTTCATTTGAACTAATACCTACATGAAAAGGTATTGGATACACGAGCTCATTATAATAAACTTCGTTTAGACTTTATAAAAATTCCGTGTGTATAATCTACTCTATATTTGTACTAATTTTTTTTTGTGTTTTATTCAGTTTACGTTATGAAGGTAAGATAAATAAAAATATTAAATAAATAATGCTGAACTATCACACAGCATCATATAGCCCCAAGCTAAGCAGAGCTTGTGTTATGGGAACCACATGATTGATATATTACATAATATACTTTTTTTTGTAAATACATACATATCATACATGGAAATAAGATAGAGGTACAGAATCATAAATTTATTTGTGGTATGTATGGTTACAGTTTTTTGTATTTAAAAATAACTCAGCGCATAACCATCGTATAGAGATATCATCTCGTTTAAAAGTATTAAATAAATAAATAAGGCTGGACGTTATCACACAGCATCATGTAGCCCCAAACTAAGCAGAGCTTGTATTATGGGAACCACATGATTGATATACTACATAGATACATATATATTTTTGTAAATACATACATATCATACATAGAAAACACCTAGACCCGAGACAAATATCTGCAGAACATGCAAACATTTGTCCCGCGGCGGGAATCGAATCCGCAACCTTCTGCGTCTCAGGCGGACCTTCGCCCACTGCGCCACAGAAGCCGTCAAATGTATTATGTAAGTATACTAAGCAGCTCGCAGACAGAGAACCACCTAGGAACAGACCTAAGACCAACTGTGAACTGCTATGGGTAATGAAAAAAAAAGGTATAATGATAATCATCTGATAATGGATTTATGACCTTTGCCGCTCAAAGACGAGCTCAGCACAATAACATCTGCAGTTACCTCGCTTCGCTCACTGGCGCTACTGACAATGTATATTATCAGATTGTCCTTTGTCTTTGTACACAGTTTTACATATCTCATTATAACTGGTTTTGCCTGAACGGCGACTATTCGTCTGGGAACGCTGTTAATTGACCTAACTGACCCGAGGGTTATAGGGTTAAACATACCATTGGCACATAATAGCCAATAGTAATATAACCTTATCTAATAAACATAAATAACCCATTTAATGTTTTCATAAATTCAAATGCTCAAGACAGTTATAACTTTGAAATTGCTTGTATTTTCAATGAAAATAAATTTTCGTACAATCCACCGCTACTGAAATGTAGCGCTCATAGTAAACAATAGCCTGGAGATATTTTTAATAAGAATCAATAAGTACAAAAATAATATTATTCTCTACAAAACAGTTTATTATTGAAGCCCCTGAATATTTAGAAATAATAGTTGAAATAAAAGCACTACTGTACTGCTAATATAAAACAATATTCGGTTCTTTCAGTCTTAAATTAATGTTATATCAAAGCTGTGAGGTAGCTAAATCACAAAAACAGATAAATGGAATTAAGGTACAAACAGAATTAAAGTAAAGAAATAATAGTCGAAATAAAGGCAGTACCGGCTTATTATAAGAATAAGAGATCAGTGAGGTAGATAAACGACAAAAATATAGCTAAATATAGTTAGGTAAGCCACCACCCCACAACATGGCCAGAACTAAACACATAGTTACAATATATGAAAATTGTGGAGAACTAAGTACAGACAGTAGTAGAGTTCTTTGTGCGGGGCTCGTCCGGGGAAGTACTGGCACCATGCCTATTTCTGCAGTGAAGCAGCTGTGCTGTGTTTCGGTTTGAAGGGCGTGGGTGCCGGTGAAATTACAGGCACAAGGCTTATCATCTTCATGTCTAAAGTTGATGGACGCAGTGCGTTGCATCGTAGAGCACGTTCCGAAAACGTGATCAACAATGCAATGCTCTGTGATAGGTAATGGTTACCACTTAACAACAGATGGGCCATGTGCTTGTTCCATCTTCAAGTATCATAAAAAAAGACAATATGTATCTACATATGTCTATCCGTTCTTCTTCTTCTTCGTATGAGCTAGTGGCCAACTCTGGTGTCGGAGTTTTTAGGCCGCCCGAAGGCCTCCGACATGGCTTAACAACTGTAAAAGGCGGGACCAACATCTTAACGCCTTGCGAAGCACGGATGAGCTCAGAACTAATTGTCACTAAACGGTCACCCATCCAAGTAGTGACTAGGCGGATCGTTGCTTAACCAAGGTGATCTGCTAAAAACACCGAAGTTAGCCACGCCACGAGCGCTTTTAGTTCAGCTGATTCTGCCTTCTGAGCTGCAGGTAAAGGGATCGTTGCCCACCCATGACGAATGTGTTCTGTGTCTGGGTGTTTAAAGAGTATCTGTGTATGTTTATCAATCCTTGGTAACCTAATAGACTACTCTGCCTACTTTAGGATCTGTTGACACGTGTGAAATGTCCCGTTTAAATTATATATTTAAAACCGCGGAGGGATTTATACTCAAATATAAATAAGTGCGTACCTGAATACTTACCACCCATTGTTATAACACCCATGTTTAAAAATTTAAGAAGTAATGTATGTAAGAAATTTAAATCTGAAAAAAATACTTTTTCCTGTTTTGGAAGTAGTTTTTGAAAGAATGTCTGTGGAAAAAGAAAACGTGAGCGTAAACTACAAAGTGGAAGCCACAGTGGAAGCGTAAATAAATTAGATAATTGACGGAAATTATAGGAAGTAATCGCTGTTTTATTGGATAATAGTGGACACGATAAAATAGGGTTACATTGTAAGAGGGAGCCGAGTGTAACGTAGGTAGTATTCTGAATAGGGTTGCTGCGCTGTCAATTCAAAAGTTATTATGTATTTTTTTAACCGACTTCAAAAAGGAGGAGCTTCTCAATTCGTCGGAACCTTTTTTTTCATCTTTTTTTATGTATGTTCAGCGATATCTCCGTCAATTTTAAACCGATTTTCAAAATTATTTTTTTGTTTAAAAGAGTATGCTTCACAGATGGTCTCATATATATATTCCATATATTCCTGAGGGATTGGTATTTTTCCCGGAAAACTCAAAAAACCTCATCCTCACTTGTAATTTTCACCCTATGATCATTAATATCTCCGTCAATAGTGAAACGATTTTCAAAATTCTTTAGGGCAAAAAGTAAAAAGTGATTTATTTGAAGTCGGTATATTTTGTATAAAAAGTTTATTTTTGACACGAAATTCACATTTATTTTTACATTTCACAAAACTCCATATATTAATTGTCAAACCACATCAATTACGCAATCAAAATCAAAATTCCTTTATTCAGTAAGAACTTAAAATATTTACACCTTAAAACGTCAATTTTTTTAAATTTAAATGTACACTAATTCGTAACGCGACCAAAAAGAGAAGAATTGGCAAGAAACTCTGCTTGGCATATATTTTTTTAGTCTTGTGTTTTACAAATTTTATTCTTAACTATATTACATTGTTTTATTGTGGGAGTTGGAGACAGTTTCATCTCAAGCTTTTTTGTCATCTAAATAATAAGATATTTTATAATGTGATTCATTTGTACCTATTAACCTCTAGATTAAAAGAATTCTGCAAGTGACAACCCTAGATAAAGGTGCGTCCGCACCGAACCACAGCGGCTACGGGCGCCTTCTCAAAATGATGTAACGTGTAACTCGTCGCGCGTCGCGGCGCGCAAGGTCGAATGCGCCCACAGACCGGACCGGTTCTGTGTATTATGTTTTTGCGTCACCGAATCATTTTATGAGATTATCTATTTTAATGTTATGGTGCTGACAGGTGGCTTTTTTTGTACCCTGCAGGACGATCGGCTAACTCTGTTGCAAACAGAAATGATTGACACCGATCCTGCTTTCACAAACTTTGACACTTTTCATCCGTTGAAATTCAATGAACGTCAATTGACAAACTCTCACAGTTTGTTAAAACAGAATCGGTGTCAATCATTTCTGTTTGCAACAGAGTTAGCCGATCATCTCCATTTTCTCTTTGATTAAGTGTACTGTACAAAAGATCTAACAGCTACTTCTCCGTGGCAAGGCATTAATACTGAGTCGAGGCCTGTTTGCTGCTGTGGCACACAACTACATGCCAGGACGATACTGCTTACTTACTATTTAACTACTTTCTTAATTCTGTTGTTGTATGTATTGTGTGCCAAGTGGAAAATAAATGTTTGGGTATTGACTATTGTCTATAGTTAATAATTTACTGTTCTCTCGTTGATCGGTCGTCATAATTGTAAAACATACGGCCTCAAAGCTGTAGTAAGTACAATCGTCACAACAGATATTTGGCCCCATGATGTTAGGCTCAGCTAACCAATCAACCAATACCAGTAGAGTCATTTTCACGAAAGAAGTCCGCAGACGCAGCGGTACTGTCGTGTAAATAATGAGGAGGTAAAATCTAAGGGTGTGTAAGGAGACTTCCACCTTCGGAACTCAAGCCAATCTCACCTGCCCGTGGTGCAATCTGCTAACAAACAAACGGTGCTCTGGCGGCCGGTTGATTGCGGCAAAGCCTAACACTGGCACAGCTAAATTCCCTGACTGTCGATGGGCAGCAATGCCGGTGGTGCGAGAAGCTGTACCCTGCGATCCCAGACCCGCATGCCCAGTGTGGGGATTATGGGCATATCTCATTTCTTATTAGTGGAGTCCTATATCCAGCAGTGGACTGATATTGGCTTCTGTGGTTCGTTGTTGTTGTTGAAAATAAAACAAAAGAAAAGCAAAATCAACTCGTCTCCTACTAACATATGGTGCAAATAACCAGTTTTGTCTAGAATCATTTATCATGTTCTGTGTTTTTACGTATTCTGGAGATTCAGCTGTAGTTCCACTAATTGCCGCAGGAGTTCTTTTGTGAAAAAGACACTAGTACAATCCGACCCAAAAATAGGTACTTCGCTACTTACAGCCAACTTCAGTGAGAAAGATACGTTATGAGTAGTGTAACAGAATTGACCAAGAAACAAATCACCTGCTCGACGGCTCAACAAAACCAATGTGACAGTGGTTGAGTAGGCGTAAAAAATAGGCTTCTCTATACATAATGAAGACTATGATGATGACAAACTGCTTTTATGAACTGGCTTGAATAGAATAACAATTTAAAAGATCAATACTCAGGTGTAGAAGTGGTCATTGATCCCATATTTCGATACCAGTTTTCAAAGAAAGATAATGTAACTGATCTAAATATTGAGTGTGTGATCACAATCGAGTTACCAGGATACCTGCTGATGTTTTAGCCATGACATCTCTGGCAAAGAATAAAGGACCTCCATTTTCTTTTGTAAATGTCGTAAGAGGAAACTTAGAAATTACCTACCATTAACAGACCTCGCAAACACGACGTTTTGTAGTCGCGTTTAGTCGCGAGCGTCTGTCATATCTTGCTGTCGCGTTTGTCGGAGTGTGTGCGGAGCTTTGAACAAAATGTATGAAAATTGTCCCCCGCAGCTTGTCGTAGCGTCTAATCGCTGACGTTTGTCGTCCAATGTGCGCAGGATGATAAAGAGACCATCCACCTGTTTTATGAATATGAATACGATAACAACACCTGTAATGTTTGAATGATTAAAACAACTTTTGGGAACTCAACTTGCTGTATTCCTTCAAAATTACCATAGTTCTTATAACCTCAATTGAACCTTATTTGTGTCACCAACGCAATGGCGACTATGGCGAGCCCGAAGAAATAGGACTAAAGCATAGAAGAAGTCATATAATTCATTTATGCTCTGAACATTAACTCATACGGCTGATCTCTACTTTCTTATGTCCATATATGTTAGCTAGAAAGAGATGCATACTTTATCTGAATGCGATTTCTGCGACTTCGTACAACTTTGTACCAGGGCATTTGTATGAACCTGCATAGAAATTTGTTCGAGCGCCCTGGTACGATTAACTTTTTGAAGTCGCATTGATATATGTAATGCATCCCTTTCTAACTGATGTTATTGGACTTATGAAAGTAGATATCAGCCGTATTGAATTTTAAGACTTTATCTAGTTGTCTTCCTATATCTGTGGGCGAGCCAATCCAAAAGCATGACATTTGACTTTTTTCGGTACGATTCGATACACGCATACTACAATACCAGTCTATAACTATAAAAGTCTACTAATAGTCATACCTATTGGTTGGTAAAGGGACGTTAAACATTTCGTTTCATTTTCCTGATTCTGACGATTCGATATATTTGATTATATTAGATATAATATATCGCGGAAACTGTCAAAACTGTATGAAATTTGACAGTTCTCGCGAAAAATATCTTATAGAATCAAATATATTGAATCGTCAGAATCAGGCCCCAGATTTGATTGGGTTCTTTTGGTCATACAATTCCCGTAATAAGAAGGGGATATGCCCATAATTCCCAGGTTGGATTTGAGGGTTGGGGATCAAAGAGCACACCTACTAGCACCACCGACGCTACTGCCCGTCCGTGGGAATTAGAATACTGATGTAGGCTGCGCTATGCCGTAGTCAGCCGACCACTAGAACCCTGTTATTTATTCATCAGGGTGCACGTAGGATGAGTTTAATTTAGGCCCCAAAGATGGAGGTTGGAACTTCTTACACCTCTTACTCCACTTGCCAAGATGTGTCTGGATGTTTTAAGCATCTATGAATGTTTATCAGTCTTTGCCTAATTTGGGAGTCGACTATCGACCATGTGAAAACGTATTCTTATTATTCTCTGCTCTGATACCCACAGTAGCGGCTCAAGGTTTTTGGGATCAGTTCACTCAGTGACACAGAATAAACATCCATATTCACCTCACAAATGCTTGTCCTAGGCAGAATCAAACCCGCCACCTGCAGCTCAATCAAAGGCTACTACCAAACCTACCAACTGAGCTATGAGGCCAATTATCTACAATTAATTATGTATGTATTAGAGGAGGATTATGTCCAACAGTGGACGAGTCGCAACGCTGATTATGATGATGTATCTATATACATATAAATACGTGTGTTATACATTAGCTCTATCTAGAGCACGGTACAAGTCTAAGAACTAGTATAGCTTACTATATATTAGACGTACCTACCCCTAGAAACCTTATGAGTAGCAGCTTAACCAGCTAGACACAATTTAAGAGGATTTCGAATGAGGCTTAAGAATTTGAACTCTGTTTACTGTTTACGACTCGTTTGCCGTGCACTAAATTCCAAATGTTGTTTTTCAAATACTTACCCAAGTATTTTATCGAGCGTAAGATAAAACACAGAGGCACGCATACTGAAACTCTACACAACCATTTTATTTATGAAACTAACGTGAATTAACGCATCATCAACATCATCATCATCACCACCCTAGCAATGAATGAATGAATGATTTATTTATTGTCTTTAATTAAGTGGTACATTTGTATACAGCTAGCTTCACGCTCGATCGCGGATATTGGCTTCCTTTATTTAAGTAATTGCTATTGCGCCGTGTTTTAAGCTCGACGTATCCAGCTTATATTTGAAGCCGTTTACTTCATATTGAAGGACCAGAATTTTCACATAGGTACATCAGGAAGGGTCCGACACCGTTTCGACTCGTTCAGAGAGCCTTCATCAAAGTGAGTGAACGCGTCGATCTCCCAGAATTTTTGCACACATATACTAGTTAGCACGTTGAGTGCTAATAATCACAAAAGAAAAATGTATAACAAATAATAATGCTCCTCGCCATGCCCGATGTGCTGGAGGTGCAGAACATAAAGGGTTGTGTTATTCAGCACTCAAACCGAAAATATAAAAGTAAGACGTGTTTCAGTATTTTGGCGCGAGGCTGATACGATCGTTGATCGGGGTTGAGGTTGAGGCGTAAATCGGTATAATTCCAGCATATCATTTAAATTTGGTGTATAACTACTTCTTCTTCTTCGTGTCGATGATACATTCAATTTTTTTCCTTCAAGCTTACGCCCCCAGAATTAAGCCACATCTATGGCGTTTTTAGTAGCCGCGCATTTAAAGTGCAGCTGGTAGTGCATTACGGTCAGACCAGCAAATGTGACATAGTCTGAAGATCTGTACCACATTCGCCCAATAGCCCAATTTACTTATATTGAGCTTGCAGCGGTCTACCTGAGTTTGGAGTATTACTACATAACCTATACCTATGTGTTATGCTAGCTATCTAGCAGACTTAGAAAACAGACGCATTCATCGTCCCTCGGTTACATAACTTACATAAAACGATTAGTTATTAAACAATTATAAATAAATACTTACTGTGATAATAGTTGAGAGAAAGAATGGGCGATCTGCGACCTCTACTTTCTCCGGCTGTTAGTACTCGGCTTTCCATTTTACTTACCTTGCTAACTCGTTCTTAGGAATCGTAAACTTACGCTATAGAGTACCTACTTGTCCTCAAGGCATTGTAAGTACAGCACAAAAAGGCCAAGCTAAAAAAGGGACAGCAAAAAAAAACTACTAATAAACTACTAGCTTCCGCCTATGGCTTCGCTCGCGCTGAAAATATTTTTTTCCTATCCCTTGAAATCTATTTTTCTGGCAGTCCTATGTACTTTTCTTAGCTTAGGGCTTAGGGTAGATATATAAAAAAAACTCGTTTGAACATATTAGTATGGTAAACGACCAATGAATTTTAGGCGTGAAAGCGTAACAAACATGAACGAATATAAACTCATTTTCGCATTTATAATGATTATGGATGATAATTGATACCTTAAACATTGAAGAAGACTATAGATCTTGTCGTGATTACCACAAGATTTTTGATTATAACATAGATGTACCTAACACAATTAGTAAGTGCGCTGCTGGGTTTCATAAAGTAGGGTTTACGTCGCAAAATATCTTAAGGTAAGTATTAACATCATCATCATCATCATCATCATCAGCCTATAGCAGTCCACTGCTGAACATTGTGCATTGTTGGTTTACGGTTCGAAAAAATCCATAATTTAAAAATTTGTTACCGCAAAATAGAGCCTCGTGCGGAAACCTCTTTTAATTAGAAAATGCATTTAATATTCTTCATGCTTTAAGCTCGCAATGGATACTATGATGATACATTCTGTCATCTTAAGCCATTCAGCCGTTTGGGTGTGCATGACATACTACAACGCAAACTAGACTGGTTAAAACGTACAAACAGGAACGCCCTGCACACGTAAAGTTCGGACCGCGGGAAAAACACGCGCCATTCCAACCCGCAGTCCGAAACGTACGTGTAGATGCGCGGGGCTGACACTCCGATCTGGCATGTCGACGCGAAGGCAAATCTTACAGTTTTAACCGCGCATCACGTCAGTGATCAGTCCCAGATGCGCGGTCCGATCTTTACGCGCCATTAGCACGACAGTTTGATCCGCAGTCCAAACTGCACAGATCGGACTGCGGTTTACAACGCAATCCCGATGCGCGGTCCGATCTTTACGTGTGCAGGGCGCTAATGCATTAAGCTTGCTATGCAATAAGCGTGCTTTCCCTTACACCAATTCAAACATAAATAGTATTTTCAGTGTCACCCATTTTATATCATCAGCGAATTCATGAGTAGTTAATTTAATTAATGTTAATGACATAACATATATTGATATTTAATTCTTTATATAATTTGTAAATATTTTTTTGACTTGCTTTTTATGTTATGTAACGTATGGTAAATAAATAAAATCGGACTAAATACAAAGATTTAAAGGAGAATGCCGTCTGATGTATGGTGCTCGGTACCAAGACTAAAATGAGTGCGTCCAAAAGATTTCCAATAAGTTTTTAGTCCATTCTACTGTCAAAATAATTGAAAATGAGGGTTATTGCCATAGTAACACTTTACATCAATGTTTGTTGCCATAGTAACGTATATATCATTAGTTGTTGCAGTGTAATGGCGGCGTGCGGCGGAAACCAAATCAACAAAATATTTTTTTGGGATGGGATACGTTCGGCTTTGACGCAATTGGTACGGGTTCTCGGCATTCTCCTTTACATAGTAGATACCTATCTAGGAACAGTGTGAAGAGATGTTTAAAATACGATTTACTTAAATCTTCGGCGGTGAGAATCGTTTGTGGTTTACAACTTTTACAACTGTTGATGTAAAGGAGAGCGGGAAAACCACGAGCCGTTTGTGGTCTAACCGCTAAAATATAGACGACCTCCGTGGCGTGGGCAAAGGCCCGCCTG
Source organism: Horisme vitalbata (assembly GCA_951804965.1). Classification (NCBI taxonomy): domain Eukaryota; kingdom Metazoa; phylum Arthropoda; class Insecta; order Lepidoptera; family Geometridae; genus Horisme; species Horisme vitalbata. The sequence continues at coordinate 7,590,842 of OX638096.1, forward strand.
AGAGGCAGAAGATTGCGGGACCTTCCTGCCGCGAGACAAATATTTGTACCTATAATAAATAAATCTTGCTGGATACTATCACACAGCATCATATGGCCCCAAACTAAGCCGCTTGTATTATGGGAACCACATGATTGATAAAAATAACTTTTTTTGCAAATACATACTTATTATATATAGAAAACACCCAAACCAAAGACAAATATTTGTCTCACGGCGGGTATCGGAACGTTTCAGGTGGACCTTCGCCCGCTATGTCTATGTTCTGAAAATATGTTTCTATTGGTCTGGGTGTTTTCTATGTATAATATGTAGGGATTTAAAAAAAAAAAAGTATTAGTGGATTAACAGTCATGTGGACATAAATCATAATACAAGCTCTGCTTACTCGTAGTTTGGAGCTACTTGGTGTTGTATGATAGTGCTTTGTTTAGACGCATAAGTGTCGTAGTTCCTAAATGAATAATAGCAAATGCACAGGCTATGTTATACATTTATAATACTAGGTAGTCCACGCCTAAACGAATGGGTCCGGGTGAGAAAGTACCAAAAATATTGATGAAAGTAGCTGATTTATTTCAGGAACTATATAATGTGCCAAATTTTAGCTAAATCCGTTTAGGAGGGACGTTCAGTTACGGACAACAGTAACAGATACTTGGAATCCATGAAATTATGTTACCTAGGCTTCTTAATGCTTAGACTAAGTTACTTTTACTTTTTTTGTATAATTTGGTGATCAATATGTCATGTATCACGCAGTGGATACCCCAAGGTATCAGGAGACCACGCGGCAGACCGCGCCGAAGATGGAAAGACGGACTTGACTCCTTTATGATGGGTTGGCGTGGGAAAGCGCTTAATAGAGAAGAGTGGAAAGAAGGAAGGGAAGAAGGAAGAAGAAGGGCCTTAGCCCTGCAGTGGGACAATTCAGGCTCATAATAATAAAATGTCATGTATTTGTAAGAATTTCGCTCAAAGGCTCTTTATTCTTTTGTATAAAGAAAAACTAAATTAATAGAGCTTTGAAGCTTCACTTGCCTGACCCGGGAATTTTAACGACCATCTAAGTCGATTCCCCCCAAAATAATCTTCCTGCATTTTTGTATACAGGGTGTACAAAAAACTACTACCGAAAACTGGGAAGTTGCAATCTGATCATCATGATCAGATCTGAACATATTTAGCGAAAAAATATTTACTTATCTATTAATTATTTTTTCTAATTACATACACATACAACAACAACCGCAGTCTATTCAGCCCACTGCTAGGCATAGGCCTTCCCTATAAGGGGGATATGCCCATAAATCATAATCGCCACGCTGGGCAGGCGGGTTGGGTATCGCAGGGCACAGCTTCTCGCACCGCCGACGCTGCTGCCCGTCGGCGGTCGGGGGACTTAGCTGTGCGATGTAAGCTGCGCTTTTCGGCTAGCAGCGGGGCGCCAGTGCCTCGATCGTTATTTAGCAGGGTGCACCACTAGCAGGTGAACTTGGCTTGGGTTCCGAAGATGGATGTTGGAGCCCGGTACACCCCACATACACATTATAACATCATATCTACCTAATTATTTAATTATCATATGCAAAAAATAAATAAAATAATAAAAAAACAGCAATTATGCATGCAGAAAGCAGTCCGTCCCGTACAGTTTTGGAATCATTGTTTTCTTCGGATATAATTTTTTTTCTGACAATAGATTTTTTAAGTGGCTGGGTTTTGGTGTGCTTTACTATACTTTAGTTTTCAGTAGACGTCTTTTTACACCCGATTAACTACAATCCTAACAGATATATTAGTATTTTGTAGCATAATAGATAGGTAGGTAATTTAAATAAAACAATAGTGTTTTTACTTCTTATAATAATTTTTAATAATTAAGTGAACTTAATAAATAATAAATAGGTACTTAAATTAATACTGAGTTAACTTATAAATTAAATAAAATCTAAACTACAAAATATATACTTAATTTAACTTAAATTGAATCGATCTCATAACTAACTGTAGATTCTTCTGGACTGGACTGGACCTCGAAATCAATGTATTCATTTGAATTATCTTCATAATAAGTATAATCTAAAGTTGTATTCATGCCTTTATATAGGATTATTTTAGTTTCATTTTTATTTCTTTGAGTTTCATTAAATAATTTTTCTTTATATGAATTTTCATAAGAAGAGTCTAAAAAAATATTATCATCGGACATTGATTCTGTATGGGAATTATTCTGACCTGTGCTATATTTTGAATTACTTCCCATAATCATTTCTGCGAGTGAAATATCTTTTAGTGTAGAATTGTTTATACGTTCATCAGGCGAGAAGTCATATTTCTCAGTACTTGATAACTGTAGGTTCCCTATAAGTACATCTGTAACATTGCTTGTATAATTTAATTCATCGGGCTTATCAAATTTAGAACATTGATTTATAAATAACCCTTCTTCAATGATTGGACAGATATCTATGGGTTCATTACTATGTAGAATGTTATTGTCTGATGTGAGATTTGTACGTGAACTTTGTGTGTCAGTTCCATTTTCAAGCAAAGTATTATTGCTAGTTGGCATGTCATTTGAATCGAACGATATGGGAGACTCTGAATCATTTTCTACTGATAAAGAAGTTACAATATCATCAAACGGGGAAACTGTTGGGAATTCAACAAATGAATTATCAACAAAGTAGTCTTCATCAAGTGTCTCATTGCCAATAGTATCAGTAACTACTTCAATCGATTCAGTAATAGGAATTTTATTTACTTCACATGCAGGAATGATTTCATTAGATTTATAGGTGAGACCAAGCTTAGAAGCAACCATTTTGTTGCACTGTGAATGGCTTTCCTTTGAAGCCATCTCGGAAATAATGTCAGTGCAGTGTGTTTCAGTATTAGTCTGATTAGTTTTCAATTCTGCAAAATATAAGGCCTGAGATAAAGGTTTTCTTTCTGAAGATTCGGTTATTTCCGATGAATTATTGTTAATATCAGTCCTGTAAAGCGGAATAGGCTTGTAGTTTGAAACAAACGATGAAGGATATACTGATTCTACTTGCGATAGAGGCGAAAGTATGTCGGAATACGTTGAAGTTGATGGGAACCGAGAAGATAAAGGTTCATTTATATTTTCAGTTAAAGGAGCCTCAGTAACATCGATAACTGAGTTATCATTCGTTGCTAGTTCAGAAATAACACTTTCAAACTTACCAGGTGCTGCCATATCCAAGTCGTCAATTGATGAAGATTTGGAAATAATACTGCCAAAGTTATTGGTTAATAGAGGTTCGGAAGTAGCATCATCAAATTCATGAGTTAATGCAGGTTCAGGCATGACGCTATCAATATTATCAGTCAAAGTAGTTTCGGGCATTAAACTATCTTCGTCTTCAGCCAATGTAGATTTAGGAGTAATGCCAACATTATCACCAGACATAACGCTATTAAATTCTTCTGCCAATAGTGGTTGAGGAATAACATCATCAAAGTGGTCAGTCATTGCGGACTTTGAAATAACGCTGTCAAAGTCGTCAGCTAATGTTTGTTCAGGCTTACCACTGTCAGTATCATTTAATAACGTTGTATCAAGCATTACGCTATTTTTGTCTTCAGCCAATATTGACTCGTCAGTTATAACTCTATTGGTATCATCAGCCAGTATAGGTTCGGCCTTGCTTCCAAAGTCGTCAGTTAATGTAGATTTGTTAATAACGCTATCTAACTTATCAGCAAATGTAGATTCGGATATAATACTTACATTACTATCTGCCATTGCAGGTACGATCGTAACGCTATCAGAATCATCCATTATAGGTTTAGGCAGAATATTATTAGTATCATAAATCAATGTCTTTGCGACCATTACGCTATCTTTGTCTTCATTTATAGAAGCTTCAGGCCTAACTGTATCAAACGTATCTGAAAACGTAGATTCGGGAATAATGCTATCAGTATCATTTGTGAATATTGTTTTGGGCACGGTATTTTTGTCTTTCGCTAAAGTTGATTCAGGCATAAAGCTACCAAAAACATCTGGCAATGCAGGTTTAGGCATAGTTCTCTCAGTATCATTTACCAATATTGATTCACTATCTTTGTCTTCAGTAAAAGTTGATTCAGGCATAACGCTGTCAATAACAAAAGGGAATTCAGGTTCGGATATAATTCTATCAGTATAATTTATCAATATTGTATCGTGCATCATAGTATTTTTGTCTTCAGCCAATGTAGATTCGGGAATAACGCTAACCATATTATCAGACAATGTTAATTCAGGTAAAGTGCTCTCAGTATCATTTATCAATATTGATTCGGGCATTACGCTACCTTTATCTTCAGCTAAAGTGAATTTGGGCATAACGCTATCAATAACAACAGGGAATGCAGTTTCGGGTATAATGCTATTAGTAAAATTTATCAATATGGTTTCGGGCATTACAGTATGTTTGTTTTCAGCCAATGTACATTCGGGAAAAACGCTAACTATATTATCATCCAATGTGGATTCAGGCATAGTGCTCTTAGTATCATTTATCAATCTTGTTTCTGGTATAACGCTATATTTTTCTTCAGTTAAAGTTAATTCAGGCATAATGCTATCAAAAGCATTTGGTAATACAGGTTCGGACATAATGTGATTAGTACCATTCATCAGTTTCTTTTGGATTATTACACTATTTCTGTCGTCAGTCACTGAAGAATCAGGCATAATACTATCAATATCATCAAGCATTAAAGGCTCGTGTGTAATGCTATCAGTATTATTTTTTAACGTTGTTTCAGTAATTATACTATCTTTGTCTTTAGTTAATTTTGATTCGGGCTTAACGCTAACGATGTCATCAGTATTATTCATTAATGTAATTGTTTGTACATCTGTCAATAAAGGTTCGGAAGTTACGTTAAATATATCATTAGAAAATGTAAGTTTTGGCATAATGCTATCATAGTCATCAGTCAGTGGTTGGTTAGAAATAGCATCAAAAAAGTTATCGGTTAGTTTATTATCATCATGACTGACATCATCATAATCGTTTGTAAATTTAGGTTCAGCTTTAACGTTATAATCATCAGCCAGTTTAGGTGCGGGTGTAACGCTTTCTTTATCCTGTGTCATTGTAGTTTCGGGAATAATGTTTTGAGTAACATTCACCAATGTAGAATTGGGTATGATGCTATCTTGGTATTGTCTTAATCTAGATTGTAATATAACGCTTACGATGTCATCAGCCAATACAATAACAGGTGTTATACCGTCGTCAGCCAATGGTGCTTTTTTAATATCACTGTCCAAATCATTAGTCAATGTAGATTTGGACATTACACAATCAATAGTTCCGCTTTCAATGCTATCATTTGATGTAGGTTCTAAAACAACACTATTAAATTTGTTGGCTGATAATGATTCCGATAAGATGCTGCTTATGTTGTCAGCCATTGAAGTTCCAGGATTATCGCTATAAAGCTCGTCAGCCAATGTTAGTTCAGGAACAGCTTTTCCTAGGTCATCTTCTAATGTCGTTTCTGGAATAATGTGCTCTAAGTAGTCAGTCAGTGTAGATTCAGGTATAGTGATATCAAAATCGTCAACCGATGAATTTACAGTAACAACTTCTTTTTGTAAATCATGTAATGAAGCTTCTAGAGTGACGATGTCTATGTCACTTGGTTTGGGGATACCTCTATATGAGTTGTCAACCAATTCAGGTACATGAGTGACGTTGTCTAAGTCGTCAAAAAATGTTGGGTCAGGATAGACGTTATCCATGTCTTTAGTAAAAGGGATATCGCGGTTTGAATTATCATTAGTTGTTGGTTTATAACTAAATTCTTCCGATTTTTTATTTAACATTAATTCGGGAAACACTTTATCTGAGTGATCAGATATTGAAGCTTTCGGAGCCATGCTTTCTGTATCTTTATTTATTGTTGGTTTGTGAGTAATTTCATTCGCGTTGAAAACTCTATTTGAGTGATTATTTAATGTTGATTTGGGATTAACTCTATCTAAGTCACCAATTAATTTTGAATTAACTGAATCGTCAGCTAATTTAAAAATAACTGTTCCTAGCCCATCTAGTCCAGTCCCTACTGCAGTCCAATCATCAGCAGAAATATTACTAGTTGATTTATTTTCAGATAAAATATTGTGTGAACTAGATACAAAATGAGATCTAGTCTGGTTTTTAATTAAAGTATCGTTATTTGATTGAAATACGGAAATCAGTTTGGTTTGATCTTCAGTGGTTGATTCACTGGGTGGTGTAGATACAGGTATTATAACGTCATAGTAATCTTTAGGCATAGAGTCTGCCGTAGAGATTACAGGGTTAAGCTCAATGTTTCTTTCGGTTGCATGTTTTAAAGTTTCAGGAATAAATTCACTCGGAGTTTTACCGCTATTTTTATAATCACCTTCATCCGAGTCATCCAGACGTGAATTCCACACCGTAAGTAAGTCAATAATTTCTCGCAAGTCATCAACGAGTGAACGGGAACTAGATGGATTAGAAATTATCCCACGCAAGTTGTCAGCTAGGGTTTCGTTAATAGCAGTCTCGGGAACTATGTTAATCGTGTCTGTTTCCTTAGATGTAAAAGTGCGATCTTTTTCTTTCATAATTGTTTCACTAGAACTGGCAAAAGAGGTTTCAGATACTATCTTCTGGCCCGATTCTTCAAAAAATACTATATCTGTAATGTTATCAATTATGTCAGTTATTACTAAGGGTTCAGAAGTGTTGGTACTCGAGGTGTCATTTAAAAGGCTAACAAGTATTGTAAGCTCACTTAACATGTTTTTATCTGTATCATTGGTTAATAGTATCTCGTAGATAGCTTCATTTGAAGAATTATTTGTTACTAGAGATCCTGGGATCACTTCACTAGAATTTATTTCTTCGGTTAAAAGAATGTTATAAATTTCCTTTTTCAGATCCGAAATGGTATGATTTTCAGTCATTAAAACATCAAGTATACGTTTTCTTACAAAATCATCAGTTAACGTTAATGGTAAATCAGATGCTATTTCACTTTGTAGAGTATTATATTCATGAGTGACAGGGTAACTAGTTACACTTTCGGTTTGAGGATGCATGGTAGAGTCAGCTGATAATTGCGTAGTTTCTTTTGTATCATTGTTGAATTTTATTTGTAAATGATCCAAATTTACGTCAGTGTTAATTTGATTATAATGCATCGAAGTTCTATAACTTTTTTCTGCTTTTTCTAAATTATTTGCTAAAGTGTCAGTATTTACAGAGTGGTTAGCCAAGGGATCTGTTGATACATTTTCATTGATGATTTCGGTCGATAAGGCATCGTTAAAAGTTGCATTATTTGCTTCATTGTGTTTGTCGATCAGATCTTTAATTATTGTGTTACTTGGAATAACATTTCCCAACTTTTCGGAGATTTCAAACTCTGGTGTGTTAGCAGCTGTATTTGAAAAATAATTGTTTTTTTGCACATAGTTTATATCTTTGCCATTTGTAGCTGTTGAATTAATACAAGATGATAATGAAGTTTCTTCAGAACATATTTTGGTTTTATTAGTGGATTGTATCACCCTTGGGAACTTTTTTGATTTAAAATGTGAGGTGGAAGATTCAGAGATTATTTTTTTTAATGTATTTGTTTCTTTCTTTGATAATTTCTGTGCTTCAGAGATATTTTTGTTCAGTAATTTCTGTTTTTTCTTTGTAATACCTGATATTGTTGGTATTTGGGGGCTTAACTTAATTTCTTCAAACTTAAATGGCTTTTCAGGAAGCGTTTTATTTTCTAAATGTATTGCCAAGCTGGGTTCTATTTTTTTCTGAATAGCCTGCTTAGATTTTTTGTTTCTACTAACGTTTTTCAATGATTCTTTATCAGAGATTTTTACTTTGAATTTTTTAATATCATCTAAGATCTCTTTGTCTTCTTTTTTTGTAGATGGTTGAATTAATTTCTTATTTTTCTGTTTGTTATCATGATAAATGTCTTTCTTATAATACTGGTCATCGTTATTGGACGGCAGTGGATTCCAGTAACTTGGTGCCCATGTTTCCGTAGCTGTTAATGGGTATTCTACTTCTGGAAATAATCCCATTTCAGTGAAATAGAAGGATGGTTCTTGATAACGAGGGGAATCTGGTACACTTTTTACTGATTTGTCATCTCTGGTGTAGGGTTTCTGTAATAATTGCTGTTGTTTGCGTTTGTTTCGTTTTTCTTTCCTCAAATTATTGAGTAACTGTGTATCACTCAATACATCAATAGAAGATGTAGTTTTTTGGTTAGGTACATAGACTGTTTGTTTTGGAGAAGTGTCTGAACGATAGTCGATTTCAGGAAAATTATGCGTTTTGTACACATTTTGTGTTCGAAGGTCTTCTTGATATGTTTGCTTTTTTCGAACTTCATCATCATATTTTGAAATAAATCTATTTGTTCCTTTTTGTTTGCCTAAAAACTTATCAAACGGGTTTTTCAACGATTGTGGCTTACACACACTACATGCCGTCTGAAAATAAGCATTAATTTTGCTATATTTATACTACACATCGTTACTAGTTAGATTAAAATTTTAGACTTATCTAAAGAATGTGTCTTACCTGATACAATACAACAGCTATCAAAACCAATGCCACCTTTTCCCGTACCCCCATTACTACCAAAACTAATCTTCATTCATTTCATCAAGCAATATTTATGAACTTCGATACGCTCTATCAGGCATAGAACGTGATGATTTGGTTTTACATTTTATCTAATAACACTTGATTCAAAGAAATTCTTATTACATAATATGTGAATTCTATGCATAATTATGTTTCTTTTTATTTCAGGTAAGATAGAAGGATGTCTCATTTCGTAAACCTATCAGTTTTTCACCCAATGGACCAACAAAACAACAAGCGGTAAGCTATTCTCATGTTTAAAAAAACAATAATTTATTTTCAGATTAAACATAGGTAGGTACATGTGCATCTATAATCTATTCGCTATCGTATTGTGCACTTTCCCATGACTGAATCTGACCTTCTATATTTTCTTCTTCTGCAACATCTTCAGTTGCTGGAGAATATGATTCAAATTCTTCAATTTTATTTTTATCCTCAGCTTCATTGCTTTCATCTGACTCGCTTGACGTGATATCAGTCAATCCATCATCTTCCATAGATGGTTCCTTTTCAGGTATATTTTGGTTAGTCGCCTCCTTATCAACCAATATTTCATCAACACTATCGATTGAGACAGGTAATTTTTCAATTATTGATTCTTTCTTAGGAGCAATGGCCATCTTTTCTTCGAGGCAGTTCTTTGCATTGAGAGCAAAATCATTCATATATTTAGCTTTTAATTCTTCTAATGCTTTCTTGTTCTGATCAATTATACTTTTATATGATGACTTGACGTCATCAGGGAAGGGTCCAAGCATGGCAAAATTGTCACCAGTTTTGTAAAAGAACGGTCTGGAAGATTCCATTATGTTTGTTGGATATTCCATTTGAGGGAAGTATTGCTCTGGCGTGATGTCTTCACCTGCATTAGCCTGATCAAACATGAAGTTTTTGTTTCCTGTCAAGTACCGAGCTGGAGTGAATGTTTCCATACATTTTTTGTTCGAAAATATACTTTTTGATTGCCGGCTAATCTGGTGATTAGGTTTAAAACCAACACTTTGCTGTAAAAAAAAATAAGAAAATATATTGAATGATATTAACTGATTATGCAAAAGAAAAATAATTAATAAGATCAAATTTTCATCTTACTTCAAATACTATAAAGAATATAATAAAATATTGAGATTTCATATTTCTTTTGACGTTTGTCGATACGAATATCCTCAAGTCATTGCTTTACAATACAATAGGTTTGACCTTTTTATAAATGTTATTAAATGGAAACTTTCAAAATTATTGGTAACTTTAAAACTATTTCAAGTAGTGCAATACCTTCTTTTTGTTATCTTATCAAATACTTTTGTTATTACATGATAATAGATGAATATCAGTTATTTAAATACTGATAAACAATTTGGAAATATCGGCAGCGTTCATCCACAATAGTAGCGAATATCAGATAGGGTAGTAGTTTCCTAAGTATGATTTAACTACACATACTTAGTTACTAATAAGTAGGTAAGAGTTTATATATGTGGGGAGCGAAAAAAATGTTTACTACTATTTTTGTAAAACAGGTTATAAATGAAAAAAAAAAATGTCGTCTCGTTCGCAATTTTTAATTTGTCAAGTCAATTTGTAGAGCCAATTTATTCGTTTTGATCACTGATTTGCGGATCAGCAGCAACCGCAACCACCTCCGCAACCACCGCAACCACAGCCGCCGTAGCCACCGTAACCCCCGTAACCGCCGCCGCAACCACCAAAACCGCCTCTACCCAGCAAGGCTATGAACAGCAGTGGCAAGATGTCCCGGCCGAACCCATCGTCGTCGTCAGTGGTTATGACGGTTGGTGGGTAACCAGGGTATCCACCGTACCCGTTTCCATAGTACTGACACTGACTCCAGTGGCACTAGAAATAAAATATATATTAATCATAAATGTTACTTAATAATATAGCAGTCCACGCTATATTTATTTATTTATTGTTAGAAATACCAACGATAATTCACAATTTCAGAATTTCAGTAAAATCATTAGATAATGTTATTGGACAGTGTAACATTTCCATACACGCGTTTACAAAATATTTACCTATATTTAAAGACTGTAAGTTTCATAATAACTAAATAATAATTGAATGTGTAACATGCTAGGAGATTTTGTAGATATGTTGTATTTTCGAGTCTAAACTAATATACGTCCAGCATTATTTATTAAAATTTTAATCAAAATACTTCTATGCAATATTAGAAAAAAATGAGATTGATTTATTTATTGAAAACAAAATCCACAGTCTTTAAACATAATAAACAAATCTTATATATCTTGCATCCTAATTAACTTTAATGTATGTTATTCAATCATAAAATTGATTTTGTTTGAATATTGAATCCTTATTCAGAATTCAGTCATTAGTACCTATATTTTCGATATAGTATAATATGAGTTAAGTAGCTAAGGTATAAATAGGATTGAAATCTTACGTTCAGCAGGAGAAGCGCTGCCACAAGTACGGCGGATTTCATGGATGCCATTTTGATACTTCCTGCTTCCGTCCACATTAACTATTTATATAGTTCATTTTGATAATTCAGTTCTTTGTCTAAGTTCCTGATGTTGACATCCTCTGAATGAACACGTAGTTGGAGATAGCTTTAAAACATTTGTTTTTCCAAGGCTAAGTGCGCAGGTGTTTGAGTTATCACTGCCGGAGTAGGAATCCTATCTGAAGCTGTCTGCTCGTTTAGTTTGTGAGGATTCAAAGACAAGGTGTGCAGCACTGTATTAGGAATTTTAAACAGTTCATGTTTTGAGAGCTAAAAACACACTTGCTCAAGCTGGGTGGCTGCTACTCATTTGGCATGTCCGAGGCCCGCAGTCAATGTGCTAGGTGTATAACGCTTTAAGTGCTGAAAACACACCAGGCAAGAAGCGTATGACTTGCTTTCTTGGGCATGTCCGAGATTTGCAGTAAGCGTGCTAGTGTATAAGTCTCCTGTTTTACTCCCACCACTGGTTGAGGGGCGGTGAGGATAAGAAGACGTCCAGCAGTTGATGCACCACAGGGTTGTACCGAAGGACAACACCCAATAAAATCTACGTAATGTTAAACGTCCCCTTACCAACCAGAAGGTTATGAAGCAGACGGTTAAACTGGCAAATACCAGGACCTGCAAACAGTAAGTCTTGCTGACGAGATGCAAAGTGCACCACGGTACTCAGGTGAGTTACTCGTGCGCTAAGGACGCACTACCATTTGTCCATGAATTTGTGCATATGTGTACCGAGAAGTGAGCGTGCTTTACAGCTCCGGTACTATTCATGGAAAAATAGTAGTCGGCTTCACTGACGACCTAAGCTGGGTTACAAGTTAGCTATCCTTCAGTGGTTAGCGGGTAGTGAGCGACATAACAGCTCCGGTACCATTCATGGACAAATGGTAGTGCGTCCTTAGCGCACGAGTAACCCACCTGAGTACCGGGGTGCACTTTGCATCTCAGCAGCAAGACCTACTACTGTTCGCAGGTCCTGGTATTTGCCAGTTTAATCGTCTGCTTCGTAACCTATGGTTGGTAAAGGGACGTTAAACACTTTCGTAGATTTGATTGGGTGTTGTACCGGAGGACAGACTTGTCTTCATTCAGCTTTGAATAAAATGTTTGATTATCATCATCATCATCATCATCATACGCCTATAGAAGATCACTGCTGGACGTAGGCCTCTACCAATGAGCGCCATTGCGACCCGTCCTGTTGCTATTGTGGCCTGTCCTGATGCTGGACACTAACTAAGCAGAGCTTGTATTTTGATAACCACATGACATGACTGGTAAATTTCTTTTTTTTTTTGTAAATATGTACAATGTACATACATGTTACATAGAAAACACCCAGACCCGAGACAAATATTTGCAGATCATACAAACATTTGTCTCGCGGCGGGAATCGAACCTTCAACCTTCTGCGTCTCAGGAGGACCTTCGCCCACTGCGCTACAATCCATTCAATAAATTCCGAAAATGTATGAAAACCGTGATTTATTTTCAATATTATCTAACAGATATTATACCTAGTGTTAACTGACGGTTGGAAAATTGGGCTTATAAATAAAATTTAGCAGCTGGGAAAACATAAATGACAATCGTTTTCAATCAAGTATTAAATTTATGTACTTTATTGTATAAAAATATATTAAAAATCATTCATCTTCTTGTTCATTTTTGCTACTTTCTGACTTTGGCAAAACTATTGTTATGTTAATATTAATTGGACCATAGCCACCACGATTGTTATCACCCCCATCGCCACCACCATTGTAATAACTCGATGGTGGTGGTGCCGGCAGCAACGGTTCTGGGGGTCCGTAATCAGCTGGATGGCCATGCCCTCCATGATGTGCATGAGTAGCCAATAACAGCGCAAGTATATCCCCTCCATTTCCCCCAAACAAACCACCCTCCTTCTTTGAGCCGTAATCACCGTTGTTGATGATGATCACTGGTTGATTTGGATGTGCGGCTGCTGCGGCTGCTGCTTGGTATTGACCTTCGTAAAGCGGTGGACTTCCAGGTAAAAATGGGACTAAAGGAGGTGGCACCCCTGGAGGTGGAATTCCTGTAGGTGGGCCTGTTGGTACTCCAGGTTGACATGAGTAGTCAATAGGGTATCTCTGAACAATGTTCTTGTACTCAGGAGGTGCTGAAGCAGGCACGTAATAAATTGGACCTGAGTTGCAGCCCCCGTACCATTGACTGTAGACGTTCGAAAACTGCAAAATTGAAAAAGAGTATAAATAAAAATAAAATAAAAAAATCTTTAATTTTTTCTCACTGTAATTTAAGTAACATTATCAAAAAGAAAACCATTGTATTTTATTTTCTTAGGCACGTACTTCAAAAAATTGTTATTTGATGTGAGAATGTCGAGAATGAATTTGAAGGGTGAAGGCCGAAGAAAGAGAACTCTACTGATAAATACCTTCTTTGTTTTTTTTTTTCAGATAAGCCAGTATCCATTATTAAATTCGATTTCTTTTTTAAACTGACGCGTTCCATTTTGAAGTTGAAAGTATGTCGGATGCCAGAACACCAAAGCGTCTTCTAAGGGGCAAACCCGACGGTCAAAGACCTCGTGGCAGACCCAAACTTAGGTGGCTAGACGCCATAGAGCAAGATTTAAAAGTGATTGGAGCGAAAGGCTGGAGAGAAAAAGCCAAAGATAGACCCGGCTGGAGAAATTTACTTGCCAAGGCCCACCCGCGGCTGTAGCGCCACTATTCAACTGATAGTGTTTTTTTTAATACATCAAGGTGGAACTAGCACATAGCCTACCTGAAAAGTGGTAACCATTACTAAAAACAAAATATTTCTTCATAGGTTTCGCATGTTTTGAACGTGCCCTACGATGCAACGCCCTCTGTCCACAGGCATGAAGGTGTTAAACTATCAAACCGAAACGCAGATAAAACTATTACTTAAATTTACAATTGAAGACTAGAAAACGGGCCTTCCCAGATGGACGTTTTACTCGCGCGAGTTGGTCGCACGATCGACATGCGTATCCAATCAGGCTTTCTGAATGTCACGTGGAATGTGACATACGTTACAAGCCTGATTAGATTCGCATGTCAATCGCGCGACCAACTCTCGCGACCAAAACGCCCATCTGGGAAGGCTCTAAGTATAAGCAATTTCAAAATAAATAACTGTAAACATATCTATTACTCGGACGAAACGTATTAACGTTGATTGCCTGATTAAGAAATTTATGTTAATGACTCATTTGGGCAACATTTTCAATTTTCAGATAATCCAATAGCTTATTAATTGAATACATTCAAAAGAATTTATGAAAATCGTGCTAAAAAAATAGTGGTATCTGACAACTGAAGATGGAAAAAATATGACTGAATTGAGAACTTCCTCTTTTTTTTAAGTCGGTTAAAAGTCGGGCATAGGTAACACTGAGTAGTATTTTTGTATCGTGTGTTTTAAAATCAACGCAATCCTATAGATGCCATAGTTATCATCAAATCCATAATCGGCTTCACCCACTGCTAAGTATAGGTCGCTCATAGATATTGCTAAATTGATCACCACAATCACACAATAAAAAGCAAAAGTAACTGTGTAAGGCTGATGTAGGTATACACATAGGTATGACGTATGTATCATATTACCACGTGCTCGAAACATGGTTAGGAACACGGCATACCCTAGAATTTAATTTCATAGGGTATTTACTATTTCTGCCGTGAAGCAGCTTTGCTGTGCTTCAGTTTAAAGGGTGTGGGTGCCAGTGACTTTATATACATCATCATCATCAGCCTATAGGAGTCCCCCGCTGGACATAGGCCTACATACTATAGACTTTATATAAACATCTTGAAGGATTATGACCTTCATGCCTTAAGTTGGTGGACGCAGGCATTGCATCTTACGTAGAGCAGTTTCCAAACAAGCCCTATGATGCAATGCTTTGTGATAAGTGGCGTTCTGCGCATTACCAGAAACTATAGTCATGTTGATGTTAATTATCATAAAAAACAATCCTAGAAGACCAGTAGAACCCTAAAAGAAGACATCCATAATGAGGATATCGATTTCGATAGTCGCAGTTGAAAAAACAACCCTAGAAGAATTAACCGATCGCCAAAAACTATTTTGAAATCTATAAATTAGTCGCTAAGCCATGTCGGAGGCCTTCAGGTGGCCTACAAACTTCGACACTAAAATTGGCCACTAGCTCATACGAAGCAGGTTATCTATTCTATTCTATTCTAACAGAGAAATGGTTTGAAAACCAGTAACAGTAGTTCGCAGGGGCGTGTAGTCTGAAGCTGAGATCTACATTAAATTAAAGTCAAGATTGCCTAATGATTGGAAATAATCTATGCAGAATAAATTCTACGTGCACTGACCTGCAATAATAATATGCAGAAGAGTGTCAGTTGTCTAAAACTAGACATCTTCGCTTCTGCCCATAAGCACGAACCTGGCACCTATCACGTTTGTTGAAATACTGCAATATTGAAATAAAGCATAGTATAATATTGGAGTGTCTTTCTAAATTTCGAAATTCAATCAACTTTTTATTTTATGCCTGACGAGTATTAGAATAGGTCATAAATAAAAAACACAAAACGTATTCTGTTATGTACTTGTTTTTTTATTAAATAAATACTTTTCTTTTTTCTCACGATCAACTAACTGTACTAGTACCATCTACTGTTTTAACAATTAAGTTTATATCGGGTCCCCTCGAGTCATAGCCTCCGCAACTGTAGTCGTCATTGTTATCGCCGCAGTAGGAGTTGTAGCCACAGCCAGGCAGACAAGGGAAGGGATAGGGGAAATAGTTGCAACCGCAACAACCGCCATTATTCCCGTTGTAGCCTCCGCAAGAACCTCCACATCCACCACTGCATCCACAACCACAGTTTCCATAGCCATAGCCTCCGTTTCCACCGCATCCGCCACAGCACCCGCCGCCGCAACCACCTCCGTAACCACCTCCATAGCCGCCGCAGCAACCACCACCGCAACCACCGCCGCAGCCACCGCCGCAACCACCGCCGCAACCACCGCCGCAACCACCGCCGCAACTGCCACCGCAACCACCACCACATCCACCACCGTAACCATACCCTCCTCCATAGCCACCACCGTATCCGCCGAAACCGCCGAATCTTCTGCTCAACAGTAGTATAAGCCAGTACAGCCAGTGGTGGCTACTATCATTGTCATCGTCATCGTAAATTATTGGCGGCATTCCACCAAACGGTGCAGGGAATCCTCCTCCGAAACCTGGGCCTCCGAAGCCAGGGCCTCCGAAACCAGGTCCTCCATATCCACCGGGTCCTCCAAAACCATAGTCAGGGTAACCTCCATAGTTGGGGACGGCGGGCGCACTCACACAAGTTTCTTGTATAAGAGGCTTGATCACAGCCGGGATCACAAACTGCGTGATGGGTTGTACAGGCGAGGAGCAGGTGGTTACGGCACATGATTGGGGAACTGAGATGCACTGGCTACAGACGGCGCCGCCCTGAAAAGAGATGAAAGAAAAACAGTCGTTAAAAATATCCTGTCCCCTTCTTTTTTCATTCCTATCTGTTTAAATAGATAGGACAACGACGGTTTCGCTATAATTCATATCAGCGCGTTTCCTTTTTCAGCCTTATTTTGGTTTTATGCTGTGAAATGGTAAATTGACCTACAAATCTATGTAAATAAAGACTTTGTGATTAGAAAAACCCTCACCTGCACAATGAGCTGCGCTGATATGGCGAAAATTAGCTTCCGAAAACCCATATTAAGAGGTCGGCTATTGACCGAATTTCCATTTATAGCAGTCCTTTTATACCTTACGGATTTCAAAACATACATTACTAGGTAACAATGTGAAGAAATGTTGAATTTTAAGAATGTGGCACGTATTTTTAGTATGATAAGGTACAAATTCCGCTGCAAGTTTAGCAATAATTATATTATCTAGGTTTAGTAAGGACATGTCCAACACATTGTGTGATTTTATGCTGCAATAAAAATGCCCAGTGGAGAAAATACGACACCAACGTGCGGTCAATCTCTCCCAAATTCTATTGGTGAGTAGCTTAGGTGCACCTAAGTATTTAAGTGGTTGGTGACATTTGTATCCATTTTATTAGCCAATCTTACGTGCTTGGAACACGGCTGGTGATATCTATTAAGGGAATTAAACAAAACATAAAAGTTTAAAATTTATTGAATAAATTATTTCTTACTAAAATAAAGTTTAATGTGATATTATACGGATCCTTAGTTGTTTGTTATCACAGGATTGTTGACAGGTATCGGTATGGGATAGGGTATAGGAATAGTGTTGCAGCTTCCCCCACAACCACCGCAACCACCGCATCCACCACAGCCCCCACCGCCATAACCACCTCCAAAACCTCGACCTCCAAAACCACCATCAGCTAGTAGAATGAACAGCAGAGGCCATATAAAATTCATGCTGTCATCATCATTGGATCTGATTATAATGGGTTGCTGTCCACCGTACTCGTTAGGGCCATAACCGAACTGAGCGTAGACTAATACCTGAAATCATATTTTATAATTACTATCTGAAATATGTTTCCTCATTTTTTTAAGCAGAAACATCGAGCTAAATAAATAAAACACTATAGAGTAACTTTTTTCAATTTTCAGACAACGTTATCAGATTAACCAAAAACTAACAATATTTTAATAGATCGAGTAAATCCGAAAATTGTAAAAAAATACGACATTTTTTGGATTCACGCGTCTGATAACTAACGCTTTTCTAAATCAAGCTACGCAGTATAGATGGTAAATTTGATAGACTTTAATACTGGAATTTTGAAAACTAAAAAATGAGTACTCTTACATTGAAATTACCAAGCAGCAACAAACCAAGCCACAACAACTTTGGTGCCATTTCCAGACAGTTCGAGGTATTACTATCACATTTACTTTTATATAAAAATCTTGCAATGATTAATTAAATCATTAAGAAATAAACATTTTATCTGTAATGTAATACTTGATCTGTTTACATAATTTATGCTTGTCACGTCTTATTTTGTAATACGTAATTGGTTGTTTTGTTTTCTTCGTTGAAAGGAATTTAAATTTTATTAATAGATCACTCTCTCATTCATTATCAAACGATTATTTTAAACTAATCAAAATGCATTCAAAATAGATAGCAGATTTATGGCCAATATTTCAATTGACAAAATAATCCATTGAACACATAACCTTTGAATAAATTGGAATGGTATGAAATGACGCATTATAACTTTCAACTATTTATATATAATAACGATTGTAAAATCAGACTTTCATAAAATCGAACCTACGTAGCCATTTCATTATATAAAGGTATATGTTCTTAAATTAAATAAAGGTGTCCACAAAAACACGCTAAAGCTATTCCAAGGTCCTGCCCAGGTTGTATTTTTTGGGACACTCCAGGGACTATGATTATGCTCCCCATCAGAACGTTTTTGAATTTTAAAATACTTACTTCGATCTTGATAAGTAAGTATCGAGCTGTATCGAGTAACTACCTATCGAGTGTTAGGTACATTCATTCCTCTTCATTTATAAGCAAACTAATAGCAAAAAATTGAGGTTTTTACATATTCGCAAATAAATGACCGTCTTGGTCATTTATTCATTTTGTAGGTCTCAGAATAAAACAGTCTGACCACATTTACATGTGTATTTTATTCACTATAACTTATAAATAATAAATAAATAAAATAATTAAGTTATTAAGATAAGATTTGTTATCGACATCCGCTTTTAGAATAAAAGAGCCAGAGGTAGAAGTGACCCCAATCCTCCGCGTCTGTATCCACGGCCTCCATAGCCCCGTCTATAGCCCCCATAGCCCCCATAGCCCCCATAGCCTCCACAGGCCCCGCAGCTTCCACAACCACCGCAACTGCCATAAGGACCAGCTAGTGCTATCTGCAACAAATTGAACACAATATTTTTATTTTTTTTGCCGACCTTCTATGGCGCAGTGGGCGAAGTTCCGTCAGAGACGTAGGAGGTTTGATTCCCGCCGCGGAAAAAATGTTTACATTATTTGCAGATATTTGCCTCAAGTCTGGATGTTTTCTATATATGAAATGTATGTATTTACAAAATATATATTTCATTCTCATTTATTTATAATTTTGTTTACCAAAACAATGAAAAACAATGAAATACACACAAGATATTACCCATTTCATTGATATCGGGCCCGTTAGAAAAAAGCGAAACCCAAGAAAAATTAATAATGAAACTCAACTTATGGAAAGTGGGCTACATTATGATAGTATCCAACATTATTTATTTATTTTTAATTTTATTTACCAAAACAATGAAAAACAATGAAATACACACAAGATATTACCCATTTCATTGATGTCGGGCTCGTTAGAAAAACGCGAAATCCAAGGAAAATTAATAATGAAACTCAACTTATGGAAAGTGGGTTGCATTTGGAAATTGTTCTTAAAAAATTAAGAAGTCCGTAATATGGTTCGGTAAAAATGATAAAGTAACGCAATAAATAAAATTGTAACTGAAACTTACATTGAGGAAGACGATCAGAGTGAGGAACACAATCAAAGTTTTAGAAGACATGATGAAATTGTGAGATGTCCTGATGAACTATATCTTTGGAACTGAAAATACAGGTTTTATACACCAAGCTATCGCTTACTCTTTGTCTTTTATTCTTTGTAGTGTTCTATCATTGACTAATCACCAGTAATGATGATGCATTCAATGCAGGTGATAAATAAATTATGATGACACACAAACTGTAAACTGCGCTGTACGAGCACTAAACTTTACTGGTTAAATATTTCGGATAATCTGATTTGCAAAGAATTCCTTGCTTAAAACTAAAATTCTATCCTACTTCCTAATTTCTATCCTACTTAATATTATAAATGTGTAAGTTTATGAGGATGGATGAATGCTTAAATTTTTGGTACTCAACGAGCCAAAGCGACTAACCGGATTTTGAATGAAACTTGGAATCATTTCGGCAGAAAGCCTGAACGGATTTTAATGTTATACATAGATTGTAACCTAGATAAAGACATAAGCTACTTTTTTTCCGGGTAACACGTGAGCAAAGGCGTAGGTGGAAGCTAGTAATCTATAAAAACCATTATCTTCTTGAGCTTTCAATATAATTGCATAAGTTTATGAAAAAATATTGGCAATTAGACCATCGTTTCATTAATGCCGGAATTACGGTTTTTGTTTTATTATTAGTTACGTAAAACATGAATAAAACCCTCCTACATCAAAATAAATAAATCTGGCTAGGGAAAAAAGATTCGTTGTGAAACCCTTATCAAATCAATTAAATTTAGGAATAATCCGGATTTCATTGGATTTCAATAAGTCTTTAGAGAAGATTATGCAAATGGTTTGCTTTCCCTTATTTAGTAACGAGATCCTCTTTCCAGATTATCATGTACCTACATCTATTATTCTATTATTTATGATTATAATAATGATGATTGATGACCCTAAAGATACTTTTGGAAAACTAACGACAACTTGTCGACGATCCCATATTCACAAGTGATATTGAAACTTTAAGTCTCACTCAGGAGAGACTTTTCCTGAGTGTTGTATAATGGGGAGTGTGAGAATTGTTTGAGACGGTGCCTGCTGCTCGACATCCGCAGCGGTATAAACCATTGCCACATATATCTTCCCGCAGTGTGAGGTTTCAAAGGAATTTCCTCCCGCGAACAATCAAGCTGTGGCATCGTCTCCGTGCCGAGGTTTTCCCCAGAGACTACAGTATGCAAAGTTTCAAGAAGGGCGTTTTAACATTTTTAAAAGGGTCAGCAACGCGCATGTATGCTTAGGCTACGGGAACAGCTTACCATCAGGAGGACCGAAGGACAAAAGACGATAACATGATTTATTTATAATTTATTTTCAGTTCAAACCTAAAATCTACGAATAAGCATAAATAATAAGCTCCTTTTACAAAAATCAATCATCATCATCTTCATAGTCCTCATAATCTTCATCAGAAGCTTCATCACTGATGTCATTGATGACATTCGTCTTGTATTTCTTCGTCGGTCTATCTACTTCTGTACTTTCCTTATTGTTTTTCGGAACACTCTTTGTTATTTCGGGCATTTTTGCTTCATCAGGAAAAACCCGCTGACTGTAGTTCTTTTGATTCGAATAGCCTCCGTTTATAGTCGGTTCTGGATTATTGTATGGGCATCCACAATGTGGGCATCCGCATCCTCTATCGTTTAGTAAATTTAGTATCAATGGTAGCAGTGCTTTCATACCACCCGATTTTTCCTGTTTTGAATTCATAAGCATGGGAAGCAATGATGATATGTCAGGGTTCCCAGATGGTGACTGTAGTTGAGACATTAACATCGCCATTGGGTTGTCGAACTTGTTTGGTGCTTGCGCCGTTTGAGGTTGTTTTGGCTGGTTGTTTTGGCTAGTTCGTGCCGATGACTGAACGGGTTGCAAAGTGTACACAATTGATTGACTCTGACCTGAAGTTGGCTGTAGAGGGTTCATGGTAAAAACAATGGGTTGACTCTGACCAGAGTTAGTATTTTGCGTTGTCGGTGCTTGTTGGTTCGTGGGCGAACTTTGGACATAGTAATTTGGACCCTGTTGCGATATCTCTTGCCCTTGACTTTGACCACTTGAAAGATACTGCACTGGCACTGTGTTCATGACTTGCTGGTTTTCCGGGACCATGTTTTGAGGTGAAACTGGTACAAACTGGAATGTAAACGTAGGTTTTGAAAGTTCTGAGGCCTGATTGACGTATTGGTTGTTTGTTAGACCAGAATTTTGAGCCTGTGTTGATGTTTGTTCGTAGTTTTGCGTATAACCACAGGAATTCGCCTGTAGTGGGTTTGCTCCTTGTGGCTTCTGTGCTGAGAACCGCAAACTATGTAAAGCGGAAAATATATCAGAGAGAGGATTTTGATTTAGTTGTTTTACTTGAGAATTTATTCCAGGCTGTTGAAAATTCTGAGGCTGCTGTGGAATGAGAACTTGCTGCATATTTGACGGCTGCTGCCAATTTATTTGTTGGCCTGGCTGTGGGGAATTGAAATTCACTCCGCCAGTGCTCGGCTGTGACAGGCCTGCATTGTTTACTACATTGTTCACAGCTTGCTGAGCATAAATATTCTGAAAGAAACAAAAGCAAAACTTGTAGAAACTGTTTACTTTTAAAATTAGTGGAAAAAATAGAAAAAATAAATTCCTCATTAAAGGTAGGCCTATGTCCAGCAGTGGACTGCTATAGGCTGATGATTATGATGATGATGAAGTTGAAGTATAAAATGATTGTGGGTCTGTGTGTAATAATTAAAATATGAAAATATCTAATACATTGAAGGGTGCTAACTAGAAGAATTTACTATGATTAAAATAGCCATACCTGACTAAACAACAGTAAAATAATTAACCCATTAGATATGGCTACGGTCATCATGAAAACTCGATCAATTGTAAAGGCACGCTTCTTATATACAAAGCATTATCTTATCCCGAGATCTGACATAATCGATATCTCTATATTGCAGAGAAAACTTATCTCTGTTTTGGTTATCTGGTCACGTTTATTGGAAAAGGCTGATGAGTAATCATTATGTTTTGGGCTCGATATCTCTGTATTGATATCAGATAATGATCTAATGTGTTATGTAATGCTAAGAAAGGCAGCATTGAATGCAAGGCGCGACCTTTGTGGTGCGACATTACTTAAAGTGGTAACTAAACAAAAGCATATAAATCTGTAATACTAGTTATTATAATTTTTTATGTAAATTGTACTTAGACAATATTCTTATTTATACGTAATAGATGATTTATGCTAACGCCGAAATTTAAATTTCAGTAGTTTTAAAAACTAAATACACAAACCACAAATTTTGTCATTGACAATATTTTAGCTTATAATGTAGTAGCACTTACTCTAAATAATTTTGTTTATGATGTTTTAGTTTTTGTATGTAAGCTCGTTCTCTTTTTTTTATCTTTAGTAGGTGTCCTTAATGTTTTAAGTTCAAAAATCGATTTTTTTTTTTAACTTTTCTATTAACCAATTGCATAATCATATTCCTATATTATATTCCTGCTACATAAAATCAGTAGTACATTTTACGTCACTTGACATCACAGAATAGTTCCTAATTTAATAAAACAAAAGATAATAATTATTATAATCTCTATTTCAAAAAACAACGCATGGTCAATCCAAAACACTTTTAGGTCCATAATTAGATCTACCATTTTTTGTTGCTAACAAATCTTAATTATTAAGTAGTAGGTAGGTACGTAGTCTAGCAAAAAATTCAATATCACCTTTTAAATTTTTTACCCGAGTATTCCAAACCCACCGCTAAGTCAATCCAAAACACTTTTAAATCTATATTTAGATCTTTTGTTGTTATAAATCTTATCTATAAGGTTTTTAAAATATCATAGTCTAAAACGGGGCAACTTAAAATATTGTTTGGAAGAAAATGTTTTAGCTGTCAAAGGAAAGGAAAGGAAAGAAGGAGGATAGACCAAGTTGTTATTGATTCATTGCACAAGTTTTTCTTCTTTTTATTTCGTTCAACGAAGACACAAAATTACAAAACTAAGGAGAAAAACTAAAGAAAGAAAAAATCTGCTTCATCATTCCACTTTTTTTGTCGTAGGTAATACTGTTTTTTGGGTCATAATACGATGGATAACGTATAGTAGTGGTAGAACTCTTTGTGAAGAGCTCGTCCGGAGAATTACTGCCAGCATGTTACTACGAGTACTAGTTACCTTCTACTATTTATGTCGCGAAGTAGCATTGCGGCTGCCGATAAATTTATCCATAGCTTTGCATCGTAAGGCAGGTTTCAAACATGCGATACGGGCATACTCATCGTTATGAACGAGAGAAACTCTTGTCAAGTCACCCGTTACCACGGACAATATAAACTAGCCAACAACTAGGTACATATAGCTCTTCAGAAGCTTAGGGTACGAAGCAGGCTCCTCTTTAAATGTCATAAATTCATCAATTATAATTAATTAATTTTAATGCCCCTTGTATTATTATGATATCAGTTAGAAGATAATAAAACTCTCTTTTACAACTTCGCAGCATTATTAGATATGTATTTTGATGTCTGAAATTATATTTTGGTACAAACAAAAACAAATTAAATACTTAAAGCTATACAAATATAAAGGTAATATTAAACTAAGGTTTAAGTTAGTGAGGTATATCTTTGAATTCAGCCGTATCTCTTACACTGTTTCCTTATCTTGGAGGTGGTCTGCTTCCGCCAGCACTAGCACTCTTGCTTCTACTAGAACTTTTATTAATAGACAAAGGATTACTACTACTTTTGGCTACAGTTTTAGTTTCTTCAACATTCTTAGTAATGACGTTCACAACTGGATCATCGTCTTCTGGGTTCGGGAAATCAATGGCATTATTATTACGGTTACGCCTGTTTGTAATGACAGCATTGTTGGTAGGGAATGGTATAGGATAGGGTACAGGCACTGTTCTTGCGTTGTTACAACATCCACAGTTGCCGCCACCGCCGCCGAAACCGCACCCTCGTCTAGAAGCGAGGAGTAGAATGGCTAGCAAAAAGCCGAAATCGTCATCGTTTCTCCCACTAGATAAAGATATGGGGCCGCCTCCATAGTATCCTGGCATGAAATTCTGGGCCGAGACAGCTCCATCCTGAAATTATTAAAATAACGCTATTATTTTGGCTTCTTTCCCTGGTTGCAAAAGCTTGCTATGAGTAGCTAAATTTCAAAGGTCACATAAATTGGAGAGATTGGTTCATTAACTTGGAAAGATATATAAAAAAACAATTACAGAACTGAAAAACTTACTTTGATACTAAACAAAAAAACAACGCCAAAAATATAAAATATCAGCGGTATTTTCATGACTTTTAAATAAATCTATTTGTTCATTTGAATGCGCAAGAGTCAGCGAGATTTGTATCAGATCTATAAAAAGAAGAATGATCGCGCTTGTAGCATTTTTGTTTTATTTATAGCTTTGTATAAACTTGAATGAAAATTATCTTATCGTGTTATATTACGAAATATTAAACGATATCTAGATATTACTCACGGTGTTGTAAAAGATAAGATGTTATCGTCATACGATTATTGTTACGTTAAATTAATGATTCGTTGCTCGGTTTTGCTATTGTACTTGTTAATTTGCAAAGGTTCCACTTGCTGTGAGCTAAAAATAGCAAACAACTGAACAACGCCAATCAAGCAATTAAATACAATAAATGCAATTGTAATAATTGTCATGCTTCATACGTTTATACTAATTTGATCATTATGATTATTTAAACACCAACAACTACTATTGAACTATTTAACTATTTTGAAAGCAGTAAACTAAACATTTCAACCCAAGCATAAAACTTTTAGTTATGGATGGTATTTTTCATTCCATGCTCACGTTAGTCCAAAAACCTTCTTGCGTTAGATGACTCCACAATGTTTAAACAAGTTTAAAGCAATAGTAAGATTTTAATGCATCTTATCTTGTTGACATTGATGAGATCATCTAGAATAGAGTCAGCATGAAGGTCTATAAATATGAGTCTTTAGCAATTATAACAAATGATGATGAGACAGTGCCAACTCGCTCTAACATTGAACCTGACCAAGGACACTTGAGGTATGTTTTGAAATCTCTGTAAATTATTATGTAAACAAAATGTACTATTAGTGGAACGCCGGCGCTGGATTTCATGCCCTAGCTAGGAACAGCGGGTTACAAAATAATGTAAAAATCACAGAGAACATTAATTTATTTAACGTTTTTCCTCGTTTACAGAAATACTTTACAATAATTCTTATGTAGTATAAAATAAATTACTTTGCTTATCCTACTTGTACAAATGCTTTTTACACTCATTAAATTATAATAATAATCGTCAACTCGTTTCTCTGCTCTCAATGACATAGGTGCGGGAACTAATTGTTCACTATAACCGGGTTATTAGTCGGTATCGGTATGGGATACGGAACCGGGATTGGCCCAGAATCACAAGAGCATCCACCATCATTACCTCCAAAACCACCGTCTGCAAATAAGGCTACCAGAAACAAAGGCAGCCAAGAACGCGAATTAGACCTTCTGCCTTCTATTATCAAAGGAGGCAAAGCATACGTGTCAAAGAAACTGTAGTCATCTGCGGATGAAACAGCGGGTGATGGTTCTGGTACAGCATTGATGATGGTTATTCTAGGCGCTGGAACGATAGGCGGTGGGACATTTATTTGCAAGTTTATTGGTACAGGAAGTGGTTCTTTTGCTTCTTTTGTAGATCGGCTGGGATTCTCACAAGTTGGTATACTGATGGGTGTTGGCAGCAAAGCTGGTACTGAATCTATATTCCATGGTGAAGAAATCAGTGGTGGGTTAGGTGTACAGTCAACAGAATATGAAATCTGTGGCAGTACAGGACCTACACCATACAAAGGTTCAGGTATCAGTTGTGGAGGCAAGATATTGACAGAAGCTTCATTATTTGGCAATGGGCAGAATCCTGAGTTTAAAGGTGGTTCAAAGACAGGGGGAGATGACAGGGGAAATATGGGGAGGTTTTGGTTGGGTAAATATGGTGGAATATTCTGTGTTGGTATGAATGGGGCTATAGGGACTTGAGAGGTAGGCTCCAGCTGGGTCATTCCGAGATTGGTACATACAGAACCTTGATTTGATACTATTGGTGAATTTTCACAAACAGTATCACATGATGTGGCTAAAGGACTTTGGAAAGACGACATTTTTGGAAAAAGGGTGGGTCTTGGAAATCTGAGCATATTAAACGGTGAAAGTGGCAAAGAATTTTGGAAAGATTGGTCGTTTGTACATGGATTGACAGTAGAAGTGCAGAGTTGACTCTCTGGTATGTCACACCGTTGACTAAAAACTTGACCTTGCCGTAGTAAATTTCCCTGTGCAGCTTCCTGTATTGGTGCTTGCAGAAATGCTAGATTTGCAGGAGGTACCGTCTGAATTTGAGGAACGTTTAAAACTGGAGAACATGGCCCTAAAGGATTTGTATCTATCAGGGTTCCCGAGAAACCTTGATTATTCAATGGCAGAAATGGAGAAAAAGGAGGACCCATTCCTACCGGGCCTTGGGGTGATGTTAGGGGTGAAACCACTACTTGTGTTGGCGGAATATCTACAAAAGACGTTATTGATCCAGGATTCACTACTGGCACCAAAGGTGTAAAATGATTGCCTAGCAATGGGCCATTATGTACTGGCAAAGTATCAATTTGTGAAAATGGCAATGAACCTTGTGAGCATGGTAAACCAATACCTAGAGGTTGTGTTGGTGATAGAGATACAAATGGTGGACCTATTATTGGCGCGCACGGACCTGGTAACATACCTGGCAAAACATTACCTTGTGGAGGTTGAAGCAACTCCAAAGGCGGAAACCCTTGGTTTAATTGAGATAGAAATGGTGGGTTTGTCGGTGCAACCGGACATTGAGTTTGTTTTTGTGGTATCGGAAATGGTAACAATGGTCCTTGAGTATTAAAAGATATTCCAGGTGGACCAGCACACGGTTGGCCTTGTAGACCTTGACCTGACTTGGCACATGGACCTGGTAAGTTCGGCACAATGTTTGCTTGCTGATTAAAAGGCAACGTCTGTGGAAGAAAACCATCTTGAAATAAAGGTCTTTGATAATCTAGTACAGGTCCAATCGGCCCACCTGGTGCAATCCCGTTTGGTGGATACAATAAATTATTTGTTTGCAGCTGTGGGCTTCCATAACCTTGGTTGCAGTCACGTAAGGGTTCTTGAAACTGTGGTACTGGATATGGATAGTTTGGTCCTACATTCTGACCGAAAATATATCTTATCTGTAACAATAAGAAAAGTTGCGTAGGCTTTATAATTTGAATTGCTATATGACCTGATGTTACGAATTTATTCAACTCACATTTAGAGCAAGAAGCAGGAAGACGGAAAGAGATGTCCATCTCCATAGAATCTCCATTGCGAACAATTATTCACGGGTATTAATTAACTTAATATATCTTTTTTCATCGTGTTACATACGAATTTTATCGGAATGTAGAAATCTGTTACGTAATTGATCATAATCGTTTTAATTGTGAAAGTTATGCAATAAAACCGCGAAAGACACCTGTTTTACGATAGCGAAGCTGAATTGAATAATTTTACAAAGAACAACTTGAATGAAATATTTCAACATTTAGGCCTCGCCCGCTAAAGTTTCTTGATTTAGGTGTTACGCCGCAAAATAATTAATTTTAACCGCTATCATTTTTTTAAGTTCGCGTTATTAACCTTACAAAGTGGCTCTAGATTGTAAAATGAACGCGGCATCACGTTGGCGTAATAAAATTAATTTATGGCTCTCTTCACCCTTCATTTAATTAATTTAGTGTTTTTCTATTACAGGTAAGGATTAACAATGAACTGGGTATGATTTACTATTTACACATAGCTAATTGTACGGATGAGCAAATTAACACTAGAGTGGGTGTCATTCATCTTTAATGTATAATCTTAATAAAACTTCAAATTTACGAAGGTTTTAAGATAAAATTAACTTAATTTCACATTATTTTGGCAGTTTATTGGGTAGCAATACAACATTTTCGAAAAATGAGACGAAAAACAGGAAACTGAAATGGGATATTGCCAAAAGTTTACTTTATTATGGAAGCAACAGTCGCCGTAGGTGGTTTTGGAAACTCAATGAGCAGTTTGTATGGACAATAACCGTTTTTACACAGATTCTGTTAAAGATATGCCAGTAAATGCTACAAAATGGTGTATAATCGTAAATCATTGAGTAGCGAATCATTTAATGACTATGCGAAGGAGTTGTTTTTGTAACTGTGCGTACATTGCTCAATAGATTGCATAGTGAAGCAAATAATTTATAAAATACGTATGGGATTAAAGTTCACTTATTTTAACTAAATTATGTCGTCTCACTGCTGGGCAAAGGTCTTCTCATCTCCTTACACAACTTACGATTAAGTTAGAGTTCACTTAACACTAACGGCTTTTGTCTAGTAAATTTTGTAAGTACTAGGTACTTATTACCAGAATTAAGGTTTCAAGTATATCGTAAGTAATCACAATAGCACTAAGGTTCGGCATTGAATCTATATAATTTAACGCTTTGACTGCTGAAAACACAATAGTGCACAATTGCCCGTCGAGCATGGTGCGGAGCGTCATGTTCGAGGCGGGCAGTCAACGTGTTAGTGGTAACTTTTATTAATTATAGCATATTTCATAGGTAATTTTACTCCACCGTAGGTACACAATGTTACATTTAATATTGTCAAAAGTGAAATAAATTAAAGAAATAAAAAGAAAAACAGACTAAACATTTTTGTAACCTACTGACCGGTAACCTATCATAAAATAACGCATAATTATAAACATTGATGCTAATGTTATAGCATTGTCAAACGGAAATAAAATTAAAATAATTTGAAAAAAAAATCAGTTAGATGGAGAAGGGTCACAATTAAGACTTTAGTTAATAAATCTAGGTGATCGAAAAATAACTATAATAGCAGGAATCCTATGCCTCTCGAGAGCTTCATCATAGCAAAATCCCAAGAATCAAATAAACAAGATTAACTTAAAAACAAACTTCAAAACATGCCGCAATGCCCACTCAATTTTTTTTTATGTTAATGGGGTTAGCCAGGATCTTGATCTTGGGTTATTTTGAGTGTCACCGTAATGATTGTTAAGGAAGTTTCCGGGAGGGTTCTTTTATTGCCTTCGTGGCACACAGTCAGTGGTGAGGACGATGGAGAATGAGGCGCTATGTCGTTAGTAGTTTAATTTTAGATAATGGTTTGCTTATTTATTTACAAACAAGCTTATGTATCTACTAGATCGTATCGTTCTGATCTTAGAAAAAATAAAAAAAAATAAAAATAAAACATGATAAAAAAAAATAATGAGCTATATTTTGTATTCCAACAAAATAAGTTGATAGATAGTATTCTTTACCGTCATACTTACAAGTCTATGTGATAATAATTTATCTTAGTTGAGGAATAAGTATAATAAAGAAATGTATATATTTTTAGATTAGGCTGCACTTACATTAGAAGAAGCTACGAGGTAGAATGCGGATAATTAGAATAAACAGAAATAAAACAATAATATTTTACCAGTAAATATTTAACAAATAAAATTATTTTTTGATAAATAAGTTTCTGGTGACCTTTTATCTGAAGTTTTATATAAATTTCCTTTGACTGAGGCTAAACAAAAGTGATAAAGTTCTTCAGGAAATTTATATAAAAGTTCAGATAAAAGGTCACCGGAAACGTATTAAAACATCGTTTAGATGAAAGAGCCTAAACCCACACAAGACCCTGAATCAAAATTAATGCATATCTTATGTTTAACGAAGAGGTCAACCGCAGATTTCTCGCTAAGGTCCATTCAGATGGTTACGCAACACCATTCATTTCACACGCACAGTACTGCACTCAGGGGCAATGGGGGTGGGCCAAATTTGCAGCAGATTTTAAAACTCTTAGAACTTTATTAACTGTCAGAAGAATTAACAAATTTTAAATCCTTAACAGATAATATAAAAAACCAAACTGATTTCAATACAGAAATGCAAAGTTTCTAAACATCTACAACAGATACAAATCGAATCAGATCGTGGAATAAGTGATTTTGTTTAATATTTTTTTAAGATACCTAAAACAAGATGAATGAAGAATCAGAATTTAATTTCCTTTCTCTTGTTTGAACTAGTGTCTCTAGAGTTTTTAAGATTATCTTCAAACTGTTAAAATGTTGCTTTAGCTCACACTATAGAAAAAACTCTATTTAGTCCTAAGAGCCTATATCTTTATTGGATGCCGGGAAGTTAAATGATTGAAGATTAGATGTGCAAAATCAGTCCATGAAGCCACGAAAACATGTTGCGATACTTTCTTTTCGCCACGATTCTATCGCTTATATTTTTTTGGATACTGGACCTTAAACAGCCCCTGTACCCAATTCATTACGCCCCTGTCACGTTAAACCCAGCTGTCCCGACAGATTAAACTGTAATTAGCCGGCGCTCGCGCAAGTAGTCCCGTGAAATGATGAAAAGGTCAGGGCTGTAAATCAACTTCTGAATTACCTGTTTGCTAAAATGATATACCTCTGACCTTTTGAACCCTCTGAAATATTGAAATACCGAGGGAAAGGCAAAGTCAATAGATTTATAATGGTGCTCTCGATTTTACGTCGACCAAATTGCTATTCTACATTTTCTGTAAGGCATTTACGTCGAGTTGCTGTTGTCAACCTTTTTACGAACGAATATCGAACACAGTGCTCGAAATTTGTTATAAGGTTCGATTCAGGGTCTCATTCACAAACAATAGCGACAAAGTACCTATTCGTATCTTAGACGTAAAAATTTGGTCAATGAGAAAGCATACCAATGTGATTGATGCTTAAACAATATACAATTGAGGATTATTTTAATTGTAAAGCACACACTTAAATAGGAATTAAATACACTCGAGAGCAATGAATCCGGGTCACTCAAAGAATCCAAAAAATCTCGGAAAGTAAGAATGCTAGGTTAATGCAATAAATTGTATTTAATAGACAATTTAATACTCCTTAAATGAAAGTTAAAAAAATATTAGTCACCATACATTTTATTTACACAAAATTACATAAAGAAAAAAAACTGCTGATCTCTCCTTAAAACAAAAATAGGAAACATGAAATTTTTGAACTTTATGACGATTTTCTTGAATTTCAATACTTCGTATTACCTCCTCGTGCTTCCATTACTGCGTTTACGCGGTTTGGCATGCTGTACACCAAGTTCCTTATACGATTTTGGGGAATATTCTCCCATTCCTCTGTGAGAGCAATTTTGAGCTCAGGAAGCGTGATTGGGGGAGGGTTTCGTTGTTTTACGCATCTCCCTAGCTCGTCCCAAGCATGCTCGATCGGGTTGATATCCGGGCTGCGCGCTGGCCACTCCATACAAGTAATGTTCATCTCTTGAAGGTAGTTATTCACAATCCTACCTGTATGAGGTCGGGCATTGTCATGCATAAATATAGCATCCTCACCCAAATTGACCATAAATGGACCAACGTGTTCGTTGAGGATTTCTTCCACATATCTTACGCTAGTTAAAGAGCCGTTTTCTATGATCACCAGCTCTGTGCGACTTTCAGAGGAAATTCCGGCCCACACAAGTACAGACCCACCACCGTAGGCTACTTTTTCTTCGATGCATGCTTGCTTGAATCTTTCCCCTGGTCTTCTATACACTCTGTGTCTTCCATCGTGCTTGTAGAGTATAAATTTTGATTCGTCGGAGAACATAACTTTCGACCAATCTTCAATACTCCAATTTACGTGGTTCTGGGCATATCTTAGTCTTGAAATACGATGGCCACGCTCCAGTTTAGGGCCGTTTGCAGGTCTAAGGGGTTTTAAGTTAGATTCAGCAAGCCGACGTCTTACTGTCCATGCACTTGGGTTACTTCCTCCGAGGCGTCGAAACTGATTTGTGAGTTCAGTTCCTGTGAGAAAGCGATTTCGAAGCATGGTGTTCACCAAGTATCGGTCTTCTCGTGCTGTGGTACACCTAGTTCTGCCCGTTCCTGGTCTGCGTAGGTTAGAACCAGTTTCTTCGTAACGTCGGAGAACTCTTTGTACTGTTGACAGCGACACACCGACAGTCCTGGCTGTATCGCGCTGACTCCGGCCGGTTTCCACCAATGTAAGTATTCTGGTGCATTCTTCAAGTGTAAGCGACATGATTTCAGCTTGAATAATGAATATTGAGCACAATCAACCTGGTTTATGTACCAACATAAATGACAGATTACAAACAAAAGCAAAAACAAATCCTGTAATTTCGTAGTTCCATCTTCGACAGTGTTCCCTTTTCAAATTTGATTTTTTTATGATATAACTTTACAATAACTAAGAAGTTTTAATACTTTCATTTAAGGAGTATTAAATTGTCTATTAAATACAATTTATTGCATTAACCTAGCATTCTTACTTTCCGAGATTTTTTGGATTCTTTGAGTGACCCGGATTCATTGCTCTCGAGGGTATTATGTTTGTAAGTTTTAAAATTATTTTTATTTGTATATATTTTTTGTTTTGTTTTATTAACTAATTTATTTGCGATCATAATTTTACAGTTATTGAATTTATTTTAAATTTTACCTGCCAAATTCAAACAACTAAACATTTGCACGGGTGAAGCTGAATATGGTGAAACTATACCTACTTTTAATTAGCATAAGTTGGTACCAAAATGTACCTGTATTCATGCAAATAAACATGTCATTCATTCATTCATAGATTCAAAATAGCGCTTTGTCATTGGCAATTTTTTTTCCGTAGGTAGGTACGCTAGCGTAATGTTTAATATCTCTATGGGTACGTTTACAATACGTCATTTTGAAATTATTTGTAAATGCTCTGCTCCTTACTGAAAGTAGGTAGGTACCTCTTTTTGCAGGACTGCAATAATTAATGAATCTCAATTTTGGCAGACTGTACAATTTTGACAGCCAGATTAAACGCTAACATGCTTGGTAAACGAAGTGGTTTCTATCATCATGTCAACAGAGTTAATCTCAGTCGCTATCTCTAGTGATAAGCCGAGGGCGTTGAACCCGAGGTGTTAGACCCCGCGCATAACTTAGAATATATATAAATAGACTGATTCAGTATTGATTGAGAGTCTGGAGCACATGGAGTTGATTAATCGGTTTAGATAGAGACTTTATGTTATCAGAATAGTGAAATATGAATGTGATTGTGGTAAAGAATCGAATTACTGCTGAAAACAATATAACGGCAAGATGGAGTGACGATCTGCGAAATGCTGCTGGTAGAAATTGGATGAGTCAAGCTGAGGACAGGGTGCAATAGCGCTCATTGGGGGAGGCTAGACTGCTATAGGCTGATGATGATGATGATATTGCAACTTCAAGACAAAATAAAGCTTTGGAAGGCTACGTAGATACCTTGTATGTAGGGCATTGAGATAGATAGTATCGATGATGTAAGGTGTTATAAAATTAAGGTAGGTAAATTAAATTTGATTGAATATGCATTGCATTCGGACTTAATTGGTTGGAATTTTGACTCTGATAACGCTTTGAGTGCTGAATAACAAATAGCTTTCTCTAGCCGGGCTACTGCTGCTCCTCGGGCATGGCTTGGAGCATCATGTCCGTGGCCTGAAGTCAACGTGTTTACAAATAAAATAAATAACCGTATTGAAATAGCTGATATTCATTCAGGAAGTTAATAAACCAAGGCAACACTATCACTTGCAGGATTCAATTCAAATGAGACTTGGTGTGTGGGCGAAAGGTCGCCTACTAATAGTAGAACAAAGCATAGGCACTTAGAACTTACAGTTTCTATGCATAAACAATCGCCTAGTGTGTGGTCTGTCCCCGTTAGATACGAGCCTTGTGAAATTCAAATAAGTTTAATTGGAATAGTTACGCAGACAGGCTGGGATTCAAATAAAAAGATTGAAATACACAGAACAAGAGCTGCGACTTTTCCCGCGTAGAAGATATTTTCAGATGCTAAGTATTAGGAAATTCTTTCCCCCTACACTAAAGAAGAACAAGAAGAAGAACATTTTCTCCAAATTTGAACTTTCTGGGACCTACGGTGTAGGCTGGGCGTTGAATGTCAGGTAGTCAGTCAGTCAGTCAGCTTCAACGCTTTATATATATATTATAACTTTTGAAAGCTGGAAAATTCTGATACGCTCTACGTAAGGTTTCCAAGCAATAACTTTTTATACCTTTGATGAAGGTTTCATTAAACTTGAGAGAAGGTTGTGAAATAAATTCCAAAGAATAAATAAACATTCTAATATTTTGAAAGGGCCCGGGTGCTTACTCGACAGAATTAAAAAATATTGTATATTCCCTGC
This sequence comes from Horisme vitalbata, assembly GCA_951804965.1. Taxonomy (NCBI): domain Eukaryota; kingdom Metazoa; phylum Arthropoda; class Insecta; order Lepidoptera; family Geometridae; genus Horisme; species Horisme vitalbata. Next base: position 7,626,016 of record OX638096.1, read on the forward strand.
CTAGAAGAGTTCGGTGTTGATTACATATGAGAATGAACATTACTTACACAATTTATACAGCAGTATCTGATATACATGTTTTTGAACTCGTCTGGAAGGTTCATTAATAGAACCTAGCTTATCCGAGTTAGAAACATCCACCGTAAAGTTTGTATGAGCCAACTTTGTAGAGTATCGAGAACCAACTTAAATTGAAACGGTACGGTCGAAAATTTATTGGATATGAAGCTATAACTAAGCGTAGGGTAAAATTCCCTTCGGCCAGATGGAGTGACGATCTGCAAAAGGCTGCTGATAAAAGGTGGATAATGTTGAGTTGAGGACAGGGCGCAATGGCGCTCATTATAGGAGACTTATGTCAGCTACAACATCAACATCACAAGCCTATTCAGTCCACTGCTGGACATAGGACTCCCCTGTAAGAAGGGGGATATACCCATAATCCCCACGCTGAGCATGCGGTTTGGGAATGCTTCTCGCACCTCGCCGACACTGCTGCCCATTGACGGCCAGGGGTTTTAGCTGTGCCAGTGTTAGGCTGCGCTATGCCATAATCAGCCGTTCGCCAGAGCCCCATTTGTTATTCAACAGGGTGCACCATGGGCAAGTGAGGTTGGCTTTGCATCCAAAGATGGAGGATCGAGCCTCTTGCCCTTATGTCAGTAGTGGACTGCTATAGGTTGATGACGATGAGGATAAGGTTCAAATCCAAGTAGCAAATTGAAAAGTAGAGCATGTGTATGTGATGAAATTCCCCTTTGAAAAAGGACCTAAATTTGATTTAAGAAAGTTGAAACCGCATATTTAACGCTATTGCAGCTCGTGGAGTGCCCTTGGCCGTCCTCAAGTGGCACCTACACAGAGCAGCCTTCAAATTATACATTAAACTTTATTACGGCAGCGTCACCGCTCGCTGGAAAACGCTCGTTTCTCGATTATGTTGGTAGGAAGCTATGAATTTCAATTTACTTGCAATTTCATACTGAAGGTAAGGAAAATTATGTTGATCTCGTTGATATTTTAGATCTATGGGATCATGTCTCTCAGGCCGTTCGAAGACTTCCGATAGAATCATCCTCATCATCAATCATCATCATCATCAGCCTATAGCAGTCCACTGCTGGACATAGGCCTCCCCTAATGAGCGCCATTATCCAATATCAAATTCATATTTTATAACCATATTCTAAATGAACTAAAGTTGTCGACATAGCTCAGCTCAGAATTAGCAAGTTGTGGCTGTGTGTGCAAGTAGGTTAGCCATATCTGCCGATCATGATCCTAGAGAATCTATGCAATCCACATTATTGAGTAGGTAATAATTTTGGATCATCCATATAAATTCACATAAATTATAATTGAAATGCTCGTAGTGGCTATTCATTAGTTTGTATTTTATGATTTCGCAAAATTAAATATAAAATAAAATGTTTGCCTGCAGGCCAGATAAGCTTTTTCTCAAGTTTAATTAAGCTAAAGCCGAAAGCGCTCTAAGCCCTAAATGAATTCAGGAGATAATCTTGAAGTTAAGTAAGTATAATTATCTACTTTATAAAATAGCTGTAAATCTTCAGAAATGTAGGTATATTAGTTTGTTGCTATCAAATCGATAATTCTACAACACAAAAAATTGTTAAAAATAACTTTCAAATTTTATCAGAACACGCACCCATAATCGCTTATGTTCCTGAAATACTATTTAATTCAATTCAAGACATACCAGGGTAGCATCGTTATGTACCTACCAGACGATAGAAAATCGATAATCGTCTCGACTAAATGGCTGGCGCGCGAGATAAAATTCAATCATGAAGCAATATCAATGTGGGAAGGAACCAATTGACATTGACTCTCTATATTTTTAAGAGGGCATAATATTTTTAGAATAACTTTGTGGTTTACATGAATCCTTTTTTTCTACGTGTATCTTATTAGATACGCCTACAAATACAACACTCAGTCCACCGCTGGACATAGAACTCTCCCAATATACAGGGAGGTATACTCGTAAACCCCACGTTGGGGATCGCAGAGCACAACTGATACTTCTAAACTTAGCAGTGTGTTAGGCTGCAGTCACGAAGTCATCGGGAGCGGGGCGGGCGGCGGCGGGGCGGCGCGGTGACGCGACGCAAGGAATGGCGCGTTCCAAATTCCAATGCATAGATTTTCGTTGGCGCGCCGCTCCCCGCGCCGCCGCCGCTGTCTTCGTGACCGCGGCCTTAAGGTGCGCTATGCCGCAATGAGCCCGCTGCTAGAGCGGTTAGTTAGCAGGGCCTACGGGCAGGTGAGGTTGGCTTGGGTTCTGAAGAGGTTGGAACCACATGCCTAGGAATACCGACACCAATATTAACATTGAAGTAAGTATAGGTCCTAATTTACCTTGGTAAGGTAAAGTATTTAATTTAACAAAAAGTAAGCTAGATTACCTAGGTATTATACACACACCTAATATCCAAGAAACAATTTCTTCTCGCATACCGCAGTGTTCTTCGCAGATAATCTTGAAGGTGCATGCATGCACAATAGCAAACCTTCACGACCTAGAAAATAACAATACAAAGGTTCAGCAATATTATCGTATGGATTCTATCACGTTTTCTTACCAAAAAATTGTACCAATATGATCAATTTTGGTGCGAATTTTTTGGTAGGAAATCGTGTTGGGTTCAACATGATAATCTTGCTGAACCTTTGTATTGGTATTTTCTAGGCCGTGAAGGTTTGCTATTTTGCTTAACTAGATTCAGTGATTTTATATCTTCAAAAATGTTAAATAGTGCGAACGAGAGGGAGGTTTGACATGTATCGTCACCTTAAGGCCTCTGAACGGCCAAAAAATTCAGACACCAAAGTTGACCACTAACGAAGAAGGAAGGAAGATGGACGTTTTTATCTTGTCGCATAAATAAAGCTTCCTGGTTTATTTACTTCCAACTCAAACACGACGATGTATTTGAGTTTTCAAATAACAATAACCAATCAAAACATACCAAAGACTACACTCCCATTGAAATCCCGTAGAGTTTGCCAGACAACTGCATCCAAGATGGCGCGGCCGATCAATGGTAACCATAGCAACGCGTCGGGTTCCAGCTGGCCTGAAAGTACCTGAAACAAAAATACGATAGCGTTTCACAGGCTTTACCGCTTTTTGTAAGTGTGAAAGAGATGCGTGTATTGTGTGAAAAGGACGCGGAAACGATATTTCCATGATGAAACTTTTTGATAATGGATGCTTAGCTCAATGTATGCAGAGTTTATTTTGCGAAAGAGCGAAATAATTAGAATCGTTCATAAACTTAAAAAGCTTTGTGTCGAGAAAGGAAAACTTAGAAAGAAGTGGAGCAATCGAATGTTTTCTAATAAATTAGTAGCTAACCTTTATTTCTATTACTTTCTACCTCATCTTCTACCGTTTATTAAACTAAACGTTCCAATAAACATTAATGTGAACCTCTGTTGGATAAGAACTCATTTGTAAGAAAAGTTAATTGGATTAGGTTCCTAACTTAGTAAGTTGAAACTTTGGTCTTCGTTGGATAGATATTACGACATCTGTGACGCAGTTGGCGAAGGCCCGCCTGAGATGCAGAAGGTTGCGGGTTCGATTCCCGCCGCAAGACAAATGTTTGTACATTCTGCAAATATTTGTTTCGGGTCTGGGTGTTTACTATGTATGTATTTACAAAAAATGTATCTATGTAGTTTAGCAGTCATGTGGTTCCCATAATACAAGCTCTGCTTAGTTTGGGGCTACAAGATGCTGGGTGATAGTGTCCAGCATTATTTAAAAAAAATAGGTACGAGTACTTACCTAAAAATAGTAGATTACTGATTATAAAAATTTTAATCATAGGCCTGGCCTACCCCTATAACTTTCTATAATCGCACTAATATGTTTGTATGATTGAATAAATTTAAACATCAGTTACAGGCTGATAATGATGATGATGATGATGATGAAGTAACGATTTAATATATACCTCTAGCGTAGAGATATTTTTTGAACTAGGGATTTTCTTTAAGATTCTTGAGGAAGCGAGTATTTTTGCCCCAATAATTAGTAGAACTTTTTCCTGTTTGCTAATTACCTTACTTGAAATGAAACTGTAAGATATTTTTCCGAGTTACTAACAGAATCAAAAATTTAACTGCTCAACCTTCCTTCCTTCTTTTACTTTCTATTGTAAAGTAAAAAATTATTCAACAATTATCCTTCAGCATGTGTAAAGATATTTGTGTATTTGTATGAATCAGGGTGTTGCTCTAAGAAGCTAGTTGAGGAAGCAAGAATTTTTGAGTAGGTAATTATTTGCACATTTTTCTGTTTGCTAATTACCTTACTTGGAATGAGACTAAGATATTTTTCCGAGTTACTAACATGAGCAAAAATTTAACTGCTTAGTAAACAACAGAAATTGATTTATTCACAAATTAATTAAAAGTCATAAAACATTTAATCCCCAGTTGATTAGACGGAGAGTCGAGCAGCGTAAGAGGGCAATCGAGAGAGTAGGTACCTCGTTAACGTTAGCACTGGACAGGTTTCATTCCGATACTAAAACCCTTGATGAGAGATTTTACTACCATGTTGCGTACTGGCGTTGACACGTGTTTTTACCTGTTATTTACAGTGCCATTTCAGTTAACGTGTAGTTGGTTAGGTCCTAAGACTGAAAGTGTGGAACTACAATTAAACCTATATCTTCAAATATTATAAAGGTGACAGTTTGTGAAATGTAAACATCATCATCATTATTATGAGCGACCTCTGAACATGTTAAATGTGAAATATTTGTCCCTCCTTCAAACTAAAACTCCTGAACGGAATAAGCTGAAGTTTTGCACATATGTAGTTCTAGACCTGGAATAACATATAGGTATAACGTAGGGTACGATGCGAACGAAGACGCGGGCCGAAGCTAGTCAATACATCGTGGTACTCAAAGGGTGTGAACGTCATCTCCTCAACAGTATCTAAAAGTACAACAATAACTAAACTTGTCTGTTGTAAAATCTAAACAATTTGCTATGTTGTTTGTCATCAAGCAAAATGTCCTAAGAACTCATACGAATACCAATGTCTATTATATAAAAATAACTAAAATGGGAGGAGAAATGTATGTAATAAAAATATAAAGTACGTGTCTGTATAGGACAGGTCCAATACGTAACTATAATAAGTTTTTCGGAAGTTCTTAGCCTACATTGGTTGTCTTTATTTCTTGGTAATCACATCATTCTTTTTATTCGTTATTATCGTTTTATTTATTTATTTTTACAATTATTATTTGACAATCATTTATTTCCGATTTTGCCTGCATGACTGATTTAATAATAAAACTAAACATTTGCACGGCTAATAAGCTGAATATGGTAAAACTATACATCTAATTAGCATAAGTACCAAAATGTACCTGTATTCATGCAAATAAACATTTCTTCTTCATCTTCAGCCTAAAGCAGTCCACTGCTGGACATAGGCCTCCCCTAATAAGCGCCATTGCGCCCTGTCCTGAGCTTGACGCATCCAGCTTCTACCAGCAGCATCAAGCAGATCGTCACTCCACATGGCCGTTATTACCAATAATACCTAATTTAAACACTCCAGTCGCATACCCGGCGAGAATTTTTACGGACTTCAAGTAAGGAGGTTAATAGTAGTATTTTTTATATTTGTTACCTCAATAACTCCGATATTTATTAACCAAATAGCTTTTCGCCCGCAGATTCACTCGCGCGGTACTCGTAAAAAATAGCCTATATTAATCCAGGTCACAAACTGTGTATATTCCAATATTTCCCAAATCCGATCAGACGTTACGATTAATTTAGTGGGAACAAACACACAAACTTTCGCATTTATATTATAAGTGTGATTGAGAAAATTCAGAGAGGGTTTTAAAAGGGATTTAAAGAAAAAATACCATATCAAGAACCATTTCCTTACCTTCCTTTTTCGTATGAGTTGATGAGATCTAAATACACTAAACGGACACCCATCAAAGCAGTGGCCGGGCGGAATGTTACTTAACCATTGTGATTTGCTAAAACACCGTGAGCCACGCCACGAGCGCTTATTAATTTCTTTAAAATCGGTTTATTTTTTAATACTTCTATTGCTTGACGATTTTTCACCTAAGCCCTAGTTTTAAATTAACTTCAATGCCATCTTGTTTGTTTGCCTGTAGCTGTCTAGTTCAGCGACTTATCAAGAACAAGCATTAGAATATAATTTGCTGAATTTCCTTTCGACATCACAGCTCGCTTAAGGAGACTATAAGGGTCAAACCTATCTCTCGGTCACTCTATTCAACATTTTTTAAGGTATAAAATCACTGAATGTGGCTATGCAAAATAGCAAAACTTCACGGCCTAGAAAATAACAATACAAAGGTTCAGCAATACTATCATTTTGATTCTATCATGTTTTCTTACCAAAAAACTTGCACCAATGTGATCAATTTTGGTGCAAATTTTTTGGTAGGAAAACGTGTTGGGTTCAACATGATGTTATTGCTGAACCTTTGTATTGTTATTTTCTAGGGCGTGAAGGTTTGCTATTTTGCATAACTACTAAATTATGTGATTTTATATCTTCTAAAATGTTGAATAGTGTGAGCGTTTGACCCTTATGGGTAGCTGACTAATAAATTAACTTTTTGATGAAAGGGGCCCTGTGTATCATACGCAAATACTATATAATTAGCTAAGTTCTAATGAGCAATTAACGCCAAACCGGGAGTTCGGTTCATGAACTTTGGATGGAAGATATTCTTGGATACAGTTCAACGTAACATATTATTTTACCAAAATAACATGTAGGCGGTAACACTTTTGCCGATATCATTGTGAATCCTCATTGGATTACCGTTCTTTGCCGTCGCAAAATGAAATAATTAGTCCTGACTGTCCAGGCACCAACATCGCGACAAGGCAGGGAGTTGGCTCGGCAGCGCGATCCGGTATTTATGGGAAGGTCGCACTCGCGGGTTCGACTCCCGCCTGAGATAAATTTTGGGCTATTATAAAATCTTTTCCCTTAACACGTTGATTGCGGGCCTAGCGAGCCCTAGCGAGCATGACCTGCGCCTGCTGCTCAGTTTTGTTTTTCATCACTCAAAGTGTGGGTTAAATACGTAAGCATTATTAATGATTATGAAACATGTTTGTGTATAAGACATACATAAATTACTAAGGCCTAGAGACCGTCATCAGGTCTTCAAACGCTTCTAATTCCTATAATTCCGATCGCATAACAAGAGTAATCGAAATATGGTCAACAAATCATAATCATCAAACTTTCCATGTACCATTTTGAAGCCGATTCCCGTCTCCCGATTTGGCGTGGTCGAATGCTCGTACATGCGCGTGCGACTATTTATACCACGTGGTCCTCCCCGCCCCTCCTTCCCTCCCGCATTTATCCGGAGTAAAATTAGCCAGAGGGAATCCATTACGATTGTTAGTAGCTATTGCTTGTTCTGTGGTGCTGGTACATTATTGATGATACGGTTGTGAGTCAGACTGAAGTGTGAAGTTGATACGTCATTCTAGGATTGATTTCGGTTTCAGAATATTACGAAATGGATATATGAATATTAATCAGTATACTAGCTTGCTACATAGTTTTTTTAGTTACTGATCTGTGAGGCAAACGGACACGGATATTTTGAGCAGTGTGAGCAATATTATGAAAGAAGGGCTCTGACATGGTTTTGTATAATCATGAAATACGTAATATAGAAGACTCGGATATTTTGAGGAGTGTGAGCAACTTAGAAATAAAGTTTCCGAAATGGTTTCGAAAAACCATGAAATACGCACTACAAATCACAAGAAAATCACGTGCCTTCTAAAAATTTACTCCATGAGCCTCTTCATCAAGGACAGTAAACGGGGCACACTTCCTTTTTTTTTTGTGGCGTCGCACGGTTTGTGCATTTGCCATTTTAAGTTTTTTCATTTTACTTATTTTATTTTTATAAAAAATTTGGGAAGCTATTTACCACCCTTCCTTCGCGTCCCATCTAGCACTGGTATATGAAAATTCCCGTTTTGCAATAATGAACTCATTCGTTCATTCCAAAGAGGTTGCAATCAGAAACTTTTTTCTATCTTTATGGTTAATTCCATGGTATTCAGAAAAAAAAGGCCAACCAAAGAGGTTAATTCACGTAAGGTTAATGTTTGTCACTCACAAAACTCTGTGTACAGTACACACGGAGTTTTGTGAGTGACCAACAACCTTAATCCCGATTATCAGTGGCCAGTTAACGTGAGTTTGAAAATGGAACGCGATATTTTTTAATTTTTTTGTTAGTTGGCAATACAAAATATAAAAAATAGGATATCAGTCATGTGGTTAATAACTGGTACAGAAACTGGACGCACACACCTACTTTGTTCCCGAGGCATCGTATAGGTATTTTTTTTTTGTTTTTTTTTTATGTTACTTGAACATGGAACAAGCACATGGTCCACCTGATGTTGAGTGGTAACCATTACCTATCACAAAGCATTGCAACATAGATCACGTTTTTTGAAACGTGCTCTACGATGCAACGCCCTGCGTCCATCAACTTGAGGCATGATGATGATAAGCCTCTTGTGCCTGTAATTTCACCGGCACTCACACCCTTCAAACCGAAACACAGCACAGCTGCTTCACGGCAGAAATAGGCATGGTGGCAGTACTTCCCCGGACGAGCCCCCCACAAAGAACTCTAATACTACTAAAACTATATACTACTATATAGCACATGCCTTTAAACTGATTCCGAATGCCAACTTTTGTTTGTTACTGTTTGCTGACAGCAATATTATATGTTATCGTAATGTTGTTGAAGTGTGAAATAATAATATACGTAATAACAGATGTTGGCTCGCATGCTGCACACACCTGTTCTAAGTATTTTTAATCTGATTCTGATAATTACGAGTTCTTGAGTGGAGACTGTGACTCGGCAAACGTAGTGTACGCCCTCCGGCCAGGTGGAGTGACGATTTGCGAAAGGCTGCTGGTAGAAGCTCAGGATAGGGCGGATGCTGATAGAAGCTGGATGCGTCAAGCTCAGGATAGGGCGCAATGGCGCTCATAAGGGGAGGGCCTATGTCTAATTACATAACATAGATTCAATGTTGTGGCAAATGGCGTTTCATAGAAATTGTATGGAAAACTTTTATTTTAATTTTCGCCAAAAATTACGATTTAATTTGGTCAGTTACTTTGGTGTTCCTGGAACATAGATATCTTGGATATATTTGGAAATAGAGTCGATTGAGACTTGTTTTTTTTTTGACAAATGTCATTTTCTGACTGACAAAATTATTCAAAAATCCGAAAATGCAATTTTTATCCTTTAAAATAAAACGATAGTTTTCTCAGAACAAAACCTTCTAGCTACCAAAGAAAAGGTGGCTGCCCTCTATGAGGTAAAGTGCAAGGAATATATCATCCAAATTTCAAGTATGTAGGACTTTGAGCGTACGGTTTAGTCAGCTTCATTAGTTAGGTTCCTTTTAGGCAACTGTACATTTTTTCAAAAATCCGAAAATACCATAATTTTTTCCTCAAAATTAACCTATAGCTTCCTTGGAAAAAAACCTTTTAACTACAAAAGAAAAGGTAGGTAGCTGCCCTCAATGAGGTAAAATTTTGCCTCATCCTGTATAATTCATTATTCATAACGAAAAACATAATTAAAACCAACGCGTGGGCTTGCCCATGATCATTAGCAACGGTCAGTAGATTCACTCATTAAGAACTAGGTACCTGCGTGTATCATGGATACTGGATTAGGAAACTACGAGAAAATGTATTTCATTATGAAATGCCCTTTCGAGACTTATCTATCGAAGCCAAGCAACAAAATCTTTTCATTTCCATTATGTCGACGGCGATCAGGATAAACTGTTTAGATAGTAAAGAGAAAAAAGTTTCTTATCCAACCTCTTTGGGATAAACTTATTTTTTTTAAAATATACATGCTCCTACGCCGTAGCTTGGTTACGTCGTAGCATTAGGGATGGCTGTCTTCGATATCAAAGCCAAGTATTATGTCCTCTGTAGTAAAAAGCTTAAAAATACACTTCCACGGCTTAAAATCCAGATCCGAGATCATGGAATTACTACTAGTACTAACGTATATGGGAAAAACTTTGAAGCGCGCTTTGAACAAAAATCTGTGCCTAATTTATTTTCCCAAAAAGATGTTGTGTCTATCGTTTCCTCTTTAGTGTTACACAAAACAAGAAAAGTGACCCAACCCCGTTTTGGTTCTCCTCTAAAAACTCCTTGTCCCAGATAGGATTTTAACGAATAAAGCAAAGAGGTTATGAATGACAATGGAACATCATGTTTCATTCGAGTTTTTTCGATTGGCGAACAGGCCGCTCTTATATTAATACGATGTGCTCTACTAAAAGATATCTATGGTTAAATTGTATTTTTAAGCGGCTGATAGAAATAGAAATAAAAATAAGTATATTTATCCCTCGAGCGACCGCCTTTTTTCCACGCGACAACTTGCTCAGAGCTACAAAAGCGTGAAAAATGAAGAAGGCCTTACAAAAGAATGACAGCCGTCTAGTCTCGCCCACATCTCCAGAAAATAAATATTTATGCTTGAATAAGTCGAGTGGTAATATGTCTTACCCGATTTTATATTATTTAAGTAAAAATAAAAGACCTGCTTGCAAAACCTTTTTACTTGAGAATACTCCAACTGTATAGTTAGGTACTCGATATCCTTCTAAGCGAGATTTTTTGTGAGTATTGTCACGCTGCGCACCTAGTTCGCACATTCATTTGAAGAAGGAACCTCTTTGTTCAAGGTTTTTCTTCCTATGTGACATAAAAAAATTATTCCAAATATTTGAAAATAGAATAGTACGAATGATTTTTTTATAAACCACCATTGTTTTCGGCATTGTTTAATACTTAGCTTCATAACAACAGTGATTTTTTTCACAGAAAAAACACGAAACGGAACTGTGAGTAGTGCTTTGCTTCGAATAATAAGATTTTAATTATACCGTCTTTTTTACGAATATTTTATACTTTGCTTTTTGCTTTTTCAGTAAAAATTTCACTGAAAAAACAACTTTTTGGCAGTCTCTGACTATGCCAATTTTATGGCTTGTCTATCTACTTACTAGTAAATGAGGTACTTTTAGACAATACCAGGACAATGAACCTAGTAGGTATTATGAACCCAAATGGAAACACGTGGAGATTTTAAAAATACTGCGTATGAGTGACGTGACCGGCATTGTAGGCCAAGGAGATTCTCGAAACGATGTACTGCTGTGCCAATTTCTATAGTATTTATTGCGTGCTGTACTGTGATCGGAATGTGATTACTAACTGCGAAGACTACAACACGTTCTATAACAAACTAAAATAATGTCAGCGTGTTGCCTGTAGCGATTACTAACTTTGTTGACTACTTAATTTGTAGGCTATACATTTGCACGACTATATAGTCAAATATAGTGATACTTTACTGTAAAACAATCACTGTGAACCTATATTTATGCAAATAAATACTATCATTTCATTTCATTTATAGTTTCATTAGGTAGGTAGGTAGTCTTACGGCCGGTTCCTATATTAAACCGTAACCGATAACGCTTCGTTTTTCTTTGAAAAACTGTCAAAAATTAACAACGAGGCGTCGAAAATTTGACAGTTTTTCAAGGGAAAACGAAGCGTCATCGGTAACGGTATAATATAGGAACCGGCCGTAAGACTACCTACCTACCTAATGAAACTATAAATGAAATGAAATGATAGTATTTATTTGCATAAATATAGGTTCACAGTGATTGTTTTACAGTAAAGTATCACTATATTTGACTATATAGTCGTGCAAATGTATAGCGAGTAGGCAATTATACATTCTCGTAATAAACCAGTATATGATTCAAAATTGACTTTATCAATATTATGAAAACAATATATAATAATAAGGAATTGAAAATAATACATACCTATTCGCTTTAGTTACAAACCTACTCGTATCACCACACCAACCTATATCCCCCCTCCCCTAATAAGAAAGAGGATATGCCCATAATCCCTACGCTGGGCATGCGGGTTGGGGATCGCAGGGTACAGCTTTTTGCACCACCGACGTTGCTGCCCATTGGAGGTCAAGGGATTTAACTGTGCCGGTATTAGGTTGCGCTATGCCGCAATCAGCCGTCCGCCAGAGCCCCGTTTCTTAGTTAGTTGGGTGCACCACGTGTAGGTGAGATTGGCTTGAGTTCCAAAAATGGGCGTTCAACCCGTTACACACCAAACCTACTCGAATATTAATTTTCTATCATTGACAACATTATCATGTAATACTGACCTATCTTCAAATAATAATATGAATCAACGCAATGGCAATTATTACCTTTGCACGCCTAGGTACCTACAAAGCCTCGGTCTGCCTACCATATTGCTATACCCTTAGACAGGGTTCATGTGAGATACTTATAACCTGTAACATGCAATTTAACACCATGTGAAAGCAATAAATGTATTGCATTGTATTGTATTGAAATGTCTTGTTTTGTATTGTATCTTGGTTTACGATTCGCGGAATGTTATAGTGTAGAATTGTTCAGAAATAATATAAGCGAAGCGTTCGTAGCGTGGCTTACCTCAGCGGTCTTAGCAGATCACCTTGGTGGCATTTAGATTTGAGCGCTTCCGCACTTCGGAAGGCACGTAAAGATGTTGACCCCGGCTTTTTCAGTTGTTAAGTCATGTCGGAGACCTTCGGGCAGCCCAAAAAACTCCGACACCAGAGTGGGCCATCATGCGAAGAAGAAGAAGTTAAAGTAATATAGGCCCCATATCGGTAAATCATTATATTGCAATAGTCGCAATAGACGGCCAAGTTAAAAATAGGTGTAAAATTACAATAATTCACATAAACAGAGCTGAAAATGAGTACGAATGTGAGGAACACCAAATTAACTTGAAAAATCCCGTGGATTTAGAATGTTTGTTTTTATATTTAAAATTAAACTTTAATTTAAAATTAAACTTAAAAATCCCCATCAATTCCACATCTGCAAAAAAAGTATGTCAAAAATCGCAAGCGTTTTTCAGCTAAACGGTAACTTTTTTTAATTGTCTGCTATAAGCGAATTATTGTAAACTAGAATGTTTATTTTGAGGGGACAGTAACTGTAATAAAAGATTAGTAAGTTTAACAATAAGCTAATCGGCTACTGGTAAAGAAAGAAAAAAAGAAAATCTATTTAGTTGACCCAAATTACACAACACATTAAACAGTATTCACATAGGGCTCGAGATGGTAGAGCCAGTTCTGTTAATGATGTGAGTGTATGAAAACTTTCCTATAAATCGCAAGGTTTAACATTTTCAACAAAAACCTTTCTACTCACATCCTCTAATAATAAGCATCTTTAATAATAAGCAGCGAAATGTTACCAACATTCATCTTGAGAGGAATCGTTGTCGGCACTCTGACGACAGACGTCATGTTTCGCTTTTTTGCTATTTAGTTGAGTGTATTTTATTGGGTACAGGGATAAATGTTCTGGTAATAATTTTGTAAATTATAGTCTCTTAATACATTCTGTACGCATGTAATATTTCTGTACGTATATTGCGCACGAGCAGCAACACTATACAATATATAATATATACAATATCCCTGAATATCCCATAAGCCTAATTGTTGGAAACTCGCACAAAGAACCAAATCTCTTCTCGTTATTAAGTACTAGCCCCTAATGATAAATTTTTACTAACCCAGAGGGCCATGTATTCAGACAACAGAATAAATAAATAAATAATAATATTTGTTAGTTCTGCAATCTTTCACATAAAAATAAAAAAAAATGTTAAGAAGATATGTTTATCGCTTAAAATATTTTTTCATGTTCCGTACGGGACATTGACATTGACGCGTAGTGATGACGAAGACCAATGGCTATGGCTATGATGAAAACCAAAATGGCTTTTCAATTATCTAGACAACAAAATTGTTTTTCGTCATCAGTCATCATGTCATCGTCATCGGTAGCCATGTCAATGTCAATGTCCCGTGTATCAAATCAATAAATTATACAAATATTTAACAAACTATAGCGGAATTCTAGCCGAGTTCTACCTACGGAACATGAACGGAATACATAAACTAGCGGAATCACATATTTAAGTGTGGACAGTGCTGAAAGCAGAAACCCGGTAAATAAGTTACACTTCATTTTAAATGCAACCGATGAACATTTTTTCAAATAAAAATGTTTTGTAAAATGTTTAGCAAATATTATAAATATTTGTGTACATACACACACATTGTTACTCTTTGACGCTGAAACTACTGAATGGGTTGAGCTGAAATTTAGTGTATGTAGGTAGTTCTACACCCGAAATAATATACTTTGCAAGCAAAGCAGCGGGCAGAAGCTAGTTTTCTCATAAAGATATCGTTTTAATTTCAATATTCACTTCTAAGGCTTGAAATCGAGGTCAATAGGTGCTTTTGCTGACCTGGCAAAACGCGCCCTCCGCTGAACGGAATCTTTTGTGCAATTTTGTTCTGGGTAGCAAAAATGGTAGGTTAGGTTAGCATGTTCTCGTATGGGTATCATATGACCTCTTTGCTGAGGTAAAAGTAAAACTGTCAAGGCCATCCATAACATTTTTTTTACTGGAAACCTTAGATTAACTAAGAGCTGGAAAGTTTTTCCTTATAATACGTCACATCAGATATGTGAATCATGATCTGCCCTTGCTCCATTGTGGTGGAATCTTTTTCTTACTTCTTTTTATACAGCCAGCCCATAAACCTACACAGCAGGACATAGACCTCTCGTGAGGCCTATTTTAGTTGCACACCGAAATAGGTATCTTCTGTCACTGATGTATATGCATACTTTGATATTTCATCTGTCGAAATTCAAAGAACATCAATTGACAAACTGTCAAAGCTTGTAAACCGATCGATGCATACATTGATTTATATAGTTACTATCGCATATCATTTCGGTGTGCAAAAGGGTAAATGAGGCCTCAGTTGAAATTGTTGATCGCAGTATAAGTGTTGGATAGACAGGTGTTACCACTCACCCCTGGCCCTAAGCTTCATATGACATATACGCAAAGAAACTGTGGGTCCTGAAATCTATTTTGTATTTTATTTATTATGGGCCAGCTCTTGACCTCGAGGCTTGCGTGAGCAAGGATGAGGTCGACGATGGGGCGAGCTTTCCCATAAGATGCCTACTAACTCTCTTTTTGAAGCTGTTAGGGACGTAAGTCAATGGAAAACAGACAGTGGCAGCTGATATTGATCCATATTTTAGCATATTTTTTATTAAATCTATGCAAAAACCGCCATCTTCCGAGACACTGTGTATTACCTATGTAATTTTTGTCTTACTTACGATAAAGACTGTAACTCTAAGTAACTTTTAGGCATAAGTAAGTAGGTAACCTGAGAGGATGGTTTATATGCTGGACAAAACTACTACAATTAACTATATCCCTACTACTATGGCGCTACAGCGTCCCGGTAAACTAAAAATTGTCATTTGAAGCTGTACAATCTAAGCATTCAAATATAATCTAGATTCAAAGGTTAACCATATATTTCCTTGTCCGCAGAGCTACGCAGCATCAACACCACCAAAGCCTTCATCAGCGCCTCCGCACACGACGCTCCAGCGGTCGGTGCGGAGTGCGGCTAGTACCGGAGCTCCTGCGAGGGTCATACCCAGGTTCCACTTTCCTAAGGGCCGGCCGCCGCCCGCCCATCAGCAGGACCACGCTGTGCATAAAGTGCAGTCCGCCTTCGCTACCTTCCCCAATAGTCAGGTACGTTGGGATTTCTCTTTAAGGTTAATTTGCATTTAGATTTATCTATGTCTTTGAGGATGTTTAATGGTGCCTGCTATATTATCTGCCAATATACGGAAGAAAATACTAGGCACCTATCTATACACTAAGGTAGGTAGGTACTTATAGGAATCTGGATATTAGGTTTGTATGTGGGATAATTCCAATGATTATTAGGTGAATCTATTTACTAAATTATATTATATCTTATTATTTTTTCCTCTATTAACCATCTACTTAAATCATCACCAAACTTTGAGGTTCCAATCAATATTAGTTTTGCTAACAAAAACTAAATAAAATCCTCGTTTCTTTTACTTATTCCTTATTTATCCGACAACTGTTGTAGAAACCTAATATCCAGAACAGGTGCTATTATCTTCTCTAGTACTAATGCTGTATAAAATGAATAATGCATCACTTTACCCAGAAAACTCATATCTTCGGAACAAACGGAATGATATGTTCCTAATTTTACTGAGTAATAGCAATTTTTAAAAGATATAAAATGCGGTTTAACTATGGGTTGTTTATCAAATGCGACGTAGGTTTAAATTATAGATATTTTTATTTCAGTTTAAATGGTGCAAATGATTTGTAACTTAACTAAGCATTAATCTAAAAAAAAATTACATTCTAAACCACCTTATTCATAACCGAAGAACTTTGTTTAGAGTTATAAAATGTGTGACATAAGTTTGAATCACATAATAGGTTACAAAACCGTACCTTCCGTGCTGTATTAAAAAAGGGTACAAATTTGTCCGTTTATTACATACGTATAAAAAAACAATTCAGTTTTATTTTTTCATTAAAGGCATTTCAGTTTACTACAGTATCTGAAGCATAAACATTTTCTGGCTATAATACCAGATTGATTGAACTATAATGTTGTTGGCAAACTGCTATGCAATGCGGTGCTTCAGGCTTTCATAAAATTGTATTTTGCATTGGATATTCGAGCAAAATGAATGCTGCTCAATTTTTAATAATTTTACCTTCATCCAGAGCTAATGTAGCGCTGAGCTTTAGCGATTACGCTAGAAAACCATTTGCAAATTGTTTTTTATCGGAACGCCAGAGTAATCTAGATAAAACCTACATAGTTGCATTAAAAAACTTTTTCTTTACAATATTTAGCTCACGCCCGGCTCCATTCACGTGGTACCGGGATAAATTGTAAAATGCCTAAAAAGCCTTTATATCAATCCAGATCACAAACGATGTATAAATTCCAGGTTTCAACCAAATTAGTTTGGTTTTAAAATATGCAAGACATAATTGTAGGTGACTGTACGGCTATGATACTTTTTGAAGCCTGTGGAAAGTTTTTTAAAGAATAATAAATATTTTATTTTTATTCTAAATACATTTTTGGTGGAAAGAATTCTTGGAGTTAGCGGGAAAAGCCAAACAGACATAATGACACACAAAATTTCTTATCTACATTTACACTATCTAAATTATATTTATAATATAATTTAATATTATAAAGAGGAAAAACTTGCATTTTTGTGTGTGAGTATGTTCGTAATGAATAAACTCAAAAACTACTGTGCTGATTTCAAAAATTCTTTCACCATTGGAAAGCTACATTCACCCTGAGTAACTGGGCTATACTTATTGCTAGAAAAGATTAGGAATCCTTACTAAAACCCGTGCGAAGCCTCGACGGACCGCTAGTTTATAATATAAAACCACGAAAAAAACCTAATTATTTCCAAAATATATGTGGCCACTATTCAACCAACGTAAAAATAGTAGAACGAAATCAAAGAAAACATATTTTTGGTTTGCGGAGAAAAAACAATAAACCAGTGTTCAATATCCAGACGCCCGTGACAAATATTGGACATCGATCAGCGGTGGAATGCCGGCATTTCAATAAGGATTCGGGAAAAACAACCTCAACTTCCATAGTAACTGTTATGCATCTTTTGTATTCTGTGCCTCAACTGGCGACATCTGAAATTGGTGATTCGTCTCGAGCTCGCATGAATGGGTTCGGTCTTTGGTCAGTCTAAACATTGATGTAGATATTAGGTAGGTACAGGTATTAATTCTAACTATATCGATGAATGTGTGTGAAGTAATTTCTATCAAATACTTACTTACATACTTATTAAAATATCGTTGTACAGCTGAACGTATTATTTTGCTTTATAAAATATGTAAATATAACATAAATAAACTTACTTCGTGAAAAATATATTAATATCACAAAAGCAAAACCATTTTCCAGCTTTATTTCACAATCAGATGCACATATCAAGAAATTAATGTTGCTAACTTTAGGTACGAATTCTGAATTCACTAAATCAAAATCCTTGACCCAAATTGTGATGAACTTTAAAACTTCGTGTTTGAATCTTTGTATACTTCGCATCTATCACTCGGTCCGATACAGTGAGCCGGGTATAAGTGCAGCAGTTGGCTGGCAGCCAGATAACCAGCCTAGCAACGCGCTATCGGCTTGGATCAAATACTACGTGACTATAAGAATATTTAGCACGTGTCCGTAAGGACAGGTCCAATAGACCTATCACGTTCTCAATTCTTCATACATTCAGTATTGTAAGCATTTTATAAGCGGATGTCAGGTGTCAGAATGGCATTTTAGTTTGACCTATTCATAGCGGTATATTTAGGTAGGCAATGATGATGAGTGCCTATTGTCATTCATTATATATTTCATGAATCATGACATACGGAGCCGAAACGTGAACACTCAGAGTACGGAACGAGCTATGCTCGGGGTTTCTCTGAAGTATAAAATCCGTAACGAGTTTATCCGACATAGAACTAAAGTGGTCGACATAGCTCAGAGAATTAGCAAGCTGAAGTGGCAGTGGGCTGGCCATATCTGCCGAAGAACCGATAACCGTTGGGGTAAACGAGTTCTTGAGTGGAGACTGCGGCTTGGCAAACGTAGTGTAGGACGCCGTCCGGCCAGGTGGGGTGACGATCTGCGAAAGGCTGCTGGTAGAAGCTGGATGCGTCGAGCTCAGGACAGGGCGCAATGGCGCTCATTAGGGGAGGCCTATGTCCAGCAGTGGACTGCTATAGGCTGATGATGATGCTGATGGTGATATATTTCAGCCTAAATTTCTGATCAAGTATCAAAATAATAATGCAGTCTAAACGAACATATCTCTTGTTTCTGTTTCTCTGTTAATCGGTTTATTCTCTATCGAAATGCAATGCCCTTTGTTCTTCCAATTAATTCTGCAACGACTGCTCATTTCAAATTCAGTTTCAAAATAAATTGTCTGAATGTGTCTGAATCTGATTCAGCTCTCCTATATTTTAGAAGCTGAATTCATATTTCTTGAACATTGAGTGATGGGCTAGAAGATTGCTCCTGGCGCCAGCTTTGAACTAAAATGCATTTATAAAACATAAATCGACAAAATAAGCTTTGAGTTTCGTTACAATGATCCTCGATGATTGAGATAAGTTTTGATTGTTCTATGATTACGATAAAATATTTCTCTTTTTTTATATACTTTCTAGGAGATTTGTCTATTATATATGTATCTTACAAATTTTATCTACCTGAAGCATGTTAGTTGTTTGTCTTTCTTTTTATAGGTTAAATTTTGCTTTTGGATACATGATATGCACGCCAACCACAATTTTGTGTTAGTGGTCATCTCATCCACGCCGATCTCAACCACTTCGGATGAGTTGACCCCTTCAATAATTTATATTATTTTCATGCGTTAACTCATCCGATTCCTTTTTTGTTTCAAAGTAGGTATCAAGTTGGTACAGTCGCTTAGAGAAGTGCTATGATGCTTTTGAAGGAATAAAATACAATGTTGATTATAAGTATGATATCTATGATGCCCATTGCTCTACAAAATAGTTATAAAATTTTGTAACCTTGGCGTCTATTTTACGCGACATCCGTCGCTAACAGAAAATTTACGATAAATGTTCCAAAGTTATCGGTACAGTCGCTTAGAGAAGTGCTATGATGCTTTTGAAGGAATAAAATACAATGTTGATTATAAGTATGATATCTATGATGCCCATTGCTCTACAAAATAGTTATAAAATTTAGTAACCTTGGCGTCTATTTTACGCGTCATCCGTCGCTAACAGAAAATTTACGATAAATGTTCCAAAGCTATAATGTGGTCGTCTATGTACCTTTACCTATCTATTCACAACAAAGTTTGGTAAATAGTTCATCTTTCCAATCAATTTTATTGGCGTATTTTAAAATATACTTACAAAATATTATTCAAACTTAAAACTATTGACCTATGTGCTTACTGTGTAACTACACACACGCACGGTGCATTAAATGAAAAGTATTTTCTAGCTAGTCAGTGGTAACTTCATGAACTATTGCTATTGCACGAAATAAAACATTTTTAACTTACGGAACACTTTTTTGGTTGATGTTACTTAATGAAAATACTGGTGAATAAACTGTTATAAAAATCTTTTGGATGAGTTGACCACTACACATTTTGGATTGACCAACTCATCCGAAGTGGATGAGATTGAGTGGATGAGATGACCACTTACTCACAATTTTTTACCTGTTATAAAATAAATAAAATAAATAAATAAAATAATTTATTCAAAATTTCTTAAATTGGTAACATAAAAATATTAAAGGATACAGAAATCTTAATTAAACATAGGTATACTAAAAACAAGAGCCTGAACTAGGTAATCCTGTGTTTCAGGCGAAGAGAGCTAGAAAATAGAACATAGGAAATAAAATATGTGATTAAAATAAAATAATATAAAACAAAATAATATAAGCTACTGCATTTTGTGTACGACTAAAAATTTAATAGGTATGTACATTATATAATAAAGTGAATTAAAACTAAATCAAAATAACAGTCTCTAATGACGTATTTGAGCAATCTTATTTAACTTAAACTTAAAATAAAACTAAACAGATTATACGTTATAATTTATTTTAGCACAGTTAATAATTTCTCTGTATCATCGTAGGACATTTTTTGCAGTACATCCTTAAGGATTTTCTTGCAATTGTAGTAATTAAGGGGATATATATTAGCTAAAGCATTCAGTCTATTATACAGGAGTGGACCAAGGAACATATAAAATTTGGATGTAAACGAGTATGACCCTGATTGTTATGGTTGACTGGCAGAAAATTCTTTCTAGCATTAAGTCCACCAATTGTACATTTATTTTGTAAAGTAAATTAAATAAATAAACACATGTATTATAAATATTTATAAAAGGATCAGGCTCAATATATATACTAAACAGTATCTAGACTCTAAACTTTTCGTCTGATATTTTATTGATAAACCTAGTCGATGTCGAGTAGTGGACGTCTTGTGGGAACATCAGCTTACATCAGTATGCTGGTCTTCAGCGCCGTCAGGTTGATACCACACATTATTGGTAATCAGGCAGACCGGTAAAAATTAATAAGTGTGTGAACTCTCAGTGTTTTCATCCAATCTAATTGCCTAAAACTAATATAACCAGCGCAGCTCGCTCCCTACAAGCCTATTAGAACAGTAAAAAAAACAGCTTAAATAGGTATGCAACAGACACCAACTGGACTTTATTTGCATTGGTCAGCAAATTAACTGCTCGCTCAACTTTCATTCATTACAATTACGTTGCCAGCTCAAATTATGTTTTATCTGATGTAGGTACTCAATTACAGTTACGAAATACCGCACTGAACATGTAGGTCCATATTATTCTTTGACACAAAGATAACAACGCGACTGGTCTGTTTATTTTATTGGTGTCGTAAATAAAGCCGGCCCGTTTGTTTCAAACATGACAGTGATATAACCTAATTACTTACTTTTAATTTACTAGATACCTACTGGCTTCTAAATCAGACTACTGAATTATATCGGTAGATATTAACAAACTTTGAGGCCACTATCGATCTACATAGTTTGACTGTGATGCATGGCTTTTGTGCACCGAAATAATCACTGGTATGTCCGCGTACACCGACAAACTAAACCACTTCTTTTTGACAGATTTTTTATATTCATAGGTCACTGATATGTCTTTTAATCATGATTAAAAGACATATCAGTGCATAGGTCACTGATATTTCTTTTAATCATACGATACCGACAAACTAAACCACTTCGGCCGAAGTATGATCGGAAGTCGTCGGCTGAATCGGCCGATCGAAAATATTTTGGCCAATGACGGATTTGGTGTAAGCGAGGCGGTATACCAACAATGTATGGTGGTGTCTTTGACAGCCTCTTAGGCGCAGTGGGTGAAGGTCCGCCTGAGGACGCAGAAGGTTGCGGGTTCGAATCCCGCTGCAGGACAAATGTTTGTATGTACTGTAGATATTTTTCTCGGGTCTGAGTGTTTTCTATGTATGATATGTATGTATTTACTAAAAAAATATGTGTAGTATATCAACCATGTGGTTCCCTACAAGCTCTGCTTAGTTTGGGGCGACATGATGCTGTGTGATTATGTCCCGCATTATACATCCCGCATAATAACTCTCTATAGAGCTGTATACATTTTATTGGTAGCGGCAACTGGTTCCACGCGCCCATGGTGTCCCGGTGAAATATTGCCCATATTCTCATAAAATATAACATAAATAGCTGTTTTCCATATTCTAACTTAAAACTCTACTTGCTATGCGAGACGAAACAAACATAAAATAGTACGTGATTATATTCTAGATGCGTCCTTCCTTACAAGGGAAAGCAGAGAAAACAAAGATGTTATCATCTTGTTGAAACAGAATTGGTATTCGATTCAAAGGATGTATTATCCAGTCTCTATTTTAAAATGTCGGTTACTACTCCGGCCTTTTGCATCTAATCTCCAACAGCGTCAAGAACATACTTTTGCTAACTGACCGGGGCGCTGTGAACTTGGTGAGATGAAGTAAGCTTGCCCAGCACCTATACAATATTCTCAGCCCAGTTGGCCTTACCTATAAGAGAGACATGTAAAGTGGCAAGTTGGTCTGTGAGAATAAAAAAAGGGTGGAAAAAATTTACAATCCGAATAGAGAGTGCAAAATTACTATGATGATAAGGGATGATTCTCATTATACCGTGCCGTGTCCGGGCCGGGCCGTGTAGGTGGCTCGGACGGGGCACGGATTTGACACGTTACATATATCTTGTATGAAACAGTAGGGAACGGGGCGGATCCATGCAACAACCGTGGGGTAGATGAACGTCGTCCGGGCCCGGGACGGGACACAGATCATGCACTGTGTAGAAATTGTTTCATACAAAATGTATGTAAAGTTTCAAATCCCATTCTGATGAGAATGACAGCTTTTGGTATCATCT
This sequence comes from Horisme vitalbata, assembly GCA_951804965.1. Lineage (NCBI taxonomy): Eukaryota > Metazoa > Arthropoda > Insecta > Lepidoptera > Geometridae > Horisme > Horisme vitalbata. The sequence goes on from OX638096.1 coordinate 7,649,194, forward strand.
ATGTCAGTTTTGTTTTCGACAACATAGCTCGAAAAATGTATCCTTGAAAAACAATCATCGATAGCCAACAAAAGGTTAACTAGCCCAGTGCAGTTTTGGAAGGTAAGAAGCATTAATTAAATTCCATATGATTATACAACTCGTTATGATGACGGTAACCACAAGCACATTCGGTGTGCTACATCGTAAATTGCCGTATCATTGGGTGCTTTTACTCCAGCTGTAAGTAGTGTTGCTGTCAATAACCTCTGCCTATGAGAGTTAATTAATGTCTATCATCAGAGACCCGGAAAGTAATAAAACCTATCAATTACTTTACTGTTTAGTTCGATTTCAAGGAGCGGAATATACCAATAAATTTTCTAAAGTTTGAATAATTATTTTTCGGATTGATATTTAGTCCTCTGCCGAAGGCTTCTCTTCTCCTTATTTGGGAATAGTTAGTTTTGTTTGATTGATCACCACATTCGCACTCTACAATCCACACAAAATTTCACAGGTTAATCCAAAGTTAAACTGGTTATTTAGGTACTTATTGTTCAGTCAGAGGTAGTTTTTATAGTGTCTTCTTTATGTCCAACTTGTTGATTGTGATGTCGCGTGTCGAGGACGTGGGACGGTTCCCACGGATGTTGTGCAGTCACTACAGAGCAGGTTGTTACAATGTAAATCGTGTCCTCGGTGGAATTGTTCCGTGTTGGGTTACAATAAAGAGATTGCTGATAGGTGTATGGTTTGGGAGATTCAACTTGTCTCTTTGGTTCTTCCTATTTATGAGCAGGTTTAAGATAGATAGATAGATAGATACATTTATTCCATAAAAAGTTTTTACATTTAAATTTTTTGTACCAAAAAACCTGAGTTGGTTTGTATTGGTACTCACATTCGCTTATTCTTAAGAGGCTCGTTAATTTATAGAATAGTTTAATGAGTCATTGTAAATAGTGTAAATATTTATGATGATTAAACACCACGTAATATTTACCTGTTTTTCAAGGTTCCCGATACCATAATTTGACACTGTTAAAGTTGTTGACACTATATTGTACTGGAACTAGAGATAAAAACATATCTAACCTATTGATATGGAGTAAGCAATGGTCTTGCAGTGGAGTTTTGACTTGGATAAAAGTGTAATACGATTGGGTATGGATATGGTTAGCCAGTTGTATTTATAGTTGTTAGCCGAACTGTCATGTTGTAGGTAAATAAGTGTACCTAATTTAACTGTAAGGACACAACAATTTAGCACGTCGGCTGCCTGCCAGTGCTACTTTTATTACCATAGAAAAATAGCCCGAGAAAAGAAAGCCAAGTCGGTTGTCTCCGCAAGGTGCTCTAAATCTATCTGGGTTAGTTCCAAGATATTTCCATTCACGCTGGCTGGGGCAATGTTTTTGTTTCCGACGGTTATTTCTTGACATTCTCAGCAAAATTTACGTTTGAAAAATACTGAAATACTAAACAAATAAACAAGTTGAATTTTCTCATCGAGATTGACCTTCAAGCTGAATGAATTACGAAGCTGATTCAGTGATTACAAAATAAAATGTTAACGTGCATTTTATAAATACAACTGGCTGAACTTGACCGACAGAAAGACGTCGATTCGGCGGTTTCCTTCCTACTTGATTATGCATTTATAATCTGAGGATTCATCAATGAAACTCGCGTAATCACACCCATCGTCCTACATTAAAATGCCAAACTGAGCTAATCGCGTTACATCATTGTTTCCTAATCCAGCAGCGGAACGCGCGGGTGGGCGCTATCAAAGGGTCGCTCACAGTCGCTTACTTGCTACATAGCCGAGCCCACTTGTTCGAAGGCCCGCAGCCATTTGCGACCCGCTCCCATTCAGAATATTTGGGTCAATCACAGCCTGTTTAGGGTTGCCAAATAAAATAAATAAAAACAGAAGGTTTAAACAGTTTAAACTAAAACGTTACGTTGGGTGTACGGGGTTCCAACCCCCATCTTCGGAACCCAAGTCAACCTCACCTGCACGTGGTGCACCCTGCTAAACAACGAACGGAGCTCTGGCGGCCGGCTGATTGCGGCATAGCACAGCCTACATCGGCACATCTAAATTCCCTGGCCACCGACGGGCAGCAGCGTCGGTGGTGCGAGAAGCTGTGCCCTGCGATCCCCAACCCTCATGCCCAGCGTGGGGATTATGGGTATATCCCCCTTTATTAGGGGAGGTCTATGTCCAGCAGTGGACTGATATAGGCTGGTGTGGTTACGATGTATGGGTATGTAAGTTACTTCCAGCTCTTTATAAGTATCACAAATTTGAGACCATCGGCCATTAATATGTAAATGAACGTAAGTCACCAAAGGTAATGAATGCTTTTATCGCATTATACATTACATGGGCTGTGTTGAAAATATCATAATTAATCGTTTTGTAGTTAACAACAACTGCGAAGTGATCGGCTAACTCTGTTACAAACAAAAATGATTGACACCGATACTGTTTTAACAAACTGTGACTGTTTGTCAATTGACGTTCATTGAATTTCGACGTCCTTTAATATATCTTTTAATCATTTTTTTCATTAAAATAACTAACAATTTAGTTCACTGCTAGATATAGGCCTCCCCTATAAAAAGGGGGGAAATGCCCATAATACCCACGCTGGGCATGCGGGTTGAGGATCGCACAGAGGCACACCTTCTCGCACCTGTCGCATTTAGGCTGCACTATGCCGCAATCAGCCGGCCGGAGAGCTCCGACTGTTAAATAACAGGGCGCACTATGGGCAGGTTAGGTTAACTTCGGTTCCAAAGATGGAGGTTGTAACTCTTACAACCCAATGTCATAACAAATCTCGATAAATATACGTCTCCATTTTTAACGTGAACTAGACTAATTTATTAGGCCAATTTAGGCACTTTGAACACAATGCCAAGTCCGGAACAGCTGGCATGGCGGCCCTGCACGTTGCAAAATGTAATATTTCAAAGTAAACACTGAATTTTCTGATACTTCGCTTCGCTCCGCTTTCTTCGTGAAACTGTTATGTTTTTTCAACCATTTAGTACATTGTTAGATATCTATGGTAACAATTATCTTATGTATAAAAATCTCGTGTCACGGTGTTTGTAGTCGACCTCCTCCGAAACAGCTCGACCGATTTTTATGATATTTTTATGTATATTTGGTAGGTACGTGAATATTGAAAAGTTTATTTCATACAGCTAGGTGACTAGGGTGTCCCTATCCAGATTTTATTTCATATTATTAGTTCTAGACCTGGAATAACATATATATTTTACCCGGGTACCAGGCGAGCGAAGTCGCGGGTGGCAACTAGTTTTTTGTATAAATGCCTTATTCATACCTACTGCAGAATATGAATATGATTTTTTTATGTTATTGCTTTAGTTTTAAAGCCTATCTATATTTACATTTTGGTCCGTACAAGGAATATAGATAGAATAGAATAGATAGATAGATAACTCTATATTGTATTGTTGTTTTGACGGCCTCTGTGGCGCAGTGGGCGAAGGTCCGCCTGAGACGCAGAAGGTTGCGGGTTCGATTCCCGCTGTGGGACCAATGTTTGCATGTTCTGTAGATATTTGTCTCGGGTCTGGGTGTTTTCTTTGTATGATATGTATGTATTTACAACAAAAAAAATATATGTGTATTATATCAATCATGTGGTTCCCATAATACAAGCTATGCTTAGTTTGGGGCTACGTGATGCTGTGTGATTACGTCCCGCATTATTTATTTATTTATTTATTTACACCAAAAAATTACAAACATTAAAATTAACTTATTACTAAACTATAAAATAATCCGCGTTTGTGCAATGGGCGGCCTTAACGCTAAAAGCTATCTCTTCCAGGCAACCTTTGGAATTACTGGATTGTACAGAACGAGAATATACCTACCTCCTTAGAGAGTATCTACCTCACATTCGTTAGTTAGTCACATACAGTTAACGCTTTGAGTGCTGAAAACACAAATGTGATTCAGCACGTCGTCATCCTCCTCGTGCATGGCGCGGAGCGTCATGTGCGAGGCCAGCAGCCAACGTGCTAGTGTATAATGTCGCTTTGAGTGCTGAAAACACAAATGTGATTCAGCACGTCGTCATCCTCCTCGTGCATGGCGCGGAGCGTCATGTGCGAGGCCAGCAGCCAACGTGCTAGTGTATTATCGCTTTGAGTGCTGAAAACACAAATGTGATTCAGCACGTCGTCATCCTCCTCGTGCATGGCGCGGAGCGTCATGTGCGAGGCCAGCAGCCAACGTGCTAGTGTCGCTTTGAGTGCTGAAAACACAAATGTGATTCAGCACGTCGTCATCCTCCTCGTGCATGGCGCGGAGCGTCATGTGCGAGGCCAGCAGCCAACGTGCTAGTGTCTAGTGTATAACGCTTTGAGTGCTGAAAACACAAATGTGATTCAGCACGTCGTCATCCTCCTCGTGCATGGCGCGGAGCGTCATGTGCGAGGCCAGCAGCCAACGTGTTAAAGATAGATATATATACACTTTTAAGGGGCAATAAAAGGCCCACATTGCCACAGGTTAAAGCTATTCAAATTCAAATCACCACCAACAAGGTGCCTACAAGATACAGGCATTAATTTCGTAATCTATTTGAATTCTAGGCCAGTTCCTACTCGGAGATAAGTGCCACGCCATTACTTCCAGTTCCAGTGGATGGTAATAGGCAGATAAATCTTGCAAGACAACTCGAACGTTGCATAAACATACCTATATACAATAAAATATACTCTATATTCTCTGTTTGGTCGCGTTACGAATTGAAAATAAAGTAAATACATTATATGCCCGCATGATTGTGGTGTAGCAACAATGCTGAGATAGAACCTTTTTGTGGCCTATACATCATGTAGAACAAGTTATTTTTATTATTCTATTTGGTTTCTTTACTTATTTATTGATTTATTTTCCTTCTCATTTGTCATGTTATATGCTTCATGTTTGTGTGTATGTCAGAAATAAACTTATTTCTTGTCTTATCTTTATCTTTTAGGTAATGTATTTTCTTGAACATAGGTATACAAAACATCAAAACAAAATAGGAAAAGAAAAAGGCTAACTAAATAACAAATAATTGCTAAATAAGGGTCTCCGCACGCGGCTCTAGCTTCTCGTTGCGGCATTTGAGGCTGTCGCGTGTGACTCTATTGTGTCGTGCCGACCCTCAGCGTAAAAAAAATTGGTCTAAACCATTGAGATGAATGGCTAGTTACAGTAGCTTAAATCGATGGTGTAAATTAAAAGAAATGATGTGTCAAAGTCATCCATATGGTTCCAATTTAATAAAGTCATTTTCATATTCATTTTTAGGGTTCCGCACCCAAAGGGTTTTAATTATTTGGGTACGGGATCCTATTATTAAGATTCCACTATCCGTCTGTCTGTCTGTCTGTCACCAGGCTGTATCTCATGAACGATAGTATTTGTAAAACTAAAAAACAGAATAAAATAAATATTAAGGAGGGCTCCCATACAACCCTTCGTGCGCGAGTCCGACTCGGACTTGGACGTTTTTTTAACCTAGGAGCTAGTGAATATGCTATTATGGAGAGTGAACGAAATGAGAAAATGAGAAGCGCTCGTGGCGTGGTTTACTGCGGTTTTCTTAACAGATCACCTTGGTTAAGCAACACTCCGCCCGGTCATTACTTGGATGGGTGACCGTTCAGTGACATTTAGATTTGAGCGCTTCCGTGCTTCGGAAGGCACGTTATGATGTTTGTCCCGGCTTTTCAGTTGTTAAGCCATGTCGGAGGGCTTCGGGCGGCCTAAAAACTCCGACACCAGAGTTGGTCACTAGCTCATACGAAGAAGAAGATAGAAAGTAAGACCACTTCTTTTCTGTTGATCAATTCCGGCCGTTTTATCTCAATTTCTTGCTTGAGTCACATTAGTTGTTAGTAGTAGAGATCCGAATCGATAGTTTTGCCCAGCGGTATAAGCTCATAACTAACGATGCCCTTCCAATCCCACCATACACACAGCATCACCTTATCGAGCGTTAATCCGGGTTTCGCTAAAGTCTGTGGAACTGGACTACCCTTTGACCATGATCTTATTTGCACGTTCTTGTCATAGGTTCTCTAATTTTCAACACCAATGATCAATCTTTTCAGAAATGGTTCGAAACCGGACCATTTACGTTTCGATAGGGAACCGCAAATGAGTGCCCGATTCATTAGGTTTCTTTCAGTGAGCTCGTGTGGTACCCAAATATCGAGCTTTCTTGTGTAGCCAGACTTTTTTAAATGGGTCAAAACTGTTTTGTGGTCAATTCTTCGGCTATGTCGTAACTGTCGTATATGCCGATCTTGCTCCACTTTTTCAAAAATGGCAGCGACCTTATCCGTATGAGGGCCACCACAGCGAGCTGCATCTTCGGCATCAAAATTCTTGGACTGAAAACGCTTGAACCAACTTTGTGCCACTCTTAATGCCACGGCATTAGGTTCATAAACGACACATTTTTTTGCGGCTTGATCCACGTTTTTCCCTTTTTTGTAATAAAACTTCGGAATGTACCGAATTTCTTCGTTATATTCACTCACATTGGCGGACAGAAAAACCAATGAAAAATGGCGGGAAAATTATTTTTACTTTTTCTTTTTATTTTTCATAATGTCCTCTAAGAATTCATATTAACCAACTATGTAGATATAATCAGTACCAAAGATATTTTTCTTCAATTTTATACAAACAAAATACGAAAAAACTTAAAAACCATTGAAAAATGGCGGGAAAATGTTTTTTACTTTTTCTTTTTATTTTTCATAATGACCTCTAAGTATTGATATTAACCAGCTATGTAGATATAATCAGTACAACCAAAAATATTTTTCTTCAATTTTATACAAACAAAGTACGAAAAAACTTTTTCCCCGACCTATTACTTAATATCCTTTTAGTAATACTAGTTCGCTTTAAAACTAGTTACTTGGTAAATTCTAGTCATTGAACTATGTTGATTATTTTATAAGTAGGTATGTACCAAACCAACTACTTTGTTTCTTATTATGGTATTGGATTTAATTTGATCTGTTATGAATTGTGAGGGTATTTAGGAATAAGTGGTAATAAGAATATACTAGTTCAAAATCAAAATCAAAATTTATTTATTCAGTAGGGACTGTGTGGGACTGAAGTATACTTTGAAACGTCATTTTTTTTTTTAAATTAACTTCAATTCGTAAAGCGACCAAACAGAGAAGAATTTGCAAGAAACTCTGCTATGCTTATATTTTTTTAAAGTCCATTTTAATACAATTTTTGTTCTTAACTATAACATTGTTTTTGAGGGAGTTGGAGACAGTTTCATCCCAAGATTTTTTGTCATTTAAATTATCAGATATTTTATAATAAGCCTTATTACAGAAGTTACGTTTAACAACATTTTTGAATTTATTTACAGATAAATAAATCACGTCATTTGGGATTTTTTTAAAGAAACTTACGTTAAATAGTGAATTTGGAATTATATACAAAACTTGAGACTTTAAATGTTATCTATATCTCAATATTAAAAGAATACCAACAGTTCTCATTTCCATCTTTTCATTGTTTTCCATTCATTAAAATGATATTCCTAAAAGTGCTATCGATTTGAAAGCTCCAGATCCATCGAGAAGAGAACAATCAGTTCATTAGGAAAGTATTTATCATCAATATCTTCAAACGATTCCACTATGGAAGCCGTCAAGTGGTATGAATAGCTCTAAGCATTCTCATCAATTTTACTGTTTACACTTCAAGTGGAAAATAAACTTTCTGTCCGAAGCAAAGCCAGTTATTCGGAAGAAGATTATTACTGTCAGAGTTACCCAATGTTTCGTAATCCTCCACAATCGCCCAAATTTAAACATCCAGTCTGATCCCAGCTTTTATTCCAATTATTACAATAATTGTGGTCGGTAATCATTTCTGTAAGTGCTCTCGGTTTTTCACTGACTTAAGGAGGTGGTTTTTTATTCGGTTGTATTTTTTACGTTACTTCATAACTTTTTCATTTATGAACCGATTTGGAAAATTCTTTTTTTCATTTGGGAGTGGTACTTCCCGTTTAAATTGAAGAAAAAAAACACTCGTGAAAAAATGTGGGGTCAAATGTTTATGGCTCGAATTTTATTTATAATTAAGTAATGTATCTATGAGAAAATATACCTGAATTACCTACATTATAAATAAATATTTCGTGATGTATTATTTATTGGACAACATAATTATTGACTGATTGTCTTACATTTTGAATATATAATTAGGGTCCTTCGTTATTTCCTCTTATAAGACAGAACTTTATGCTTTCAAAGCAACGAAAGAGGTGTCAAGACACGCGACCCACGAAGACATTCCCATGGGCCATGTTTTGTTATACTTGTACCTACTTACTTATTTAAACAGCCTAGTACATCTAATAAAATATGCCAACACGTAGCCAATAACTAGCCCTATGGGAGTTATCCCCGCGATCAATCGAAATGATGCGATCTTTAGGTTAAAGGTTTAACAAGTCACAATTTTACGACACTGTGCATATTTCCACAACTAACGATTGACCTTGTATTCCAAGTATTAAACTAAATCAATTTGATAAATGATATGAAGTAAATAAAGGGGAATAAAAATTAAACCAATAGAAACATTGTTGAAACTAACTCGAAAATATATGACATTTTATGAACTCACGACTCGAAGATTACGAAACAAAGAAATGTAAAAACGTTAAATTACAATAATGAAATAAACATCTTGCATACGGTCAACTAATCCCAAACCACAAACTAAAAATAATTTTTAGAATACCTATACATGTATTAGAACTACGAAGGAGGTACCTACCTATAGTTTGGCATGCGTAGACCGCAGGGCATCATGCTTTGTCAAGCTACTCGTCCATCGCCTATAAATACCCGTCAAGTCTGACCTACTTCTCGGTCGTTGACTCAGCCCGATTTTATGGGGTTCGAATTAAGGTGTTCCCAAGCTAAGAGGTTTAACTTGATACCCTTCTAATGGTGTCTCTACTTTTTGGGATATTTACAAAAAAGCTTAAGTGCAACAGCATTTTAATAATCAGCTTGTAATACATTTATGTGGTTAAAATTTATGCTTGTATTTGAAACTCAAAAAGTATTTGTAGAACTAAATTATTCAAGTAAAAGGCATGTTCAAAAGCGGGACCAGCACCAAATAATTATTCAAATCCTTTAATCGAACTACCAGCTCAGTTTTGCAATGCTAACCAAACGAATTTGGCTTACGCTGTCAGATAAACATAAATCTATCTCGAGTAAATTACTTTTAAATTAGGTACTTAATAACATAAAAAATTGAATCCGTATGTGTTAATAACATAGGAAAGTAATAGGAACTTTTTTTTCTTTACCTACCTATGATATTCCTATTTGTGCCGTTGCTGCGTCGACATGTACCGTACAAAGTGTACGCTCTGCAAAATAAAATATCTCTACATCTTCCTATGTTCTGTGCTCTACATACAATTGTTACATACATAAAATTTTGGAATATACTGCTAAAGTATAGGGTACTAAACTTCAGATCAACTGCAACTTGTAAACATATAAAACCAGTGTTAACCAACAAGAAAATAGGTTGTTTATTAGACATAACACGTGCATCTCGCCCCATATTTTCCTAATAGCGGAAGCCTGTCCCATGGTGAAGACGTGCGTGACCACGATCTACATAATCCAACAATACACACAACTTTCACCCATAAACCTAGCAGTTATGAATGAAAATAGCCTAGCAATATTTGAATTAGTAGGTGTGTGATGTGGCAGGTGACACGAAGCGGAATTTAGGAAAAGGATGTGCGAAAGATGACCTTTTTAGGCAGTGGGTGTTACAAATATGGAATACAATAGACAATTAAGTATCTCATTCAACCTGTTTGTTAGGTATTTTGCTTTCAAAGGTTTTACCAAGGATTTATCTACATAAAATGTTTTTCAACATAAAATGTCCATGTACATATTTTAACGTGACAGACAGCCAAATTGAAATAGGATTTCAAATACACATCTCCATTTCTTTGGCAACCCTTACAAATCTTTTTAGTTATTCTTCACTGCTTTCCAAAGGATGCCGATAAGAATCCTTTTAAAATTTCCACGTGTGTACAAACAGGCGTACCCCTACATATCGAATGTCTTTCACAATAAATATATAATACTACACTAGGTATACTTTCCTCAAAGCAATGATTACACATTCTGACAGGCGAAAACGTGTGGGTAACAGAACTTCTTAGGTTTTAATAGTCTAGAGCCTACCTAGACTCACAGATGGGCTAAGCTGCCTAATAAATATTTTGATTTATATATGACATAATTATGTAAGCAATATCAGGTGGATCACTAAAAATACTTTTAACACCATACATAAAAGTAATATATGGTGGGAAGTGTTGTGCCGTTACGTGAGTCTCGGAGTTTAATATTATGAAAATGTGTTAGGTGCAGCAGCTAGCAACCCCTATTCAACGTGCTATTACTTGTGAACCAACTCTTTAAACTATGTATAATTTTTACAAAAAAATATTATTGTTTGTTCCAGGTTCCTCGGGAGAGCTTCAAGCACATAGTTAAAGCGTGTGAATGCCCTCTCTACTGGAAAATGCCGCTCTTCCTCACAACACAGCAAAGCCTCCACGTGCCTGTCGATGGACATAAGTTCATAGACTTTTGGAGAGAGTGAGTATCATTTTGGAATAAGAGGGCTTTTATCAATCAAATAATTTCAGCAGCTCTTTAATAACATCATCAGCTGCTTGTAAAAATCTTATCTAGAGCATCCGCTTTTTGTCTAAAGTAAGCCCAAAGCGGATGTACAGCTCAATCAACGATTTTATTTTATTAAGAAATAACAAACAGCTGCCATAGTAATGTCACCCATGGCTTTATCCACAATTTAATTTACGAAATTACCTACTGAACATACGCAACTATTAAACAGGCATACTTATACATAAATAGAACATTAGCTTATACGATTTCCATGACACTAATTCAACAATTATTCGACTTTACGCAATTGTGATAATTTCAACTTTTTAAATTGTTTTTTACTTATGCTTTGAAAACAAACGAAAGTCCTAGATTTTCTGCCAAGAAACAATATACTTACTCGGCTCAATCTTCGGCTCCAATGAAACTATATGTTTGCTCTATATTCATAAAACTCATAATTTCCTGACAATGAAATTCCATATGCACTAAATTACACCGCATTGACCTTGACATAATTCAATTTCCTTTGCGGCGTCGCAGAGGGTAGTCAGTTGCACATTTTCAATTACTTCAAACAACGTTTTCCACGGATATAAAATTAACTTTTTTAGCTGAAACATAGTAACAGTATTTATATCAATGTCTGAAACAAAATTTCAAAAACCCTTGTTTGTCCCTGAATGCGACACGGGTCATTTTGGAACTTCTGTTATGTGTTGTATGTAGATTAGTTATTTTGGAACTTCAGTTCGTTATGGATCCAACTTTTTTAATTATTTCTATATTTTGTTTGAATGAAAAAAACAAAACGGTTTAAATTAAAATGGTTGAAAATGTTTTCCATTTGTAGCCACCGATAAATAGTTAGAACCTTATATACATAGACCTAGGTAAGTGAATGTCAATGCTTAAGCTTAGGCATTCGGAGCTCGGTCAAGTATTTTACAATCCAAATCTCCGAGTAATATATTCTAGAATCAATAGGAATACTTGTAGTTAACTTACGAAAATGTTGACTAATTCATTCGATTTTATTTTCCGAAACTAAAACATTTCACTTTATGAGAAGTAACATAAAACTATATTAATATAAATTATATATAGACTACTTACTATTAGTATAAAAATATACTTTTATAAAAATGTTCAACTGTGAAACAAGGAATTTGTGTAATAAGTATAGAATAAAATAGGAAACTATTCTCTTTTTTCAAGAATGACGTCGCAGTGCCACGACCAAGCTTCCCGGTTTGTGTACGTCCTTACAAGGGGGAAGAGCAATACCCTCGCGCCAGAAGACTTCGTACCATTAGTCCAGGATGTAGTGGACACACATCCAGGACTCTCCTTCTTGAAGGAAGCCACCGAATTCCATTCAAGATATGTGCATACTGTAAGTATTTATTTTTAAAATGAGAGCCTGTAAAATATATATTACAGATACCTTCTTACAGTCATTCAACCCAAAATTATTTGTTTAACGTTAATATGTGCTGAAAAGACAAGTTGAGGCCAGCAGTCAACAAGCTAGTAGGTATCTAGAGCAAATAAGTAGGTTTACATATTTTGGTTCAACAGCATATTTGAAAGAACTTCGATCTAATGCTTGCGACCGTGCGAGGTTTCTACTTGGTCGTGTAAAGTTACTCGTTAATTAAACTACTTACGAAGTTTTATTTATCTATTTACGATTTATTAATACATTTTACTAACTAATACTTACAAAATTTGCCAATATTCCCACCTTCCTTTGCTTTATAATAAATAGTCTTACCTCCCAACTTTCTCCCATTCAACTACACAGCTTTCAGCTGGTATTTGCATGAACTAGCTCTGAAATATTAAGGCTTTCAAAGTAGCAACTTCACGAAGCACCTAGCGTGATACAGAGCCTTGAAACTTGTTCAAAAGGTACGAGGTAGGCTAGTTTAAAAGTTATAAAGCTTCGCCATACATCGTCTTGATTAAAACTTACAACTTTACCTAAGTACTATGGAATGGGAAACAGAATAACAACAAAAGTCCCTGGGGAAATTTTGATATGGAATAAGCAGGTTCTTTATTTTTATTCTCTGGGACCGAAAATAAACAAAGAGTCAGCTTGCTAAAGCACCCCTCACCCAGAGAGTCGTAAAAGATTTCTAAAAATTGGTTGGTAAATTGTAAGATATTTTTCCTAAGTTTGCCGAAATCGTACCTTATGTAGTATAGCGCCCGTTCGTAACGTCACCAAAAGGGCTATAACGGTAAACCAGCGCTGGTTGTATTCGTCTACAACATGCCGAGTTAGGTATCTACATACTGAACTCTTGTGTACTTGTTTAATGTTGTTGCAAATTTATATATATCTTCTATTTGTGCAACGTATTTTGAAAAATTGCCTAAATTTTTTGTAATTTATTTTGGAAGTGTGTAAATAAAAGTGTTATAAAAATTGACTAAGTTTATCTTCATAAACTGAACTCAACATACGTAGATTTCTTGACAGATTTTAATTAGAATTCTGTAAAAAAAAAAACTACTAGCACACAGATTCTATTCTATATGACTATACTTCTATAGTCACGATCAAGTTTATAATTATTTCTTGATCGAAAGAGTGTTATGTTTCAGGTGATCGCTAGGATATTTTATTGCGTCAACCGATCGTGGTCCGGTAGGATTTCAATTCCGGAGCTCAGGCGGTCGAACCTCCTGCAAGTCATTCAGCTGTTAGAGGATGAAGAGGATATTAACCAAGTCACGCAATTCTTTAGGTAAGACCTTTTGATAGTTCCATCGACACGTTTTCGTCGCTACGTGTTAAGAGTTGTAGGGGGTTCCAAGTGGTTCCAAACTACATCTTCGGAATTCAAGCCAACCTCACCTGCCCGTGATGCACCATGTTAGTTAGCAAACGATGCTCTGGCAGCCGGCTGAATGCAGAATAGCTCAGCCTTATACCAGAACAACGAAATTCCCTGATCACCGACGCGCATGCCCACCGTAGGGGAAAAGAGATTATCCCCCTTAGTATTAGGGGAGGCCTATGTCCAGCGGTGGAATAATTTGGTGTTGTTGTTTTTGTTGCTACGTTTAGCAACCCAGTCTGACTTTGCATTAAAAAGACACTACAACTTTGGATTCCGAAGACTGAATGAACCCCATAAGATATAACTTCTGTAATGAACATTATTGTCCGGATACATTACTTCTACTACCGATATTTTGATGCAGTGCCAACATTTATGTCACGAGAGAAACTGAATCATAACTCAATAGCTTTATTACACAAATAAAACATCAAGTACATTGAACAGACGCAAAGAAATAAAGGAACTTGATTTGGCCCGAAGTTTGAAGGATTGGCCGCCCGGATGTTATGCGAGCCAAATTAATAGAGTAGCTGAACAAACTGGCTTAGGTTTTTACTTTGTTTTCAGTTATGAGCATTTCTACGTAATTTACTGCAAGTTCTGGGAGCTGGACAGAGACCACGACTTGTTCATAGACAGGCATGACCTCGCGAGGCATAATGACCATGGTGAGTTTAGAGATTTGCTTCTTTCCTGCACAATATCTCAGAGAATGTTGTATATTATATGTCAGGGTTCGTATATTTCATTGTAGATACAGGAGAATCAAGTATAAATAAGATAAGAATACATTTATTCATAAACCGAATGAGTTCCACGTGCATAAAGCAGATTGGTAAATTACTTACTAAAACAGATTTGACTTGACTTGACTTGTTTTCTAAAGGTATGACAACCTTTAGAAAACAAGTTAGTTTTATTAGGATATAGGATCTAGGTGAGGTTAGTGAAAAGTAGGTATGTAATCATTTTTTTTTTTAACTGAAAAATTTCCTGAATCTGTTTTTTTGTTCTGGTGAACAATGTAGAGTTCATTTAAATCTTTCTATAAAAAAAATAAAGACTTCACATACTTACGTGCTAGGCGCGAAAAAAAACTAAGAGAAGAAGAACCGTATGATTGACAAACAGCGAAGTTAGACTAAAATAAAAATCATCTGCTCACATCAGAATCACAATCAACTTGCCTTTAGAACACCTTTAGAAGGCCACTGAATATGATCCAAAAAATCCCATAACATTGCAGCTCTCTCAAGCCGAATGATTGAGCGGGTGCTGTCAGGGTGTGTAACTCGAGGCAACCAGAACCGCGTCACTCCCGACGGAGAGCCGAGGATGTCTTACACAGAGTTCGTGTGGTTCCTTCTCGCAGAAGAGGACAAGACTCATCCAACCGCTATCGAGTACTGGTTCAGGTATGTACTCAATGTTCTGTTGTTTATTCTCTGCTATTATTCTCAGCCTACAGTAGTCCACTGCTGGACACAGGCCTCAACCAATCAGCGCCATTGCGCCCTATTCTAAGCTCAATCGATGCTAATGCGCTGCGGGATACACATGCCAGTAAATCGGGAAAGTGAGTGGCATAAAAGTTACGGGCATGTACGAATAACTGGCACACTGCGGCTAAATTTACAAGTAATACTGGCATGCAAGTTGTGCCCTTGCATGCCAGTATTCCCATCACGTATACACAGGATAGTTCGTGAGAGTCACTCGTACCTACTCTTGCGCGAAAAAAAACGTGCACCTACGTCAACAACGAGTCAGCTACTGGTATGCCAGTTTGGCAACCCCCCGCGGCCCCTCCCTCAATGCCTCAACGGGCATGCAAGTAAATCAAATGTTGTGCTAGCTACATGTATGCCAGTTACAGGCATGCCAGTTAGCGTATACAAATGACAGTAGCTGGCACGTGCAAGGAGCTGGTATGCTAGTGTGCAAGCTACGGACATGTGTATTCCCGGCCTAGCACTTAAGTAATAATATGGTATTCAGTATTACTTATGTTATTGTGTGAAAGCTTTCGCCATCCAAATGTTGCCTGGACGAAATCTTTGAGCGATAAGGGATTAATATTAGTAGCATCAAGGTGCTTCTCATATTTTGGTCAAAGATTAGTAGTAGAGGTGGTTTAATCATTTATTTTCTCAAAAAAATTAACAAGAAATTCACTTACAGAGAAAATACAGGTTTCTTATAACGTACAATACGTACATTGAGCTTTGCTAAACTGAAGTAGGTATCTATTTACTAACTTATATAAAACTATTCAAGCATGCATTTATTAAATTATAACAATGTGTAAGTACATATTTTGGTTAACTTTTTTTGTGGGTAGAATCGGCAATGGAATGTGGTTGCCACTACTCGTTGCGATTCGAATACTATTCTAAAGCCTAGTTCACAGTGTGGTTATTCATTGGCATAAGATATATTTAAGTTAAATGTTTGAAAAAAAATATTTAAGTGAAGTAGTAGAATTCATTTGTGAAGTTCTCGTGCGAAGAAGTACTACCTTCATGATTTCCTCTATTAGGTACTGCGTGAAGCAGCATTGCTGTATTTCGGTTTGATTACAGACACAGTATGAGGCGTTTCCCTTCATTTTTCAAATTTATGTATCATTGTATTTACGAGCAGAACCATCCGCAATTTCGTTTGCGTGTACTAGCTTACTTGATTGTTATTTTGAAAATAAAATGCTATGTGCTGTTATTGTAGTTGTCGAAAGGTGAAATAATTTTTAAAATCGGTTGTATAGTTTTTGAGTTTATCCATTACAAACAAACGAACATAAAAAAACTAATCTTTCCGCTTTACGTAGATGTAGAAGTTTAGGTAATTTCAATAAAGTGTTTATTCTTATAATCCTTCATTCATCTACATCTACACTTTAATATTATAAAGAGGTTTATTTTTTATTTTTGTGTGTGTGTGTGTTTGTAATGAATAAACTCAAAAACTGCTGTGCCAATTTAAAAAATTCTTTCACCATTGGAAAGCTACATTCACCCTGAGTAACATAAGCTATTTATTACTAAAAAAAATAGGGATTCGTACTAAAACTTAAAAAACGTAACCCAAGGTGCAAAAAAGTGCCCTAACCCGTGCGAAGCCGGGACGACGAGCCGCTATTTCATTAATCAGTGCAGATGTTTAGCTGTCAAAAAAATATGACTGTAATTATTAATAAGAAATTATGATAAATGAGCCAGCTGCTCCCTCTATTGCCTTTGCCTGATCTCAGCATGCCTGTGAACTTTGTGATCGCATGCATGGCGGCACTCGAAAACTTTCATATGCTTCATGCTGCCAGGTCACGTAACTTGAACATTATTCTATATGAGTACTTAACGTGTCGGTATTTCACGGGTGTATTGACTTTGTATGCATATAATGTATAACGCTTTGATTCCTAAATTCTAACCGTCCTATTAATAACATAAACCTCAAATAGCTGAAATGGCGTTAAAATATCATGGCACCTCTTTTTATTTACTTAAATGACAGGGATAAGCTTACTTTATCGAGCGTTATAAAATGACCGCCTGAATGAATGAAAATGAATGCCGGTGTTGCGCTATGCCGCAATCAGCCGACCGCCGGAGCCCCGTTCGTTAGTTAGCAGGATGTTACCACGTGCAAGTGGGGTTGGCTTAGGTTATGAATATGGGGCTATAGTTAGAAGGTTGATACGTGGGACATGACATTTATGATGACGACAATCAATGATGAATGATGACGAAAACCAATTTGGTTTGTCAAACCACACCACACCAGCCTATATCAGTCCATTGCCACTACAGAATCAGTACAAGTATGTTTTTGCTACTGAATATGCATAAATGCAAACATTTGTCCCGTGGCGGGAATCTAACACGCAATCTTCCGCACCGCAGGACCTTTGTCCGCTGCACCACACAGACCGTCTTTCTCACAAATGTTTCATAATTTAGAAAATGGTCCTGACGGAAGACCAGCGCGCGTTGTAGGTAATTCCTTCAACCCGCTACATGCTGAGTTCAGGTCCTTTTTGCGACTATTTTTCTATTTGTCATCATTATGTTACCTGTACTCTTATTTTAATGTTTAAAAACCTGTTTCTAAATTGTTCTTTTATATATATTTACGTGTAGTTGCAAATAAAAATTTTCTTATTCTTATTCTTATTCTTAATATTGCAGTTTTTTATGTATCCTACTAGTATTATAAATGCGAAAGTTTGTGTGTATGGATGAATGGATGGATGAATGTTTGTTAAACAGTCAAGCAAAAACCACTGAATCGATTTGGATGAAAATTGAAATATACATAGTTTGTGACCTGGATTAACACATGTTACTTTGCGCGGTACCGCGCGAGCGAAGCTGCAGGCGGAAGCTAGTTTTTTTATAAAAATAATGTATTATTCTAGATGTATGGACGTGGATGGTGACGGCTACATCTCAATGTACGAGCTGGAGTACTTCTACGAGGAGCAGATGCAGAGGATGGAGGCCATTGGCATCGAGACTCTGCCCTTCAACGACTGCTTGTGTCAGGTCGGTACCACAATCAAATCAAAACTTTATTTTATTTATTTTCAGCCTATATCGTCCTGCAGGACAAAGGCCTCCCTATTCCCCTTCCATTTTTCACAATCCAGGGATGTGCTTGTCTAATTTCTAAGTCATCGCGTCATCTCTGGCTCTGCCACGAAGCGGTCTGCCATCGTTGGTATTAAAACTTATGAAAATAAAATTTAAAATAATAGGCTAGACGACTGAAAAATTCTAATTAGTCGATTATTTATATAACAAAAAAATATTGGACACGTATTTTTTTCTTTTGTCAATTAAACAAAAAATAACAAAGATATAGTGCGTTAAAGTTCCGCGTGACGTCACGATATAGTACATTTTTTACCTAGGCGTGACGTCACGGGCCCCCACTCCCGAACTTTCACGTTCTTTTTCTCCGTCAATTTATATTGATTCGATAAATAAAAAAATACGTGTCCAGTATTTTTGTTGATCTAACTGACGGACTGACGGACTAATTAGAATTATTATTTTTGTACCCAGTCGTCATGCCTAGTGTAAATAACATACGTAAAATCCTACTAACATTATAAAAGAACAAACAACACAGAATTTAACAGTTTTTTATACAAAAGACATCAACGCGCACTCGTTCACGCACTCGATATCAAATAAAACCAAATAAATAAGTCCAGGGGATTTAGCTGTGCCGGTGTTAGGTTCGTTAGTTATCAGGGTGTACCACGTGCAAGTGGGGTTGGCTTAGGTTCCGACGATGAGATGATGATGATGATTCCCCTTACACCCCATCACTCCCTCTTTTGATGGGGTGTAAGGGGCTCCAGCATTATTCCAACTTTAAGGTATATTTTTTTAGGGGCCGTAGTTTAGTAAGCTACCAACTTTGTGCTATTCTATCTCTTCCTCTCTTTCCTTCTACTTTTCCCTCTACGATGTAGCGTTTAAAGTTGTCATGTCGTATATATTCTATTCTATTTATTTATAATTCCAGATGCTCGATATGGTGCACCCAGCTGAACAAGGCAAGATAACTCTAACGGACCTGAAGCGATGCAAGCTCACGCCTATCTTTTACGACACTTTCTTCAACTTGGAGAAGTATCTGGACCACGAGCAGAGGGATCCATTTGCGACGCAACGAGACTCCGATTGTGAGGTGAGAATCATCATCAGCCTATTTATACCAGTCCACTGCTGGACATAGGCTTCCTCTAATGAGCACCATTATGTCCTGTCCTGAACTCGACGCACCCAGCTTCTACCAGCAGCCTTTCGAAGATCATCACTCCATTTAGCCGTAGGGTTAGGACAGAGGTGAGAATAAATGTAGGAAATACAGAAGAATAAAATATTATTTTAAGAATTTATTGGGGATTTATATTGAGCATGTAAAAATAAATAATGCTGAACACTATACACAACATAATAAAGCTCTAAGCTAAGCAGAGCTCGCATTATCGGGACCCCATAAAGAAGAATAAAAGAAGAATTTATTACCAAATGAGAAACTTAACTACTTATACATGTGCATTATGTGAACCTTAGATACGTTAGATACGTGTATGTATGTTCATACTTAAGTTACTTGATACAAATCATGTTAAGTTTTATGTCGGGTACCGATGGTCCCCACACTAGGACACGCCTGTTTCGTGGGGGCCATATTTTACCTATTACAAAATGATGTGTAGGTGCGTAGGTACATTTGAATTGCAAAATTACAGATTACAATGAACAATTGAAATGAACAGCTATAAAAGAAAATAAAGAAGAGTTTATTTGAAATAATGAGTTATCTTGTGTATGTGTGTGACAGGTATAAAGAGCATATAAGTGACATGATGTGTGCGAGCATAGTTAGGTTATGTGTAGTGTGTGTGTGTAGGGTGGGGTGTATGGGCATTTACATGGCCACCATGTAAGGGTGGGTTATCCTGTTCCCCCCAGTCTCTTAAGAGTCTAGTTATCATAGGAATAACCCACGGTGTGTGTGTGTGTGTGTGTGTGTGTGTGTGTGTGTGTGTGTGTGTGTGTGTGTGTGTGTATGTATGTGTGGGTGTGTGGGTGTGTGTGTGTGTGGGTGTGTGTGTGTGTGTGTGTGTGTGTGTGTGTGTGTGTATGTAGAATATATGTGTGTGGTTGGGTTATCCTGTGACGTGCTTCTGATTTCCTTTCCAACCAACATCACCAGCCTACTTACGGCCGGTTTCTATAATATACCGTTACCGATGACGCCTCGTTTTCCCATGAAAAACTGTGAAATTTTCGACGCCTCATTGTTATTTTTTGACAGTTTTCCAAGGGAAAACGAAACGTTATCGGTAACGGTAGGTATATTATAGGATTCGGCCATTAGACCATAGTTCTCCCCTTAGAAGAAGGCGAAGTAGCATAAGTATAACATGTCATTCAAACTTTTTAAAATTACAGATGTCAGAATGGGACAGATTCGCTGCTGAGGAATACGAACTCTTGGTCGCTGAAGAAGGAGGCAGCGATGCGCAAGACCAAATGTAAGTGAATTTAAATCATTTTAATTCGATTTGGGGTCCAAATAGCTGCATAAGTTTTATGAAAAGATGACCACGTCAACAAACTTTGCACTTTTGTCCATAATTTTGATTATTTATTAACTAAGATTCAGCTAGTTCCTTCATTAAGGTATAAAGTGCATGTAGGAACATGTAAAGATGACCATGTTACTACCTAAATCACATTCATTGTATGTATTAGGTCCTTACCTATGAAATTGGTGATTTTTCTCTGTAATTCATTTTTCACATATTTTATGAAATTCAACAGTCGTATATAAAATTAATTTATTTTCTGAACGTAACATTATTGCTAAGATTGAAAATTCTATAATTTACTATTTTTGAGAAGAAAAAAAAGAAAAAATAAAACTTAAAAACAGTTCATTTCACGTGTTGTCACTCACTTTCAATGCTTAAATTCGTAGAATTTTTTTATGTGTTAGTTTTCTTTTTTAAATAAGACTACATAAATTTTTCACATTGTTGTCCAATCATACACACAAAATTTTAGGAGGATAGGATTAGTAGTTCCAGAAAAAAATACAAAAATGTATATATGGAGAAATTAATTTTCTCGAAATTCTCCATACAATACGCCAATTTCATAGGTAAGCACCTAATAGTAAATAAAGTAGGTACACAAGTACCTACCTATCATGGATTCACGCTTTTCGTAGATCTCAGATCCATTACTATACATTATAATGTAGAATGTAGGTTATAGGTATACCTTTATAAAAACATCGACTAAGTGGTCCTATAAGGGTTTCTTTATTCTTTTTGAGTTACGAAACCTTAAAAACTATAACTCTCCATAGAGTGGAACAATAGGGATGGCGACTGGGTAAAAAGATAATAATTCTAATTAGTCCGTCAGATAGATCAACAAAAAATATTGGAAACGTATTTTTTTATTTATCAAATAAATAAAAAATATCGGATATAAAGAGCGTCAAAGTTCAAGAGTGGGGGCTCGTGACGTCACGGCTAGGTAAAAAGTGTACTAAGCCGTGACGTCACGCGGCACTTCAACGCACTATATCTTTGTCATTTTGTGTTTAATTGACAGAAGAAAAAATACATGCCAATACAAGTCTGTGTACATGTCCAATATTTTTTGTTAATGTAAATGACGGACTAATAAGAATTTTTAATTCGTCATCCAATTTGTTAAAATTCGGGCAACTATTTCGACTATATTATTTATTGTTTTATACCCATGTTTGTTTTTATTTTGAATACACAATAACATTTTATTTCTTATCACACGACAGGCAGTTATATAAAGTGATGAGAGAATCCGAGAAAAAGAAAGCCATGACTCGATTCTATGAGTTGTACCGATCTAATGGATTTAACGGATTCAGATTATACAAATAATTGATTATTTGACGTGGTAAAGTAAAATACAAGAATTAAAAGCACTAGAGATACCCCCACATCGAGCATTTTGATGCATTTTGAGAAGCACTATGATTTTTATAGTAAATTTTCTAAGGCCCGCATCTAAACCTTCTAAAATCTAACATAGTTTTTTTAGTCAATATGTTCTGAATGCAAACACATACACACTGGTGAAAAGATCATATTTCTCCTGTCCAACTTATAACTCATCATTCTTGTTTATTTATTTAGTTGCTCTACCTTTCTTCTACACCCTTTCTATGTATAAATAACTTATTTTATGTATGTACGTAGATAGAACTTATTGTATGTATGTATGTATTTATCTGTATCTATTTACGTAGATTAATATTTTACTATCACCGTAGTATATCTGTAATTTCTTTCATCAGGGAGGAAGACAGATCTGGCTATGCTAGGGTAAGAGAGTGTTGGTGATAATTGCGGTGTCGTATGTATTGTCATTTTGTTGCACTGACCACGCCAAACCATCGGCTCTTGAGCTCCAAAAAACTGCTTGAAAACTGAGCTTGGATGATTTTATGAGACCATCTTTCAATGGTCATTGCATTTTGAGTTTTCGCTTACACTTATCGACATTTTGCACTGAAAGGATGAGAACAGGATGTTACCCTGAGAACCTTACTCAATCTGCTATCGAATGTGCTTGAAACTTTGTCTGCCTTACTGATGAATATGTTACCTAACCTAACTTCCCTGTACATATGTATGTATTCCTTCCAACCACATGACATATTCACCAAGAGAAACAATCATTTTATGCTTTTGTTTTAAAAAATCTCATAGGCATTCGCATGAGCGACACTAACAACGAACATTCACTTGCATTCAGTACATAAATATAAACATTCGTCGAGCGACGGCTTTTAAACCTTATTCTTACTGCCTCATGTCATATTTCAGCTCGTACGATGAGACCGATGAGGACTGTCTCTCGCCTAACATGGACGAAATCACCAACACCGATGTCATCGAAGACTCTAGCGTTGAAGAATCCACCCTTAGCGAGGGGATGCCTCTCCCCAACCGCCTAAGAGAACCACTCAACAACCCTGTCCGAACCGCTGGCAATCCCGGCTACGTTAATCTAAGCTCTATTTACTCCATCGGCTCAGACAGACTGAGCTATCCAAACCCAAACAACGGCCTTGAAAAGAAACAAGAAAAGCCGATCCCACCTGAAAAACCAGTCAGCCTTATGATGGTTAACGGAAAGATGGATAACCGATACGCAGGTTTCGGAAACAATAGCTTCCTATACTCCCAACTTTTGGGCACGAGCGGGGCTAGAGCGAAGGACCCTCCTTCCTACACAGCAGCAACCGCAGCCCTATTCGAAAAAGCGGCAGAAAAGAACATGTCTCCGAAACCGAAATCTCCCGTCACGAGTCCTGTCAACGGACTGAATAAGATCTCCGATAACTATGAGAGAGCGGTCGCGGAACGGCTCAGTCCGCAGCGAGAGATATCACGTCTCAATCGCAGCAGTTTGTTCAGTAAAGTGAACACTGGGGTTGTCAGTGGGAAGGTGAAGAAGGCTCGGCAAGATGATGAAGATGATGATTACGCGCGCGATAGTGACGAGTGTTCTATATAGGTCGCGTGATGTTGCCGCTTGCACTGACTAATGAGTGACCAGCGAGTGACCAGTGAGTCACCACAGAGTGACCAGCGAGTGACCAATGAGTGACCACTGAGTGACTACTGAGTCATCAGTGAGTGACCACTGAGTGGCCAGTGAGTGACCACTGAGTGATCAGTGAGTGACCAATGAGTGACCACTGAGTGACATAGTTCATAGAAGTGATTAGTGCCGCGTGCAATCTCCAAAGTAAATCGTAGCGAACGCCAAAGATCACGAAAGTGCTAATCGTAAGACGTTTGTAGTTGAACTGTTGTTTTTGAACAGAAATGATATTTTTGCAGCGTATCGCATAAATACAGATACGTGCCTTGAATGTAGAGTAGAGCTAGCGTAGTTATGTAGCACGAAGGGAATTATCGATGGACTTTGATGGACTTGTTAACGTTAACGTCTAATAGACTAGTTTTGGCATTTTTATCTAGTAAGTATTTAATCAGAACCGTTTTTATTATTGTTTAAACGTCTCAAATTAATTAACCATATCAAACTATTAATTTGTGTGTACCTATCGTTTGTTTTGCATGTTTATGATTATTTATGAAATGTAGAATCTATGATTCTTTATCGAGCTCGTTTTCACTCTGCCATTTATCATATTCATATCTTCGTTCCATCTACATCAGATAATTATTTTGGATACAAATGAATTGTAGGATCGACCATTACAAGCAATCGTCCATAGAGCTTTATTTCTTATAATTAGCAAGACAAAATCAGTAAGTATACAAACACGCACAGATCAGTCTAGTAAAATATTAGCATAGACATATTTTTGATAACAATTAGATATGGAAACTAACGTCTTGAGTATTATGATAATCAGAATAGTGGAAATTATCAATACTAAAATTACTTTTTATAATAAATGACAGCTAGGTATAAATTGTTCATCTGTTGCTATAAAGATGGTTAAGCGTTTAGGAAAATGGCAGTTTTTCGAAATTTAATTAATTAATTCTAACGAAGTTTCTACTTTTATCTTTATTGTTTACTAGGACATCAGGCCTATTTTAAACATGAAGAAAGGAGGCCTACCTCATCGAGATAATTATATAGAATACTGTAGAGTGACAGTCTTCAAGTGAAATTAAACAAAAATCGTCCAAGCGTGTTTGACATAAATAAACTTCAAAATGCCAAATTTGAAATAATTTAGACCTTAAGTCGCTTGAAAAGTTCAAAGACCGCGCAATTGACAGCGTGTGCGGAGTTTTGGTGCAGACACTTTTTTCCACGTTTTCCACTCTAGAGTATAAATATCTCGATGGCCTACCTGTTTACTTGAATTAACTAGCACTGAGCGTAGGTATAGCATAGATCGAAAATAAAATCGAAACTCTTTGAGGTAGAGTCCTTTTCACGGAAGAAGTACCGCGGCAATCAGCGGAACTAAAGCCGAATCTCCAGTACCAGTATACCTACGTAAAAACACCGTACATTTATGAATAAATTCTAGACAGAACGGATTGTTTACAAGATAATTTAGTGGGCAACGAGTTGATTTTGCATTTCTTTTGATTTTATTTCCATTCCATTTTAATTTACACACGGCAGTGGCGCCACGTGTGCGGGACTTCTTTCTTGAAAATACAATTCTTATAAACTACTGCTATAAACTACCTATAGTCATAAATACTTCTTATACAATGTGTCCGGTTACCAGTGTCGGAGACTTTGGGCGGTAAAACTCGGTAAATTTTATCGACAAATCACCATCCCTATTTTTTCCCTCTCTTTCTATGGTAAAATGGCTGACATATTGTATATGACTATAGGTACCTAACGATTCTAATTTGGTTAGGTATAGTAGGTACGGTACTTGGATAGGAAAGTAGGACATTTATTAGTAAGTAACCTAAATGTCATTAATGCGGAATAATTGAGAAACCCACGGCTTAGTCAGCTCCAAATATATTTACCACGTCTTTCATTAGGTAAGGCCAACTAGACTGAGAGAATGGTAATCTATGTTCCATACTCTACATTACCTAGGCACCACAGCGTCCGGGTTATGTACGATTCACCTTACCGGCGCGCGGCGGAGAGCATCGAAGCGCATTTTAAAACATGCTAGAGGAAATTAAAACATCCACAAATCAGTTAAGTTCCTTATTTGCATATTCTACCTACGGATTTATTTATGTCAGTGTTTGACAAAGCTCAAAGCTGTGTAAATTGCATGCAAATAAGGAACTTAACTGCTTTGTGGATGTTTCAATTTCCTTTAGCATGTTATAAAATGCTCTCCGACGCGCGCCGGTAAACGTGAATCGTACATTATACTGTACATAAATAAATGGTTAAGTTTATTATATCGGTGCGTACCTACTACCTACCTATATTATCAGCAGCAGCACCTACTAATGCACTAACAACTTCGAAATCATTAGTTTACTAGTCATTTCCATATATTTTCCTTTAAAAACATTAATTTTTAAGTACTACCAAGTAGATTAACCAAAACGATTGTTCACTTTTTTTAACAAATTTTATAAATATGTTGTGTATGTACTGTTATTATTAATTAGGTAATTTAATTGAAATTTATGGTATGTTATAGATACCAACCGATAGGCCTAAGTGAATTTACTTATCTTTAAAAATATTATTTACCTACATAGGGTACATAATTTATTAGTTTAGGTAATTATAATGTTACCGTTTTTTGTCAATTTTTCTGGTCTGGTTACCTACCTACCTAATGTTGATCAGTTTTATAAATTACGTCTGGTGTATAGACGAGTTTATATTGAGTTAGTAGAGGAATCATTAATGATCTATCTACGTACGTATCTACCTAAATAATAAATTTATTTTTAGTTAAAATAAATGAACTTTTACCTCAGTAACTGTCTTTACAAATTGACATTTATTAATGCTTTATATTTATTAATACAAGGTGTCTGAAAAATAACATTAGGTTTAGCTGATTCAAGTCAAAAAAAAGTCCAACTACCTATAATTAATAAGCCCCTGGAAGCTTTTGAACAAAATAATCTATTGTGTTTGAACACAGATTTCGATTATTCTTTATACTGTATTATTTTGTGCTTATTCACTAGTAAAGCTTAGGTACTTTCCGCAGAAAGGTATAGGTAAATAAAATCTTTAAGCAAAGGTTGACTTGTTGTAATTCACTTCAATTTTCAATTACTTATCAAGAATAAGTGGGGAAAAAAGGCAGAAAATCATTCTTGACACCTTGTACCTTACTACCGACCACTAACTAAACTGTAATAGGTGCCATTTTGTTCATAGCTACACTCTACAAAAGTGGCTTTCGTTGTAAATTTCAGTTAGGTAGGTAGATAAGAAATAATGTACGTAGGTAGGTAGGTATCTACCTATGTATATAGTCTTATTAAAAGTAGGTTGGATACCTAGGTAAATAAGGTGCCTTTCCTATCTTACCTTAGGTAACCATAAAATGTGTACGAGTCTTGTCTAGGTATATAGCTAAGTACTTAGGTAAAACCAGTCATGAAGCAGATAAATTAGGTAGGTAACCTACCTATCCTACCTACTTAGGTACTTCTAATGACGAATGTATAAGACCTACCAAATTAGTATCTTTGGGCAATAGTGCGAAATAGAGACTATAAAAATGTTTTTTTGCGATCCTAGCTACTTAAGCATAGGTAAACATAATGCAATCACTGGTATAGTTAGCGGTACTAGCGGCAAGCAAGTCTAGCGGTGAACGAAACTTGCATGAACTTGCGCATGGGTATCTCGCTCTCTCTCGCCTATAGCTCCCTTATAATACCTTACTTTTGACTTCTGCGCCATAACGGTCAGCGCTAGACTTTCGTGCCGCTACTTGTAGTAAGATTTTTTATTATTATTAATGGTGTGATGATGTAGAAAATTGTGTGTTAACATGATTATGGTGGAAAAATATTGTTAAGTCTCCTAATAAAGTACATTACTTACTATAAAAATATTTGTTTTTCACTAAACTATATTCCTTCTTCGTATGAGCTAGTGGGCAACTTGGGTGTTGGAGTTTTTAGGCTCCCCAAGGCCTCCGACATGGCTTAACGCTTTAAGTATTGAATAACAGACCGCCAAACCTGTTGCAGGATGTGCTTCTCGGGCATAAGTAGCGGCACGTAGCATCCTAGAGGTACGAGGTCCACAGTCAACGTGTTAACGACTGAAATAGCCGAGACCAAGATCTTCAATTGCCTTCTGAAACACGGAAGCGCTCAGATTTAAACACCACTAATCGGTCACCCATTCAAGTAGTGACCGAGCGAAGGTTGCTTAACCAAGGTGATCCGTTAAGAACATCAAAATAGGCCACGAACGCTTCATATGTTCCATCTCAACACATTCCTTTAACACGTTGACTGCGGGCCTCACACATGACGCTACGCGCCTGCCATGCGCCATGTGTCATGAAGAGGAACATGTGCCCTAGAAGCAAGTGAGTTCTTAGCACTCGAAGCGTTAAAGATAATTCAGCTCTAACGAGCTTTAACCAGGAAATACAAGAAAATGCCAATTATTAGGTACGTACCTACTAAAGAAACTCCCAAAAAAGGCACCAAATAGGTGTTTTTGTCGAGCACTTGGTAAACGCTTTTTTTGTGATTTTTGTTCAATACGAGCGCTCCCGATCGGTTAAAAGTTTCATGGCCCGAGCCATCGAAACATTTATTACCTTATACCTAGTGAAAAACGTGGTTTAGATGGGTCTGCACTAGGGCATGTAAACCGATTAACCGAAAAACCGATTAACCGACTGATTTTACGTCGGTTTTTAACCGATTTTTTATAAAAATAACGGGTTTTTCGATTTTTTTTATGAGTAATAAATGACAAATTTATTTAAAAGAACTCCTTAGGCGTGGAATGAGAGCTTGGTTTTTTTTATGCCAAAGATGACAGACGAACAGACGGGCCACCTGATGGAAAGTAGTCACCGTCGCCCATGGACACCTGCATCACCAGAGGCGATACTGATGCGCTGCCGGCCCTTGAGGAAATGAAATACCCGCCTTTTGAAAGACCCCATGTCGTAGCTCTGAGGGAAAACCGCAGGAGGGAGTTCGTTCCACAACTTGCACGTACGTGGCAGGAAAGATCGTGCAAAGCGAACGGTTGTAGAGAATCAACCATCCAGGTGGTGCGGATGAAATTTGGTTTTGCGGCGTGTGGTGCGATGGTGGAAAGAGGCTGCCGGCACCAGATTAAACAATTCCTCAGAACACTCCCCAAAATATAGACGATAAAATACACAGAGATCCTAAGTGTCTCAGAGACAAGAGTCTTCTTAAAAATTACAAACCCATCTCGCTCTTGAGCGTCTGGAGAAGGCCTTTGACTCTGTTAAAACCTGGGCTGTTCTGAAATCCTTACAGCAATGCCAGGTGCACTATAGTTATATCGAGGTGTTGAGAGGTTTGTACGAAGCCACCACTATGAGTGTCCAAGTATGATATCATCCACCACACCACACCACACCACCACACCAGCCTATATCAGTCCACTGCCGGACAAAGGCCTCCCCTAATAAAGGGGGATATGCCCGTAATCCCCACGCTGGGCATGCGGGTTGGGGATCGCAGGGCACAGCTTCTCGCACCACCGAAGCTGCTGCCCGTTGGTGGCCAGGGGATTTAGCTGTGCCGATGTAGGCTGCGCTATGCCGCAATCAGCCGGCTGCCAGAGCCCCGTTAGTTAGTTAGCAGGGTGCACCACGTGCAGGTGAGGTTGGCTTGGGTTCCAAAGATGGGGGTTGGAAACCCTTAAACCCCATGATAATATGATGATGATATCATCACTAGATGTCATATCTCCAAAACGGTTCACAAGCGCATTGAAAGATATGTTTATGACGCTGGACTGGAAAGTTATGGGCATAAACATAAAAGACGAGAAAATCTTACTCATAGGTTTCGCTGATGACATAGTCCTACTGGCCGAGTCGTTGGAGCAGTTGCAACAGATGCTGGACGGCCTAGCATACAATTAGTAACTTTTAGGATTGATTTATGATAATATTTAAGGCTATATTGTTGATTAATATTACCTACTCTGCTTGAGTAAGTGAGTTGAATATTACCAAATGGTTTAAACTTTAGTTGTAAGAGAGAGAGAGCTTTAATTTAAGACTTTTTAATGTTTTAATCTTTCTATTTTGTTTTTTTTATAGCTTTATTGGTCCCTGATTTATAAGATAAAGAGAAAGCGAGTTTTAATACTTCCAAATAAAAAAGTGAATAACACTTGTTGCAACAACATGTTTGTAAAATAACAAGTTGTTATTTTATTAAAACTTGGTTTTATTTTGTCCTAAGATACCTTTATAAAAAAAACTCGAAAAATAACCGATTATTCGGTTATTGAATTTTTTTTATCGAAAAACCTGGTTTTACACGCCCTAGTCTGCACCAAAACTCCTTTGTAGCACTTTTCAAAAGTCTTTGAGCACTTTTCAAGTGACATAAGGTCTAAATTAGAGCAAATTTGGCATTTTGCAGTTTATATCATAGATCTTTTAGATAAAAGATCTATGGTTTATATAAATGTAAAACTCCTAGTCAAACACGCTTGGACGATTTAGTTAGCATCAAAGAGTTTGCATAGAATTTTTTTTATGGTTCGCACAATTCGAAAATAAAATAGAGCCTAGCCCGTGTCTGATGTGTCGGAATGGCAAGGCCAAGGCCAAAGAGAAAGAAGAAGAAGTACATATCTTCACTTCACTTCTTTATTCAATGACTTCTGGGATAGTTCTCCACAATTTAGCCAGTATCAAGTATAATATAATTGTTCATATAACAATATGAGGCAACGTAGTACGGTTTATAAGTACATATCTTGCTGAAAAGCTACTCTTAAGACATTGGCAACCAAACAATTATGACATTGACATTTTGTTTAAGGGCTGCCAACATAAAGGTTTTCTCCCTTATTTTTGGGAAAGTTATTTTGAGGGGTACAAGTTGTGTGATTTTAGCTTTCTATTCAATTTACAGCACAGACAAGAAGCGTTTACGCTTCAGAACGCGCAAAAGCAAGTCATGTGACGCTTTTGCGAAGTCTGTTCAATCTTTTCTGGAGTGTCCGGGGTGTGCTGCTACTATTTACTACCCAGTTTCAAATTTGACAACTAAATCTTTGGTAGGTTAATAGGTAATAGTTTATAGTCAGTCTATAGTCAATACAATAAAAATCGTTTATATCAAGCCCATAAAAGTAAAAAAAAATGTAATACCTAATACTTAGAAGGAAACCTATTTCGAAAATAATTTACTAATATTGTATCTGAAAGTGGCTAAATAATTCAGAGGTACGAAATACCCACCTCAGTGAAGCAAAGCCAGTGAAGGTTGCGACTTCAGCTTACTGTATAATAGTGTAGGGGTTGGGGTATTTTGTTTTTGGAGTTGGCAACTATTTTGTTAATTTTGTATAGTTTTGCAAAATGCAAATCAATGTGGTTGCGAAGATTTCAAAATTTTTCGCTGAATTTCAAAAGTTTGATTTCCGAGCACGTTGCATCATTAAGAATGCCATTTTACGCTGTAGCAAATGGCCGATCCGTAGGGATTTATCAGACTTGGGCTGAATGTGAAGCTCAGGTAAAAGGATTTTCTGGTGCAAGATACAAAAAATTTGATTCTGAATCCAGCGCTCAGGAATTTATATCGAGCAACGGAAGCACAAGCAAAGCTCTCAAACCCAAAGCACAATTAGTGCCAACCTATAGCAATAATGTAAATAAACCAGTGAACAACCAAAAAAGAACATTTTCAACTTCATCTACAAGTCGCCAGGATGGAAACAATAGCGGATACAGCGGAAAGTCTAAAGCATGGCAGGAGTCTGCTGACAGCAATGATGATTCCCATTCTGATGATGATCTGGATACAATGCTAATCAAACAGATGGATGACATCGAGAAAAGATTGGACACGTTTAAAAAAGGTGTAGACAAGATTGAGAAAAAGGCTACAAAGAGTACTCCTCGAGGAGCCATAATGATAGAACCTCCTCAACCTAAGAAGGCTCGGAAAACCACTAATTCATTCGAAGAAGACAGTGATGGGTACGTCCAAGTTTACACCGATGGGGCTTGCTCTGCTAATGGCAGAAGTGGTGCTCGAGCTGGTATCGGTGTGTACTGGGCTGATGACCACCCTCTGAACATCAGTGAGCCAGTGTCCGGCCGGGCCACTAACAACTGCGGTGAGATCCAGGCTGCGACCCGGGCTATGAAGCAGGCCATTGATAATGGACTCAAGAAACTCACAATTAATACAGACTCCCAATTTCTAATCAACTCTGTAACCAAATGGATGCCGGGTAATCTTTCATTGATTTATGAATTAAAGAGCAATGTGAGGGCCAGCGGCGTCGGGGTCGGCTGAGGATGCGTTGGCAGGAGCTTGATGCCTTCAAAAGAGTGGTGGGAAGTAGCTCGGGACAGAGATGTTTGGAAGTCTATAGAGGTGACCTTTGCCCAGCCGTGGGACGAGACAGGTTAAAAAATAAAAAAAGAGCAATGGTATTTTAAAATGTTCCAAAAGTTTTCAGTTGAATTGAGTCTGTTTTTGTTTTTAAATTTAAATACAATTTCAATGGATTTCTAGTATTTCAAAAGCTTCCGATGGAGATAATACTGGAATAAGCTTCCATAAACTTTAGTTAGTGCTCCATCAGAACTCCCTTAGAAATAGACTGGACAAATACTTAAAGTGCACTGAAAAATAACCCCGATATACACATATCAGCTTTAAAGCTGCCTGTGTATTAAAATAATAATAATAATAATGAAGAATGCTAATACACAAAAGCATGTTGAAACATGTGATACCCTGATGCAATGTAATCCACTCTGGCAACTTGGACCATATATTGATAGCCAGACAAGCAACCCGTCTCTTCAACACACATAGCTCTATTGCCAGAACTAAAGTTTATTTCTTTGTTCTCTATGCTCACAAATATTTTTCTTTCATTCAATAGTGATGTTCAAGCTTTAAGTTTAGATTTTAATTGATTATCATAAGTAAATAAACAATAGATAGTGATAATCAAAAAACTTGTTATGTGGTCTATTCAGCTTTTGCAACCAATGCCTGAGTGGGTATAATTGTGGTTCAATTGTCACTTACAGTTTCAACTTACATCACTGTTTCTAACCCTTTGACCATAACATCTTTATTTCAGGTTGGAAAAGAAAAGGTTGGAAATTGGCATCTGGTGAGCCTGTTAAGAATGAAATAGACTTCAAAGAGTTAGACAGCCTTCAGAACCAACTTGATGTGAAATGGAATTATGTGGAGGCACATCGGGGAGTATATGGAAATGAAAAAGCTGATGAACTGGCTAAAGCAGGTGCAGCAATGTACAATAGATGAGAGTTATCTAGACAACTAATTTATAATAACTTATTTATTCACAAGTTCTTAGGGATGTTAATCAAAACCATGGTTTTGTGATATAAGCAAATATAAATGAATAAATAAAATAATGCTAGACACTATCACATAGCATTGTGTCACCCCAAACTAAGCAGAGAAGGGTACCACCTAAATATCTATTGTAAATAATAATAATAATTCATATTATACCTACAAGGAAAACACCTGGACCCTGAGACAAATATTTGCAGAACATACCAACATTTATGTCACGGCGGGAATCGAACCTTATGCTTAGACGGGCTTTCGCCTACTGCACCACAGCGATTGTCAATGGAATGTAAAAGAAAATAATGTTTTCTTTCAAAATAGGTTTAATAAGTAGGTCATAAGACTGTATAATGTTGAGATAAAATAATAATAATTTTTAAATCTTCCAAAACACACATACACCATCTTCAAAAGGCTGTGATTCTTAACACTTGTAGGATAGTCCGGAAGTTTGTACAAACTAATATTTTCCTGGATGCATTGACATTGCACACCAACACTTGGCTTAGGTCCATGTGTTTCAATATTACCCAGGTCTTTTGAACAAAGCTGATTCAAAAAGAAAAACAAATAATAAAATAAAAATCTGCCTACCACAATAATCGGAATGTGTTGTGTTGGTGCTTATGTAACTTGTCCAAATTAAAACATTATTTATTATTATTATAATTGATTGCCTTGAGATAGAGAGAGAGAATTTACTTGAATGAGTTTTTGATAAAGGTTAATAAAACTAAATTTGATAGTTCTGCGTTTTATTGAAACCAATGTTTTGTACCTTACAAGCTTTAAAATGTAATGATAAAATATTTACATTTATAAAATAGGTACTTACATAATTTGACTATGTCATCAGAATAAATCGGAAAAAGATTTTCAATGCTGATTTTAAGTTACTAATATTTTATTTTACAATGAAAATGACCACCATAATGAAAGAACCAAATTTTATCTAAAATCAGCACTTGGAATAATGAAGAAAGGGGCTATTGGCATATGCCTTTTACCTTTTGATAAAATGTTGTTCAAGAACGTAGATACCTAAGTTAAAGTTGTCATACTAAAATTGGCTGTTACCACCAAATACAGACAGCATAATATTTTACATCGTTCATACATGCATAGCATAAACTTACTTAAAATAAATATAAACGGACAGATTTGAATGTACTCGCTTGACTTGTACACGCGTGTATATTATTTACATAGCTTTAGAGCGAAAATTTACAAACATAATCGAACGATTTTTTTTACCAACATTAATTTCATTATCTGTTTTTCACAGAGTTCTATTCCAAATTACAACTAAAATGCACTATTTTTAGTAACTTAAATTAATAACAGTCTTATACTACATTCTTGTATGAATTTTATACAAAATATAATGTTGTATGGTTTTTTCCAAAAATGAGGGCAGTTGAGCATATTTTAGATATCTTACGTTATTATGTAATCCTCCTAAGATAACGATATAAGTTTATAAATACTAAGGGCAGTACTTCAGTTAAACCATAAACATTAACTCTCCGTAAGAGGTTCATCAGCCTATAGCAGTCCACAGCTGCAACATAGGCCTCCCCTAATGACCGCCATCCATTCAGTATACCTCCACGCAAAGGTACAATAATGTACCATTCACACCTATCGGCGAGCATCAAGGAGCATTTTATAATATGCTAAAGGAAATTAAAACATCCACAAAGCAGTTAAGTTTCTTATTTGCATGCAATTTACGCAGCTTTGAGTTTTGTCAAACACTGACTTCCGATCCGCTGCGTAAATTGCATGCAAATAAGGAACTTAACTGCTTTGTAGATGTTTCAATTACCTTTAGCATGTTATAAAATGCTCTCCGACGCGCGCCGCCAATGTGAATTGTACATAATAATGTAATTGGCAAAGAAACAGTATAGTTATTATACAAAAATATTTTATGCCTAACCAACTCCTCAGAAATAGACCTTGTCATGGGACATGTCCGTTTCTTCTCTCTCTCTGATATTGAAAACGATATCCTAATGTAGGCATACATTATTATTAAATACGTAAAAGCTACGTAAACGTAATCTGGTTTACATATATATTTGCAATTTGCAACATATACATAACTTTGGGCACAGAGCATAATTATTACATTATTGTGTCCAATTTCATATTAGGAGTTTCAAAGTTATGTACGCGGCAAAAGAGAACTGATATTGTCTGCATAGTTACCACTTAAACCATATAAATCTAAATGAGTAAATTTTTTTTCGAGCACATACCTCTAAAAAACCTTGTTCTCTACTCACGAATACTACGCCTACTCTAATAGTGGCTATTATACAATAGACTAGACCAGTTCATCTTTATTGGGCTAGTACATAATTACTTGCAAGTTTATAGCTGAAACAATTTCTTTCGAAGTTAAACAAAATACTTGTTGGGTTAATATTAATAAAAACTAAGGTCATATTCATTGATGCTTACTTTTGTAACCATCGTTTAAAATGACAGATAGTAGATGAAAACTACTGTTAAAAATACCAGAGGCTATTTTGACATGTATCGAAATTTTATCGTAAAATCTTGGCTGATGAAAAAGTGTCGAAATAACGAAACGAATTCGAAATAGCGTGTTGTCATTGGCCAAAATTGCACGATACACTTAATTTACTGTTAATAATACGGGAGGCCGAAGCACGAATATTTTGACTTGCCGTTGTGTATCGGGACATTTTGGCCAATGAAAAAGCTTAGATTCGAAATAACGCGTTGTGATTGGCGAACATTTTATGTACGCTTACTATACATGTCAAACCTCTGGTCAGATAAACAGCTCAGCTTAAATAAACAGTCGTTTAACCGCCCGTAATGTCGTTACACATAAGACTAAGCGCATACAGAATTTAAGATTACTGTCACTACATCTAGCTTGAGAATATCAACATAAACGTTCACACTTCACAATTCACTGGCCTGGTCATCAAGGCCGATAAGATCTCGGTTCTAAAACAGACTACAAGAGTTCAGTCATAAGGCTCAGTCAATAATCACAGTGAGAGGATAGTTTTGGCTCGTGCTATCAAGCCGGGCCGCGTTTCACGAGTAGTATTGCACGTGGGGCCTCCTCGACGACGTCGCTGCGGGTGTTATCACGGAGGTGGTGTTGCCTGAAGCACCTACGATGAGGTAGCCACCCGATGTTACCGTCTTCTTGGCTATGTCATCGTTTGTCTGGAAACAAAGAGGCAATGTTAGATTTCTATCTGACCCAATATGAATAATTGATATCACACTTCAAGCTAAGTAAGTGTTTTTAGCATTTATAATATTAGTGTCCACTAGTTAACGCTAAACAGTTTTAGCATCATGGCAATGAAAAAATGATTTCACTTCACACAAATATTATACACTTACACTAATAATATAAATGCGAAAGTTTGTGCGTGTGTGTATTTCTGTTTCCACTCAACTCCGTAACGGCTGAATGGATTTGATTGAAACTTGGAATATACATAACAAAGTCTATGATCAGGAATAACACAGGCACCTTTTTATCCCCGTTCCATGCGAGCGAAACCGTGGGCGGAAGCTTATGTCAGATTTATTTAGCGCCAAACAATGCAGCCTTCGTCATCATGGCAAACATCAATCTGTTATCCAATATGAAGAGTTGATTGATATATTTCATTGGCATTTAGAAGATTTAGCCGCGTTTTTGGTGTGTATCCAAATAATTATAGTTGTTTTATCTTTTACCAATGACTTTGATTCCCTCCATAACAATATAAAATCCTGAGAATTCTGTGAAAATGTGTAACTATACAACGAAAGTTCAGAAAACTGTTTTATTTATTGAACAAGCGTATTATTTTCAAACAATTTGATTATAGTGGATCATGCAACCACATGCAACATCAGGCAACAGCATACAACAATGTATGAAGACGATGAAGATAAATAAGATATTATTTTAAAGAAAAAAGTTGTTTACAACTCATATACTCGTAAGGCTCAGTATTACCAAAGATGAGTGGAATATTAAGTTTTTTTATAATACGTGAAGATGGATCAAGCACATTGACCGCTTAATTTTATGTGAGCCAACCTTAGTGGCATAGAGTCCTTGCTCATGAAAAGACAATTAAGATGGTGCGGACATCTTGTGCGTATGGATGATAGCAGACTACCTAAAGCTGTATTTTACTCCCAGTTGAAGCAAGGAAAGCGTACTCCTGGAGGGCAGTTCCTTCGTTACAAGGATGTCCTAAAGCGCCACCTTACCGCATGTAACATCTCATGCGAGGGTTGGGAAGAGCTCGCACAACAGAGACGTGAGTGGCGTAGCTCTGTTCATAAGGCTGTAACTGACTTCGAAGAGCATCGCTTGGAAGACCTCGATGCCAAGCGCCTTATAAGAAAGACCCGCCCAAAGCCTTCCTATACCTATACTTACAATGCAAGTGGTCAGTTGCATTGTGCGCCATCTTTAAAACCAATATTTGATTTGCTAGCCACATTCGGGCACATGATCGGCAAATATGACAAGTCAGGTTCGCCATTGTCGGACATGACAAGGAGGACGATAATTTTATGTGGTAACAGTAACCGAGTATTGCATCGTAGAGCACGTATATATGGAACGAGCCCTACGATGAAACGCCCTGCTTCCTCCACAAGTGGAGGCATGAAGGTTATAATCCTCATATGCCTGTAATTTCAACGGCACCCACACCCTTCAGAGGGCTTACCACGGGTTTTGATAGTTTTCGAAAACTTTTTAGGTTTTGGTATCTTTCCATACATTTTCGTACAGCGCCTCTAGGGAAACGTGCATGAACTACGAAAATGTCTGGAAAGATCAGTGTTGCCGTTTTTTATTTGGAGAAAATGCTAAAACATGTTGCAAAAAATGCTAAATAACTTTTAAAAATGCTAAATAAAATGCTAAAATCTATATTTTTCTTTGGAATTCCTTAGGAATTTTGAATTTTTAGGTAACTTACAAAAAAATGTTAATCATAAAAATATGCTAAATGCGAATTTTTCAAACTAACAGACCCGAAAATATGCTAAATTTAGCATTAAAAATGCTAAAATAGCAACACTGGGAAAGATACCGAAACTTATAAAGTTTTCGAAAACTATCAAAACTCGTGGTAAGCCCTCAGTGCGAAACACAGCAATGCGTGCAAAGCAATGCAAAACTTACCCGGACGAGCCCTTCACAAAGAGCTCTACTTCTAAATCATAGAAGTGGCAATAAATTATTACTTCATATTTTCCGATTCCGATTTCATTGGATAACTGCACATTTTTGTAGTTACCGGGCCTAGTGTTGTATAATATAAATAAGGATTCGAATAAAAATACATGCTCAAACCCTATATTGCAGCGCCATTACAGGGCATATGTGCTTAATCTTACACCTAAGCTAACCAATTTATATGTGTACGCAATAAATGAATATGAATATAAAATAAATTAGGTATTTCTGTTAGATTACTTATAACCTCTTTGCCCGCACAAGTCTAACCTGAAGCCTCATTTAGGGATGATTCTCATAAGAACCGGGCGTGCCGTGTACGTGGCCCGGACGCGGCACGGATTTGAAACGTTGCATACATTGTGTCAGAACAGGGCGCAATGACGCTCATTAGGGGAGGCCTATGTCCAGCAGTAGACTGCTGTAGGCTGATGATGATGATACATTTTGTATGAAACAGTGCATGATCCGTGTCCCGTCTGGGCCCGGACGACGCTCGTCTACACCACGGTTGTTGCACGGACCCGCCCCGTCCCCTACTGTTTCATAGAAAATCTATGTAACGTGTCAAATTTTTGCCCCGTCCGGGCCACGTACACGGCCCGAGCTGGACACGGCACGGTGTAATGAGAATCAAATACTAAATCTCAGTTGCTAAACGAAATGGACGGCACCGGAACTTTTGTTTTTTTTTATCACACAGCATCATGTAGCCCCGAACTAAGCAGAGCTTGTGTTATGGGAACAACATGATCGATATATTACATATATACATTTTTTTTTAAATACATATATAATGATACATAGAAACACCCAGACCCGAGACAATAGGGTTGACGACTGGGTACAAAAAAAATAATTCTAATGAGTCCGTCAGATCTACAAAAAATACTGGACACATATTTTTTTATTTATCGAATCAATACAAATTGACGGAAATAAAGAACATGAAAGTTCGGGAGAAAGCTCGTGACGTCACGACTAGGTAAAAAATGTACTATATCGTGACGTCACGCGGATCTTTAACGAGCTATATGTTTGTTTAAAAATAAGTGGCCAATATTTTTTAGATATGTAAAAAACGGACTAATTTGAATTGTTCAGTCGTCTAGCCTATTATGTGCAGAACATTGCAAACATTTGTCCCGCGGCGGGAATCGAACCCGCAACTTTCTGCGTCTCAGGCGGACCTTGGCCCACTGCGCCACAGAGTTCGTCATTGCATTTGCAAACTTTGACAATGTCATCCGTCATAATTCAAACAACGTCAATGGACAAACTGTCCAAAGTTCAAAACAGGACCGGTGCTTAACATTTAATGGCAGCCACAAAAGCCAAAAACAAGAAGTCAAGTCAAGTCAACATTTAATGGCCTTACTTATGAACATCTTTCAAAAGATAAACGATGCTTAGTCTATTAGCATCTCTTACCGTTGAATAATGATAAACAGGGATAGGACTAACTTTAAGCATCGGTTAACTTTGAGTAGCGTTCATAAATAAGGGGGTAATTGGGCAACCGAGTTACTAAATGAGGCCTCGTCGTCGGTTTTTTTGTACCGGGATTCGACATAATAACAGGAATACCCTTTTGAAAACGTATAATTCCTCAAGCACTTATATATAACTTCTAAGATAAGGTTTGTATGAAGCGGTAACATGGCATGGCATTATGATTTATGGTTACTTGTTTATTGATGAGTGGCGGTGATGTCTGCATGGCCGCCGGTGCCGGTGGCTTGTATGTCCCGACGCATTTTAGTGTCTGAGTGCCGGTCGAGTCCTCGATCATGCTTACTGCAATGTTTATTGATAACCTTACTGATAATCTCTTTATTTCTCAAACATGCATAAAAATTTGAGCATTATTTTGACAACCTTCTTCGAGATAAATCTAAGTCACTGTACTGGCCCAATACATGCGACCAGCGAGTGGCCGGTAAAAGTTATATAAAAATCCATAACTGTCGTGTTTTAGCGGACAAATAAATTAGGTACAATGTGAACTCATATCAGTCGTGTAATTTAAAAATGTAACGAAGGAGGTTCGTAGGAGGAACTAATCAAAGGTTTAATTTAAAATTCGAACTGGATGGAAAATAATAGAAAGCTAGAAAAAAAACAAATGAACACTTTGGCGCGTGAAAAAATAATAATGCATGTAGGTACGTTGTTCGTAATGAGTTTAGATGAGTTTACTAATATTATTTCAATGGTTTGAAAAGTAACTGTATTTGCAAATATAATGATACTACTTACTTTTATTTCCGTGCATTATTTGAGAAAAGTATTACACAAGCCTTGGCCATTACTAGGCAATGATTGACTGTTTTGCTGGCCGCTGCAGTAATGTACTATTACCAATCTAAAGCCCTGTCCAGTGGTACTTGTTTTCGACATACATTGTCGTCTTGACCAAATGCGTTTTATTGTTATAGTCTAGTGAATCATGATCGTTATTGAATAACTAACAAAAAAAAAATAGTTCTGGACCCCGCTCAAGCTTTATAAATACTATTAAATGTAAGTAGAATAAAATAACAAGTGAAAGAGACCGCAATGGAAAAGCAAAATGGAGATAATTGCATCACTACACCGACTCCCTTGAAACTTACTACAAACTACATCAACCTCCATGTCATAAGGAAATTTAAAGGAAAAATGTTTATAACATGTCTATAGTCATTTATAATAAATTGCCTGAAGACCTTAAAGTATTACATGGAACCATATTCAAGAAAAAGTTAAATAAATGGTTACTTATTAATTGTTTTTATAGCCTAAATGTGTATTTAAATAATTAGATTTGTAACGACACTTAACATTTGCATGCCTGCATGCAGGCTGAATACATGTACTATCATAGCTATAAATATATATACCTATTTGTGAAAATAATTTTATATAAATAAACATTTGAATCTTGAATCTAAAAATTAATTGGCAATTGGGATAGGCTCAGCACTAATCTGCGCAGAGTCTCCGCAGGGCTGGTTTTCAGCATACCCCGTTGCTCGAGCTGAGTGGTTAGTCGAGCCTTAATTAAAGCAAGCGGGTTTCACTTTAAAAAAACAAAGCCTTAATTAGCTGAAAAATACAAAAACAATAATTACAAGAAGTAAGCTAGGCTAGGCTATTCGATTAAAATTACAGATATAAAAGTTAAATATTGATTTGAACCACGGCAGAATCGCACGTATATGTTTAGTATTAGTAAATAGAACTATAAATAAAATAAGAAGTAGGTACGACACAGTTCGGGCTATTGGCAAGGCGGTACGACACAGTTCGGGCTATTGGCAAGGCACATCGGTGCACATAAAATTATATTACACCGATGTTATAGTCAAACCACTTACTCTGCAGAATACAGAAACGTGGACAAAATTAAAATCTATTGATGGAAACACCTCATGCAGTTTGTATTCTCTTTTTAGTATCAATCAGTTCATCACCCGCTTAATTATCCCGCACTGCGACATTTTTGCAGACAATTGGGGAAATGTTAGAGCGGATTGTTTGAGGTTATGCGAGGCTGACATTTAATTAACTTAGTTATAGTTGATTTTCTATGTAAGTCAGGTATTGGTTTATATAATTTAGTTAATGCATTGTTTTTTTTTTAATTTAAAAATTTGATTTAATTAGTGTAAGTGGTCATTGGCCGTTCTAACTAATAAATAAATATAATTAAAAAAATTGGTTTTACTCATATTTGTCACCTGCGGTGCAACTACGTTTAAAAACAATATAGATCGAAACGGTTAATCATTTCGTCACCTGGAAGCAACTATGAAAACAATGTAGAACGAAACGTGGTAGAAATAGTTGCCATTAAACTTCTACCCCGTTCCGTTCTACATTGTTTTAAACGTAGCCGCATGGTTTCCATCAATAAATTTTAATGTTGTTTACTTTTCGAGTTCTGCAGAGTTCACGTTGTTTAGTTTAGTGATTTGCAATGTAAACATTATTATGAACATTATACTTGATACTGGCGAAATTGTGGAAACTATTCCAGAAGTGAATTAATAAAGAAGTGAAGTGATGTAGAATGATACAATTCGGGCTATGAGAATGGACCGTGCCGGTTTTGTATTGCAGAACGCTTTGAATGCTAAAAAACACACTTGCGCTGGGGCGTGGGGCCTCAAGTGCGAGGCCTGCAGTCAACGTGTTAAGTACTTTAAGTAATAGTTGCACTTTAGAACTACGATGGTGTTTTATATTAAAGTAAAGGGTGTGTCATACAGACGGTTTCAATATTTATTACATGCGTTTCTAACACAAAGTTTTTAAAAAGGTTCCAGCAGATTTTTAGATCATTTAACAACCGCCTGGGCCAGATACAATTCATGCATTCTAGTAAGACTGGCCTTTACAGAAATTACTACTAGGAAAAGGGATTTTCACGCTAAAACTACTGAACTGAGCTGAAATTTTGCACACATTTAGATCTAGACCAGGTATAACATAGGCTCCTTTATCGAAGTACCACGCGAGCGAATCCGCAGGCGGAAGCTAGTCAGTAATAAAAGCCGGTGGGTTCCAATGAATCAATGAAAGTGTATAATGAAACGAGTACCAAGTACAAAATATACAAAGCTTATCCAAGACCTCGTTGGCGTTATGAACGAACAGCGGCTGAGACGCGGCGTCCGCGTATCAACTTACTGTAAGGTGCCACTCACAGGATAGGAAGCTGTTCGACCAAATAGCGTAATAAATAGAGTCAAGTGATTACTGACCTATGATGGAAGTCTTCTGGGTGCCGCTGGAATCGGTGAATACTCGCATCGGCGCCGGTTTTCCGGCGGTTGTAGTGAGAGCTGGCGTCTGCGGTGGCACGCTTTTCTGAAACACCAGTTTAAAGAATTCGCACCTACTCATAGTTCCTGATACCCACGGCACGACCCCGACTGTTGGGTATTATGTAATTATAATTAGCGTTAAAATAAATAAATAAAATGAGCTTTATTTTTCAACACACATTTACAAATACAAAATTTGAAAAAAAAAAACGTAAAGATGTGTTTATTAGGGCATGTAAAGCGATTAACCGATTAACCGAAAAACCAATTAACCGACTGATTTTACGTCGGTTTTTAACAGACCTTTTTTTTAAATAACCGAACACACACCAAAACCCAAACAACCCGTCTACGAAGTCTGCTCGTATTCGTCAAAGATTATCATCAATAGTAAACTCACTGGGGGGTTATCGCCTTGCAGTCTCGATTCAGCCTCTTTGTCTGTGCTGTTCGCAGCCTGAAACAAAAGGGAACCACTCTTTACAAAGTTTAAAACTGGTATATTTTGTGACTGTATTTGATTTTGAATTGCGACAATAATAGACGAAAGATTATATGCGCACACTTAATGGCATGTAGCGATTTTGGGTCTGATGCCAACAGCTGTGGGAATAAGCTTCAGTTCTAAGCTAATTACCAGCAGCAGCCTGCGTTGTTTTTTTTTTATTTGAGTCGTGAGTCCGAACAGAGGCTCGAAAAGTATTCGTATTGTAGACGTGAAATTTTGGCCAATGAAAAAGTGAAGAATCAAAATACTGCTTTGTCATTGGCTAAAAATTTCATTATGCTTAAGATACATCAGGTTGAAATATTCGCCGTACAGTACAGTACTACTCACAACGTATATTTGTCGCTCTGGAGTTGGCTGCAAGTAGCGACGTACTTTCTATTTTTGGGTCGGATTGTACTAGGATTGGTCGAATCGAGCCTAATTACAGAGGATCAATGATCCGCAACAACGTAAAAAGGTATTTTGAAAATACCTACACCTTATTTTATGACCAAAAATAAAAACATAAAATTCAATTAAGCTAAAGCGTGGTACGGAATCTATTTGTGAGAGAACATAATTAGCTCTATGTATATGTCTCATCAAAATGCTGCTGGTTCTCCTGTAAATAAATAACTACAGAAATTTTAGACAAGGATATTATCAAAAAACGTAGCAAAAACGTAACGTAAAAAGCACGTATATGGGTACATATCGTATGAGCCATGGCATTAATTCTAAATTGCTTAAATCAGTCTAAATAAAGCAAAATATAACACGCTTTAGGAGGAACTAGAACTACTCAGTATTTAATTCATCTATCTCCGATTAATGGCAAATAATAAAATCAAGCTATACATCCTACATATTGCTACAGAAATACCTGCGCACGTATCCTAGACTCTATTTCACGTAGTTTTTGTCCATGCTGTGCCATCTTCTGCTAGTAAATAAAATAACAAATGTGTTTATTTCAATTTTTAGCCTAGACGTAGTAAACCCGTGCCTATATGAACATAAAATGACCACATAACGAGTACGAAACAGCAATATTTTGCGAGGTAAGAAAGCGACGAAGGTAGGTGGTATTAAATAATGTGTCTCAATGTATGTAACGATGAAATAATATAATAATAAGTAATAACTACTTATAGAGTTAGGTACCTGTTTTCGAAACTCTTCACGTTGCTTTA
This sequence comes from Horisme vitalbata, assembly GCA_951804965.1. Taxonomy (NCBI): domain Eukaryota; kingdom Metazoa; phylum Arthropoda; class Insecta; order Lepidoptera; family Geometridae; genus Horisme; species Horisme vitalbata. The sequence goes on from OX638096.1 coordinate 7,694,137, forward strand.
TGTTGCTTAATATTATTGGCAGCTTGTAAAAAAAACGCAGTGTAAATACAAATTTCACTAATATACCTAACTAGCTATGTTATAACACCAACAATTCTTTACCTTTTCTCGTTGTGTCTGTACTGTTGTTATATTATCTTCACGTAGCTGCATTAACATAAAAAAAACATTGCATAAACCGTCAGTCTTATAAGCCTTTCATTTAACCATTTTAAACTAATAAAGTACAATTAAACTATACTTACTATTTACTTGTTTTCGAAGTAACTTTTGCATAATACCTGAACTAAATTGACCTAACAAAAATCAAGACCGTCAGTCACTACACGGTTGTGTGCCCAGAATGCTGGCTGCATTGTCACCTTGGATGGATGATTAAAACATAATTATACGGCCTCTGTGGCACAAGCGAAGGTCCGCCTGAGACGCAGAAGGTAGCGGGATCGATTCCCGCCGCGGCACAAATGTTTGTATTATTTGCAGATATTTGTCTCAGGGTGTTTTCTATGTATAATATGTATGTATTTTCAAAAAAACGTTACTTATATCAATCGAAGTATTTCATAATACGTTTAGTATATCAACCATGTGGTTCCCAAAATACAAGCTCTGCTTAGTTTGGGGCTACATGATGCTGTGTGAGTGTCCAGCATTATTTATTTATTTTTATTAGAGTACCTGGTCCCGTGGCCGTGGTTCAGAAGATTCCACGATCTCCCTCATTGAATGCATCGAAGTATGCTGCATGTTAACCGATAAGTATTGCGTAATTAGATTGACTGTAATAGTAGTTTGTGAAGGGCTCGTCTGATGAAATTCTACCGCCATGCCTACGTCTACTGTTGATGGATGCGTGGAGTTCCATCGTAGGGAACGTTTCAAAATTTGTACCCAACCGCGTCGAAGCACTACTTTGTTATATCTAATGGTTACCACTTAACATCAGATGTATTCAGATGAGTCATGAGCTTGTTGCAACTTCAGGTATCTTAAAAAAAATTGAACGAATTATACTTTCTATTTACGAGCTCAGAACAGGGCGCAATAGCGCCCATTAGTGCAGGCCTGTATCCAGCAGTGGACTGCTATAGCCTGATGATGCTGATGATGATACTTGCTATCATAATTAATATTTGTTTTTTTAACTAATATAACCGTTTGGAATTAGTGTGAGATAGCTTGAGGAATGATTTACCCACCTGATCCCGAGTACGTTTTTCGGCGATTTCCATGGTTTTTTGGTATGATGATGGTTGCTGCGTGTAAAAAACAAACACATAGGTATTGCACGGTAAACAGACAATTAGTTTTTACCTCGTGATTTTGATAACAAGTTAATGTGTTATCTTGGTATGATTATTGCAATTCGTCTGACATTAATGTCTACAAAAATAAACGTAACTTTTTTAACGCCCTAAGGCTAACCTAAAAGCGAATCAATCGAAAGTTTTTTTTTATAATTAAATAGGCTTACGTTTGACTACATTTCGCCTGATTTGTTTAGTACAGTGCAGACATATTCCATGATTATCTTACCATTTCACGTGCACGTGGTTCCGTGTGATCTGTGAGTTTGATGCATATTGGTGGTTGAAATTGCTGCATGTAAAAAGGGTGATAAGAAAATAAATGCAATTGTTCAAATGATTATGTGAAGGTATATAGGTTGAGTTCGAATTTGTATATTATTCCGAAAGGAGCTTAATCTACTTCCGAAGGTCAACAACATTTGTTCAAGGACTTTCCAATTTTGAAGTTTTTCATTGAAGAAATTGGCTGGTAAGTTCAACCTAATTTTACTCAAAAACATGTACATCACAATAAGAACAGCTGATTTTGTTAAACTTTGTCCTAATTTTATCGATGATGGTAATTGTAGCTCTGCCCTAATTTTATGGCTGCCACACAAAATGATAACTTTAAAGTTTTTAGACCAAAGTTTTGCATCACGTATTTTTCACCGAGGTTCTCAAAACTTGTTTGACAACCATGGGTATGGGTAACTACCATCCTCTTTCGGGATAACATACGAATGCAAACTCAGTCTATATAAAGCTGCTATGTAGGTGGTAGCTAACTAGCTCAAGCCTTCTCGTTCATATCTTGTTTAAATCATCATGATAATAGTGTCTTAGGCTGGCCTCATACAGCCAGAATACCATACCTCTTTGAATGCAGACAGAATTTTTAATCTAATTTTTTTTCAGAAGGTGACACTGCTGTGTTTGTGTGTGTAACTGCCTACCGTGTTTAAAACTTCTATAAGAAGGCTTATTGCTATTTTGAGAAAACCCTAGTGTCTAGTTTAACCTAAATTAGGATAATTCAATAAAAAAAAACATGTTATCTTTTTGACAACAAACATTATCTATCTATCCGGCACTGTGCCTCAAACAATCACAAAACTTCAGATTAAATAGTCTCGTTTTTATCACAAGTATATACTCGCTCTATAGAAATGTATGTAAAGAAATGCGATCTGAATCTAAAAAGTTTTGGTCTGCCATTCATAACATAACGCTCGTCAGTATCATACTTACAGATAAATCAGAATAATTCATAATTTGAAAAAAAAACTGAAACTGTGTGGAGAACAGTTAGTTGTTAGTTAGTTCCGTGCTTTCTGAATTAATAATATGAATTCCGGCAGTACCAGAGGCAATCCGGATGTATGAGGCCAGCTTTAGGTGAATTGTATTTTTTTTTTATAAAAAAAAGTTTTGGTGAAAGTGTTTTGGTTATGAATAATCATAGCCACTTAAATTTTTTATTTTAAATTTGTACGTGTCAAAATAAAAGCCTTGCTATGAGATTTATAAAACGGTTATGAATTTGCCTCGTACAATATACCTCTTGCCATGATGAGGTTTTTAAAAGGATTATATATTTGCTTGATATAATATTGCCTCCTATTTACCTGTTCACGTGAGCATGTTTCCGCTTCTGGTATTTGTGTGGTATTCACTGATGGCTGCTTGTAAGAAAATTAAATATTTATTGTTCAATATAAAATAATAGGTTGTTTGAGATATTTAAACTATAAAGTATGGGATAGTTTTTATAAAATCGTCCCATTACCGATCGACATAAAATCAAATCATATTCTAAGCCCTAAGTCCTAGACTTCTTTGGTTATTATCCATATAAAGTTTAAAGTGGCATGCAACTATAATATGACATTGGGGGTTCTAGGCGTTTCACACTGGCACCATAGCTTAGTGGTGAAAAGCAAGAAGATCACGGAATTGATTCCCCCAAGAGCATGTTAACCAAACTAATTAGTTAAACTTGTTAGTTTGTATGGTTAACTCGTGGACTGCCTCAATGTGTGTGCGAGTTGCTCGACTTTTCAGACTGGTGCTATAACTCAGATGGTGAATAGACAGAATCGCGCGTTTGATTCCTGCCTAGAACATACATTTCTTAAGGTGACGATACATGTCAAACCTCCCGCTGTCGCACGCACTATTCAACATTTTTGAAGATATAAAATCACTGAATGTAGTTATGCATATAGAAAAGTAAATAGCAAACCTTCACGAACTAGAAAATAACAATACAAAGGTTCAGCAAGAATATCATGTTGAACCCAACACGTTTTCCTACCAAAAAATTTGCATCAAAATTGATCACATCAGTACCAGTTTTTTGGTAAGAAAACGTGATAGAATCAAAATTATATTATTGCTGAACCTTTTAATTGTTTTTCTAGGCCGTGAAGGTTTGCTATTTTGCATAACTACGTTCAGTGATTTTATATCTTCAAAAATGTTGAATAGTGCGAGCGAGAGGGAGGTTTGACATGTATCGTCGCCTTAACATATTTATTTTGTTCTACGTTTGGATAAGTATCTTTATATTATATGTTTATTGGTGGTTGATGGCAAAGCCAGGCTCTGCCTAATTTGGAATCAGTTGAAGTCTCTTGTATTTATTCAATTAATATCACTAACCCGGCTCACACTATCCTGTCCAACGTAGTGCGTCGTTATAACTGTACTATTACCGTTGTCCTGAACCTGATTATCCTTCTCTTTCTGCCGCTCCTGCTGATTCTGTTGCAACAATTGCCGCTGCATGTAAACAAATTTATACTGTAAATTCAACTGAATAGATACTATTATTGTGTAATAGTGCTGCCGTTTTGGTTGCATTATACTCACTTCCAGTTACTTATTTCTTGGCCTTGACCTATTTTGGATACGATTTGTTAATGTTTGGTATCTTATTGATTTGCCTATTCTTATGATAATATTTAAGTAGGCTTTTTATGAATACCCCCGAGTCAGAACAGCTAAAATTCGAAAAGAAGCTCAGTCTAGTAATTATAATGGTGGCCTTTCACTGCGAGCGGAGCAGACCCTTGGACTTCGTATAACTCGCAACAATAAAGTTAATACAAGTTCTTTCACTGAAAAGGATTGTGCTAAGCGGAGTGGAGCGAGTTGAAAGAGCAGACTCGAGTAGAGTGCTAAATCACCTCGACAAGCAACATTTCATAATTACATCCATAGAAAAATAATAAATTAGAGCGTATTCCAGAGTGGATGCACAGATCTGACAGAACTTTTGTGTCATTTACCAACTAGTTTCTCTTTTAGTCAAAGTAAATTTTTGTTCCCTTTCTTAGTTTACATTTGAGAATGTGCGCTAATAAAACAATCTAGCCTTACACTAATGAGTAATTTAACACTGACCTAAATTTATACAGAGTGAATACTAGGAATGTGATATTCTACGAGGCAAAATATTTAGTACAAATTCCACTAACTTTCTCTGACAAGTTCCACAAAATGCATACTCGTGCACCGCCCTCCCCCGCCGGCGGATTCACATGCAAATCAGAGAAAGAACAAGCAAACATGCAATCATTAATAAATGCAACCGTCTACTTACTCTTCCACCAAATAAAAACACCTGTAATTAGCTTGGAGAAACGACACACACAAATGCACAAGAAAAAACTCAACAGAAATTCGACAATGTTTCGCCTTCCCTATAAGGCATCCTCAGGAATGATCGACACGCTGTCCACCAACGTCAACGTCGCTAAAAAAACAACAACGACGCTGTTTTATTTGGTGATGTTTTTATTTGGTGGAAGAGTAAGTAGACGGTTGCAGTTATTAATGATTGCATGTTTGCTTGTTCTTTCTCTGATTTGCATGTGAATCTGCGGGCGGGAGGGCGGTGCACGCGTATGCATTTTTTGGAACTTGTCAGAGAAAGTAAGCGGAATTTGTACTAAATATTTTGCCTTGTAGAATATCTTGTAATGGATTTCCGCAAAGTCACGCCTAAGTCAATTAATTAACTAAGAATGTGTCCATAAGCACTTTAATTGCCCCAGTACATGATCGTGAAGATTCGTTTTGTGAAGAAGACGCACTATCCGACTTCACTCGCCAAAAAACATAGCCCCTTTTTTCAATGTAGACTGAGGCGATGCGGTTCTGCCCCCTAAGAATTACGTTTTTATGTAGAAATAGACATAATTTACTACAAAATAGCACACAACTACATTTAAAATTACAATTGTTTCCCTTAAACAAATAAGAAAACACTTTGGATACATAGGTAGGTATTGTGTGCTACATCAGTGTGCTTCCATTACCGTGTATGTACATCAGGGATATATGTGTGTTTGTCAAACAATATCCTCACTATTTCAAAACACACTCAGAGGCACTATCAAAGAACACGAGACACAGATATAAACTGTATGTACCTCCGTGTCGTCTACAAATTGTTAAGCGGAACGTTTACCATCACGCCATTACAATCTACAACAAATTACCAAATGATTTTAAGGAACTAAGTTTAAATTTATTTAAAAGAAAAGTGAAGATCTGGTTGTTGGAGCATTGTTTTTATGACATCAATGAATATTTAAATTATAAGAAGGTCGGTTATTAGAATTATTATTATTTTTGACTCAATTTGTATTATATTTTTTTATTTTTTCTCCTATGTAATTATTTTTATCAATTGACATTCTGTAATTATGTTAGATTTTTATTAATTTGACTCAAAATTTGCACGCCTAATCGAGGTAGAATATAAATGGACATACTAGATTATAAGAACTTTTGTACATATATTCATGCAAATAAATAAAATGAAAAAAAAAATGAAATGAAATCACCAATAGGCCCCGATTCAGCATTATGTCCACTGCGTTACTAGTAGACGCTATATTTCGGCCATTTTGTTCCATGTCTTCAGAGAAGATAGAAGGTAGGAGGCATTTCCGAAATTGCAGGTCTGCCTTCATCCCGTCCCGAGCATGTCTATTTTATCCCAATCATTTATTTCTATAAACTCCTGAGATAACCATGCGTAAACATATAATGAAATGTTGCTAGATCTAAACATAAAAATAAGTTTTTCACTTCTCTTGCTCAAAAAGTGTATCATAATAGTGTAGCTTAGCGGGCCTAAAACTAGAGTTTAATACCTCGGGCTAAAAAGTATTTTTTCTTTTTAATTTTTCTCTAAAATCATCAGCCCGTACAAAGCATTCGTTCTCTTTCATAAAAACTCGACTTCTTGGTGCTCCGTCAATCTTTTTTTGTTGAAAATAGAACCGTCTTGGTGATGTTTTATGAAGGTTGATTAATTTTTAATAAAATTTCTGAAAATTGTCTAATTTTGAATTGTTTTATTTTCTCGCAATCGAAGTGACAAGTAGAGTGTTTTATTCGGGTCAAAACCACCCATTATAACTCGGTCTTGTCATCCTCCCTCTGGATGGTTTAGTCCCTAGTAAAACAATCTACTATTCTCTATTCTTTCCTCTACAAAACCTATATCTACTGTAGTCATTCTAATATCTTGCTGGTCTCATGCCCTACCTAATTCTAATCGTCAGCATCTATTAGAATCAGTCTATAAATCGACAAAGGCGTTTAGACAGAGCAATCGCGGGGTTTGAGGGGCGAGATGCGAAAAGGCCTGTCCCGAGTTGCATACATTAGTATTTCATAGTATAACAAAGTCGCTTCCCGCCTTCGATCAACTATACAAAGCATTTTGATAATTAATTTTTCATTTTGGGTTCGATTCCCGCTGCGGGACAAATGTTTGCATGTTCTGCAGATATTTGTCTCGGGTCTGGGTGTTTTCTATGTATGATATGTATGTATTTACAAAAAAAAATGTATCTATGTAGTATATCAATCATGTGGTTCCCATAATACAAGCTCTGCTTAGTTTGGGGCTGCATGATGCTGTGTGATAACGTCCAGGATTATTATTATTATTATTATTATTATTATTATATTATTTTGCACTATCCGCCCGAAAGCGGCTTGTCTAAAACTCCGCCAAAACGCATCGGAGCAGCAGTTTTCATTTAGTCGGCTTACTTAGATTTTCTGTCTTATCTTCTTTATTATAGAAGCGATATTTGTATGATATACTTATCGGAGCAGCAGTTTTCATTTAGTCGGATTACTTAGATTTTCTGTCTTATCTCCTTTATTATAGAGGCAATATTTGTATGACATGCATATCGGAGCAGCAGTTTTCATTTAGTCGGCTTACTTAGATTTTCTGTCTTATCTTCTTTATTATAAAAGCGATATTTGTATGACATGCTTATCGGAGCAGCAGTTTTCATTTAGTTGACTTACTTAGATTTTCTGTCTTATCTCCTTTATTATAGAGGCAATATTTGTATGACATGCATATCGGAGCAGCAGTTTTCATTTAGCCGGTTTACTTAGATTTTCTGTCTTATCATCTTTTATATATATATAAAAGAGGCGATATTTGTGTGACGTGCTTTTGATAAATGATAGCTAGCAATATATGCCACTTTATTTACAGTGCATAGTACGGTGCGCGATATTCTTTGTATAGTGATCGAAGCTTCCCGCTGCCTGTCTGTACCTATGTGTGCTTCTCTTTAAAACTACACAACGTATTTTGATACAGTTTTTTTAAAGACAGAGGAAGGTTTATATCAGCTTTGGACCCGTGCGAAGCCAGGGCGGGTCGCTAGTTCAAAATGATTGATTAGAATTAAGACTTTAAGTAATTCACGTGGACTAATGTAAGTACTTACGAAGGATTGCTCCTGCGTGCAGTGGCTGAAGTGGGTGTTCCAATGCGCGCGCTGACATGTGTAGTCGCAGTAAGATGTGTTCCAGCAGCAGTAGAACTGTGCCTCTTGGTGGCAGTTCGAACACCTGGTAATAGTCAATCATTTAAAGGGCAAAACGTACGTTTCTTTAACAAAATCCCAAATGACGTGATTAGTTTATCTGTAAATAAATTCAAAAATGTTGTTAAACGTAACCTCTGTAATAAGGCTTATTATAAAATATCTGATTATTTAGATGACAAAAAAGCTTGGGATGAAACTGTCTCCAACTCCCTCAAAAACAATGTAACAGTTAAGAACAAAAATTGTAATAACATGGACTTTAAAAAAATATAAGCATAACAGAGTTTCTCGCCAATTTTTCTGTTTGGTCGCGTTACGTATTGGTGTAAATTAAAAAAATTACGTTTCAAACTGTGCTGTACAGTTCCTACTGAATAAATGAATTGATTTTGATTTTTGAATACAGTCGGTTTTAAACTCCGCTATTTTCATCACATCATCACCGGAACCTACAAACATATACGTATGTAACAAACGCGTCGTAATCACCACGTGGATAGTTTGTGTACATGAACGGTGCCGTTTTATGTGTGCGTAAAGGAAATACTAATGGACGTATGCGAATATCGCAAAAACAAGATAATAATGCTTTCGTGTGCTCTAAAACTAATCTCGTAGGTGATAACTCTCCGCTTCAATGCCTATGAACGGGCCTACGAACTAATTTTTGTTCCCCGTTCTCGCTAAAACTGATGAACGAATTGAGGAGAAATTTTAATCATTAGGTAGTTCTAGAGCAGGAAAAACTTTTTATTCTGTTATCGCGCGGTCGAAGCCGCAAGAGGAAAGGTCGTCTTGTTCGTGATAAACTATTGAACTACTAGTTGGTTCGGTGAATTTCGAACCACCTAAAATTGATTTATAACCAGAAGTGGATCAAAATAACTGATATTTAGATTTTTTGGCAATTTCTAAATAAAAAGTAGGCAAGCACCTACCAATAAATTCATGTAAGATCATGCTAGCCGTCAATTTTATGCATGCGAAATAATGAATTTTGCGGGCAAATCACATTTTACAATATTGCAATTACCTTAGGGTACGCAATTTTTTTTAAATAATGCCTATGTTTAACCCTGATAATGAAGCTTTCTCGAAGTGAAATATTTTTTAAATCGGTTAAGTAGCTATTGAGTTTATTCCTTATTAGGTTTTTGGAACGTGCTCTACGACGCAAACGCCTTACGTCCATCAACTTGAGACGTGCAGATTGCCTCTTGTGCCTGTAATTTTACCGGCACCCACACCGTTTAAACACAGCAATTCCATTACAAACAAACATACAAAAATTAAAATAATCCTAGCACATACCACTGCTTGCTCTTGGTGAGTTTGACGGCGGATTCGAGCTCAACCTGTGCCGCCCGGCGCGCCTCACTCACAAGCCGCTGTTTCTCCTTCTCGAACGATTGCCGCATCTCTGATAGCGTTAGTTCTGTACAAAAAAGTTAAAAGGGTCAGCAACGCGCATGTAATTGATCTCTCTGACCCTCTGCGATGTTACAGGCGTCCATGGGCTACGGGAACCGCTTACCATCAGGAGGACTGTATGCCTGTGTGCTAACTTAGTAGTATAAAACAAGCAAAGTTATTAAAGTCGTTCAGGTGTGAAAGAGTTATAAACATCTATACATCCTATTATTAGCAGGATTGGATTTAATTTATGTCCAATCCTACTAATAATATAAACATGAAAATTTGTGAGGATGTATAGATGTTTAATAACTCTTTCACACCTGAACGGATTTGGATGAAACTTGGAATATGCATAGATTGTGGTTTGAATTAACACACATGGCTACTTTTTATCCCGGTTCCACGTGAGCAAAGCCGCGGGCGTAAGCTAATCCTACTTCCTACTATTCCTTCTATATGCCTACTATCCTATTAACATTATAAATGCGAAAGTTTGTGAGTACGGATGTCTGGATGTGTGGATGAATAGATGAATGTTTGTTAATCTTTCACGAAAAAACTACTGAACGGATTCGGATGAAACTCGGAATATACATAGTTTGTGACCTGAATTAACATATAGGCTACTTTTAATCCCGATACCACGCGAGTGAAGCCGCGGGCGGAAGCTAGTATTGTTATAAACGCGAAAGTTTAAGAGGATGTATGGATGTTTTTTTACTCTTTCATGCAAAAATTACGGAACGGATTTGGAGGAATATACATAGGTTAAGACCTGGATTACATACGCTACTTTTTATCCGGGTACCACGCGAGCGAAGCCGCGGACGGAATTTAGTATATGATATGTTTTAAGAGTTCTTAGCTGATCTTTACGTAATTGCTGGTAGAGCGACCTGTGGCCTATGGCTTTGTGACAAACATACCTTACTACGAAATTTGTGTTTATTAGGCCAGTGTAGTAGGATAGTTACGAAATGGTTACCTAGGGATGGGTTAAGGAGTGTAAGGCGTGCAGCTGAAAGATGGGGTGATGACATTGTAATTTCATCGACACCTACACACTTGAAATCGAAACAGCAATGCTGCTTTACGGCAGAAATAGGCGGTAGTACTTCCCCAGACGATGCCTTTACATAGGGCTCCTACTGTAAGTAACCATCAAATTGAAATACAGCAATGCTGCGGCGTCAGAACTATCCCCGAACAAGCTATTCACAAAGATCAGCCCTTCTATAAGAATACAAGGCATAGCTACGCAGTTTTTAAACCTTATCTGTTCCGAATAAAAACTCTTATAACATATTCTACATACCATGATTATGTTTTAGCTCATTTATATTCTGCTGGTTCCGCCACCGTGTTTGTTCTAGTTGTATCTTTAGAGCTGCGACTTGCGCCAGTGGCTCGTCCAGTTTCTCTATTGAATCTTCTAGAAGGGTTCGGAAGAAATCTGTCAACTGAAATAGAACACCAAAGAATTAGAAAATTTACGACAGCTTCATCATCGGTCACCTGTATCAAAGAGTTTTTGCAGGTGGAACAAGCAAATTGGCCACCTTTTAAAAATCATTTACATGAACTTTCAACAGAGTATTCCTGAATATCCCTAGCCCTGTCTTCAGCTCGTACCCAGTAACGTAACGTAACTTCTACCAGCAGCCTTTCGCAAATCGTCACTCAACTAAGCCGGACGGGTATCCTACACTACGTTAGCCGTTTGCTAAGTGAGTTGCAAGTAAAGATTTCAAGCCACGTCAGAGGTCTCCGGACAGCCTAATACGTCCAAACTGGTGTTGGTCACTAGCTCATAAAAAGGAAATAGCCGTCCTATTTATAATAGTTCCATAAACCTCAGATAAAATGGCGTTTAAATATCATGTCACCGTTTTTTATTCACATTTAATTATTTTTTATGTTACCTACACGAAGATGGAACAAGCACATGGCCCACCTGATGTTAAGTTTAACCATTGCCTATCACAAAGCATTGCATCGTAGATCACGATTTTTTGGAACGTGCTCTACGACGCAACGCCTTACGGCCATCAATTTGAGACATGAAGATAATAAGTCTGTAATTTCACCGGCACCCACACCTTTCAAACCGAAACAGCAATGCTGCTTCGCGGCACAAATATGCATGATGGCATTAAAGAAAGAAAGAAAGAAAGAAAATATTTTTATTGATTGCTTTAACAAAAGTACAAATACAATTAAAAGATGACAAAATAAAACATTAATTCAATACGCCTTGGTTAAAACTAAAAACTAGGATACGGCTCAGCATTATGCGCCACGTACAAGTACGCAGTGCGCTGATCTTTCGCCGGCTCCTACAGAAGTATCAGATAGCTGTCGATCTAAATAATGTAAGTAAGTAATAAAGTAAGTAAGTTAGGACAGAACTTAATACCCAATTATTAACGACAGTTAAGTATGCCGCTAAGCATCCAATGAGAGCTGGGCCATTGATTCAATACAAAAGTTTGTTTACCACTATTCTATTATATTTTCGGGCTGGCATCAGGATTGCCAGCAGGGTGTCTTCACTGTCAAGCCACCTAAGAAGCTAGAAGTATAGTTTTCAGTTTACGTTTAAATGTTACTTCCCCGGACGAACCCTCCACAAAGAACTCTACTACTATAAAACCAGGGACTAAATGACAGGGACAAGCTTACTTTATCGAGCGTTACAAAATTACATTTGGTTATGATTATGGGGGTGTTTTTATTAATTCCAGTTCCAGTATGTAACTAACCTTGACAGCATTCTGGTTGAGTTTGGCGGTGAGAGGGCCAGCCGTGGATGGTGGCGGCAGACTGCCAATCGGAGTGTTTGTGTCGAAGGGGCTGAATAGCGGCCGTTGCAGTAACCGAGGCATCTATACAAAAAATTTGTATTAAAAATAGTCCAAAAAATTCGGGTTTTAGGCTGCGGTCTCGAAGTCAGCGATTGCGGGGCGGTGGCGGCGGCGGCGCGGCAACGCAAACCCGGTCTCGAAGCCAGCGGGCAGATTGCGCGGCGCAGGTAGTTTTTGCCAGTGTCCTCTCAATCTGTTACTGTTATTCATAGTGTACAATAACCCAACCTGGTTATATGTTATTATTGTAATTGATATTTAAGGGAGGCCTATGTCCAGCAGTGGACTGATATAAGCTTGTTTTGTTGTTATGGTCGAGTTAATATGTAGGAATTCAGTAATCAACAGGTTTTAACGACTAATCGGAACAAACAATAAAAAAAATTAAAAACAAAACCAAACAATAAACAAGCTTATATTCGTGTAAGAAAGTTGTTCTACAAACAAAAAACAAAACAAAAATCTTCACGACTTTTTCCCCATTATAGATATCTTCAGATACTGCTCAGTACGCAAATTTATTGAGGATACCTTAAAGGGGGTAGTCAGAGGCAAGTCCAAACATTACGTTCGATACATGCCCACATTTTGCAAGCAGCTAGCATTCCATGGGACAGGTTGCAAGCCCATCGCCGCTTTTTATTGGAACACTAACCTAGCAACTTTTTACTTTTATTTTTATTGGAACACTAACCTTTCGAACTTTTTAGTCTTTATGTCGGGCATGCCGGTAGAAGAAGAAGAAGAAGAAGAAGTAAGTTTTTCTCACAACGAAATATTCATCGCAAGCTAAAAACTTGTTATATGCCTTTCATCATAGAATAAAGACGTCATTAGTAGTTTAGGAGACCACATCAAGGTTATTTTCAAACGATTGAAGTTTCCGTGTCGAATACGTAAAGTATAAAAAGTTTTTGCTCAGTATTTTTTTTATTCCAACGAATTTCTTGGGGATGTGTGTTTTAATGGAGGTAGATATAAAAAACTAAGTACATGCCTATGTTTTGATACATACCTCTGGTGTTCCATTATCATTGGACGGAGAAGCAATAGTATTGGTGTTCAGTACATTCCTATTGACCACGGGTGTTGAAGGTAGTACCGTGGCATTGGGTGCGGCCGAAGTAGAAATCGGGACTAAGGGACCAGTCCGCTCTGTGATACCGTTCACCATAGGAGGCGAGGATGCAGTCTGAAATTAAAATACAAAATCATCAAACTATTTTTGTGTAACAAATTTATGGTTTTCGGCATAAACAGCCGATGAAATGAAAACACTGCGTTCACTTAGAAGTTTGATTTTATCACAGCTTGAGTTGCAGACCTGAGCATTTGATTTAAATTTCATCTAGGTACTAAAGCGCGAGAAAACAAAGTGATCAAAAAGAGTTCTTTGGAAACCTAAAAAATATGGAATAGTCATTATGTTTAACGTTGACGGCCTTGTGGCGCAGTGGGCGAAGGCCCGCCTGTGACGCAGAAGGTTGCGGGTTCGATTCCCGCTGCGGGACAAATGTTTGCATGTTCTGCAGATATTTGTCTCGGGTCTGGGTGTTTTATATGTAAGTATTTACAAAAAAAAATGTATCTATGTAGTATATCAATCATGTAGTTCCCATAATACAAGCTCTGCTTACTGTGGGGCTACATGATGCTGTGTGATTACGTCTTGGACTATTTATTTATTTATTTATTTAAGACAGTGATATACCAAGATGTTAGGGCAATAGTAATCCCTTGTCTCATCGAGGTCCACGCTCCAATATACTAGCGGTTAACGGTACCTACAAGTATAATTTTCTTTTCAGTCTAGCTTACAATAGATAGGTATTTATGATAAACTTTTCAACAAATCTACAAAAAAATCGGTTCTTATGTTTTCTTCAAAATAATTTCTGGTATTGTGCCAGACAAAAAATTGCAAATGCAAAAAGTATCGCCCAACGTGGGGCTCGAACCCACGACCCTGAGATTAAGAGTCTCATGCTCTACCGACTGAGCTAGCCGGGCTTGTGGCAACTGTTTCGAAAATATAGGTCAGCATGAACTGTAATTAATACACGGCGGCAAAGTCTGAAATCAGAGTACTTACTTCAACACCACCCACAGACATGACTGGCTGTAAGCTGAACATCCAATGTCCATTGACCGACGTCATCAGTGGCACCGTATGTACCGCAGTAGGGCCAACGGTCGGCACCTGGTTCACATTTGAGACTTGGCACACATTAGACATTTGGTTAATGCCAAAATTGGACGCTTGACTGACATTAGGAATTTGGTTGATACCAAAATTGGTTGTTTGGCTGATATTAGACATTTGATTGATACCGAAATTGGTCACTTGGCCGATATTCGACACTTGACCAATATTCGACACTTGGCCAATATTCGACATTTGGCCGATATTCGACAATTGGCCGATATTTGACACTTGGCTAATACTGGACGTTTGTCCCAACGTTATTGGACTAGGGTTGCAGACAGTTGTTGTAGGTGGGGTATTTAGCGTCTGCGGATTGGAGAGCGTCGATGTGATTGGTCGGAGTGGCGTGGTCATTGTATTTACTGCATTTGCTGAAAAAAATGATGAATCTTAAATTAAAACGTTCGCGCAAGTCGGGTATGGTCTACCGTATAGAGGAAATAACAGTTGAAGAGGATTTTGTATACTCACTTGAAACAACAGAGGCGCCCGGTCTAGGCCCTGCCGTAACGCACATTGTCACGGGAATCCCGTGCTGTGTAGATCCGGGCTTCATTGGCTTCAGAGGCGGTTGGGTATTCGGCGGCTGGATCGGAATATAGACCATAGAGTTCTTCCCGTTCAACTCAGACCCACCTTCCGGCCTCCTCGGCTGTGGGAATGTCTTCTTTGCTCTAGGACGAGGCTCCTGAGCCTTCGCAGTTGGCTTTTTAACCGTCAACGGAGTAACAATCACTTTGTTTATCCTGACATCCCGTAAGCTCTGAGTTTGGTTGACCGGTTGGAGTTTGCACGCGTTCATGAGATCCATCTTCTCCATTTGCCGTTCTTCGTCAATCTCATCGAGGTCGATCGGCTCGGTTTTCACTTCTACTTGGACGTCGTCGTTTATATCCGGTGACGTCATTCGCGCGAACGCTTTGACACCAACTCGACCAACCAAAGACTCGGGTGTGGTGGCGTTACGTAGCTTTTGCAGTTTCGATACTGCTTCTTTCATGTTACCTACGTTGCTTGAGCTTGTTGGTGTAAATATGCTAGAATTTGGGTTCGCTTCAACGGTTATTTCTATAGTTTTAGGAGTTGTTGATTTAGTCGGGCCAGTAGTTTTAGCAGTAGGTGGTTTAGTGGTAGTGGGTTTAGTTGTCGTTGTGTTAGTTTTCTCGGCTGTTGTTGACAGACTTACTACATTACTTATAGTAGGTAGTCCTGAATTAGAATTGCGGTTATCCCGCGCTATGATAGCTAGACTAAGATCGTCTTCAGACTTTTTAGAGGTTTCCTTTTCGCCTTTGATCGGTTTGGGAACTTCAGTAGTTTTCTTTAGTAGTGATCTATCGGCGTCTTCTTTCTTTTTCAAATTTTTTTCTTTGCTAGTTGATGCATCGCTACCACTATCAGATTTTTTATCTGAACTTTTACTAGAACTTCTATCTGGCTTTTTATCAGCTTTTCTTTCTGAATTCTTATCTGTTTTTCTGTCTGAACTTCTGTCTATACTTTTGTCTCTAGCTTTATCCAAGTTTTTATCACTTTTTTCCTTTTCCTGTTTGGGAGTGCATGTTATTGATTTATTGCTTCGCGAGTTACGACGAGAACTGCCCGCTTTCAGTTCTCTTTGTTCTGCTATAATTAATTTATCTGCTTTTGATACTTTAGAACGCTTGGAGGAAGAGGTACTTGATGATTTTTCTTCGTCTACAGGCGTGCTAGGCGTGGTTGGTGTGCTAGGAGTGGATTTTGTGATTTTAGCTGTTGTAAATATTTTAGGAGTCTGTTTATTCACCCTCGGTAACGCGACTAACTTAATAGGAGTAACTCTAAGACCCTCTTTTTCTTCCGACGAGACTGAACTTTCCCGTTCATCTGAAACCTTATCTGTATTCTTAGCAATTACGTTTGAATTGTCTTTTTTTGAAGTTTCTTTTACTTCTTCTGGTTTATTTTTACTTTTTGTTGTTTCACTCTTATCTTCTTTACTAGTACCCGGTTCTGGCTTTATATCTTCTGTCTTTTCGTCAACTTTCTTCTTCTTCTGTGCTGTACTTCCTAGGGGTGTAACTGCTTCTGGTATGGTGGAGCGACGTCGTTTTCTATATGGCGTTTCGGGTTCTTTTGTTGGGGTATCAACTTCCATGGTTTTGTCCCTGAAAAAAATAGCTAGTTAACTAGTTTTCAGTTATTTTTTATGTAAAAAAAGTTTTCTAAATAAATTAAACCTGTTAAAGAGATACAAATTTTAAAAATCATTAAGACATTTCTGTACTAGAAATAAAATCAAATAAAATGTTTTACTTCTCAGTAACACTGGTATCTGGTTTCTGTTTTTCCTTAGGTTCTTCTTTCATTGTTGTGTCTTTCAGTGTTGTAGAATCATCGTCATCAGTTTTCTGAGACGATGATGATTTTGTAGACGATTCATCACATTCACTGACATCACTGTAATTAAGCGAGTTCGTATGAGTTCTTAGAACTTTTTGCTTGTAACATACAACATAGCTAGGTAATTGTTTAGCGGTACAGTCAGCATCAAAAGTAGATGATGAGTTTCAGAAGTTCAATACAGCTGATAGAAATTTGCGTCAGAATTAGATAGCACTAAAGTGTTCCATAAATAGGTGATTGAAAAATATGCCAACAATAAGCTGATGACACTAACCACCACATGTACCTGATGACTTTAAGGTTCAAAAGTATCTGATGTAAAATAGTTCCATAAATATACTAGCTGCACCCCGCGGCTTCGCCCGCGTGGAAATGTATGTGTCAAAATGTGTTTCATTATTTACATAAAGGTTTATTTTTACCACGTTATGCGCGGAATAAAAAGTACTAACATATTATTAATGCATTACCTAGCATACCCGTACACGTTCCGTTCTCGTTCCCACTCTTACTACCTTTTTCGTTCCCGTTCCTACTCCTGTTCACGTTGATCACCAATTCAACTGCAGGTTAAGTATGATAAATTTTAATAAACTTACCTAACTTGAGAAATGATTGGTTCCCCATACAAACTTTCATCCCCAATCATACCCTGTTCAAGTTTTATTTTCTTAATGTACTTTTTAGGAATCAATTTTAATCAAAGTTCATTAATAAAAATTGATTACCTTTAACCACCTTAGGGGTTGAAGTGCGGAAAATCCTGAAACAGGTCATTTATTTCTAGAGGAGAGATTCTGTGCATTATTTCAAGTCGATTGGTAAAAATTTTTTTTGTTCCCCGTACAAACATTGCCACCCCGTTTACAACTTTAGAGAAAAAAAAATCAAAATTAGATAAGCCTTTGTATTATTCACTAAGCTAAACTAACATACATTCACACAAACTGTTGTTCTCCGTACAAACTTTGCCACTCCCGTTAATCGTCTTAGGGATTTCATTTTGAAAAATCCTGAAACGCGTATTCATTTATTTTTAGTAGACAGTCTCTGTGCAAAATTTCAAGTTGATTGGTAAAGATTTTTTTTGTTCCCCATACAGACTTTGCCACCCCCGTTCACCACTTTTGAGGTTGTTTTTTCAGATTTTTATTAGCTTATGTGTTATTCTGGCACCGAAACTATCAACGTGCCAAATTTCATCAAAATTGGTTTAGTGGTTACGGAGATACGAGGTAACAAACATTCACACAGACTTTCGCAATAATAATATTAAATACATCATAATAATAATAAAGTGTGATGTGATGTGATGTGATGTGATAGTGTGATGTGATATTAGGATAGGATAGGATTTGGAATTAGAATGAATTATATTACTTAGCAATATTTTGGAAATAAAGACAGGTTCAAAAATATCTGACTATCTATCATAGCAAAAATAACTGATTATCTATTTTAACTGGCCTCTTAGCTCACTTAATAGTTATTCATATTTATAAAAATAAAAATAAAAATAAAAATAAAAATAAAAATAAAAATAAAAATAAAAATAAAAATAAAAATAAAAATAACAATAAAAATAAAAATAACGTTTTACAAACAAATAAATAAATAAATAATTATGGTTCACTACTTCTGCTCTTTCGTAATGAAGTAGATAATCCCATTGCGTTGTCTGAATGCGCATTTTACGTACCGGATCGGTGCCTGCGAGCGCGCAAGGGCGGCCGTGCCCTTAAATTAAATTAATTTAAAAAAATCCAAGCTGTGTTTGTCCGATCCTTGTCTTTTTGAGGCCGCGGCTCGCACTAACACCGCGCGATATGCACCTACGACACATCTCCGCACACTACTCATTGCTATGATAGCCCAAGAACCCATAGTTGATGTACCACTGAAGCTACCTCATTTAATTGGTCTATCGTATCAATTTTTTAAGTCAAAATCAAAAATCAAAATACGTTCAATAAGCACATAAAATACACTTTGAAACGTATTTTTTTTTTAATTTAGTTTTACACCAATTCATAAGTCTTGTTTTTACAAACTTTATTCTTAACTAGCTATTACATTGTTTTTGAGGGAGTTGGAGACAGTTTCATCCCAAGCTTTTTTGTCATCTAAATATCAAATCAGATATCAGATATTTTAAAATAAGCTTTATTACAGAGATTACGTTAATAAAAATAAAAATAAAAATAAAAATAAAAATAAAAATAAAAATAAAAATAAAAATAAAAATAAAAATAAAAATCAAAATAATTAAGAATTACTATCTACTGCGCTAAAAGGTTAAAATAGATAATCAGTTATTTTTGCTATGATATATAGTCAGTTATTTTTGAACTTGCTTTATTGCCAAAATATTGCAAAGTAACATAATTCATATATTTATAAAACTATTTTACATCAGATACTTTTGACCCATAAAGTCATCAGGTACATGTGGTGATTAGTCTCATTAGCTTATTGTTGGCATATTTTTCAATCACCTATTTTTGGAACACTTTACTGCTATCTAATTCTGACGCAAATTTCTATCAGCTGTATTGAAATTCTGAAAGTCATCATCTACTTTTGATGCTGACTGTACCACAAACAAGCCCAGATGTGGTACTTTTAGATACTACTGGAAAGAAGGCGTACACATCTTAATTCACTTTCCCTTTTGAGAATCATTGACTAATTCAAATTTGAAGTGGGGGGGATAAGTTCTGCACTGACGTCCCGCATCGGGGTGTATTGTGCATTGCCCCCCTGCTAACCCAACCCCAGCAAGCCCTACAAACAACAACAACAACACCAGCCTATTCAGTCCACTGCTGGACATAGGCCTCCCCTATAAGAAGGGGGATATGCCATAATCCCCACGCTGGGCATGTGGGTTGGGAATCGCAGGGCACAGCTTCTCTCAAGCTTCCGCCCGCGATTTCACTCGCGTGGAACCCGGATAACAAATAGCATATTTACGTTATTCCAGGCTTAGAATTGCATATGTGTAAAATTTCAGCTCCATTAGTAATTAATTAATTTTGGCGTGAAGGCGGGACAAACATTTAACAAACTTTCGCCTTTATAATAATAATATAACTTAATAAATATAATAATAATACTTAAACTGAGGAACATAAGCTTATGGTGCACCGGAAAAAAACATTTTTGCAGACGAAGTCACGGGGTCCCCAATAGTCTACTATATTAAGTGACTTACCCATCATTGGAAGAACCTTTAGAGCTCTTGGACGTAGACCTCCTCTTATCCTTAGCCACGGGCGATGCTTTCTTATCGTTTACAGTTTTTATCTCTCCGTCAAACGATGGAATCTGTAAATTTAAAACATATTTCTAGATCCAAGATCGCCATTGCCTTGTCAAACTCTCGTTTATGGACATTTATATAAACATTCTATGATACTAATGCATTAATGTTACCACGGGTAAACATTTTTGCGTGTCCAATTTGTCCGACAAGTCAATTGATTCGAAATTTATTGTCCAAACAGTTCTACAGGTAGAAGAGTTTGGGATAAACTAGTAAGAATTCAGGTTGTCCAATTTGTCCAGTGTGTCCAGATTAGAAAAAAAATATACAAGTAGTCCGTTAGTTGAATAACTGATAGTACAGTTTGGAATATACTGTTATGTACGATTCACACTCACCGGCGCGCGTCAAAGCACGTCGGAGCGCATTTTATAACATGCTAAAGGAAATTAAAACATCCACAAACCAGTTAAGTTCCTTATTTGCATGAAAGGAGAATTCATATTCATATTCATATTCATATTCATTTATTTATTGCAGTCATAATGTTAGGTACAAAACATGGATGATTAGTATAACACTATGAGCCCAATTTTGGGCACAGCAATGGTATGGAGTAGGAGTCAGCCCGTTAAAAGTATGTAAAGTGAATTATAGATTTAACTCAATTTGATTGTTAATTTCTGGAATTTTAAGTGAGTCACTGAAAAAATCTTTTAAGCTATAATAACATTTATTTATTAACGTTTCTTTTAGACGTCGTTCAAAAGTTTTGTCATTTTCCTCGTCTTTTAGATTTTCCGGGAGTTTATTATAAATTTTTACAGCCATTGTATTTGGGCCAGAACTGTGTATCTTCAGTTTTGAACTAGGTAGTTCTAATTTATGTTTTTGTCTACTAGGGTAACGTCGCGGCAAGTCGTTGGTTTTCTGGAAAAAGTTAGGATATTTTCTTACGAATTTACTTATTTCTAATATATAAATACCTGTGAGTGTTAATATTTTTTGATGACAAAAGTGTGGTCTGCAGCTATTTGGCTCTTTAATGTTTACTAAAATACGGACGCATTTTTTTTGCAGTATAAATATATCTTGAATGTCTACACTATTCCCCCAGAGTATGATTCCATTTTTAAGCCAGGCATATGCATAAGCGTAATAAGCTGATATCGCAGTTTTTAGGTCAGTGGCTTTTCTTAGCTCCCTCAAGGCGTATGTGAAGCTTGATAACTTGGACTTTAACTTTTCTATTTGACTTTTCCAGTTTACATTTGAGTCAATGTTTAATCCTAGTAATGAAAAAGAGTTTACACATGCTAGTCTAGTGTTATTATAAATAAAATTTATGTCAAGAGGAGTTTTTTGATATGGTCTAAATTGCATTATTTTAGTTTTTGAATAATTAATGTCAAGATTGTGATTAGTCATCCATTTTTGTATTAAATTAAATATGTCAGTTAGTTTATTATATAAATTTATGTCATTTTTATTTGATGTCAATAGAGATATGTCGTCAGCAAAAAGTATACAAGATTCATTTAGGATTTTAGGGAGGTCATTTATATAAATTAAAAAAAGGATGCATCCGAGGACACTTCCTTGTGGGATCGAGTTATGAGTTTGTATGGTTTGGGATCTAATCCTGCTTACTTTACCCGTCTCATTGTCAAAATGTTCAAGCTCCACAAGCTGTTCTCGATTTTTTAGGTACGAGTTAAACCAGTCATAGGTTATTCCGCGTATTCCTATCCCGTAAAGTTTATTTAGCAATATATTATATTTGACTTTGTCGTAAGCTTTTGTCATGTCAAGTAGGATTCCGATTGCGTAGTTTTTGTCATTAATTATATTTAGAATTTCTTGGATATATTTAAAGACTGCTAGTGTGGTGGAACGGTTCTTTCTAAACCCATTTTGTGCTTCGTCGAAAACATTATATTTTTCACAGAAGGAATATAAACGTTTCTGCATTACTTTTTCAAAAATCTTTGAAGAAGTAGGCAGTAAGGCAATGGGCCTGTAATTATTTGGGTCAGTTTTCAATGATTTTTTGTGGATCGGTTTAATAATTGATATTTTTAATAGATCCGGGAATGTCCCTTCATCAAAGGATTGATTGATTAATAAATAGTACGGGAGGGTCAGTTCTTTAGCACATTTTTTTATTAGTATAGGTGGCATTTCGTCAATGCCAAAGCTGTATTTACTTTTAAGATTTCGTATTATGTAATAAACTTCGCGCGGTTCAACTGGGCTCAGGTACATGCTGCTGTCAGTAGGATGTTGCACTGGCTGGCCGAGTGCCGTGCTGCCACTCAGTCCTACCGAGGCGAAAAACTGGTTGAATGTATTTGCGACTAGGGTTGGGTCAGATTCTACCTTGTTATTAATTTTTATTGATGTGTTGGTATGAGTTTTTTTTGTGTTTTTATTAGTGCGTTCTTTTATTATTTTCCACATAGATTTCATTTTATTGTTAGAGTTTTTCATTTCATTTATGTAGCAGATTTTTTTAGATTTGTTAATAGTTTTTTTCAATAACTTCGCGTATTCTTTATAGTACTTGGTAAGTACTGGTTCCTTTAGATAAGTTACAAGCATTTTTAGAGTTCGTTTATGTTTGCACGATTTTTTTATGCCACGGGAAAGCCACGGTTGTTTTTTGTTTAATTTGATTTTTATAATTTTTTTAGGTATACAGTGATTTAAGATCTCAGTTAGTTTTTTGTTGAACGAATTGTAATTAATGTTAATTGTTTGTTCTTTATCTATTATTCTTGTCCAATCTATACCTGCTAGTTCGTCTTTAAATTTGCATATATTTTGTTCGGAAAATAATCTTTTTTCTAAAAACCAGTAGTTAACGGTTTTAATCATTGGATTTATTAAATTTTTTATATTTAAAACTACACCTTTATGGTCAGAAAATCCGTAGTCATAGACGTATGTATTTATGTTGTTTTTGTCAAAGTTGGTAAATATCAGATCTAAGCACGTAGAAGAAGTTTTTGTTACACGGGTCGGTTCATTAGTGTACTGGCAAAAATTATATTCAAGCATAAGGTTCAATAATAGGGCTGTTTTCGTACTTTTTTCTTGGACGTTCACGTTAAAATCTCCAGCAATCACAATGTTCATTGAATTATATTTATTACTTATTTGTTGCAATAATTTTCTTATTTGGCTATAAAATATTTCGGCCTGTCTACTATTCCAATATACTACAATCAATAGGGTGTTATTTTTTGGTATTGACACAGCACTTATTTCAATTACGTATTCCACAGTGAGGTCCATGATATCTAGTATTTCTATGTATTCAACTTCTTTATGGAGTAGTATGCACACTCCGCCGCCGGCGTAGTTGCGCCTGGAGAACGATGACGCGAGGTTGTATCCAGTGCAGTTTATTAAATCAATTTTTTCGGGTGTTAGCCACGTCTCAGTTAAGCAGATAGCAAAAAAGTTGTGTTTTTCTTGTATAAAATCTTCTAATAGATGTAGTTTATTGTACAGACTTTGCATATTTTGAAGCAGAATTTTGATGTTTGTTTCATTATTACGTTGAATGGCGAAAAGTGTGATGGGTTTCAGAAGTGCTCGAATTGTTGTTTTGTGATACTTGTGTGTGACTAATACCTATGTCAATGGGTTTTGAGTGGCGCGTAGCACTTGTACTTGATGTTGGTAAGGAATGCCGGGCCGAGGTCGACAATTTTTGCTGCAGTGGATGGTAAGAATAGGTTAATTTTCCATCTATAAAGAGTTTGTTGTTTCTGATTATTACATAATGACCGTTCTGTCTGGCGTGTCGTGCCTGTTCCTGTAATTGTTTTCGATATTCCAAGGCTTTTTCGTCCAGGTATTCAGAAATGGCGAGGCCGGTATTTTTGAAGAACCGCGCATTCTCAAGTAGGTACCTAGTCATGTTCTTGCTTAGTAGTTCGATAACTACCGGTCTCCGTAAGTTTCTTCTACCGATTCTAGTCAGTTCTTCTATATACCCAGTAAGGTCAACGTTTAGGATGTCTTGAAATATATGAATGATTCTTTGGTTCAATTGGGTGAGACTTTCTTGGTCGTATTCGCCTAACCCGTATAATACAATTTTTTTATTATTATTGTTTTCAAGCATAGTAGTGTTTAGTTGTTTATTTTCAGGCAATTTTTGTGTTAGCTGTCTAATTTCTTCTTTAAGAGTTTTATTTTCGTCTTCTAGTTTTTGAATGTTGTTTGTCATTATGTCTATACGATTTTTTAAGTCGGTTTGCTCGTTTCTTAGTGCATCTGTATTTTTGGTGATGTCCTCTTTTAGGTTGTGGATTGTTTGGTGTATTTCATTTTGGATTGTGGCCTTTATTTCGCACAATATTAATATATTATTTTCCTCCAATTTCTTGTCTAGCAATGAGCTTAAGTTGTCTAATGTAATAGTATCTTTGCTGGGGATCAGTTGGGAGCTCGGATATGTTTCCTGTTTAGAAATCATTTGGTCGTCAACTTGCATGTCGTCAACAGACATTATTGTTTCGTTTAGATTAGATACAAACTGCTTCCTGATCGGGGTATTGTCATTTCTTGTTCGTCTGTTTGTAACGTTTCCACAAGGGGGGCAGCGCCAGGACTTTTGCAAATCAAGTCTATGGTTAACATAGTAGGCAGTAGACATATTTAAGCAACTATAATGGAAGTTTTCTAAACAGCTAATGCACTTTAATATTTCGCCCGTATGAAGAATTTCTTTTTTGCATGCTGAACAATCCATTTCTAAGATAGTTCCTTGATAGTTTGTAGTAAAAAAATTTGTTCTGGTAGGGTTTTTACTTGCCAAAATTATCAATTTATCATAGCAATCCAAGTGTCGGTAGGTAGTGCGGTCCAGGGTCGTTGCACTAGTCGATGGCGCTTTCATGCGGTAGGCACGTTATTTCAAAAATCAACAGTTGGAATTTTTAATCGTAAATAACTTCACACGTTTTCATCTGATTTTTATGATTATTTTTTTAATCACTTCCTGGTTAAAATGTCTTTACAGTGGTGTTTGTTTCAATGTTTAAACTGTATTTTTTACTGGCACTTTCAATTTATGACTCAGAGCGACACTAGCTACGGTTGGGTATTCAACTCGATTTTTCCTGCCTGAATGCCGAGAACCCGTACCAATTGCGTCAAAACCAAACCTAAACCATAATTTTTTATAAATTTTATAAATGACATTAACATTTTCTTTAGTTTTACACACCGACGGGATTAATAATCAAGTAAAAAAATATTTTGTTGATTTGGTTTCCGCCGCACGACACCATTAAGGGCGATACAGATGATGAAGATACCATAACATTTTATCTTAAGATAATATATCGCTCTCCTTACAATCACTATGAGGCATAACACACGGTTAATATAATATATACAAATTTTCATATTTTCGTATCGTAAGATGGTTGTACTTAGTACACGTGCGGTCGCGACGAAAATATATTATGGTATCTTTGTCTGTGATAGCCTAATATATATTAATATAAATTCTCAAGATAACATGTTATAGTATCTTCACCGTCTGTATCGCCCTTTAGACTACAACAACCATTGATATAATTATAACTATGGCAACAACCCTCATTTTTTAATTATTTTGACAGTAGAATCGACCAAAAACTTATTGAATTGGTTTTGACGCACTCACTTTAGTCATGGTACCGAGCGCCATACATAAGACGGCATTGTCCTATTTGCAATGCTTCTATTACTACTTTATCTACTTACAGATCTATTTATGTCAGTGTTTGATAAAGCTCAAAGCTGTGTAAATTGCATGCAAATAAGGAACTTAACTGCTTTGTCTCGAAATTGAGACATCCACAGCATGTTTTAGCTCTCTAGCATGTTTTAAAATGCGCTCCGATGCTCTCCGACGCGCGCCGGTGAGTGTGAATCGTACATAAGAATGAGAATTTGAAGAAACTTACCATTAATTTGAGCTGCTCAGTCATTTTTGTATGATCAAAAGTTGTTTTGAATGGCGCGTATACAAAGGTACCGTACTTTCGGCATATGTTGCGTATATGAACTTCTGCCTCCTGAAATAATTTAATGTAATGTAATTTTTAAACTACAAGAATCTTACACAGCGCAATAAATCACATGGATTTACGATAATTCTTTGTTACTCTTATATAGTGTTTTTTTTAATGGGGCTGTATGTAAAATGTCTGTGTTTTTTATTATTTTTAAGGGAAAACTTGCCTCCATGAAATAAGACAGTTTCTCTGATCTTATAAGGTTTAGATTTCCCCAAACTGTCACAGTTAAAGAGTGTAAGTGATTCCAACTCCAATCTTCAGAATCCAAGCCAACCTCACCTGCCCGTGACCACCCTGCTAACTAACAAACGGGGCGCTGGCGGCTGGCTGACGGAATAGCGTAGCCTTATGCCTTTTCAGCCAAATTCCCTGACCGCCGACGGGCAGAAACGTCGGCAGTGCGAGAAGCTGTATCCTGCTATCTGCAACCCGCATATCCAGCGTAGGGATTATGGATCATACCCCACTTCTTTTTAGGGGGGTTATCTATACCTCACCTGTCTACACTGCATCAGCTCTTGCTTCTTATTTTTGGTAGTGTTGGGATCCTTCTCGGAGTACAAATAGCAATCCCTAACTGGAACCCACGATTTGTCGTGCTGCCCGAAAAACCGCACATCCACCATACCGTTATTCACTGCTACGGCTTTCGCTGGCCAGTATGGGAAACCTAAAAAATAACAGTAGGTTTTACATTCAAAATGGCATAATCTATAATAAATAGATAAATAATGCGTGACGTAATCAATAAATAATCGCACTAATATTATAAATATGACAGTTTGTGAGGATGGTTGGATGGATGAATTGATGAAACTTATAAGATAATTAATAATATAATTTAAGCGAAATTACAATCGGAAGCTTCTTTTTAACCATAATCTTGTATAAAATTAAGAATGACTCTGAATTTCTATATGAGCATC
Organism: Horisme vitalbata; assembly: GCA_951804965.1. Taxonomy (NCBI): domain Eukaryota; kingdom Metazoa; phylum Arthropoda; class Insecta; order Lepidoptera; family Geometridae; genus Horisme; species Horisme vitalbata. Next base: position 7,721,452 of record OX638096.1, read on the forward strand.
CTCTAAAGTGGTTTAATAGTTGCCATCCTGCTCTACATAAAATACTAGCGGCCCGTCCGGCTTCGCACGGGTTAGGGCACTTTTTTTTACACCTTGGGTTACGTTACTTAATTTTTAGTAAGGATCCCTCATCTTTTCTACAAAATATTTGCAATAAATATAGCCTATGTTACTCAGAGTGGCTTTGCAATGGTGAAAGAAAGTGTTGAAATCGGCACAGCAGTTTCTGAATTTATTCATTACAAACATACAGACGCACAAAAATTCAATTTTTTCCTCTTTATAATATTAGTGTAGAAATAATCGAAATATAAAAACGGGCCAAACATAACCTCCTTTTTTGATGTCGTTTAAAACAATAAATAAATAATCTAATACGGACCAAGATCGTTGTTGGTGCTACATATTATTTCAGAGTGTTTCTAGAGAAAAAACACTTTTACGAGTTAAACATTTAACATTTACACCTTGTAAGATTTACATCCAAGACTTGACCCAGTAAGATTACCTTTTAGTTTCGCCCAGAGGATCATATGCGGCGTTGAGCAGACGTCAGTGAAGTAAGTAAGGTTCCTCGAATGGGCGCCAGCGTAGCATTCCGGGCAGGTCTCGATCTCAGCCATCTCAGCGCGGCATGTCCTCACCAGTGCCCGTGCGGCCAACGTCAGCTTCGAATGTGCTAAACAAGTAAACTTCGAATGAACTGGTGAGTCTAAATAGCGTGTTTTAGCTGCCAAAATGGCAGTCCAATGAAATACTTTCTCGTATTGCATTTTTAGGCCGCCTAGGAATTTTCAACAAGGCCTCAGTAAATTTCGAACGAGCTATGTATATATGAATGTATACGTACAACCGCTAAGTTCAAAAACATAGCGGCATGATATCGCATCGAGTAATAACCATAGAGACCTTTACTCGAAAGAAGTACCGCGGGAATCAGCAGGACCGCCGAGAAAGCCGAATCTTCAGTATTATGTAAAAACACTGAATATTCATCAAGAAATTCTAGACAGAACAAATTATTTGCATCATATTTTAGTTGGAGACGTGTTTCTTTTTATTTTATTTCCATTCCATTCAAACTTATACACAGTGGCGCCACGTCTACGGGACTTCTTTCGTGAGAAGGACTCCACGTCTTCAGTCTTCCATTTGTATCACTTTTCAAACATCAAGATATTTATACTTATAATTATCTCGATGTTCTCAAAGACTTTTATTGGCAGAACTACAGAACAACTAAGTAAGACAGAACCAAGGAGTTTTTATAGGGGAAAGCGCTTTGAATAAAAATCTGGGCCTGCTTTTTCTAAATGCGCAAATGTGGGGGTTTTGTCTCGTTTCCTCTGTACGGGTACTGGGCCCGGAATACGGTCGAACGTGTATGACTGTATGTGAACTCGTTCAAATACTATGTATAGGTTGTATTTAAACGAGTTCACATACACGCGAAGATACGCCACCATCGCAATAAAAAATAAATGAAATTTTTAGGTAACTTTTAGGTCTTTATCAACTCTTTTTAACTTAATCTATAAAATAACGGACCAACACCAAAGTAGTACTTATTAACTAGTGAGCGAAGCATGGAAGTGCTCAACTAAAAATATGGTTATAATTAATCATCCATCTGTTGATGACACGTAGGTACTGTTAACTACAAGCGTATATACGAATACGCTGTCTAGTGACAACAGACAGACAGATACACAGATAAACACCGCACACGACCAATGATCGGTGACCGATTTGTTGTAGAAAAAGAATGAAACGTACTAATTGCAATAGTGCTATGCACACGTCCTACAAAAAGTCGATCAGTTAAACTATGCAGAAAAAATCGGATCGATTATCGGTCCTACAAATGCCTGACGTGGGCGGGCAACCTTAGTAGTATAAAAATAAAAAACTTATAAAACATATTTTCTTACGTCGGCGGTTAAGATGGTAGCAATGAAAAAGTTAGTTCAAAACAAATTTTAAAAGCTGAGAAATGTTTATGATATGCGTAGAAAAGCAGACAGTAATTTATATCAGATTCCGAGTAGAGTAGTCATAAAACGTTTTTGCTGCATAACTTTGCGATCAAAAAGATTTAGTGCGCAAAAACATTCGCACAAGTAGAAGTTGCTGTGCGTGGATAAAATGAATGAATATTAATGTCCGGAGGAGGAAGATTTTCGAATCAATTATGCAAATCTATCCAGTGATGTATTACGAAACGTTTTTACGAAGCTGTAGATGTGGCAATGAAACTATTAGGTACGTTTCACTCATAAAAGTAACGTTAATTAACTCATTCATTTATCAGCAAAATATCTTGCAATATTCATATTGAAAAACGGGAATTTCAGCGCTAGACTGGACTCCCTCCGCGTCGAGTTCACTCATCTTGAAAAAGACTCCTTGAAGAGGTCGAAACTGCGGAATCACCAAGGTAACGTACGTTTCCTGTTTTTCAATATGTAATGCATTAGGTATGTATTTAAGGCGACTATACATGTCAAACCTCCATCTCGCTCGCACTATTCAACATTTTTGAAGATATAAAATTACTGACTATAGTTATGCAAAATAGAAAACCTTCACATTATAGAGAATAACAATTCAAACAATAATACTATTTGGATTCCATCACGTTTTCTTACCAAAAAACTTGTACTAATTTGATCAATTTTGGTACAATTTTTTTGGTAGGTAAACGTGTTGGGTTTTACATGATATTCTTGCTGAACCTTTGTATTGTTATATTTTCTAGGCTGTGAAGGTTTGTTATTTTGCATAACTACATTCAGTTATATCTTAAAAAATGTAGAATAGTTCGAGCGAGAGGGAGGCTTGACATGTATCGTCACCTTAAGTCTTTATATTATACCAGTAGATTAGAAACCTTTAGTATGAGTTACACAAACGTTCTTAGTTTACGTTTTCGAGCTAAAAGACAACTATGAACGTTTTCGTATTGTGCAACTTGTACTTGTACCTAGTACAGGTACAGGTACTCCATTCCATTTGTAGACGTATATCAAGAAAAGGTATATACATACTACTTATAACTTTAGGCACAGGAAACATAACTAAAGTACTACTACTTCACTTTAGTCTGATTCGGGGAGATAAATCGCTAACCAGGTCTCGCAGTTGGATAGAATCTAAGTTATCGCAAGCAAAAGTAAGTAGGTCGTTCAATGCCTAAAGATTAACGGTTGATAATAAATAGAATAGAGCGGACGGTAGAGGAAAAAAATTATAAGTTTGACATCATTGTATTCGTTCAAATATCCACACTCCATTACTATTTCAAAATTTTTGTTGTGATTGTAGTGCTTTTTACTTATTTATACAAATACTTATAGGAATATTCGCTGCCTAATTTACTAACTGCAGTACTTGTTCGTTGCAGTGTTATTTGTAGTACTTAGAGTTCTTTGTGAAGGGTTCTTTCGGAGAAGTTCTACCATGCCTATTTCTACCATGAAGCAGCATTGCTATGTTTCGATTGGTCGGAAGGGTGTGGGTGCTGGTGAAATTACAGGCACATGTTATCACCTTCATGCCTCAAGTTGATAGACGCAGGGCGTTGCATCGTACTGCTGGTACCAAACATGCGTGACCTACGAAATAATACTTTGTTGTAAGTCATTTCACTAAACATCAGGTGGGCCATGTGCTTGTATCAACACTAGGTAAACTTCCCTCCACCGCGCCGCACTAACCGCTGTTTTAACCATATTGTAAAACGGAAAGGGAAGACGACTGGGGATTTTTTTTTAATTATTTTTAGTCCGTCAGATAGATCAACAAAAAATATTGGAAACGTATTTTTTTATTTATCGAATAAATAAATTTACCGAGAGCGTCAAAGTTCGGGAGTGGGGGGCTCGTGACGTCACGGCTAGGTAAAAACTGTACTATTATACTGTTTCAATGCACTATATCTTTGCCATTTTATATTTAATTTTCAAAAGAAAAAAAATAAATATCCAATATTTTTTGATAATGTAAATGACTGACGAATTAGAATTTTTCAGTCGACATCCTTATTGCGAAGATATAGTAACTTTTTCGAAACTTAAGGTAGAAACTATATGAATCTATGCTTAATTAGACCTGGTCCTAAGTTGCTGAAATGCTAATTATATTACAGTAGCTTGACCATGATTAAAAGCAAAGTCTAAACATATTGAAATAATAAAACTCATAGCATTGGTACTATCGTTTTCAAAATTGCAAGAAAATCCTGTCTTGTTATACGCATTGTTCCAGAAACCAACTTCTACTCTACAAGGATAAATGAAATGAGTTACCAGAGCGCCAGCGTGAGATGATTGATCAATAATATAAACAGTAACGTACTAAAGGTCTGCTCACATGCGTTGAATAGTATACTGTTGTGCAGTATCCATTGCGCGTCGGCTATAAACGCCTCAGTACTTCCATACTGGCCGACGGTGATGTTTTGCCGCATTTGCGATAAATCCATTGGGTGGACGACTACTTTGTCATAGTCTGGAAACTCTGAACGATCTACGGGTTGTAGGAATGGCTCCACCTGGAATTGAAAGGAGTATAATGAGCTCGTGGTTATCCTAGATGACGAGCGAATAGCCTGTTAAGATGACACCGTCAAATATTTTGAGTTCTTCTACATTTTGAATAGAATAGAATAGAAGATGTTTATTTGCAACAACAGTTTACTATAGCAAATACACAAGGGTTCATTTGGTATGTTTAGTATACCTATCAGGTTATTACCTATCGTTGTTGCGAAAATGCCCTAACTCAGCAAATTGCTAGTTGTAGACAAATACAGCAAGCGCTGGAGGGCAATTCACGGGGTTACTCGATACAGAGTCGTATCGACTATGAGTCTCCCAACTTGGGTCGATGGTTTGTGTCTACTCTAAAGTCACGATTCATAAAAATAGCTATTCTTACGGCCACTCGACTGAAGTCGCTGCGGCATTTCCGTGACATTGCTAAAATACGTTTCGTTTTACGCGGGTAAATTTACAGTAGTTGGGGTAAAATAGGCCGATTTCGTACATCATAATTTTAGGCTTAAAACCAAGCAAAAATAGTAATTAAAAATGTATTTTATTTATATTAACCATAGTATGCTTAAAATGCAACTATTAGGGCTTACTGATAGAAAAAAAAAGATTATTTTAGGTAGGTACTAAGACAAGTTTATAAGCTTGAAACGAAACGTAAATGCTTGGTTTGTTTGTTTACGAGCTCTCAAGCAAGTGTCAGTCAAAGCGGGGGTTGCCGGTGGTCGGTAAAAACTTATTTTTTTTAAATGTAGTAAAAAGTTTACATTGCCCAAAAAATAAATTATTTCAGCGTTGAAGCCGATTCTTTAGATTTAATCAATTTATCAGGAATAATAATTAGGTATCGATTGTAATACTGTTTCTAAATGAATATTCGAACTGACAAAAATCTAAGTACCAGTGAAAAAAAACAAACACACGCTCATGCTCATACCTCATGCTATGGAGCTGATTTTGTCCATGCTGAGAAGTGTAAGCCAGATTAGGTTTTCTCTCAGCTTAATGCTACTCAGCGTGCGTAGCAACGCTGTTTTTCAGAGAAAACCAGAGGTGACGACCTCACGATCGCCACGCATTATTGTAAGCAAACGAATACCTATATATATATGGATGTAGGCGTAGCTCAGTATTTAGACAGGAAGGTAGGTACATAGGTATTACATAAAAAAATACACATTGCATAATATGCCAAAGATATGATAAAATATTATACAAATACTAATTAAACAAATACTTATTAATAGGTATGTAGGTACTAAGTCTGAGTCAATCTTTAAAAGTAGATAATGCCGGACGTTTTTACACATCTTAGCCTAAAAGTGCCAAAAGTAATCAGAACTTGTACTAGTACTAAATATTACCTAGTTTATTAAACAGCTAAGAGCTTGAAGGGTAGGTAGGTTTAGTACCTACTACATGACTGAATACAACTTAGATAAGCCTCATTCAAATAAATACCCACATAAATACCTACTTACCTACCTACACTTTTAATAAACTTAAATAAAAATAAGAAGAAAATATATATCTCGGTATATCGGTTTATTAATAATACACATAACATGACCCATGTCCTTGTTTATGTCAGTTCTTGTGGGACGTACCAACAATAAAACGTAGATACATTTTAAATTAGTCTGCTGTATATCTACTCATTGTTAATTCTTGCCTAAGTTGTATTCGGTGGTTATTTCGCCACCTATTCATTAACACCCATTTTTAAAAAAAAATATGTTATATCGAAATTAAATATCAATGTTGGAAACATCGATGTAAATATGGCGGCTTTCATCAACTATATCATCGACAAATCCTACGACAAGCCATGTCGTGTGCTCGGGACCACTCGTTGCATGTCTCTTAATTTGAGTCGACTTTTGTCTGTTGGTGATTTCACGAGAATACTGTTTTTCTGCTTCGAGAGACAAAATGGCGGATCACTCTACCTAATTCTAGTAGAAGTCAATGTCTCTGGCTTGAGAATTGCCCTCCTGGTCTTCTGTTACTGTTAGCCTTTTTAATGACGTCACGAACGGAATTACGTAATGTGTGTCTACCGAAATGTTAACCTTAGTCCGATCCGACCTCACTCAGCGTGTGGGTTTACTAAAAAGACGAGAGTTATTCTCATAACATGAAGAAAAAGAAGCGCACAAATAAATTTTATAAATGCTACCGTTTTCCGGGCAAGCGGATTCCTAAGATCGAAAGTGTGGAAATAGGCAAGAGAGGCCTTTTGCCCTGCAGTGGGATCAGACAGGCTCATAAGATAAGATGCCCTTTTGTGTAAAATTTCATGCACATTTTGTCCTGTCGGACACGCAGGGCGAATGTTTGCAAAATCTGCAGATATTTGTCCAGGCCTGCCACCCGATTGACTTAGTTAAATGCTCAGTTGTAGTTATAACGTGTATATGACGAAATGATTTACACGTATTTTTTATACATTCCAAAATGTCTGAAAACACGTCTCTATAACCAATATGTCCTAGTAACTATTAATTACGGTGCTGAGACAAGGCGCCGGCGGCTCACGAAGGGGACAGTGCACAAAATCAGTGTTGCTAAGAGAGCCGTGGAGCGCTATGCTCGGCATTACACTTTTAGACCGGTCCCCAAAACGGAAATCCGCAAGCAGACTAAGGTCCAGGACGTCAGCGAGCGGATATCGGGGCTCAAGTGGAGTTGGGCAGGACACTTGGCCCGGCGGAGTGACAACAAGTGGACCAGAGCTCTGACTGAGTCCTCATCATCAGCCTATAGCAGTCCACTGCTGGACATAGGCCTACCCTAATGAGCGCCATTGCGCCCTGTTCTGAGCTCCACTGACTGAGTACTGATCTGACTGAGTAGAAATCTAATAGTAGCGAATCGGTTACAGGAATAGGGGACGTCATCCAACGAGATGGGTCGACGATATTAGACAGACCGTGGACCTGATTCAGACTAACGCTAGCTCGAGGCGAGTGGCATAATCAAAAAAAGGCCTATAACCAGTGGATCGAAAACGGCTGATAATGATAATTATAGCGTAATTTTTATCTAACACCATCCATATTCAGTCAAGGCGATAATATTGTACCGCCCCGCAACTTCGGCGGGCATTAGTTTCTATCTTCAAGGACTGAATATCACGAAATCGTGGTGCACACCTACACTTTGCAAAGAACTTAACTTCCAACTTTAATGTCTCTATGGCTTGCGGTTTAATTTGGGCGATTGTCAGTTAGCTTAATTTTATTTAGATGGGAGAAGACGGAGTAAATACAAATTATAATTCAATATATGAGTAGCAATCACAAGTTTTGATCACAACGTCGGAACCAAGTTTCCTACTGATTCACATCTTTGAAGCGCTATAAAGAAGTAAGTTTGAAGTAATTATCTTGTTCCACGGTCACTACTTGGATGGGTGACCGTTTAGTGGCATTTAAATTTGGGCGCTTCCGTGCTTCGGTCGTTAAGCCATGTCGGAGGCCTTCGGGCGGCCTAAAAACCGGGACATCAGAGAACCAAACTCATACAAAGAAAAAGAACAACTTTGACGTCACGTTTTATGTCAGCAGAACACGTGCAGAGATTTCACAAAACAACCGCCATTTATTCAAAGAAACCTGGGGTTTCTTTCAAAGGATAAGACTGGTAGGTAGCTTTACTCTTTGAAAGATATGACCCCTTCATTTAAGTATTTTTTAAACAGCTTGTGCGATGACTGGTATTATGAGTGTTTCAATGACAAAATTACTTTTGTCTTTATTCAAATGCCTTTTTCATTTTATTGGTGTCACAAAATTGCGATTGCGAAATAAAACACCAGTTTTCAATAGTTTGAACTTTGTATTCGAATTTCGCAACAGCATAATTTTTATCAACCCCACGTGTTTAAAGTTTTTTTGAACTTGAAATCGATTGAATCATTGCAAGGTGTAAAATGATATTTTCGAGCCCTCTAGTCACATACCTACCCAATAAAATTAATAGAGAAATACGTTAACCATATTCCTGATGCCAGGTATTCGGGTCGTCTACAAATGCAATTTTGTTCGCGTTATACGCCTTTGCAATTAATTTGCCAACCAAACTGCAAACCATTCAAAATCTACGCCCATAGAACAGAATAGAAACATGATGTACAACGTACTCTTCACACGCGCACGCAGCTATTATTAGCTTAGAACGAGACAGATAGCGACGCCCCGGTTTATTGATCGGAATGCGTGGAAGGGAGAGGGGGGATCGTTCGTTTGTCAGGGGCCAGCCATGTAGATTACAACTGTAGACTGTAGCAATAGCAAGGTCATTTCACCGAGCCGCGCCCGGCCATAGAAGATGTCATAGCTACTACGCACTAATATTGTCTGCACGTAGTCGGCTAGCACGGTGAAAGTAGCGCAGGGTTTAGTATGATGCTTCTCATTTTTACGTTTGAATATCTATAGATGGTCATATAGGTTTTTGTAATGAAGCTTCAAATATTCAAGTGTGGAGCACATTTGTTGCGACTGTGTAGAGCACATGGAGAGCCCTGGGCATCAATAAACGATTAGAGCGAAACTCGTGGACACGTAAAAACAATCCCAATAATTGCACTTAAGATGAGACAGGATGTAAGAAAATTGAATACTTAGCCAATCTTCAATTATTTGAATAGACGCAAGCGAATGCGTGGGATAATGTTTACCTATAAATCACAAAGAATAATTGCTAATTTGCCTAGCAGGTTGGTTTCTTTTACTGGAATGAAAGGGGATAAAAAATAGTGGAATGAAGACTGGCTTATAGGTAATTCCATATAAATAAAATCAATAATGCTGAACCATCACACAGCATCATGTAGCCCCCAAGCTAAGCAGAGCTTGTGTTATGGGAACCACATGATTGATATATTACATAATATACTTTTTTTTTGTAAATACATACATATCATACATAGAAAACACCCAGACCGACCAGACCGTATCAAAAACTATTTGTTAAAATTGTGATAAACTGCTGAAAATTTGTTATATTTACCCCATTCAGAGCTTCCATGCGTTCCAGCGCAAATTTTAGCAGGTCACAGAGCATCCCAAGCGAGATTTTCTTCATTGCTGGTGACCTGAAATTAATGGTTTATTCTTAGAAAAAATTGTATGCTCGTGTATCTACCCCCCACTTTCTAAATAGGAATTTTGGTTAGTTTATATTTTAGAATACATACTATTATATTTTATTTTACGACATTTGAAAAAGGTCCACCATAAAACAAACATAATCATTACTTTTTCACCAAAATATCTGTGGATATTGCTCAATTTGCAAATATATTGAGCCATGTTAGGTGTAGTCTGTCACAAGCAAGTCTGAACATCATGAGCGAGAGAAAAGAGGTCAATTAGCCAGCAAAATAAAATGCCTATTGATACTTTTTGCATAGCTGTGGTAAAGAAACAAGTATAGCATGAAGGATGAATGTAAATCTCCTTTTGTCATAAACTTACTTATAACTTGACTAGGTTATATAAAAGAGGTTGTGTATTTACCTGGTCTCTGAACACTCGGCGTGAAGTATCTGAAGACAGTCTGGGCAGACCCAATTCTTATCTGGAGACACTTTCCTCTCTACGACTGTCATACATTTTGAATGGAATGACCTAACACACACTGTGCAGTGCATTGGAGGGTACATAGGCTGCTTTTCATTCGGTTCAGCTTCCAATTGCCAGTGACACCTCCAGCAGTAAGGATCTGAACGGAGTTTGCTTGTCTTGCTTGTTTCTTCCACCTGGCACAAAGACATTTTATTGATTGTTTGTATTGGTGTAAGTGACAAATGTCAAAACATTGGCAGCCATCTTGTGGTAATAGACTTGAAATTACATAACAAAAGAAAGTTACAGGTTACAAAAAGTTTTATGTATTCTGAGGCCTATTATGGTATGGGGATGTTTATTTTACTATTGGACAATTAATCACAATAAAATAAGTATATTTTAGGCAATATTATCTATAACCATCTTGCCAAACCACAAGTTAGGCTGGTAGAAAATGCTGCAAGTATTAAGCCCACCTTTTGTTACATTTATTATGCAATAAAAATAGAAATACTTACAGCTTCTGCAATCTTTTTCTTCTTAGGTGATGATTCTGCAGAATCAGTCTGTTGTATTCGTTGCTCAATTTTCTGTTTCTGTTTAGAGTCCTCTGCTTCACTATCAGAATGAGTCTCATCAGAGTCTTTCATGACCTTAGAGGTAACAGAGCTCAAGAACTGTTTACATTTGGTCACAAACTCTGGGTTCTGTGACCTCATTGACCTTTTCATTGGGTGTTTATCAGACTCACTCGCCTGTGAGTCTCTTCTGTCGCCTTGAACTATTTCTGCTTCAACTGATGTGTTCAGACTGACATCTAAGTTGGTTCTGGATTTCCTCGTTTTGCTTGTCAGCTGATTACATTCACTGATTATCTTTGATTCTTTTGCAGAGTTTATTAGAGATTTCAGTTCTCTACTGATGCTTTTATTGTGTTCTTTTTCTGAGGCAGTTGAGGAAAGCTGTGAATCATTAGAAGCTTCTGCTTCTATTACATCCATTGGGACACCAGCAGTGGTTGTAACTGGTTGGCTATCTGGCTCTGGTAAAGCCTCCCTTTGTCTTGGTTTTGGACATGTGCTTTCTCCATTCACATTTGTGGATTTTGGGGAAGGTTCTTCTTTACTTGTTGAAGGTATTATTGTATCATCAGGGTTATTGTCTTTGCTTGTTGTGTTAGGATGCTTAATCTCTTTGACTGGTGTGTCAGGCATCTTTTCTTTGGAAGGTATGTCATTCAACTTTATTTCTTTGAATGGTATGTCCTGAACCTTATATTCCTTGGTAGGCTGTTTCCTCACTAGCTTTACTGGGGGAGACTTCATAGATGGAGACCTTTGAAATATGTGAAATGATTGTTTCTGTTCAAGTGCAGTTTCTTTAGCACAGTTTTTCTCAGCAGATTTCTCTATATCAGGTGAATTCAGGTTTTGTATAGATGTAACTTTTTGAGCTTCAGAAACCTTTACAGGTCTTTTTTCTGGACTGATCTCTTTCATGGCAGAGTTAGTCACTAATAGAATGGATTTCTCAATGTTTTGCCCTGAACTGCTTTGATTAACATTATCTTTTTCAGTATCAGAACAACTCTTCTCCTTAGCACTATTTTTCTCTTCTCCAGGAGATGATATAGTATCTGATTTTGTTGAGGAATCTGCAGATTCAGTTGTGGAAAACATGAGTAGTGCAATTTTACCTGGAGATATAATAGTAGGCACCTTTTGAGGTGATACAGTCTTACCAGGTGACTTTTGATTGGAATTTGAAACTTCAACCGATTTGACATTTGGCAATTTCTGAGCAAAAGTTGGCTGCTCCTTTTGTACAGAGTTCTTTTCAGTTGTTGATCCACTTGAAACACTGTTGCCTGTCTCCACCAGGGCATCACTATTCATGTTTGATGTTGCCTCTTCTTCATTAACTTTCTCTACTGTTATGGTCATCTCAACTTGGCCATTGGATCCAGTCACCTCCTGGGTGTCCACAGCGTCGTCCGTGGTTGAGGACACGTCCGTCTCCATGTGGACATCAGAGTTCTCATCCATCACCTGTGGGATAACAAAATTATAGTATTTTTAGCCTGACCTAAAATGATGTAAGAAAGTGTGGTCTCACTGACAAGACAGGGCATAAAACGATATCTACTTCGAATAGATAACTAAATACTGAATGAACCGGTCATGAGCCAAGTTCAGCCGTCCCGCCTGCCACCTAAACTAACTTTCAATACAACCAAATCATACAAATATACTCACCACACGTTTTAATTTTCGCACACAACGGACGCTACGATACCACCAATACTGTAACTTATTCCAATGTCAACTCAGAAATACTTCATCAACTTTAGAATTTATTTACTGGTTGTTTTGTGATCATGACCAGAAAATAGAAAATACATGAAACGAAGTAAAAAAATCACACATCGCCATCGCAATCGCAAGCAACCACAAGTTTTTTTGTTCGTTCGGTTCAACTGACTGCACTGAATTTAGCAACGGACGGAAGGACCGACGATAGATGGCGTTGGCGACGTTGAGTGAGCAGGAGAGAGATAAAGTTTTCTCTTTCATTAGTTTATTGACCGAACCTTGACCAATCGTTTCTGGCTGTTTTCAATCTTTTTTTATTGTCCCTCCGTTTGAGCTTGTTTTTTTTTGTTGATTGTACACTGCGCACATGCGATTTTGTATGAATGCCATTAAACATAGTACATAACCGTTTCGGACTTTACCGGTTTTTCATTTCACCATTTTTTATTTTTAGTCTTTCGAAGTAGCTATGTCACTGTCACACGTTCAAACGTCACGTTTACATTTCACTGTGACTGACACAACAGTCAACAACAAGAAATAATCAATCAATCAAGAAAACAAGAAATTCCAATTTCCAATGATTTCTTTAATTTCCCTTCTCTGCACTGCACAATAGTCTGATTTTCTTTGTGCCCATTTATTATGGAATTTATTGAGCTTATATTAATAAATAAACTAGATGGAGTGATTCTAAAATATCCACATCAAGACAACGTAGACGGAACTGTGTGTATAACTGGTCATCATTTAATTTTGAGTTCTCGCAAAGAAGGAGTACACGAGCTATGGGTTAGTATACAACGCGTTTTCCAATGCGATAACACAACATTGTTTCTATTCAATCCTTTTCGTCCCACTGCTGGGCAAAGAGAACTCGGGCCGAGCTTACTCCCACCGCCCTCATAAGTAGGCATCGAGCTCGTCCTGTCAACACATCATCGGCCGACCCCAACGCCCCTTGCTCCCCTTGCCCCTTGCTTGCCTTCAAAGAAAATAAATTTTACTAATAATGAATGCTGGATACTATCACGGAATGGAGGCAGTTGGAGGAGGCCTTTACCATTATGGGGCATACAGACTGTAATCTCTGTTAAGGCAAAGTTCAAATGAAATTTATATAAAAAGAATTACTGTCAGTCATGGCAAAAAATATATAAATAGAAAATTGTGAAGTTAATTTATTTTTTTGTGTTTTTTTAAATATTTTAATAATGATGATTTCTTGATTAAAGGCTTTTATTAGTATATTATATTACTATCACACTTCATCATAATTATAGCCCCAAACTAAGTAGAGCTTGTATTATGGGAACCATCACATGACTGTTATACAACACTTGTATATTTTTTCGTAAATACATTAGAAACACTCGGACCTGAGAATTTTTTTTCAGATCAACAAATATTTTTCTCATGGCGGGAATAAAACCCTCAAACTGCTGCATCTTAGGCAGGCTTTCGTCCACTGTACCACATTGATTGGAGATAATAATTAGCACAGTAGTAAATCAATTAACACAGTGTAATGTTTTATTTTTCAGCTTCTTCACAAAAACATAGATAATATAGAAAAGAAAGAGAATAAACCAAGCAGCGGTGTGACTCAAGGAGGCTCATTATTCCTCAAGTGCAAAGATCTCCGGATATTCCAGCTGGACATCGCCAATTCAACTGAATTGAACCTTATGGCTCAAACTTTAGAGAATCTTTCCAGTTTGCAGGATCCGGGGTTGTTCTATCCTTTCTTCTATAGACACATGCACCCTATTGTTGAAGATGGTTATGGACTTTACAGGTAAATATTGAAAAGCCTACATCTTAATTTTGGTTTTTATACAGATCTTGGTGACATTCTGTATCACATTCTGGATAATATCCATATTCAGGGTAGGTCACTGATTAAGGGGCATTATCTTTTAAAGTCTTGAACCCCACCCAACCCTATTAATGAATATGGGTATGGACTTTACCGGTAAATATTTAAAGCTTACTTCTTATTTTGTTCTATACAGAATCTAGATTTTATTCTGTACCAAATTTTAGGTACTATCCATATTCAGGGGATGTAACTGATTAAGTGTCATTTAAATCCTTGAATTTCATGTCCGTACAATACACTATTGTAATAAGTGCTATTCACCTACTAGGACCTACTAAACAAAATTATCAGTTAAGTAATGTAGGTAGTTTGGCTCCACATCACTTTCATTGCAGACCCAATTTTGTTCTTTGATCAATCCTAGGTTTTCTACACTAATATTTTAAAGTAAATTTATAGATGGCAAGTCACCTTTTCATATTTATTTCAAGCATACATATAAACCTTTCAACCTTTCAACCTTTTGTATAGGAACAGCATTGTAAATGTGTCTTGTTTACATAGTAATGTGTCTTGCATTAGTTAGAATCCGTATTCCCATAAAAAGAGGTTATATTATTGTTTTTTACATATGCTTTTAAACCTTTTTGATTCAGCATAGAAGGTGAATACACTAAAGTACTGGCCACAGAAGAATGGCGCGTATCCAGAGTGAACCAGAGTTTTAATGTATGCTCTAGCTATGGGAAAGCAGTAGTGGTTCCAAAGAGTATTGATGATGAAACTCTTGCTGCTGCTGCTACATTCAGACAGGGTGGGCGGTTTCCTGTCCTGTCTTACCGGCATAACAATGGGGTAAGCACATATAAGCGACTTGCTTTAGCTACCAATGACTTTTTATGATGATACCTGGCCCCAGGCAGTAAGAGCCACTTGAATTTGCTTGAATTGAGTGGCTGTTGCGATTGACTTACGGAAGCTACTGCAATACCGCGCTCACTTTGGATCTTATGTAAACATATGAACACTGTTCGTACTAATTGAGTATCTCAATGGTGCACACTGAATGCTTTTTTTACTTTTAATCCACGTTGTTGTGTTCAATGCACAAAAGTGTGGTAAAAACCCAACAAGTTCTTATTGTTTTCGGACATTGTAACTAAACGCACGTATTCATACGACTAATTGCGTATACGTAGTACACTATGGGAGCGAAGATCGGGATTAATCATACGTATTCGTACATGGGGGCCATATCTGCCGAAAAACCGACAACCGTTGGGGTAAACGAGTTCTTGAGTGGAGACCGTGGCTCGGCATACGTAGTGTAGGACGCCCTCCGGCCAGGTGGGGCTGCAGGCTGCTGGTAGAAGCTGGATGAGTCGAGCTCAGTACAGGGCGCAATGGCGCTCATTAGGGGAGGCCATACCTGTGCTGGACATACCAGCAGTGGACTGCTATAGGTTGATGATGTTGATGATGATAATGATTCGTAAAGTTGCTCACGAATCAAATTTGCACAAAAACGTGTCTAAAGTGAGCGCAGCCTAACACCTACAAATGTAGGTATTTGTGTAGCCCCTGTTAAAAAACTGGCGAAGTGCAATTTGGACTGAATGTTAAAGGGCATCCTATTTGATGTTCAGCTGTCGGTCTCTGAGCTTTGGAATTTATAAATTGTTATATCATTAGATACGTACGAATTTTACGTTATTAAATTTAAAATCCCTTGCCCTGCCGTCCGTTGATTTGCGCTGGCCTAAAATGGAATCGTCGCTGACGGATTGCACTCTAAAACATTTTGGACGTTTGAAAATACCCGTGAAGCATTCAAATCATTTCGTAAAGAAGACCAGCGGGGTGATTGGCTATCTATGTTGCAAACAAAAATGATTGACACTGTTTTAACAAACTGTGACAGTTTGTCAATTGACGTTCATTGAATTTCGACGATGAAAACAGGATCGGTTTCAATAATTTCTGTTTGCAACAGAGTTAGCCGATCACCCCGCTGGCGTTCAAAAGTGTTAAAGATTTATTAGATTAGAATCGTATCCACCAAAAACTTCAAGTTCCGATTCTAAAACTTCTCTAAAATCCCCTGTTTAGCTTAGCTTTGACCAAGCTGTACCTAAAATGATCATCCCACTTCTAACTAATATTTGTTTTGATATTTCATATTTTTTCACACCTAAATGACTAAACAAATCGAGTCTAAAACGGCACCTTGTAGTGCTATACCAATTATATTTTTTTATGGTACTTGAAGATGGAACCAGCGCATGGCCCACCTAATGTTAAGTGGTATCTATAACCTATCATAAAGCATTGCATCGTATATGAAGTTTTTTTTTGGAACATGCTCTACAATGCAACGCCCTGCGCCCATCAACTTGAGACATGAAGATGATAAGCCTCTTGTGCCTGTAATTTCGCCGCCACCCACACCCTTCAAAGCGAAACAGCACAGCTGCTTCACGGCAGAATTAGGCATGGTTACATTAGGTTACTTAGGATAGAACTCAAGCAGAGATGCGGAAAGAAGCAAGTTTATATATCGAAAAACTTATTACTTACATTCAACCTCTCCAGGCAGTACTAATGCGTGCTGGTCAGCCCCTATACGGGCCGAAGCACCGGCGATGTAGACCGGACGAAGCGATACTGAACTCTGTGGTAGCTGTCGGCACTAAAGGAGTCATTTACGACTTGAGGAGCTCCAGCTCAATATCACAACAGCAGAATAAAGGTAGGTGTTGCGTTAGATTCTTAATCTACCCTCAAAACTGTCTAGAATAGTTGTCTTGTACTTTATGTTTTGTCAGCTACCTATTTATGTAAAAAATAATGCTTCGTTGTTGTTTCTTACCTATCTTTTTACTCTTTACTTCTACTTTTTTGTGAATAGCAACTAACTTATCGTCCTAACGCATATTACGTAGGGCTTGCAAATATTCGAAAATATTCATATTCGAATATTCGATTTTTTTTCGGGTACTATTCGAATTATTCGAATATTATTCGAATAATAGAAAAACACTATGATTTTATTAAAATCACATCTTATTTTGTTATTTTGAGTGTTATTTTCATGAAAAAGTTTAAAATATTAACTTATTTTATTCTTAAACGCGTTTTTCCCATGAACTAATTTAAAAAAATACAAAAAGGTATGTCATCGTAACGAGACATTGGTGATTTACACGCACAATCAACCACAAATTAAAATTTTCTTCTTCGTATGAGCTAGTAGCCAACTCTAGTGTCGGAGATTTTAGGCCACCAGAAGGCCTCAGACATGGCTTAACGACTGAAAAGCCGGGACCAACATCTTAACGTGCCTTCCGAAACACGGAAGTGGTCAAATCTAAATGTCACTAAGTAGTCATCCATCCAAGTAATGACCACGCGGAGAGTTGCTTAACCAAGGTGATCTCTTAAGTACACCGAAGTAAACCACGCCAAGGACGGACGGACGGACAAAGCAGCTCCAAAGGGTTCGTTTGACTGGCTCGGTAATGTCACTCTCAAAACAGTCTTATAAATCTAGGTTAGTTGTTATTTTAACAAAATCATGAAAATATACATTCACGTTAACGCTTTGAGTGCTGAAAACACAAATGTGATTCTGCACGTCGTCATCCTCCTCGTGCATGGCGCGGAGCGTCATGTGCGAGGCCAACAGCCAACGTGTTAACGACAGAGACGAATATGAATATGAATATGAATATGAAATTGGATATGATCGTTGGACATGTTGTTTACCCGAACGACGACGTAAACTTGTATAGTCTTGTATGGATATATCACGCCAACTCTTAAGTGGCATTTCATGCACATCTGAGTTCCGATTTCCGTGTTATTAATTTAAATCGAATATTCGAATATTGAAATATCAGTATTCGAATATTCGAACAAAAATAATATTCGAATTATTCGAATATTCGAATATTCGAATGCAAGCCCTAATATTACGAGCTGTTTACAAAATATGGATTCAAATTGGTTTATGTACTAATTATCTTTAACTAGCCTATAATTTAACATTGTCAAAGTGTGAATTCTTTGTTTAAATAAAAATAAAAATAAAATAAATAAATAATATAATAAATGATTGAAAACTACCCTCTTCTTTTGTCTAAGACTAAGCTTTGAACTTTAAAGCCTATAGTAAATTCATTGTAAACGTTTGTTTATGTATTAACACTGTTGAATCAACGTGTTGCTTAGTTGCTGGCAAACTGCGTGTTGCAGAGTTGATCACTGCATGTTCAAAAGTTTTCGCTCAACGAGCGACATCAAGTCAACAATGTTGAATAGTTGATCAACCTATGCTTACAATAAATACGGGGCTTAACTACTCTCTTCTTTTTCATGGACTATAAGGTTTTTTATCATTATTCACGTTGTATTAGGATAAATACCTTTATTCTCTCGTTTTTTTCCAGACCCTGATTCTGACGATTCGATATATTTAATTCTATTAGATATATATCGCGGAAACTGTCAAAACTATGAAAATTGTCAGTTCTCGCGATGTATATCTAATAGAATCAAATATATAGAATCGTCAGAATCGGGCCTCATGATTTACCTTTTATGTCATTTATCAGGCAAAAAACTATCTAACTATACTAAATTTGAAAAATCTTTGAACAAATGCCCTTTTTCTGGAAAACAGACTTATTCAAACTCATTGTTTAGACGGTAAACCGATTTTTATATCAGAGGGTCCTATTAATATGACTTTGTAACATGTAAAAACATCGCTTTACCCAGAATATTGGTATCACAAAAATACAATAAATAATCATTTTATTGGCTTGGCTTTAGAAGATTGAATTGGTCCAACATCAATCATCGGAAACCAAGCCAATTTCCTGCCCGATGGACAATATCGTCGCGACGTCGGCGGTGCAAGAAACTGCCTCGCTACTATGCTTGGGAATCCCCAACCGTATGCCCAGCGTGGAAATTTAGGCCATATCCCGCTTGGCTAGGCCTTTTATCTCCTAATTCAGCTGTGGGCTGACATAGCTATTGTAATTGTAATATAAGAAATTTAATATTAATTTCAGGTGGAGGAACGGAATCTAACTCAAATTACTCCCAATGGAAGATATACAATAGGTCTATGGATGAAGTGGACAACCAGCAACAACTACTTGATAGCTATTCTAAACTAATAGAAGGTAAAATTGTTATTATTGAACCCCTTGGAGTTGTTGGTTCACTCGGCCAGTCCAGGCTTGCTTAATGCAAGTTTTAAGCAAGTTATTCAGATAGGTGACACAATTAGAAGCGCGTTGCTGATTCCAAACTGGTTGATCAAATCAAAATGGTTGTTTTTTGTATAGCTTGCAACGACCGTGAGATATCCAGCGACAAGTGGATATCGAAACTGGAGTCGTGTGGATGGCCCGAGAATGTACGGAATTCTCTGCACACTGCCTGCATCGTCGCGCAGCATATACACCAGGTCAGTTATGTATGATTATGATGACTACGGTGAAGATTTGCTTCGTCGCGGCAGGTATAGACGGGTACTTCGTGCATCAACTTTTCTCCTTGAGACAGATAGGGAATGGAAAGCTTTTCTGGCTTCAGTGTTTCCTGATAATGATCCCGGTGGCAGCCACCTTGTTTACAACTTTTAGTCAAACAGGCTACCACGCACATTTCCTTTTTGCAATTGCGGGTTAAATTAAATAATTACTACTTAACATCAGGTCCATGTGCTAGTTCAATTTTCTGATACTTATCTTAAAATTATAAAGGTATGTCAGCGAGCGATGGGGCGCAGTATTCTCGGCGTTAAACTAACCGACCGCATTCGTACCACCATATTGCGCTCCAAAACTCAAATCGTTGACGTCACCCAAAAAGCAGCCAGACTGAAGTGGAATTGGGCTGGACACGTCTGCCGTATGCCCAATGAACTTTTCTAAAATAACAACAAAGTGGGCCCCAAACGATGGAAGACGACATCGTGGCAGACCCAGATCGACCTGGACTTCTTTAAATGTGATTGGACCACCACAGCCCTGGATCGTGAAGAATGGAAGGGGATAGGGAGGCCTTTGCCCTGCAGTGGGACGATGCAGGCTGAAAATAATATTAATAATATCTTAAAAAACAAATTCGAACTTATTGTATACTAATCGAATTATAAATTAAAAAAAACTTAACAGTAAGTATATATTTTGTATTTCAGAAAGCGGAACCCGTGCTCTTGCACGGCACGCGAGGCGAGGACGCGACGCTACTCGTCTGCTCCTTAGTGCAGATTATACTTAACCCGGACTGCAGGACTATACGAGGGTAAGCTTATAAAACCTAACTAGTAGTAGTAGTTACAACCAGTTATGGCCGCTTCCTATATTAAACTGTTACCAATGACGCTTCGATATCTCTTGAAAAACTGTCAAATTATCGACGCCTCGTTAATTTTTGACAGTTTTTCAAAGGAAAACGAAGCGTTATCGTTTACGGTGTAATATAGGATTCATCGGTTAGACGCGTTGCTGAGCCTGGATCGCGACGCGTCGCCACTTACCATCCATAGCCAGTCTAATCTGGTATAGAAGATATTTTATATCAAAAATGATTCTGATCCCTTTTTTAGGGTTCCGTACCCACAGAGTAAAAACGGAAACTGTATTACTAAGACTTCGCTGTCCATCTTTTTGTCTGTCTATCTGTCCGTCTGTCTGTCTTTCACCAGGCTTTATCTCGTGAACCGTGATAGCTAGACAGTTGAAATTTTCAGATGATGTTTTTATCTTGCCGCTATAACAACAATACTAAAAATAGAATAAAATAAATATTTAAGGTGGGCTCCCATAAGATAAACGTGTTTTTTTGCCGTTTTTTGCTCGATATTAATAACGGCAACAAGTGGAAGCCTAAAATATTCACAGAATATTTAGTTGTATATTCACTTCAAAAATAAATAATTAAATTAAAATAATAAAGATTGAGCGGGGCTACCATACATGTATACATAAATGTACAGAACCCTTCGTGCACGAGTCCGACTCGCACTTAGCCGGATTTTCTTATATATCAATATTTTTTTTTTTATTTCAAGTTAAAACAATTCTGCCAATTCCATGTTAGTGTCATAAACATATTTAGTTGTATATTCACTTCAAAAATAAATAATTAAATTAAAATAATATAGATTGAGCCATACACCATACATGTATACATAAATGTACAGAACCCTTCGTGCACGAGTCCGACTCGCACTTAGCCGGATTTTCTTACATATCAATATTTTTTATTTTATTTCAAGTTAAAACAATTCTGCCAATTCCATGTTAGTGTCATAAACATTTCGTGTGAGAAAAAAAATAAAATGGCCGGTTGGATCAAAATTCTTCAATTTAGCATATTTCATTTGTCCACAGTCTCCAAGCGCTGATAGAACGCGAGTGGCTGCAAGCTGGCCACCCGTTCGGCACTCGGCACCGCTGCGGCCCTTACTCCAGCCAACCGCGGGCCGCGCCAACCTTCCTCCTGCTCCTAGACTGCATCAGGCAGTTCTTAGAGCAGTTCCCGTGCAGTTTCCAGTACCGCCAGTCGTTCCTTATCGTGCTCTTCGAACATTCATATGCTAGTCAGTTTGGTAAGTAAACGTACTTGTTATATACTTTATTCAAATTTTTAAAAAATATAGAAAGGCAGGCATCGGACCTGCAAAATGTGGCTGAAAGAACTCGAGCGTCATGGATTGCGGGTCAGTCGAACCAAAACCGAATACATGGAATGCGACTTTGTAACATACATATTGACAACACAATTTTACCCACAGTCTCACATTTCAAATATCTAGGTTCCATGCTTACGACTGACGCAAACAGAGCAGGACGTGAACCGTCGCGTAAACACAGACTGGTTGAAGTGGCGATCCTTATCCGGCGTGCTATGCGACAGCAAAATTCCAGTAAAAACCAAAAGCAAGGTGTACAAAACAGCTGTCAGACCTGCAATGATGTTCGGATCAGAATGTTGGACCACCTTAAAAAAGCACGTCCAAAATCTTCACACAGCAGAAATGAAAATCCTACGCTGGGCAGGTGGTGTAACACGTCTTGACAGAATTCGCAATGAGCACGTCAGGGGATCATTCAAAGTAGCCCCAGAAAAGCTAACAGAAAATAGGCTCCGATAGTATGGCAAATACCATATAATGCGTAGAGAAGAAAACTACTCCGTCAAAACAGTCCTAAACATCTCAACAAAACCCCGAGGCAGAGGAAGACGGGTTATGTTATTAGGGTGTATGCATGTTTGTAATATTATTTGTAGGTCGCTGTAGCTCAAATGGCTAGACGGATTTTGACTAATGAGGTGTCGTTGGGTTGGTCTAGATCACGAGGGTGACATAGACTATATTAAATATCAAAAAATCTTATATGGCGACTGTAAGAATTCATTTTCTATTTACGATGAACTGAAAAGTTCTAAAAATTTCCCGTCCATGTAGTCGGGTTTTAAAAAAAATACTTGTTTGTTTATAATAATAAATGATAAATAATGTGGGCCGTAATCACACAGCATCATGTAGCCCCAAACTAAGCAGAGCTTGAATTATAGGGACCACATGATTGATATACTAAAATATATATTTAAAAATACATACATATCATACATTGAAAACACCCAGACCCGAGACAAATATCTACAGAACACGCAAACATTTGTCACGCAGTGGGAATCGAACCCGCAACCTTCTGCGTCTCAGGCGGACCTTCGCCCACTGTGCCACAGTCAAAAATTGTTTAAATTATTATTATACTTTATCCAGTTTACCATCTGTTTTAATTTATTTCAGGTACATTCATCTATGATAACGAGCACGAGCGTGAATCTAGAGGCGTTTATACACAGACCACCAGCATCTGGTCATGGTTGAACCAGCCGGATGAACTGAGCAGCTACATCAACCCGCTTTACGAACCCACGCCCACCGTCATATGGCCCTCTGTTGCACCCATGAGCTACGTCATATGGGAAGGTGAGACTTTTTACTTAACAGCTTGACGTTCCTTAGTTATCCCCGCAGATATAGCTGTGGGACAAATGTTTGCATGTACTGTAGATATTTGTCTCGGGTCAGGGTGTTTTCTATGTATGATATATATGTATTTACAATATATTATATATATATATATATATATATATAGGTATATAACAAAAACAAACAACATAGCTATAATTTTAGGAAAGTTCAGCGGAATCAGCAAACGGAAAGTGATTGGGGTGAACTATGTTTGGGAACTTCGACAATATCTAGTGTAGAATTATAATCTAACTAGCTCCTGTCCGCGGTTTCGCTGGCGTGGTACCAAGATAAAAAGGGCGATGTATATTCCAAGTTTCATCCAAATCCGTTCCGCCGTTACGAAGTCGGATGGGTCTCATATATATCATGTGGTTCCCATAATACAAGCTCCGCTTAGTTTGGGGCTATATGATGCTGTGTGATGTCCAGCGTTATTTATTTATTTATTTATAGAAGAAAACTAGATGAAGTCTTAAAATGTACTATGTTCTGCGTTGGTGTTCTGCTTTCGTTGTGTTGTATTAAGTTACATAGACATTCAACACACACACTGAGCACACGCAGCGCAGCAGGCGTTTGGACCAGAATTCCGTGGCATAGAACGCAGAAAGCTTGAACGCCTGACTGCTTTATGTCTGATAGGACCTTAAGTAACATCACACTAATGTTATAAATGCGAATGTTTGTGTATGTTTGAGTATAAACATACGTTTGACCCCTCCGACTTCGTAACGGCGGAACGGATTTGGATGAAACTTGGAATATACATCGCTCTTTTTATCTTGGTACTACGCCAGCGAAACCGCGGACAGGAGCTAGTTAGATTATAATTCTACACTAGATAGTGTCGAAGTTCCCAAACATAGTTCGCCCCAATCACTCTCCTTTTGCTGATTCCGCTGAGCTTTCCTAAAATTATAGCTATGTTGTTTGTTTTTGTTATTATTGTTGCCATTGTTATTCATTCACTGTCATAGTTGTTCTGTATCAATTTTGTTCCTATATCATAGCAAAAAAGACTGCTTGATGAATTCTCTCAAACGCAGGCAGGAACGGGGATCCTAGAGCAATGTTGTCACCAACCCAGAGTCCTTCTCCGTTATTTTAAGGAGTTGGGCTGGCTGGGGCCAGGTTAGCAGGGGGGCAATACACAATACACCCCAATGTGGGACGTCGGTGCAGAACATTTTCCCCCCACTTCAAATTAGAATTAGAATTAAATGGCAAAAAAGACAATCTAAACCAGACTTTTATCACAATTACTAATTTCAGAGCTCTACCTCCGCTGGCTGATCAAACAGAATACAGAGGAAAGGGAAGAGCAGTTCAGAACCATTCGAGAACGAGAGCACCAGTTCAAATCGCAGGCGCAACAGCTGAGGCGAGAGCTTTTTGAAGTCGCTAACCAATACTACCAACCTGCGAAAACTGATACTGTTTAATAATAAGGTGAGCTATTTGAAAAAGTGCATTAGTTCGGCATTTGATAATGTTTTTAATACTTGACTGCTGATTTGTCTGGGTAATCTTTTGCCATTTTTCCCTGTACTTACAATCGTCACAACAACACCAGTCTATTCAGTCCTCTGCTGGACATAGGCTTCCCCTATAAGTAGGGGGATATTCCCCTATAAGTAGGGGGGTTGGGGATCGCAGGGCACAGCTTCTCGCACCACCGACGCTGTTGCCCGTAGTAGCTGTGCCTATATGAGGCTTGAGTCATGCCTCAATCAGCCCGCATCAGTGCTCCGTTTGTTAGTTAGCAGGCTGCAGGTGATGTTTGCTTGGGTTCCGGAGATGGTGGTTTAAATCCTTTACAATCGTCATAACGGATGTATTTCCCTCTGAAGTTAAGCTCAGCAAACGATCGATCAATGCCAGTACCACCACCACCACCACCAAACCAGCCTATATCAGTTAATTGCTGGACATAAGCCTTCCATAATGAAAGCCCATAATCCCCACGCTATGCATGCGGGGCACCCTGCTGTATAACAAACGGGGCTCTGGCGGCCGGCTGAATGCGGCATAGCGCAGCCTAACACCAGCACAGCTAAATCCTAATACATTCCAACCCAATTATAGTAACTGCTTCGCTACTTGTGATACGTTGAGATTATTGTACGTTAGGTTGTCGTCACGGATAGGAATGTTGTTTGAGTTGTTATGCTGCGCAGAACCCAAATTGACCGATTATTTAAATGCTACTTACGATATCATGTTTATCCTTATGTGTCTCGTATCTTAAGAGGCTGATCCCACTGCAGGGCAAAGGCCTCCCTTCTCTCTTGCCATATTTCCCTATCTTGGGAATCCACTCAGTTTGGGGCGGCCGTCAAGCTTATGTTTACCTCACATAAACCCTAATTAAATACCTATAATGTGTATTAGGTTGAATTCACTTCAAAAGATGGTATTCGCACATTATAAAACAGTAGGAAAAACGGTAAACGAATTGAAAAGGAATTGAGGGTTGTGTTTTATGCCAGCCACCCGTAATCAAGTTCACCGTCAAGTTTGCAGCGGTGTAAACTTGACGGTGTATGGCTATGGGCACAGTATAAATATCATACAGTAGTCCGACGCCTTTGATCTCGCGGTAAATACCGACAAGTGACGCGACAGTGAAAAAAAGCAAGGGCTGTCACAAGCAAACAATATTTGTTTGTGCTAGATGATGTTTTACAATTACTCACAGCACACGTCGTATGCACCATTTTCAATACAATTTATTATAATTATTCACTTTATTATGTACTCGTAGTATTATCACAATAAAAGTCTATTATAAAGAACATTCCAGTAGGTAAAGCCTGCGGCAGTTTTTTTTTCGGTAAATATTTTCATGGTAATTATATTCCCGCGCCGTTCTGCCATGACAATTATACCTAACATCTTATATGTAATATAAATATAATAATTTCCTTTTCATCCTTTACTACCTCCTAATCCTTTTCCGAATTTCGTAAACTCGTTATTTTTTGTAAATACATACGTTGCCCTAATTGATATTTAAAAAAAATATAATAATTCCAAAATACATAAAATGGCAAATGCACAAACCGTGCGACGCTAAGAAGAAAAAAAACGAACCGTGCTAGCCCTGAAAGTTATGTCCCGAGTTGCATACATTTTGAATGTATGTAATTCGGGACCGGCCCTCCGGCGTCTCGCCCCTGTCACGCCGCACGATTGCCCTGTCTAAACGCCTTTGTCGAACGACTGTATGATTTATAGGCTGTGCTATGGGTGTGCATGACAAGTCTACTTGAAGCCAAAATAGAATTTCGTTCTGCCGACTTGATCAAGTTTGCAGCGTCATTTAAACTTGAAGATGTGTGTGAGCGTTCAAGTATACATGACGGAGGGTGGCATCGTGAGCGACGCACTCTGGTGTTGCCGTCACTGGTGACGCTATGGCTTCAATTGGAAGCCATCAAGCAAACATGCCGGGAGAATGCCGAGAACCCGTACCAATTGCGTCAAAACCAAAAGTACCCCATAAAAATTTATATATTTTTATAAATGGCATTAACATTTTCTTTACTGTTACACACCGACGGGATTAATCAAGTAAAAAATATTTTGTTGATTTGGTTTCCGCCGCACGCCACCATTAGACTGCAACAACCAATCATATATACGTTACTATAGCAACAAACACTGTTACTATGACAACGACCCTCATTTTTAATTTTTAGACAGTAGAATCGACTAAAAACATTATAGAGATTTTTATGACGCACTCACTTTAGTCTTGCTTCCGAGCGCCATACATCATACGGCATTGTCCTTTGATCGTGTATGTTTTACATGGAGGAACTGCAAACTGGGCGCCACATCAAGTCCGCTGCAAACTTGACGGTGAACTTGATCGTGGGTGGCTGGTATTACAATTTATACACTACTCAAAATCACAACGTATTTCTATCGCTCTGAAGTTTTTCTTTTATTTTTTTCATGCTGGACGTACCACACAGCATTATGTAGTCCCAAACTAAGCAGAGCTTGTGTTAAGGGAACCACATGATTGATATACTACTCGTGAAAACCTGTAATTGGCTTTCTGTTTTTTATAAGTCTATACCATTGTGTTACTTTAGCTGTTGGTTTTCCTTTATAAATAAATAAATAAATAAATACTGCATAATATACTTTTTTTTGTAAATACATACATATCATACATAGAAAACACCCAGACCCGAGACAAATATCTTTAGAACATGCAAACATTTGTCCCGCAGCGGGAATCAAACCCGCAACCTTCTGCGTCTCAGGCGGGCTTTCGCCCACTGCGCCACAGAGGTCGTCAGGCTACAGGTAGCGATGATGTAGTTATTTTTGTGTCGGATTGTACTAGGATTGGTCTGATCGTTAGCCGAGCCTTTAGAGGGACTAAAATTCGTTGGTGATGATGATTGTAAGTACTCATTAGTTTATTGTTTTTTAAAGGGTTACTAGATCTGCGACGTGTAATTTATGTA
Source organism: Horisme vitalbata (assembly GCA_951804965.1). Taxonomy (NCBI): domain Eukaryota; kingdom Metazoa; phylum Arthropoda; class Insecta; order Lepidoptera; family Geometridae; genus Horisme; species Horisme vitalbata. The sequence continues at coordinate 7,749,269 of OX638096.1, forward strand.
TGAAATAGTACAAAATATCTTTGTCTTTTTAAAATCATATATTGTTTAATAAATAAATAAACTATTTATTATAAAAATAATATGTTAAGAAATTGATGATGCAGTGATGCAAGCACGAATAATTCAACCATACATATCGTAAGCGTATTAAAATTTTGGCTATTGATTAAGCGTTATTTTACGAGTATAACTACGCTTTGTAATCGGCAAACATTTTATAATACGCTTACGATACAAATTGTTAAAATATGCGTGATCAACTTGCAGTCATGAAACAGGTAATCAGTTTTTTTCATTTGTAATTAAATATAATTTATGTACTTAAATGTAAAAATATTTAATTTACTTACTATTAGTTTATCTATTATTAAGTAAATGTCTCTATCTAAGCTAATATGGCTATAATAATGCTATGCTGAATTTAAAAAGCTTTAATCGCCTTTTAAAGCACCCTAATCATTCTATTATACATAAAGGGTAACCTACAAGCATTTTGAAAATGTCTTCTAATGAATAAGGTGCAAAAAACACCAATATTTATATCTAAATGTAATTTATAAAGAATATAATAATAAGACTGCTTTCATTACAACTACTTATTTTATTTTTAGTTATATTTCGTTAGTACATTCACATAGGCTTATATATATTTTTTACAATTGTCTAACTGAACACGTTATGTATCATCCAAGCAAAGTTTTTAAAACTTAATCAGTTCAACAATTGTAAAAATATGAGTAAGCCCAAAAATGTATTGTAATGTTCCTTTGAATAATGTATGATTTTACATTCCGGGTGATATATTTTTAGTATTTTTCTTTTGAATTGATGTAAATACTGTATTTAATTTTGTAAATATCGCTCGGTTTATCATTATCATGTTTATTAAGAGTTTTGTTTAGAATTTTATGTACATATGGCGTAAATGGCCTAAGATCTTCTATTTATGATTATTTATTACTTATAATATCAGCGTACAATTGATGACATTTACTAATTGATAAGTATCATATCTGCTGAATCGACAGCCGTTGGGGTAAACGAGTTCTCATCTCGAGACTCATTTACCTGAGGATAGGACACAATGGCGCTTAAAAGTGTGGCATATGTCCAGTAAATATCCTGCTATAATCTGATGATAAAGTAGCTTACTGTCTAGCAAGAAAAGTCAATATAAGCTAGTTCCTAATAGTTCCTCTAGCATTACCTATTCTAACCGTAGTAAGAGCGAGATGGAGATAGTTATTGAACGAACACATTAATATGTGTGAGAGGGATAGAGGACAAATATTTATCAAAAGAGTTGGAAGTTGAACTGCCAGGCTAACTTTTAGGTCTAATAAGTTTATCTAGCGGCACGTAAGTCTAGCGATGAACGAAACTTCTGCGCATGGGTATCTCGCTCTCTCTCGCCTCTAGCTCCCATATGATACCTTACTTTTGACTTCTGCGCAATAACAGTCACCGCTAGAGTTTCGTGCTGCTACTTGTACTCATAACGTATCTATATCCTTTTTATGTTGGCTACAAGAAGCTACGTGGAGCTAGTTAAATATAGGCAGATACGCGGGATTTGGCAATTTAACCAATCTACCCTATTAATACTAAAATACAACAAGTGTAGTGAAATGTAATAAACGTTAATTTGGGCTGGAATTCTCTGGCTGCGGTGCCTAGTGCGAGTTTTTTTACCAGCTTGGTCGCTGTTGCAATCACGCAAATTTATTTGGAATCAAGGTAGCGCCATCTAGTGAGAAACGCGTGGCACTGTCGCCTTTCCATACAAATTTGCGTAAACGCAAACGCGATCGAGCTGGTAAAAAAACTCGCACTAAGCACCCTGATCAAGAAGAATTGTTCACCGATGGTTTTTTGTTATAGTCGCTATTGCTATAGCAGAACAGAGGACTCATTTTAGTTTTACACCGAAATGCACCGGATCTTTATTTGCATACTTTGACTTTTCATCTGTCGAAATTCAAACAACGTCAATCGACAAACTGTCAAAGTTTGTACAACAGCGATGCTTATTATTTCGGTGTGCAACTGAGTTAAGCGGGGACTTAACTAGACGGACATGCCCGCGAGCAAGTCTGCAGACATCCGGACCTACCTCGCTACTATAGGCTGTGCTATAGGTCTGTGCAATTGCATTCCCCGCTTACACTAAAAAACATTGCACAGACGAAGTAGCGAAGTCCGGCGGACATGTCTGCAGACTTGCCCGCAGGCATGTCCGTCTAGTGAATTCTCCGCTTTAGTAAATGAGGCCTCAAGATCTGACTGAAGATTGGATGACTGGACTTATAAACCTTACAACGTTGCCTCATATTATTATGAACTTGATACTGGCAAATTGTGGAAATTGTAATATCCCAGATGCCATTAAAGAAAACATAGTTCAAATTTTTGTATCGAATCGTACTAGGATTGGTTGAATCGTACGCTGAGCCTATCTTCAAGGGAACAAATATCCGTTATGACGATTGTAAAGGGTGTATGTCCTAAAAGGCTTATCACACCACGCGGTATTGAGTCTGTCTTAGTAAGACTGTCTTACTGACTAACTAGATTTACTGTGACCGACTTAGTCGCTTACTCTTATTACACTACGCTAAGTGTAAGACAGTCTTACTAAGATAGACCGAATACCGCGTGGTGTAATAAGCCTTTGAGGCCTCATTTACTAACTCAGTTGCACACTGAAATGGTCGGCACCGGATCTTTATTTGCATACTTTGACATTTCATCTGTCGAAATTCAAAGAACGTCAATTGAAAAACTGTCAAAGCTTGTACAACAGCGGTGTTTATCATTTCGGCGGGCGGCGTTGCCTCATATTATTATGAACAATTATTATATTATACTTGATACTGTCGAAATTGTGGAGGACTGTCCCAGAAGCCATTTTATAAAGAAGTGAAGTGAAGTGAGTTACTAAATGCGACCTCTGTGCAGTAAGTACGCTTTGAAACAGCGAGTGTTCATACTACAGAGCTCTTTATAATTTTTACACCAGAATTGTATCCCCTTTACCTAATTCTTACTCTTTATGTACAGTTTATGTAATCCAATTGTAAATGTTTGTCAATTTGGAATGATATGAATTTGTTAGTCAATTAAATATTGCACAGCATTTTGGTATTTTTATTCAATTAGTAAATTATTAACGAAGGGAATAAAGTGTGTCGAATACTTTGTGAAAGGCTCATCCGAGGAAGGACTATCACTTTGCCTATTTCTGTCGTGAAGCAGCATTGCTGTTTCAGTTTGAAGGGTGTGGGTGTTGGTGAAATTACAGGCACATGATGCTTAACACCTTCAAGCAAGATGATGGACACAGGGCGTTGCGTCGTAGGGAACGTTCTAAACATGCGTGACTTATAGTCTTGAAGCAATACTTTGGTATAGGTAATGTCAGTTAACATCAGGTGAGCCATGTGCTAGTTCCATCTTCAGGTATCATAAAAAAAGTGTCGTCACGGGCGCCATATTGAATGAAGAGCGTGACGAAAGATTCGTATCCGCTCCCGTTAGGAGACTACCTCGCTAACACTCAAGCTGAGTACGGATAGTGCGTACATTGGCACGCGTAGTCGGTTACCCGTGTCTTGGAATGACCTGTCTGTACTTGCAGCTACGCGTACACTTTGGGGAACGCGTGCCGCGCGAGCTGGCTCGCGGCGCGATCCGTGGTCAGTCGCTTTCGGCTCGCGTAGCGCTATGGATCGATTGAACTCACGTTCAGGTTCGCGGCGGTCCACATTAACTGTACGCGTGGACAGCGTACCCCGACTACGCGTATACAGGAACGCGGTATCCGTACCCAGCTTTAATTTAACTTTAGAACCCTTCGTTATCATTCTAAACACTCAATTATAATAAAAAAATGAGCGGAGCGAGGGAGTTAAAACTAGAATGAGTGCAGCGAGGGCTCGTTGCAATGATGTATAGATTATGCTCGACTCACGAAGACCGCTTTTTTCCCGAGGTATACTCTCCTTTTCACACTTTTTGCAATATATAATAATATAAGACTAATAATACCCTACCGTAAGCTCCAACAATCAAAAAGTCTAGACCTAACACCGGATTTTCTCCTGTGTCGTGGCTATCAGGAGCTATGAGTAAGTACGAGTACACCGTGGTGTGATGGGTCTGGAAAACATGCAAACATCTATCCCGTTGCGGGAATCAAATCAGCACTTCTTGGTTGTCACCTGCTTTTTGCTCTATGTGCCAACGATTTATCTTCATACATTAACCCCCTTATAAACGCTACTGAAACCATTGTTTAAAATTTGCCCTGCCCTGTCACTGTTTAGGTTGGTCCATTGGTAAGAAATGGCAATAGTTTATGCATGGTTTATCTTTTGACAGATGTTTATAAGTAGGGCCCATAATTATTTGATAAATTTGGGGTTACAAATTCAAATATCATGCGATAACTGTTTAGTTCACTCCGGAAAAACTAGATGTCGCTACTGGTAAAGATTCTTCGATAACTCATTCATTGAGACGATTCGTCGACGAAAGTCTTTTTACTCGAAGCAGAGCACAGATAGAAACATTGCTAATACCAGATTTGTCATATATTTAAGTTCTTTGCTACATACATATTAGTTATTCAGTTTATGAGCCTGGCTTTGTCTATTAAGTAAGTAGTGTATCTACTGATTCAATTCCCTCCATTGTGATCTCTTTTTATTCCATAAACCATTTTGAATTTTATTTTTTTATAGTTTCTGATGATAAAACAAACACATGGTCCGCTGATGTTAGGTGGTAACCGCACTCTTCAAACCGACACACAGCACAGCTGCTTCACGGCAGAAATAGACATGGTGGCAGTACTTCCCCGGACGAGCCCTTCACAAAGAACTCTACTACTAGTAAAATGTAAACCTAATGACGGTGACCATCTCTTTAATCTGGCTCACGTAGCTTTTTCTTGGTCTTCTTCTTCCACATTTTGCTTTTACCTTCCCACCGATGATATTAGAAACAACTTTATGGCAACTATCTCAAAAAAACTCGTTATTTGGTGCTTGTTTTACTTCCTACGGTAGAGTCATAGAAGAGTCGTATTTTTATTACAATTTTCTTTCGAATAAATCTGAATAGCAGTAGGTTTCTTCATACTGTGGTATATAGCAGTCTACTAGCAAATAAAATCACTTACATAAAAAAGAACTCAATTTCTTGAAAGGGGATCATTCAGGGTAATATTGTGGAACCGTGCCGTGCTCAGCGTAGCAGGCGGTGTGGTTGAGTGGTAATGATGCGGTTGCAAGCTGCAACATTCAGTCGTTCACCCCGATACGATGTTACACTAGATTATAGTTACATAGGTTCCTGATGGATTATCTATTTGTATCTAAAAACAGGGAGGTTCTGCTAGAAATCAAGGATTTAATAGGTTCTAGTTATAATAGACATCATCTTTTATAGAACTTAAGATAAAAGACAATAAAATAATAATAATATATCTTAAACGGATATTCACTTGGTCTGGGACCCGTGAACTTCAGTATCACAGAAATTTAAAAAAGATTATTTCGAGAAAATATATATAAGAAAAATATTAATTTTATTTAAGGCAACAACAAATAAAATGTACTTGATCTTAATTTACTTAATCTACGGCCCCTAAATATAAATACCTTAGAGACTAACATACATAATACAATACCTAAAACTATTTGCTGACACAATGTCTGCGACGTGTGACGCACTTGCGCCGTTTCGTACAGTCGCCCGCGAAAACGACTGAACAACACACTTTTCGGCCAAAACTCTTCGTTAGAGGTCGAAAGATTTGCAGTCTGAACACATACCACAAAAGATTTAAAATCATTAAACGCATTGAGACAAATGTTTGCATGTTCTGTAGATATTTGTCTCGGGTCTGGGTGTTTTCTATGTATGATAAGTATGTATTTACAAAAAAAATAATATATGTGTAGTATATCAATCATGTGGTTCCCATAATACAAGCTCTGCTTAGTTTGGGGCTACATTATGCTGTGTGATTACGTCCCGCATTATTATTTATTTATTGTGGCGTGATTCCAACTATTCGACCCTTAACTGCAGATTGGTTTTCTTGCTCACATATTCCACGATGTCCTCCATCTTTGTGGAATAGTGAAGACCCGACGCTTAGAGCAGCGTCACAGGCGCAGGAGATAGTTCGGCCCGGTCGGCGCTATTCCACCCTGATTACGGCTGGAGGACTTCTTTTTCAAAAGTCAAAGTCAAAGTCAAAGATATTTATTGCGTAGGTACTCTTCATGTGTAGGTACAAAAAGTTTTTAAATCTAATGTATGTGAGCCCAGGAAGGGCATGGCAACATTTAGGTTTACCTATGTAATAGGTACTTTTATACAGCTTTTTATATGCAAGTATCTATCATAGTTTTAAATTTTTATTATAAATTTTATTTATAGCTTATTCCTTTAATACTATCTACCTAAATAATACCTATCTACTGCTTTTATAAGTCCTGTGTTCTTTAGTAAGTATACTTTGTTATGCATTATCGCACTACCTCGCTGAAACCCTACGCGTCTCGAGGCTCCTTCCGAGGAGTCTGTGCTGGTGTAGCGCTGCGAACAGATCCACAGGGCTGCTTCTTACCCGTGGTAGATGGCACCGCGGGCTGCAGGGGTGCGGGCAGGCGGCTGGCGGCGGCAGCGACGTATGAGTCGGCGCGGGTGCACGTGAAAATTAGGTCTTCGTATGAATGGCGTGGTAAATATTTTACCTCATTATCATCATCATCAGCCTATAGCAGTCCACTGCTAGATATAGGCCTCCCCTAATAAGCGCCATTGCGCCCTGTCCTGAGCTCGATGCATCCAGCCTCTACCAGTAGCCTTTCGCAGATCGAATTTACCACACTACCGATTTATTTCGTGGTCTTACCACGTCTTACTAAGAATATCAACGATAGACGACCTCTGTGGCGCAGTGCGCGAAGGTCCGCCTGTGACGCTGAAGGTTGCGGGTTCGATTCCCGCTGCGGGACAAATGTTTGCATGTTCTGCAGATATTTGTCTCGTGTCTGGGTGTTTTCTATATATGATATGTATGTATTTACAAAAAAAAATGTATCTATGTAGTATATCAATCATGTGGTTCCCATAATACAAGCTCTGCTTAGTTTGGGGCTACATGATGCTGTGTGATATTGTCCAGGATTATTTATTTATTTATTTATCCAGACAAACCTACTCAAGAATTATTCAACAAATGTGGCACGAAGTAGTAACTACACACATTTTTGAAAAAATTAACAACAATATTTAAATTATTTTCTATGGTAATAACTACTATCTACTCTACTAATTGGATTGAACTGAAATTTTGCACATTTTTGAAGTTACTAGACCTGATTAACATAAAGTACCTACCTATGTAAGATAAGCTTTTTTATTCGAGAACCACACGAGGCCCAGAGGCAAGCTAGTGATATCAAAAGGGAAAAATCATTGCCTACCATAATACCATCTACAATCGAAACGGCTTCGACTTGCGGAGCAAAGTTCAAAGTTCTCGCCACACGAGTATCTGGCTCATCTACAGTGTATTGTGCTACGTTGCCTTCTCCGGTTTCACAATACAACACTGTTATTTTATTCTGTGTGAATGCAACAATACAATTGGACTACAAAAAACCGATTACCTACGTCCTCGTAGCATTTTGGTGTTTGTATTGTAGATGAGACCAGCTCAGTGACCAAAATTGGTGCAACTATGTATAGATATGAAATTAGCCAAGCTATCACTGTAGAAAAGAAACTTGTTACTTAAAAACTGGTCCCTGCTTTAACTAAAAGTTACTCATTGGTTCACAAAAATGGGGTTGCGACTACGATTATTATTAAGTCTATGATGCAGAGGTTGATCTGAAACTTTTTTGTACTTACTAATTAAGAACTAATTAAGAAGAGTAGGTAGGTACTTCTATTTAGAAAAAAAATCCTGACTTCAAAACAGACAGAAAAGAACAGGTTCTCAATTCGGTTGTTTTTTTATGTTTGGTATCTCATAACTCCGTCATTTATGAACCGATTTGAAAAAATATTATTTCGTTTGGGAGGTTTCTTCGTGATGGGGTCAGCCTTCTTCCAATTTTTCACAGCACACACGGTTATTACCATACCACCACACCACACCACATCAGCCTATATCAGTCCACTGCTGGACATACACCTAGAAAGAAGAGAGAAGAAATCCCCACGCTGGGCATGCGGGATGGGGATCGCAGGGCACAAACCCCGACGCTGCTGCCCGTCGGCAACCAGGGCTTTTATACATATGTGCCGTGGTGTTAGGCTGCGCTATGCCGCAATCGGCCGGCCGCCAGAGCCCCGTTTGTTAGTTAGCAGGGTGCACCACGTGCAGGTAAGGTTGGCTTAGGTTCCGAAGATAGGTGTTGGAACCCCTTACACCCCTTTATTACCTGCTTTGCAAATTTTTATAAATGCAAAAGTCGTTGGAATGCTGGGGCCGCACCTGCATCTATTGTGACGAAACAATGCGTTCAGAGCCTCGTGTGTTTTGCGTGAGTTAACTAGATGTACAAACCGAACTATCGCTCGCGACGATAGCTGATCATGTATTGTATCATTGCGTTAAATACAGGTGCAGCCCAAGCATAAGCCAATCATGTCAATAGAATCTAAAACTTTTTAAAATACCTAATGCTGGAAACTATCATACAGCTTTAAGGTCTTCGCACATTGCATCGACTCAACGCCGACTCAATTCCAACTCAACTCACAGTATGGCATTGAAATGTGAGCTGTATGTTATGTTTCTTACGAGTGAACTTGTCATCTTGTAAGATAAAGGTTGACGACGCGTGGTCCTCGCGTTGTTCACCTACTGACGTCACCGAACTGGAACAAATTCACTCTTAAGGCTTATGAGAGAAATATATTTTGAAAGTGCCCGTACTCCTATGAACTTTACGAAAAAAGTAATAGAACATAAAATACTTATTTCAATACGTAGAATCCAATTCCAACCATTTTTGCTCTTAAGGCCTTACTTCCTTCGTCGATCCAACCTGGTTGGTATACGCTCTGTCCCTGACGTGCTCCTCTCTTACTGTCCTACAAAAAATCGGTGGAAAATCGGTCGTGGGCGGGGAGCCTAAGAAACATAACATAAAGCTTACATTTCAAAGCCATACTGCGAGCTGAGTTGGAGTTGAGTCGATGAAATGTGCGAACAGCTTTATGTAGCCCCAAACCAAGCAGAGCTTGTAGGTATTATGGGAACTACATGACTGATGACAACAACAACCTTCTGCGTCCCAGGTGGACCTTCGCCCACTGCACCACAGAGGCCGTCAAGGAAACACAGTTTCCATCATTGAGAGTTACAATAGTAACAGATATCATTGGTTTCCATCATCATCTTTCATCATTATCAACCGTTTTCGATCCACTCCTGGGCATAAGCCTTCTTATGATAATGTCACTTGCCTCGATCCTGCGTTAGTTTGAGCCAGGTGCTGCCAACGGTCTTTCTAATTTCGTCGACCTATCTCGCTGGACACTCACAGTCTTTGGACATATTACAACGTCGAGCAACTCGTGGTTCAGGGCAAAATTTAAGAGCACAAGGGCACGCGGTAGATCACCAATACGCTGGACCGACCAAATCAGAACTGCACTAAATGGGCTACTCCACGAATGTAACGAGACAAGCAACATTACGAGTGGAATGGCGACGAATTGTGAATCTCGCCACCACCCACGTCATGACAACCACTCTGCCAAGAGTGTGACGACAGAGAAGAGAAGAAGATCTCTCTGGAGGACTTCCCTTATTCCGGTTTCCTGTCCCTTGCCCTCTTCCTACACTGTTTCCATTTCATGAAAATCGTAGTCCGAAAATGAACAATACGAGTATATGAGTGAAGCTGCGGGCGGAAGCTAGTATAGCTACACAATTTACGACTCTTTTCCACGGCATTCTGTGAAATTGAAATAATAAATAACCAAGCATTGTACACAACAATAGATGGTTGGTAATTATGGCGTACGCAAAACGCATCAACTATTTTGTTTAGCAGAGTGTAAAGCTTTTGTTCCTGTGGAAAGCAAGAAGTCATCAACGGTACAGCGGTTAATTGTTATTTAACGGTATTTCCGATGGATCTTGTAATAAGAGAGAGTCTATTTGTTTAAAATTACCCTGGTTTTAATGAGTGCCCTGTATTTAGTTCGAATGGTAGCAGGTACTAACTACTACTTTGCTGTGACAATTGGTAGCGATTAACAATAAATCATATAAAAGGTAAACTTTGAAAGCTCTTAACTTTATAATATTTAAGTTTATAGGTACCTAGGGTACCTGTTTGATGACGACAGAGGTCGTGGCGCAGTGGCGCAGTGGGCGACGGTCTACCTGAGACGCAGAAGGTTGCGGGTTGGATTCAACAAATTGGACAAATGTTTGCATGTTATGAAGATATTTGTCTCGGGTCTGGGTTTTTTCTATGTATGATATGTATGTATTTACAACAAAAAAGGTATATAAATAATATATCAATCATGTGGTTCCCATAACACATGTTCTACTTAGTTTGGGGCTACGTGATGCTGGGTGAAAGTGATAGTCCAGTATTTATTTATTATTTATCATTTTGTGTTAAATAACGAATTCATATTGAAAATACGGGAATTTCTACGTACCGTTACGTCAGTGAAGGCACCTACGGCGTTTCGACTCGTTAAGAGAGTCTTCATCAGGGTGAGTGAACGCGACACTCCCTCCGCGTCTTCTTCTTATATTAACAGCTCTAAGGTTGTGTACGGAATTTCATTATTTCCTTAGGGAGATCATAATTTAAAATTATGAAAAACTATTTTTTTTTATGAAGATTTGATTTAAGTCCAGTAGCCCGATAGTCGGACTACCGGTTGGACTGCTAGGAATAAACGCTTTTGTCGGCCTCGGTGCCATAGTGGCAACACCAAAAAGAATTTACTAGTTCGAATTTCAAACTAGCCTTCATGGAGGCTGCAGATCTTCCGAAGGCAGAATAAGTTTTACCATAGAGATCCTCAGCAAAATTAATAAACAGTTCGAAATTCGAAATAGCACGAGTACCTAAGTGTATGAGTGTAACGAAAACAAAATCTAAAAAGTATGTACTACATAATGTCATCATTATAATAAGTACGTTATCCTTGCATAAAATTCTCTCGAAGGTAGTGTGAAATAAAAAGTAGAATAGGTTATGTATTCACCTCGGGAATGAATTGACTTCATCTTGGGCGAGATAAGGATTCTAGAGTTAATAATAACTAGAGTTAAGACTAGAATCCTGAGTGCATCGAGGGATTAACCTACTATCAATAGAGAAGGGGAACCTGCGGAATACTAGGTAGGTACTTACCTAAGGAGTCTAATACCCTACTCTCTCGATACCAACCTCTAGTACTGACAAAGAAGGTATGTACGACTTTTTGGTTACTTGTATGTATCCATGACTTTGTCTAAGTAGGTAGATATGGCCAGGTCTCGTGAGGAGCCCGTTACGCCGCGCTTGCAACACTTTCGCGTCGTGGTGAGCCGCAGGCATGGGTTTCTGATAAACCAATTTCTACCTGACCTCAAACACTGTCTAATGGAACTCTTGGAATTGGAAAACGTCAGGTAATAAGAAAGCAGTCTCAAGTAAGTACTTACTTTCCAGGTCACCTGTTTACCACTTAGTGTTGCTATGATTTGAGTAACTTACTAATAACAATTTAAAGTTTCATGATAAAAAAATATAGCTTCAAATTCCTTATAGTAAATAGGCGGAACGAAATCAAAAATGTTGTTGCTATGCCAGCAGCCATTAGAAGATTGTCTAAAAATAGCTGACGATAAAACCTGATTTTTAGGATCTCGGTCTCTATACCCGAAGAGTTTTACGAATGTGCTACGAGGTACCTATACCTACCAACCAACATAGTTTAATTAAATGCAAAAATGAAAAGAAAAATAATTTTACTTTTACTTTTACTTTAACAATGTGTGTTGAAACAAAAATAGCTTAGATTATAATACCTACAGGACCTGTAGTTGTCCAGTAAAATATATATTGTCTACTGATCTCAATACTAGGCAAGCCTGTATCGTGAAGATCAATAAACAATCAACTTATATAAAAAAACAAATCAAAGTTAGATAAATGAGAGTCACATATAAACTACCTACCGAATTACTTACATTCCTTACATTAAATAAAATTGATCGTTATCTAAGCAATAATATTTCTATTGACGACAGTTTATTTAAATAAGTGGAAAAAGCATAGGATCATGAACTTATTCCGTTAGTTAGATAAGTGTAAGTAAAAACTAGATCATGAACTTATGTTCAACGACTATTTATTATTCTGGAATTGAGTATGATGATTGATGAATATTATGATAAAAATTATACGAAGATTAACAATGTATTTATATTTTTTTTACACTGCTCCAAGTTTTAGACATTTTATCTAGGCTACTTACTTTTTTTGCATTCGCGCTTATCTACCTTTATGTACTAGGTACAAATCATATTATTATGAATAACTCTACTAAATTATACCCAATTAGCTTAAGGCGACGATACATGTCAAAACTCCCTCTCGCTCTCACTATTCAACATTTTTGAAGATATAAAATCACTGAGTGTAGGTATGCAAAATAGCGAACCTTCACGGCCTAGAAAATAACAATACAAAGGTTCAGCAAGAATATCATGTTGAACCAAACACGTTTTCCTTCCGCAAAATTTGCACCAAAATTGATTACATTGGTGCAAGTTTTTTTTGCAAAAAAACGTGATAGAGTCAAAATTATATTATTGCTGAACCTTTGTATTGTTATATTTTCTAGGCCGTGAAGGTTTGCTATTTTGCATAACTGCATTCAGTGATTTTATATCTTCAAAAAAGTTGAATAGTGCGAGCGAGAGGGAGGTTTGACCTGTATAGTGGCCTTAGTTATGAGCCGTTCTTATCAGGTAAATGTCGCCGTGGTGTAGGTCGCTATCTGCATGGTAACAAACCCTTCTTAATACAGGTTTCCTTTTCAAAGAAGGGATGCGATTCTCACAGTCTGCTGCGTAGAGAAACAAGATTATTGCATAAAAACAATTTTCGTGAAGGTTACGCCACTCTGCGACCACCAAGAAGGCTTCTCATATTGCACTCGCTTAATTCCACGAAAATGCATTTAGTTTTGTGCCTAATTAGCGAATTCTCCCAGGTGTCGAAGAGTTTTTCTGCATAAAACGGTTTTTGAAGAATACCCAAACCCAAGGTTCGAATCAGATACAATTTTTTTGCCCTTTTGCTGCCGGCTTTTTATATTTCTTTGAATACTAGTTCCGCCCGCGGCTTCGCTCGCGTGTTATTAGGATTAAAAGTAGCCTTTGTGTTAATCTAGGTCACTATGTATATTCCAAATTTCATCGATATCCATTCAGCTGTTATGGAGTTGAGTGGGAAACAAACCAAAGAGTTTGGATTTTTTTCTTTTTGAACAAAACTTATAATTTTTTAAACTTTCGCATTTATAATATTATTGTGATTCTTGAAGATAGAAAAGCAATTGTCAACCTGATGCTAAGTACCTAACTGGTAACCATTACCTATAACAAGGGTTTGCGTCCTTCGACTTGAGTTATGAAGATGCTGTTATTTCACCGGCACCCACACCCTATAAGCCGAAATACAGCAATGCTAACTCACGGCAGAAATAGGCATTGCTGTAGTATAGTACCTACTTTCCCAGACAAACACAAAGAGCTTCCCCTTCACAAAGAGCTCTACTACGATTAAAACAAAAAAAGCACACCTATCACCATCTTTATAACAAAAAATGGGTTTGGCTCGTGAAAATGCTCCTAGCATTAAGACCACCTTTTGATACATTTAATATGAAATTAAGTATAAATAAATTAATAAAACTACCCACTTACTACCGCTTGGAGCGAGGCAGAGCCTGCAGTTTTAAGTCTCTAGAGCCGCAGCGTTTCCAGCAATCAAAGCATCAGGTACCTATGTATAAAATTCGTAGACGTCTAGCCGGTGTGTCTTCTTCTAAAAATAGTTTTATTTAGCATGTTAGTCGTATAGGTCTACCTAACTTTATGAAACCTGTGTAATTTGTTACTCACATTTTTTAACCGACCATAAATAATTTTATATCCATCAAAAAGAGGCTCGCGTGACAGCAGAGCCGACTTGGCTTGGCCGAGGAAATTTGAGCCCATCACTGGTACATTCGATTCATATTATGGCTCAAGTAATGTAACAAATAAGGGGAGGTCGTTGTCCTATCCCGGCCGAGATGCGAACGCATCACAACCACGCCTGCTCCGCACAAAAGAAATAGTAATATTAGAGCTTCACTCGTCCACGAGTGTCATTAGTAGCGACAAAGCTCCTCGGTCTCATTCCACGCTCTTACTATTTGTTAGGGGCAAAAAGTGCCTTGTCCACAATAATTACGGGACCGGCTTTCGAGCGCACGTAATTCGTCATGTTCTGGTCGGCCGCGTCGTTTCTGAACGCATCCATAATTTGACGTTTCCCGCCAGGCGGTCACGAATGGAACGCGGGAAAAATGAATGACATTCTTTTGTTTCGTAAAGAAAAGAAAAGGTGGGTTTTAATCTATTTGGAGATTAGTTGACCGACCCAACAGTGCCGTATAGAGGGTAAAACGGAAAATAAGAAACGATTGATTGTGATTACATTGTTCTTGCTTGTATCTACTGAGTCGGACGCCAGACAGTGAAATTCATGTAAAACTAGAAGCTGCAGGTAACCGCTCCCGTTGACAGCCGCATCGCACCACCGAAAGAACGCGCTGTGGCATTGAATCGGCACCGGTGCGGCAGTCTGCCTCTAACCTGTGTAAAAACTGTAAAAAACTTTTAAAATTTAATGTTCAACAGTAGAACTAATCGGTTGTCGTTGGAAATGAACCGAGGAAAGCTAGGGTCACTGACCAGAGACAATCAACACTTGCCATCAATTGATGCTGTCGAACACAAATTGTTGATTATTTTATACATTTTAGTTTAAAATAAAAGGTTACAAAATATACAACTTTATTGTATAAAGTTGTAGATTTACTGTCGTGGTTGTTTATATTATATCAATATCTAGTGCTTGCGGGAATTGCGTGCGGGTAACTAGAATGTTTGCGCATAGAAAATAAATAGAAAGAAGGTAGGTACTTTCACGACGTTACCCATGACATGATGGATATTCTTGGGGATAGGGATCTAGAGTAGTTATAGACAAGTTCAAGGTTCATGTCCAATTTTTGCATAAAGAACTTACTGTGAATAATCGAGTAGGTACTTACTAAGTACCTACCAACACCAATGTTCTTAATCAACGTTTTTAGGTACTAGAACGTTTATTGTGGGCACAATTGCACAGCAGCTCTATAGAGTTGTGTTTTCAGCACTCAAAGCGTAAATGGTTACTGCTCCACTCCAATCAAGTTTCGTGTGAATCTAGAGCGATGGGGGTACGGTAATGAACACTCCATTACCCCATATTAGGGGTGATAACACTTTCAACCAACCCGCAGGCAGTACACGTGCCAGCAATGCGGGTGGCGCGTGCGAGATTAGAGCTACTCGTTTTGATTAGCGTTTTGTCGTTTGATTTATCGTGTGTATTTTATAATCATCATTAATATCGTGATCGATTCTTGTTTTGTTCTAAAAACAAGATGATTGCTAGACAACGCCGACTTGGTAAAAAAATAGGGACTGGGCATTTAGGTACCAACTCCTACTGCAATAACTGACCTACTATATCCTACTTCCTATTCATATTATAAATGCTAAAGTTTGTGAGAATAGATATGGATGAATGGATGAGTGTTTGTTACTCTTTCACGCCAAAACTACTGAACGGATTTGGATGAAACTTGGAATATACACAGTTGGTGACCTTGATTAACACATAAGCTACTTTTTATCCCGGTACCACGCGAGCGAAGCCGCGAGCGGAAGCTAGCTACCTATAATAATAGGTATGTCTAACGTAATAAAACCTACCTATTTAACAAACGAATTGTCATATAATAAAATATAAGTAACTAATGTAAATCTAGACTTTAAATTATTCAATTTTTCTTCAATAACTTATATTTGACTTTATCAATGCCGTCCTCCTCTCTCCTATATATTAGTGTTGTGCCTAATAGGGTCTAATGAAATCATCCAATAGGCTGTAAACACCTGTAAATTTACATTATGGAACGTAATAAATTATTGAGTATTGACGCTATTGAATAGGACGACCTCCGGCCAGGTGGAACGACGATCTGCGAAAACCCGCTGGTATACGCTGGATGCGCCAAGCTCAGGACAGGACACAATAGCGCTCATAAGGGGAAGCCAATGTGTGCCTAGCACTGGACTGCTATATGATCATGATGATGATGATGTTGAGTATTGAGTATTAACGTCCCAGGGAACTACAGCCTAAAAATTTAAAATAAGTGCCCCAATTAAGTGCCCTAGCCTAAAAATTTACCTTCGTTTTCGTTATGCTGTTATCATAAGATTTTTTTGTGGACCAAAAGCTTAATAATGTGCGTATGAAACGAAATGCTTTTATTTATTTATTTAACACTTTATTGCACAAAAAAAAACAAAGAATTGTACAAAAGGAGGACTTAATGCTAAAGCATTTTCTGCCAGTCAACCTTTCCTGGTAGAAAAGCAAGGTTGGCGTGCTAACTAAACTTACTTTAACTAAAACTTGCTTTTCAAAATAAGCAGTACCTTCATACATGAAAACTTCGTTACCTACTTACCTACCTATTGCATTTTGAGGACTAACCACAGGACAGTCCACACTCCACACTACGGCTGCCGTGCCACGATAATGAAGCGATATGAAGAAAAGGCAAAAGGGCTTATGATGTTTTCACCAAAGAGGTTGGATTTTTTTTTCAGTGAACCTACTTGGTACTAAAAGGGAAAAAAGGGTCTCATGTTTTCACCTACTTGGTACTTAAAGGGAAAATAGGTCTTGTGATGTTTTTAGTTTTTACCTACTCTATACTGAAAATAATGAATGAACAGAGTGACGCATACACTGGGAAGTACGTGTGACGCGTATACAAACATGGTTGTGTGTTATCCTCAATGAGCTGGAACGGTGCATGGCCCCGCGGGACTATGTTGTTGCTTCGGAATTTCAAGCATGGTGTATATTCCAGTCTCGATTTACAACAAAAATCCCAACCTTGTGACACCTTCATGTAAACTAGCTAAATGAGAAGTTTGTTTTTATACTAGAATGGCCCTAGGGCCACCTGTATACTATAGACTGCCCAAATGCCCATCATTATACGTGATGCACCACCACCGGGGCGCTTAGAGAATGGCTTTTACAGCATGTATTTTACAACGTCAATGAATTTTTCGTCATTCATAGAACACTAGCACTACGTATTGTTAACTTTATATTATTTATCATTTTTGTTAGTACCTAAATGACCTGTAACACTAACTATGGTTATAAATAGAACTCTGTATCTGTACCTATCTATAATATAGGTTAGCAGGTTTACTTCTGAGATGTTTGTGGTGGCACTCTTCCGAAACGGCTCGAATAATTTGTATATGATTTTTTTTGTAGGTATAAGTGGTAGTTATGTGAATACTTGAATAGGTCGTAAAGTATATTTCACATAGCTAGGTGATTGGTGTTGTGCCTATCCAGATGTTTAATTTTTTTTTACAATTTAATTTGTACCTAAATTTTTTTTTATTTGGCTTAAAAAATACCTATAACCGCAAATCTTTACCCGACTTCCCCCATACTCCTTGTTCATAAAATTTATAAGTATGGCAGAACAAAGTTTGCCTGGTCACCTAGTAGTTGTAGTTTATAAAAAATATCCTTCGCTCTGTCTATAGGGATTCCAGGACCTAATGAAGTCAATTTATTCAACTCTCTGTGGCCTAAGTCTCTCTACGGCTAGGCAGATAAATAAAATACCGTCTTATATTTTGTTTTGTGTGAACTAATCTACTGCCTAATCGAGCGAGACAACAGAAAGTATTGAATCATCATTTACTATAATTAAGTTCATAAAATCACTTTCTGAATAGTAGATATTTATACCATAGAAACCTACTTCAAACCAACCTCAGGAGTCAACAGAGAGAGATCTGAGTTTATCTCATTGCTTTTCCTCATACCTACACTTGAGTACTAATTAAATCTTAAACGAAATGCCTTTACATTCATAAAGGATTTATAGTGTCTTGTGTGGACTTATTTGAATCTGTTTTTGTTATTAAAATTTATAGTAGGTACTAAGCTTTCAAAGCTTTTTTTCCTCTACGTACCTGCGGCATAAAGTTGCTCACTACTACCAGGAAGAACGGGGACAATACTTTAAGGTTGTTTCTATAACCCGTAGTGATGTGATAGTTTCGTGTAATATGTAGTACCTAATATAATAATTATTTTTTGAAACTTTCAACCATGATGTTTTTAGAGACTGGAGCCGGTGGGATACAGTGCGCTTCGGTTAAAAACCCGCTTGTTTTGAAAATTTTAGATTAGTGTTTTAGGGATGATGACTGGGTAAACAAATAATATAACTAATTAGTCCGTCAGTTTGATTAACAAAAAATATTGGACACGTATTTTTTTATTCATTTAATCAATAGAAATTAACAAAGTTATAGAGCGTCAAAGTTCGGGAGTGGGGGCTCGTGACGTCACTTGTATGTAAAAAGTGTACTTACCCGTGACGTCACGCTGAACTTCAACACGCTATCCTTGTCATTTTTAGTTTAATTGACAAAATAAAAAATACGTGACCAATATTTTTTGATAATTTAAATGACGGACTAATTAGAATTTGTTAGTCATCTATCCTATTTACAAAAAGACTAAAGTTCCAAGTTTACTACTAAATAATAGGTAAAACCATGGTATATATTAATATTTAGGGGAGGCCTATGTCCAGCAGTGCAGTGGACTATGAGCTGCTGATGATGATGATGATGGAACAATAAGAAACTCAAGGGCTTAATGTAACTATGTACTTTTGAATTGTAATTTGTAACTATGTACTATGTAATTATTTATTTATATTATTTATTAGATACCAATTACCGACACACAAAATTGACTCTCCTATGGATAATACTTTCAAAGCCTACGGCAATAAGGAATTAAAGCTTCATTTATACTTACAGAAAGAAGATATAATAAATTAGCTGTTTTGTATTTTGTCGACGGGCAGTGACAACTAACATTGGTATTTTGGTATTCATGCAACGTCTCCTTTTATTAACAGAACAATCAAATTCCTTCATGTATAGCTCCATAATGATCAGATAAACCTGACTTCGAACTAGCTTGTAGGTAATTATTATTACTAACTCCGCAAAAACAATGATCAACCTGCAAAAATAATCTTCAACATAGGTACAATTTTGCATGTTGTCAAGTAACATTGAGAGCCTGTTTTACAACGAACTGTCCAAGAAAATAAACAAGACATTTTAAAACAGTAAAATGATTTAAGTATTTGTTTCATTGTACAGGATTTGTTTAACAATATGAGTTCAACCGGTTTAGGTAGAGCTGCCAAGGTTTTTGACTTCTTTCCAGCATGCGGGTTCTTAAATGGAGTTGTAAAGGGTTGTGAAGGGTCTGTGTAGAGTGGTTGGGGTATACAAGGTAAAATAGACGAAGACGAACGATGGTATCTGCACGTGGGGCAAGCAGTGAACCGGTTTTGTGTAGGGCACTAGCTGGGACTTTTGCCAGTTGCCCCCTGGATCCTAAAGAAGAAGCTAGTTTTCCTAACTAAAAACATTTAAGAAACAGAGATTGATCTTAAAAAATCTTACTTGGCCTTGGTTCGTAAGCACACCCAAGACATAGTTCATAAATAGAGACAATATATACAGTTTCAAGTGTTAATGGTTATACACAGACGCGGGACGCTGTCTGCCTGGGACATGGTTAGATGAAAAAACACATTCTATATGCCACCACCATTCTCAGCCTATTTAGACTTACCCATAGTCAAGACATGGTCAATACGTGGAGATTTATAAGCCGCGGGTATCCTCACGATGTTTTGCGCACGTGATGAACGCATATACTTTTTTTGAAAAGAAAAATTATTGGTGATCGGCCGAGATGCGAACAGAGGGAAATAAATAAAAAAGTAATTAACAATCTTTTTTGTTAAAACTTTTTAGAAAATCAAATTGTTTAGTGTGTACTGTTGTTTACAGAGGTCTTAAATCATGAGAGATCTAACGACTAAACAAGAGCTGGCAACACTATTGTCCAGGCTACGCTCCAATAGCCATAGGTCTGGTTACGGTTTTATCGACCCGCCTCGTGTCCTACAATGGCTTTGAAGCTCGTAAAGGGCTTTATCGATTAAAATGTCGTCTTTATCATTTTGATGACAATTCAATGTTTCAATTTATGGCGGGTGACAATGTTCTTGATATAGTTTACTATTACTTTTCCACAGATGTTTGAGTTTCCTCATTTAGTAGACTGTACCTACTTATCAGGTTTGAACCAACGTATGAAACCTTACCTTACCCTTAATTCTACTGCCTAGTCACCTAAAAGTATACATTTTTGGATTCTTGATGCTTTTGATAGTTGAATTAATTTCATGACCAAATCTGTAAAACATCAATCCTACTTAATGGAATAAGAATCATCAAAAAGTGCCAGTTATTAGATAGTACAGTAACCTAACCCATTACTTTTCGTCAGCTCTTCCTAGAGAATGGAATTCGTCAAGTCATGCACTCCGCATCATCCATTCCATAGCCCCGAAATCTAATCAAAAACATTCGATACAAACGTGTTCATAAAACATATTAATTTAAAAAATTATTAAAGGAACCTACGAAGTTCTATGCACAGCATAGGTAGTCGGTAGGTAGGCAATAAGATAGATAGATAAATTCTTTATTGTACCAACTCAATGTCGTGGGTTACATTATTATTAAGTCTACATTGTATAAAATCTTTACTACCTACCTATTATAAATAATAAATAAATAAATAATCCTGGACGTTATAACACAGCATCATGTAGCCCCAAACTAAGCAGAGCTTGTATTATGGGAACCACATGATTGATATACTACATAGATACATTTTATTTTTGTAAATACATACATATCATACATAGAAAACACCCAGACCCGAGACAAATATCTGCAGAACTTGCAAACATTTGTCCCGCAGCGGGAATCGAACCCGCAACCTTTTGCGTCACAGGCGGACCTTCGCCCACTGCGCCACGGAGGTCGTCACTGTATTATATTGTAACTGTTTATTGTACCAAATAAATAAAAATAAAAAAAATGATTAAAGAAACTCTAAACGTTATCTTAGTTTCTACCCTGTGGATTACAAAAGGATAGATTGCAATGCTTGCTTCACATCTACCTAATTTTTATAAAGATATTGAAAGTTACAATCATGCACCACGAATTATTTCTCTATACCCCGTACCTGTTTCACTAAGGCATTCATTGAATGATTGATTCATTTCTAGTAAATACAAATACCGTAGTAGGTTTGTGTATACCTATATTGATTTTGAAATTTAGCCGTTATTTTGGATAGCGTCATACTCGTGACCCGGATCTTTCCCGCTCTTTTTTTTGGCGCCCACACACTCCACCAACCGGTAGGTAAAAGAACTATTTTAAAGAGATTTTTATATGTATCCCAAAAAATTCGGAATTTGAACCCGCGACCTGCCCATAAATACCGGGACGCGAAATCCCGCCTTAGATCTTCTCTGAGGTGGGCTAAAAAATACAAAAAATATTCTCGCTTCGATCGATCTCTTCCAGGCAACATTAGAAACTTTCAGGCAGTAAACTTGTAGGTACACTGGTATTAACAGTAAATATAGAATCCTATTAATACCTATTAAAAATGTGAATATTTGTGAGGCTATAATAGTACACACACACACACACCCACATCTTCACGACTTTTTCTCCGTTAAGGAAATCTTCAGATATTGATTAGTACGCAAATCTATTGAGGATACCCTAAAGGGGGTGGTCAGAGGCAAGTCCAAACTACTATACATATATAAATCCTCATCTTATGTATGGATGTTTGCTACTTTCACGCATTAGTAACAATATATATCAATGCTTTCACGCCAGAGTGGTTGAACGGATTTGGATGATACTTTGAATATACACACCTATACTTCAGCCATATTGGATGAAGAATGTTTGTAAACAAACCTTTCAACACTTTTTGCAATTATTCCATAAATACGTAATATTTCAGTTAACTAATGTCATAAATGAAACTTTTACTATATAGGTAAGATATTAATGAAGTGCACATATTTATAAAACAAATAATAAAAAAGTACTTTTGAGGTTAAGTATGGGTGGTTTGTTTATATTTATTCTTCATCGAATTTGACTGAAGTATAGATTGTGGCTTGAATTAACACATAGACTACTTATTATTAATCCAGGAAAATTAGGGGTTTCACCTCGGAATGAAAGAAAGTCGGCTATAAACTTTTATAAACCTTTATTTGAGCACCTAAAACTTGCCTCAAAACCTACTTATCGTAGGGTGTTTGTTAGCTTCTACAGATATTCCAAGGTCAAAAGTCAAAAATCTATTTATTGCAAATATGTTACCTATGCGTTTTATGCTATTTATATCTCAATAAATATTGTAGAACATTAAATTCTCTACAACTTTTTTTTAGACACTATCTTAATATCTTGAACCATTTTCGAGATAGACGGCAGTGTTTAACTATTTGGAGTATTTTCATTTGAGGTCAAACCCCCGTATTAAAACACGTCGTATAAAGTTTAGAGATTCTTGCCCTAATTTGACTTATTTTCTTCATATCTGAAGCCTCAGGCGGTAGAAATATAAATAAAAACCCAAAGGACCAATAGAGCACATTGCTAAACTTAGAACTCTTAGTGAAGTTGCTTTACTTGTTTTTTTATCCTTATTTAGTAAAACCACTAGCTATTAGTGTTTTCTAAGTATCTTTGCTTTTATATAGCTCGAGCATGAACATCAAGACGAACATAATACCAATTGCATGCCAATTGCTAGTTGTAGTTTTAGAGATTTCTCAGTTCAGGTATCGAGCAGACCCGCAGGATATCCTCTTGCATTTGCTTGTTTATTAATGTGAAAACTTTCGAATGGTGGCCATATCACCATAATTGCATTGTAGTTGTAAATGCTAAAGATAAGCTTTTGGTTATTCAGCTTTATGCGGGTCGGATGCGGTTAGTACGCTGCGGTTGTATGAGCTACCATACCAAATCAGTCACCAGGATAAACATGGCGCAAACATAAATTGTATATTATTGGAAGCTTGAAAGAATTGCCAGTGGAAGGACTTTGACTTGAACGGATTTCGATTCTCAAAACGCCAGTATACAAAAGTTGTCGATCCGCAGAAGCTATAATGCTGGATTAGAAGCTACATAAAACAAACTTTAATCCTGAGATCTAGGCTTCGAAATTCCAAATAACTTCCAATAACTTAACTAAACTTCGGGCAACCAACGATGGACCCCTGGAACAGAAGATACCTACTGGAGCATTAACTAACGTATTTGACCTGAACGTATTTTTTATTACAGAAATCCATACAGAAATAGACACTGTTTGGAACGGATAAGCATTACGAGTCGCCAAAAGCTGGGCGAGGCAGACGCAGCAGCGCTCAGTTTCCATCGGCAAGGTAGCGCCCACAGCGCGGAGGCCTTCCGAGCTCAAGAAGGCCAGAACTCTAGCGCGCGACGGAGTCCCGCTCACGTCAGGCTCTACGCGGAAGCGGAGCCGGCGCACGAGCTAAACTAATAACTTGAAGTATACTCTAAAAATTGAATCATAGCAATGCACCTTGGCAGCACAGATAAGGATACTCTAATTCCCCCTTTGAGCTTTTTACATAAAAGCTTACAACTTTACAGTCGTTGGTTTCTTTCTATATCACATTCACTATTTCTACATCAGCTCTGCTTGCTTTGGGGCTATATTAGGTTACGTTCTAATGTCCACCACCACACCAGCCTATATCAGTCCACTGCTGGACATAGGCCTCCCCTAGTAGAGGGGGATATGCCCATAGTACCCACGCTGGGCATGCGGGTTGGGGATCGCAGCATAAAATGTCTAGCATTATATTGTTTGCTAGATGAGCGTTTGACCACTATGACACCTAAAACAGATGAAGATGTGGTCTAAGATGGAGCATGCTTGCGTAGAAGGTGCCTGTTCACTCTGGATTTGAAGACTCCAAGACATAAAAAAAAATACAACCGAATTGAGAACCTCCTCCTTTTTTTTGAAGTCGGTTAAAAATAAGATTAAGCACTTCGCTCGCGTCAAAAGTTTGGATTTTTTTCTAGATGAAAGGTACCATAAGTATTAGTACTTTTCGGTACCCCTCACAAAAAGCAGATAAGGCGTGAAAGTGTAACAAACAAACAAATTAACTAACTCACTTTCGAATTTATAATATTTACACCCCGGCTTCGCACGCGTGGTACCCGGTTAAAAAGTAGCAAAATGTGTTAATCCAGGTCACCATTGCAACTATGTGTATATAAAGTTTCATATAAATCCGTTCAGTAGTTTTTTTAGTAACAAACATCCATCAATCCGTATGGATTAGTTAGGATCCATGGTTTCAAGACATGGTATATGGCACAACGGGATAGAAGAAGATTAGAAGCGTTTAAAATGTGGTGCTGGAGAGGATCAGTTGGACTGAGAAGATTACTAATGAGGAAGTTCTTGGATGGATGAGAAACGGGTCTTGATGGTATGTGTGGTTTATACAAAGCAGAAGAAGGAAAATGATTGGACATCTTAAACGACATGACAGCTTCATTAGAAACATCATCAAGGGAAAGGTAGAAGGAAAACTTGGAAGAACAAGACTAAGAATAAGCTACATGAGATAAAAGAGAAGGTCGCCGTCATATAAAGAAATGAAAGAGACAGCAATGGAAAGAGTTAAGTGGAGAGAATTGCATCACTACACCGACAAGAGCTATGCTCTTAAATTATAATAATAATAATATGATTTCTTATTTATTATACTATGTAGGTACTCCATTTACCAATACTATTGGGGTATATTGTTCAGGTATCGACCGCGCCCGCAGCGCTTGCTCCCCTTGCTTTCCATTATTTGTTAATTTATGAGAAACATATTCGGATGGTGACTGTCTGTTAATTGCACTTTGTATTGAGAATGGTGAGTCATCAACTCATCATGATGTTGCTTACACGGCATGAAATTAATTGTTCGAAATGACAACAAATGCAGACGAAAACAGAGAACTGCAAAAAATAGGAGCGGTTTTTTTCTTTTTTTTTTCTTTTCACGTTCTGAATACCTAACTATTGTAATTAATTATCTAATATATCGGTACCTAAACCAAGAAAGTTCATAGATGGGTAGGTACATAATAAGTACGTATAATCAATATTTTTACTATAGAGCATTGAATACCGTTAGTCAATATTATCTCAGTAAAGTGGAGGTATTATCAAAACAATTCTTATTAACAGCTCGAAATCATATTTAACATATGTCACTATCAAAACACAACAGCACTAGAGCACACTAGAGTTTAGGTAGCTACAATCAGTGCTTAGAGCTCAGTAGGAGGTACCTATCCAAAACACATAAGTACCTCATCATCATCATCATCAGCTATTTCGACCAGCCATCGGCTGAACGGGTTTGGAGGATACCTAATTTTTGACACGGTACCTAAGTAAACCATAAACTAAGTAACTATAAGCGTGATTTTCCCTTTACTATATAATTTAACTAGCTTCCGCCCGCTGCTTCGGCTCGCGAGGTACCGGGATAAAAAGTAAAAAAGCGTATGTGTTAATCCAGGTCACTGATTATGTATATTCCAAGTTCCATCCAAATCCGTTCAGTAGTTTTTGCGTGAAAGAGTAACAAACATTCATCCATTCATCCATACATACTCACAAAGTTTCGAATTTATAATATTCGTAGGAAGTAGGATATATTTTAAATACTATTTTATTGGTCATAATAAAGTAGGTACTTATGTGCTTGCTGCTTTACAGTCAAATTACACATTACAAAAAATATAAAAATGCTACGGTCCAACCGTAGCATTTTCTACCAGGCACCAGCCAAGCCTACGAAAAATATAGGTAACCTAACCTACCCTAATTATAAAAACTATATAGGTTTATTATATCTTGAGTGAATACTGGTTCAGAAGTCTCCAATATCATGAATTATCGAGATAAGAATTGATTTCCTGCGGAAATCTCCACGGCTACCTAACAGTTTCTCTTGTATCTCGAGATATCTTGAGAGCGGTGCCGGA
This sequence comes from Horisme vitalbata, assembly GCA_951804965.1. Taxonomy (NCBI): domain Eukaryota; kingdom Metazoa; phylum Arthropoda; class Insecta; order Lepidoptera; family Geometridae; genus Horisme; species Horisme vitalbata. Next base: position 7,775,724 of record OX638096.1, read on the forward strand.
TGCTGACTGTTAGGTGCACTGACATGACGTAACCTGTACCTACTTATCTAACCTGCTTAATAAATAAATAATATATATGGTCACAGTTTTTTTTTGACACTATCACACCGCATTATGTAGCCCTAAACTAAGCAGAGCTTGTAATGTGGGAGGCGTGGGAGCCCCATGACTGATAAACTATTTATATTTTTTGTAAAAAAATATACATATTATACATGGAAAACTGATCTTAGGTCTGAGCCTAAGACAAATATCTGTAAATAATTCAAACATTTTTCTCACGGCGGGAATCGAACCTGCAAACCTTCTGCGTCTTCAAAACTTCGCCCACTGCGCCACATAGTCATAATATGGCCCGCGGGATGTCGCTGGGTCACCGTCGTCGAAATTTAGCCCTATTTTTCACTGAGACTCCATGGCGGCGCAACCAATCGCCGGCTACCAACAAAATGTATACAACTCTATAGAGAGTTGCTCACCTGTGTCCTTTTGGTAGCGCCACCAAACGGACACCACCATACATTTTGTTGGTGGCCGGGGACTGGTTGCGCCGCCATGGTGTCCCGGTAAAATATAGTACTTATGAGGAGGACTTAAATATAGGTATACACTGATACATACCTACACTAAATTATAAATACAATATTTTGTTTGTACTCATTCAACTTCGTAACGGGTGAGCGGATTTGGATTAAAGGAGAATGCCGAGAACCCGTAAAAACCGAATGTATCCCATAAAATTTATTATATTTTATAAATGACAATAACATTTTTTTTAGTTTTACACACCGACGGGATCAATCAAGTAAAAAATATTTTGTTGATTTGGTTTCCGCTGCACACCGCCATTAGACTGCAACAACCAATGATATATACGTTACTATGGCAACAAACATTGATGTAAACTGTTACTATGGCAATTACCCTCATTTTTAATTATTTTGACAGTAGAATCAACTAAAAACTTATTGGAGATTTTTTTAACGCACTCACTTTAGTCTTGGTACCGAGCGCCATACATCAGACGGCATTCTCCTTTGGATTACATATAGTTTGTGATCTGGATTAACAAATAGACTAAGTTTTATGCCAGTACCACGCGAGCGAAGGTGCGGGCAGAAACTAGTATAGGTAGGGATACCTACATCATCATCTCCTTGGATATAAAAAGTCGTGACCACGTAAGCACCTATTCAATGTGGTGAAGATTAGTGGTTCGAAGGTTGCTATAAAATTGCTTTTCCAACAACTAAACTAGTTATTTACCAGTTTCCTAAATGCATGGAAATTACATGAGTTTTTCCTCATCACATCATATCCTGTGAACACACAGGATGTGTGTTGATCCAACTTTTCTGTTGTGTGACTCATCCTGTCCTGCTCATATTATAAATGCGAAAGTTTGTGAATATGGATGTATCGATGAATGGGTGTATGTTTGTTACTCTTTCCCGTAAAAACTACTAAACGGATTTGGATGAAACTTGGAATATACATAGTTTGTGACCTGAATTAACACATAAACTTCTTTTTATCCCGGTACCACGCGAGCGAAGACGCGGGCGGAAGCAAGTATCTTCATAAGCCTCTTCGTAGCTTGGTTTGGTTTGTTTACATAGGTAGGTACCTAAGAATTTGTTTGTATAAAGTTCTATTTAATGTAAATATTGTAGACTTCACATGTAAGCATGATAAATAAAACTACTGATCAATAATAAGTTAACTCTATAGTTAACTTAAATTTTATAATATTTCATATTTTATCTTTGTAGCTCTGCCAATCTATCTCCACACTACACAAAGGTTTTCTGGAAGAAAATGTTATTTATCATTGAGTTAACCTGTTTAGATAAATAAATAATAGTAGATTGTTTTACAAGGGACTAAACCATGCCATTATATACGAGGTTGTTATACCTCGTATATAATGGCATGGTGTTGGAGGATGACAAGACCGAGTTATAATCGGTGGTTTTGGCCCGAGTAAAACACTCTACTTTTCACTTCGATTGCGAGAAAATAAAACAATTCAAAATTAGACAATTTTCAGAAATTTTATTAAAAATTAATCAACCTTCATAAAAGATCACCAAGACGGTTCTATTTTCAAAAAAAAGATTGACGGAGCACCAAGAAGTCGAGTTTTTATGTAAGAGAACGAATGCTTTGTACGGGCTGATGATTTTAGACAAAAGTTAAAATGAAAAAATACTTTTTAGCCCGAGGTATTAAACTCGAGTTTTAGGCCCGCTAAGCTACACTATTATGATACACTTTTTGAGGAAGAGAAGTGAAAAAACATTTTATTTCAAGCTATAAGCTCATAAAATCAGTCAAAACTAATTTATAATCTATCAATCAATCAAAATTAGAATAAACAAAACCACAAGATAACTAAAATTAAAATATGGTATAGGTAAGTACTTGTTTTAAGAATTTGAAATAAAGAGTTTTACTGGTAGTAGAGTTCTTTGTGAAGGGCTTGTCCGGGGAAGTACTGCCACCTTGCCTAATTCTGCCGTGAAACAGCTGTGCTGTGAATCAATGAATGAATGAATGAATGAATGAAAACTCTTTATTGTACACCATAATTTAAAAAACAGCAGATAGAATCTTAAAAATAAAAATGTACAATGGGCGGTCTTATCGCTTAGAAGCGATCTCTTCCAGACAACCTTTGGATTGAGAGGATTATGCTAATAAAAAAGTACGGCTGGGGGTGTACATGTAATAAGAAATATAATATTTTCAATAAAAAACAATAAACAAAGTAAACATTAAAAAACTAAGAAATAAATAAATATATGAATAAATTAAATAATAAATAAGTTCTTAGAAAAATGCATATTAAGTATAATCATAAATATAAATATATATCTATATATAACTTATACATACACATATATATATATATAAACATACATATATAATATTAAAGTATAAATATCAAGTATAATATACACTCGAGAGCAATGAATCCGGGTCACTCAAAGAATCCAAAAAATCTCGGAAAGTAAGAATGCTAGGTTAATGCAATAAATTGTATTTAATAGACAATTTAATACTCCTTAAATGAAAGTATTAAAACTTCTTAGTTATTGTAAAGTTATATCATAAAAAAATCAAATTTGAAAAGGGAACACTGTCGAAGATGGAACTACGAAATTACAGGATTTGTTTTTGCTTTTGTTTGTAATCTGTCATTTATGTTGGTACATAAACCAGGTTGATAGTGCTCAATATTCATTATTCAAGCTGAAATCATGTCGCTTACACTTGAAGAATGCACCAGAATACTTACATTGGTGGAAACCGGCCGGAGTCAGCGCGATACAGCCAGGACTGTCGGTGTGTCGCTGTCAACAGTACAAAGAGTTCTCCGACGTTACGAAGAAACTGGTTCTAACCTACGCAGACCAGGAACGGGCAGAACTAGGTGTACCACAGCACGAGAAGACCGATACTTGGTGAACACCATGCTTCGAAATCGCTTTCTCACAGGAACTGAACTCACAAATCAGTTTCGACGCCTCGGAGGAAGTAACCCAAGTGCATGGACAGTAAGACGTCGGCTTGCTGAATCTAACTTAAAACCCCTTAGACCTGCAAACGGCCCTAAACTGGAGCGTGGCCATCGTATTTCAAGACTAAGATATGCCCAGAACCACGTAAATTGGAGTATTGAAGATTGGTCGAAAGTTATGTTCTCCGACGAATCAAAATTTATGCTCTACAAGCACGATGGAAGACACAGAGTGTATAGAAGACCAGGGGAAAGATTCAAGCAAGCATGCATCGAAGAAAAAGTAGCCTACGGTGGTGGGTCTGTACTTGTGTGGGCCGGAATTTCCTCTGAAAGTCGCACAGAGCTGGTGATCATAGAAAACGGCTATTTAACTAGCGTAAGATATGTGGAAGAAATCCTCAACGAACACGTTGGTCCATTTATGGTCAATTTGGGTGAGGATGCTATATTTATGCATGACAATGCCCGACCTCATACAGGTAGGATTGTGAATGACTACCTTCAAGAGATGAACATTACTTGTATGGAGTGGCCAGCGCGCAGCCCGGATATCAACCCGATCGAGCATGCTTGGGACGAGCTAGGGAGATGCGTAAAACAACGAAACCCTCCCCCAATCACGCTTCCTGAGCTCAAAATTGCTCTCACAGAGGAATGGGAGAATATTCCCCAAAATCGTATAAGGAACTTGGTGTACAGCATGCCAAACCGCGTAAACGCAGTAATGGAAGCACGAGGAGGTAATACGAAGTATTGAAATTCAAGAAAATCGTCATAAAGTTCAAAAATTTCATGTTTCCTATTTTTGTTTTAAGGAGAGATCAGCAGTTTTTTTTCTTTATGTAATTTTGTGTAAATAAAATGTATGGTGACTCATATTTTTTTAACTTTCATTTAAGGAGTATTAAATTGTCTATTAAATACAATTTATTGCATTAACCTAGCATTCTTACTTTCCGAGATTTTTTGGATTCTTTGAGTGACCCGGATTCATTGCTCTCGAGGGTAATATTATAATGCCTACGGTAACAACTGAACCTACTTCAATATATTTGACACTTGAGATAAATACAGGTTTTTTACGCGGTTTTTAAAAGTTGATAGTGTCGGGGCTTTTTTTATCTCAGTTGGTAAGGCGTTCCAGAGACGTACAGCCTGTACAGTAAACGATTTATCATAGAAGCTTGTTCTGTGTAAATAATATAATAGATTTTCTGATGATCGGAGGACACGGGAAGGATGGGAACTGTGAATGAACTCAAATCGCTCCTTTAAGTAGGAGGGAGAAGAAAGGTTAAAAAGAATGTTATAAAGAAGGTGTGATGGATAGGATGTGAATATTCCGGCGAAGACGAATAGGGAGCCACTTAAGTTTTGTACGAAATTCAGATACATGATCGAATTTACGTAAACCGAAAATGAAACGAATGCACACATTTTGCAGACGATCCAATTTATTGAGCTGCTCTTCAGTGAGATCGGGGTAGCAGGCGTCAGCGTGCTACCCCGATCTCACTGAACTGAACACTGTGCTGTGTTTCAGTTTGAAGGATGTGGGTCAGGTGAAATTACAGGCACAAGAGGTTTATCATCTTCATGCCTCAAGTTGATGGACGCAGAGCATTGCATAGTGCAGCACGTTCCAAAAAAAAACGTGATCTACGATGCCATGCTATGAGATAGGTAATGGTTACCACTTAACATCAGGTGGGCCATGTGCTTGTTACATCTTCAAATGACACAAAAATATCTATCTAAAGTTATTAATTAATGATATAGGTAGGTACTTCTGTATTTATCGATCTTTTAACAGTTTTTTTCAATCATTATTCAGCGTAAACATTTTCAAAGGATTCGAATTTACTGTGAGAATCTGCATAAATCCGAGATTACATTGTAAGTTTCAAGAAGAATGAATCATCGGTATATCGATCACGTCGTCAACCTTGTTGCACCACAATGCATGGAATGTGGAGGTGTAATGCCCTGTGCTGGGAAAGCCTTAATGTGTTTTAGGAAGACTTATGAGTCACTGCCTTTAATAGCCAATATGAGGTCAGTAGCTTAATTGTTGACTGCTCAAATATACGGAATTTATTACCTTATCAAGCGTTTTTATTGTAAAGTGGTCCAATGTCCTATATCTTATATCGGTCACTTTTGGAAGTACATTCACAAAAACGTTATCTTCCTATGAAACTAGATATCTACCAATACAACACCCGAAATAAGGAAAAACTGTTTATTCCGATACAGAGACTTGTGAAAACTTACAATCAGGGTTTTTGCTCAAAACTCGCAATGTTTAATAAATTACACTTAAAAGTTACCCAGCTTCCCTACAGTCAATTTAAAAAAATAATTAAAACATACTTTGAAAATCATCCATTTTACCATGTCACTGAATATCTAAGTTGTTCATTTTCTGAACTGCATGCAGAGTAGCATACTATGAAATGTTATAAAATTGTCAGGTAATTATTTTAAGTTAGGTACCATAACCTTCTTTATCATTAAAAATAATTAAAATGTATCTAAATAAGAGTATTCCCTTTTCAGAACCAATTTTTTGGCACTATGATTGAATGTATCAATTTGACATGCCTATGTTATATGTCTATAACTAAATGGTCAATAAATGAATCTGAATCTGAAACTATACGGGAACGTCTTATTCCAAGATAGTTGCTATTTTAAAAGTGCTTAAACATTACCCATTCCTCAGTCGGGTAAAAACAGCGAACATAATAAATATATAGGTAAAGTAAAGAAATAAGTTTTCATTAATAAAATATGTAGATACTTACATACTTTATAATATTTTCTAACACAGAAATAAAGCTCATATAAGCATAGCTTAGTTTAAATGATTGAACTAGTTTCTCAAAGCGAGAAAAGACAATCCGTAGATTACGTTATTCAATGGAGCGTAATGCCTCAAATTTTCGTGAAGAACCTTCGTCACGTCACGGCGGCATGGCTGATTCGTTCAACCAAGGAACTAAGACCGGTAAACAGGGGGAAAAAGGGGGAGGTAAACAAAGGGGGGGTTGACCGAAGGTGGGGGGGGGGGGGATGGACGCAGCACTATTACGTGCCTCTGGACATTAACGAGAGTACGGATTCGAAGTAAATCGACCGCAGCGTGTGTCCGGGGCTGGCGACCTACAATCAAATTCTACTAGTTATTTACCGACTGAATATCTGAGGCTTGATCACTAACGAAAAAGTATTCGTTTTGTAGACATGAAATTTTGGCCAATGAGAAAGTGTAGATCCAAAATAACTCTGTCATTGGCCAAAATTTTAGTTACTCTAACGACATGTGTCAGGTTAAAATATTCGACAGCGTAACCTCACTAACTCACAACTTCTTACAATATTGTACGAAGGTAAATATAATAATAAAAATCCTGTAAAACCAGTTCCCCAAAATCAGGCACTAAAACTGACCGAAAATAATTTTATGTGGCTGTAAAAATCTTCGTAGCAAGCCGCGCTGAGTCATGAAGATCATTGAACTCTAGTCAGCCATCTTGTGCAGCCCTCAAGCCAACCCTTAGAATAGAAGCCTTCGTTGTAAAAAACGCCTTAGCCTTATTCAAGTTTTTGACGTCGACTAACGACATGTTTTTGAAACATGTAGTAGGCGCGGTGCGCCATATCCAAGTTCCTCCAACACATGTAGCCGGTCATTTATATGCATAGGCTTTAATGTACAATATTAATTAAATACGAGATATGTAGGTAAATAAATACCTACATGTTAAAATTAAACAAAACATACGATTAATCAGTTTCGACATAAAAAGCTGTCTACGATTCGTCCCTTTAAAAGATTTCAACGCACGCCAATACTCTACGTAAGCCGCATAATTTCAAGCAAACACTTTTGTTTGCTTGAGACATTTGCCTCATGTTTTTTTTTCGAATGGGTAACTTCTTAGGTGCCTACACTGCGTACCTATCTGTAATTAACTTTATTTTTTAATTAAAGATAGATAAAACATTTACTTGGGAACAAAGTTTAAAATTTTTATTCTTATTATAATTACACTTTTATATAGGTCTAAGATATAAAAATATATACTTTTTTTTTTGTAAATACATACATTGTATATAAAAAACACCTGTGATAAAAAATTGCAAATAATACAAACATTTGTCTCGCGGCAGGATTCGAACCCGCAACCTTCTGTGTCTTTGGCGGACTTTCGCCCACTGCGCCAGAGAGGCCTTCGTACATTTTAGGTCCTTACCTATAAAATTGTCGTTTAACTCTATTTTATTTTGTACATATTTTTTTCAAATTCAACAGTCATTTACAAAATTAATTTATATTCTGAACGTAACAAGCTTACAGATTCAAAATTCAATATATAAAATTTTTGAGGAAATTCAGCCCCAATAAAATGAACTTAAAAACAGTTTTAATTTCATGCGTTATTGGCGTTATCGCTTTCAATGCTTAAATTCGTTTTATTTTCTTTGTTATTGTTTTGTTTTTCAAATGAGGCTGCGCATACTTTTCACAATGTTGTCCAATTACACTTACAACATTTTAGGGGAATAGGATTTGTTGTTATAAAAAAAAATACAAAATTGAAAATTTTCTCGAAATTCTCCATACAAAACGCTAATTTCATAGCGTATATATACATATAATAGTTATTGATTAACATTTGTTATGGAAAGCTACATTTTATACGGGTACCACGCGAGCGAAACCTCGGGCTGAAGGCTGGTAAATAATGAAATTCATATAGGTAAGTACTTACTTCGCTAGACTCAAATCGAGGCAGAAAATTGTCGACATTACAACGTTGTACGTCGTGAACCATTTTGCGGTTGTAGATATTATTTTATGGCATTGTGAGCACAATCATTGTAAACTAAACAAATCTACTTCCAGCTGTAGATTGCGTCATTCTCTATATTGAAAGGCCTTTGCCCAGCAACGGAATGGGATAGGTTAAAACTTGAACCATATTTATATCAGAAAACAAATATGTAACTCTTTTGTACTATTTAAAAAACCAGAAAACCCTCAAAAACCCTCAGAATAATTTGGTACTTCTGAGATTAAGCCAATACTTATTCGATGAAATTTTGAAAACCCAATCAAGTCAATACTATGTAAGTAGCTTCGTCTGTCTCACTCCGGGCCGTCTCGTGTCTGAAGACATCCGTTATGGTTTAACGTCTGAAAAAGCCGGGACCTTTAAGTAACATTTACATCAAATTTAATGACTTAATTCTAAACGATTTGCTTTCAAGTGCTATATTAACTCAGCTACGAACCAAAACTTAGTAGGTAACTCACTACCTACCAAGTAAACGGGCAGGCTATTAGCCAAGCAATTACATGGCTTGGGCACAAAATGATTTTAAAGTTGGCGATCCACTGCAGTGCGGTGCATGTTCGCCCTCACTGGCTTTTATATGCGGTGAGTTTAAATTCGTATGGATAATGGATACCTATATCCCCCAAAAAGGGTAAATCTACTCCCAAAGGTACCTAAACACTATTTGTTGTAAGACTTTTCTAATGTTGTAGTTTTTCACTGAAGAAAGGCTTGTAAGTTACAACAAAATTTAAATAAAAAACTTGTGTGGCAGCCTTCTAACTGCTAATTTTGTTAAACTTGTTCTATGATTCTTTATTGTACACCTAAATAATAAGAGTATGGAAAAAAATATGTGCAGAGGCGAGCTTAACCCTTTAAGAGTTTTCTTGCTGCAAACCTAGACAAGAGGAGAGGTGATAGCACAAAACAGGTATAAAAAGAGTACAACACACAAGAATGGTGCTTGTCTTGTTCTTGACTTAATGATGCTGATAATTATTGTAGCTCTGCCTTAATTTTAGAACTGACACAACACAAATTTATCCTTAAAGTTTTGGTTATTGTTGTTTTAAAAGCCAAAAATGTCTATGGTTTAATAGATTTAAGTTTACAAATATAACAAAACTGAAATAAAATGATGATGTCCTCCTTGACGTGTCCGTCAACGGCGAACTTTGTTAGTTCCGGGCATGAGAGCGAATATGGCTTGCAAAGCCAAATTGTGTAAATAACAAAACTAAAAAGTACTCGTATAAAATGCTCTCTTTATCATAATCCGGCTATGCTTTTATGGATAAAGCCCTTATATTTTGAACATAAATCTTCAAGCGCCATATTTTTGATGTCGCTGACGAAAACACGATTCTAAATGCGTTCTGAGAAATCTTTATCTAAATATAGTACGGAGGTACCTACATATACTACTAGCTTTTGCCCGCAGCTCGCGTTGAAAGTTATTTTTTCGAGTCAATCTCGTTTGAGTAGCTAACACGTTGGCTGTTGGCCTTGTGCTGGTACTAATGCGCTGGCGCAGTACCGGTGCTGGTACACATGGAGTTTTGTGTTATTCAGCATTCGAAGCGTTAAGGCTTGAAAGCGTAATAAACCAACAAACAGACTCACTTTTGAATTTATAATAGGTACTACTTATATCAAGCAATCGCTCTGAATAAATTTAATTGCGTATATTATGAAGCGCTCGTGGCGTGGTTTACTTCTGTGTTCTTAGCAGCTGTGTTCTTAACCAAGGTGGTTAAGCAACACTCCGCCCGGTCATTTCTTTTACGATACGTTTAGTGACATTCAGATTTGAGCGCTTCCGTGCTTCGGAAGGCACCTTAAGATGTTGGTCCCGGCTTTTCAGTCGTTAGGCCATGTCGGAAGCCTTCGGGCGGCCTAAAAACTCCGACACCAGAGTTGGTCACTAGCTCATACAAAGAAGAAAAAGAAGAAGCTCCTAACTTTGACTTGCTAAAGCAAGTCAGTCAAAGTTCCTTCCTACCAGTTAGTTTGACTCATAGATTAAGTAAGAAAAAAAAATACAACCTCTTTGGTTTGACTTGATTGCACGTGATGCTATAAACCCTATCCTATCATAACCTACTAACTAATATTATATGCGCCAAACGTGAAATTTGAACAAAGAACATGAGAATGAACATTCCCGCTACTTTTTCTTCGCATGAGCTAGTGACCAATTCTGGTGTCGGAGTTTTTAGGCCGCCTGAACGCCTCCGACATGGCTTAAAGACTGAAAAGCCGGGACCAACATCTTAACGTGCTTTCCGAAGCACGGAAGGACTCGAAATCGAAAGATCCATCCAAGTAATGACCGGGCGGAGTTTTGCTTAACCAAGGTGATCTGTTAAGAGCACCGAAGAAAACCACATCACGCTTCCCACTACTGAACGGATTGATCCGAAATTTTGCACATGTGTGTCCAGTTAAGGCGATATAGCTCGCGTTTCAGCACTTTTGAGGGGGTGAAGCAGATGCAGCCTAGCGCGGGGCGCGGTTAATGATTACGCGATAGTACTGCACGCAGGTTCCTCGCACTCTACTATACTACTAGTCTACATACATCTACATAGGCTCCTTTTTTCCGGGAACCACGCGCAGTGTTGCCACCTTGGTTTTTGAAAAAGGGCATTTTAACAAACTAGAAAGAGCTAAATAAAGTTATTTTTATCATCAAAAACGCTAAAAATCGGATTCTTAATCAGAATTTTCCAAAATCATATATACTTTATTATATTTTTCGTTTTTTGTAATAATTTGACGATGTTTTGGTTGCTTTTTTTCTCTCTCTGATCTTGTTTTATATTTTGTTCTAGTTACTGGATCTAGTGTTTTGATTTTTTCTTGATTTACTTTATTTCTTTCCTTGACATTCTCTGTTACTTCCTGATATAGCTAATTTTGACATCAGAAGTCATTAGAGTGTGACTGACGATATCTATGCTACGTGGCGCGCATTTTTACATAACTTGGTAGGCATGGTGGAGTTTTTGAAGTTTTGTATCGCAATACAAAAAAAACGCTAGATTGCTCTTTCCAGGCTAGATCATCACGAGAGTTCACCTAAGGTTAATAAGGCTAGATCTAGCCCGAAAAGGGCTAAGGTGGCAACGCTGACCACGCGACCGAAACCGCGGGCGGGATCTAGCCTCTTCCTATTAGAGACTAGCTTCCGAGTAACCCACATATTTGCGCAAAAACCTGTATTAACAATAAAATAAATATTAATTCAGCACGTTTAATAAAAATGCATAATAAGTTAAATTAAATAGTAAATTACGTGACAAATGAGTAACAGGGTACATCTGTATGGCGTCGGGCGCGGACATTGCTCGGGCGCCATTCAAATATCAAACAAGGGAAATGGAAATAAAGCACAATTTAGGACACAAGGTATGGTTATGACATGGCTGGCGTGTCATAATCACGTCAATCATAAATTGTACTTTAAACAGGTCCTAGTTTACATTGATATCTGTGATTCCAAGTTTCATCCAAATCCGTTCAGGAGTTTTTGCGTGAAAGTGTAACAAGCATTCATACATCCATACATCCTCTCACGTTTATAATATGATATGAGTAAGATGAAGGATATCTAAAGGCTATCGTCTAGGTAATTTCGAAAAATAACAGTACATAATTACTATGAAATACAAACAAGAAATAGAAGCAATTTTTCCAAATGGTCTTTTCATTGCAGTACAGTGACAAATATAAACCAGTAGCGAGGTAACTAATAACAGCGCTCTCATCAGACTGTTCCCTGGAACAGCTAATGATCACACGTGGGAACACTGACTTCCTTGTTCATCAACAGTCTTTCGTCATAATCACTGAAAAACGACCTTTAGACCTTTAGGAATAAGAGAGTAGTCGCAGCAAAGAAAACTGGTAGAATTATTACAATGAAGTTTAGTATATGTTCATTGGATAATGGTCCTTATTTGTTTCTAATAAGCGCGGGGCCAACTGCATTCAGGTAGAAGGTGGCGCAAGTGCGTGCAGTTCACAAGGTTTAATTTGAGTGCAATCAAGAGTTGTCTCCGAGATCAGAGTTTGACAAGCGATTGGAGAACTAGAATGATTGCGCTGCGCAATCAACAGTTGAAATCGACAAAAAAGAAGGAACCTTACCTTAGTACTTACATAATACATGTTACTTGCCTAAATATATCAGCATTGTTTTTCTTTTGTTGTTGCAGTAACTACTTACACTCAAATAGATCTAGTGGTGGGTATCAGGAGCTCCGTAACTTTTTAAAATTTTAAATAAACTTTTTTGGTTGGGGTCAGTAGAGATTTTATTACCTGAACATTGAACTAGCACATAGCCTACCTAATGTTAAGTGGTAATCATTACATAAAACAAAATATTGCTTTTTAGATGCCTTACGATGCCGATGCTACGCCCTGTGTCCTTCAACTTGAGGCATGAAGGTGTTAAGACTCATGTACTTGTAATTTCACTGGCACTGCTAGCACCCACATGCTTCAAACTGAAACACAGCAATGCTGCTTCACGGCAGAAATAGCTCTGCTGGTAATGCTTCCACGGATGGGCCCTTCACAAAGAACTCTAATATTTCTAAAGGGGATTAAGGGGTGCCAAAATCACGTAAGTTCATAGTTATCTTATAGTTCTTCTATTTCCACCATAGGTTGACATACCACACCACACCAGCCTATATCAGTCCACTGCTGGACATAGGCCTCCCCTAAAAGGGGGATATGCCCATAATCCCCACGCTGGGCATGCGGGTTGGGGATCGCAGGGCACAGCTTCTCGCACCACCGACGCTGCTGCCCGTCGGTGGCCAGGGGATTTAGCTGTGCTATGCCGCAATCAGCCTGCCGCCAGAGCCCCGTTCGTTGTTTAGCAGGCTGCACCACGAGCAGGTGAGGTTGGCTTAGGTTCCAAAGATGGAGGTTGGAACCCCGTACACCCCAGGTTGACATACCTATGGTGGAAATAAATGAACTATGATTTCATCAAAAGTAAAAGGTTAAGTAAGTGGGTTACATAATGTATTAAAAATTATAATACCTACCTGATAAGAAAAACAGACAAGAACATTTTGAATCATGTGGAACTCTCATAACATGTAAAAGGAATAAAAAAAAAACAAAGCTTATGAAATTAAAATTGATGTAGCGAGTTGCTGTATAGGCATTGTAAAAAGTAAATATTTTGTTTCCAAAATACAGTACCTACAAAAGCAAACACAATAACTTCGTAGACGCAATTAAAAGCCATGGATTTACAAAAAATTCCATACAAATCAGTGTTCCCATTCATGAAGCGCTCGTGGCGTGGTTAACTTCGGTTTTCTTAGCAGATCACCTTGGTTAAGCAATACTCCACCCGGTCTTTACTTTGATGGGTGGCCGTTTAGTGATATTTAGATTTGAGCGCTTCCGGAAGGCACATTAAGACGTTGGTCCCGGCTTTTCAGTCGTTAAGCCATGTCGGAGGCCTTCGGGTGACCTAAAAACTCCGACTCCAGAGTTGGTCACTAAACTCATGCGAAGAAGATATCTCCACACTACACAAAGGTTTTTTTTAACTTGGTTATAATACTAACACAAAGGTTATCTGGAAGAAAATGCTATTTAGCATTAAGTTCTGTACTTGTATTTTATCATGTGCAATAAAGAATTTTCTATCTATCTATCTAAGAAGAAGAAGTGTTCCCATAACTCATAATCTAAGTATCACTGTTAAAGTTATCAGCAACATAATAAACGTGTTGAGTAACGACTGTCCGTGGTTCGACGACCTGTGTAGTGGCCTTGCCCTTGACGGCCGGAATCGACGGATTCTCCATACAGGGTGAGACTGGCTGTGATCCGCGGAACTGCTCGTTTTACCCGATCCTACCGACTCTGCAAATATAATTTTTTATTTGTTCGAAACACAGGTGAACAACTAGAAGTGACGGCCTCTGTGGCGCGGTGGGCGCAGCTCCGCCTGAAACGCAGAAGGTTGCGGGTTCGATTCCCGCCGCGGGACAAAAGTTTGCATGTTGTGAAGATATTTGTCTCGGGTCTGGGTATTTTATATTTATGATATGTATATAATTATAAAAAATGTATACATCAATATACAAGCTCTGCTTAGTTTGGGGCTACATGATGCTGTGTGATAGCGTCCAGCATTATTTATTTAATATTTATATTTATATGTAAAAACATGTTACATCTTGTATCACACAAAGTTTTTACCTACTTCGCGGCGGTGTTTAGTTTTGACATTTCTTAGCAGAGCAATAAGCAGTTTTTTAACTTGTGATGGGTTTCTAGGTGAGAATTTTCCTAAGCAATTGCTCAAACGCATCCTTTAAGATTCGTTTATAAGTTGTAAGTAAGGGTGGGGATTATGGGTATATCCCCCTTTATTAGGGGAGGCCTATGTCCAGCAGTGGACTGATATAGGCTGATGTGATGAAGGGTGTAAAAGACCTGCCATGTTTCGCCGTATAGGCATACAAATGCCAGTTGGTTACCTACAAAAATACAAATACAATGACAAATAATACACATATTGTCAATTATAATTTACTAGCGGCCCGTCCCGGCTTCGCACGGGTTAGGGCACTTTTTTTACACCTTGGGTTACGTTACTTAAGTTTTAGTAAGGATCCCTAATCTTTTCTAGCAATAAATATAGCCTATTTCTACTCAGCACTCAGGGTGAATGTAGCTTTCCAATGGTGAAATAATTTTTGAAATCGGCACAGTAGTTTTTGAGTTAATTCATTACAAACATACACACATTAGGGGAGGCCTGTGTCCAGCAGTGGACTGCTATAGGCTGATGATGATGATGATGAAACATACACTGACAAAAATATATAAATTTTTCCTCTTTATAATATTATTTAAATAATAGTGTAGAAAAAATATCATATTGACAATTATTACTGATACTTTATTGCACAATAAATTTTAACAAAAGGTGGGCTTAATGCTTCGAACATTATCTACCAGCAAAACCTGTGGTTTATGATTAATTAGATTGTGGTAGCGTGCTTTATAATTCAATGAATCACTTATAATGCAACTTTTTAACATAATTACCTACTATTTTAATATAAATTACATATATCTAGACCTAGGTAAATAAATACTAATAAAAAATATTAATAAAATACTCACATATTAAAATTATGTATATAAAAATAATAGTACAAATAGAAAATACTTATTAATATAATACTGTATATATAAACACAATATAAATAACAACATGGGCTTACTATTTACAGTAATTCAGAGCGAATGTAATAAGTTCTTACCCTAAAATATCTGCCGAACAAGTAAAACAGACAGACATAGCAAACATTATTGACTATTGTTAAGCTAGATATTGTAGAGTACTCACTGCTCACTCCCACTTGTTCTCGAAGACAGATGGGGCGGCCTATATCGGGTTGAGTTGAGTTTATACGTTTTATTAGAGTTTATTACCTCCAGTCTGTAAACATTTGAGGTTTACACTTTTCAAGTACCTTTGAGTATCTTAAAGACCTACCTCGAAACATTATTTAACTGGTTTACTGACGACAACCTCAGTGGCACAGTGGGCGAAAGCCCGTATGAAACGCAGAAGGTTGCGGGTTCAATTCCCGCCGCGAGACAACACTGCAAATATTGGTCTCGGGTCTAGATGTTTTCTATGTAGGTAGCTACCTATTTTAGGTATGTATTTACAAAAAAATTAAGTAGTATACACGTCGCTAGCAGTCTGGGATACGGACTTGGTCCCACTGCTTGGACCCACTGATGGGACCAAAAGTATAGTATATTTTCAAGTACAGATGGTCCCACTGCTCTGCAGTTGGCTACGAAAAGGTACTTTTTAACCGCCTTCAAATTAAGGAGTTTCTCAATTCGTCGGAATATTTTTATGTATGTTCCCCGATTATTCAAAGACGACTGATCGATTTGGAAAACTATCTTTTGTTTGAAAGGCTAAACTTTCCAGGTGGTGCATCCACACCTATAGCGATTGGGGAATGTTTTATAGTACCTACCTAACTCGTAGTGCATTTGCTCTCGGAAAGCACCATTTGGTAAGTGTTTAGTAAGTGGAACTGGGTGCCTAGTGCGAGTTTTTTACCAGCTCGATCGCGTTTGCGTTTACGCAAATTTATATGGAATCGAGGTAGCGCCATCTAGTGAAAAACGCGTGGCACTGACTTCTTTCCATACAAATTTCCATAAACGCAAACGCGATCGAGTTGGTAAAAAAACTCGCACTAGGCACCCTGGTGAGGAAGACCAGAGGCCTCATTTACTAACTCAGTGGCACACCGAAATGATAAGCACCGGTCCTCTTTTTACAAAAGTTGACAGTTTATCAATTGATGTTCTTTGAATTTCGACATATGAAATGTCAAAGTTGGCAAATAAAGGTCCGGTGCCGATCATTTCGGTTTGCAACTGAGTTAGTGAATGAGGCCTCAGATGGCCACTGGAACTAACTCTTATTCTGAGTTTTAGTGTAGTTAAGTAAATATGTATTCTGATAAGTAGGTATTTGATGTCAGTTTTAAGTTTTTTGTTAAAAATATTTTCTTGTTAGTATACTAAGATACTTTTTTATTATATATTACAGATTATTCGTCCCATTACCTCTACGGAACCTAAGCCAATGTCCATGATAGAAGTAAAAATTTTTAACGGACTTGAAGAACCTCTCCGACTTTATTTTTTCCATCCGTGGTGTCGGGTCAGAAAAAACATTAAACCGAAACGAACACTGTACCGTGGCTAAATCTCGCATTTAAACGGCGATTACCACGATACGATGACGTCAATGAGACCCTAGAGAATCGCTTGATATTTTTCTTCCGACTTCAGTGTCATCGTTTATACCTACAAAAACATCAATATATACTGTTACTAACAAAAAATAAATTTAAGACTCAGCTTTCATGTAAATGTACCTATATTTACATAGCCTATGGTAGCTTTGATGTAGAAATTGGAAAAATTACGTATATTCCCGTAATTTTTATAGTTATTTTAATAATAGTAAAGCTCTATGAATAGGGCTCATCCGGGGGCGCTGCTTGCACGCGCGTGTTTCGGTTTGAAAGAATAAGAAGCCAGTAAAATTACAGGCACATGAGGTATATCACTTTAATTCCATACCTAAGTTGATGGAAGCAGAACTTTGCATTGTACGGCACGTTCACGTTTATATAAATTTCTATATATAATATGATAAATAGAATAAAATTATTTAAGCAGGTAATGTATGATACTAATAATAATATACTAATACTAATAATGATAATAATAATCTTGAGTGGAGACCGCGGCTCGGTAAACGTAGTGTAGGAAACCCTCCGGCCAGGTGGAGAGACGATCTGCGAAAGGCTGCTGGTAGAAGCTGGATGCTTCGAGCTGGGCGAACAGGGCGCAATGGCGCTCATTAGGGGGGAGGCACTGGACTGCTATAGGCTGATAATGATGATGATGATGATTAAATGATGCTGTGTGATAATATCCAACATTTTTATCATTACACTTTATTTCATTTTAAACTCGTCATGTACCAACTTATTATTATTAAAGGTACTTAATTATTACACTTGTTTTTACTTCAAAACGGTGTAGTTACGTGTTTACCATGTCCAGTTGTATGACTCAAACATTAACGCTGTTCACAATACTAACTTAAAACAGTGGCACTGACATGACCACGAGATTTATAATACCCAGAGACAAAGAATAAATAACAGTTCACATCAGTGTCGGGCCTTTCAACTTGCAACTCTACAATGTAGGTATAATCTGATCCAATTTTCTGAACATTATAACATTATAACATTTGCAACTTTATACCAAGTAGATTAAGAATTAAATTGTTTTGAGAAATATGCATCTATCATGCGTGGTGCTTCCAAGAATCCTGGGTTTTGGACGTGTGTGACATCGAGTTTATGAGGTTACGTGACTCCACTACAAGACGGCATCTAGATCTAAGACATTTCATTATAATTAAGTTGGCAGTTATTTTGTAGTGAAGTAGGAATTACAGTACTTGATAAGCCGGACGTATTTATTTTGTAAAGTTGCAAATTCTAGAAAAAAAATGTTTATTGATATTCAATTATTCGGCCACCTCTGTGGCCACTGCGCCACAAAGGCCCGCCTAAGACCCAGACGATTTCGGGTTTGATTCCCGCCGCAGTCACGTGGTTTACTGCAAGCTCTACTTAGTTTGGGGCTAGATCAAGTTATTCAGATTATTCAGTAGTTTTGATTCCGTCTAGGCCTAGAATCACCTTATCCTCAATCATTAATGTTTACCTTACCTTACCTGTTTTTGGTCATCGAGATATTTATACTATAGAGTGGAAAACGTGGAAAAAAGTGTCTGCACCAAAACTCCGCGCAAGAATTATATTGGTGCTTTTGGTAATAATATAAAACTGCAAGATATTTCACAAATTGTTAAAATCTTCCCAATTTCACAGAATAAATCACCAAAAAATAGCTTGCCCCGGTGTTACCTCCCAGTTGCCAGCTCAATAACTTCGATCATATATTTTATCGAAGCTCAATAAATAAAACTCCCTCCAAAACAAAATGAAACTTGGATACCCAATTATTCTAACTACACACAATCAAATATTAATAAAACATTATGCTTATTTAGTATCAGTATTGGTAGGGAGTTGTAACAGTCTGTCTATTGCCAGTTGCCAGCTCAATAACTTCGATCATATATTTTATCGAAGCTCAATAGATAAAATTCCCTCCAAAACAAAATGAAACTTGGATACGCAATTATTCTAACTACACACAATCAAATATTAATAAAACATTATGCTTATTTAGTAACAGTATTGGTAGGGAGTTGTAACAGTCTGTCTGTTTTAGAGTCTCTTTCAAACTCCTGCGTTTTCTCGCTCATGTCACGATCAAAATGCACGCACCAGTTGGGCCACTACTTGTTTGATTACTGGCACTTAATGTTTTCTAGATATTGCTTCCAATGACAGTTGCCACGACACAGAAATGATTGAAAATTCCCTTCCAAGAAGCGTGAAATGGAAAAAACAGGGGCGTTACAAGGCTCGGCAAACGAGGGTGTTAATTGGGATTTAAATATGGGCCCTTATTCTCAGAATTCGAGATTAATGTCACATCAAACATAATTATTATGTCACAGGGATGGCGAATGAAAAATTCTAATTAGTCCGTCATTTACATTATCAAAAAATATTGGACACGTATTTTTTCTTTTGTCAATTAAACAAAAAAAAAGACAAAGTTATAGTGCGTCGAGGTTCCGCGTGACGTCACGGCTTAGTACACTTTTTACCTAGCCGTGCCGTCACGAGTCCCCACTCCCGAACTTTGACGCTCTTTATCTCTGTAATTTTTTTGTTTTTTAATAAATAAAAAAATGCGTGTCCAATATTTATTCTTCAAACCAAAACACTGAAATGCTGCTTAGCGGCAGAAATAGGCAATGGTGATGGTACTTCCCCGGACGGGTCCTTCACTAAGAGCGCTACTAAGACAATACACCTTTTTGCTCAACTACGGCCAAGTCAAAATGAAGGAGTTTTGTTTTTAGCAGTGCATATTTATTTAACTTCTTGTATGCACATTTTTACTTAAGAGACATTTGGTACTTATAGAAATACTTCAAGGTCTATGTCCTGCAGCGGACTTTAAATACATACAGTAGAGAACGTAAGGTCATAGAAACAATTATGATAAGTATACGATAGATACCACCCTATCAAATCTAAGTACTTTCACTTCATCAACTACAGTGAACAAGATCCCCAGAGACCCCCTTTCTATAATTATATACCCCTCATCTGAATCCGACCCTGCGAGAGGGTAGTCTTCGGCGCCGCTCAGCCGCCGACGGCATTCCAGCCCACCGCAACCCTGTGTTTAGGAGTCACTGCCTTCTCGGATACCATTCCTCGACTTGGTTTGAACTTGAAGTCGACTCGACTTGAAGTTTTATGTTACATTTTATAAATACTAGATAATGTGATATCTGTCTTTTAATTTATTAAAAGTAAGTATAGAACTAAAAATAAGCTCCACTCTCTGCATTTGTTTATTAATTTATAAAGGCCTATAATAAAAATCTTAAACAAAAGGTAATTACACAGTGATAAAAATTGGCATCGGTTGTCAGATCGTTTTGCTTTGTAGCATAGGCCTCCCGCAGGATCTTCCGCAACTTTCTATCTCGGGCTTTTCTCAACCTCAAGAAAAGATCTCAAAACAAATCTCCAAAATGAATGAAATGTTGTAGGCTTGTTGAGTAGATGATTCAGTAGGTAGATGATGTCGAAGACGTTCGGGCGGCCTAAAAACTCCGACACCAGAGGGCTTACCACAGGTTTTGATAGTTTTCGAAAACTTTATAAGTTTCGGTATCTTTCCATACATTTTCGTACAGCGCCTCTAGGGAAACGTGCATTAACTACGAAAATGTATGGAAAGATCAGTGTTGCCGTTTTTTATTTGGAGAAAATGCTAAAACTTGTTGCAAAAAAATGCTAAATAACTTTTAAAAATGCTAAATAAAATGCTAAAATTAAAATTATTATTTATTAAAAAAAATTCTTTTGAATTCCTTAGGAATTTTGAATTTTTAGGTAACGTACAAAAATATGTTAATCATGAAATATGTTAAAAGCTAATTTTTCAAGCTAACAGACCCGAAAATATGCTAAATTTAGCATTAAAAATGCTAAAACAGCAACACTGGGAAAGATACCGAAACTTTTAAAGTTTTCGAAAACTATCAAAACTCGTGGTAAGCCCTCAGAGTTAGCCACTAACTCATACAAAGAAGAAGAAGAAGTTTATGATTCAATATTTTACCCCTTAATACATAAAATGTTTTTAACAGGAAAATAGTCAGTCACGCTTGGAAAAAAACTAAAAGTTTAGGTTCACGATCTTCTCTTGTGTGCGAAATAAAAATAGTACCGAGCACAAATAAGGTAGCTTGTACCTATTCAGAACCAATAATGTAGACTGTACCTCTCAGAAAAAAAATATTCATTGTTCTAGCGAAAGTAGAGCATTGAAAGCCAATGACCCATCCAAGACCAAAGACGTTGCGTAAAACACTCTACTGTATAGAATTGTTTACAAAATAATCTCTATCTTGGGCCTGAAGACCCCAAAATGTAATCTAATCGAAATATGTCGGCAAGCCACAATAAAATTAGTTCTACCATTATTGCTCGTCTGTGGTCGCATTACTCATCAAATTCGGCTCGTGGGACAAAGCGCATAGAAAGGGCCCCTTGATCCATGGCTCCATAGTGCGTGACGATAATTACAGAAGCTATCGGTGTCTTGCCGGTTACTGGAGGCTTCTGGAAATAACGATAACCGTCATTTTACGGCAGGATGTTCTATTGACGGAGACGCGACGAGCTACGCGCAGTAGACAACAAGCGCCGCGCGTAGCTCGACTCGACTAAATGAAGAAAGAGAATTTTTTTTGAGTCAGTGCTGTGGTTTAAAATCACATTTCATGAGGACTATAACAAGATGATAATACTAAGCTGTTATCTGTACGTCTTCCCACTATGCCGACTGCATACGGATTTTGCAATTTTAGATTAGAACCATTTATCAATTCGATTCATGATCATTGTTAAGCAACACTCCGCCTGGTCACTACTTGGATGGGTGACCGTTTAGTGTCATTTGGCTGAGCGCTTCCGTGCTTCGGAAGGCAAGTTAATATGTGGGTCCTGGCTTTTCAATCGTCAAGTCCTCAAGTACCTACCAGAATGGCCGCTAGTTCATACAAAGAAGAAGACGAAGTCCAATGCTGGACAAGGGCCTCCCCGATGAGTGCCATTATTGTGCCTATCAATTGAGACAAATATATAAATAGGTAGAAGAAAAATGATCATTGTAACAGTGGGTTCGCCTTGTAACGGCTGTGGTTATACATCAAAACCCTGGCTTTAATTATTGTAATGGCGTGTTGTGCACTTCCTGTGACCACTCCAATTTGTTTGTCTCTGAAATCGTTTTATGTTTTATCACCAACTTGAATATTCATGTCGTTTGGAGAAAACGTCTTTAGGGATTAAGTAGCCGTGAAATTGATACTTTCGGAGGTTTTCAATAAGAGAGATAATGATAAATAAGAAATAAGGAACCTGATAGCTTATTAGTATCGTATGTGTAGAGGTCCCGCGGTAAATCATAAAGACTCCTCCATTTCCTTCGTGGATGTTTCAAAAAGCGACAAAACCGCGTGGATGTTGGCAACATGGCGACCGAACCGCGATATTTTTATCGGACCATTAAAAAGATTATCAAAGCCGTGCCCTGCCCTTACCGATATAGGTAATACTTAAAAGCAGGTTTGTGATTATTTTAACGTTTTCTTATGCGTTTTGAGCACCTGATTATTTGCAAATAATTTTTAAAAGACCAAGGGTCTTGTAACCCAAAGATGCCATTGAGCTAAACCAATGGCCTCATTTCTCTGTTATTACTTATCAGTCATGTTCTGGAACTGGAACCACCATACAACGCCACGTCCATTCCATCCAAGTAGAAGATGAAGTGGCTCCGATGGCTTTTCAGGTAAGGATACGCAACGAATACATTCGCGGTATTCACGGTGTGTGCGACATTGCAGTTCAGCTCTAAAAAGTTGACTTCGCTGGTTTGAACACGTTCAATGAAGTTTGCTCAGACGTAAATTAAAAGACGTAGACGTCGAGGTAGATTATAAGTACTTATAACATTTTTATATTAAAATAGACTGTAGAAATATAAAATAAGAATAGAATAATTTTAATAAACAATTTTAATGATAACATATAGAGAAAACTTAGAAAAAGCACAGAGCTTAGGGTCGTCAGCCGGAATTTCAGTTAGCTTTAAATACGTTTCTATAACTTTAGACGCAAAAATTCTTTGATTATATGAATTTAAGTAGATACCCATCTAATTTACCCTATACTAATGTCGACATACTAATATCGACTTGTAACTTCGGAAGGTCGTGCATGCATTCTGTGTTGTTAATTGTTAAACTCTTTCTGTTGAATTCAGAATTAGTTAATTGCTAAACTAAAGAGAGTTTAGCAATTAACTAATTCTGACATTGTTTTTATGAGGATCACCAGAATTTGAATTGAACGTTATTGAATATTGAGAATAGGTTAACGATGAAGGCATTTTATCTATGAGTCAGATTCTCTGTCCTCGTGTTCATAAAACACAAGATCTGCTTGCTTTGCAGCTACTTACGTACTTATATGATATGTAAAAATGATCGGCATTTTTATTATTAATTAAAAAAACTCTATTACATACATACCTTTCCTGTTCATGCCTAGTAGAGTACCTCATTGTAAATACCTACCTAGTGTAATTGGTAAGTTTAGTAAGGTAGGGTAACTCCATGGCATGTGCACCCCGCGTGACGCCATGGGAAGTCACTGAGACTAGTGACAAGTGCTGCCAGGTGTCCCGATTAGCATAGAATAGAGCAAAAAGTTGGGGTGACCCGAACAAGGCCGTTGGTTTCACGTTTGGTTTTTGTTTGCGCTCGCGTGGTGTTCGGATAAAAAATAGCCTATGTGTTAACCCAGGCCACATTCTATGTATACCTATTCAAAGTTCATCTAAATCCGTTCAGCCGTTCTGGCGTGAAAGAGCAACAAACATCCCTACATCCGCACAAACTTGCACGTAGTATAAGTAAAATTATAGTTGGGCCTACATACACATTTCATTCAGCCCTTATTAGAAGGTGACACAGTATCATTAAGTAAAACGTGATCCATGGAAAGTGTCACGACCTCAGCATTGAGAGGAACGACAAAGAAATAGAAGATATACATAGACTAGCTTCCACCCTCAGCTTCACTACTAGCTTCAGCTTGAAGCGGTCGTGGCGTGATTAACTTCGGTGTTTTTAGCAGATCCTGTTGGTTAAGCAACAGTCCGCCCAGTCATTACTTGGATGGGTGACCGTTTAGTGACATTTAGATTTCAGCGCTTCCGTGCTTCGGAAGGCACGTTAAGATGTTGGTCCCGGCTTTTAAGTCGTTAAGCCATGTCGGAGGCCTTTGGGTGGCCTATAAACTCCGACACCAGAGTTGGTCACTAGCTCATACGAAGAAGAAGAAGAAGCTTCTGCCCGTGGCTTCGATCTCGTGGTATCCGGATAAAAAAGTAGCCTTTATGTTAATCCAGGTCATAAACTATGTATATTCCAAGTTTCATCAAAATCCGCTCAGTAGTTTTTGCGTGAAAGAGTAACAAACATACATCTATCCATTCATCCATACTCACAAACTTAAGTAGGGTTTACAACTACAGTATACAAGTACTTAAGAGACCAGTAAGTAGATATGTTTAGGATACGTGTGTGGTGTGTAATGTGTATGTGTATAATATCGCTGTTACAGAAAGGCGATAAATCAGTATGTTGCTAGTTGTAGACGAATGCAACCAGCGCTGGACTTAGAGTTCGGCCTAAAATCGATACTTTCGTTTGTCGAAATGTTGTGTATGACCAAACTTTTCAAATACCTCAGTATATTTCCTATAAGGCGTTAAAAGACTGGCTGACAGTTAACAGTTTCTATTCGATTAATGAGTGAAGAATCCATTTGTCATGTAAATTTTGACTTATTTATTTTTCATAGATAGTTTCTCGATATTTTTTTATTAATTTAAACAAATAGGTACAATTTTATTTATATATTTATTATTATTTATATATTTTATTTTAGTCAAATTTAAATTATTTGTACGTTATACAGACATAAATGACTGAATGTGAAGAGACCTGATTTTTTGTAAACGTATTATGCAACATTGTAATTTGTATGTACACTTACCATGTTCACAGCAAATAAATATCTTATCATATCATATATTTTGGTTACAGAAATAGAAAAAGATAGGTACCTATACTTACTGGCCGTTGGTTGCATGTTAGTTGGGCACAAAGATGGTACTTTTATGTCGAAATAGTTTAGCTAAGTTATGACTAGACTGAGTAGTTTTACAATCAATAACCTACGCGTAAATTTATTTATAGTTGTTGACTTTGTTCGCCAATACGCTTGAATTGTAAGCAATATTTCAAGTCGATCTTTAGAGTATTAGCAAACCTTTTTCAAATACCAATGTCATCATCATCATCATCAGCCTATAGCAGTCCACTGCTGAACATATGATAGATAGATAGATAGATAAATCTTTATTGTACACCAAAAGATTACAAATATTAAAATTAACTCACTAAACTATAAAACTAATCTGCAGTTTTACAATGCCTACCATGGCATGCCAATGTACATATGCCTCCCTTAATGAGCTCTATTGCGCCTTGTCCTGAACTCGTTGTACTTTTTGTTATCAGGATCCTTTCATTATAGTTTTTTTGTATTTTAAGTGTTTGCCCACACTTCAGGGAAAATTTAAGATTTTTATAAATCCCAAAAATTTCGACACAAGCAGGATTTGAACCCGCGACCTTCCCATTATGTGAATAAACGAACATGAAGAAACGAAATATGTGAACGAAACCAACAATTTCTTACATTTCATTATGGTTTATGAAATAGCTAACACATGCAAATACCTAGGTACGTATCATATTAACTATAGCTACGTAATGTCGCCGGCAATTTCACATTGCACAACAGGGGTAAGCAACCATTGCGAGGCACCGTGCGTGTCGGCAGCGGGGCCCGAGGACATGCATGCTGTCACATCCTGTCTAATTACCTCTCCATGCTCATATATTTCACATTTACTACGGCGGAATTATGAGGAAATGGTCAGTGCTAAGGCTGTTTTCTATGCGTCATAGCTAACTGTTAATAAATCTGGTTAGTATAAAAGGACTGAAAAATAAATTCTGATAAAACCTCCTTTGAAATAAAGTACTATTTTGTGCGCATTGCATTGCATACTGTTTTATTTAAAAAAAAAGTCGAAACATAAAAAAGTTTCCGATGAATTGAGAACGTCCTCCTTTTTGAAGTCTGTTATTAAATAAATAATGCTGGACGCTATCACAAATCATCATGTAGTCCCAAACTAATCAGAGCTTAGTATTATGGAAACTACAAGACTGATATTATAAACATGTAAACTGCAGAGATTTTTTTTGTTTATAAAACACCTAGACCCGAGCTCTACTCCCAGGTCCCAGCCAGCGTCGGGAACGGAAACCCACCTTCTGCGTTTCAGGAAGACCTTCACCCAATGCGCCACAAAAGTCGTCTATTGAAACCATTGAAACCATTTATTCATTGTTAATGCGGTATGATACAGATCTTAAGTAGGTATCAAAGTGTACAATCACAAATTACTCTTTCGAGTGTACAATGTAGGGTAAAATAACATGCAATTAAATTAAAATACTTAGTTATAAATTCATTTAAAATATCGTGCAAAATAATCAAGAATTAACTGTAATTAAACTCTAAATCATAAAATAAACAAAATCACCTCATATCTCATATTACGATCTCTATGGGCTTGCTTTTGGACAGCAGGAGCCCTTACTAATAAAAAAACTCACTCAGAAGTGACGCTGACGAATTTCCAGACAAGCCAGTCCTTATAAAAAACACACTCGGCTTAGACAATTTTACAGATTTTCGTGAAGAAATAAAAAAATACTCTTAAAATCATGAAGTTCTAGGTTCAGGCCGCGGCTTCGCTGCCCGGATAAAAAGTAACACGTTATTCCTGGTCTAGCAAAAGTAAGATATCTTAATAAATTTTACATATCATGCAAAATTTCAGCTCCGTTCAGTAATTTTAGCGTTCACATCTCACATCTATTACCAGACAGTAGAATCAGGGTCATACAAAAACTCTAGGTACCTACCTACGACCTACCAATGTGATTGCAAAATGAATGTGACAATACTACGTAGCGAAATAAATAAGCACATTGCCAGAGCCACTGTTTCCTGGGACTTGCATTGTGAAATTGTGATGCGTTGCAATTGTTTCTTCATTGTGACTGCAACAATAGCTACTTGTAATGATATGGTTTTGCTTTTGAGGGCTGGGACGGATAGCCTCCACTTATCGTGTTCATTCGTCAAGATGTACAGAGTTACTTGACATTGAGTCTTTACCGATGTTGCTAGCTAGCAGACAGGTTAGGTATATACTACGTAAAATAAAATAAAAGAGCCTAGGACGATGTTTTTTTAACTAGGATTTAGTGACTCGCTTGTAACTCAGATCGGTACTTGATTCACAATTTGTGATGGTCTAGTTGCTGAGATAATTGCATAAATATGTGGCCACAGGGTCTCAGTTTTTTGTAAATATCTCAGCCAATCTTAGTCACAAATGAATCACTAAATCTGGGAACATAAATATACACCCAAGAGTGCTGGCCACAGG
Organism: Horisme vitalbata; assembly: GCA_951804965.1. NCBI lineage: Eukaryota > Metazoa > Arthropoda > Insecta > Lepidoptera > Geometridae > Horisme > Horisme vitalbata. The sequence goes on from OX638096.1 coordinate 7,803,537, forward strand.
GTTCTGATATCAATGTTATATGTATATTTCTACGGCTTCGCTCACATGGAACCTGGATAAAAAGTAGCAGTATTTGTTATTCCAGATCTAGAACTACATACCTATGTACTAAATTTCAGCTTGGCGTGAAGGAGAAGTTCGAGAGAACGAGAAGTTCTTTCTTCTTCTTCAACCCGCATGCCCAGCGAGGGGATTATTGGCTTATTCCCATTTCTTAAGGTAGGCCTATGTCCAGCAGTGGACTGAATGATCAAGAATAATCAATTTATTGATAATAAATAGGTACATTAATACTGATATAGGCTGATGTGGAATATTCATAGAATTATAATTATTATTCTTTTTGATTTGATTTGCATGGCTTTTATATCACTACGGTCATGAAGACTTATTGTGATCGCCACTTCTATAGATTCAATCAAGATTCAAGACGTTCAGATTTTATATTAGTAGTAAAGTTGAAGATAGTCGTAATACTAGCAATCAGCCAAACCAAATAACAATCACTTATCATATAAGTAATACATTTCTTTAAAACTAGCTTCCACCTGCGGCTTTGCTCGCGTAGTACCGTGATAAAATATACCTATATCAAAATCCGTTTAGCTGTTCCGGAGTAGAGTGGGAACAGACATACTCACACACATACATTTATAATATTAGTACATTCTCACTCGCATTTACCTATGTTTATAACTAGCATCCACCCGCGGCTTCGCTCGCGTAGTACCCGAATAGAAAGTAGCCTATATGTTAATCCAGGTCATAAACTATCTATATTCCAAGTTTCATCCAAATCTATTCAGTAGTTTTTGCTTGAAAGAGTAACAAACGTTCATCCATACATACTCACAAACTATCGCATTTATAATATTATAGTAAGATAAGTATTAGTACATTAATACCAAAGCTATTAAATGTACGTACAATATTAGAATCACGAATCTATTAAGTTTATCGAATTCAGTTAGATTTTAACCTTAATAAATGTACATTGCTAAAACTTCTTCATAAATCAATCATAAAAGCATTTTCAACTAATATGCGTCAAGGTAGCACGGGTTTGTAAGAAATATCAATAAGTCAACAAAATGTAAAGCTGTTCGTGCTTTTGTATGTTTGTTGAATTAGGCTGAATTGGGTACAATCAGTAAGTTCAAAGATAGAAGACAACTATATAAAGCCTTATTAAAATTCACTATGCACTGAACGTCAACTCATACGGCTGATCTCTACTTTCTTATATCCATATATCATTTACTAGAAAGGGATGCATACTTTATCACAATGCGACTCCGTACTAGGACATTTGTATGAACCTGCATAGAAATTTGTTCGAGCGCCCTGGTACTATTAACTTTTTGAAGTCGCATTGATATATGTATGCATCTTTATCTAACTGATGATATTGGACATAAGAAAATAGAGATCAGCCGTATTGAATTTGAAGACTATCTAGTTCTCTTCTATATCTGTGAGTAAGTCCTGTTTTATTCTGTGGTACAACCTAATTGTGTGTAAACTGGCACAGAGGCCGAAGTCACCAGAACGTCGCAGTGCACGCTCGACCACTCACCAATTAATCCGATCAATTAGTTATCTAGTCCACTCCGATACGTACCTACCTCCCGCAGATAATCCTTCAAGAACAATTTACTTAGATACAATGTGGATATTTCCTTCAAGTATAATGTGAATATTTTCTGACTAGCGGCCCGTCCCGGCTTCGCACGGGTTAGGGCACTTTTTTCACATTGGGTTACGTTACTTAAGTTTTAGTAAGGATCCCTAATCTTTTCTACCAATAAATATATGTTACTCAGGGTGAATTTAGCTTTCCAATGGTGAAATAATTTTTGAAATCAGCACAGCAGACATACATACACACAAAAATACAAATTTTTACTCTTTATAATATTAGTGTAAATGTAGAATAGAATAGTGGAACAACAACACCACAAGCCTTTATCAGTCTATAGTCTATAGTATGCCTTAGACGCAGAAGGTTGCGGGTTCGATTTCCACCGCGGGACAAATGCTTGCATGTTCGGCAGATATTTGTCTCCGGTCTGGGTGTTTTCTATATATGACATGTATGTATTTACAAAAAAACTGTATATATGTAGTTTATCAATCATGTGGTTCGCATAATACAAGCTCTGCTTAGTTTGGGGCTACATGATGCTGTGTGATAATAATGTTTAGCATTATTTATTTATTTATTGTCATACAGCATTATCTAGCCCGAAACTAACAAGAGCTTGTATTATGGGAACCACTTATCTGATATAAGGTTCTAATTTTTAACTTTTTGTAGTAAATAAAAACACTCTATACATAGGAAACACCCAGGTCTGGAAAATATATATGCAAATAATACAATCATAAATCTCGGCGGCGAGCTCGCAACCTTCTGCGTTTCAGGCTGGCCCTTGGCCCACTTGGCCCACTGCGCCACAGAGTTCATAAAATTAAAATATGAATGTAGTAACTAGTGTAGTGTAGTGTTTAACACTTTGAGAGCTGAATAACACACTCTACCTACTGTAGGACGTGCTCCTCGGGCATAGCGAGTAGCGTAATTTCTGAGGCTAGCAGTCAACTTTTTTAGTCAGTCAGTCACAATGGCCCACCTGATGGTAATTTGTAACCATTACCTATCACAAAGCATTGCATCGAACTACGTCCATCAATTTGAGGCAGATGATAAGCCTCTTGTGCCTGTAATTTCACCGTCACCCACACCCTTCAAACCGAAACACAGCACAGCTGCTTCACGGCAGAAATAGGCATGGTGGCAGTACTTCCCCGGACGAGCCCTCCGAATGTTGTTGAATTGAAAAGTATCAAATCAGAGGAGCGCGTTGAAGTCTTTTTTACTGCGGAGGTATTTCTACTTCGTAGCAATGCTACGGGGCGAGGCGGCCAGAGGTCTTATTTACTAACTCCGTTGCACACCGAAGTGGGACCTGTATTAGCAAACTTTGACATTTCATCTGTCGAAAGTCAAACAACGTCATTTCACAAACTGTCAAAGTTTGTAAGAACAGGACCGGTGCCAAAGAACTATGACTAAAGCTTAGAAGTCTTAAAATTCATTCATGCTCTCAGCATCAACTCATACGATTGATCTCCACTTTCTTATGTCAATATACCCTCGAGAGCAATGAATCCGGGTCACTCAAAGAATCCAAAAAATCTCGGAAAGTAAGAATGCTAGGTTAATGCAATAAATTGTATTTAATAGACAAAATTTATGCTCTACAAGCACGATGGAAGACACAGAGTGTATAGAAGACCAGGGGAAAGATTCAAGCAAGCATGCATCGAAGAAAAAGTAGCCTACGGTGGTGGGTCTGTACTTGTGTGGGCCGGAATTTCCTCTGAAAGTCGCACAGAGCTGGTGATCATAGAAAACGGCTCTTTAACTAGCGTAAGATATGTGGAAGAAATCCTCAACGAACACGTTGGTCCATTTATGGTCAATTTGGGTGAGGATGCTATATTTATGCATGACAATGCCCGACCTCATACAGGTAGGATTGTGAATGACTACCTTCAAGAGATGAACATTACTTGTATGGAGTGGCCAGCGCGCAGCCCGGATATCAACCCGATCGAGCATGCTTGGGACGAGCTAGGGAGATGCGTAAAACAACTAAACCCTCCCCCAATCACGCTTCCTGAGCTCAAAATTGCTCTCACAGAGGAATGGGAGAATATTCCCCAAAATCGTATAAGGAACTTGGTGTACAGCATGCCAAACCGCGTAAACGCAGTAATGGAAGCACGAGGAGGTAATACGAAGTATTGAAATTCAAGAAAATCGTCATAAAGTTCAAAAATTTCATGTTTCCTATTTTTGTTTTAAGGAGAGATCAGCAGTTTTTTTTCTTTATGTAATTTTGTGTAAATAAAATGTATGGTTACTCATATTTTTTTAACTTTCATTTAAGGAGTATTAAATTGTCTATTAAATACAATTTATTGCATTAACCTAGCATTCTTACTTTCCGAGATTTTTTGGATTCTTTGAGTGACCCGGATTCATTGCTCTCGGGTGTATAATTAGCTAGAATGGGATGCATACTTCTCTCAATGCGACTTCAAATTCGTTCAAAAAGAAAATCGTACCAGAGGGCTTACCACGAGTTTTGATAGTTTTCGAAAACTTTAAGTTTCGGTATCTTTCCCAGTGTTGCTGTTTTAGCATTTTGAATGCTAAATTTAGCATATTTTCGGGTCTGTTAGCTTGAAAAATTCGCATTTAGCATATTTTTATGATTAACATTTTTTTGTACGTTACCTAAAAATTCAAAATTCCTAAGGAATTCAAAAGAAAAATGTAGATTTTAGCATTTTATTTAGCATTTTTAAAAGCTATTTAGCATTTTTTGCAACATGTTTTAGCATTTTCTCCAAATAAAAAACGGCAACACTGATCTTTCCATACATTTTCGTAGTTCATGTACGTTTCCCTAGAGGCGCTGTACGAAAATGTATGGAAAGATACCAAAACCTAAAAAGTTTTCGAAAACTATCAAAACCCGTGGTAAGCCCTCAGGGCGCTCGAATAAAATGCTATGCAGTTTCATAGAAATGCCCTGGTACGAAGTCGCAGCAATAGCATTGAGATAAAGTATGCATCCCTTTCTAGCAAATGATATATGGACATAAGAAAGTAGAGATCAGCCGTATTAGTTGACGTTCAGAGTATAGTGAATTTTAAGACTTCATCTAGTTGTCTTCTATAGGTATCTGTGACTGGTGCTTATCATTTCAGTGTGCAAGTGAGTTAGTAAATGAAGCTTCAGAGAACATGTTTTTAACACCACCCTTTTCACTCCACAGGTTACATATCCTCTCATACAAAGGTTGTTTGAAAGAGATAGCTTTCAAGCGATAAGACCTCCCACTCTACCTTTTATTTACTTTAAGTTTCTGTCTGTAATTATAAAATCAAGGTGTACAATAAATAATATTTATTTATTCATACATGTATTTGTGCATTTAGGTATAAGTAAACACTAATAATATGTATGATTAATATCAATTTATTGACGCTTACTTATTAAATATTGTGTATAAAGTTTATTTTGGTTTCGTACTTTATTTAGGTACTATAAATTAATTTATTTATGGCTTGCACAAAAATATATTACCAACACAGAATAACTCATACAGAAATCAATACTTTATTATAATATGGTCCATGCAATTAACTTGGAAGTCAGAACGTTTTGACCCTATACAGTGGTTTTGTATCGATTCTGCCTCTCCGCAAGACCGACTTTTGTCTATAAATGTACGTAGATTCTGTATGGATGTACATCATTTATCTAATAGAGTGGATATTGTGTCCTAGTAATCGATTCATTTAATTGGTTTTGAATTTGATCATAGATATTGACTCAAAAGGCGGCTCGATTTTGCTGATCGTATTTAATAATTTTTGGGAATATAGCTAGGAAGTATGAAGTAAACTCTTATAGTACTCAGTACGACACCAAGATGGCTAATAGAGGGTTTATAAATAATAATAAATAAATAATGCTGGACACTTCCACACAGCATAATTTAGCCCCAAACTTGGACTATGTTTCGCCTTTACCTTAAGGCATTATCAGGAAATTATCGATTCGCTGTTCGCCGAGCGCCGAACTTAGTTTAACACTGTCGCTTGAGTGCAAAAAACTTCCGTTACTACAAAGTTTGCGTTAACTATATTTTTGTATGAAAATGTCAAAGTTTTACAAACTTCCCGCTGGGGGCGCTGCTCCATTTTCATACAAAAATATAGTTAAAGTAAACTTTGTAGTAAGGTGTGTTTTTCGCACTCAAGCCACTGGTCACTTTACTGTTTACTTTCTCTTTGGCACTCGGCGAAGCAATACGCATGCGGATTTCTGCGGAATGTCAAAGCCGTACAGCGAGTCGATCATTTCCTGAGGATGCGTTATAAATAAAAAGTAATTTATTTCAGACGACAATTATTAGAAATAGAACACAAAAACTTAAACAACTGAGTCCATAGATACAAAAATAGAAATAATACTAAAAACGTTCACATACATAAATAAATAATAAATAAATAAATAATCCTGGACGTTATCACACAGCATCATGTAGCCCCAAACTAAGCAGAGCGCTTGTATTATGGGAACCACATGATTGATATACTACATAGATACATATTTTTTTTGTAAATACATACATATCATACATAGAAAACACCCAGACCCGAGACAAATATCTGCAGAAAATGCAAACATTTGTCCCGCAGCGGGAATCGAACCCGCACCTTCTGCGTCACAGGCGGACCTTCGCCCACTGCGCCACAGAGGTCGTCAACATCTAACTAATACCTAAACCATGATTATTAGATCAAGGGAGCACAGTATGCCCCAACATTTCATAAATTGTCCAACATTTCATAAATAGGCAGTCAATCACAGATTTATAAGTTAAGTACTAAAGTACAGTCAATGTCTAGCCTCTTTGCAATGAGGTAGGTAGCTGTTGGAGCTGTCGCGCACCCGACGCATTAAGGACGCAGATCTTTTGCGCATTATCGCCGCGAAGCCGTATACTCGTGCGTCAGTAAACATTCCCGATGCGCTGCAGAAGCGCGGCAGGCCCATCAGCTCCCTAAACGCTAATATATTGGATACGCAGGGCATCCCAAGACTTCTTCGTATGCTTGACCCATAAGCTGCACGTATAGAACGACTGGCAGTTTGCTCTACATAATGTACTACGGGCCAGCATATTAACTCTAATGGATAATGCCCTGCGTTCCCTCTGCATATCCATATCATCTGTGAGAGCCTCAGTGACCCAATGCCGTTCAGCTTAATCGGTGGGATGGTACTATAGATCTGGGAGCCTTCTTTAAAAATCATGAATTCACTTTTCATTGCATTGTATTTGAGCCCGTGAGTTTCCGCATAGCTCTCACAGATTTTAAGTTTTCTGAGAGCACTGATCGATGTGCTCAGCAGTACCATATCGTCGGCATAGCTAATGTTGTTTACTACAACTCTATCAATAGAGCAGCCGACCTGAGCACTGCTGAGCTCACGGATCAGACGGTCCATGTTATGGGAAAGGCGAAACTTTGTTGAATTTCTGTCGGGTTTTTGTGAAACTCGTCAGAGAAGGGTAGCGGAATTTGTACAAATTTTTTTGTCTTTTGAATATCTTGTAATGAGTCACCGACTCAGTCAATATAAAATATTTAAATTGACAATATTAAACAATCACACCATACCTACATAGATGTAAGTACAGAATATAAACCTAACCTACAGTAATTTCCGAGAAAAAACGTCATAGCTACTGGTAAGGCAATTTTTTTTTTTGCATTTATCCTTATACCATACAACGAAATCAATGCTTGTTTATTTGGTTCAATGGCAACAATATAACTACATACCTATATCATTTATAAAGTAATACTGCATTCTATTTTTCCCCTTTCGGCCAGGTGGAATAACGATCTGCGCAAGGCTGGTAGAAGCTGGATGCGTCGACCTGAGAACCGGGTGCAATGGCGCTCATTAGGGGAGGCCTGTTGATGTTGATGTCCAGCATTAGACTGCTGATGATATTTATTTATCTGTGAACTTTGTTAGTACCCAGCTGATTTGACTAAGTACCTACTGCTGAAGTAACATGTTTCTGGGTCTCGGTTTTCTAAGTCGTTAAGCAGAATAACATAGCTGAAAAATATACAGCCAAACTGAAAACCTTCCTTCTTGAAGTCCTTTTAAAACATAGGCTACGGGAACCGCTTACCATCAGGAGGACCGTATGCCTGTTTGCTAACTTAGTAGTTTAAAAAAAGCAAATAGTAGCCAATTCTCTGATGAATTCTACTGTAACTGTTCATCAAAGTTAATTTTGTATTTACCTGTCTGCGGAAACTTATAATTGGCCTTCCTGTATATATAGCTTTGAGTACCTGCATATACCTATTTAATTACTTTTAGTATGTATCTAGCTGTTAGTTTTCCCAAAATAGAATAAATAAATAAATAATTATATGAATAAATAAAAGAAAATTGTGCGCCGATAGTTTTTTGTTAATTCCGCCATGGCTATAGCAGAAAACAGGACCTGACTGAAGACTGGACGACTGGACTTATAAGCCGTACTACGTTGCCTCATATTATTATGAACATTATACTTGATACTGGCGAAATTGTGGAAACTATCCCAGAAGCCAATTAATAAAGAAGTGAAGTGAAATAGTAGCCAGCCGACGCGACGTGTCATATCCAATAAAATCTAACACAACACAACACACAATATTTATCTACCATCATTTTTATTCAGAATAGGTATGGTGCTATACGGGTGGTCATTTTGCTTTATTGAGGATATTCTTAGCCGTTCACATAACTGCAGGTATTAATTAGTTAGGTAATAAATAATGAAATACAACCTGTGAACCTGCAATAGATATTTATGACTCCGCACAACCTAGATTCTAGTTAATAGTTAGGTGTAAGATAATTTTATGTATCTAGAGATCTTATTTTATGTCTTCTAATAAATGAGCCTACAGCAGATCCACGTAGCACTTCGTACCCTAGTTGTAACGCATTAGATGTCTTCACGCACGTGTTTCAATAAAAATCGCATAAAAAGTAATCTCGCGTTCACATCCAATCTTTATCAATGCACTCTTTATGAAGGTGTTAGAGTTGAAAATGTTTTGGTTTTTGGAACTAGCATCCACGGTACTGCTCTTGGAAACAAAGGTGCAAGTCGCACGATATGAAATGTAGTAGAACGGGTCTTGAGCATGCTTTTTGTGGGATCTACAACGAGTTATTGTTTCGTGACTGGTCCTTTCCTAGTCACTCGATAGTTCGCTATAAAATAAGCCTACAGTTTGTTAATATTAGGTTGTTAGACGAGACATTGACATAGGTACTGTAGTGATGAGGACGACCAACCAATTTGGTTCGTCAAACCAAAGAAAAGCCTTTTTCGTTTTAGTTATCATTCATCATTGGTTGTCGTTATCACTACGTATAGGTATGTCAATGTCAATGTCCCGCAATATATTATACTAGCTGAGCTTGGGCTCACAACGTCTTTCGAGAAGTTGTCCTGTCTCAAAGAGGGTATCAAAGTTAAAAAAAACATTCAAAACAGATATCGAAATGGAAAAAGCAACCAAAAAGGATATTGAAGAAGATTAAGCAATCAATAAGGATATCAAAGAGGATATCGATTTTAATGAAGCAATTAAAGAGGAGATCGCTGTGGGAGAAGCTATTAAAGGGAATACTGAAGTTGAAGAAGCAATCAAAGAGTATATCAAAGTGGAAAAAGCAATCAATGAGGATAAAACAACAACAAAAACTACCCTACCCTACCCTACCCCTACTCCTACCCCTTCTTTACCCTCCGTCTGTCTCCTGGTTCCAAGTTACCTCCTCACCTATTTTCTAGCAAATTAGTTTAGCCGTTCTTGAGTTCTCAGGGTGAATGTAGCTTTCCAATGATGAAAGAATTTTTGAAATCGGCACACTAGTTTTTGAGTTTATTCATTACGAACATACACACACACACAAATTTAAAAAAAACCTTTTTATAATTAGTGTAGATAACAAACAGTATTTTAGTATTTTCGTCCAATATTCGTCCGTCCGTGTCGGGGCGACAGAACCTAGATTGAGTCGCAATTAAACCAGGTTTATAAAAGGCCAGTAAAGTTTACTACACTTAAACGTAGGTTAAACATACAAAATAGCACACAGTATTATTATGTGAATTATTTGATGGCTTCATAACCACGACATAGTAACAACAAGCAATCTCGGCCGTTGCTACCGCAATGAACTTGAAGTTAAAATAAGTAAGATCCGAACCATTACGGGTAGGTTGGTAGTAGATACACTTTGCTGAAATGCATATTTTGAATAGGTACCTAGTAGGTTTACAAGTACCTGTAAATTACCTCAGTAGCACAGTGTAGGCGAAGGCCCGCCTGAGCCTGAGACGCAGAAGATTGCGGGTTTGTGGCGGGTTCGATTTCCGCTGCGAGGCAAAATATGTTTGTATGATCTACAAATAAAAATTCTGAGTGTTTTCTGTGTATTGATTTACGAAAAAAATATATAAGTAATATATCAGTCACGTGGCTGCTATAATATAAGCTCTGCTTAGTTTATTTATGATGCTAAGTGATAGTGTCCAGCATTAGTTATTATTTTTTATTTATAACATCTCTGAGCATATGGCCTGTCCATCTCCATTTTAGTGATTAGACCTTATTTTCAACATCTTTCCATTTGGTGATTTTCCTGCTAATTGAGGCTCGTTTCTTGTCTAGTCTTGTAAAGCCTAGTGTATCTACTACCAACCTACCCGTAGCAATGGTTCTGTAGTATGCTCCTCTCCATCATCCTCTAAAGTGGACGAGAATAAAACGCAGTGGACACCCTGACACAACACTAAAAGAAAAAGGGCTAAGCAGTACAAGAGATTGGTAGACGATGTGAAAAAACTACTGGTCCACTTTGGGCGCGGTTAGCAGGAGATAGAGCCTTTGTGTCCAAAGGCACGCTACTCGAGTAAAAACCTATTGATATAACAATTTATCTACCAAAAACTTTGTACAATTTGAGAAGTAAATAGAGGTTTTGAAATTGAAATTGAAATTGAATTTATAACATAGGTACAAAAGTTGCTTTAGTTCCTAAGAATTACAGTTTCGATTGTATCGGACCCAGATGTCGTTTTTCCCTTACCTACCCATTTTGGTTAGGTACTGACATTATTTAAAGCTTTGAGGTTTCCCATCATTACAACTCGACGTCAGAACATCCTAAAAAGAAAAGAAAAACCTGCGTCTTAACCTAACGTTTGTTGACAGTGCCCAATGAGACGAAGATACGTCGCTTCCAAGAGTTCATAGTAAACAAATTGAAAATGATTCCTTCTACAGAGTTCGCGAGAACTATATTTTGGTATGGAAATGGAACACTGAACAGCGCCTCTAGCGGAGAGATTGTATCAATTTGACATCTACAAATACCTCATACCTTAATACACGGTATTATTTTCACACTCTGGCTCTATTACTTAAACAGAACGGAATGGACGATAAGTCCATGTTAAAGATACATTGATCTGTTGTTCGCACTATAGCTAAGGCTTAAAGTACACCTCTCTCTGTTAGGCAATATCTACTGAATTATCTGCACCGCTAGTTTAAGATTATGAAGCAATCTGCTAAAGACTATTCTATCTTTCATTACAAGGCGTCTCTAAGACGTCTTACATCTTATTTTATGTGCGTTTTATTTCAAATACTATCGTTAGCATCATGAGGCAGCTAAGAAAACGGTGTTTATGGAAAACAGTAATCTTGGCATACAAAAGGGCTAAATAATTAAGTGGAATAAGGAATCTCATGCAGGGGGTACAACCCACATTGAAATAATTTATAATGTATGAAGGAAAACGTCTAATTTGTGGAATTTTAAGCAAATAACTTTGATCTTAGCTTAGGTTGAGAGGTATATGTTATGTAGTTTGAACTCGAAATTAAACATCTACCTATCTATCTGCCCTAAGGACATGGCCAATCAAAGTTAGCACACATCAGAATACAAAAATATCTGATCTAAATTTTGATTATTTAGGTGACATAGAAGCTTGGATTGAAACTTTCTCCAGCTCCCTCAAAAATCAATGTAATGGTTAAATCAAAAATCAATAACAATCGTAACAAAGACCTTTAAAAAAGTCACAGTTTCATGCCAATTCTTCTCTGTTTGGTCACTTTAGGAAAAGGAGTAAATCCTACTTCCTACTTCACAGTAATATTATAAATGCGAATGTTTGTGAGTATGGATGTATGGATGGATGAATGGATGAATGTTTGTTACTCTTTCAAGGAAAAACTACTGAACGGATTTCTATGAAACTTGGAATATACATAGTTTGTGACCTGGATTAACACAAAGGATACTTTTTATCCGGGTACCACGCGAGTGTAGCTGCGGGCGGAAGCTAGTTAAAAATAAACGATTTAAAGGAATATGGTTCCTATGGAATAAATAATTCTTGTATTTTAAACTTTCACAATGAGCCAGGTAGGTGAAATACCGGAGACTTATTTCACGGTGTACTGCCGACTGTACTAGGAGATTGAAGTTTTCTTGTGCTGGCGTTGATAGGCCACAAGGCGAGCCCCGTAATGACAGCCGGCCGCCATCGCAGAGCCATTAGATCTCATTACCCCGCAGTCACGTACACGCAGAAATGGATTTGTCTTTGCAAAAATAAATTACAGATTGCAGTACGCCTCAAGAAAATTGGATTCGAGTGAAGTGGAACAGGATCGCAGGCAGTCCGCTCCGCTGCCCTTGGCGGTTCTTGGTCGTTGCTCCCCGCAATGGGAGACAGGGTGTTTCAGGATACTTTGCAACCAATTGGGGTGAATGAGAGGTTATTGGCTTTTCCTCTTAAAAATATTCACTCAGAAATACGTGTAGTTTAGGAATACAGCCGGCATATTTCTAACCAAAGGTCGAACTACTGGATTCAGTTTTCTAAATACAAAGCATTTAATAGATACCTACAAAATTAACAACACCAACAGGTAGAATTGTACTAATATTATAAACTTCACGCCAAAATGACTGGACGGATTGAAAATAACGTATTTGCTTATCAGGATCAGGAAACCGCGAGCGAAAGCAAGTAAATTATAGAAAACACTAAGTACGTGTTTCATCATTAAAAACAAACTACTACATAATACTTTCGGGTGATTTCCAGACTTGATCCAGATGTTCTCGGACACCTTGTATTGGAACATCGATGTTCTCAATCTGCTTTATTTGCTGGCAAATTATAGGTTAGTATCTACTTTGTGTATGTGGTTGTAAGCACGACGGATGGGTTGTTTTTAGAGCTATTCGCGGCCATGTTTTCGCCCTTTAGAAACAACACTTCACTTCGCTTCACTTCTTTATTAAATGGCTTCTGGGATAGTTATCCACAATTTCGCCAGTATCAAGTATAATTGTTCATAATAATATGAGGCAACGTAGTACAGCTTATAAGTCCAGTCGTCCAGTCTTCGGTCAGGTCCTGTTTTCTGCTATAGCCATGGCGACTATAACAAAAGACGATCGGCGCACAATTTTCTTCATCAAAGAATTCCCGTTCAATCTTCTTTTATTCCATTTCACTAATACTTGTGTCTTATAACTAACATTTATCAGTTATAATACCATGAATATTAAACGATATACATTAGAAAAACACTAGAAAATAAAATTTAATAAAATTGACAACCGTCGTTCAAGATGAAAAAAATGGTGTCCTAGCATTGATATATATTGTTACTATTTATCTCAATGTGTCCTAGAAACAACACAACTTCAAATATTATTAACAGAATCATAACATTATCAGTTATTTTTGACGTCTAAATTGAATTCTGTATTTCAATCCTACATCAACAACTAGCTATATACCTATTACATCACCGGTATAATGAATCTATAAACTTCCTACGTAGGTAGTGGTTTTAATGTTAGTTTTTTTTAACAACCACACAGATTATCCTTAGGTTACAAGTAGGTAGTTTTTCCAAACTACAAGCAGGAAAAGTTGTCATAAAACGGAAATAAACGCCTTTACGTATATGTAAGCCTAGTACATTATTAGACTAGCTACCGCCCTCGGCTTCGCTCGCGTGGTATCCGGATAAAAAGCCTATAAGTGACTCTAGGTCACAAACTGGAATGTAGATAATATTCCAAGTTTCATCCAAATCCGTTCAGCCGTTACAGAGTTGAGTAGGGACAAACATACTCTCACACAAATACTTTCTCATTTATAATACACTGGTCATCAAAAAAATCGACCCACCCTCTTTTTTCACTATTTTTTTTTAAACTTCGTAGATGAGTGGTTTTGAATTGTTTTTTTTTATTACAAGGGTTTGTTACGATGTTTGACATCTGTCTACCATAAATTACGGCCTACTTGAGGGTACATAACAAACTTTTTAACGCTTACACTGATTAGTGTCGATTTCATTGTTTACGTTGAGATTCAGTTGAACCCAATTCCCTTTGTAAAACGGAACATTTAAACAGTGCGCTCGATAATTAACGCTATCTTTATTCACTAAGGCTGTTGTTTTACAAACATTTCATCTGAAATTATTGACACTACTGAGGCAGAAGCAGCCCAAGTTGTAGCCTTGCTGCAACAAGGCTTCAGTCAACGTGTTGTGGCGCGAAGATTGAATCTCAGTCGATCTGCCGTTAGAAGAGTTTACCAGAGGTTTCTGGAGACTGGAGAGTATCGAAGAAGATCAGGATCTGGTAGACAAAGTTTCACTTCTGAAGGGGATGACCGCTTTATTGTGACCTCAGCTTTAAGAAATCGGCACCTTTCTGGGGTTGATCTTCAGCGACGCTTACAAGAAGTGCGGGGTGTGGCTACAAGTGACAGTACAGTGAGAAGAAGACTCCGTGAATAAGATTTAAGACCTCACAAGCCAGCAACGGGACCACAACTGACCGCTGCTCATCGACAAGCAAGACTACAATTTGCGCGAAATCACCTGAACTGGACTATGGACCAATGGGCGTCAGTTCTTTTTAGTGATGAAAGCCGAATGACGTTATACGGTTCAGACGGGCGCCGTAACGTCATGAGATGACCAGGTGAACGTTATGCCCAATGCTGCATGAGCGAAACAGTCAGTTATGGAGGCTCTGTAATGTTTTGGGGTGGGATTTCTTTGACAGCGCGCACGGAACTGGTATTCATCAGGAAGGGTTCACTAACTGCTGCACGTTACATAACAGAGATCTTAGAAGATCACGTGATGCCCTTTGCGGGTTATATCGGAGAACACTTCCAGTTAATGCAAGACAACGCACGGCCACACGTAGCGCGCATCGTGACTCAGTACTTGGAAGAGGTTGGTATACAGGTTATGCAGTGGCCAGCAAGGAGTCCTGACCTCAACCCTATAGAGCACATTTGGGACACCCTAAAACAAAAGGTAGAGCTCGAAATCCCGCCCCTACCACCTCAGGAGAACTGGAAACCGCCATCAAAGAAGAATGGGAGCGAGTACCTCAAAGAGCCATTGCTGTTTTGATAAGGTCTTTAAAAAGGAGAATGCCGGCTACAATTAAAGCAAGAGGAGGAAATACCAAATATTGATTTCAGGATTCATCGGCTTAAGTGCAAAGGGTGTAAAATTACAGCTTGTTCAATATAAACCTAAAAATTGGGTAAAATTAAAGATTTTCCATTTTTCCTCATAATGTGCAAGTTTTCCAAAATGTATACATAATTTTCAGTTTTAAATGTAAAAAATAAACAATTTTACATAAAAAATATTATTCCAATACAACTTGTTTAATTCAAAATTAAAAAAACAAATTTTCCGGCAAAAGTACAGGTGGGCCGATTTTTATGATGACCAGTGTATTATTGATTCCGATTCAGATTGTTTATTGCTTCCATAATTATGTACATGTCAAATTATCTTCTACTTATGTGGTAGGTGTCATAATTATGTATCCGGATAGGGATTTACAATAGGCTTGATGCCTAAAAAATTGCCTTGGGCATTTTTTTTTATTTTGTCAATAAAACTAAAAATGACAAAGATATAGCGAGTTGAAGTTCAGCGTGACGTCACGGGTAATTACACTTTTTACATACAAGTGACGTCACGAGCCCCCGACTAGCGAACTTTGACGCCCTTTAACTATGTTAATTTCTATTGAATAAATAAATAAAAAAATATGTGTCCAATATTTTTTGTTAATCAAACTGACGGACTAATTAGTTTTTTATTTGTTTACCCAGTCATCATCCCTATTTACAGTCGATCCATTAAAATAAAATGACAATAATATACCTACTTAAATAATAAAAAATAATCAAAAAATCTAAAATAAATGTATAAAAGGACAATGTCAAAAATCTACATTGTTATATTCTGGTCACTAAAAAACTCGTCAAGACTATAGTAAGTTTTTGCAATCAATATATTTTTTATAATTTCTATGATTTTTTTGTCATTTCCTTCCTTTAAATCGAATGATGAGAATGATATGATGTGAATATTCGATGGGGAAGAATAATATTGAAGAATATTGCAATTAGAAAGGTTATTAATTAGACAGTTGATATTTTGACCCTGTAAAGATATTTGATCAAATTTAACTTTATCTTTAAAACATGGTCATAAGTACCTACCTACCTACTTACCTACTGCCTTTCTCATCTTACTTAACACACTTTGTAGTACCTACTACAGTCATGAAATGACTGTAGTAGGTACTACAAAGTAAAGTTTGATGTAAGAGTACAAAACTACCTTACATCAAAATGTTAATTAGATTAGATAAACAGATGACCCGAAGTAAATTGTTCTTACCAGCAAATTTTTGTGCTACGGACGCTACGATGATGTGGCTACGAGAACCGTCTCTTGAGAAGATGTGTCAAATACGTTTAAAATGCTGGACACTATTACAAAGCATAAAGCCCCAAACTGAGCAGAGCTTATGTTAAGGGAACCACGTGAGTGATATAATAGGTACTTGTTTTTTTTGTAAATACATAAATAATAATGCTCGTAGCATTAAGCCCACCTTTTTGCAATAAAGTATAAATAAATAAAATAAAATTTAATAAAAGTAAATTTTACACATGAACGCAATAAAGAACTATGACATAACTTGTCTACCATTTAACTGGTCTCCACACAAATTCTGATTTTTTTTAGTTAGTTCAAGAAAACTTATAAAGTTTTCAGATCGATCTCTAAGAATGATACTTACGAGCGTTATGAATACAATTATAAATGCAGAATGCAATGCAAACTTTCCATACATTTCTATAGAACTATAGAGAGAGCACATAACACACCCATGAAATGTATGGCAGAAGCTGTATGCGTCGAACTGAGGACAAAGCGCAATGGCGGCACTTATCAGGGATTATTAAGGCTTTATGAAATCGGGACCGAAAAATTTAAGATTCTAAATTTAGCTTTCCAGACAGTTGCGAGCACACAATACACCTATATATTGTATGGTAGAAAATGAATGCATCAAACTGAGGACAGGGCTCAATGGCGGCGCTCATTAGGAGGAGGTTTATGAATTCGGGACCGAAAAAAATAAGATTCTGCAATTTCTGCATTCTAAACGTACACATTGCCATGCTCTATAGCTATAGCAAACACAGACCTATTACAGATGTATGGTAGATGCTGGATTCGATCTAAGGACAGGGCGCAATGATGTTCATTATGGGAGGCATTATGTCCAGCAATGGACTGTTATACGCTGATGATGATGATGAACATACACCTATACTCCAGCCATATTGGATGAAGAATGTTTGTAAACAAAAATTTCAACACTTTTTGCAATTATTCAATAAATACGTAATATTTCAGTTAACTAATGTCATAACTGAAACTTTACTATAAAAGTAAGTTAATAATGAAGTGCACATATTTATAAAACAAATAATATAAAAGTACTTTTAGGTTAAGTATGGGTGGTTTGTTTATATTTATTCTTCATCGAATTTGACTGAAGCATAAATACGAACAAGCAACAATAGATAACTAGCCGCTGGCTACATGCTCTAAAACAAATTGCTGTGTTAGTAAAACCTATGATTCACCTTTGCGTAAAATTTAAATAAGCTACGTAGGCAGTACAAAGCCGTACCTAATTACAGTGTGAACCTCGAGAATTGTAGGTATAATGACGAACGGACATGACTTATCTATTACATTGTTGTGTGTAATATAGGTAGGTATACTTATTGCCAAATAGGAAGGTTTTGATCATGTGCGCCAAACGTGATGCCTATTTCAAAGCTAAGCAGTAATATGTAGGTTTATGTAGATTATTTTTCTTGAAGGGTTTAGTTTAGGCACAGTTTATGGTAGTATACTTACACTAGTTTAATTAATATTGGATGTAAATAGTGCCTAGGTACCTACGGTCGACAAAAAAACTATATTCCTACCTGAATACTTACCTCGGTAGTACTTTAGTTATATCAACCTAGGTAAGATCTTAGGTTATGTTCACACGCAGGTACTTACCTACTCAATATTTTTTTTGAGGTTGGGTTAGAGGAAATAAAATAAATGATTTCAATATATTTGGGTTTTATTAAAGAATATAGAATATAAAAAAATATGTTTCGTCACAAGTGGACAACGAACATAGGTAGGAACAATACAAAACAAAAAATATAAAATAACTTAACCAAATACATCTATTAAGTTACATACAATAACGCATTCACTGCCCTATTTAGGCCTATGAAATGTTGCCATGCCGTTGAAAACATTAAGATCCTTTAAGAACACCATAAATATCTTTTAACTTTTTAAATCTTTTGGTACAAACACTTAAACTACCTACGAAAAAACTAAAAAAAGCTATGTCGCTTACTTTTCTCGACGAGCCCCCGTAACAGTGTGTCAGAATAGGGGGTTGAGCATATCCTGAGCGAATATGACCCAGAAGGTAACATTTTCACACAATCCGGCCAGATCCTGAAAAGCGCCCGGATCCACCCCGGTTACCGGATCCAAACCGGTTACCCGCATCGGCAACAAAAAGCGCTGCAAACTTTATTTTGAAGGTAGGTGATACCTACTCGTACCTCACCTAATAGTTAAGGTCTTAAATCCTTCAAATCACATACAGATACGAAAACGGTGTGTTTAGATATCTACATAAATATTGTAAATAAGTCTTCTAACTTTTTTACGCTTACCTAGGTTATTTGATTATTACACGTGCTACATTACTTTTTAATACAAAAACAGATACAATCTATGACAGCTAACGTGCCGTAATAATAACTCAACATAAAACACTACAAAATAGTTGATGCACTCCATAAAATGTCCGACACCTCATAAAGATGATGTCCATATAAACTTCGCATCGTTCTGTGGCACATGCATACTAACTTGTTATGATTCTGTGGTAGCTGGAGCATCGACCTCGAACATTTCACACATAAATCTTGTCCCGGTTAGGGTTACCAGATCAGAGAAGACCGGGTAAATCTAGTAAATCCAAAAAGACCGGACGCTTCTTTTAGCCGGTATAATCTTCGGTACTCTTTCACACAGAGGCCCACGCCCACCGATATGATAGGCATCGGTCCTGTTTTAACAAACTTTGATAGTTTGTTAATTGACGTTCTTTGAATTTCGACGGGTTAAATGTCAAAATTTGCTTATAAAGGTCAGGTGCCGAACATTTCAGTGTGCAACTGAGTTAGTAAATGAGGCCTCAGGTTATTATTATTTATGATGTATTTATTTATTATAACTTAGAAGAAGAGATCCCAACCCTACTTAAAGTTCACCTTGTATCTGAATAAAAAACTTTTTGATTTGATAATTAAAATCTGCGCTAAAATCGATTAGGTACAACACAGTAAGGTAGATTAAAGAAACTACAAAATAAATAAGGGTTTTAAAAACCAGTGTACTTACCGCAAAAAACATCTAAAAACTTACTTTTCTAAACTTTCGCTGAGATATGAAAGTCCGGAGCATGATGAAAGAACTCGTATGAAGCCGAATGTGGTCCGATGGTGGTCCAAAAAGCCGGACTGTTGCACTACCCTAGTCCCGGTGAGTGTGGTTGAACAAATTACACGAAGCTACCCGACCGAGGGCCGTTATTACAACTAATTGGCGACAATCAACTCTGCTACTGCTTTGTGGAGCCATTCGACGGTTCATGTTACAAAATCTCATCGAAATTGTATGTGGATGTATTTTATACATTGAGGACCCCCTACACAGCTTGCATTGCAGGCAACAAATACTTTCAAACCAACAATTTTGAATCAAGGCTCAAGATTGAGATGATTGGATCGCGGGAGGACTTAGCACAGTAGTGAGATATTATCATGAGGTTGTAAGGGGTTCCAACCTCCATCTTTGTAACAAAAGCCGACCTCACCTGCCCGTGGTGCCCCTGCTAACTAACAAACACGGCTCTGGCAGTCGGCTGATTGTGGCATAGCGCAGCCTAACACACCCGCACTGCTAAGAAAGAATGAAAAACATTAAAAAAATAACAACAACATTAATAAGAAAACTTATACAAAGAAAGAAAAACACACACTAAAATATCCATACCTACAACAAACAATAAATAAAGTTAAAAGTTCTTAGACCTAGGCAACGCCACAAATGTCGTTATCACAAAAAGGCGTCCAACTCAGCATTTGTTGTGTCATGTCAACACAACGCTGATCTT
Source organism: Horisme vitalbata (assembly GCA_951804965.1). Classification (NCBI taxonomy): domain Eukaryota; kingdom Metazoa; phylum Arthropoda; class Insecta; order Lepidoptera; family Geometridae; genus Horisme; species Horisme vitalbata. The sequence continues at coordinate 7,823,867 of OX638096.1, forward strand.
CCGTTCGAACCAAAAGTGAAAAGTGCTACACATCTAGCCGCAGACGGGGAGCAGCATCGGCGTGCGAGAAGCTGTACCCTGCGATCCCCAAGCCGCATGCCTCGCACGTGGATTATGGGTATATCCCGCTTCTAATTAAGGGAGGTCTATGTCCAGCAGTGGACTGATACAGGCTGGTAGTGGTGTTGATGTTGGGACATTATCATGATCGAGATCGTGTGAATCCATTTTTATCAATTCTTACTTACCTATAGGTACCTGTACTTACACCTTCACCGCTGATGGTGTCAATTCCGAGATTTTTGAATGTGAATTGAAGAGTTACAAATATTTACAACTTAGTGGGCGGCGACGGCGCCGCGGCGGCGCCCCGAGACTTCGTCCACGTTATTCAGGTTTTTCCCCACTGTACCTTTTAAGGAACAGAATTTTAGTAAAACCTTTCATAGTTCAGCACTACTTCATATAAGGACATTAGGGCTTCGGTTGAGGTTGTGCGTTGATTGGTCAGTCAGTCAGTTTCATTACAGTTTTATATGGTTTAGGCGCATAAGGACCCACTCGCAAAACGTCCCTTGGTCCCATTCGCAAAAGGTTCCTTTTATAAATGTTCCTTTCCCAAAACGTCCCTTCTGCGAAATATCCCTTTCTCAAAAGGTCCCTTCACATAAATTACGTCCCTTTCGCAGAACGTTCCTTTCGCAAATTGTCCCTTCGCAAAATTTGTTGGCTATAGGTATGTAATATAAAAAATACAGAAAATAATAAAAGAAACATTTGTTTTTAGTATCATAAATAATAACTAAATAAACATTAATAAACATTTGAACAACAAATTGAGGTACTTAGGAATAGTATAATGTTATTTAGAACCCTATAATGTATAACGCTCTGAGTGCTGAAAAACACTTGCTCTAGCCGGCCTCTGCAGGGAAGGTATCATGTCCGAAGCCCGCAGAGAATGTATTAACTGTCTTAACATTTTGATTGCGGACCTGCGGCAAATCGACAGTTGTGTTTTCAGCACTCAAAGCGTTATTAGAAACCGATAAGTTTTCCCAGAAAGAGGGTCCGCCTCTTAGGAAATGCCAGCATACTCTATGGCAAAAAGGTCGAACAACTGAAGTCGGATTGCCTTAATCAAATTCAATCGAAGTTTTGATTCTTGCCTTAGGTACCAAGTTCTGACGCAAACAAGCGTGACTTAGTTATGAGTCTATGCAACGTTGTTCTTCAATTCCACTCCCTTGTGAATTGATTTCAATTATTGATTATGTATGCGAAGGCGAATAGTATTTTATCTCGCGTCCCACTTGCACTGTCTCAAGAGTTATTAATTTAATTCTTACATATTAGAAACAAAGATGTAAGCACTTAGGTAGGTACGCATATACTATAGTTCAGTTCAGTTCTTCGTTCAGCACACGCATCTATGAGGATAACAAGTGAAGGATAGTTGGAGATTAAGTCAACCCTGCATTTACCGCTTGTAGGTCCTTCTCTATGTGCCTACATTTATGATTAAGGTATCAATTACCAGGTATGTAAACATCTGTATGTACCTCAAAAAAGTTATAATTTTTTTAAGTTCCTTAAATACAATTTAATAGAAATAAGAGTTCTTTGAGAAGGGCTCATCCGGGAAGTACCACCACGCCTATTTCTGCCGTGAAGTAGCATTCCTGTGTTGAAGGGTGTGGGTGCCGGCACAAAGTTGATGGACGCAGGGCGTTGCGTGGTAGGGCCGTTAAACATGCGTGACCTATGGTAATGGTTACCACTTTACATCAGGCAGGCCATGTGCTAGTTCCAAGGGCGTCGCAAAGGGGGGAGGGGAAGCTGCCCCGCCAACCCCGTAGAGATTTTAAAAAAGTCCTAAAAGTCTTTGACTTGACTTGCTTAATCGATCATTCCCGTACGAAGAAAAACTCGAATGAATTCACCAATTCCATTCCTAATATTCCGTATGTTTTTAACTATCCTAATAAACAAAAAAAAAACTTTGTCGACCATTATAATATTAAAATCTGGTAATTACAAAAAAATACACTGCATATTCAAATTCAAACTACCAAATTATTTATATTCTATTTTTTCAAGTTTTATTTATCATACAGTCAAGAACTCGTGAAGCTTTACGCGTTGTTGTACTCTGTACCGTTATTACAATCGCTTTAGATGTAAGGCTTGTACTATAAGTGAAAAGCTTCATGGGCTTTCGTCGACTTTACCTACAATTCATACTTTTACTAATTCTCCGTACCAACTTGCTCCCCCCCAACCGGGCCATCGCATCGGCTGGCGACGCCCTTGGCTAGTTCCATCTTCAGGTATCATAAAAACACATTCACCACAGACGTCATGTCAATTATGATGAGCTTGGGTCATGACCGGACCCAAGCTCATTGTAATTTTGATTGGAATACTCATGATTCCAGGAGATCATCGAATTTGAGCAAGCCTGTTTTCATTCAACTGTTTTCTTCATCGTTCTAGAATATTTAAGTAATCGTATGGCGAGAATTTTCACCCACAACATTCGAATCTACGAACTACCACTATATAGGTAAAGGTAAGTATCTATTCCTCCTGTTATAGCATAATTTCCAATTCAATAAGGCATCATTTCACAGTCCATTTCAATGTAAACTATTCAAGTGGTCGTTTGCAAGCTGATTTGCCAGCTGCTTCTCACCCTCCGCAAGTTATAATGTCGAGGGTTCCAAACACCCTTCTTGCAACCTGTTTATTGTTTGATCTTTAAACTAACGTCTTTTCTTTAGGTCTTTAGAATATTAACGTATTTGAAATTTCGATGTCTATACGCGCTTTTTTAATTCAGCGTTAATAATTAATTTAGAATATGTACATTTCTAAGTGAAAATGTTTTACGAGGAATTGGGTACTAACCTATCTAAGTTAAAATGTTTTTCGAGGAATTGGGCACTAACCTATCTAAGTGAAAATGTTTTTCGAGAGGAATTGGGTAATAATAACCTATCTAAGTGAAAATGTTTTACGAGGAATTGGGTACTAACCTATCTACGTGAAAATGTTTTACGAGGAATTGGGTACTTACCTATTGACGGCCTCTGTGGCGCAGGCTTCGATTCCCGCCGCGGGACAAATGTTTGGGTGTTTTCTATGATTAATATGTATGTTTTTTTTTAAATAAAGTAATAAGTAATATATCAGTCATGTTGTTCCCATAATACAAGCTCAGCTAAGTTTGGGGCTACATGAGCATCATGTAGCAGCGTTATTTATTTATTTAGCTACGTGAAACTGTTATTTACAACCGTTTGCAACAAAGGTCCAAATAACGCTAAAAAATATATCGCTTTTTTTTATAAATAATCCTGGACGTTATCACACAGCATCATGTAGCCCCAAACTAAGCAGAGCTTGTATTATGGGAACCACATGATTGATATACTACATAGATACATTTTTTTTGTAAATACATACATATCATACATAGAAAACACCCAGACCCGAGACAAATATCTGCAGAACATGCAAACATTTGTCCCGCAGCGGGAATCGAACCCGCAACCTTCTGCGTCACAGGCGGACCTTCGCCCATTGCGCCACAGAGGTCGTCGAATCCAATGTATTCCAAGTATAGAAAGTTTATTGTCTAGTACAAAATATACTTAATTAAACACGATATATCCATTTTAGGCCATCGTCATCGGTTAGTCGCCTTATGGGTATTGTGTTAGATGGAACAAGAGCTTAATAAAAATAGGTTCTACATAAAATACTTAGAAAGAATAAGTTAGTCAGAAAAAGTTATTAAAAACTTTGAAAAAAAAAACAAAACTTTTGAAAAGTTACTAAAGAAGTATTGAGTAGTCTCCGAATAGAAAATGATGTTAAGAAATATAAAAAACAGAAGAAAGATGTTTGGACACCTATACGTCAAGGCAGCTTACACACACACATACATGTTGGTATACGCAAAATCATAGAAAGTAAAGTAGAAGGTAAGATACGTAGGGCAAGACCGAGGATAAATTATATGAGCCACATTAAGGAGAAGTTAGCTGTCATATCGTATGGGGCAGTGAATGCTGCTTTGGAGAGGCAAATAGAAGGAGCTGCATTAGTTATGCCGTCAAGAGCATAGCTCATAAATAAATGATCATGATCAAATACTTCCTATTTATGTTTCTTATATAGCCTTCAGGTTAAACCATTTCTATGTGTGTCTTCTTATATGTCAGCATTAAGAAGGAAAGCTTAATTTATATATTCAATAAATATAGAAATCTTGGAAGTTTCATTATACCTTTACTAATTAACATCTCAAAAGAGACTATACATTTATTTTTTCTGTCAGAAAGCTCACCTACGATCCGCAAATATTTGCAGCTATCTCAAAAGGAATGCAATTAAAATATTTACATTCACAATAGCAGTTAACATGAGAGTATCCCACGCGTTCATAACGGCTACCATATTCATGAATATTCCATCAGTCAGGAAACACTTCCCCTCGCCCAACCCTTGTTCTAAAACCGGATACTTTACGAGTTCTGCTTTTAGCACAGGCATTTTCAATTTTATACGAAGCTTTTTACCCTTTCCAGACTTGTCGAAGCTCTCAACGGCTCGGGATATTAAATAGCTCGACAATGATTCTATGCAAACCCCATTTGTCCTTCCGGATGAATAGAAGCTGCAGACGAATGTTCTGTTGAAAGTTGCTGATCGGTTTTTGTAACCACCTTAGTGACAGAAGCCAAGTCTTGTCGGCATTCTGCACTGAAACAGGCTTTGCATTAGGTACCATCAGTGAATCAAGCAACTGCACCTGCAAGTCATAGCCAGGATTCACACAGGAAGCAGTAAAATAGTTGTGCGTCGACAAACGCTAGCAAAAAAAGTGCAAAAGCTCGTTTGTGGCTTTGTGCCCGCTACAGTGTGTGAGCACTGCTAATGCGTTAAACAAAGGGAGCTCCAGGTCGGTTCCCTCGACCCTCGGTGCTGTTTCGCACGGCCTAACGCGGAAGCGTCGTGTTTGCTCGACAAAAAATACCACTAGTCGTGAGCACGCGCAATGCGCACAATACACATAACTTTATAGGTACTTCATGGAGTTCATGGGAATAACAGAATGTCGCATTGAAGTTTATCGTCCTTTGAATCGCAGCCGCGCTAAGGTGAGGTCGTTACCCGCCATTTTGGTGTAACTCGTTCAAATGATCACATATTGTTTGGTTATGACTTGCGTTGTATCCAATTTGGCGGTGCGATTTATGCCTCGTCATTTTTATGAATAGCCTTTTGCTGTTTAAATTCAGAAGCCGTCGTAACGACTTTTGAGAGGATATTTTCGGTCTTTAGAAAGTCAAGGTTAAACTCCAGGCAAGTTTACTTAGTTTGATACGTGTTATGGTTTCTGAAATGTTTAGAAAATCAGGTCAACCTTCCGTTTCCCTTACGGCTCAAGAAAAACAGCATTCACTGACCGAGCCGTTCTAAGTCATTACAAATTCGACCTTTACCTGTTAATGCTGCTTAAATTATGACAGTTATGTGTGTAACTTCACGGTTCTGCATTATATCACATACCATAACTGCTTTATTGCACAAAAAGCTTCAAATTATCCGCTATCTAGTTAAAATGGTGAGAGAGATAATAAAAAGCGTCTGTTAAAAAAGTGACGGTAGTATTTAGTTGTGATTAAATTAATGTGATCATTTATTTGGTTGCCAACCGCTGCAGAACGAACAAAATGGAGCTGGTTCCACGAACGTAATTCTCACTTTTAACAAAACGTCCGCGGGCGAGCAGAACCTTACATAATTATGTTTTTTTGAGTTGGCCTTTATTCTTTCTACCTGGCCATTGGCGGGTACCTGCCCCACTATATTCAGTACCCGGAACTCTATTAAGCGACTCCACGAGGCACAAAAACACGTAGAACAGACAGCGAGTTGATGGACAGACCGTAATTTACCCGGCCGGGCTTTTGTGAAATTGCTTTTGTCGGTTTTGAGAAAGCATCGATTTGGGGGACCATTATATTTTCAACCGGTTGGTTCCAGAAAATTTTGAGCATAATACAATTCTGTTGCAGGATGTTGTATAGCTTGAGTTTCTTGGTTTATAGAGTTGCAGAGTTCAATGCTATTGATAAAGAAACACGATCGTTGGAATACGACCGCAACACGACATTGGAGCCGCAATGTGCAAGATGAATGTTTATGAAATATCAGCGATTGCGATTGCCGGCGGTTTCCAACTCGCTGAAAGAGGTTTTATGCTCGAGCTAAGGTTATTGAAGAGTAAATTGACTTTCGAAAACGATTACCTAATCCTGTTATAGCGAAGCCGTCGTCATGACTGTTTTTATAAAAAAATATACTTTATCGTAACCACTGGATAGCAGTATAGATTTTTTTACAGTAAGTCAAGAATTAAGAGTCATATTGTCATACAAATAACCTATAAATTCCACTTTAAATGTCTCTAACGCAGCTTCTTGTCTTGAAGTTTGATTAATGGCTCTTGATTTTAAGTTATGCAAATTACATATCGGAATGTAATGCATCGCCGAATATTTCAACAAGAATTATGGCCTAGTCGGACAATGACAAGAAAATAATAGTTTGGGGACAAGTATTGATTGTTTTAATCAACGTTACCGACGTTAATAAATATAATGGTAAATTTAGTTTTACTAGTGAGAACATTCATCATGGCAAGATTGTTTCTAAGTTGTAAATCGAGTTTTCCTGTTGCTTAATTTACATGTGGCGTCGTAAATATTCGTTCTATTATATTTTTAGACATAATTATTGTGTAATATTACGTAAAATTTATTTAAATTCAGTGGTAAACGGAAATAGCTTTATGGTACATAGTTAAATCATTATCCTTGAAACATATTTTTTTTTTATATTTAGCTGTATAACCATGCTGTTTCGTTTCAATAGCATCGTTTATCTTCATAAATGGTAAAATTGATTAGCAAACGTCGTCGAGCACAGCCCTGTTCTGTGTTGAGGTGAACCGGCGGGGGTATGGGGGGAGAGGGAAGGTTGTCGGCCCCGTGACGTCACCGCACTGACCACTCCGGGACCGCCACAATGGCCTTTCTCAGAAGGAGCAGATGCGCCTGCGCCGCTATCTCGCCCCACCCCGCACCGCACCTCCCCCGCACGTGAGCTTAGAAATAACGACTCGCTTACAAACCTTAGAACCGCTGGCCTCGGAAACCTTGAACCATAAAAAAACTATTCAATACCTCACGATGACGAATCAGGCAAAAAAAACTCACTCTTATAAACGCTTAGCGCGAAGTGTATCTAAACGACATTTTTGGGCGTCACTGCCGTGCGCAGGCGCAGGTAGACGCTGGCCGCGTACCTGCCGCACCGTATCATTACGCTAATGACACCCGCCGTAATCACCGGCTCTCCGCCGCTGTAGATACTCGCAACTTCCATGGATGAGTGTGGATCTAGTCATGATGAGTAAAACATGCACTAAACCTCCACTCATCGAAAGAAATTGACCTTCCGCCGCCGGCTGCTGCTTCTCGGAACCGGAGCACTGCACGCACTGAACGTTAGCGATGTCACGTCCTTATACCGGGTTCGCGACCACGTTGTGATTTCAACTTTTGTTTTGAGTTAATGCGCGCGACGGGAGCCAACACGACCGTCCGGTCCGCCCGCTCACTACGAAATAAACGGTCGAGATTTGAAATCTGGGGACGTAGACGCTGCGCGCGCGCCGCGGTTGGCGGGAGAGGGGAGTGCTTACAGCCAATGGGATTTAAGCGCGCGCAAACATAGCGTGGAGGGGAGACGCCCCGCGCGTCGCAACGCTCAAGTCCGCTCAACGATCTTATCTTTTCTTCACGAACGTTATATTCTTTCCTACTCGGGCGTCCGTTCAACCGACGACGGCGGAAGTGAAATGAACGCGCGCGTAAAATGCACATGACGCTGAGCGAACTAACTTATCGCACACCTCATGATTTACAAATGAGTTGTTATGAATGAGATTTGAATCGGAATTACAAAATAATAAGTAGAGTTCAACAGAATAAGCGGTAGGTGTGATTACACAACCATCGCTAATGATCTAACATCACGTTCACGATTGTGAAGCATGAAATTGTATGAAAATCGTTTATTACCATTTCGAATAATGCTTTTTGAAAGGGCAAAGACCTATCGCTATGAGAAAACAGGCTCTAATTTAACCCCTGGCGGAATACGAGAAAAGTATTAGAATGGCGAGATCCGGACGGAATAACTCGATAGACAACCTTCAATTTAACATTGGATAATAAAACCACTTAAAAATCGGAATACGAAAGGCATAAAGTGTGCGTTACTCCAGCGGCATGTCGACTCGGATCGGGATGAAATTAACAGAAAATTAGAGCGCTATGTCCTGTACATCGACTAAATAATTTATAGGGGTTACGGATTAGATACAAAAGCCCGACATAAACTAAATTAAAAACATGAAACGAGGATAAGGATAGTGAATTAATCACCAATCTTAAAGTTAAGTGTTGATTAGTTAGATACTTCATAAGTAACGTTAATTGGCAAGTAAAAATTACGAGTATCTTAGGTCAATCATCAACGAAATCGAAGCTCTGTGTTACTCACAGTTTATGCCAACGAATGAACAAATCATGCGCACCATCCGCCAGGTGGAGTGACGATTTGCGAAAGGCAGAAGCTAGATGCGTCGAGCTCGGAACAGGGGGTCTACTACTATTCACCGAAGTACGAAATTTCGTGTTTCGTTTCGTGCGATTGGTCGTATTTCATACTGTAAATTCTAATATTGCGGTCGTATGTTTTGTGAAATAGAGTAGGATGCGCAACGTTCGGACACTTATGTTACAAACTTCGTGCCGAAATTTCGGTTTTCTTTTGATTATTGGTACCAATCGCAAGAAAAATACGTAATTTCGTACTTCGGTGAATTGTAGTAGACTCCCAGGGCGCAATGGCGCTCATTAGGGGAGGCCTATGTCCAGCTATATGCTGATGATGATGATGATCCGTTAAATAATTCGTCAAATTTCAATCAACACAGATGTACCCGCTGGTTATTCGTGATGTTTTCATGACAACAGTAGTGTCATTTTACTCATCCAAGTAAACACGATATTGGGCAGATGATCCAACTAATTTACACCCTGAGGAGTGTTACTCGAATACCTTGAAATGCGAGTAGTTACGTAGTTACACGTAACTTTAATTGTTCATTAACCTACTCGGAACTTTACTTAAGGGTGGCGAAAGAGGTCCTAAGGTAATAAAATTCAAAAGAACTTCATTTAAAACCTATTTAATCATAATCAACACGAACAATGTTTTAAACAATCTTACATAAAAATTATATTACAAGGCATAGGATCAAACAAGATTATTAAGTGATCTTAGATCTCCAAAAATGGAATGGGCTTGCGAATCTTGTAAATGGAATTTTTACGTTACAAAAATGGTACCCAACTAGCCAACTCAGTTTCATAGGCGTCGCCAAATATGATTCCAAGATAGGTTATAAACTTAATTGTTTTTTAACCTTTATCGCCCGACTCTTAGGCTAAGGGCTCTCCTATAGACTTCCAAACATCTCTGTCCCGACCTACCTTCCTAAACTTACTATAGTATAACATAGATACAATTGAGTCTTTTTTCAAGTAGTTTTCACTTCAATGACGAAGTTTACAATGTGGGTGACTCAAGAAGTGCAGATTCGATTCCCGTTGTGGGATCAACGATAACAAATTTGGTCTGCACATATTTCTTGCTTGTCTAGATAGATACAATCAGTGGTATTATACTGTAAATAGTAGTTGCTCACAGCTACGGCAGAAAACCCATCTGGTTATATCTATACAAGATGAGTTTGAAGGAGAATGCCGAAAACCCGTACCAATTGCGTCAAAACCAAACGTATCCCATAAAATTTATTATATTTTACAAATGACATTAACATTTTCTTTACTTTTACACACCGTAATAATCAAGTAAAAAAATATTTTGTTGATTTGGTTTCCGCGGCACGCCCCCATTAGACGGCAACAACCATTGACATATACTGTTACTATGGCAACAACCCTCATTTTTAATTTAGACAGAAGAATCGACTAAGCTTATTGGAGATTACCGAGATTAGTCTTAGTACCGAGCGCCATACATCAGACGGCATTGTCCTCTGTATGTTATCCCGAAAAGCGGCGATTAGTTATAATACGTGATTAAAAACTCCAAAATCTTTGTTTTGTGTGTGGCAGCCCCAAAATTATGTCAAGGACAAAGCTTAATAAAATCAGCTGTTTTTGGGCTGGCTCACAAGTTTTCGAGTTGAAATATGGTGTACCTTTACAAACCTGTACGTGTACGAGTTGCACAATTTGAAAACTTTCATAGTTTTCGTTTTCGAACTAATCTTTAATGTAAGTTTACTGAAAATTACTCAACTAGTTTTAAATAGAAACTGCTCGAACAACGTAGGTGATGTAATCTTCTGGTATATTGCAATGTTTATCACTCAAAACAGTTAGGTAATTAACGAAAAGCTCTAAAATTGAGCACAAAACCGTAAACTGTGAAAGTTTTCGAATTGTGCAAATGGTACAGTGGCTTGAGTGCGAATAACATACCTTACTTCAAAACTTTGACATCTCCTTAGAAGAATATAACGCTAACTTTGTAGTAAAGTATGTTTTTCGCACTCAAGCCATTGCTCTTTAATGAAAACTAATTATAGATAGATAGGTCTTTCAAAAAATCTTGTTGACCTTAGGGAGTAGATTCATCCGTTTTCAGAATAGCATACGAATTCAATTAAACTCACCGTGTATACAGCCTTCTACTAATGTGTGAGTTTACTGACTGTAGGTTTTCTATTACTGAGCAGGGTCCTTAAGTAAATTTTTTTTCAACAACGTACATAGCTCTAAGTCTAGGCCAATCAATAGAGGCGAAGCACGAATATTTTGACATGTCGTATCGCAATCAGCCAATGAAAAAGCGTATATTCTAAATAACGCGTTGTCACTGACCATAATGGAATGGGTGATGAATGTGAAAATATTCGTTCTTCAGCTTCTGCTTGCATTTTGTGTAATCACCAATGTTTGCTGTTTAAAACAGGTAGCTCAGTACCCCTAGTACAAGTCATATACACAAAAATACGAAAATGTTATTGTTTTCGAGCAAAATTTTAAAGTTACTCTTTTCGGCAAATACCTGACTGTTTTGAGTAAAAACATTGCAACCTGCAAGAAGAACGCAATCACATTACCTACCTATGTCGTTTGATCAGTTTATATTTGAATCCAATGCAGTAATTTTCATTACAACATACATTCAAAAAGAGCTCGATAAAAACTATTAAAACTATTGAGTTAAATTTATTTATTCATTTTAAAAGTTGCAACAAGTTTCCGTATTGTGCAACTCGTATAGGGGTACTGGAAAAGGCTCTAAACTGACTTGAAAGTCTTGATCATGGATCATTATTGGCCATGATGATGGTACAGCCCAAATCAGTCAGCTGCATCATTTCAGCGCCACCGTCTAACAGGCGATGCGCGGCCCCCGCTAACTTCTCGCTGATAGAGCATTTCTGCTTATTGGTGAGATGACCAGCTGACACCACTGTGGCACTGAGTTGTTCTAGCAGCTGAGACGCAGAGTATGCGTCCATAAGGAACCTGAAATAAAAAGTTTGGTTACCGTACTGAAACTTACATAACTAGTTTCGGCCTACAACTCCAAAGATATTTAAAACTTCATCCAACCAATGTCCATTCATTTTGTTTTTTTTTTTTTCGCTTTGATTCAGCCCTGATTTAGGAAAGAATAGGTTAAAACGCAATAGGGTAAAATTGAAAAAATCCAATTAGGTAATTTTTGTATGGGATTTCTGTATGAACTCTAGAAACTATTTGGACAGGACAAATAAAAAAAATTTGAACATTTGTATGGTAACGCGCATCGCTTAGAACAGTTAGACCGATTTCGACTGAAATTTATATAATAAGGAAAATTAAAAATTAAATGCTGTTCGTTGATAAGCAATCACTTGAGAACGATTCGACTGATGTGCACGTTCGACCCGTAAAAGGTTTTCAGGAAAAGGAAAAGTTGCTTACAAATCTGACGAAATTACAAATCTGAGAGCGCTGTTAAATGGATTTTTTATATGAACTTAAGAATTTGGAAAGGACTGCGTCTGTCGGGTCAGCTAGTTTTCAATAAAAATGAAAAAATATAAACAGCGTTATTTTGTCAACTTTTGTGAAGCAATAGGCGAAGGATCACAATAGGTCTTCATGGCCGCAGTGATATGAAAGCCACGCAATCAATAATAGGCGAAGGTCCGCTTGACACGCTGAGAATGTTGCAGGTTTTATTCCCGCTGCGGGACCAATGTTTGCATCTTCAGATATTTGTCTCGAGCCTGGGTGCTTTCTATGTATGTTAAGTATTTTCAAAAAAATATAGATAAGTAGTATATCAGTCATGTGGTTCCCATAATAAAAGATCATCTTTTTTTGGGACTACATGTGTGATGTCCACCATTTTTATTTCATTACCTATTTTGTGTGAACCCAAGAATTTGGACGTCTGTCACAAGTTTTCAATCATAAATGGAAATTTCCGGTAAAAACTTGGGAGCTTTTTTGTATTAACTCAATAATTCGAAAAATACAAACGTCTTTCGTGTCAGCTAGTAAATAATATAAACTTGCAATACTTATCAGTAATTGCGGAAAACTGAAGCACAGTGTGAACAAAGTTGTTATATCTAGATAAAATGATATGCCCTTGAACATGGTCATTACAACAACATAGCGATGACGCGACCGCCAAAGTTTTTGAGTGAGTAAAGTTTGCAAGTCTCACCAAAGCGAAATAAAGTACTAACAGGATGAGTTTGAATTTGTATGTCCAAGAAGAGGTAAATCTACTTCTAAATGACAACAAGATACGAGAAATTTATTTGCATAAATAAGTATAGGTAACATTTCTTAGAATAATAATTTAGTATAATTTATTACAAAAAACATTGCCTTACATTAACGTACTAACAGTTTATAAACATTTCTTAGAAGTAGATATAGTATACAAAAGTATAAGCATTTATATCATGGATTACGTCTAAGGACTAGATATTAGAGGCAGGATTTATTTACGGTTTTCAGGTCATCGTAAATTTCGTTAGGGGGCGCTTTATTAACAAAATAACAAATACTATAACTACATTTAAAATTAATGAACATTTTTGTCCTACGTCTATTCAAATTTTGTAGTTTTGTTTTTCATTGAAATGGCTTGTAAAGTTACGTCATAATTTTGCTGAAATGCTTGTGAGACCGAACTAGAGTAGGTTAAAATTGTAGTATGTACATTGTAATTGTTAACTTAAAAATTGTATGGTTCTAATTTGAAAAGTTTTAAATTGTTATTTTACAATTCCAATCATCAACATATGAATTCAAACTCACATTATATTTTAGCTTTTGGATTTCGATATCCACATCAGCCTATATCAGTCCACTGCTGGACATAGGCCTCCCCTAATAAGGGGGAAATGCCCATAATCCCCACGCTGGGCATGCGGGTTGGGGATCGCAGGGCACAGCTTCTCGCACCACCGACGCTGCTGCCCGTCGGTGGCCAGAGGATTTAGCTGTGCCGATGTAGGCTGTGCTATGCCGCAATCAGCCGGCCGCCAGAACCCCGTTTGTTGTTTAGCAGGGTGCACCACGTGCAGGTGGGGTTGGCTTGGGTTCCGAAGATAGTGGTTGGAACCCCTTACATACGCTTTTGGATTTCGATATAAGTAACTAGATCTATATAGTGGTATCCGCCTAAAGGAGAATGCCGAGAACCCGTACCAATTGCGTCAAAATCGAACGTATCCCATAAAATTTATTATATTTTATAAATGACATTAACATTTTCTTTAGTTTAACACACCGACGGGATTAATAATCAAGTAAAAAAATATTTTAATAACGGCCTATGTGTTAATCAAATATGTTTTGATTAACACATAGGCCGTTATTTATCCCGGTACCGCGCGAGCGAAGCCGCGGGTGAAAGCTAGTAAATAGATAATGCTGGACACTACAACTCAAACAGCATCATATGGTCCCAAACTAAGCAGAGTTTGTATTATGGGAACAACATGACTGATATACTTGGACGCGCGGGCAAGCCATGGAGCCTGCGGTGTCCGCGTGGGCGCAACAAGCTTATTACTTTGTGTTGAAGTATACTTATGTGCCGTTTTGTGGAAATAAACTATATGAATATGAATACTACTAAGGCAGGATGCACACCAGATATACATTTGTAGTACAACAATTTGTGGCGCTACATTTCAATGTTAAAATAATAAAAGAAAGTGCAAATTTGATTTTCATTTTTTTTTTAAATCGAAATGTGACTCAAAATTGCTATGATACATATGTGTGTCTGGTGTGCGGCCTGGTTTACATAGTATTTTTGTTTTGTAAATACATACATATCATACCTAGAAAACACCCAGACCCAAGACAAATATTAGCAGATCATAAAAACGCAGTCAGACTGAGAAAAAAACTATTAGCTAGGGGAAAAACTTATAAAATATATGTCTCTCCCACACACCAAGCCTATTGAATATCAAATTCAAAATATTTACTTCAACCTCACTGGTTCGTTACAGCTGTATTTCAGCCACTCATAAAAGATATTAAACAAAATAAACACACAATGAAAAGATAATGTACATTGTCGACAATTACCGGCCTATTTCGATTTTACCATCGCTTTCGAAAATCCTTGAGAGGTTAATGAACAATCGCCTAATATCATACCTAAATAGTGAGAATATCCTATCACCTTCACAATTCGGATTTAGGGCAGGCAGATCAACGGAAGATGCTGTACTTACACTCACACAATATGTCACAACTGGCCTTGATAGAAAGAATAAATGTATCGGCATCTTTCTTGATTTGGCTAAAGCGTTCGACACTGTCTCTATCCCCATCTTGATTGATAAAATGCAGAATATAGGAATAAGAGGAACACCTCTAAAACTATTTACATCATATCTAACTAATCGCCACCAAAAAGTTAAAATAGAAAACATTGAATCTGTGGATTTACCAGTAACACATGGGGTTCCCCAGGGTAGTGTCCTGGGCCCTAGCCTTTTTTTGATATATTTAAATGAGCTTAGCTTATACACTCCTAACCAAGGCAAACTAATAAGTTTTGCTGATGATACAGCCCTTCTATTTATGGGAAAGTCTTGGGAGGAAAAACAACATTATGCTGAAGAAGGTTTACAACTGGTAATGATGTGGTTGCGAAAGAATCAATTGTCACTGAACTTAAATAAAACAAAATATATAAAATTTTCAAAAAAAAAAAGATTCATCTTCAAATAAAACTAAGATACAAGCCCATAATTGCACTGGCTCAGGAAATGACTGTCCTTGTTATTCTCTTGATAATGTAGACACTATAAAATATTTAGGAGTTACCCTTGATAAAAACCTTAAGTGGTCAGCTCATATAGCCGCATTATCAGCTAGAACAAGGCAACTAATATATGCCTTTAAAAAATTAAGGCATGTAGCTTCACCTATTCTCATGAGGACCGTATATATTTCTCTGGCTCAATCTATATTAAATTATTGTATACTAATCTGGGGAGCTGCGTGCAAAACTAGGATTCTTAAGGTAGAACGAGCCCAAAGATCAGTCTTGAAAGTAATCAACTTTAAACCCTTTAGATATCCCACCCACCAGCTATACGAAGAATGCAAAGTACTGTCTATTCGTCAACTATTCATACATAGGCTCATCTTAAAGCAACACTCACTTACACCCTTTCAACAAACACAAAAAGCAGTCTCCGTAAGACGTAAATACAAAGTCTGTAATCCACCAAAAATAACCTCTTCTTTTTCTCGTCAACACTCTCAATATCTTGGTCCTTTTCTTTATAACAAAATCAATAAATCTAAATATATTCACCATCTTAATCGATACAACCTCAGCAAAACCATAAAACAGTGGCTTTTAGAACAATCATATGACTCTACAGAGAAATTTATTGAGTCTCAAAAATAACTCTATTTACTTAAATAACCGACCTAAAACTACACTTATTGCGTTCTGAATATTCTAATACTTACGATTATTTAGGTATATAATACATACTACATGAGCTTTTTTTTTTTTCTTTATCTATAGGATTACCTATTGTAATATAATTGAAACTGTAAAATAAAACTAGGATTATTAATATAATATAATCCTAGTTGTATTTTATATTGTTGTTGGTGTATATATATATATATATATATATATATATATATATATATATATATATATATATGTGCCAATAGCGATATAAAATACAATACACTATACTATACTACAATAGGATATAACATAGTATACGTAGTTATTTACATCAATATGGTATATATTTAGTGAAATAATATAGTTAACCAAGAATGGGCTCCTGCACTACAATCCATATCTACCCACATTATACTGTGCGTAGCGACTTTAATGGAATGCGTGCGACACAGTGAACATTAAAACTAAAATTTTTATGTATAATATGGTATTGTACGTATTATAAGATCATTATATATATTTTTTTTACTATGCTTATCGTTAAGTGCTATTATTTTATTTGTTGTTTAGTAACTAAGAAAGCTAACTTCGTAATAAGTATGAAATCTCAATTTCTTGAATGTACCTAGTAAGTACTTCCCTACTTTATATGTCCTACCTAATACCTACCAATTGCTTGTAACCTTTTACGATGTTGCCCTTACCGTTTATCTCGCTTCCCTCTTATTTGTTTTTAGTTATGTTAGATTAATTAAGCTAGGATGATTCAGGATATGATATTGTAAGCTCAGGAGAAGAAAAAAAAAAACTACATCTAACCCACCTAATACCCATTAATTTACCCTTACCTACTCCGTATATTTTTTGCCTCTCTTAAAGTAACGGAATTATATTATTTACCTACGCAAACTGATATAGTACCCATCCCTTTTACTTCCTATAGCATACATTCGAAGGGAGGTGCCGTAAGCCATAACACAGGTTATTCCTAGCGTGGTCTACGACACACCTTTAAGATGTTGCATAGTTCCTACCTACTTACAACCAACGTGTGAGAGTACTTAGGTATATGCATTTTAGAAAACTATAAATAGTATGAGCATATATTGTTCTTACCTAAGTAGCAATTATTGTATCTTCGTCCATGTCTTTAGTAAGTAAGTAGTGTAAGTATTTACGTGTAACAGATTTTGGTTTATGAATAAATTATTCTTATTCTTATTCTTATTGTACATAAAACATCAACACTTCAATGGAGGAAATAGATTTCCATCGAGATTGAGCTGAAAATTTGCACAAATTATACAGATGATGCTGTTATTTCTAAATCTGAAATAACATCATCATCATTTCCTTGCCCTTATCCCACTCTAGGTGGGGTCGGCACAACTCATTTCCCTGCCCTTATCCCACTCTAGGTGAGGTCGGCACAACATGTTTTCTTTCTCCATTCACTCCTATCGGCTGTCAACTCTGTATTCACTTCTTTCACTCTCATATCCTCTTTCACACAATCCATCCATCTCTTATTCAGCCTCCCTCTACTCGTGCATCCAGTCACATTCATACTCATCACTTCCCCTGATCTGGAATAACTTAGAGGCTACTTTTTATCGCCACGCGTAGTATAATAAAATACTTTAAAAATGTTGAGACGCAATTTAGCAACCCTCCCTACAAACGACGTCCCTATTCTTATTATTTAACTGTCTTAATAGGGCGTTGGCGCAGGTGGTGAATTCTTTGTAATTTCGACTCGAACTGCACAATGTATTGTTATATTATTTGTGTCCGAAGGGCGGAATTTGAATTATTATTACTAACTGACACGGGAACCGCATTATGGAACTGAAATGGAACTAGGTAGAACACATTGAGAGGCGAGGCGATGACCGGTGGAGTAGGATGATTACGGAATGGTGGCCTAATATTTTTGACATAAAATAGTCGAGCATTTGATATTACACCTGAAATAGGTGTGGACTAAAATGGAGCACGCTTGCCTAGAAGGAACCGATTCACTCTGGATTTGAAAACTTTTTATTGTACTGATCCGGGAAATCAGACGCTGGAAGTAAGTTCTACTCTTTACTAGTAACAATAATCGTGGAAGCGAATCGATTGGTACGACAAGGTGGAATGTCGACCAGATATGGGTGGTACTTTGCATTACGCCTGCTTGTCCGGTGATAAAAGGGAGAAAGTGGGATCAGTTCGTGAACATCTTTAGCACGTTCAAAAGTGGAACTTGTAACACCTAATGATGGGTATAGAGCGTAGAGCGTCCGGTTGCAAGATGGGTAGACATTATCAAAATCACGGTACATGGGTTAGACTAGCGCAGGATCGTCGTGGTTGACACAAGTTGAGGCCTATACCCAGCAGTGGATGAAATCAGGCTGCAGATGATGATGATTATTTAGTGCTTTTCCGGGGAAGTACAACCACAATGCCGTGAAGCAGCATTACTGTGTTTCTGTTTGATGGATGTGGCCATGTGTTTGTTTCAACATCAAGTATTGTAATATAAAAGATGATGATAACGATATGTAGACTTGTAAAAAAACAAGCAAATCTACTTGGCTCACCATCATCATCAGCCTATAGCAGTCTACTGCTGGACATAGGTCTCCCTCAATGAGCGCTATTGCCCTTTGTTCTCAACTCAACGCTAATTTGCTTGTATTGTTAAAAATATCGGGTTAAGAATAGCCGGCTGAGACAAAAAAATAATTTGAAATAATTTAGATTTCATTGGATAATTTCTTTCTAGCAATTCATAGATAATTAAGTATTCAGGGTGGCGCTGCAATGGCGACATTAAATGAACACACAGGTAGTGCTACTTGTCAGTAATCATAAAAAATTGAATCCTAAAACTAGAGTCCATTATGTAAAAACAAACTAAATCACAAATAAGGTAAGATTATTAGAATCATGCTGTGTAAGGGCTACTTATAAATATAAATATTTGAAAAATGGCCTTAGTTTTAGGATTTAATTTTTTATTACTGACAAGTAGCACTACCCATGTTTTCATTTAATATCGCCATTACAGCGCCACCCTGTATACAATGAACTCATTAGGGAACTGACATTGAAAACCGACAAACGAGAAACAAGAATAAATAAAAAATGTCTACACTTTGCAGACCTCTAGTGCGAGAAACGTTGTAACAAACGATATTAAGGTTCAACACTGTTGTATAAGTACTTTAAGCAGAGATTCAGATTGCAGTCCCTTTTATTTAGCATTTTCTTTTTATTTATATTGGAATAATGAAGGTTTTGGAAGTATGTATGCGGATAGCTAGACTGAAGTAGAAATGGCCAGGTCACTTGGCTAGAAGGGACTAAGGAAGATGGACAAAGGCCAGTGACAGAATGGTTGCCCAGGGATCAACCACCCGCCCGATGGTCGTGAACGTAGCTGAGAGTCCGTGGATGAGGCTTGCAAAGGACCGGAAATATTGGTGTGACAAAGAGGAGGCCGATTAATGGCCGATTCCTATAATATTCGTTTTCCCTTAATACTGTCAATTTTTTTGACAGTTTTTCAAGGGAAAACGAAGCGTCATCCTTGAAAAACTGTCAAATTTTGGACAGTTTTCAAATTGTGCATTGTCGTCTTTGTCCCTCTGAAGTTAGGATTTAGTTAGTTTAGGCTCAGCAAACGATTCGACCAATCCTAGTACAATCCAACCCGAAAGTAGGTACGACGTGGATTGCAGCCAACTTCACGAGTTATAAAGTTAAAAAGTTACTCTTCTGTAATTAGAATCCACTTACTTCTCAACAAACTGCTCCAGTTCATTGTAGTTCTTCACATTCAGGTATTCATTGACCAGCTTATCCGGCACCAAGCCTGTCACCTAATAAAGGTTACCTGGTTAGTAGAATCCTACTAATATTATACAGGCGAAACTTTGTGAGGATTATAGGAGGAGAATATGTCAAATATTCGTTCCTTCCTCACGCCAAGACTACTGGAAGGATTGAGCAGAAATTTCTGACATTACATTATACAGGTTGCAAAAAGATTACTACCGAAAACGTGGTTGCAATCAGACTATGATTACATATTAAGACATATTAAGAAAAAAAAGCAAAAAAAAAAAAACATCTCATTTTAATTATTTTTCTAGTAACATACACTTAGTATCACATAATAACATCATATTTACCTATCTAACTGAAATACGTAAAAAATAAACTAAAAAAACAAAACCAGTAATGTATGCAACATGCAAGCAGTCCGCCCCTGTACTGAAATCCCCAACCAGCAAGCCCAGCACGGGAATTATGGGTATATCTTCGTTCTTTAGGGGAGACCTCAGCACAGTGGACTGAATAGATAGATAGATACATAAATTGTGTGTCCAATGTTTTTTTTGCGACTAGCTCGACCGTGGTGGATGACACAAACTTCGGGAGGCAGCAGTCAGGCTGTGGATGATTTTGATGAAAGTTTATTAAATTAAACACTTTTTTGTACCAATGAACCTGTGTTGGTACTCATATTTGCTTGTTGTGCATTGTTTCTAAACTAGTTATTAATAATAACGTTAGTAATAAGTACTTCCGTTTCTTACATGTTGAATGGAATATAGGCTAATGTCATAATTTTATCTATCGTTTTGGCTGTTATGGATTTTTATGTGGCACGTTTTGATAATTTCATTTATCTTCGTTTAAATTTTAGTTTATAATCTTTTGATTTTTACTGTAACTTAATTATTTTCTGTGATCTGTGGATGGTTTATCTATTTTAACGGAGAATATAATTAACTCCTCGTATGATCTTGGTAACTATAGTTACCAAAACCGAACCAAAGAGATAATTAACTTACTTTATAAGCTGGTGTTGTTCATTTATTATTATTAAATTATGGACGAGCAGCTTGATGCTGTTGTGTCCATTTCAGGCAGTGTTAAAAAAGAAGGGCGGTCATTTCAGACCTGACTATAAATCGAAGCGAATAAAAATACGAATTATGTAAAAATATTCTTGCTAATGGAGTATTGAAATTATAACTAATAACTTTATTTATTAAAGCCGGAATACTTAATAAATTAATAATAAATATTGATCGCAATACGCCCTATCATAACGTATCATGGTTATTGAACGTACTCTCATCCACATTGTGCATCTCTCGTACCAATGTCAACCATCTAAAACAAAACTGCCACTAACAAAGCACGCGTTTGGTTGGTTTTTGTTTAATGGCGCCAGTCCTAATCGATCGTAACCTAAAAGTATAAAATAAATACCCAGAAAAATTCTACGGCTTTAATAAAAAAAAAACGATTAATTGAACATGATATCCTGCAATAAGAACTATCAATTAGGACATAGGTCATTTCTAGACGCGACAATTTATGGTCAGGTCTCAGGTCACAGGTTGTATGAAACTGACCGATCTTCATTAAGTCATTGTTTCTTTCTGCCACTTTTTTTTATCAATGATTGATTTAAGGTCATATCCCACTTACACGACTCTGCTCCAACACCGCTCCCACCCAACACCGCCCTAAACTAAGACGACTGCTCGCATTCGTCAGTCCACGCGGCGACAGCCAGCCGGCACCCAGCTGTCCACGCTCTGACTCGCACGCACCGTCCACCAGTCTGCCACCAGTCAGCGCGCCGACCGCTCGTCTACAACGTGTGGCCAGCGAGGCGTCCACTACCGAGCAGTCTGATAGCGGGAAGCTTGCTGACACCGAGCTGTCTGCTAATTTATGTTGTCAATATAAATTACTATATTGCAAGGCCACGACTTAAAGCCCCTATTTGAATCATATTTTATTAGTAGGGTGGTAGCTGAGTCTTGTAAATGGGCTATAACCTTTAGTCGAGCTTATTTTTGAAGTTCTTTAATAAAAGTAGCCGATACAACATCTTCAGGTAGCATGTTCCAATTGTGGAGCACGTCGTCGTAGTTTGTCAGTCAAGCTATTCAAATAAAGGCTTACCTCAATCAGACCTTCAGCGGTGATCTTCCCAAGTAGTCGTTGGCAGCACTGAAGAGCCGTGAGGGCTCGACGCAGATCCCCTTCACAAGTGTCCACCGCTTGGTGTAAAACTTCACCTTCTCCAACATCAACTCCCTCAGCCACACAGATTTCCTGGAGCCTTGAAAATTATAATTAATTAATAAATATATTATTCTTCTTTAAAGCCTTTGTAAATCAGTGGGACGAAAATTCTTATTTCAACAGGAGATCCATACCTACATTTTGTTCATTAAAGATTGATAGACAAGGGACATTGATATGGACATAATTATACATAGTGATGACAATGACCAATGATGAACGATGATGTTTGACAAACCCGATTGTTTGTTTGTTTTAAAAGTTCTTTATTTAACCTATAAACATACTTAAAATATAGTATACAAAAACACAGTTCAGTACCTACAAGCAGTAAAGTTTTATGTAACTCGAGCAGGCTGTAGCACCTACAAGATACAAGATATTTATTTGCATATAAGTGTAAGTAACAGTAGGTCTTAAGACTAGTTGTAAGTACATGACTTATTCACCGTTTTCCGGTATTGCAAATTTGGTGGGTTAGGGCGCTTTACATTTGATAAAATTTAAAAAAAATGTACAAAGATTACCTATAAAATTAACTAAGTACAAACCTAAATTATACTTTGAATATTTGTACAAAGATGAATAAAAAAAAAAAGTCAAAAATTAATAATATAAAAAAACTGAAATAAATCATAAAAATTTTAAAAATAAAATGTCAAATAAGTCAATGCATAAATTAAATTAAGAATTCAGATACACTATAATAATATTTTTCAGTCAACCAAATTCTTAGCTTTTTTTCAAATTGTCTCCGTGGTAGATTTTTTACATCACCGGGAATTTTATTATAAATACGCCCACACATAGCAAAACAGCTCTTAAGATAGAGGCTCGTTTTTGGATTTTTTGAAAAAACCATTCTTTCTGGATCTCTTAAACATCTTGTATAAATATCGCTCGCTTTTGTGAATATTTCCGAGTGTTCGCTTACAAACTTAGCAGCTTCAAAGATGTACATACTCGGCAAGGTTAATAACTTAAATTTTTGAAATATGGGCTTACATGACTCCCACGGCGGAATACCAACAATTGCACGCACACATTTCTTTTGAGCAATAAAAGCTCTCTCAATTTCTGTAGAGTTTCCCCACAATATTAGGCCATATCTTAGAACAGAAGCTACATAGCCATGATATGCAGTCAAAATTGTGTTATGATTTGTAGTCTTGCGCAACTTATAAAGCACATACACAAATCTATTTATTTTTTTACAGACACTGTCGATATGTGCTTTCCAATTACAATTCCGATCTAAAATTACTCCCAAAAATTTCGTTTCATTAACCTCTGTTAGGCATTGTCCATTATAACATAGACCATAACCTATAAAAGTTTTTTTAATAAAATTACTATTTATGAGTTATAAACTCATAATAAACTTTGTAAATTAATAATAATAACATAGTGCAATCTATGCAAACAAACAATGAATTTAACTATGAGCACTTTGTATAGCGCGCATTTTTATAAACGAAAAAAAACAAACCAGATTGTTTTTTGCCATAATTCATCATTGGTTGTCGTCATCACAACATGTATGTCAATATCAATAGTAATATCCAGCGCAGGTCGCGCAATATCAACCTATATTCAATTAAACATAGTATGTATGTATACATCATTTGTGTTGTATGTATCCAAATAAAAATAAGTATAACCGAATGTTACCTTTTGATGACATTTTCCCTTGAAAGAGGTTTGAATCTGAATTTTGAACATCTGCTAGTAATTGGTGGTATGATTCTGGACACATAGTTGCAGATAAGACAGAATCTTGTGGTCCTTGTCTCCCGTTCCATGGTGCGGCGGAGAGCTGCCTGAGCTGCTGTGGTCATGGAGTCAGCTTCATCGAGAATAACTAACTTGTAAGGTGGGCATGGTCTTCCACTGAAATAAAAATAAGTTGTTTAGTTAATTAGGAATGTACGGATGAATGGGTGAATGGATGAATGTTTGTTACTCTTTCACCCAAAAACTACTAAACGGATTTGGATGAAACTTGGAATATACATAGTTTGTGACATGGATTAACACATGGACTATGTTTTATCCTGCTACCACGCCAGCGAAGCCACAGGCGGTAACTAGTAATATAATAAATGTGAAAGTCTGTGTGAATGTTTGTTACCTCTCTGTAACTACTAAACTTATTTAGATGAAATTTGATTCGTAGATAGTTTAGGTTCTAGAATAATAGATAAGACCTTTGAGAGGGTAAACAGGGTGGCAAAGTTTTGACACAAAATCTTTACTTATTGACTTGTATCAAATAAAATGGACAATAATGAAAGTACAATGGGTGGTTTTACAGCTTACAGCAATCTCTTCCGGACAACCTTGAGATGGACTGGATTAAAAGATACTACAACTGCTAAAGCAGATGATGAAATATCAATAAAAACAAATTGATCCTCAATAATTTGTGTGTATGAGTATTATTAAACCAAGTGCATCAGTGTTTTTTTTTATTTTTTTGTTTTCTAAATTTTTTTTGGGAACTTTTGTCGGATAACAACAATGTCAGTTCCATTGTACCTGAAATGTATAGTGCAATCAGCTAGAGTTTTCAGTAACCAACTCATATATGGACCTGTAGAGAATATTAGCTGCGTCTGATGTTTGTGCAGCAAATACTCACTGGAACAAGCCCACATCGAGAAAGTTAACATTGATTTTTTTTGCTAATAATTCCCTCATGGGTGCACTCCGGACACACTCCATCAAGAGATGGTAAACATCCTCTATTACTCCACAAGTCTCACAATTTGGATTATCAACTCTCTTCATTAAGAACTCAAACTTATTCAAAGGCATATGCCCGGAGCGCAGTCTATGAGATACTACAACCAATTTCCTATCCATACTAATATTAGCGAACCAAGGTATATGAGGTGGCTCACTTTGCATTGTTCTATACCAGATGCCCTTCTCCCGAGAAGCAATATCAAAGTACTCCTTCCATTTAGACAATCAACAAAAACGTTTCATTTCAAATCCAATCAACAGCTGATTGAATTTGGAATGAAACTTGGAATAGAGATAGTTTGTGACCTAGATTAACACATAGGCTACTTTTTATCACAGTCTCCTGGATTAACACTATCTAGGTACCATGTAAGTGAAGCCGCAGGTGGAAGATAGTTATCTCTTAACCTTTCGAGTATCTTATGTCACTCTAGTCCCACAGAGAACCTTTCCACAAGCAGCTTGACGGGCCACTTGTCCCAGTCATTTATCATTGACAGCCAAATTCGCTCGTTAAAAACGCGAAACTAGGTGCCGCGACTTAAGCAAACATAAGGGTTAATCTTACTTACTCGGGTCTTGTACTGCTGACAGTCAACTGTGCAAAGGTCTTCACCTTATCCCTTATAACTTGAATGCCTCTTTCGTCTGAAGCGTTAAGTTCCAGCACACGGTCCCGCGTAATATCTCCGAATAATTGCCTCGCAGCGGCTAGAATGGCGCTTGTCTTTCCGGTGCCCGGAGGACCATAAAACAACAGATGAGGCAAATCACCACCAGCTAAACATTCTCTCAACACTTGGACTACTTCTCCTTGATCAACGATATCATCGATCGTTTTCGGCCGGCTAGAAAGTAAAGTAATAACATGAGACGGTATAATACACCATGTATTTACGTTGTGTAGAGTGTGGAGTACTTACTATTTTTCAACCCAAGGCGCTGGTGGTTTCTTTTTAGTGGATGATTTCACTCCGGATGAAGAAGGTTTATCAGATGTTAATTTACCAGTTTTCAGAAAAGCTTGCATGGTGAATTTGCACAGAGCAAACTTCTTGAGTAAAGAAACGAACGAAGAAACAAGTTTCTTTTTTTGTGAAACAAGTTTTCGCGGTACGCGCCACCACAGAACAATAATACTCCCACAGAACACGAACACTATTACTCCCCTAGACAGAGAAAGCAATAGACGACGAGTTATCTTCATCGCATTCTTTCAAGAAAGAGAACTACATATGCGTGCTTCATGCAAATAAGGGAGACCGCACTATATGATTTGCTGTCCCTTATCGCGTGCCGGTTTTTTCGTTGTTTAGCGCAACATTGCGCTAAACAAACTTTGGCAGCTAGCAGCAGTTTTCGAAGGTTTGTGAAAAACTTGCTTGAAACTAAATTATTACCTGGAAAAATTATGTTTCATCTATTGTAAATCAATAATAACAAATTAATCTTATTGGATTTCTCTATCAAAATGGATCAGTGTAGTGTATTTTGGTGCAAAAGTGGCAGTGATCAAAACATTCCGGATTTGTCTTTTCTTTCGTAAGTATCGTACTTTTGACGATGTATTTATTCAAAAATGGATGGTTAACTAGACTTCCATAATAAATAACAACATTTAGAGCAGAAATCTGTAAGAAAATAAGCCAAAAAGTGAAATTCAATTTTGTTTTGTTTTGTTTGGTGTTGCCGGCATTTGAAATGAATTTTCCCCTCTGCACATTAATTTTTGGCTCAACTTTCATTTATTTGTAGTGAGCTAGGCGGCTGGAACTTTTGTCACAGATAGGTCTATATCTAGGAAGCCTAAATCTAAAATGGCGTAGTGTGGAACCAAATAGTTTTTGAGATATGATTATTTGAAAATTCAAATTTTTTACTTAATTTCGTCAAACTTGATGACACTGCGGGCAATTTTTTTTTCATCACTGAATATCGAAAATATGATCTTCTTCTTTTTATTTATGGCCTCTGTGGTATTTTTTGGTAATTCGACATTGACAATGATATTTCTCCTTGTTAATGTAATACATTGAATAGACAGTCGGTTATTAGATTTTTTACAACCACCTGAAAATCCTTCCCGCAGCAGTAGGTTCTAGGACACCCCAACTTGAGTAGCAAAGGTTCTAGATATATCACAGAACTGACGCAGATCACCCCGATGCCACGTAGTCTTGTGGTCCCTATGCGTAGATTGGATATAAAAAATGTGGAACCAGAAATTCGCGTGGAAGATCCTGAGTGGAGCCCGCGAGGACGAGTGGACGAAGCGCCACTCAGGGCCGACGAGGTCAAATACCCGAATCAAATATCCATTTTTATGATTTAAAACTGTTTTTAAACTGATCGTAGGTCATAGGTCCCTCTCCCGGAAGTGTGTTTTGACGTATATTATTTAATTTTTTTTGTCTCGTTAACCTCAAAATTTAATTATTTTTTTCTCGGAAACTGTGAGATTCCCCCTTTTAGAGGGAGAGTCCTCACTCCCTCCCTTGCCCTTCCCCACCCCATAAGTTCATTACATATACAGGAAAGTCGTTTCATTTTTTATTAGAACTTTAAATTATATAATTTCTTTGGTTCATTATTATTTGCATAGCCCGGTTTAAAGATGACGTTTTAATTTCAGGATAAAAAACCAAAGGGCCACGTAATTCAATGGATGGTAACTGAAAATACACCTGTATGTCTCCAGTTATGTGAATCTTCGTAAGTATAAAAAACTTAAGTCTATTTTGATACTGATTTTATCGTTTAAAAGCCATGTGCTATATTTGGTCAACCTTGACTAACCGAGGTCTTAATGAATGTATAGGAAAATAGACCACGAAAACCAAAGAATTCATTATTTTTTTATATGTTGTGCTATTAAATGTTAGGTTATTGTTATAATTATTATTATTATTATCATACCTACAATGGTAGAATTCGTTCATTTTTGTCTTGGTTTAAAACTGTTTTTTTTTTATTTCAGACTAGAGAACCAGAGGCTACGTTAAATTAACGGATCATTCAGATTTAAAACGGATTCGGGATTCGTCAGACACAATTGACAGCATTTTTTGACAATTCACCTATATGCCCCCAATTATTTAAATCTGCCACAGTAAGTAAGTATCAAAAAGCCTAAGCTATATTTTATCAAAACCGGGTAAGTGAAACCAAAGATACTGCTTGCCTTCTCCGAAGTACCCGCAAATTTAATTAGCTAGTTGTGGGTTCAATTCCCACTGCGGGGCAAGTGTTTGCATGTTCTGTTTGGGGCTACATAATGTTGTGTGATAAGGTCCCGCATTATTTATTTATTTATTTATTTCCAATGGACTTTGGCTGACAGGAAAGAAATACTTTAATGTTAGCTCCAGTTTTCAAAAAGTTTTCACTAAGATTTTATACTAGCTTCTGCCCGCGGCTTCGCACGCATGGTACCTGGATAAAAAATAGCCTATAATGTTATTCTTGGTGTAGCTCTACATAATGTGCAATGACAATTTGTTATATAGGTACACCTAGTTAACTACCTACAAAGCCTCGGTCTGCCTACTATATAACCATATTGCTAAATTTACCCTTAGACAGGGTTTATGTGAGATACCTTACCTAGAACCTGTAACACAATGCAATTTAACACCATGTAATTTACTCCGGTGATCTTCGCAGTTCATCTTGGTTAAGCAACACTCCGCCCGGACACTACTTATATGGGTGATCTGGATGGCATTTAGATCTGAGCGCTTCCGCCCTTCGGAAGGCACGTTAAGATGTTCTTCCTGGCTTTTTCAGTTGTTAGCCATGTCGGAGGCTTTCGGATGGCCTAAAAATTCCGACATCAGAGTTGGCCACTACTTCATACGAAGAAGAAGAAGACCAATATGTTCCATGCCTCATTTCGCAGATCGTTACCACCTGGCCGGAGGGCGTATTATCAGTATATTTTACCCAAATCTATGGAAATTTTAATTATGTGGCAACCCTGCAGTTGAAATGAGAAAGACTAGGGTGACCACGCAAACTATAAATCTATATATATACTTAATCTATGACGCATAAGCAGTTCTCTTTCTTGAAAGAATGCGATGGACGATAACTATTTGTCTATTGCTTTCTCTGTCTAGGGTCTAGGGTGAGGACTAGCGTAGCGTGATGCGTTAGCATCCTAGTCTTAAAAAGAGAATCTCCTAGTAGTCTGGCGGCTGGCGGAGCGTTTAATTTTAACAGAACATGACTTGGCCGAAGACTGACGACTGGACTAAAAGACGGAAGAAATGGAATAGAGGAAGAAAAACACTCACAAAATAAAACGGAATACTTGGAAGAATTGATAGTATGGTCAAAAGACTGTAGCCTGCCCAAATTGGGATAAAAAACAAAAAAAAATTGCGTTGACTTGCCACCTGAGCCCTTTTTGGGCTAGATCTAGCACTTTTTACTGTAAGTGAACTCGTTTATTGATGATTTAGCCCCAAAAGAGCTATCCCTTTTCGTATTGCGATACAAAACTTCGAAAATTCATACCGTGTTTACCAAGTTATTAAACAATCCGCGCCACGTAGCATAGATTTCGTCAGTCACACTCATCATCTATTTTTTATTTATTTATCATTTAAAAGTTTTACATAATCAATGTTTTTAATTATATATAGCAACCAAAAAACCACTGAGATTTAAACATACTTGCTATTTGAGAAGTCTCAAAATACATAAATTAATAGTTTTAATTAGGTAGACTAAGTTACGTAGACTGAGTACTTAAATTATGTACGTATCTGGTAGGGTCCAGTCCATTTTAACAAAGGAGCTAGGTAAGTGCATATAAGAAATAAAATTTAATTTTTGTATTTTATATTACTTCTTGTAATACTATCACGCACGTTAATGGGTAAATCATTTATTAGGCGAGGAACCATATACCTACCTGTACGCTAGCTGTAAGCATTGCTAGCTCGAGTCGTGCATAACCGGTTATGGGTAACAGCCCGCGTGTATATAGGATGGCTAATTTTGTTTTGAAGTGAATGATTAAAGAAGAGATCTTTAAGTAACGAATATTTAACTAGTGAATGGATAGGTAAGATTTTGCAATGCTTATTAACACGGAATTGCTGTTTAATTTTATAAGAAACACTATTTTTTAAGCTATTAGGCTATTGTTTAGCTATATCCCAGGAAGAGACAAAAAAGATCAATTAAATAAATAAAGCAAATTATGAAGAAACTAAAACACAAGATCCAGTAACAAGAAAAATATATAAAACAAGATCAGGGAGAGAAGTAAAGCAACCAAAACATTTGTCAAATTATGAAATAGAACCAGAAGATCGAGAAATTAAATAAAGATTAAATTATTTTGGAAGATTCCGATTAAGACTCCGATTTTTAGCCCTTTTTATGTCAAAATTAGCTAATCTAGCCCTATTTGGCTTGTCAAAATACCCCTTTTCAATAACTAAGGTGGCAACACCGATTGAAAGAAAAAGAAAAGATCGGAAGACGAAACGAAAACAAAACAAATCATCTGAGAGTTAGTATAATTCGTAATTCTACTAGCTATCGTTTACCGAGAGCCTCTTGATATCAGACATTGATCAGCAGCCAGCCGGTGCATTACGTATTCGATTGAATCAACATGATGCATATATAACCTCAATTTCATATCAACAAAACAATGAACATATCTTTATAAATAATAATCTCTTCTCTAGAATTAAAGTAACGTTCCTAGCGTAAACCATTGTATTTACCGTTGAATTGCACAAAATGAGCAATAGAGTTCAAAGGAGATCAAACAAAGCTGCAAACCCGGCCGGTGCTTTAAGCGATACGCTCAAACGAGTAGAAAACTCATGGATTTTATTAGCAAAAGGTGTGTACCAAAATAACAAAGCTTAGAAACATAAGTTTAAATTTGAATCCGGAATCCGCACAGAATAAGTATAGATATATGGGATCAGCTGCCGGCATCTGTTTTTCAAAAAGAGAGGTAATAGGCATCTTCTGAGAAAGCTCGCCCCATCGTTGACTTCATCCTTGCCAACGCAAGCCTTGAGGTCAAGTGCTGGCCCTTAATAAGTAATAATAATTTCAATACTTATATTTTTTCATGGTACAGTGAATTTACCTTAGTAATTTACTAGCGTCCGCCCACCGCTCAAATGGTATCCGGGTTCAAAAGGGGCCTATCTTTTAATCCAAGTCATAAACCACAAGTTTCATCCAAATCCATTCAACCGTTATGGAGTTGAGCGGAAAGTAACATACAAATACACTATTACACAGTCTTTCCTATTTATAATAATAATGTTATTTTGTGTGGATTATTGTTGATGTAGGTTACGACCTGCCTATGTTGTGCATTGAGCAAAAGTTAAGTTATTGCTGAACCTGACAGGCACATTTTTCAAATGTCAGTTGGTGAATTAACATTATTATAATCTTGCAGAATCTTTACTCAAAAACAATCACTTCAGTATCATCACTCTTCCACATCCCGCTCATGGAAAACCAGCTAAGTACTGTTTGGATGATCATGCTGGTAAAATATATGAAGTGGTTACCTTCTCTGAACCTTACAGATCATGGTTTATTGGAGAAACTGTTAAATCCGATGGAAGTATGCTAATGATGACTCCGATAAACCCTGTATTCTTAGGTATGTGTGGAGTCATACATAATCATCACATAATCTAGCCCTAAACTAAGCAAAGCTTCTATTATTGATAACCACTTGATTGATATAAATACTAAATTATTATTTGTAAATATATACATAATAAACATAGGAAACACCCAGACCTGAGACAAATATTTGCAGATGATACAAATAATCCGCCCGCAACCTTCTGTGGTCTCAAGCAAGCCGTTGTCCACAATGCCACAGAGGGTGTTGATTATTTGAATATATCTAGTATTATAAAGTTTTTTACCAAACAATTATAGTTCACTAGCTTTAAGGCAGCTACGTTCACTTAGTACTGAGATGAAAAATACCCTTTAAAATTTAGATAATCTAAGTCTCAAACTATGTTCTGCAGGTATTTGTCTCGGGTCTGGGTGTTTTCTATGTATGATATGTATGTATTTACAAAAAAAAATGTATCTATGTAGTATATCAATCATGTGGTTCCCATAATGCAAGCTCTGCTTAGTTTGGGGCTACATGATGCTGTGTGATAACGTCCAAGATTATTTATTTATTTATTTATGTATAATCCAAGTTTCATCAAAATCCATCCAGTTATGGTGTTGAGTGTGAAAAACATAATCTCAAATTTTCACATTTTTAATATATATTAGTGAGCTGTGATTTTACTTTGTTGGTACAATTTTTCAGTATTACCAAGACTAATAAATCAATGTAGTAACCGAGCTGTACCCCTTGAGGATTTGTTGGCAGACAAAGGATTTGATAAAATATTGGAATTTATTCATAACTTGGACCATGTTGCTGATCTAAAGGTAACATGCCCTTGTCTTTTGGTCTTCTAGGCTTTAACTTATTTACAGTTTTAAAAATAACATAAAATATCAAAACAAATGTCACTGAAGCTGCATTGCCTAATAATTATGTATTTCATCATCCAAATCAGTATCATCATCATCTTATGATGATGCCTGTGTCCAGCAGTAGACTACTATAGGCCTCCCCTAATAAGCGTCATTGTGCCCTGTTTTCAGCTCTGTTTGATGAATCTAAAATCTAAAAACAAATTAATACCTATATTAGTAATTTAGAGATTATTATGCTGGACGTTATCACACCAACCAAGGCAATGGCGCTCATTATGTCTTGATGCCTATGTCCAGCAGTAGACTACTATAGGCCTCCCCTAATAAGCGCCATTGTGCCCTGTTTTCAGCTCGAAGTAGTATGCAGTAGAAGTATTTTTTTGAAAATACTAATAATATTTTAATAATATTTTTTATAATAATATTTTCTTGATTTTGAAGAAGGTCATTATTCTGACAGATAGCAGAAGTGCCTTACAGCATGTAGCTCGATGCGCCTCTGAATGCAGAGGCACATCGATAGCTTACAAAATCTTAGATAAGGTCCTAGCACTGGTATCCAAGGGGGTGACTCTTGGATTGCAATGGATCCCATCACATGTTGGCATAAGTGGGAATGAGACGGCGGACATTCTCGCCCGAGAAGCAATATCGCATGGAACTGAAGTAGTTATAATACCTGAACATTCTGATATCCTATTTAAGTACAAAATGAATCTAAGATCGAAGTGGAAAGAATATTTCGATGTTGCTTCTCGGGCGAAAGGAATCTGGTACAGAACTATCCAAAGTGAGCCACCTCATGTGCCTTGGTGTGCAAACACTACATTAAAACGAAAATTCATTGTGACAGCCCATAGACTGCGCTCTGAGCATATGCCTTTGAGAGGATTCATGTTTATGATGAAATTAATAAATACACCAAACTGTGAGACATGTGGCGTAAGGGAGGATGTATATCACCTCTTAATGGAATGTTCCCGAAGCGCATCTATGAGGGAAGAGTTAGTGAGAGCACTAAACGTTAATTGGATGGAAGTAGGTCTGTTCCAGAGTGTGTTATCTGCCCCTACTTCAGAGGCAGCTAACATGCTCTACCACTCCATGTATGGGCTGGTTAACGATACATAATATTGTACATATATATTTATTGAACTCAGTATGGAACTGACATGGTCGGAAACCGACAAAATTTCCAAATAAAAAATAGATTAAAAAAAAAAAAAAAGTATTTTAGCTGTTGTGGGTGATGAAATGATGTATCATTAATCGGATTAATCTAAAATCTAAAAACAAATTAATACCTATATTAGTAATTTTGAGATTATTATGCTGGACGTTATCACACCAACCAAGGCAATTTAGGATGCAATGGCGCTCATTAGGGGAGGCCTATGTAGAGCAGTGGATTGCTATAGGCTGATGATGATGATGTTGATGATAATTAATCTTTAGATTATCCTCTCAATTTCTATGATAAAATAAATAATTCTATACCTACTTCTATAACAAATAAGCATAATATACATTTTCAGGGATCAAAAGATATGAAGGCTTACAAATATAACGAAGATAAGACCCTATCATGGTTGGAAGAGAGAGTTAAAAAAGTGGGAACACTTCTTAAAGCCAAAAATTTACATGTAACATCTGGTGCAGTATCTGCTACCTTTATAACAAGCAATGTGAGCAATGGAACAATAGATGAAGGTAAAATTAGTTTTCTATTTAATACTAGCTGACCCGGCGAACTTCGTACCGTCTTAGCGTAGCAATGATGCACTACTTTATTTTGCTCTTTCAATATAGTCTATGGCTGTGAATGACATTGACATTCGTTACGCGCGTTTTTTAAAATATGCAAAATTAAATGTATATTTTTCAATATTTCTGAGAGATTTTCTTAATATTTTTTTCCGTAAGAACCTTCTCCTAATAATAACAAATACAACAAAAAAAGAATTAGTGAAATCGGTCCAGCCATTCACGCCTGATGCCGTGACCAAGGAAACGGGTTTCATTTTTATATATATAGATTTATAGCCCATATTGGGTGTAAGGTAATTCAACCTCCATCTTTGGGATCCAAGCCAACCTCATCTGTCCATGGTGCACCCTACTACTGTGTAACAAATTGGCGGTCTGCTGATTGCAGCATAACACAGCCTAACACTGGCATAGTTAAATCCAGAGTGCTAGAAACTGCTATCTCCAACCTCCATGCCCAGCGTGGGGATTGTGAGCATATCCCTATTTTTATAGAGGAAGCTCATGTCCAGCTGTGGACTGAATAGGCTGATGTTGTTGTAACCTTTAATTATATTAAGTGTGAGTTTCGATTGAAACTGAGCTTGGCTGGGCTGTGCAGATCAGGCCAATCACAATGCTCCACACAGCCCAGCCCAGCTCAGCTTCAATCGAAACACACCATAATGGCACTATATCAAGTACCTTAATTATAAACTGTTTTATTTCCAGAGTTTTATCTAAAATATGCATTTGGTATAATATCGGAATACCTTCAAGAAGAACTGGTCGGCAAGTTGGAGGCGAAGTTTAATTTTAAACCAGATTTAGTGGAATCAGTTGGAAATAAACGGAAATCTGATGCAGATCCCAATACAAACAACAAGAGATTAAAAAGTAATTTGTCTCCTGATAGTAATGGACTAATGACTGACCTTAAAAGCCCTGAAATTAAAAAGCAGAAAGCTCTGACTGTAAAAGAAAAAGCTAGACAAAAAGCTGCTAGTGGGACAAAAACCATTTCTTCTTTTTTTGTAAAAAAGTAATTTTATTTTAGCATTGCATGCTGTTGTGTTATTAATAATAAGAATTAAATTGAAATAATTTTAAGCTAAGGGTTTTGTTTTTAGTTCCAATAGTCTTTAACGTACAATTATAATATAAATTTTATAATGATTATGATACAATAAGGGTCTAAGGGCTGTGCCTACTTTATTAAAGAGTATGAAGTAAGTGTGGAATTAATGTACCATACAAGTATATACATTTTATATACTATGACTGTACTCCGGCGCGTATCGGAGCATTTTATAACAGTTAAAGGAAATTTAAACATCCACAAAGCAGTTAAGTTCCTTATTTGCATGCAATTTACGCAGCTTTGAGCTTTGTTAAACACTGACATAAATAGATCCGTAAGTAGATAGCGCAAAGCCCAAAAAATGCTCTCCGACGCGCGCCGTTAGGTGTGAATCGTACATTAACATTGAGTTACTGCTTGCTGCTCATACAGATCTCATATTGGTTTTGAAAAATCGGTACTTACCGAAAAAAGTGTCTATAGTGTGACAACCCTTTTTTTTTTGTGAACGTGTTGCCAATTTGTGTTCTGTGGTCATCCCCCCACCCCCCCAACCCCCCAGCGAGCGACAGAGCGTTTATTTTCTCTATGACAGCGACAGCCATTTCCGAACGTCCATTCGCTTTGGACTTTTTGTGGATTTGTGGAATTACGGACATTTTATATCAATTTTAGTGATTATTGGACCACCAGGACTCAGTGTAGTGAAACACATGTGATTATTTTTATGTTGTTGTGAGAAAAGACTACTACAAAGTGCTCAATAATAAAAAATCGCGGCCAATGTCAGCAGGCGTGTCAGACCAGGTAATTTTCAATTTCTAAGCTTTTATTTAAACTTGTTGGTTGTAAAGCTATAAATCTTGTGTCTTATTTTGGTTTTATCTTGTTTCATGTGATTTGGACGTGTAGCGGATGAAAGGGCAAGGGAACCAAGGTAAAAGCTAAAACTGTGTGACGTAGCGTGTGGCAGTGTTTTCTCTGACCTAACAGTTTATACCGGTCGGCTTCTCGACGTCTCGCCTTTCTGTGCCACTAAGATTAGTAGTGCTCTATACTCGTTACTTTCTCTTTTCTATCCATTTCACATTATTGATCTCAATTACATACAAACTTCACATTTCACCTTCTCAGCAAGTTTTAATGTTTACATAGTTGTGTAGGTGGTAAATTTAGTTGCTGGTCCTGCCCACCTCAATGTGGGATAAAACTTGACTCCCACTCAGTAGGTATCAAAAAGTAATTGCTCACAAGTTAAATATTGGTACAAGTAAGATGTATACAAATTAGTGTTATATCTAAATTGAAACTAGGTATCATGGTTGGGAACAGGATTATGGGGTATTTACCTTGATCTATGCCCTTGCTAACAGATAACAATATGCTCATCAAATGTTTCAACTTTACAGTAAAACAGTCCTAAAATGTTACATCTTATTGCATGTGACTGTACATACTCATTTAAAAGTTGAAATATCACTTGTTTTTGTAATATTATATAGTTCTATGATATTAAATTAGATACTTTTTGTTTCCCAAAAAATAAAATAAAATAGCTGGGTGGGCGTTTGTGATCTGCTCTTTGTTAGTACCTGTCTTTTTTATAAGTTTTCAAACTGTGATAAACTATATAATTTTATATAGCAGGTATCTATTGGTTTAGAAATAAACATATTTGTATAATTAAACAAACACACACTCACACAAACTTTCGCATTTATAATATTAGTATTTAGTAAACTCACCCTGGTACGTAAGAAATGATGACCTCCACCAGAACCTTAACATAGTTTGTCAACAAAGTGATAAAAAAATATGCAGAAGCTCACAAACATAGACTTCATCACCATGTGAACGTTGAGGCCATCCAGCTCGGACACGGCCAACACAGACATAGTGAGTAGACTCAAAAGAACTAAGCCTTTTGAGTTATTGTAGTGTAATAATTAGTAAAAATTGTGCAATAGTGCTTTATAAAGAACTCAAGAACACAAGTGGGGGCTCGTGACGTCACTTGTATGTAAAAAGTGTACTTACCCGTGATGTCACGCTGAACTTCAACACGCTATATCTTTGTCATTTTAGTTTATTTGACAAAATTAAAAATATTTTTTGATAATTTAAATGACAGACTTATTAGAATTTTTTAGGCAACTAGCCTATTAGAGACGGTAAGAAAGTGTTGACGGACACATTCTTAGAATTACTTTGTACTATAAAACTAGGTAATGTTAAGTTACTTATTTCTCTATCATAAGACTTTATTGTAATATTTTAAGTGTACATTTCCTACACTAATGTGCACTAGGTAAAAAAAAAATCATTAGTGTGATAGTGTGATGTTTTTATACATAGACAGCTTATGTGTTATTTATCTATATATAGGATTATTTATCAGTGCACTTTCAAGTCCAGTCTATTTTTGAAAGAGTTCACTGATGGAGCACTAACTACTGTTTCTGGAAGTCTATTCCAGTTCTGTACGATATAATTGGGCAAAATTACCAGCCAGGTACAAGCAACCCAAAGAAACACATTGCCCAAGCATTGTATACGACTAGAACAAGCTTCCGGAAACTGTAGTTAGTGCTCCATCAGTGAACTCCTTTAAAAATAGACTGGAAAAATACTTGAAAGTGCACTAAAAAATAACCCCGATATACTGGTATCAGCTGCCTGTGTATTAATAAATTATAATAATAATATGCGCTTTTTTGGGTTAACTCTGAGTTATGAATTCATCATAAAGAAAATCTATTAATTAAATCCATAATTTTACTGTTTTCAGTGACAAATGCACCGAAAGATCAACATTTAGAAAGTGGAGGTGAGGAGCTACCAGAGGTGTCATGGCGTCACCAGCAGCAGGCTTCCTACGCCCCGCCCATCTCATCTGCGGCAGATCCCTACAATGCAGCAGGTTTGTGCACTATTCAAAAAAGTTTTATACCATTTCATTCATACAGGATGTAGCGATTTGAAATGCTGTGATCAATGACCCATCAAAGTATAAACTCATGAGAAGGAGATGGTGGTGATCACAAATGAGCTTTTATGTTTAAGTTTGTAGAAAAGCATGTCTCTGAACAACTTGGTTTATGAATTAGATTTTGTAAATATTCATTCAAGATCGTTATGCTATAGTCTCCGGGTGCAGTTTTAGTCTTTGGAAGTCAGAAAAGCAGATGCATTCGTGATTAAAACATGATAAGAACTCTTAAAAATATGTAGTTTTTATTTTTAAATATCTGACCTGGGTCCATTGTCCTGTTAAAATTCTAGTGCATACAAGAATCGTATAGAAAAAAAGAAATATTCAGTTTTCTCTGCATTTTCGCATTTCCTTTCGACTTTTTTTTGTTTTTCCTAAATCACAACTGAATCAATGCAAACAAAACAAAAATAAAATTGAATTGGTCGAGCCCTTCTTGAGCCTTAGCGCGACACACGCACGATGGGGGTAAAGCTATTAAGGAGTTGTTTTATCTTCTGCATCCATCAAAACCAAGTGAGCATAGTTTAAATAAAATGCATAATTCATTTAGATCATACATATCTTTACTCTATTACAATAACTTGGAGCAAATGAGATGTCTCATTTTGGGCTAAACATTGTATTCAAAATGTGTTGCAGGTAGATTGAAAGTGTCATGCAGTACTTGTTAAAATAACAAAGTATCAATACTTGGTTATTCTTTTGAATCTTGTATGACGACTGTGACATGAATTTATCAATTAAAAATGTGCCTTGCAGCTTTGAATATTAATACAATATTTGCAGATAGTAGTGCAGTTGTATTCTAGAAAACTAGCTATTCTCTCTTTAAAATGTACCATCTTTTGCATCTTGTTGCATCGTTTTCTCTTGTTCTATCAGCCAATATTGGTATTACGAGTATTAAGTACAATACCTAGCCCAAGTCCTTAAGAAAAATGGGATATCTCCTTTGAGGAAAATATTTTCCGTCGTTTCAGGTTATTACAGTACCACACCACTTCCTTATCAAGCTTTTGGAGTCGGGGATGGGACATGGTCCACCAATGGAACAGACCCGATGCCATTCCTCGGAGGATACAATCCTCA
This sequence comes from Horisme vitalbata, assembly GCA_951804965.1. Classification (NCBI taxonomy): domain Eukaryota; kingdom Metazoa; phylum Arthropoda; class Insecta; order Lepidoptera; family Geometridae; genus Horisme; species Horisme vitalbata. Next base: position 7,863,286 of record OX638096.1, read on the forward strand.
CGATTCTTATGGAGTTGAGGGTAGATAGTACATTTAATTCAGTGACAAGAGAAAAGATGTTACATTTTTTTCATCAATCATTTAAAACAGAGTGCACTTTCATTATTTACTAACTTAATATCTTTGTTCAATCCTGCCAAATTCATACTGCCTTAATTTGTCTAAATGTGCCTTTATTAATTTTTCTGCGTTTACACACCTCACTACACCAGCCTTTATCAGTCCACTGCTGGACATAGGCCTCCCCTAATAAAGGGGGATATGCCGATAATCCCCATGCTGGGGATGCAGGTTGGGGAGCACAGGGCACAACTTTTTGTACCACCGACCATGCTGCCCGTTGGTGGTCAGGGGTTTTAGCTATGCCGCAATGAGCCGGCTGTCAGAGCGCATGGTTTGCAGGGTGCACCACATGCAGGTGAGGTTGGCTTGGGTTCCAAAGATGGGGGATGGAACCCCTTATTCCTGCGTTATTCTTCCAGCTTTTTGCGTTTGTTGAGGTACTCTGAAGGCACACTTAAACCTTTTCCCAAGCTACTTGTTTTTATGTTTTTTTACAACAAACATTGTTTACTCAACAAAATGCCAGTTGTTTATTGGTCTTGGGCAATGTAAATTGTTGGAAAAACACAAAAATATAGCAATTGACCTGGCTTATGTTAGCTCACATTAAAGCTAATCTTTGTTTGTCATGTCTTAATGTACTAGATGTTGTTTCCATAATGAGGCTTGGGTTTGCGAATGGGTCGTTGCTCGATGGTGCCATACTAGTAGCATGCAGCACATTTGACTAGACATTTTCGAAGTTGTCATTAACTTAGCTATATTTATGTTCTGAAACTGCTATTTTATTTATATGTATCTATGATTCTTATTGTTTAGCGATGTGGTGTTACTGATTATAAGGAGTATTATTTCTTATTGCCAGATTACGTTACTTCCGAAACCTACAATAGTAGTATGGTTATGACAATGCAACAATCTTGTATGTTCTGCATGCTGCATAATAGGCATAGTTAGGCAACGATCAACCGAAGGTTCCCGTGCGTTAAGTATCTTCCATTATTAATTAAAATTTAACATTTCCAGGAGTATTCGGACCGACGACGACCCCGTTCTCTACCGCTGCGTTTGGACAACCGGCGTCTTCTTTTAACTACTTCCACGGCAACGGTGACTACTCGACGTGGGGCCAAATCGGGCGCGGCAAGCCCTACGATGACTACTACAGAAATGACGTTTACGTGCCGGACGTCAAGGGCGCGGAGGCGGGCGTGCAGGCGCTATCGCTCGGAGACCACAAGGCGGAGAGGGAGCGGCCCGAGCTCAAGGACGTCTCCGCCGGCCAGCCCAAGAAGATGACATGGGCGTCGATCGCGAGCCAGCCGGCCAAGCCGGCGCCCGCCTCGCAGAGCACCGTGCTGAAGAAGAAGGGTCCCGGCATGCCGCCGCCGCCCATAGTGCCCGGCAAGCACAACATGGACATCGGCGCGTGGGACGCCGGCACGGGGAAGAGCGCGCCCGTCGCCAGCGCGCCGCCGCCACCGCCGCCCGCCCCCGCGCCGCAGTTGCCGCCGCCTGCCCCCGCGCCGCTCCAGCCGCGCCACGCCCCGCCGCCGCTCCAGCCGCCGCCGGCGTGGACACACGCGCCGCCACAGCACGTGCTGCCGCCGCCCCCCGTGCCCGCGCCGCTGCCGCAGCCGCCCGTGCCTGCCGCCCCGCCGCATCCCCTGCTCAACGACCTCCACGTAAAGAACGAGTACAACCCGAAGGACTTCGACCTGAGCGCGCCGCTCTCTCGGTTCTTCGTCATCAAATCGTACTCCGAGGACGACATTCACCGCAGCATCAAGTACGAGATCTGGTGCAGCACCGAGCACGGCAACAAGCGGCTCGACGCGGCGTTCCGCGAACGCGAGCGCGACGGCGGCTCCGTCTATCTGCTGTTCTCGGTGAACGGTAGCGGACACTTCTGCGGGATGGCGCGCATGATGAGCCCCGTCGACTACAACTCCAGCTCGGGCGTCTGGCTGCAAGACAAGTGGAAGGGACAATTTCGCGTGAGGTGGATTTACGTCAAGGACGTGCCGAACGTGCAACTCCGTCATATCAAGTTAGAGAATAACGAGAACAAGCCGGTGACGAACTCCCGCGACACGCAGGAGGTGCCGCACCCCAAGGGGCTGCAGGTGCTGCGGATCATGCACTGCTACTGCCACACTACCTCCATTTTCGACGACTTCACGCACTACGAGCGGCGTCAGGAGGAGGAAGACTCGCGCAAAGTGCCGCTCCCCGAGCCGCCGCGCGACGACCACGACCAGGGCCCCAGGGGGTATCGCAACAACAACTACCGCGACCAGCGCGACTCGCGGGACCACCGCGACCAGCGCGACAACCGTGATCATCGTGATAATCGCGACAACCGCGATCAGCGCGATCAGCGCGACAACCGCGATCAGCGCGACAACCGCGATCAGCGCGACAACCGTGATCACCGCGATAACCGCGACCACCGCGACAATCGCGATCACCATCGCGACGATCGCGACTCACGTGATAACCGCGACCACGGCTATCGCGATCGCGAATCTAACTTTAGACCCCATCATAACAAGGTTTGTTTCTTATCGCAATATTTTAAAACCGTAGCAACAATACAGGAAAGTAATTGTTTTCTTGATGATTTGCAGGATCGCGACGGCTCTCGTGGGCGCGGGCGTGGACGTAATTAATGGTGATTTGTGCGAGAACAAAGCAAGGACTGGCTTCTCCCCATAGACAACTAGTAGTCGACTAATTGGTTCCGCATCGCAGCAGTACGTTTGTGGCGTACGAACTCTACGGAGGAATACTATTCCTTCAATATCGTGACGTGTGCATGTTGCGTTTCAACTGAACAATTAATGTAACAGGGAGTAAGATTGTTTTAAAACAGTGCATAGATAAAAAAAACTTTCAACAAATTAAATGTGCTATATTGATATTTCGTACTGAAAAACTTTTAATGAACATGCCTAGTGAACAGAACATTAACTAAATACCGTCTGTCGTCGTGAGTGAAACGGCGGCGAGTGGGATTGTGGACTTTGTTTCAAATTTGTGGACTTAAAATATAGTAATTTTTATATAACTAGGAATTTCTGTGGTGAGAGGAGTTGCTCCTTTATAACTAGGGAAGTGATGTTAGTTAAAACAATGAAATCAATGTCAACATGAATGTACGATGACTGAGAATAGTGATGGAATAATACATCATTGGTGTCATGATGAAATGTTTATATCAGTGGTGAATACTTTTATATTACAGAATTGTAATCATACAAGGTGTGGACATTTTGTATAGATTTTTTTAATATCAATTTATAATGACTGTTAAAATGAGTTCTCTCGTGGCATTGACATAAGTTTCACTTTAAACTTTTTCATGTGTTCATCTACGCTTATTATTTTGAACTAAAAATTCTTTATAAATGTATTTAACTTTAATTATTTTATCAAGTCGCAATTCTGTGTAGAAACGCTTTACAATTTGAAATTACTTGACTTAATATTCCATGTAGTGCTGTATAAAAATAATTGAAAGGCATTGAATAGGTATCTATCATTATTCAATGTGTGCAAACTCAAAAAAAGTTATAACAAACATTTGAAATGGTAGAAACTATAAACTGTCAATTGTAGTTTTTTGGATATAATTAATTTTTTGCGCAAGTGGACTGGGCTAACTTAAAACACAATGCATAATATTGCTGTAATTTTAGACTATCAATGTTATGTTCTGTGTTTAATGTTTTTGAAATCAATGTTATTTGTCAGTTTATGTTAGTTGAACATTTTTGATGCCAAAACTTCATAGTTTACCAAAATCTGGGTAATGATTATACATGATATTATGGAAGTTCCTGGTCGATTCTTAACTGTGTACATACAACATTATGTATTTATAACTATAAGTGTAACATCAGTGTGACGAGAGATTATTGACTCTGACAGCAAAATGTTTCCATTTTATTCTTACCCGCATTATATTTGTATGCATGTATTGTTATGTAATTTCCCCACCTTAATTTTAAAGTGCCTTCATCAATTTAAAAATAAAAAAATATGAAATCATTTCTTATTTTACATCTCATATTAATTAGAGTTAGGTTGCCAGGAACTTATTAATATTTTTATTTTTAAATGATATCTAGTTTAAAGCTTGTGTATATTTTAAACACTTAAGTTTATTGTGTTTGCTCATTTAGCAAAAAATGTTCTTTGGTTTAAAGAAGTGTTCTTTTTGAAATTGTTTTAAATACATACATACAATTATATGAAACCTGATATTGGATTAAAAGCCTGTCATAGGAGCAAACAGTATTTTGAACTGTAATAACCTTCCCTAAATTAATCAAATCTAAAATTGTAGTCAAAATTAGGTAATTCTTACTAGGCTTTGAAATATAACATTTCTAGAAGTAGATTCAAGAGAATTATGAAAAATTAATAAATAAGGTTTATGGGGTTCCATTTCAATCTTCGAAACCTAAGCTGGCCTGTGGTGCCCTGTGCACCAAATGCACCGTGCACATGGTGTACTAAGGTACATTACTAATAAATGGAACGCAGGCGGCCGGCTGATTGCAGCATAGCGCAGCTTAACGCCGGCACAAGTCCCGCGCATGCCTCCGACTGGTGTGAATATCCCCAGCAGACAAAGATAATTTTAAAATTCTGAATATGCCATAATAATAATATTTAGTGCAATTTATGGTGCCTTCTAGAAATCCAGGTCAGAATTTAGGTACCTGAGTTACAGGCCTAAAACTGGTGTATGCCAGAGTTATGGGTCTACAGCTTGCACATCTGAAATCATCAAACAGCTGAAGCGAGAGATATGAATTATAGCCTAGTACCTTTGTAGTAGATAGGCAGGTACTGAAATGGTCCTATTTCAGGCCTAGATATGATAATTTTCTCGAGTTATAAGATAAAATCAACGTGGGTACCTCAGGCTCCAATTCGGAACTACATATTTTAATAGTTAGTACGGGGTTCCAACCCATATCTTCGGAACCCAAGCCAACCCACGTGCAGGTAAAGTGGTGCACCCTGCTAAACAATGAACGGGGCAAAAATTTCAACTGCCTAGCTATCACGACAGCGAATTCTTGGTAATAGGTTTCCGTTTTTATCCTTTGTGTAAGGAACCCTAAAGAGGATTGGTATGGGGTCGTAAAGGCTCCCCCACACAGGCGCGTTATTATCGGCGATACTACCGCATGCGTTATTGCGATAACAATTTTTAGTACTTTTTGTACGTCGTATTAGGAGGGCTACGAAGTTACACATTGCTGAGGAATTAACATACGATATTGTCGCTGATAACCCTAATATAATAATAATAACGCACCTGTATCAGGGAGCCTTCACTTAAAAAAATGTGATCAAATTTGCTTGTTTTTTGACATGACAATGGCAGTTATTTATTTTTTGGCGTCAAGATGTCAAATCAAACGTCAAAACAAAAATGGTTGTGTGTGTGTGTTGATTTTTGTTTCGCCAGTCAAAATATAGTACGGTTTCCGTGAATTGTGTTGTTTTGAGTGAATAATCAAATTTTAAAATCAATCATTTGTGTGCGGTTTAATAATGACGGTGGATAATGTTTTCATAAAATGCGATTTACGTTTGTTTTTATTCATTACACAAGCAGACGTTCTGCGTGACAGTTGCGCGCGATATCAACATGGTTTTGGAGCACTCACTCGCAGTTGAGCGCTCGGTACGGTCTCCGATGGTAGTACACTGGCCCTCCTCGAATTGTAGTTTATTTTAGATACGAAAAATGGCATAACACATTATGTGTGGACAATATGAAAACTATGATAGAATTTAGTTCCTACATTCTACAAATGATAACAATGTAAAGAATAATGAGTTAGCCTACTTGGAAACAAGTAAATAATAAGACATTGGACAGAATCGGCGTGCGTGTATTGCCTTGATATTTTTATAAAAATGAGACATGCATTCAGTCGAGATGCAAAAAAGTGTATCAGTGCAAGTAGATAGTGATTTCGCGTTGTTACTGCCCAGTGGTGTGTACGAAATTAAAAAAATGGAGCCAAGATCGAGGCTAAGGAAAGTGATACTCTTCTGTTTACTCCTGTCACTGTTTGGGATGGTTGCATTTGGATATTTCTGTCCTGACCAGGTCAGTTTGCTTTATAAATTCTAGTACCAGCATAATTTGTGATTGTATCTGTCTTAGTTTAGCAGCTCAGTGCTTTAAGATTGTCTATAAAAATATAATAGGGCCCTGCGTTATTAACCCTGACTTCTGCTATGATACCTATGTCTCCGGTGATAATGCAGTTGAATTTGAGAGGATGGTATCAGTGCTAGGCAAGCCTACTCCATCTAATTGTGTCCCAGGCACTACAGCGCCACGGCTAGTGAGTAAAAGTTACTAGCATCAAGCTTTATAAATTATACAACATATATTAAATGCGAAAACCTATAATTAATAAATCAATGTTACGGTCAACTAATCTCAAACTAAGCAGAGCCGTACCTAGTATGGCTACCAGAGACTGATAAATATATGGGTAGATACTTATAAACCAGCCAGACACAGAACAACCATGTTCATCACACAAATGCTTGTTCTGCAAGGGAATCGAACCCACAATCTGCAGCTCAGAAGGCATTTTAATGTCCTGCGATACAGAATAGCCCTAGTGTGATGACAACGAGTAAATCTTTGTACATTATTTTTTTGTTATTTTCAGGTAATACAAAATAAATGTTAGTGTCTGTTTATATAAATGTAGCATGCTTATGGCCCTTAGTTAAAATGTATGCATTAATCCGTAGAGAGCCATGAGGCTTTTGAACAAAATAAAGCTTTCATATATATTTTTTTCAGATATTGGCATTTGAATGGAAATGCCAAAATCACAAAAAAACATTTAAACCAAGGAATCTATCCATGAAACATTCCTAGATCCAGGTTTTAAGAAAAACATTACACAACAAGCTACATTTTTTTATTAGAAAGAACTCGATATATCCTTAATATTGAGTAGGTAAACTAAAAATATATTGAGTATGTAACTCAAGTGTTTCATTCAATAAAATAAATGAATGATTTTATTTTCCTTAAATAAATTATACAACATATTTAAATAGGATACATGCATGCAAGATAAAATTATTTAAAGCTTGTAAATACAAAACAGTATATATAAGTCTTAACCACAAGTCATTTTGTAATGTAATTGATAAAAAAAAAATTTTGCCTGCTATTTTATGATGCATGTTTGGAAAAATGTAAGCAAGAAAAGCGATGATTGTTTGCATGATGACATTGAAAACAATCATCTCTTTTCAATGGGTCAGATGATAGTAACAAAATTAATATGATACAAAGTCTTCCCCTTGATCATTTTTTAATCATTTAATATCTATGCTATTGAGCAATATAAAAAAAAAATCTAGACATGAGAATGCCATGTGTGGGTGGGGTAGTCAGAGGTAGTCCGAAAATTAAATTTGACATTACTAACTTATTGTTTTTATTGGCCACTATACTATGGCGAGCATGCCTGTTTTCCTTCATTGTTTTTTGTAGGTGATAATGTAACATAATTTTAAAATTTTCGAAAAATACATTTCCGCCCGTGATTTGAACCCACGACCTCTGGTTGTCGAAAGTCAGGGTAGGTACCCCAAATAACTGGCCCTAAGTTTATTATGTAACTAGAAATTAATAAAGGTAATTAAATCACAAACTTGAACTGGAGCACCCTTACTCTTACTAATAAGACATTAAATACTCATATTCCGATGTTTGTGGTGTTGAGATGACCAGCACCCATTTTTTTATTTGAAAATTCATTAGCACATGGCCCACTTGATGTTAATTGATAACCATTGTATCTACCTTCTATCTACGATGCAGAGCTTTGCGTCCAAAAATTGAGGCATGAAGGTCGAGGTTTGAGCCTTGTGCCGGTAATTACACCGGCACCCACTCCCTTCAAACCAAAACACAGCAATACGGCTGCTTCATTTCAATAAACAAGGTACTTCGTCACGAGCCATTCATAAAGAAATCTATTATGAATAAAGACTTTACCATACTCTTATCGTTCTTGAGTGTAGTGGCTCGGCAATGGTAGTAATCGTGGCCAAGTGGTGTGGCGATCTGCGAAAGACTGGTAGAAGCCGGATGCGTCGCGCTGAGGACAGGACGCAATGGCGCTCATTAGGGAGGTCTATAGGCAGCTTCTCAGCCTAGATTAAGCCTCGGATCCTAATTCGCTGGTGAACGAATTGATACACGCGCGTCTGTTCGTGAACCAGACTATGAACCCACGACCTTCAAATCAACAGTCCCAACACGGCTCCACCAGAATAAAGATATACAGCTTGACTTATAAAAGTCACTGACAAACTTGAAACTTCCCGTTTTGGTCAACCTGCATTCCCAGCTTAAGTAAAAGACAAAGCATCAAATTGCATTGCGCACACACCCACAGTGCAGTCCATGGCCACTTAAGGAGCGGGTAACTTGTACCTGCCACCTTGGTATTAACTGTTGGTCAATCTGGGTCGCTTGGCGAGCGACTGACGGGACTGATCGCCTACTGTCTGAATTGATAATTGACAGGATAACACCTGGTCCTAACACCTACACATTCGGTTACTCAGCAGCTCGTTATCGATCGCATGTCCTAAGTACTTCTCTCTGTTCTTTATCGACGGTCGAAATCTGGAAATTCGCTCAAAAATTGCATTAGCATTAAATTCATATTTATGTGGATTGCAATAATTACTTGAATGCCATTATAACCGACCGTGCCACCTAACTAATTGAATTGATTGCACCGGCATCGCGGCTACTCAAGGGGTTAATTATGTTGATATCCATAGTCCTTGAATTGATATCTAAATTAGCATTTCAAAGATAAACCGTATATACCATAATTTTATGTGGCGTTCGGCTGTAAAACAGGAAGTTCAATAATCAATTGTGTAGTATGAAAAAACCAATTCTTGGTAATAAAATAATTGTAGTTAGGTAGGTACTATTTATTTATCAAGATCTACATTACTCAAGACAAGCAGAACTGTAAATTAAGTGCGTACGAACTTACTACAACCAGTATACCTCCTTATATCTATTACAAATTGAACCACAACTTCCAGTAAACCATACTATTTCATTATTATTTTTAATTTATGCCGCGATAACTCCTACCCTTTTTGCAGGCTCTTGTGTTTGTTAAGTTCATCAGTTATACATAAGCTTCTCAAGCTCGTATTCAAGAAACAAATTCCCAGACCATGCTGGAAATTTTAATTCATTTTAATTTCTTAAATAAGTACCTACAATTTTTTTTACAGATTTAAATACAAATCTTAGCTCAGATTATTTGTCAGGGATAGATAGACCTCTAATTGTACACGAAATCTGGAGTCAAGCATAGACCGTTTGACATATTTAATAAGTAAATATTTAATTTTTATTTAGCACCAAACTAAGCAGAACTTGAATTAATGATACCACAATACTGATTTTACTACTTATATGCCTACCATTTGTTTAATACATACACATTATAAATAAAAAACACCCCAACCCCGAGACAAATATTTGCAGATCAAACAAAAATTTGTGTCCCGACGAGAATCGAACCCGCAACCTTCTGCGTCTCAGGCGGGCCTTCGTCCACTGTGCCACAGAGGACGTCAATCAACTCAGTTATGATCAATCTCATCATGAAATAAATATAAATATAAAAAGAAATAATGCGGGACGTAATCACACAGCATGATGTAGTAAGCAGAGCTTGTATTATGGGAACCACATATTTGATATACTACACTTATAATTTTTATTTTTATAAATGAATGCAAGCCATAGTGTTAAGAAGCCACTTAGGAAAATGGGTTGGCTTAAGTGAAAAAATCACAAGTTTCTTACAGTATGTCTGATGAGCAAACTCATATTTAATTTATTTAACAAGAATTTATTCAATCTTTGAATGTATCGTGGTACAGAGAGAGAGTCTAGTTCTCTACAATGTGATCAATTAGAGCAACTTGCGGTTTCACCGAACAGGGTCTGACAACACATAAACCAAACGTAATATGAGACGTTGTACGTCGTAATGATGTAAGGGTTTACTAGTGCTGACATATAGGAGCCTCATTAATGATTACTAAACTTATTTGCTGAGGAACCCTACGCATGTGTTACTAGCCAAAGTAGCGACTAAACCAATACAAACCTTGTTGCCGTGTGGGAATGTTCAAAATCAAAGAGTAAGCCTGAAATGAAAATGATAGGCTGGCTTTAACTCCTGGCGCCGGATCATATTTCTCGGTGTAATCATACTCAATACCGACGCATCAATACTGAGTAATTTGATGCGAGAACCCTTGCATCGACTTAGGGTTTAGTTTGATGAGATTGAAACGTAGTGAACGTACTCATACATAAAAACATTATTATACAGTACGAATAAAATACCAACAAAATCTGCCGGCCTTTCTCGAATCTTAAGAGTTTCTCATAAAATCCGAAAGCTTTTTGCGTCTGATGCCTATGAGATATCTAATGCTAGGCTAATGGACTTGGACAGTTACCATAATTTCTCATCTCAATCTGAGTGAGCACATTTTCACAAATTGGCGCCTTTGAGTCCAATCTCGTTGTTCCCGAAGAAAATGCGCGAATTTAATAAAGGATCGAAGTAAAAAGAGTGCTGTTTCAACCGATCCCGTCAGATGCACTCTCGAGCACGTAATAAATTGATTTAGTTTCGAATCGCTGACACAAGTCTATCGGGCGGCTCGTCTGGCGCTGACTGTAACTGTATATTAATGGGGTGTTCGTGTTCTGCCCACTTCATTAGACGAACAAACAAGCAACGGAGGGTGCGCGCCCTTTATCTCGACGCCCTCTTAACCCCCATCGACAACACGGCCTAAAGATATTAAAAACATCACTTTTTTCCAGATTGGGCAATGTTATCGTGAACGAGGAAGGTATGAAAATAAGGCAAAGAGTAACAAACTCGAGAAATTGGGGTTTTGCAAAAGGTTAAGGGTCTCTTTCACGTCAGAAAATTTTGGTTGCTTGCAATTAAAAATGAAATTTAGCTTCTTGAGGAAATCCTTTCTGCTACTGCTGTTAATTATTCTGATTTTATGGTTTTCTTCATATAAATCTCGAAGAAGGAAGTTAGATTTTTAATTACCTACCTACAGAAAATACCGACTCTGCGTAATATTTATGCAAAGTAGAGCAACAAAGAATGCTCGTAGAAAAATATTTCAACGTAATATTTCCTTTCAGAAGAATTTAGGTTTATTGTAAGTATTCTTATAATAATATGCCTGAAAATACGCTAAAATGGGTCAACTCTTTCTTCTAAACGAGCTTCATATTTCAAACGGGCTTTAAGTTCGATTTTAAAAGTTTCATCTCGACGGGGGTTTACAGAAATATCTTATTCCCGGAGCGAGTTGATTTCGATTAGGTCGGGTTCGCGAGGGTCGCAGCTGAACTTTCAAGGGTGCTGAAATCGCTGGCCCTCACCTCAGGCTGAAACGAAATGATTCATTGCTTATTAACTTGCAGATGGCTTATGTTGTTTGTTTTAATTGTGATTCATATTATATCATTTTAATTGCCCAGATGCGGTTTGCGGTTATGTTGGTAATATATACCTTCAGATTTTATTAATATTAAATTACTAGTGGTTTCGTAAGCGCCGGTCGGCCTAAATAGGTTCGTTTTAGTTTTTAGTAAATTGCACAGTAAAAATGATTTATTGTACCGTGCAATATTTTTAACTTGAACGCAAATAAATCTAGGTTTACTGGTAGCACACTAAATATGTTTTTTGCGCACCTTGCACTCCCTAATAAAGTCATCAACATTCACCAGGTACTACCAGGTACCAGCCACTAGTTACAGATTTGCATCGATTACCTTCAGTTTTTGGAAGTAAATAATTGTCAATCTCTTTTTCAACAAATAGCCGCAAGCCTCCGATATTATCGAAAGTACCTCAGTAGGAATTATCGCGGTACTTTTCATTTTAAATTGCTTTTTAACTGATTATGAACTCTTGACGTGGAATGATGAATGAGCAAATTGCACAAGCAGCATAATTAATGTTACACATTACAACTGGTGGTTGCATACTTAGTTAGAGTTTGGACTGGACTCCTCCTTCCTGCTTATGATTGATTGATTGTAATTCGAATGGTTTTATTGTTTGGTAACACGTGTCACAATAGAGATAACGACTGAAAAATTCTAATTAGTCTATCATTTACATAGTGCGTTGAAATTCCGCGTGACGTCACTGTTTAGAAAACCTAGCCGTGACGTCACGAGCCCCCCCTCCCGAACTTTGACGCTCTATATCTCAGTCAATTATTATTTATTTGATAAAATGATAATACAGTTAAATTAGGATTAGACTAAGCATTGGGGATTCCTGATCATTTACTATCTGTAAATTCAGTTGAGACTAGAATAAATGGTCTATATTTTGAACAAAATAATATTGATAAACAATTACTGCTTTCAAGACTTTATTGATTTAAGTTCGTATCTGCCATCATACTTATTAATAGCTACTCAATGTAATCTATTGCTTAAAGTTAGCCCTGTCACTGTTAGTATCCAACGGTAAGATATGGCAATAGTCTAAGCATCGCTTAACTTTTGAGTGCTTTTGACAGACTTTTTAAAGTAAGGTCATTTGTGTTAATTTTGAGAGTTAAAACACTAGTGCTCTGCCAGCACGCTGCCCTCTCAAATTAAACTAGCAGGTTGGCTAAAATCAGCCCAAATATTTATGAGCTCCACTGTCCGCTCTAAGTATTTCTTCGTAATCGAACATCGAAAACGACTGAGTTGAATAATTCCCATTTATCTATATACCAAAATTTATCAAAATTGGTTGCGCTGTTTAGGCGAGAAAACGCTTTTGCATTTATAATATTATGTTTGTATATACTTTTTGTAACGAAAAAAAAAATGTAATTTGGGAAATTTGTATTTTTGTTAAACAAAACCCTGGCGTTTTTGTTACACACAAGGAAATGCTAGAAAGACATACTAGGCATAAAAATAGAATTTTCTTGCCGAAACATAATACACATTTTTTCGGCAATAATGCATTCTGTATGACAGTTAAAATATTTAATAAATTACCTAAGGATCTTAAAGACTTACCCTTAACTTTATTCAAACTTAGGCTTAAGAAATGGTTATTGTTAAAGTGTTTTTACTCAATCAATGAATATTTTAATTTAAAATAGTTTTTGTCAATTTGTTTTTGTTAATAAGTATTAGTGTATTGTAGTTAGGACTTGGAGCTAAACCAATAATGATTATAACATAGGTATTTAAGAATTATGACCAAATGACATGTACATTAAATGAATAAAATCAATCTTATGACTAAATATTCACACAACAGGACAACAACTGGTAGAATGTACATTGTTCAGAATTTATCTACTTTTAACCCTAAAACCAGTGTAAACTATTTACATACATTCAGTGAATAAATGATTTATCTCACATTCGGTAAATATTCGTTAGAATTCTGATTAATAAATCTAATACTTAGATTTCCTTGTCGCCAGGTCTGCGCAGTGACTGCTCGAGACAGAGTAGCTGAGTCACTAGCTCTTTCGTACGCCGAAGCACCGGGGCGGCCTCTACCAGACGTCATCGCTCAGCCAGGACTCTCTTACGACGATGTTCTGCATGATGACTTCAGGTTCGACCTCAACGCGCATGACGTCATGGTCTTCTTACACATACAGAAGACTGGCGGAACCTCATTTGGGAAGCACCTAGTTATGGATCTGGATCTAAAGGTTGGTTGATTTTTTTTCGTTGAAGTATATTACACAATAAATAATTGTAATTATCGATTTCCTGTAGGTAAATACGGCGTTGTAAAGTTTGATTGGCCTTTATTACCGTATTCTTTATTGTTTTGAATGATGTCCAAAATAAATTACCTGTTAATCAAATATTGATATCAATTCAAATCAATCAAAAAAAATATTAATTAGTACTAAAATTTGTTAGAGAATCTCATTGTTACTTTACCTACAGGCCTATCATACAAACCAAATTACGTTGTATGCTAGATTTTCCATTTTATGCCCCGTCTTGTAAAGTCAATATACTATAATATATTTAGCCATCATGTCTACTGTAGTGAAGAATGTTTTTTTAAAGTATGAGCCCAAACACCTAAAACAAAGGCTCTTGTTTGGATAGAAACGAAACCTGTTTTATTGAAGCAAATACGAGTAAAGCTCAATTTTAGACTAAATCCACTTGTGTTAATGTTAACGAGAGACGCACGAGTAGAATATTGGGTGTGGGTTCCGGACGCAAACCACCTTCGCTAAATGACGCCTACGTATGAAACTTGGGCTAAGGTTACCCATCTAGAAAATAGCACTAATCGTTGCAAAATAGATTAATTTTCACCCACGGTGTGTCAATATTCTGTATCCTGTTTTGGTAAATTAGTTTACGACACTCCTTTAAACTCGTTTAAACATTTTAATCTAATCAGGTGTTCCATCAAGTAAGCAAAGCGTGATCGCAGCTTTGAATACTTTACTGAATTGACTTATTAATAAAATACATTGCCTATAAAGATAATATCGACAACTTTTAAAGTGCAATTGGATCCTGGATCCTTTTCTAAAGACTACTCTAAATTTTCTAATCGCAAACAAAAACGTATATTAAGCCTCTCCAAAGCCTGCAGGCTGAAAGTTTGAATGCGTTTTCTATGTAGGAATTGTCACTACAAATTCAAGGCATGAAAAATCCTAAACATTCTAAAAGCGTCACTTCCCGACATGACTTTAATCCCCTGTGACGTGTGAAACCATTCTATATATAAAGGGGTAGCTCGTGTAGTGACGATGCAGAATCGCTGCAAATGGAGCATCTATTCAAAGTAAGCACGCGTCACCCTTGCGACTTCCCGAAGTGATTCCGCAAAATCTTTTCTAACTAGGAAACCTTTCAACAAGTTGCGTAATTGAATTAGCGTAGACGGTTAGAAAGATTGCAAGAGTAGTTTTGCCGACATCAAAAGTTTTACGAGAACAAAATGAGATCATGAGAAATGAATGCTGGTTTTAATCAAAGTGAAACGGCTGTTATAAACTAAAGGGGTCGAAATGAAAAGCCTACGATACGTGCGTAACTTTGAGAAGGATACGAACTTAATTTGTTCGCAATCAACATAAATAAGCCGACGGATTGTGGCTCCATTTCATTAGCGAATCCTCGCAAGGGTACCTCGTAGTTCGCAACATCTCCATCTCTAATAAGCTACGAGCGTGGTCTCAAATAGTGAAGCGCTTAATTAAAACTATGCTGAGCTTATAAACGGTTTTGTGAAACACACCCATCATTATACCACACTAGTTTCATAAACAGAGCTGCGGCAGCTCGTCAAATATTTAAACCTCTTCGTGGATGAGCCTTTCAGTCTTAATTAAATGAAACTTCACCATCTATCCGCTCTCGTTGAGTTATGGCTTTGCAAAGTCGCCCGCTAAAGTAGGATGATGAATTTGTAAAATTTCTACCTCTAGCTTTCATTTATCTGCTTTAAAATGTGACATCATAAATCCTGCTTTTCGCTGAGGAGTCTTGTAAGATGCCAATTTCTGTAATAAAGTTGGCAGCGCCTCTCCATGCCAGCATCAGGTGTAGAAAATATCGGTTGCTGCGTTTCATAAAAAGTAAGTGTATTAAAAAACAATATTCTGGGTAAGTTTGGTGCAATCTGTGGCTAAGTTCACCCCGGTACGGTATCTCATCGGTATTCCAAAGTAATAACAACGATTTGAATATAAATTGAGACAAGTAGCTTCATTCACGATAGCCTTTGCCCATAAAATTTATCATTTCCGCTCATGTGTAATGGATTTTTCCATGGCATGTAAATGATATTCGGGGGTGCGAAATGTTTCTCCAATTGGACGGCGAATGGAGGGTAACGTTGTACGAATTATTTATGGGAAAGGTAAAATAATATCGGATAAAATATAGCGCAATACAATACACCGCCGCGCCGCGCCGGTTTTCGGAGATGCTACCTTTATTCAAGGGCGATATGTATAGATTTATTTCCTCAGAAAGTCGGCATGACAATCTGGTTTTATCTACTTACAAGTGTTTATTTTATTTATGTAGTAAAAATGAATGTTTTTCCTGACACTTGTAGTCACTGAATAATTAATTATCTCGCTCACGAAGACGCAAAAAAGTATTCT
Source organism: Horisme vitalbata (assembly GCA_951804965.1). Lineage (NCBI taxonomy): Eukaryota > Metazoa > Arthropoda > Insecta > Lepidoptera > Geometridae > Horisme > Horisme vitalbata. The sequence continues at coordinate 7,879,630 of OX638096.1, forward strand.
TATCATAGATGTAAAACTGTGGCCAATGAGAAAGAGTAGATTTAAAATAACGTTTTGTCATTGGTAACAATTTTACGTTATACGTACGATACGTCAGGTTGAAATATTTGTGATCGCCAAAGTTGTTTATGTTTACGAAATTTGATTTTTACTTTAGTTTATATATTGGAAAAAAATAGGTACCAATTTTGCTGTCTAACATTACTTTATAAGCATTCGCACATATTACATAAGCATAAAAAACAACGCGGTAGGTAATTCAAAGTGTGTGGTCAAAATTCTAATCTTAATTGTCGGAGCGAACACCTCGATAACAAATAACAATAAAATAATTATTCATTGAAAGTACCACTGAAACTGCGCAGAATTGAGTTGTGTAATTGAATAAAAACAGTTCGGGGTAAGGCCACGATATATCAACAACGATGGTTTGAGAGTGCTTCGAGCTCACGTACAAAACTTTCAATAACCTCTTTTATTCGGTTTCTTTGATGAATGCTCGACTCGAGATGCGTAAAAAGAACAAATAAAGAAGACTTAATACGTGAAAAGTTTGTTTAAGCTAATAAAAGGGAAACTTTGTACAAGTTAGGGGCGGATTTATGGATTGGCATGAGTTATGATTTTATCAGAATTTCGACAATCTATTGCTTTTAGTTTAACATTCTTTGTCTATATTTCAGTATAGCTTTTTATATTTCAATTAGCAACAATATTGTTTGAAATAAAACTTTTGGGATGATTTATTAACCCTTTCTTTCTGCATGGGGAATATTTACTTGCGTAAGCGGATAGATTTTATGGTGGCAAATAATCACTGGAAGTTTATATTGAGAGCCTTGTTCAGAAGTATGTGATTTAATTTGAGACTTTTCGGTTTCTTCCATAAACTCTTCGAATATACGAACGATCAGTTACTAATCTCTATCTATATATCTACATAAAAATACGACATATAGTGTTTTTGTGCCGCGAAATCTAAAATAACACCCAACAGTCACATGCTAGCCTTGACCTCACTCTAGTATATTCTTCTGTGTCATGGGTATCAGGAACTACGAGTACACCATGGTACAACAACAAGTACGTACTGTACTCTGAAAAAAATATCTGCAGATCATGCAAACATTTGTTCCGTCCGCAGCGGGGATCGAACCCGCAACCTCAACCGGCTACTCTCACATTGCACTTTTGAAGTAGTTATTATTTTTATTTTGGACTATTATAATACTGTCGGTTCGATCAAATTTTTACTATGATACTGTCGGTTAGATGAAATTGTTAATTTCATATGGCGCGTCGAACTAATCTTCAAACTGTACGATACCGCAAACGCTCCGCTTTTCAGTTTTCGCATAGTCATCATCATCATCATCATCATCAGCCTATAGCAGTCCACTGCTGGACATAGGCCTCCCCTAATGAGCGCCATTGCGCCCTGTCCTGAGCTCGACGCAGTAGTACTTTGTCCAAAATTTATTCCGATATCGAGCGATCTTTTTACTTAGAATACGCAATGACTGCCTTGCAGGTCTGTTAGTTTTAAGGTTTAAAAGCAGGCTATCCGAATGGGGCCTCGTTTCAACCGCAGTGTAAATATTTTAACGTTGAGCCAGTTTCGGCTGCCGTCTCGGTCGGTTCGCATCCTCCGCAACACAATATGGGATTTGTTTTTTGGCGTTGCGAAGTTAGCGTTGGCTGGCACAGATGAAATAATAGTACTATGCTAGGCTACAATAAAAGAAGGCCTCGGCATTGGTGCCATATTGGGATGCCAGTTTTTAGGGTTATACACCTCAAAAGGAAAAAAGGAACCCTGTATCATGGATCACTTCTGGATCACTTTTTCTTTTCTATCTCCGAGCTTGTATTGAAACTACAGTTTGATTCATTAGCTTATATTTTATTTTGTCAACATTTTCATAATTGATTTTAAACCCAACAGACATACAAATGCATAGGTCTGGTGGTTCTATTTAATGGTTCTAAAAACTGCGCGTTTGCAAACTTTACTGCGAGTTTTTGCAGCATAACTGAATTTCTAAACTGTAGTTTATTATATGGAAAAGTTTGACGAGTCACGCAATCCAGTTTTAATTTCCCGAGTGAATAGTTAATAGACAAGTAGGCTTTTCAGTGAGTTTGGTAGAGCAACTCAAGAAGTCTGTCTGAATAACCTATTCTTGACTACAAAGTAAATAAACGAACTTGAAAGTTAAAATCAATTTTGAAATGGTTCCATGAATTATTTCCGTCTAACAAATACCAACTTAATTTTCTAAATACAAGAGAACTGGAAAGCCACTTTGTTCACAAAGTTAAGCCGAGATGCTTCAAAACAAAAATGTTTTTAAGTTTCCGTCCCGGAGACAAAATTTATTCCGACGCTGCCGCACTGACCTAACTTTAATTCTATGTGCATAGCACGTTATATGAATAGCTAAAAGTACTTTATACGTTGTCCTAGGTGAACGAAGGAAGCGACAAGCGCGACGGTATGCGAGATGCAATATGTTATTAGGGATTGTCCAAAAGTAGCAAAACAACAACATTAGCCTATATCAGTCCACTGCTGAACATAGGCCTCCCCTAATAAATAGGGGGATATGCCCAGCAACGTGGGTATAAGTTAAGAATAGCATGGTCGCAGGTCTTGTCGCAGGGCACATCTTCTTTTTTTTTCTTTATTCTCTTCTCGTCTCTTCTCACAGTAGCACGCTTGAATAATAATGTTGAACATTGTCATTTAACTTCATCTAGCCCCAAACTATGCAGAGCTTGCTTGTATTTTTGAACCAAATGAATCCTACTCATATGTTTTTTTTGTAAATACGTACCATTACCATTACACTTAGAAAACACCCTGAGCAGAGACAAATATTTGTAAATTTTACAAACTTTTATCTCGCGACGGGAATCAAATCAGCAACATTCAGCGTCTCAGGTGGACCTTCCCCGACTACGCCATAGGGTCGTCAAATCCGTGCTTCTTTGTGTTTCCATCGCGTCATCGTCTAGCTAGGACAGCGGATAACTGAATTTCTACTACTAACCTGCTTTGTTTCAATGCATTAATATACATACGGTACGTGCACCGACTATTGTTGTCAAAAACAAGTAGTACTTTTAAAAAAAAAAAACGACTTTAAATAAATCACTTATTACTTCTTGCCCTAAAGAATTTTGAAAGTCGGTTCACAATTGACGGAGATATTGGTGATAATAGGGTGAAAATTACAAGTGAGGATGAGGTTTTTTGAGTTTTCCGGGGGTATTCCCTCAGGAATAAAATTGTATGGGACCACCTGTGAAGTATACACTTTTAAACAAAAAAAGAATTTTGAAAATCGGTCCAAAATTGACGGAATTATCGGTGAACATACATAAAACAAAGTCGAAAAAAAAAGATTCCGACGAATTGAGAACCTCCTCCTTTATTAAGTCGGTTAAAAATTAACAAAATAGATTTAGACTTTGAATAATGTAGTAGTTGTAAAGAACTGAAGTCTGTGTAGAAGAAGGAAACGCTTACTATGCAAGGGTAAATAGGAGCAGGATAGCTAAATATAAAAAAAACAATATCAACGTTATCCTAAAGTTATTATGTTTTTTAGACGGTTACCTATACTTTGGCGGAAGTTGATTAATAACAACACCAGCTATTAGTTACCAAATCCCATAAATTATTATTAATTATAGTAACGAATTCCATTAAAAACATATATTTTCGGATTACCCGGATTCCACGAAACAAATAAACATGTTCGCCCGAAACGGGTATAAATCGTATTTAGGTGGATTGTGAGCGAATTGTCCGCTGGGTCGTCCGCAGCCGGCGAGCCGATACCGATTCCACTGGTAATTTCCGCACACATTGCGATCCCTCTCAAAGAATTCACACCCAATGGAGGAAATGAAAATCCCTCTCGTTTAAATCGTGCCTCAACGATATCGCTTCTGCTTCGCTTTAAACGTTTCCACTAAATTGATATCGCTCAGTTCGGTATACTCTTTAACGCAGTGTGGTAAAAGCTTCAAAGAAATACATTCTGACCATTTATTTACAGAGGCCGTGCAACTGTCAACGTGCGCGAAAACGCTGCCATTGTTTTCGGCCACACAGCAACGAGATATGGCTGTTTTCGAGATACTCCACCGGCTGGAAGTGAGTACCGCTTTTGTTCGACCGCTTCAAACCCCCACAGGGAAACAAAAAACTCGGACGGAGTAATAGGTTTAGGTGGATTGCATTCACTGAAGTTTTTGTTCAAACATTTTTGTGGAATGACGAATAGTTCAAGCTGTGTAAACTGTAACACGTGTCTAAGTGTCGACTCCAGTCTCCCATGGGTGTCAAAGAGTTGGGATGGCTATAAATTTATGTCAACGTAACGTAGTCATTATTGTCTTCGTAATTTGAATATTAATAATTGTCGAGGGTACGCTGTCAGTGTCCTGGAGTTTTGATTACATCAGCAGCGGCGCCGACCGACGGTCGTAGAGGTGTCCTTGGTCCCTCTGTTTCGGGCATGCAAATGTGCCGAATGTAATAAATAATAGTTGTATTCACACCATGCAAATCACCTCTCCTGTCTATTGTTCGCCGCCGCCCTTGGGGATTATACGGCCGTTTGCGAACATGGCCTGGACGTGGCAGGCATTGTTGATTGAAAATGAATTTCGATTTGTCCACTACCGTCCAGTACCTACTTCAGTACTATATTATTCTGTGCCGCCGATCAAGCGTGCAGTGGTCGTAAAGAATTCGAAATCGACCAATTTGCCTTTATTTACTTTAGTAGGGAAGCTTCGGTAGCCAAGAAATAGTCATAACAGTAGATAAAAGTCAATCTATTCGACGAATACGGATCCTTACATTATTTTCTATTGAACATTATCATAGAAATGGTTATATTTGTGGGAATATACATGCGCATTCAGTGTGTGGAAAATGGCCTCTAGGGGTGAAAGCCAAAAGATACGATGTCATACATTTTCTTTGATACGCAAAATAACGTTGACTATAAACAAGAACTTTTGATTCGTTTTAATAGTTTTATTACCAGTAGTGAAACTGTTGGTGACACCGGCTTTTATTACAAACGCGCCTGTTTACAATAATTGTGATATTACAACCGTTGAGTACGAATTTGGAGGTTCATTTATATGCTAAGCTACTATCATCGTAAATTAGCTGACCATCACTTGGACTAAAGAATACATGACTTAAGCGTAGTTTCCTGGTGGTCTTTATTCGACGATCTATATTAAACAGGGCACAGGTTTTATTGTTAACGAGAAATATGTGGAGCTATGAATGAATTTAAATTGCCTTTTTCACACCCACTGGCAAGAATTGTAGGCGATCGCTGGGAATGTACTCTAACTGATCGTATAAGATTTTCGTTTATTACTTTTTTATAGGAGAATACACCTGTTTTTCAGCTATTACTTTGTCTTTTGTATCTTCACATTTACTTTACAATCTATTTAGCATATTTTTGGTATTCAATTGTTTTAGGTGACATTCATAGAATGTTAGCTTTGGTTAAAATAAATGTTAATAAATAAGTAAATAATGCTGGACATTATCTAGCCCTAAACGTGTTGGTAGCTCTGACCATGTATTTGAAAGCCTAATTTTTCACTGTCAAACATCATTTATTTAGCATTGAATGGTTTCTATTTAAAAGAGTATATCAATCTATTTGTAAAAGTGTTGAAAATATTGATCCAATAGATCACTTGACTTCGCATAGTCGTATCAATAACTGCCAATGAGCAGCGCACGTTAGTATTTCACATCGTATCGTACATCATTTCGTTGAGCTGATGAACTGGCTGAATGTAGCCATATTGTCGGGAATTGATTGCGTGACACGCACAAAGGGTCATTTAGCGTATAAGATGGATACTTTGAATGAATGAGACAAGTAACGATCTATTGAAATGCACAATCAGGAATATTTTATTCTGTTTTACTTATATATTTTTTGTACATGAGCTGTAATTGATTTTATGCTTAGCCTGCATTCAAATGATGCCTAGTTTATTGTAAAAGGTACTTAAATTGTTATAAATTAATTTGAAACAAATTAATTCGAACTTTAGAAGCACGGAACTATGCCGAGAATGGTCGATCGAAGTGATAGAAGTGGCATTATTATCGGCAGTTACTTGTAAGCTATTAATTTTGAGGACCTCCCAAGCGGACTGAGTGGGGGCTTGTCTCTTCGAATGTTCCCATATTTGACAACGTGCCCAACTAAGATTATCCTCATTGTACGGTTTGTTTGTTCGGTGACGTGTTTTAGGCAAATAAATACCCTCTTAGATGGCGGCTTTATCCTGTTTCATAGATTAGGTTAGAGTAATACCAGAACATTGCCCACTAAGCCTTGTGCATGAAACGCGTTGATAATACATAGTACGAGTCTAAAGGGAGTGCTAGCTTACCACTGCTTTCTGAAATGAGTTTGACTGATTGTAGCCTGCATGCTTCATTCCAAAATATGCAGTCATGCTTTAGAAATTTGCCTTGATTAAGAAGGCTGGGCGTTATTTTTCATAAATGTGGGATATCGTCAGTTTATCTCACCTCGTTAGATTGAAGGCCGTCGAGTCGTTTAAACTAATTGTCCTGATTGGAAGTGACTGTGTGCGCGCATTATACCTAGTACTATAAGCCTGGACTTATTTGCATTTGTTCCACCTACGGTAGCTTAGTTTATTACATTTTAATACTATAATAACAAGACTATAATTGCATGTTTCCTCTGTCAATAAATTCCCCGTTAACAGGACCGCAACTCAGCGTTGTATAATACTAAAACTTGCGTTATTAAAAAAAATAAAAAATTAAATGACGTGGTTTCAAAAGATCTCAGAGAACGTTTGGCAATATACTTCGTACAGGACTTGTTTTATCTACACCATCGCGTCCCACTGGGATTTTAATATTTTTACTTTGGTTTCAACTGTTTTAATACAAAATTGGTCCTGTTTTTTTTCCTTTAGGTCTTAAATATCATATCGTTGTTTTATGAGTGTAAACTTCTGAATAAAACTCCAATATTCGCGAACTCATTTCCGCCGCCATCGCCATCACAAGCAATTTTGCGACTGTCTACTTCTCTTGCAATATCAAACGTAGGTACCTAGATTTTAAAACAGCCTATCAAGATTCTTGATTCTAAATATTCTTTTCTAAGGAATTCTCATATTTGCAAATTCTTTTCATAGGGCAGTTATCTTTGAAAAGTCTTCTAAACTTTTAAACTAATTTCAAAATAAAATTTCGTAACCTAAATAATGGTACATCATAAAAAATGTTCTTTAAATTTATCATAAAGGACCTACCTCATTTGATCCGGAATTTCAAAGTACCTTCAAATCACTCTTCAAGACATTCAGCGAAAATACTATGAGCGAGTACCGATAGAGACGAGATAAGCCTCCTCATTGAACATTGCTTTTCAGAACTTTCTGTATAACAAGTCCAATATTTGCGAACTCATTCCGCTAAATACCGCCATCCCGAGTAATCTTGCCACTGTCACAATTCCCGGTTTCAATTGCAATGAGGCGGGCGTTAACGAGCCGGCTCTAGTGACGAGACAAGCCGAAATTATGCCGAACTACTTCTGTTCTATTAGTATAGAGAAAATAAAAGTGTTGTAAAGAAACGTAGAGTCACAGACGTCGCTTTAGTTAAGAGTATCAAACCACTACATTGGTTGATTGGTCAAACATAAAAATGCCCCTCTGAATAGAATGATCTGTCAATGTAACATCTTATCAAAACGGGAGGGGGAAGAATTTTTTATTTATGTTTTTACAGTAGATGGTTGATTCATTTATGTCACTAGGATCTGGTTTCATTAACTTTATTAAATTATTATTTAAATTTAATTTGATTATTTTGTAGTGTTAACTTATTTTGTACTGCCCGTTATGATTAATTATTTTTAAATTAGATTAGATTTTTTAATAATGTTTTAATTTATTATTAATAATGTTTTAATGTCTTATTAATTAATATTATATACTCAAATTATTCGATTTGTATATAACTATTATTAGGATTATTTTACATTTATTTTTTTCGGTACTCGCTCAATGTATTTTAATAGCAACATGTATGTTGCCTATAGTTATAATAACATTTGGTTAGTATTTTACTTTATCTCGATTTTTTATTAATTTAAATGGTGTATATTATGTTGGCAGCACTACACTAAACACATAAACAATCGATGTTTTGCGATTCCACTCGCATGATATGCGATTCTATCACGTCAACCGAGCAATTTAAAAGATAGTGGGTTCCAAACCTGCCACGCCCAATCGTGTCACGGTATTACTAATTAGGATAGTTTCCCTCGCTGGTTAAAAAACAAAAACATTCACAAACACAATTGCCGTACGTCCATAGTCACACTTCGTCGATAAATCAGCGTAATATTAATAGATTGTAGCGCTCTCGCGCGCGAATTCGGTATTCTATTCAGCCATTCTTCGCGTAATTTAGAGGTTAGGCGTATTTTGGTCCGCGGATCTAGTGTAGTACGCGCGCGGCGTAAGATACGCTAAATGTGGCTTGGCACTACGAAAGATTGTCAATTTTGATTTTATAACCCGAGTCTTCCTTTCCTTCATAAAGATTTTATGATGAATATTGCGAAGTTTACGGTTGATGGAGCTGACGTGACGGTCGCCTCCGCAATGATCTTTTGAGGAGATACTCAAAATAATTGGTTCAGTTTCATAAACTGGGCTTTCTCGTAATTGATTTGAATAAGGAATCACTTTTTGAGACTTAACCTACCAGTAATAATCCCCTAAATGAATTGTTTTCAAGATAATATGTGTCTTGTTATACATCTTAATTTTTTTAAATACAATATATTAACACTTTGAGTGCTGAAAATATAGATGTGGTTCTGCACGTCCTCGTACTCAGGCCAGCAGTCAACGTGTTAAGCAATTTTTCTAGGCAAAGTAAAAACTTATCCAAATCCATAACACATCCTAAAAGTAAAAGCATAATTTTTTTTGTCCTCCATTCTATCGCTTCCATCAGATAAAGCGCATTCGAATAGCTCATCGCCAAAAAAGGTCCATAAATTTCGCTCAACAAAGCCCATCACTATGCAGCTCGTGCTATCTGGTGGGCCAATCTATCACGTCCTACCGCGATAGTCGGCGCGCGGTTATCGCTCCATCGTAAATTAACTCAAATTATCTGTCGCCACTCACGAGTGCTGTCTGCTACACCCCCGATATGTCGGAAGCAGTTGCCTCGTTTCCACAACGTATGATAAATCTCTACATATAGTACGGTATAGTGAAAATATTTTTTTTATATATAACTTGCGCAATTTTCGTAAAATGCCACAATTTCAGTTTAATATATGCGTTGGTATCAGTAGAGCGAGTTGACGCAAATGAAGGCTCAGCAGCGACAAAGCTTTTTCCCGATGCATTCATGAATCTTATGAATGGAAATAGATCAGAGACACAAACGCATTTAAAAACAAACAGAAACATCAGTCACGGGAATGTCCAGCAATAACAGTACAATAAAACTAAATGTCCTCGTCCATTGGAATGCTTAATATATTTCAATACAAGAGGATTTAGCTGGTCGTAGAATTCGCTATGCCTTTTTAGTTTAACCAATCTCGTAAATCTGCAAATGGCTGCGAGCATGAACAATATTTGTCTGCACTATAGCAAAATCCGAAATAAAAACAAAGGTTACGTGGCTATTTAGACTGGAGGTTTCATAGAAGCGTCTTATGAGTAAACTTTTATGCATTATGCGCGATTCCTCATTTGTAAAGCGGTTGAACGGGTTTTATTATACAGATATATGGTCAAATGGTTTGTCTCTCCATTTAATAAGAACAGAACTTACAATATGTTTTTGTATTGTATTGATTCTGATAACCACTAATGTTTGTAGAAGTAATTTTTGTTTCTTGTTGTAGATTGAACTCTCACCTCGTGTGTTTGTGATAAGCCTTTTAACATTTCATGCGCCATGTTACTTACACACGTAGTTTTCCTTATTAGTTTTATATCAGGTTTGATATGTAGAGAACCCGCATTGAAATTATAATCATTTAGACTAGTGCTATTGCATTCCAACTGAGTCCTATTCATTGGATGACCTCTCACATCCTGCCCACTGGAGCCTGAGCACATCCGCTCTCAGCTTCATAGAGATCGTCTGTTTGAACAAGTCGAAACTTTATTGCAACAAGGTTTTACCAAACATTTTGCGATGCTTCAGTAGATGCTTCAGTATCTCTGTGTTTACTTGTGCCTAGTCTAGATTCTCATCATCAACTTTTATTTATTAGCTTTGAACCGATATTGTTGGATTTGTTTTCAAAAGAAATAATATGTGCCCTTGTGGTTAAGCTTGTCTTGACGTTCTTATTAGATACATCAGGTTAACTGAAACATTTTCGATACTTGGACAAGGAATCTATAGTGGCGTTTCGGAGTTTTTTAAGCATGCCGATGCTACGTTTGGTTGTCGATCCCAGTTAAAAATATAGCATGTAATCTGAATCAGTGTAGATTACTAACAGTCACAATAGCTTTTTCACTTCTCTTGCTCAAAAAGTGTATCATAATAGTGTAGCTTAGCGGGCCTAAAACTCGAGTTTAATACCTCGGGCTAAAAAGAATTTTTTCTTTTTAATTTTTGTCTAAAATCATCAGCCCGTACAAAGCATTCGTTCTCTTACATAAAAACTCGACTTCTTGGTGCTCCGTCAATCTTTTTTTTTGAAAATAGAACCGTCTTGGTGACGTTTTATGAAGGTATATTAATTTTTAATAAAATTTCTGAAAATTGTCTAATTTTGAATTGTTTTATTTTCTCGCAATCGAAGTGAAAAGTAGAGTGTTTTACTCGGGCCAAAACCACCCATTATAACTCTGTCTTGTCATCCTCCCTCGCTACGCTCGGGAGTATAACAACCTCGTATGTAATGGGATGGTTTAGTCCCTTGTAAAACAATCTACTATTTGCAATTTTAACTCACCGTGATTTTCTGTTTGAAATTATTTTCCTCCCTTTTCTTGCTTATGAGCCCTGATTTCAGGTTTATGTCTATACCTTTGCCAGATTTATGAAAGTTGTAAAACTTTTTTTCAGACGTATAATGAACCTTTCAGAAAATGTAATTTCTGTCTCTAAGTTCTACAATCACGTCCGAACTCCATTTTCCACACCCGAAACTTTATCACCAAATTACGTGCCGTAATTGTAGACTTTCAAAAGTTTCAAATGTCCTACATTGTCTCGTTTATCATCATCGGCAGATATAGTTGTTCTTATTTTTATTGCAAGCTAGATGTTTTTAGAATGACGTAAGTGTACGGGTCGCATTCTACTTCCTATGTGAATTGGTAAATGCGTACACTTATTTAAAATCTAGATGTCTGTATCGTTCCCGTGTAACAGCATTATGTAAATTGTGTCACGTTCGCATTTTGCATGTTCACCGAGCGTCCTGTGATTCCACTGTCGTTCTGTTTGTACGTAACGCTATAGATATGCGGCTTAAATGCTTTTAAGTCGTTGTTTCAGCATGTTTTCTGAAGTGAAAAGATGTACTGATCCAACAGTGGGTCCAACCGTACTGAGATATTCGCTTACACTGGATTGTGTGAACTTGATGTCTAAACTACTAGGCGGTCAAAGCGAAACAGTTGTTTAAATGAGTTGCAAATTGTTTCTACGTATGTGCCGAAAAGTTCTTTAGCTGGACATACAATGCTTGTCGGGTCTACATGATCTAACTCCTCCCGACTACTTCCAGTAGCGGGAATGTCATCGTTAAAGTTCAGTGCTCAGTCCTACTCTGCGTATTTTATTCTATCCTTCGTCATTCTTTCCAGCTCATACTCTTTTTAATTACTCGTAGACAGGTCAAAGACATGTACATTCAATTGAGTGTTTAGTGTCTAACGGTTGAATGACATAAGATCAAGTGATTACTGTGCTTTTAGTTAGTGTTTGGTTTTAGTGACTCAAGAGAAATAAATTAACGGCCTTTATAAAAAAAATACACTTAATTTGTCGCCAATGTGACCTCTATCTTTGAACCGATGCCAGCTCTCGTGTTAATGGCCGCTTTACCTTTTTATAAAAAATGTGATTTCGTCACATATCGCCACGCCACTAAGTGGCGCTATATCAGTGGAAAATCTCGATGAAGTAATTTAACTTATGTCACAGCAAACTAAGAAGCAATAAAATCTTATGCACGGGAGCAAGACATTGAGGTCTGAGATATCTTTATTACTGGCGATAAACAACTAGAACTATTGTGAGAATTAATCGTTCGTTGACCCGTGCAGTAAATAGGAATACGTCACCTTGTTACTGAATTTTGTTCAAAATGTTGTAACGAAATGCTAGGTATAATGAGCGAAGGTCGAATCGGGATGGGTCGTCGGCATGGTAATGATGACGGGTCGTGCGTGGGTCAGATTGGCGAGGACAGGACCGATAAAGTACTGCTGTTGCTGGAGACACCTACTCGTATTTTTAACGGCACATGAGCAAGAAGTTGTAATACAACATTCCTTTTATTATCGCTCTGCGAAAGGCTGCTGGTGGAAGCTGGATGCGTCGAGTTGAGGAAAGGGTACAGTTATTTGGCGTTCATTTTTTGAAACATAATTTCTTCTAAATTAACTTTGTGATATTATACGGGTAACTATTCTAAATTCTTAAAGTAATCACATGGAACTAATATTATGATGCGAAAGTTTGTGTGTGTGTGAGTATGTTTGTTCCCACTCAACTCCGTAATGGCTGAACGGATTTGGATGAAATTTGGAATGTATATAGTTGGTGACCTGGATTAACACATAGGCTACTTTTTAACCGGGTACCACGCGAATGAAACCATGGGCGAAATCTAGTAATAAGTAATGGGGTTTTTATTAGTAGCACCCTTACCTGTTTTATGTTACTTACAGATAGACGATCACGTACTTTGTTTCCCAAAGTTGGTAATGGCACAGAATAATTCATAGTACAGAATAATTTGTTACACTCGTATTATGTTCCTTTGTACAGAATAATGTCAACTAAATAACATAATATCCTGTTACGATCCAGAATTTATGATCAAAACGTTATTAGCCTGAGTTTCGGCTACGACTGTAGCACAGCATCCACGTAATTACAATTTGTATCGTGCACCTCCGCTCTAATTATTACCAGCCCGCGGCCCGACCCAAAGAACAATTATACTGCGCTTTACTATTGAGAAATGCAGACATGTGAGAAACTCTTCTGCCATTATACACCGTTTGTTGATTATTGTCCTCTAACATGACTTTCCGTACTTCCAAAGCGAAGTAGTGCCGTTTAGCATTTGACACCCAAAGCGATGGAATTGTCTTCTCTGCGTCGCCATGACACCACTCGTCTGTCCGTTCGAGACTTTGCCCCACAATCGAGATATGCTTTCGACATCGCTATTGAAGTGCCTCGAGGCAACTTTACAAATAAATAAATAATAAATAATGTGGGACGTAATCACACAGCATTACGTAGCCCCAAACTAAGCAGAGCTTGTATTATGGGAACCACATGATTGATATAATACACATATATTTTTTTTGGTAAAAAAATACACATAGATAACACCCAGACCCGAGACAAATATCTACAGATCATGCAAACATTTGTCCCGCAGCGGGAATCGAACCCGCAACCTTCTGCGTCTTAGAAGAAATAAAACATCATGTTTGTTTTCATGTGAATTAACCTCTTATTTTCTGAATATTATTTGAAATTAGTAAAAGTACTAATACCAAGTAGTAATAGTGAACCTATCATCGAACCAAATATTATTACCAACCAAAGCAAATAATTTAAAACTACGTATAATTCTAATTAACATGCAACGATCTGTTTATTTCCTCACAAATTTTCACTGGGTAATATGTATACACCTATACTTAGCGTGGATATTGTATAGTCATTCATTGTTTCTAAATCCCTATTTTACGAGCGTTTCCAGACTAAACAGTCAATGAATGATCGTATATCACGCACTTATTGGAAATAATGAACGGAGAACGACTACCATGCGAGTATAACGGCTATATGTTCTTGACTTGGCTTCGGTCTAACAGAAAATTATGCATGGGATAATCTCCTATTAATTCTACGGTGCTGCATGTGGATAAAGTCTGTCGTAATAATAAATTATCACTTTAAAACGGACCGGCTCCATCTGGTTCCGTGTGATTCTGTCCCGACTTCCAAACGAGGGCCGCGGTAACGAGGGTGTGACACTCGCAAACTTAATTTAGAATCTAATCTATTAACACGTTATCTACTCTTACCTAAATTATGTTTATCGTTAACATACACTAGTTTAGATTAAACTGTGTCAAGTTTAGACAGCCTTTTGAGATACGGGGAAATTCTGTTGAAACAAATTGATAAAATCAACGGGCCTTTTTGATGTTAAAAGTTGATCTAATGAGAATTTATGCGACGCCTGTAAGTATCGCGTTAGCTCCTTGCTTGACGGACTAATTCAGTGTGAATAATTAAGTGAAATTAATGGTGTTTGTGAGGTTTGGTATATACACAGTGAGTTTGAATTCTTGTGATCCCAAGGTAGTAAATATACTCCCAAAGCTCAACAATATTTGTTCAAAGACTTTTTGAATTTTGTAGTTTTACGCAATAAGTTAACAAAAAAATTGTGAGACAGAACAGCTGATTTTGATGATAATTTAAGATCTGCCTTAATTTTAGGGCTGCCACATACAAAACATAGATAAGCCTAACATTTTTTAGGAACGTTTTGAATCACGTATTTTTAATCGAAGTTCTCATAACTTGTGGATAATCATGGTCCTAATCATCCCCTTTCAGGACAACCATCGAGATAATTATACTCTAGAGCCACATATGTATAGAAGAGCAGCGGTTGTGACGACAGTTCGCTTTAGTTCGCAGACTTTGCTAAGGAACTTGATAAACGATTGTGTGGTACACAAGCATAATGATCTCTGTTGTTAATGATCATACGCTTTTTACCGCATTTGTTTACCTTTCGTCAAAGTTAAAGCGTCCGCGAACTCTTTATAGAGAGGAAAATGTTAGCTCTAAGAAACTTATTGACGCTTTGCCTAATCTATGACCTAGTAAAAATTCTTGCTTTGAAGACGGCTATTATTTTTTAATTAAGGTAGTAGCATGTTCCGGTGACATTACCATAATACATTACGAATGTGCCGATAATGATGTGTGGCATGAGTCAAACATTTTTATCGCGTGGGAATTCTACTATATTGCTGTGGTTATGAATTAAATAATATAATTGCTTTATTAATATTATTGTAAATTATTAACTAAAAATACACTATGATTTATTCTGGGCTGCTAAGAGAGTCTATTGGGGGGACCTTTGTCCAGCCGTGGGACGAGAAGGGTAAAAAAATGGCTGCCTTGCTGTTTAACTTTAATTTGGTATTCTCTAAAACCACCATGTTTACATTGAGTTATGTACGCAGGATCGATTCGCATGGATGGGCACTTTCATTAATATTCTACAGGGATCTGCTTTGTCCTTTGATTTAGTTCAGCAATTACTCAGAATCCACCGTTAACCATTGGCTCTGCGCTCGGTGCACGGCAATAAATTAACGACAATTGCACTAATTGTGCAGCTAATGGCTTCGCTCACTGACGCATTGTCTAGCTCCTCTATCCGAGCATTAATTAACACGCTATCCGGAAATATTTGACGCGTGGGAATGGCATTTGCCGCCCCCATGAAGGTGTCGATAGACTTTGCGTGATCGCAAAAATATTGATTTATACTGGGAACAATACAATCGTTTGAGACTCAAAACTATCACCACACCGGCTCTTTTTATATGAACTACTACTTTTTTCTATTTTTTAATTGTAATATACTGGCTATGTTTAGTAGCAATACTGCTCCACATTGTCCCCTATACGCTACTTCTTTCGTATAATTACCTATTTTCTTGTAGTGCTCTCGCATTACGAATGTAATAACACCTTTATCCCCATCCCGTGTTTGTGTATGGGAACTAATTTCACCAACGGTATTTTCTTTATTGCTTTACGTGATATGAATGCTCGGACGTTCCCTTTCCGCAGGAAACCTTTAGTTTGGTCCCTATAGGAAATCGAATCAAACGTTATAATATGTTATTGATGTCATAAGCACGCACATCCTCTATGTAATAAATAACCGATGTTTATTTATTGGGATACGGTCGCAAAGCGCATGTGGCCGATGCTGAAATTGCTTTCGATGTATAGAGTTCGCGTGAGCAACGCCGCCAATCTACGACCGATATAAATCTACAAGCCTGCCGAGTTTGGAATAAATTGCAAACTATAAGGATACCCTCCCACTCGGCCGGCGTGGCTATCGCCAGGCCGCGGCTGGCCACGCGATTTCAACTATTTGTCACGTCAACTTCGGGCGGTTTTTTGTCGAATTACTATTCAGACCTATTGAATATGATTTATTTTGTTGTATCAACTTCATTTAAATTCGATTCTGCCCAATTCATATTTCTTCGAGAATTTTCGAATTTTCTAAATAATAAATTAGCACACTAAGTAAGATTGCTTTTTATAATTCTTTGACTTGGCTTTTCGAATTGATTTATTGTGATTAATACTGCGATTTGATTTGATTTTTTGCGTGAGATGTTATTTTCACTTTAACAAAATAAACTCTTGTGTAAAAAGCTAAATACATCGTACCTCCCGACCCAACATGCAGTTGGCAATCGGCATCTTCAGAATTGCTCATAGGTTCTTTGAATTTTTTTGTGTGTGCAGAGAATATAACTTAACTTGTATGATAGCGTTTGGCCGTTTGGTCATGCCAGGTAAACTGAAAATTAGTCGAAGTTACATTATTACCTTGGCCCCTTTCCCCGAAAGTTTACCGAAAATATAACCAAAAAATAATCTACAATTTCTGCATAAATTGGAGTATCATTGAAAGGAAACGACGTTGTATATCGGTAATGTACCCCTGAAGAAATCGCAAATTTGAGTGAGTGGGTGGAGTGTAGGATAAGCCATGAACGGGTCTATTTTGTTTTATGGTGGCTATAAAAATAAGTGTCTCTAGTGCCGATTTAGCATTATTGTTATGCGATGGAAATTGAAACCAACTCTCTATTTGTTTCCAAGAAATAATATAAGATACTTTTATAAGTAATATGATAAAACTATAGTAAAAAAGTTGCAAGGACGGGCGTTTGTAATGTAAATATCAATGACGTCCTCCAAGAAGTATACCGCGCATGCCTGATGTATGGCTGCCGGTGAACTCTCCGATTGCAGTTCATTGAAACATTCAATTACGAGACTTGTTGTTTTAATTCTGCGCTAACATATTTCGCGTCGACTGGAAATGTGCTTTAAATTAAGTCACTCCTCATGTTCTTCATCTGTCTACTTCATTACACTGATTTATAAACTAAGATTTATTTTCAAATCACAAACGTCTGGACTTTTGTAATAATTTGTCAGACATGGATTAATTCATTCTTTGCTTGTTATCTGTATCTAGCTTCGTTTATATTTCTGTGAGATACTTGTATCAGTTGATTTGCTCGTCCCGAATCCCGGATCTGCCGTCCGTTTCAATACACGCTTGGGTGATCCGACCACCTAATCAATTGTTCACGGTGTCGGTTTCGAATGAATCTAGCCGTGATTAAAAGCGTTCGTGATTTGTCCACAATCGAAACGTTTAGGTTTTTCGTATATTTCCATTTTATGATCTGTCATTGCTTAGATTGTAAATCTAACGATAAGTTCCTAACTGTGTTTTCTTTGTTTATTTTATTACTGTAACATGTCAGTTGAGTAAAGGGCGGCTCTCTACCAAAAGTTTTATATCGGGGACGTGTTAAAAGACCGGCTGCAGTGATCTAATTGTTTTGGTTCGGGTCCGACAGCATGTGTCTGGGACACGCGGTCTGTTGGATAGGGCTGCCTCCTGTATTTCTTTCCATGCTAACCGACGCTGACGCTGACGCGCGTGCTACGCCTTACTCGACGCGTCGCGCCGCTCCTTCAGCTTGTATTATGTCGTTAGTTTAATGCTTCGTGAAATGACGTCCTGAATTTTTGAAGTCTGGTCTCTCTTGTAGGTGTGAATTTTGTTGAAAGCAAAAATAATGTTGCCGACTGGGTTTTGCATGCGACTATTCGCGCTTTCAAATGGTAATGGGAAGGTTGAATAGCGAATTTTGTTGCCTTTTTGTGTGAATGGATATTATCAAATACACGGAAAGGTGTTTTATTTTATGTTTCAATATGAATAGAAAAAGTCTCTGTTCTTGTAATAATTGAGCATTTGCCGATGGTGCTTTGAGTTAATTTAATAGCAATACAGGCATATGCAGAAGTTCTAGTAGGTTTCAAAAAAATCTGTGAAATCCCTAATAAAATCCACTAATGGCATGACAGCACACTAACCAGCCCTATAAAATTTTGCTGTCGATACCGTTTAATGTTTGTTTTTTCTGGGGTAACAGTTTGGGCCTGTTTGATTGAAGTGCACGAACGACCATTTCCCCTTCTTTGTATTTGTAATGATCCTTTTTAGGACGCCATTCGGCAAGCAGTTTGTAAAAAGACTTTACAGGGATCATCATTTTTCTTTTTAATCGCCGAGAACTGTCGTGTGAGTTATGTTTTGTGTTCATGAAAAATTCAGAGAGTGGCGGTCGGGTATCAAATGGGGCGGCGTGAAGTCCCTAGGGCTGCGGCCCGGGTCCGTAAAGCCGTAACGAGGCTGGAGCAAGAACTAATGTCTTAGCTTTACACGCGTCATCAGGCCGGTCACTGTCTCGCTTGCCCCTCTGCGTAGACCGGCCCACATATAAAATTGCTGACGTAAGTGTCACAAGCTATAAATTTGCCGAGTCAGCAGAACTTATGAAGGTATAAATCCATTACTTATAAGGAAAAGTAGCTTTGGGAAACTTTGTACCAACTTCCTCTTATTTAGCAATGAGTTTGCTTGTTTTGTTTGAGTTAGTTTATTCCGTTCATCGGGAGTAGGCCATGCTTTTGCCCACGGAAGTGTTTTCTCAGTGCTGTAAGCTTTACTCGCGTAAACATCAGCAGGTATTATACATAGTATAACATTGTTGGAGCAACAAATATTCTAAAAACAGAAAGCATTCTACGATTTCTCCCTTTGTAAAGACAGCGTTTTTGCGAATTTCTATGACTGTGAATACATAATTTCGATGTAATGTTTCCGGTTCCTCCGAACGGAAAATGTCTTTGTTTGGCCGCGGATGCTTATTACGACAGGTCCGGAAAATTCGTTCCGGCATGAAAGCGCCGGACCGTACTTAAGTGGGGCCATTGTGCAGGTCGCAAGCACGCATCGGCTACAATGCAAAGCACTTTTGTTTTATTACAGTTATGTATCAACATCGGTAGCACGCGTTTATTTAATGGAACTCCCTAATACGCGGATATTATTGAAATTTTCGCGAAAAAGTCCGGCTGCTGTTACCGCTGGTTGTTGTCACAATGAGTCTGTGAAAAACGCGCTCACATTTATTGTAATATTCTTTACGTATTCTTTGTAAATATTTCAAACGAAATTACACGTCAAGTGCTGTAATTGAAGCTATTCTTTTGACGCCTCGTAAAGACTATGGTTAGGGAAAAGAATAGGGGTGCTTGAAAATATAATTTAAATGGACAGCGAAAATAAATAACCGCGTGTTTTTAAGAATTTGATTAAGTCTCGACCTGAACCTTAGCACAAAATGGTTTCTGATTCGAAACGTATATTTTCCCGTTAATTCATTTATAAGCTTTCCTATTCTCTGACCGATTGATACCGTTTTATCAAGTCGTGACAATTAATTTATTGGGTTCGAACATTAAGAACAGCAATCGATCAAAGTTGATTAATTGCTCGCTTATCATATCGATTCCACTTGCGAGTTGGACGTTGTAATCGAATGAATTACACGCTTGCCAGGACTCGGTACGCATCTGGTACGCTGAATGGTATTATCGCGCTCATTGGTTCGTGTTTCTCAGTGATAATACGGTGATCGATCAGGCGTGTCTCATTCAACCCAAAGCTTGCCGTTCGCTTGGCTCCCATTCGAGACGAGGGAAGCCAAACTCTGCATTACATTCATTGTTCAGAACATTATTGTTTGGTTTAATGTAAGGAGGCACATTCTTTTGCTCATGACAAATGAGGCATGCTGCGAGCGCCAGAGAGATTTGTGGCTAATGTTTGCCAAAGCACAATGATTTCGTTTTCCTTTTTTGCAGTGTGTAAGCACTTAATAACGCATTCTATCAGTCTGTTTTATTTAGCTTCTATATGTGAAACCAGTATATATCAATGTGTGAAACTCTACCCTAATAATATATAGAGGAAAAATTTGTATTTGTGTGTGTGTGTGTGTGTGTGTGTGTGTGTGTGTGTGTGTGTGTGTGTGTGTGTGTGTGTGTGTGTGTGTGTGTGTGTGTGTGTGTGTGTGTGTGTGTGTGTGTGTGTGTATGTATGTTTGTAATGAATAAACTCAAAAACTGCTGTGCCGATTTCAAAAATTCTTTCACCATTAGAAAGCTACATTCACCCTGAGTAACATAGTCTTAGGATATTTTCTTGCTAGAAAAGATTAGGGATCCTTACTAAAACTTAAGTAACGTAAACCAAGTTGGATATTTTCTTGTTAGAAAAGATTAGGGATCCTTACTAAAACTTAAGTAACGTAAACCAAGTTGTAAAAAAAGTGTCCTAACCCGGGCGAAGCAGGGACGTTCCGCTAGTATTAAGATAAAGATCATTTATTTGCATGAACGTAAGACATGATTGGTACACGATAATGGTGTTTTAAAATAATTCCTGTATGCTCTAACATAAATATGGTGTGCTAATTTTAGTGTTATGTAAGGTAGGCAGCTTATTAAATATAAATATATATATATTAAGCTTAAACAGTTATAATAACAACAGAATTATTAAGAATGTCAGAGGAACCAGCATTTATCTACTTACAGATTCTAAGACGTCAAAAATTTTATGAAATTAACTTAGGGTAGGTACCTATGGTAATTGAAATTAGAACAATAGTGAAGCCTATTCTCAATTTTAACATAATTTTGCTACTATATTGCCTGATACGAATAATAGGTAAAATACGTGTCCAATATTTGTAGATATAATATAGACTAAATATAATTTTTCAGGCCTCTATCAGGCCTATAAGTGATATAAAAAGTAGCTTAACGCCTGCCTTGCGATTTTATTACATTGAAATTTATTAACGTGAACGTTATTCCGGATGTGAGCCTATCCCATTTTACTTCATACATTAACCATACGTTTAAATTTGTTACCTATCTTTATAATTGCCACACGTATTGGGAATTTCCAGCCGTAATCATGTAGTCAATCCGTTCGACTGTAAATTGACATTATGTGACCATTAACGCTTATTAAACAGTATACTTATGATATGATAATTGTATTCGCTTGCAATCGTACGTTTTGTAATTATTTATACTATTTCAAATTGACGTTTCACCACTCCCCTTAAAGTGTAGGTAGCGGTAGGTTGAATTGTTTTTATAAACAATGACTGTTTTCAATATGTTCGTGATTTTTTCTTTTTGAATTTCCTGGTTTTATGCACCATTACTATTATGGGAAAGCAATGTCTGTTTGTAGTTTATATTAGTAGTATATATCACCGGCCAGGGCATTTAGCTGTGCCAGTGTTAGGCTAAGTTATGCCGCAATCAGCCAGCTTCCAGAGAATTTTTTTAACCCGTTTGTTATTTAGCAGGGCGCAATACCGGCAGGTGAGGTTGGCTTGGTTTCCGAAGATGGAACCCCTTTACACCGCTTTTGTTTGTCGAACGTGTTAAATATTATGATAATTAATATACAAAATGAATTTTAATAAATATAGGGTTTATAAGGAAGGATCCTATTCGAAGTAAATCAAAGGTCAAATTGGTATGTGCTGACTAACAGTTCACAGTTCATCATAATCTTCAAGAAGTGCTTACTCAGTTGTAAAATAAACAATCGATAAAAATAATAGTACTCATGTTCTTCCCTATTAGCATTCGTGCAGAGGTATAATGACACGTCAGACCGGTCCCAGTTAAAAATTAAGTTCTTATGGGTACCAGATGCGATCGGCACGCATCTGGGGTCGCTCGGGCCTGGCGACATTGCTTTCCCACGGGCTAATTGAAAAAACAGGTATGGCGTAGATATCGCATCTCGATATTATAACCAATAAGCGTGGCAATATCGATTACTTACGCCCACGAATGGAAAACCGAAATGTGTATCGTTTGTGGAAACTTATTGGTGCATTGATACCGCCTTGTCTTGCATAATGTTTGAATAGCAGTCTGTTACTGCTGCTTTAATTGGTAGAGAGATAAGACAGTGTTTATTCGATCACTTTAGTAGCAAAGTTGTACTTATAAAATCTTAGTTATGTGATGATAAAAAGATTTCAAAACAAGATAACTTTAAAAAAATCTTGATCGTCATCAGCGAAACCAATCTTAGATTTTGTTAATGATGTTAATTCTTACCGATCCAATACAATAAATTGCACGTTGAATCAGTATTGATAATAAAACAAATATACTCCATTTTTGTTTGTTTGTTACACTTTCACGCCCCGATTATAATGAAAGTTCGTACACAAGGTGTCAGGAGAACACTCAGAAAAAACATAGGGTCTTGAAATGTAGAAAAATAACTACTACGCGAGCGAAGCTAGTCAGTAATAAACGATCTTTTATTTAAATTATTATTATATTTTTTTCAGTGTGTTAAAGCGACAAATAAATTTCTATCTATGGCTATATTTCATCCAGCCCATAACGGGCATTCATTCGATTTTAATACCAGTCCAATATTTTCTAGTTCGATATGCTGCTTTCGTAAAAACGAATTTACTTATCCGTACGACTACGAACGTTGTTATTAAATCTTGCCGGTAGCTATATTGAAATTCATTCATAACGTTATATAGATAACATTATTTATATTGGTAGTTGGTATTTAATAAGTTGCAGTGTTCGCTAGTCGTAAAATGATTATGCATTCGTAAGATTTATGTCATCCGCTACGGCTTACGAGATTGGATGAATGCTTATGTTTCCATTCTTTCTAGCTATAAATAACAGAATAATTCCTAAGAATCGTGACCGAAAGTATTTTGGATGTTGTTTTGATTCGACATTAAGAAGCTGTTGATGTTCTCGTCTCGTACTCAAAATACTCAAATGTTCCTCGCGTCCTGTAAATATTTTGACAGGCAACGATTACGTATTCAGATGGTGAGGTTATATCCTGCTAAATTTAGATGTAACATGTTTAATAAAGCAATCGAGTGCATGTCCTGCTGCTTCCTACAGCCGTCTTGTATTGTATGGGAGTACAATGCCAGTTGGAATTGGACATTAAATCCACAGGTCACGTCGAAGTGTATTCAGACACGAAGAGACGTCACGCGTCTCGCTTCCGTCGTCGCTATGCAGTTACGGCCGGGCCATATGCTGTGGGAGCGAGGGCAGTGGAATTTCTACATCATGCAAATAGTCAGTATAGTACGAGTACACTTTATAGACACAGTAAGCTCGTAATATTTCATAAAGCTGTCTGCGCGCTGCAACTTTATAAAACGTTTTTGCTTTTGAGCAAGATAATATAGGTAATACTTATCTACTGTGAAAGATTGACAACGTATGGACTTGCAATCAGTAGTATGTGGGTTGAGGGTGTTGAGTTATATTTATGTCACAGAACCTCGATATAGCTCAATTTCTTTTGATCCAACCTGATCCGTATCTGGGACTTGAATCACCATTGTACCAATGATTTATATCCGCTACATCAGTGGCTGTCGTTGTTTGACAGCTAAATTGTATAGACAGATGGAGGGACAGATGTGTGTGATCCAATCAATGAGTGAGCCCGACTATCAGATCGAATCTCTCTGTTTATCGAATTATCTATAACACAATTTGTTATTTTGGTACTTACCCTTACTGTTTCCCATAAGCATTGTTTCCACCGTATCGTTATTTATTATGAGCTGTATTTATGTGATTTTAACTTCAGGATGTAAACTAAACCCCGGAGCACTTTACCTCTCTCCAGGGGATATGGGGTTACGAGGCAGGTCGACCCTTTGCCAAAGGATGTAATGTTTTACACGTTGGAAATAAACCAAAGCGCTGATTACTCGCTGCTTTGAAGTTGACAAAGCATCCGTGTTTACCGCACCAACGTGACGTGTGTTGGCAGTTGAAAAGATGGTAGTTAAAACTAGCTAGGCTATGTAATCTATTTGACATTCATATTCAGATGCATTTCAATTCAAAGGATGAAAAGGAAAAGTTCATTAGAAGGGATAACCATTTGTTAAGCAACAAAAGCTGATCTCGTAGAAGATTGAGACGATCTCGAGCTGTTGGCAGGAAGTGAATAATTTCCTCAATCTTACTGAGCGTTGTCACTTAGTAAACATGGAGTTGGGAGCCCTTTCGCGCGATTTGAACAGCTATAGATTGAACGAGGCACGTGGCGGACGCACAAAGAGATTCCGGAGACGAGACGACGAACAACAGTAATGAAGCAGGCCAGCGGTCTTCCCAACCTATTGTCCACTGGCGAGGGATAGATGATAGATAGAAACACCCACTTTCTTTGATCTTAATAACTCTCAATCAAACCCTATTTAATGAGCGGCACCTGCAAAGCAAAAAATCTTTTGAAGGCCTTTCCCCTCTTTACGATTCAGACATCGTTTTTTTACAAACCCACCACAATTTTAAAACGATTTTTTCAGTAAACATTGTTTCTGATGCTTGCTCAACAAGCAGAAAATTAAAAATGTACAAACAACCTCTTGGGTTTGTTTTGTGAAGTAATTTCTGTTCGTTCAAGTAATTAACTTCGAGGGTTTAAACCAACTTAATGGGTTGGGCCAAACAGGAAGAATTACTTAATTATTTGAGGGTGTGAATAATTTGCATTATGATTTTAGATTATGTTTTCGACGAAGTATCGATCTCGAACCAAATGTCCTCGAAACAATACGCTTTTCGCGAGGTTCGTTTAATTACACCGAATTGTATTCGTTCGTATTTATGGTCATGCTCTTGAAAACGAGTTCATATGCAGCCAGTTTCTCGACTATATGCCTTTAAATGAATGTTTCAATATTTATGTGGTGTTTGCATGAACATTCGATTGTACTTTTCGTTAGCCAGCCGCCTGCCTTAGCTGGCGAACGAAACACGCACGCCGCGGCTGATTACATTCGATCAAAATTCAAGCCGCACATACAACGCGACATCCACATTTTTTTCCCATCTCCGCCATTCCGACAACTTAACACGTTGGATCGAGGATGTCGAAAAAAATTATAAGGGTCCTCTTGGTAGCCGCGAATCGATCGACGGTCGCATAATAAATGTTTCGTAGTAAAGCTCTTACAAATAATCGCCTCTCTAGCAGAGAGGTATTTATTGTAAAGCCTGAAACATTTTAATATTTTGTAGACCTTTGTTGCGTGGTGGTCGCATCCGCCTGAGATGCAAGGTCCAGGCCCGCTGTGACGCAGAAGGTTCCGGGTTCGATTCCCAAAAATTTTTTGTATGATCTGCTAATATTTGTCTCGGCTTTGGGTGCTTTCTATGTTATAAGTAGTATATCAGTATAATATGTGGTTCACTCTGCTAAGTGTAGCACTGCCTGGGGCTGTTTGATGATGTGTGCTAGTGTCGAGCATTATTGACTTTTTTATTTATAGGAGAATAAATAAAAACAAGGGATTAGACAATGAAAACGTGGCGTTTAAATGTTTTGGTAAAACGTGGTGCATCACAATAAATACTTTAATTTTATTAGCGTCCCATCTGATGCATCAAGCATTCAAGTGTAAATGAAATCATTATTAAAAGGAAACTCTACCTTTGTGGCTATATAACAGTAGGCTACATAATTGTCCCATTGTCAGGAACTAGTCAATAGGTACTAGCAGTCACGCGAGGGTACCACGTTGCACTCCACGCGGCTTCACAACACAAGCAAATGCGCGTAAACCAGGAACACTGGAGGCACGTTGCACGTTGCATTCAATAAAATTAACACTAACAGAGAACTTGATCCCTATAATAGGATCCGTTTCAGAATCTAGTAGGTAGCAATATTGAGCTTATCGTTGAATTGAAGGTTTGAAGGTTGCGTTCAGCAGGCGGCAGATGAGAATTAATACGGCTCCAAGGAGAAATCGGGGTGTTGAGTAGAGGGTATAGTATATCTAATACCTAAATTGATAATAATAAAAATTATCGCCCCATTGAATGAAAAGGGTCTATTTTTTAGTCAATGATGTGTGGTTATAAGAAGTTTACGTTGTTCGCGATTGGTTTTAGAACTAGAGTGGATGCATCAGACGAGTGGTGACGGGCGAAGCCCGAAATACACGCGCACGCTTCAACGGGATATTTTTGTTCTCATCCATCGACAGGTATGCGTAGCGGACGTAACTCCTCAGACAATAAGATGAATTTTTAAACAGTGCCAGACTCATTTAAATGGCTCACAATTCTCAACTTTGTTTTATACGTTTCGTCGGAACGTAAACTTCGCAACCGCCGTCCGTTTTAGAGCGGCTAACTCATTCGCTACATCTACATACAACTTTTCCACTTTTTATAACTTCATAAAAATCTGCGGCATTCAGACGGAAAGTTAAACAGCATTATTTTAATGAAGCTGAAATTTTCCGCTGTTTAGCGGATTAGACGAGATGTAGCAAATACATTGGAGAATAAAGGAAAATGTTATCTGTTTATCGTGGCAAGAATCGTTTTGGTCGAGTGTTTGTCGAGGGCTGAGCTCGACAAAGGAGTTAACGCTTCGGCACCGCGCGCCGCCGGCGCCGGCCAACTTGTCCGGATAATCCGGATCATTCCGGATTATACTGAAACGTTTCCGTCTGATACTTCTTATCGGCGTTAGAAGAACGATGCCTCTATTCTGTAAATAATATCCTCCCACAATGCCGCCCTTCGTTCTATTCTAGGTATTCCAATATCGTTTGAGAGCTTTGGTTCTTTCAGCTTTCATTGATACTTTTTCTTTGGGCTTTAGGAAAATTATCGCCCGGAAGAAGACCTCTGTTATTTTATTTATGAAGTAAAATCACACGGCTCTTGAGATTTTTTTGCACTAATAAATATAGCCAACAATGGATTGACATTACCGACAAGTCCTAATAACCCTACTATCCTATCTATCTCTCTATCTTAATATTGTAATGTGAAAATTTGTGAGGATGGATGATTAGATGGATGGATCGATGTTTGTTATTCTTTTACGCAAAAACTATTGGATGAAGCTTGGAATATACATAGTTTATGACCTGGATTGACAAATAGGCTACTATTTATCCGGGTATTATGCAAGCGCCGTTGCGGGCGGAAGCTAGTATTATGAATATAAAAGTTTGTGAGGATTGATGGATGTATAGATGTTTGTTACTCTTTCACACAAAAACTTCTGAACGGATATGAATAAAACTTGCGAGGTACATAATTGATGACCTGGATTATAGGCTGCTTTTTATTTACTCTAGAATCCCTCACTTCGCCCTGGACTCAAAAACGCCATCGCCGTCACAAGTCATTGTAAAATGATGGTGTGGGTGAGGGTGTTTGGGTGTGCTTACTTGTGTGTGAGTGGTATGCATGCATTGATCTCTGAGACGTTGACCAAAATCATGCTAAGATTGGTTTGAATTAAATAAACCCAAAATTATTAGTATTATTTGAAAAAACGAAACCAAACGTATGAATAAAAAGTTACTTGTTTTATAATGCTGAATTTCTTAAAAAGCATTTCCAAATTACAAAATCTAAAGTAGCCATAATACAGTATACGTTAGGATTACCACAACGAAGGTTTTCATTAAAAGGAAAAAGGGTCGGAGCGAAGAGACGTAATTTTGTTCTTATGTAGAAACCGCGTTAATACGACTGAGGGTCCGGCGGGGTCCTTTACGGGTATTTAATTATTCCCCAGTGGTTGGAAATATCTTCCATAATAACATACAGAATCTACATGTTAATGTTATCATTACAATAAATATAAGGCATACTCGACTGCTTAGAAGCAGACACACCAGATGGTCGAATGGCCTTGTCATTTTAGACGCGAAACCAGTGTCATATACTAAAAAAGTAACGTATTATGAAGTGCAAAGTGGGATGGCGCCCATTTCAAAAAACAAACGTACTTCTATACCCAACATGTCTATTTATAGCCAACAGTGGGTGCAGACTAAATTATGATGATGATGATAATCCCGATGTCCCTTCAAACTCGTAATTCTGTTATCAAATTATACTGTCATTTTCTTGATACCCGGCAACTGACAGTTTACGTATTGCTGTGGTATTGCTGTGGCAATCGCGCTCATTAGGGGAAGCCTTTGTCCAGCAGTAGACTGGTATAGTCTGATGATGATGATAAATGATAATGATGTGGATTTGGTGGGTTTGTTTTTTAACAAAGTTTAGAGTCCGGTTGTTATTTTCTTACCACTGTATGTGTAGTTGATCTATTCCACGAATTTTCCTAATAAAATATAACTCTACCGTATCGTTTGATAAAAAAAATTAGCTTAAAAGCTTACACAGTTAAAGTTTTTTTTCAGATTCTTCTTCTTCTTGGCAGATAATAGCAGCGTAATAAATCACACATTTACCTTTTTTTATAGCTGCTGTGCCGTGCGACCCCCTACCTGCATGTCCAGCATAGGCCTATTAGGGGAAGCCTATGTCCATTAGGGGAAGCCTATGTCATAGGCTGTGGTATTGTTTTCATTTTTGAACAGGGCGTGCCGCCGCGCCTATTATTGCATATACGGTTAATCTGTGGTCCCCTTTAGGTTCAATTCAATGATTCAAACTCTTTCATTCTGTAATAATAGTCTTCAACACTATTCCAAGTCTATACCATTGTTCTGCAAACACACAAGAGACGTCGGACGGAATCAATACGATCGGATAAATATTTGACACGGTCTAGGAATTCAACCCTTTTCATCACTTTGTGTGGAAATCGATACGTCACCTGCTCAATATTAGAACTAGAGGACCTTATAACTTACAATATAGGTAGTTGAAAGTTGTGTTTCTGATAAATACAAATGTAGAGTTTCAAAAAGACTAGCTTCAAGAAGTCACAAGAACAAGTCATGAAAATTTGACTTATTAGTTATTATTAGTCATAATAATAGTTTCTCTGAAGGATAGGATCCGTAACGAGTATTTCTGACATAGAACTAAAGTTGTCGACATAGCTCAGATAATTAACAAGCTGAAGTGGCAGTGGGCTGGCCATATCTGCCGAAGAACCGATAACCATTGGGGTAAACGAGTTCTTGAGTGTAGACCTCGGCAAACGTAGTGTAAGACGCCCTCCGGCCATCGAGCTCAGGACAGGGTGCAATGGCGCTCATTAGGGGAGGCCTATGTTTAGCAGTGGACTGCTATGGGCTGATAATGATGATGATAATAATATTTGCTTTATTTCAATTGGAGCCAAATAAACACCGAAAATAGTTAAGGTAATCATGAATCATAGCTTCAAGAAGTTTTCACAAGAACCAAGTCATAAAAAATCGACTTATTAGTTATATTAATAATATTTGCTTTTTTTTCAATCGGAGCCAAAAACGCCGAAAATACTTAAGGTAATCATAAATCATCAACTCTTTAAGAAAAGTGGTTTGGCAATAAGCTTGTAAGGTAAAACTAATTCTATGGTCATAATACCTTACACGTAGGTATTTTTTCTTTTTAATATTCCCGTATATACCTGCTACGTCATTCCTAATATTAAACGTACCTATTTCGGCCTACAGGGAATCAGATTCGTAGATTACGAGATTATACCCACCCACTGATAATGGGAAAAGCCTCTTACTGAACACCCAGTTATAAAACTGTTTATGTAACGATTCTGAACTTATTCACAACCATTTTTTTGTTTGTAATATTTCAATGTAAAAGTAAAAAACTTTATATAAATGAAATCTTTTATCGATACTTAACTAAAGACCTGATCAGTGATCTAAGCCATAGGGTAACAAAGCGACAAGGCTGCGGATGAATGAAGTAGAGAAAAGAAACAAAGAAAACTGAGTTAGTGGTTTCCTTTGCAATCTATTTTGCACGTTGAAAATAGAAAAACGTTACCGGCTTGCCGACTGTAGCGCCTGAGGCAAACTCCGAGCTTTGTCTTTACAGAATCAAATCTCATTAGCTTTTAGTGCGCGCGGCTAAAGACGAGCAGCAGACGCTAACTACGAAAGAAACACTCAAAACCTAATTGGCACCGTGGAAACCACGGATCGATAGTATAACCAAGTATAACGAACATAATGAGGACATTTCATCTCAAATACGACTTAGTAGGTTATTGTAAAAGTCACTTAATGGCTCCGTCCGTACTGAAATTTTCCTTAATAACACGGAATAAAAATTCCGACACCTGTGTAGGCTTTACTAGCATGTCGCTTTCACGGTAATGGCTGCGTCAACAAAGTAGGCGAGACGCTCGACGAAAGCTACAAAGAAATATCAGTAAAAGAAGACCTCGAAGAAATTGCCAGATATACAATTTCTATAAGTAGTACATTCGGGCTGACACCTACCGATCGATCATTGAGACTTGGAGTTTTTCGTTAGATTGATAATGATCAGGGTCGTTTAATTTCCCATAATGCGGGATAAGAGCGGCGGTTTGACGATTATTAGGGGGCATTCTATGATTGATATTTATAGTGCACATTTTGTACAAACCTGAGGCCCATTTTAAATTCGATACGCGTGATGTACAAAAATCACGATAATTTAACGTAATTAATTTATGTTCAACCAGTAGACAGATCACGTTATTTAATTTTGTACCGGCTCCCTGGAGCTCAACTTATTCTGATAGATTTAAGGAGACGATACATGTCAAACCTCCCTCTCGCTCGCACTATTCAACATTTTTGAAGATATAAAATCACTGAATGTAGTTATGCAATATAGCAAACCTTCACCGCCTAGAAAATAATAATATAAAGGTTCAGCAAGAATATCATGTTGAACCCAGCGCGTTTTCCTACCAAAAAAATTGCACCAAAATTGATCTTTTGACTTTTTGGTAAGAAAACGTGATAGAATCAAAATGATATTATTGCTAAACCTTTGAATTGCTATTTTCTAGGCCGTGAAGGTTTGCTATTTTGCATAACTACATTCAGTGATTTTATATCATCAAAAATGTTGGAATTGTGCGAGCGAGAGAGAGGTTTGACATGTATCGTCGCCTTAATGGATGTCACAAAGGCTCGTGTTTTGCTGTTTATTGAGGTCCGGTTTCTGCTGCTGGCATGAACACGAACACGCTCGTAATTCTTTCAACGGATGACAATGTCGTTTATTAATGCTTGCCAATTTAGTGTGTGTGCGTTGGGCTCATCGCTCGCCAGTGAACGAACGGCAGTGGGAACATGAGAGGCCAGCGTTTCGCGGTGTCGCTCGTCGGAACAACACGGGGAAGTGGCTTGGTGCCAATCCAGTACGTCCTACGGGAGCAGTGAGCGCTGAGCAGCAAGCCCGTTATCGTCGCGTTGCTTGTACGTACTCTAATGGACGATAACATTTGCCAACCACCGGATTATATGGGCGCTTTTATTTACAACCAAATACATAAATGTAGAGCCAAAAACGTCCCATTCCGTCGTAGGTACTATATTCTAGATCTGTTGTTTCAGGCGATGGTTGATTAAATTTTGACGGTAGATGTTAAATTTATAAACGAAGTTAGTCTGAAAGAAATGTACGTGACCTTTCTTTAAAAAATTGTATAACAGAAATCATTAAATTCGAAACGATTATTCCAATGCCGATTGCCAAATCAGACCAAATAAAGCTTGATTCATTTGTTTTCTAATTAAAAAACACATTAAATAGCTTTTATCAGTACAATAACGACGACGATTATCATAAAATTAGCAGTTTGCGTTATTTATGGAAATAGATTCTTTTGAATGAAATCAAAATAAAAATTCTGGCCGTATCGCCTTCGTTGCTAAACAAATCTTAGTAGCAACATTTTGCAGGCGAGTGTTTCAGCCGTGAATTAGAATAATAAAGTATTAATTGCTTGTAGTAAAATGTAATTGGTTCTGGAGCGTTTAGGCGGAATGCCAGCCGCTGCGCTTGCGATAAAGCGTATCTAGATGAAACGCACGTTTGCTATAAAGCCGGCCGTCTCGCCAGCCGCGCCGAGCTGTCTGCCCGATACTTTACTCCTTTTTATGTTTATGGAAAATGAATAGGGGGAGCCTGACTCAGCTGTCTGAGAATCGCAGACTAGTGCCACCTGCGTAGGGATCCATCGAACTGCCTTTGACGAAGTGAACAGTTCGTGTCGCTACAAAATACTGTTATAGTTTACTGTTTGCAGTTTTTAAGGAGTTTGAGTTGGTAACTAGCTCATACGAAAAGAGGAAGACAAAAGACCCAAGTGAGATTTTGACACACCAATAGTTTCCGACTACAAGATGCTTTATGTAGCTAATATCAAATGCTTTTAGTGGTTTCATTACAAAATGTTTCGTTCCACGTTTGTTTATCAAGACACATAAACAAAATGTTCAAATTGCATTACGTTGCGTGCGATAGCATGGCATATCGAAGTCATTATCTGCGTACACGGGCGGAGATCGTTTAAATGTCAATTACAAGTATATGCGGCACCGAGCTAATATCGATTAGGTATCCAATATCGCACACCAGCGGCGGCGTGCCAACACGGTATATGCCGTTATTGTTGTTATTAATCCTAGTAATTTATGCTCTGATAGACTTGTAACACCGGTTAATACATTGCGCATGTTATGAATACAAATTCGCAATCAAGATGAGACACAGACAAGATTTTCAGAAGATTAACACGATCGCTATGTATTATGTTATAGATACACGTAATGTGGTTTAGGGACTGTATGGATGAGCTCCACACATCTATCTGTGACTTCTTGCTTCGCTTCATCCGGAGATGTCTTCCACGAACATTGTGTTTTCTGTCTCGCTGAAGATTTATTTTCTACAATCTCGAAATACGTGGCTTGCACTCTACTTGTTCAATGAAAGTTATCATGGATTTAAGAAAAATAGTCGTGGGGTTCTCGGGGATTGCTTTGTGGCTATAATACAATTCTTTTGAAACATAAAGCTGTTTGCATTGCTTCTAAAATTCTAACTTGAGTCGACAACGCACCTGCATAAACAAGGCGAGTCGGATTTAAAACGAAAAGTCTAGAGGCTCGTTGCCAGAACCACGATTGGGCTCTCGATAAAATGCCGCGATCTCAGATTTATGGTTTACCTCTGACTGGAGTCAAATACATTTTGTTTAAGCCGGTTAATTTTTCCTGAACTGCTCATGTACCGTTCATTCGATCCCTTTAGGTGCTTTAGGTTAACTTACTTAACCTGTTCTGCTGTTGCATGCACGGTTCTGCGAAACACCCAGATCTTATGCGAAAGTAATGAGGCACTGTTTCCGATTCTGAACATCGATTTATTATTGCGAGCACTTAATATTCACGTCGGTTGGTGAGAAGGGTTTCTGCGAAGATCGGATAATCCGTCTTTCTCTGAACAATTTGGCTGTGGAAAGTAATAAGATAAAATATCTTCATGACCTTGCGCATTGCATTCGGAAAAACAGCATTTATTTATCAAAATTATTTTTTCTTGTCTATAGATGCGGCCTACACGCAGACTTCACAGAGTTAACGGCGTGTGTCGGTGGCGAACTCGACCGCCACGAAGGGTCTGCGGTGCATCGCCGGTACTTCTACATCACTCTACTAAGGGAGCCGGTCTCCAGGTAAACCGTGTTTTCACATTTTTCCTAAAAACTCTAAACGTTATAGCGAACTGAGCATAACTTATTGAAATACTATCAATTATCTTGTCCTTTGTTATGAGTTGTCAATAGTATTGTCCTTTCCGAGCAGGCATGACACTGTACTCTAGAATTTCTCAATAGTGAACAAGAATGGTTACCATCACAAAGTGAACATCGTTAGCGATAGTGATAGCATCACTTAGTGATGGAATCCTTGTTCTGAAATGGCGTAAATATTTGAGTTCCTTGTCGTATTTGTATTTTTTATTTCGACTTGTAATAAAAAAGGTAAAAACCTCTTGATTAGGAAATTAATTTTCATTTCAAAATATTGGAAAATGAAGTCGTTTGTTTGGTATTTGAGTTGATTGTGGCAAAGTAAAAGTTGCAATTATAGGAAGAAACTCAGTCAAAGTTAATTGATTGTAAAGAGGATTTGCCTCTGAGTACTTTGCTAGAGAAGTTCTGAATAATATTTACTTTACTGTAAAATGAGTGTAAATTCAACACAGTTCGTGCGAAGCGCCGGCTCTTGACCGGGTTCTCCGCTCGGAAATAAAATATGAAATTGGATATTTTTGATAAATAATAAACTCCCTCTGCGTGGCTTCTCGCGCGATAACTAGTAAAGCGAGCTACCCTTATTACGTACCCAATTTCAGATGAAAGTTGACACGTAATACGGGCTAATAAATTGAAATAAACATTGAGGCCTATTTATCTAATGCAACTTTTATATCATTAGCTCATTTTACCATTCAATTACCTACTTTTAAAGTCAACTGACTCCAAAACTAGACAGAGCCTGTACTATTGTACCATTGACTGATAAACTTACATCCACACTCACTGACGCGGCTGCCTATCGGCGGTCAAGGAATTTAGCTGTGCCAGTGTTAGTGTTCGTAGTGTAAAAGAGAAGGTCGCCATCATGTCGTATAAGGAAGTAAGAGAGCAATGGAAAGAGCTAAATAGAGAGAATGGCATCACTACACCGACAAGAGCTAGGCTCTTAAATTATAATATTAAATAATAGTGTTAGTCTGTGCTATGCTGCCTTCAGCCGGCCGGCAGAGCCCCGTTTGTTATACAGCAGAGTGCAGCACGTTCAGGAGAGGTTGGCCTGGATTCCGAAGATGGAAGTTAGAAGCACTTAGAACACATACATTTATAGATATGATATGCATACATAGATTCTTATAAAACACCCAGACACTGAACAAATACCCATATTCATTAAACAGATGTTTGTTCTTGGCGGGAATCGTACCCATGACCTGCAACTTCCGAGTTATTACCAACTGAGCTATAAGGCCAGTCGAAGCAATGCTTGGTCATGATGTTGAGGTAAAAAAAACACCGAAACATAAAACGTTAGTATCTGTAGATAATATGTACATACACATGTACAATTACATATTATCTACAGATGGTGGATGCCCTTAGATCTTGTGTTCTCACCCAATGACATAACCAGTATATTGTTTATTCAGTGTAGTATTACCTACATCTGGCATCAGTGATTCATTGCGGCTAGATTACTCAAACTAGTTTTAAAATTCAAATACCTCTAAAAGTCAACCTGGCGTGTAATTATTTTCGTTTTAAGGTAATTTATTATGTTGTAGTGCAATCAATCAATCTGCCGTGCTTATGTTAAAACGATTTTGCCGTTGTCTATAGCAATATAATATTTAAATTTTATCGAGTAGAGTGGCATTTTTTATAAATTATACATCAACATCATGCAGTAAAAGATACTTTATATGACATATTGGTTTTTAAATTATCTAATAGCCAACTTATTACTGTTATTATGAACAAGGTAGTTCGATAGTTTTTTCCGCACACTAATGCAACTCAACTAATCAAGTTTTCTATTAAAAACAGCCGAGTTTATGACGTGTGAGTGTCTCAGTAAGGTAAGTATTAGCTACCCGTAATTTGTAACTGGTAAGCAAAAGAGAGGATTATTTTACTGTCAATGTAACAGAGAACAGAAAATGAAACTTAAGACCCCATTAATTTCTATCGGGGGCTAGCAACAGCTATCTAATCAGTGAGAGAACTCTACACAAAGAAGACCTTTGTTTTGCAAGAAAGATTATCTCCTTGTACCATAAATTTGTGGAGACTTTACATTTTGATTGTTTTTGTGAGATAAAAGCTTCAAAATGAGAGGACATTAATTTTATTAAATGAATTTGAATGATATAATGTTATGTGATTTCAATTAGTTGTTGTACTCGTTGTCAACTCTGGTATCGGAGTTTATAGGCCGCCGAATGGTCTGATTGATTTAATATTGTTTGTGATGTCAATGAATCTATTCTACTCATATTGTCTAAACTTTAACCTGTCATTACTAACCTGTCGTGCGCCATTGTTAAGGTTAATTATTACCCTCAATTAAAAGGTCTTTTCACCAAAATAGCCTTGTTAACAGTTTAATTGTATGACTGAAACCAACACAGCATGTCAGTTAAACTACAGTAGTTAGGAAACTTGTGAAACAAAGGAGGAGAAGTGAAATGTAAGGATTTTTCCTTGATCATCATCATCATCAGCCTGTAGCAGTCCACTGCTGGACATAGGCCTCCCCTAATAAGCGCCATTGCGCCCTGCCCCGAGCTCGACGCATCCAGGGTCTACCAGATTTTTCCTTAATTTTTTTTATTTATGCTTATACTGACCATTATTCGCATGTCAAGGTCATCGAACTTATGGTTTATGGATATGGAATTTTCTAGATTTTCACCCGGAAATCCCTAGTGGTCATGCTACGACGCCGACGTGGCGTTGGGGTTTTCCGGAAGAATAATTTCCCAAAGCAATTCTACTCTTCCACGCCCCTCAGTGTAAGCTAGATTTATCCTCGTACAAAATTATCTCAACAAAAGTAGGGGTATACCAAACCTATTGTTCTTTTGTCATTTAGTTACACTTGCTTATATTTATTGCTGGCCTTTTACTTAAATTTCATGAATATACTTCCGTGAATCATTTCACTTATAAAAGAGAGAATTTTCACGTACCGGAATGACAGTGGAAACATAGACAGTTTCCGGCACTAACCGATTGGCAAATCCAATCTTCAAATTAAATAATAAATAAATAATCACACAGCATCATGTAGCCCCAAACTAAGCAGAGCTTGTATTATGGGAACGACATGATTGATATACTACACTATATTTTTTTTTGTAAATACGTACATATCATACATAGAAAACACCGAGACCCGAGACAAATATCTACAGAACATGCAAACATTTGTCCCAAATCTTCAAATTACATAAGAACTTCTTTTATACGTTTTCTCTAAAGATCTTATCATCGTCAGCCTATAGCAGTCCACTGCTGGATTTAGGCCTGCCCCAAGGAGCGCCATTCTTCACCCTCTCGACGCATTCTACCATCAGTTTTTGCAGATCGTCACTCCATCTATCTTTTGCTGTATAAAAATGTGTAATAATACCATATTCCGCAGGTACTTGTCGGAGTACAAGCACGTGAAGCGTGGTGCGACTTGGAAGGGCTCTCGGCACTGGTGTCAGGGCCGCACCGCAACTGGTAACTATACTATACTTTACTAGCTTCCGCTAGGGCTTTCGTAGTACGTGGTACTGGTACAAAAAGTTGCCTATATTAAGATATTTAAAAGATAAAATATTTAGTACAAATTCCGCTAACTCTCTCTGACGAGTTTCATAAAAAAACAACAGAAATTCGACAATGTCTCGCCTTCCCCATAACGCATCATCAGGAAACGATAGACTCGCTGTCCGCCTTCGACACTCCGCAAAAATTCGTAGACGTGTTGCTTCGCCGAGCGCCAAGCAGAAGTCTGCTTGGCAAATTTGCTTAAATTTCCGCAAAGTCACGCCTGATTCAATTCATTAGCCTATATCGTAATTCTAGGATGTTATTTCCTAAGTTGTTTGATTCAAAACTATATTTTGAATCACCTGATTAATACTATTTACACTCAAAATAAATAATCCAGATTTAAAAGTTTTTTAAATCCGTGTTTGCGATGTGCTTAAAATATTAATTACAGGGCGCATCTTATAACATTGCATTATGATTAATTTTAGTCATGGCAGCTAAACCTATCCAACTATGCTTACTTTATACACTATATAACTTTATACATTATTTAAACAGAGCTTTGTATGAAGTGATGGTTTTGTAAAGTATCGGACACAAAACAGAAAGGTTGAATGATAATATCGAGTGAAGTTAATTCTGAACAGTTTATATTTTCATATACCTATACCGCAACATGACGATATTCAGTAAGCAAAAGTAAACCACACAGTATTTTGTAGATGCAGAAACACAGCATTGCTCGTAAAAGCTAACGATCACTACTTGGAAATATTGTTTTGTAAACGCGCTGCTCTTGTCAAAGTAAGCTTGCACTGTCTGCTTTCAATATTCCGTAAAAAGCAAATAAAAACAAAAATCTTCGAAGAGTTTCAGCGTAAACATTATATTAAAAGTCCTTTGAGTCTCAGTTTGTTTAAGAAGCGTGGAATTTATAGTAACGCGAATATAAAAGGAGTTTTGTTTAATAAAACGACACGGGTAACATTAAAATGACCTACAACAAAGTATTTAAATTATTTTATACAGAAACACTACCTAATTAAAATAATAACAAAGTTCGACTTATTTTTAATGGTAATAATGAATAATAGTACTGAATTAACTACTGCTAAATATCACATCTTCTATCTCTCATAAAGCTGACTAACTGACGGGCACTCGTAGGCGTTATTTAGGTCTTCTTCGTATGAGCTAGTGACCAACTGTGGTGTCGGAGATTTTAGGCCGCCCGAAGGCCTCCGACATGGCTTGACGACTGAAAAGCCGGGACCAACATCTTAACGTGCCTTCCGAAGCACGGAAGCGCTTATAATCTTATACACACATTGGGAGGGTATGGTCCTTGCATAGTGTAGGGATGCACTGAGAAAGTATTTCTTGTAATTTAGCCCTTCGAAAATTCGCGAAGAAATGCGGGGTTTCCACTACATACTATTTCATTATCATCAATGCGGTTTGTTTTTTCTTCTCATATAAATTTATTTGTATCAATTTATGATAGCCAATAAAATAAATTTTATTAACGATTATTGCTGCCATTAAATAACATTAGCATAGCTTTAGATTGCTGATACGGTGATGGAATGGCTAGTGATCACCTGCCATATTTTGTTTTTCGACGACCAAATAAGCGGAGTTCTTTTGTTCTGTTAACAAAGTTGCAGGGGAATATATTGTGTAGTAATTTATTAGTAACGGCCGTGACTTTGTTCGCGTAGTTACCCGCCGCACCCCTTCAGGAGAATTTCAGGAAATTATTTCTCTATCCTACACTGCAAGGACCATCATCATAATATTGATGACATGTGAGTGGAGCAACGGGCAATGGCCAGCCTGAGACGCAGAAGGTTGCGGGTTCCATTCCCTCCGCGAGACAAATGTTTGTACGTTCTGCAAATATTTGTCTCGGTTGTGGGTCAGTCTACAAGGCAAAACATTTAGTACAAATTCCGCTAACTTCCGCCGAGCGCTAAACAGAAAGAGCTTTCTGTTTAGCGCTCATTTTAGCCCTTAAGGCATGTCATCATTTTAGCCCTTAAGGCCTCACTTTCTGAATCCAGAAAAATAAATTTTCAATTTTCCATTTTAGCCCTTAAGGCCTCACTTTCGGAATCCAGAAAAATAAATTTTCATTTATATTTGAAAGTGTCCTTACTCCTAAACTATGAACTTTACGAAAAAAAGTAATAGAACATAAAATACTTATATAAATACGTATAATCTAATTCCAACCATTTTAGCCCTTAAGGCCTTACTTTCTGAATCCAGAAAATAAATTTTCATTTATATTTGAAAGTGTCTTAACTCCTAAACTATGAATTTTACGAAAAAAAGTAATAGAACATAAAATACTTATACAATTACGTACAATCCAATTCCAACCATTTTAGCTCTTATGGCGTTACTTCATTCGTCGATCCAACCTGGTTGGTATACACTCTGTGCATGAGGTTTGGCATGAGGTTCCCCTCCCTAACTGTCCTATAAAAAATCGGTGGAAAAATCGGTCGTGGGCGGAGACGCTAACGTGTTGTTTTTATTTGGTGGAAGAGTAAGTATACGGTTGCATTTATTAATGATTGCTTGTTTGCTTGTTCTTTCTATAATTTGCATGTGAATCTGCGGGCGGGAGGGCGGTGCACGCTTATGCATTTTGTGGAACTTGTCAAAGTTAGCGGAATTTGCACTACATATTTTGCCTTGTAGAGTGTCTTGTAATGGATTTCCGAAAAGTCACGCTTAAGTCAATTAGTTATCGGCTATGGGTATTTAATTATTCCATTTATTTAGAAAAAAATGTATACATATAAGTAGTATAGCAGTCTCGTGGTTCCTCTGCTTAGTTTGGGGCTACATGATGCTTTGTGATAGTGTCCTGCATTATTGATTTCTTTATTTATTTACGTTGGTCTCTCCTATAAGACGTGGGGATAATAATAATCCCGTTGGATTTGTGTAATGAATTTAATTATAAAACTAAGCAGAGCTTGTATTATGGGAACCACGAGACTGATATACTACTTATGTATTTTTTTATTGTAAACACGTGCGTTAATGCATTGAAAACACCCAGATCTGAGACTAATATCTAATTATCAAACACTTCGTTCTACCTCTCAGGGGAACCTTCGTCTACTGCGCCTCAGGGGCCGATATGTCCAGCAGTTAACTGAACAGGAAGAAGGAACCGGATCCTTTGATGACCTCGTTTTCAAGAGGCCGAACAACCTTGATCATATTTCACCGTCTATCAATATTTCGTAATGTTTACTCAACAATTTCACTGCCGTCAGAACACGAGAGCAGTAATTAGGCTGCTGACAGCTGAGTTAATTAAAAGACATTTTCCTAAATGACAGCTTGACATTTTTATTTTCTGTGTTATGATAAGAGCAGAGTCCTGGCGAAGTAGTAAACAAAATCGAAATTGTTTGGTTGACTTAATATAAAAATAGGCCTTAGATGGAAGTAGTATGGGAGAGAGTGCATGGAACCATTTGAAAAAATAAGTCTTCCCATTCCTACATTACCGCCGTCTTGAAATCCTCACTTTTTCATAACCTCTGTGCCTCTTTCTCTGAAAGTATATTGAAATAAAAGTCTTTTTTTTGCGTTTCTTCGATAGCTTACATGAGTGGTCGTAATTTGTTTGATAATATTTTCTGTTGCATTATGTACGATCACACTTACCGGCGCGCGTCGGAGAGCATCGGAGAGTATTTTATAACATGCTAAAGGAAATTGAAACATTCCACAAAGCAATTAAGTTCTGCTTAAGCAGCTTTGAGATTTGTCAAACACTGACGTAAATAGATCCGTATGTAGATATTGCATGCAAACAAGGAACTTGAAATCGCAAACGAAAATCTGTTATGTAGTTTTGACTTATTATATAAACATTTTCTTATTATGTTTTTCAAATTCTTCTTATCTCTTTAAAATTTTAAATCTGCTGATTTATATAAGGTCATGTTAATTTTTTTACTCACCAGGAAGCTGTAGTGCTGGGACATGTAGATAATAATAATAAATAATGCTGGCTGTAATCACACAGTATCATATAGCCCCAAACTAAGCAGAGCTTGTATTGTGCGAACCACATGACTGATATACTATTTATTTAATTGTTTTCTTAAATACATACATATTATAGTTAGAAAATACCCAGACCCGCGACAAATATTTACAGATCATACAAACATTTCTCTCGCAGCGGGAATCGAACCCGCAACCTTCTGCGTCTCAGACGGGCGTTCGCCCATTGCGCCACAGAGGCCGACAAAGATAGAGTAGTTAGTGCGTTTTGACTTACTCCTAGCGAAAAAGGTTTGTCTATAAGCACGTGTGCTTATAAGTCACATACATGTAATGTGGCGTATGTTATATTGAGAAGGCACAGTGACGTAACGTACAAGCACACGCTTCCACATGGCTTGAACGATCCTTTGATCCTGAGAGCTCCCTC
The DNA here is from genome assembly GCA_951804965.1 of Horisme vitalbata. Lineage (NCBI taxonomy): Eukaryota > Metazoa > Arthropoda > Insecta > Lepidoptera > Geometridae > Horisme > Horisme vitalbata. The sequence goes on from OX638096.1 coordinate 7,921,777, forward strand.
GGCTCAGCTTTATAAACTCCCGCTAACCGTACACAATCTCCAATAACTTTTAAGCTTTTAAGCTTCCTGGAAATCGGGGTAAAAGTGTTTGGAAGGCCGTTTCAGACCTTTCGTTTATCCGACTATGGAGCCACAAGGAAGGTTATGATGTTAGCAGCGGTATGTAAAGTTATCAAGAGGCCTATACCTATGTGGCCTGAAAAACAACTGACAATTTATTATGATGAAAGCGAAAAATTTAGGTATGTAAAATCAGTAAACTTGAACAACTGATACTGTACCAAAATTATATCGTATTTTCTTGTTTCGGTATGAGCTGGTCCTATTATGATAAAACGTGCGTGTATACTTTTGTGTTTGTGCGATCAACATAAACACACGGCTTTTGCGTAGTCAGGTTTTAGTCTAAAAATCTTGTAGGAAACACGTGAAGTGACATCCAGCTGCGTGTCGCGGTGAAAGCAAACATGCGTGACTGGACTCGCTTGGAAACTAAAGCGCTCAACTATTAACATCAAATTATAAATTACAAACGAGGAAAATTTATTTTGCTGCGTTCGCGTGCCGGTATTCTTGTGTCGGTTACCGATATTTAAGTTCCTAATCCCGCCTAGACAAAACGTTAATGCTAAAGTGGAATGGAATATTATAAGCAACATCATCATCATCATCATCAGCCTATAGCAGTCCACTGCTGGACATAGGCCTCCCCTAATGAGCGCCATTGCGCCCTGTCCTGAGCTCGACGCATCCAGCTTCTACCAGCAGCCTTTCGCAGATCGTCACCCCACCTGGCCGGAGGGCGTCCTACACGCATCCTTATAAGAAACGTTAGGCTGTAATCAGGAATTTTAGGAAGTTTGAATCGTAAAAGCAATAGACAACTCCCCTTTCTAAAAATGTCATCATGATGATGACATCGGCATCGTGTTTAAAGCTTATCGGTCGATTGCTATTTTTTAGAGAACCCTAGTGTCTAGTTAAACATAACTTAGAATTGAAGGTTCTATTAACCAAAAATGTAATAGGTATTTTAGACAATAAACGTTATGTAACTATCTATCTATCATCCACAGCCTGAAAAGTCAGGTTGCAGTAGATGAAGAGTGACTGCTGGGGATATAGGCCTCCCGAAGTTTGTGTCATCAACCACGGTCTTGTCTTGTCCTATGAGAATATACTAAGAATTAATTCAAAAAAGATTTCAACTAGATTACTTTTCCAGCTGCAGAAGTGCCGGCTTGCTACAGCGGTGAGACCTGGCGAGGAGTAACTTTGGATGAATTCACCGCTTGTCCGTGGAACCTGGCTAACAACCGGCAGACGCGCATGTTGGCTGATCTGGCTCTCGTGGGCTGCTACAACGGGACCCTTCGGCATCGGAGTGCGGACACGGACAGAGTTCTGCTTGCATCTGCCAAGAGAAACCTTGCTGCTATGGCGTACTTCGGACTCACGGAGTATCAGAAGGTAAGAAAAACGTCTTGTCGTTAAGTGACGATGAGGTCATGTCTTGCACGTGGAATTTGGCCAAAAACCGGCAGATGTGCATGTTCAGTTGACGATCTTCCTTATGCGGAATTGCAAAGAATTCTTCAAAAACGGTTTCAAAGGAGAATGCCGTCTGATGTATGGCGCTCGGTACTAAGACTAAAGTGAGTGCGTCAAAAAAATATCCAATAAGTTTTTAGTCGATTATACTGTCAAAATAATTAAAAATGAGGGTTATTGCCATAGTTACACTTTACATAAATGTTTATTGCCATATCAACGTATATATCATTGGTTGTTGTAGTCTAATGGCGGCGTGCAACGGAAACCAAATCAACAAAATATTTTTTTACTTGATTATTAATCGAGTCGGTGTGTAAAACTAAAGAAAATGTTAATGTCATTCATAAAATATAATAATTTTTATGGGATAAGTTCGGTTTTGACGCAATTGGTACGGGTTCTTGGCATTCTCCTTTAAATATCTGTCGAATTTGGTCGTTATACCAGATTTTTTTCTATACTTGAGAAAAAAATCTGGTATATTGATTTCTACTCGGTTACGCGTGTCTTGGAACGTCTTGTCTGTACTTGCAGCTACGCGTACACTTTGGGGAGCGCGTGCCGGCTCGCGGCGCGATTCGTGGTTTCGGCTAGCGTAACGCTATGGATCGATTGACCTGGGCCTCTAGCCAACCGGTATTTGCTACGAAGCGATTCTATTTCGTCCGTCGTCATCGTTCGGCAGCGATACATCCAAATATTGTACAGCTCAATAATTATTTAGCCGCGTACAATATACAGCTCTATAATTATTGAGCTGTACAATATTTGGATGTGTCGCTCCCGAACGATAACGACGAACGAAATAGAATCGCTTCGTAGCAAATACCGGTTGGCTAGAGGCCCTGGTGTTTAGGTTCGCGGCGGTCCACATTAACTGTACGCGTATCCCGACTACGCGTATACAGGAACGCGCTATCCGTACCCAGCTTTAAGTTTGTTTTTTTCACAGCTCCAAAGATTGCAGAATAGTATTCGATATTAATTTCAATTTAATACCTCCACGCGTTTCTGAGAAAAGGGCCTTGAGGGACAGGCAGACGGTTAATGAAGTGACCCTATAAGGATACTTACTTTTGAGTAACGGAACCCTAAAAATCAAGTCAACAGAGTAGGTTACGTATTGCTCGCTCTAATCACAAATTATTTCGAATCATGATCAGAGAAACAGTTTCATCTGAGCTCTGTACACCATAATTGAACATGAGACTAGTAAAGGTAGCTGAGATAACTAGCTTTCAGACTATATGCTCACAATAAGCAGTTTCTGTTTCAGTAAGCAAATAATTGAACGAGCTCTGTGTGTTCAACCGTAGATGAGCTTGGACGTTAGGCAATATTAGTGGAATAGCAACTGTAAAGTAAACTTAAACGCTCGTGTCTACATTTGAGGCTTACATTGTTTCAACTTCGTATTCGCAAATCACAGGAGATATAATTTTATTATTATCAAAGGAGAATGCCGAGAACCCGTACGTTGCTATGATAGTAAACATTGATGTAAAGTGTTACTATGGCAATAACCCTCATTTTTAATTATTTTGACAGTAGAATCGACTAAAAACTTGTTGGATATTTTTTTGACGCATTCACTTTAGTCTTGGTACCGAGCGCCATACATCAGACGGCATTCTTCTTTATTACACTTATATAAGGTACTTATATTACCTATGAAATTGGCATTTTACTCTCTATTTCATTTTGCACAAATTTTATGTAATTTAATATTCATATACAAAAATAATTTATTTTCTGAACGTAACATTATTTCTAAGATTTAATATACTATTTTTGAGGAAGTTTATCCGCAAAAAATAAAAACTTAAAAACAGTTCATTTTACGTGTTGTCATATTATGTACGGGGTTCCAGCCCCCATCTTCGGAACCCAAGCCAACCTCACCTGCACGTAGTGCACCCTGCTAAATAACGAACGGGGCTCTGGCGGCCGGCTGATTGCGGCATGGCACAGCCTACATCGACACAGATAAATCCCCTGGCCACCGACGGGCAGCAGCGTCGGTGGTGCGAGAAGCTGTGCCTTGCGATCCCCAACCCAGCGTGGGGATTACGGGCATTTCCCCCTTTATTAGAGGAGGCCTATGTCCAGCAGTGGACTGATATAGGCTGGTGTGGTGGTGTGGTTGTCACTTTCAATGCTGAAAGTCTTACTATTTTTTTATGTGTCAGTGTTCTTTCTTAAAGACTACGCATAGTTTTCACAATGTTGTCCAATCATACATACAACATTTTATGAGAATAGGATTAGTCGTTCCAGAAAAAAAAACATATATATGGAGGAACCGATTTTCTCGAAATTCTCCATACAAAACGCCAATTTCATAGGTAAGCAAATATTATAAATAGGCTTTCGGAGTGTGGGACCTCCGGCTGCAAGATGGGCAGACGACGTTGTCAAAGGCCGTACGTGGGTTAGACTAGCGCAGGATCGTGGTGGATGGCACAAGTTGAGGGAGGCCTATACCCAGTAGTGGGTGAAGTTGGGCTGTGGATGATGATGATGATATTATAACCGCGAATGTTTGTATGTGAGATAGATAAACTGTCTATTAAACACCAGAAAATAAAAAAACAGTATGTACAAATATTTTTTATAAAAAAGTAAAGGTACAATAGGCGGTCCTATCGCTAAAAACAATCTCTTCCAGATAACGTTTGGATGGACAGGATATACGATAAACCAAAGTCGACGGTTAGTTCGTTTGTTTCTAATCAATTTCGTAATGAACGAAATTAAATTGAACGAATTAGATATTTCGTGGTATGGATTAACGCAGAATACTTTTTATTCCGGTACCATGGGAGCGGAGCCGCGCGCGGAAGCTAGTAAAAATAATACATTACCACTATAAGCCGTGGTGTGTATTTTCGTTTGGACTAAATATATAATAATATTGGGGTGTACAGGGTTCCAACCCCTATCTTCGGAACCCAAGCCAACCCCACCTGCACGTAGTGCACCCTGCTAAACAACGAACGGGGCTTTGGCGGCCGGCTGATTGCGGCATAGCACAGTCTACATCGGCACACCTAAATGCCCTGGCCACTGACGGGCAGCAGCGTCGGTGGTGTGAGAAGCTGTGCTCTGCGATCCCCAACCCGCATGCCCAGCGTGGGGATTATGGGTATATCCCCCTTTATTAGGGGAGGCCTATGTCCAGCAGTGGACTGGTATAGGCTGGTGTGGTGTGTGAATTGCAATGGACCTTAACCATTCCAACTCATAATATGCCACAATCTCTTACATGTGAGATTCTAATAACTTGTTCCTGCTTTGCCAATGTCGGAGACCTAAAAGTGGTCTATCAACTCCGAAACTTGGGACTTTTTGTCTTTTACTTGTTTCTTAGTCAATTTCTTTCTCTATACATATAAAAATCAATTGCCGTGCGTTAATCCTACAAAAACTCGAAAATGGCTCGACCGATTTTAATCTTTTTTGTTTCGTTTGCTTCACTAGGTTTAGGTGGTTTAGGAAGAAAGAAAATGAATAAAAACAAAAAAACTACCGAAATAAAATGGGTATTGATAATTTTGTATGGGATTGCGCAGCTGGATAATTTTTGCATGTCACTTTTGATTCTGCCAGATTCTGCTATCTACATTACTTTTATAAGAGAAATTTATGTTTTTCTTATAATGTACAACAACAACAACACCAGCCTTAGATTGCCACTTAAAATAAAAATAAAATAAAATAAAATAGCCCTTATTTGCTCTGACCTTTGCACAATTTCTAATATAATAAAACATAAACTATACTTATCTAAACTATATTAACTGTACTTATTTCTATTTTCCTTTATGTATTTATTTTAACACTTCATATCCATCAGTTACCAGGTCAGGATGTCTTGTGACATAGGCCTCCTCAAGTTCCCTCCACCTTTGCCTGTCCATTGCTGTCCTTCTCCAACCTTTGGGCAGATCGTCTTCCCATCTTTTTTTCTGCCTTCCTCTACGTCTTTTTCCGTCCCGTGGATACCATTCTGTTACTTTTTTGGTCCACTTTTCTGTTGTTGATCTCATCATGTGGCCAGTCCATTTCCATTTCAAGGTTCGCGTTTTTACTTTCACATCTTCTACTTTAGTGATGCTTACTTTTCTTTGGCATACACCCAGTTTGTGCTCAATGTTCTTTGTTAGTGGCCAAGTCTGGCAGCCGTAGGTGAGACATGGGAGTATACAGGTGTTATAGACGGTTTTCTTTTCCGAGATGGGTATTGATTTATTTTTCATAATTTTCCTGATTGCCACTTAGATTATTATAAATAAATTTTAGGTGTACAAATTTAACCAAGTCATTTAGTAGTATGTTGTTATACAACCATTAGGACTTTAAAAAAAACCGCCTTAAAATAAATCACTTCTTACTTCTTACCCTAAAGAATTTTGAAAATCGGTTCACTATTGACGGAGATATTGGTGATCCTATGGCGAAAATTACAAGTGAGGATAAGGTTTTTTGAGTTTTTCGGGAAAAGTACCAATCCATCAGGAATAAAAAAATTATGGGACCACCTGTGAAGTATACTCTTTTAAACAAAAAAAGATCTTTGAAAATCGGTCCACAATTGACGGAGTTATCGGTGAACATACATAAAAAAAAGGTTCCGACGAATTGAGTATCTCCTCCTTTTTGAAGTCGGTTAAAAAGATCGTAAACTAGACGAAAGCAGATATTCAATCACTTACTGCTAATCAATATTACGACCTCGGGTCATGACTAACATTACTATGCTACTTACTGTTCTGTGTTAATTACTATGTCACCGATGAACCTCGCATGAAGAGTGGCTTATTTGCACTTCATTGTGAGCATCTAGCTCTATCCTAGGACCATAATCTGTTGGACGCAAAGGATAGAAAAATAAATAGAAAAGTATTTATTGCAGCAAAAACATAGTAAACACAGTCTTATACTAAGAACATGAATTTAAGGATACCCATTGTTTGGCTGAGAACTTAAATCTAGACAGAATTATTCTGTATTTTTTTAAGGTTCCGTACTCAAAGGGTAAAAAAAACCCTATTACTAAGACTCTCTGTCTTTCTGTCTGTCACTAGGCTATATCTCATGAACCGTGATAGCTAGTCAGTTGAAATTTTCACAGATGATGTATTTCTGTTGCCGCTGTAACAACAAATATATATAATGTAACTAAACATAGAATAAAATAAATATTTAAGTGGGGCTCCCATAAAATTCAAATTTAAAATACTTTTATTCAATAAGCACATAAAGTACACTTTGAACCGTTTTTTTTATTATCGAAATTTACTCCAATTCGTAACGCGATCAAACAGAGAAGAATTGGCAAGAAACTCTGCTTGGCTTATATTTTTTTCTCTTGTTTTTTAAAAACTTTATTCTTAACTATTACATTGTTTTTGAGGGAGTTGGAGACAGTTTCATCCCAAAAAAACGGTACGGATCCCTTCGTGCGCGAGTCCAACTCACACTTGGCCGGTTTATATTTTGTCGGTTTCCTCACTACGCTAATCCTATATCAAGGAAGCCGGAAGTAAAGGTTTGTTATTTGATCAATATTCTGCTGATAGCAGAACCACTGTGGACATTTGCCTGATCTGAGATAACAAGATTGGAAAGAAAAAGCCAGCTGAAAAAAATAACTTGTCCAGGCCAAGGCACACCTGCGGTTGTACTTAGCGCCATAGATGATGATGAGATACATGAGGCATCTATGTATCTATAATACCTACGTATGTTTACATGAAAAAGACTTCTTTGGTAATCTCGGTTAATTGATCTTGTCAAGACGTTTTTTAGATATTATGGTTTTGCGATATGTAAACTAAGCGTATTGCGTTATAAAACAGACACCAAAGAAAGAACCTGCCGCGACAAAACTTGTCTAGATAGACAATGAGACCTAGATTCTAAATGGATCGCGTCCGGAGACCAGCTTGTCCTAGATTCAAACTATGGAGTAGAGTGGACTCCTCAGTGCAATGAATATTCATGACTATCGCTGTTGTATGGATTTGTCTGCTCCTAGTAAACTGAATGTGTCTCATTTATAAATACAACTTAACCTTTGTATTGATAAGGATGCTTTGTTTTAAACTTACGTTTAAATTATAGATATTTCAAACAGCTTTTCCATGTACTGACCCCGAGAGCCGAACATTCGTCCACCGTAACTTTTGTAGCTTAGGTGGTGACGAAGTATTTCCTTAACCCTAAAAACTCTAGGATTAAACGACTATCTTTTTTTCTCGTATGAGTTAGACGTCAACTTTGTACGAAAAAGTCTGGACTTTTAAGGCCACCCGATATGTTTTGACTATTGAAAATCTGAAATCAACATCTAAACCTGCATTCCGAAACATAGAAGCGATTTATATTTTACAAGTTGACCCGACAGACGCTCTGTCCAAATTCTAGAGTACAGTAAAAAAAATTCTTCCCGTATTCACTAATTTTTAAATGGATTTTACAAAAATATTTTTTACAAACCTTATCTTTCTTTACAATAGAACCGTGTATTGTATTTTTTTACTTATTATTTTTTATTTATTTATTTATTCACGAACACCAACATAATAAACACCAAAACATAGGCTAGTACACAGACCAGAGAAGATACAGATAAAGTGATATTACAATTATAGGTGTAGACTACATGCGTTGATTGTGTAACAGTGTGTTATGATTTACAAATAATATATATATATATACATACGTTACAGAAAAATGAGGATCAAATTAATGAGAAAAATAATGAACCTACAATACAAAATAAAGTAATGATGAAAATAATAATTTATCACGATAAAAAAAAATAATTAAATTACAATTAAATATTATGTCAGGTTATGCATACAATTTTTTCCTAAAATTACATAGTTTGTCTGAAAAAATTTCAATATTGATGGACTTGGAAATGGTATTATACTCTCTGACTAACCTGGCCAATGGAGCGTTGTAGCCAAGATTTGATTTAGAGCCTTTGCAGTGGAAAAGATTGAGTCTGGACACTCTAGGCGATTTCAAAGGCAAGGTTATTGCTATATCAGCGAGCAGATCAGGAGTTTCGAAAATACCGTTCACTAGCTTGTAAAAAAACACGTTATCGAGAACACGCCTACGCTCTTCGAGTTTGTTTAAGCCAAAGTATTTCAACCTATCCTCATAAGAAATGAGTTTCTTGCCCAGAAAACAGGAGTAAGTCAAATGCCAAAGAAAGCGCTTCTGGACACGTTCGAATATACGTTTAAATAGTACGTAGTTTAGTAGTTTAGTAATATACGTTTTTTAATTAGGTAAATATATAGATTTATTTTTAAGTGTGTTTTGCCGAGGTAATACCACACTTCTGAAATGGCATGAGTTTAAACTCCTCTCATGGTTTATGTATGTGCCTTTCCCAGTTTAGGGGCATTATGAGTGATGTTGCGCCATTTTGCTCGAAATTATTATGCGTTCTCACAGGGTTTCGCATTTTCGCTAATTGCTAAGCACTTTCCTTATTGCTTCTCATAGCGTTTCGGGTTGGAGTGTTGCAATTATGGTTTGTTCTTAGACGAAAATAAGCCAATTACACATGTAAACATCCATTCAAGTGAAATCTCAAACAACAGTGTACATATATAAATGGATACGTACCGGGATAAAAAGGAGCCTCTGTGTTAATGCAGGTCACAAAACTACAATCAAACAATCCAAGTTTCATCCAAATCGGTTCAGCCGTTTGGGAGTTGATTGGGAACAAACCTAGAAACACATCTACAAACCATTTGTATTTATATTATATTAAATAGTGTGAATAACTCCCGCCCGCGGCTTCGATCGCGTGGTAACCGTATAAAAAGTATGTGTATGTATATGTTATTTTGGTCTAAAATTACATAAGTTTAAATATTCAGCTCAATCCTTTCAGTAATTTTGGCATGAAAGAAGAACAAATATTTAACATCTTTTTTTACAAAGCCTCGCCTTTTTAATATTGTTAATACAATGGAAGTTTTATACTCAGTAAACCTCTTAGAAATAGGACTTGTGGTATAGGTACGAGTATTATGAAACTACGAAGACCTTGTTCTGACAATCCTCACAAATACCACTTGAGAGAAATAGAATGTCGGAAAATTGCTTCGTCGGTTGATGGGATTTGCAGTGCAGTAAGATACAGAAACAACGCTTTGCTGGCGGTTGAGGATTGCTTGTGAAAAACAAACTGACACCCGGTTGATTAGTTTTTATCGTTTTGTTTTATTGCACGATACTGAAAGGAAATGGTTGAGAATTAATTTTAATGCAACTGCACTGTGGTATAATAGCAAATTAAAAAAGCCTGCATCAATCGATTTGATCATTTTGATTTAGTTCAGTAATTAGCCTTTTAAAATACCACGTAAACGAGGGTTCTTTTACCCTCGATCAACGATGTGAGAGAATTCAAAGCCAGAAGCAGTAAATCCTTCAATGAAAATCTAATTCAAGCCATACCATTTACGTCCACTGAAAAAAGTTTCATTATCTACAGCCCTCCTCGTATTACTTATCCACGATTTAGTATTCCTCGCGCAGTCCCAGCAATCCATCCTCCCGAGTTGTGATGACACTCAGGTAAACGGTCTTAACTCTAAGTAAGAGGTAATTGACACATTTTATCCTCTAATCTTTGACGCCACTCTCTAGCCATTGTGCTGCCAGTAGCACTAAAAGGCGCTATAAAAATAAAACGGCAGTGTCTTCGTGGCTATTCAAGCGCATTTTCTACTTTAGTAGACTCGAGAAATCCAGAGACATAGTAAGTAATTGACCAAGGGACAGGGTGTCAGTTGTCGTTTTGTTAACAGAAAGATACGAGGAAACGATGTTGTCTTAACAAAGCCCTAGTGAATAAAAAAGATTTTGAAACTGGATACCTTTCGTCAACCTACCTTTACAGTTAATTGACTGAGTCGTGACTTTGTGGAAATCCATCACGAGATATTGAAGAAGACAAAATATTTAGTACAAATATAGTAGAGGTTACCGGAATTTATATTAAATATTTTTTCTTCTTGACCTTTCTGTTTACACCTACTTCCAACCCTTATCGAAAGGTCGAGTGACCTTCGAACTATAGCAGTTTCAGTGTAATAGTCTAGTCTAGTGTTTTATAAAATGGTGACATTACTTTGAAAGCTCAGCAGTGTAATTTAACGTTGCAGTATTGTTGTGGCAGGCTAGTAGACTACAAAAGGACAAAAGGCCGTCTAAAATCCCCCTAACGCGAGCGAGACTGACACCCTATTGTTGGATATTTCATGGCTGTTCCGATGCAAAAGCTTATATTTCGTGTAACTCCGTGATACACAGACTAACGAACATAATGCCTAAACGCGCGGTTCGCTGTAAATTCCAGTTGGTATTTGAGCTGTGGCGGACAGTTTACGTCGGCTAATGTTTGGCTAACTGTCACTTCATTTCCTATGCTATTTGTTGGATAAGCTTATTGATCTGTCTTCTGGGGATTCATATATTTTCCGAGGACTTATTTATAACAAATGTGCGTGCAAAACAGTCAAGTATAGGTAGTTAAATAACAGAAACACGACAGTGACCTTTGACTGTCAGATAAGTGAGACTCGGTTCATGATCTCTACCACACTCACATCACTCAGACTGGCGGACGGATGGTCCAAATATCTGTCGATTGTCGTGAGAATCGAACTCGTGATGATGTGATTCACGACCCCCTGTTTTGCAGACTCCAATCACAACATCCTGAGGCCGCATATCCAAGTGTAACATATAATTTGTATGACGGAACATACTTGCGGAATTAAACCGTTCAACGGAACGGAAGGAATCCTTTGTTCGATGCGCCCCGATCAAAAGTCTCGTTCGAGAGGACTTAAAGTGGTGTCATCGAGACGAGATCTTTTGTTAACAACGCTAGAATTTAAAGCATAAACTTCTATAACTTACCTGTAACCCATCTAGGTAAACCCTCTTGAGACGTGTAGGCTCTCAAAATGTATTAGTCAGGCACCAGCACTTCGCATTGGGAATAGGCAGGTATCTTGATGGGGCATGCTAGTTATAATTAAATATGGCAGCGTGATAATACAAGCGAGTACGGTTAGCCTGGTTTGCTACCATTATTCGGCGCCAACATTATTCTGGTGGGCTTCCAGTAAAAAGTAAAAAAAAAAACACGTATATTCAGGAAAAATCTTTGGTCACACAAGAATTTTACTGAACATTTGCTAATTTGTCTTTAAACCCTTGAGAAATGATTTTACAGGAAATATTTTCCATGTCCGTTTCAATTTAAGTTTGTCTTCACAGATATCTCAGTACGTGTTCGAGGAGACATTCAACCTGCTGTTTGCGGTGCCTTTTACGCAACACAACGTGACGGTGTCGGGTGCAACCCTGGCGTCCCTGTCACCAACTCAAGTTGCCCATATCAAGAGGCTGAACTCATTAGACTTGGAGTTGTATGACTTCGCCAAGGGACTCATGTTTAAACGGTAAGAAACAAGCCAAATGTTTTAACATTGAAAATATTTGTTTTCCCGATCGATTATAGTGCCCCGATTTATGATGATTGTGATATTTTCCTGTAGTTTGGCAGATGTAAGAAATGCGCGAATGGGCCATGTGCGTCTTTTCAGATTTGCTAACTTATTGAGATTTTCCAAAATTTGTCAAAATTTCAAGATTTTTCGCGGACTTGGATCGAGAATTTCCCAGTAACTTTTTATTGAGCTCGTTATTCAAGAAACGAAAAACTTTCAATCTCAGTATCACGAAGCGCGCGTGGCGTGGCTGACTTCGTTGTTGTTAGCCGATCATTTGTTAATAAACACTACTTTGATGGGTGACCGTTTTGTGGCATTTAGATGTGAGCGCTTCCGTGCTTCGGAAGACACATTAAGATGTTAAGCCATGTCGGAGGCCTTCAGGCGACCTAAAAATTCCACTGTTGACACCAGAGTTGCGCACTAGCTCGTACAAAGAAGAAAAAGAAGAATCATGCAATATAATGAGCAGGTTAAATTTGACAGCACTCTTGTTAGAGTAACTAGAGATTCGAAGTTAATATTCTCTCTATTAATATATCGACTCATAACTGTCTCAAACATTGTATTGGCAGTTGGTCTTACGTACTGTTTTGAACATTACATATTCAGTCACATGTATTGTACGATTCACACTTACCGGCGCGCGTCGGAGAGCATCGGAGAGCATTTTATAACATGGTAAAGGAAATTGATACATCCACAAAGCAGTTAAGTTCCTAATTTGCATGTAATTTACCCTACTATGAGCTTTGTAAAACAGTGACATAAATAGATCCGTAAGTAGATATTGCATGCAAATAAGGAACTTAACTGCTTTGTGGATGTTTCAATTTTCTGTAGCATGTTTTAAAATGCGCTTCGATGCTCTCCGACGCGCGCCAGTAGGTGTGAATCGTACTTAGTAGCGTCTACCGGATAAGTAACGAAGAAATTGCTCATTCTATTGCATAATACCTATCATGCAATAGAATGAGCAGGTTAAATTTGATAGAACCCAAGTTAGAGTAACGATTCGAAGTTATATTCTCTCTACTGATATAGCGGCTCATAACTGTCTCAACAAGACTGAAAATCAGACTATCCACCGTATGCCCACGCAAAGTTTTAGAGTTTTTTGGTCACGTAGCCAGAAAAGGTGGAACTACTCATGGTTACCGAAAATTGTTGATGGCAACAGATCACAAAGACGCAGTCCACTTTGTTGGACAGACCAAATCCGCTCAACTCTGGATACGAAACTACACGATGCGATCCACGCAGTCAAACATCGACATAGTTGGCGTGATATTGTTAGAAAGAAGATTCTACGGTGGAATCGTGATTCCCCCGTAGAATCTTCTTTAGAAACGTAGAACCTTTAGTCATGCGGAGTGGGACGCGAGGAGAAGGAGGAACTGTCTCAAACATTGTACATTCTAATAGTGTTTACCGGATTAGTTCCATTTGCAGGCATTGTTACCAAGCCTTATTTGCTAGATAAATCCGTCTGCAGTCTAATAAAGACGTAGATAGATCGTCATCTCTGTTAATCTCGACGTTTGATCGTTATGAAGCGTTTGTGGTTGGCAGATAAGCTGCTAACTTGAAACTCGTTTCGCTTTGGAACAGATTCGACCAAAAACGGATGAAAGTTGTGTGTGTGTGTGTGTGTGTGTGTGTGTGTGTGTGTGTGTGTGTGTGTGTATGTGTGTGTGTGTGTGTGTGTGTGTGTATGTGTATGTGTGTGTGCGTGCGCGCGCGCGCGCGCGCGTGTGTGTGTGTATGTGTGTGGGTGTGTGTGTGTGTGTGTGCGTGTTTGGTCCCACTCAACTCCGTGTCGGCTGAACGGATTTGGATCAAACTTAAAATATACTTAGTTTGTAGCCTGGATTAACACATAGCTACTTATTGTCAAGGTACCAAGCGAGAAAAACCGCGGGCGGATGTTAGTAATAGAATATTTCTAACCCAATGTATTTATTATTTTTTATTTATTTATTTAGAAACAACATAACATCATAACAGGTTTTTTTTTATGTAGAGGTAAATCTTTCATTTCTACTGTATAAATAAATTTTTCGTGAATGTATCATCAAGGTAGTACTCTATAGAGTCACAGTCTCTAAGTGAAAACTGTCAAAAATCGTCCATACGTCGTTACATACATAAACATAAAAATGCCACAGTTGCACTAATTTACCCTTTATATCGCATGAAGTGTGCAATATTCAGCGTGCGTCGAGTTTTGGTGCGGACAATTTTAGGGTAAAAACGGGACCCTATTGCTAAGACTCCACTGTCCATTTGTCTGTCTGTCACCAGGCTGTATCTTATAAACCGTGATAGCGCCGCTAACACAAATATTAAAAACAGAATAAAATAAATATTTAAGTTTACAAGTCCGACTCGCACTTGGTCGTTTTTTTCCAACGTTTGTGGCTCTAGATGTCTCTATCTCGATGGAATGTATATATTATCCAGGTCCCTAAATTTTACCGAGCAAGGTCAGTAATGCCCCTGTTTTTCGCGTAATGGATGTAAAGTGGGCTTAGTTCTTAGGTGGGCGGCATATTTATGACGGTTGCCTAAAGGGTTTCTTATGTCTGGGAAGTTATTACCGTTTCGCCTATTTGTGACACCAACCACTCGCATTGTTTATGGGCTTGCGCGGTAGTAGGTACTTTATGTGCTCCTCTAAGTATACATTTTTAACCGTTATGTTTTGTATGGGAGTACGTGTAACGACGCGAAACATTTTTATGTTTTCCTACGATGGGTAATGTGTTAGAAGATGTTCGTTCGTCCTGTACATGTTTTCAGAAATAGGAAAGACGCCGGCACAACCTTATAAATTCATATTTTCCTATCAACTGGGGTGTAAAATATGTATCAACATCATCATTATCAGCCGTTTTTTTACCCACGACTGGGCTTATGCCTTCATTTGATTATGCCAGTCGCCTCGATCCTGCGTTTATCAGGACCAGGTGCCGCCCACGGTCTTTCTAATATCATCTCGCTGGAGAACTTGCAACCAATTCTCAGCCACCACTCTATATACCTATCTATTTATAACTAACTAGCGTCCGGCCCGGCTTCGCACGGGTTTTAGTAAGGATCCCTTATCTTTTCTAGCAATAAATATAGCCAATAAATATGTTACTCAGGGTGAAAGCTTTCCAATGGTGAAAGAATTTTTTAAATCATCATACACACACACAAAAATTAAAAAAAAATCTCTATAATATTAGTGTTGATTTCATATTAATTTATTTTTGCTAAACTTGCATTTTGCTATATCAACGAATTTCCATAAAAAATATTTTAGTTATAAGTAAATCATGGCGTTCGGGGAGGCTTATGTCTGCTATAGGCTGACGATGATGATGATGAAGCAAACAATTCGGTAGGCAGATGATTATGAGGTATCAGATTTTTTTACTGTAAAACATTAACATTATCTCATTTACTCTAAACTTTTCCGTGATACAATGATATTTAATATATCTAGCAAAAATTTGTTTGAAATACTGTATACCAGGTTCAATACCATAGGTTATTTACGAGTCGTCATTAAATTCCCTTGTTAA